>JARCFY010000013.1:55296600-56533184 GCA_029233225.1 Lepidodactylus listeri | reverse complement strand
AACCGGTTGAGAAGTCGAGCAGGGCGCCCATTTGGTTCCCTCCCTCCCCACCCCCCTCCCTTAACTTCCACGGGGTCTTCCGAGGAGGAGGAAAGGCACAATCAGATCCAAGCCAGGGCCGCCTCGCTTAGCTGTGTGGTGGATCGCTACAGCAGGGCGACGGAGGCTTCTTTCCCCTCCTCTCCCGCCCCCCTCGCCCCCAACAAATCGCTTCTCTGTATGAGAAAAGTTCGGCTGGAAGAGGTTTTGCTTCTCCGAAGTTCGCAAAGACAATTTCAGAAACAGGCTCCGATTCCACGTCCAGGGGAGCTCAGGGCCGGACGCCGGCTCACCCTGCCTGGTTCTTGCGGACACCCCTCCCCCTCCCCCCTTCTGCCCCATACACTTTTCAGGCTTCCCCCCGCTACTCTGTGGGGAGAAGAGCGGGGGTTCGACAGCACCTCTCCCCGAAGCACGCACACACACACACACACCAACGCGGCCCTGCCTGCCCCCGACGGCCAGCAAGACACCCAGCCAAGAACGGCCGTCTCAAAAGAAGGGGGCTCGATCAGCCTCCCCTCCCACCATCAGCTGCCAGAAGGACCGGCCACACCATCCCCCGCGCACCCCATCCCCAGCGAAGGGCAGCCGACCAACTTCTTCAAGGCGACCTTAAAAATCGTCACCACATTTTATTGCAAACATTTGGGGGGGGGGTGTCTTTCCAGATTTCCAAACTCCTGTCCGCTGAATCAGGCCAGGCAACTTTGAGAGAGAGATTAAGTAGCTGGCTGGTCCTGGGTCCCCCCCCCCCCACTTTTAGAAAAGGATGCAACTCAAATTAAGGAGGGGGAGGGAGAGGGAGAGAGAATGGGGGGGGGGGAGCTCACCTGGTTTAGGGCGATATTTTCATTTTCTCGGTTTTTCCCTCTCCCCCTCCAGATCTGTCTTCCTAGAGAACTTAACGCCTTAATGACTTTCGGGTAGCTGCAAGCCTTCTTTTATTTCTGCTAAATATATGAAAATGTATGCAAATTTAAATCAAGCTTAACCTAGAGCTCCTGCAATATATTTAATGGAATTTCAAACCAATAAGGGAACTGTGATGCAGTCCTCGGCATGTACAAATATAATTACGCAGCTAGGTTACGGCCGAAATTATGCACGGGAAAGGTCATTCCCCCCCCCCTAAACTTCAGAGGGTTTTTTCCTCTTCTCTCCCCCCCCCCCCCTCCGAAGGTATTAGAGTTTAATTTCTCAGCTGGAGCACCACAACAAACCCCGAAACGCTCCGATCCCTGCTCCTTCGCTAAGCGTTGGAAGGAGAAAACATACCAGAGACTTGGACTTTCTCGCGTCGCGAAACGGGTCGCAATTGAACTTGGAGGCAGAGAGACGCCCCCCCCCCCAACCCGTCGCCTTCTCTCTCCCCACCCCCACCCCGCCACCGTTTTCCAAGGTTTCACCTATTTTTTTGTTTCTCAGGTCGCCTCCTTAACACCAAGTAAGGTGTCTGTGTATTTTTCAAAGACGCTCACACGCCTAACATGGTGTTAATGTCTATATGTACGCGTGTGTATATCTGTATGTATACAATGCATACACACATAGCATATATATAATGCATGTAATGCAGATGGATGGATGGATGGATGAATGGATGGAATGCTCATACATACAATGTGTGTATACATATATACATAAATGCACACATATATATGATGTGCAAATATGGGATTGGCAGCCTCTCACTGTTGGGGGGAAGGTTGGGCTTAGGAGCGACCCCCCCCCCCTTCCCGGTTTCTTCAACCGGTTTGCTTGGGTTTTGGTTCTGGGCAGGGGGCGAATGCGCGCGTGTTTCCCAGCGAGGGAGCCCTTGACCTGGGTCCCCCAGGCGAGCAGGTAGGCCGAGCGGCGTCCGGGCTTCCCCCGGCGGGCTCTGCGCTTTCGGGCCGGTCGGCGAAGTTGCGGCGAGGTGAACCGGCCAGGCCGGGGAGAAAGGCGGCGAGGCCGGCGGAGGCAAAGTTCGCCCCGCCGCCCGGAGAGCGCGGGACCCGCCAGGATTTGCATCTCAATCGGGCCCAGCGGAGAGCCCGCCCGGTCAGGGGCTGGGGGAAGAGCCGGCCGGGCGGAGATCCGGGCGTGGAGGGGGCGTGTGTGGGGGTGGGTGTCGCTTTTAGACCGGGCCGGCCGGCCGGGCTGATTTTTTGAAGCCCCCTTCTCTCTGCCCCCCCCCCCCGCCACCTCCGGGGGCAATAGCTCCCCCCATCCCTTTCAGGTCGCCTCCCAAATGTTGGAGGGCGCGGGCGAGCGGGCAGGGGGAGATCCGGGGGGGGGGTCTCCCTCCCTCTAAACTGCGCTGCGGAGGAGCTGTCAGTCCGGGAGGCCCAGGTATTTAACCTCTCGCCTCCTCATCCTCTCCCCCCTCCCCTGGTTTGGAGGAGGGAGGGAGGGGGGGTCTCTACCTGGAATTAATCAGGACACATTTGAACCATGCCCCCCCCCATCTCCTCTCCTGGCTCCCCCCCCCCCCGTCCTTCCTCTCCTGGCCGGAGCTTGCAGAGGGAGGGATTAAGTGTGCGCGGTGGGGGGGAGGGAGCGAGCGAGCCAGGGCTGTCCGGGACCCCCGCGGCGAGCGAAGGGTTAACCGCCCTCCCCGCGCCCCTCCCCCGCGCCCGCGCCGGCCGCCCCGGGCCAATGGCGTCCCTCGACGGCGCCACTTCCTGCTGGCGGGCCGGCCCCCCTTCCCCCCCTCCCCGCGCGCCTTAACCCTTTCGGGCCCGGCGGCCTCCCTCCCTCGCGCGCGCGTCTGGCTGGCTGGCCGGGCTCGGCGGCGGCGTGGCCGCTGATTGGCTGTCGGCGGCGCTTCCCGGCGGGAGGAGGCGGCGGGATTGGCCGTCGGGGCTGTCGGTCGGGGCGCGGCGGCGGCGGCGGCGGCGGCTGGGGCTCGCTTTCGGCTGGGTGGATGTCAAAGGCTGGCCGCTGCTCCCTCCACAGCCACAGTCGCGCCAGCCGGGGGGGGAGCAGCAGGAGCAGCGGCGGCGGCGGCAGGAGCGGCGGCGGGCGGGATGGCCACGGCCGCCTCCAACCCCTACAGCCTGCTCGGCGCGGGCGCCCTGGTCCACGGTGGCGGCGGCGGCGGCGGCGGCGAGGCGGGCGGCATGCAGCAGGGCAGCCCCTTCCGCGGCGCGCCCAAACTTCTGCAAAGTGACTACCTGCCCGGCGTGCCCAGCAACGGGCACCATCCGCTGGGCCACCACTGGGTCACCAGCCTGAGCGACGCCGGGCCCTGGGCCGCCTCCCTGGCCGGGGCGGGGGGCGGCAACGGCGGCGGCGGGGGAGGAGAGCAGCCCGACGTCAAGCCCGGGCGCGAGGACCTGCAGCTGGGCGCCCTCCTGCACCACCGGGCGCCCCACGCCGGCGGCCACCCCTCGCCCCACCAGCCCAACGCCTGGGGCGCCAGCCCCGCGCACAGCAACGGCCAGCCGCCCTCGCTCAGCGTCTACGCCCAGGCCGGCTTCACCGTCAGCGGCATGCTGGACCACGGCGGCCTCACCCCGCCGCCGCCCCCGCCGCCCCCGCCCCACCCGCCGGCCTCGGTCACGCCGCAGGGGCTGCACCCGGTGCTGCGCGGCGAGGCGCCCCCCCAGGAGCACGGCGGCGACCCGCTGGGCGCCCACCACCACCACCACCACTGCCCGGACCACTCGGACGAGGAGACGCCCACGTCGGACGAGCTGGAGCAGTTCGCCAAGCAGTTCAAGCAGCGGCGCATCAAGCTGGGCTTCACGCAGGCCGACGTGGGCCTGGCGCTGGGCACCCTCTACGGCAACGTCTTCTCGCAGACCACCATCTGCCGCTTCGAGGCCCTCCAGCTCAGCTTCAAGAACATGTGCAAGCTCAAGCCCCTGCTGAACAAGTGGCTGGAGGAGGCCGACTCCTCCACCGGCAGCCCCACCAGCATCGACAAGATCGCCGCGCAGGGCCGCAAGCGCAAGAAGCGCACCTCCATCGAGGTGAGCGTCAAGGGCGTCCTGGAGACCCACTTCCTCAAGTGCCCCAAGCCGGCGGCCCAGGAGATCTCCTCCCTGGCGGACAGCCTCCAGCTGGAGAAGGAGGTGGTGCGCGTCTGGTTCTGCAACCGGCGGCAGAAGGAGAAGCGCATGACCCCGCCCGGCGAGCCCCCCCAGCCCCACGAGGTTTACGCGCAGCAGCACCCGGTCAAAACGGACGCCTCTTGCCACGACCTTTGACTAGGGAGCCTCCCGCCGCCCGGGGACTGGGCCAGCCACGGCGCGCAGCTCTGGGGGTGACCCCCTCCCTATCCCCCACCCCCACCCCTAATTATTATTATTATATTATTATAATATTATTATTATTATTATTATTATTATTTTCCTTCCCGGTCGCCCTTCTGTTTTTTTCCTGCGCCAGGATTTGGGCACTTCTGTTTCATCGCCCCTTCAGGACAAAACGACCCAGCCAAAAATATCCCCCAAATAGACCCCCTCGGGGGGGGGCATCTTTAGACTTCAGCGGGGGGGGGGGGAAGGAGACGGGACAGCGCTCCCTTTCCTCGGGGGACCTATCTAGCTGCATAGGCGGGCGCACCGTATCCAGCGCTTGAGTTGTCCTTTGTTCACTTTTCCGCCTTCCTGGCTCCGGTGTCGCTCAAGGCCCCCCCCCCCCTTTAAATCTCCAATAGGAAAGGGGGGGAATCTCTGTCTATATATATACAGGTTGTTTGGGGGGGGGTTGTTTTTTTTAAAAAAACATGACGAGACGTGCCTATTGCTTAACCTTTCAGCGCCTTGGTCGGATCCGGGAGGTTTCAGTTGTTTGACCGGTGTGCTTAGGGGACTTCAGGTCTAGCGGTGGAGGTGGCCTTTCCGAGGTCCGGGGTGGTGGGGAAGGCTTCATTAGAAACCAGGACGCCACATTTTCCCTTCTGAAATTGGGACCCGATCGGTCGCAGCCCGTCGACTCCCCAGGACATGTTGCTTTTTAAGGATTTTTTTTTTAAAGGAGGAGAAATCCCCCCCCCCCCCCGGAAGGCCAGGCAGAAAGGTGTCCGATCCGTCCCCGCGTTGGGCTTTCCTTGCTGGAAATAACTTCCCGGCGATCTACCAGGTCCGAGTTGCTTCCCCGTCCCGATCAAAGCCGCGTCTGGGCTTCTCTTCGCGGAGAGAGAGGGGATCCCCAGAAAGGAACGTCGCCGGCAGATGGTGGCGAACAGACGCGTTTCCCCTCGCCGGGCTCGGCCTTCCCGGCGCTTTGCCGGGCGCCCGGAGCCGCGCTGGCTGCCCGGGTTGGCGCTTCGGCTGCGGGGTCAGCCGGGTCCCCTTGCAAAGAAGAGTCGGGCAGGATTGGGGCTGAGCTGCGGGCAGCAGGAGAGCTGAGCGGCACGGAGGGAAGGGACCCGGCCGCGGTTGCTCCGGCGCTCGAGCGGCGAGAGCCCAGCCAGGTACTCTCTCGTCTCGGACGGCGAAAAGAACGGGCGATCCAAATGGCTTTTGCTTCCAGGTTTCCCCTCTCCGGCCACCCCAGCTGGAACAGGGAAGAGCTTTGCTGCATTCGTGCGTGTGTTTACAAAGGCGCACGCTAGTGTGTGTGTGTGTATACACACACACACACACATACACACTATACAAGCGGCCTTCTGGTGCATTGTCTGCCTGAAGACCCTCTACAGAGACCCGCGATCGCTTTATATTCACATGTATACTTATTTGACCCAGACCCGCGCGAAACAGCCGCAAACAGGCATCGATCCCACGGATTGGTGTCTGTCTTTTATTGGAACTATCAATGCATTAAAACCAGACAGTTCTGTCCCCCTCCCTCCCTGCCAATGAGAAGTCCCTTTCCTCTACATTTGCGACCCTGAAAGGGCCCTGAAAGGGAAATACGTTGCCGATTTTAATTGCAGAAAAAGGAGTGTGCCCCCCCCCGTGTCGCTCTTTCCTTTTTTTTGACACCCCCAACCCCACGTTTCTAGCTTCACTATTTTTGACATGTCTCCCCCCCCCCCAGAAATCTGGAATATGCGCGAATATAGCCCACCACGGAAGACCCCGCTTTTTCTCTGCCAACTTTATATTAAAATCAAAACAAACATACAAAAAAAAAAAACCTTGTACAGTTTTGTATATTCTAAACGGTTTTTGGGAAGTTATTAATTTAAAAGAAAAAAAGATCATTTAGATTATTCATTTAGTAACTGATGTATAATAAACGCTATTTTCATTAAAGGTTGCTTTTTTCAACTATTTTATTCCAAAATTGCCTATCGCAGTTGCCGACAATTATTTATTTTCAATAAATTCCGCATTATGTTTAAAAAAAGTAAAAATTAAAAAAAAAATACCCGAAGCGGTTGTCGGAAGGAAAGGAAGGCTTAAAAGAAAACAATTAAACGATACGCTTGTGATGTTTGACTGTCAACCACTTTTAGTCGAGGGGGGTTTATATTGACGCAATATTTTATTGTTGTAAAAACACACACACAAACAAAAAAAAATCTAAATAAAACGTTTTTACAAATTAAAAAAGATACATGTTGCGTTGTTTGTTTCGGTGCTCAAAGAACGAGGACGTCTTACTAGGACGACAAGAGAGGCAAGATTTCCCACCTTTCCAGCGCGGCCTTGCTCTTAAAATATGTGGTCAAGATTCCTTTAAAATCTTTTTTTAAAAAAATATTTCTTTTAAAAAACGAGCGCCGTCTGGTTCAGCCCAAGGCTCTTCTTCCAAACGCAGGTGAAACTTGCAAGAATTTGTCCATTTCCTCTTCTAAGCAACCCGGGAGCCAATCGACCCAAAACCGGGCCTGGAGGCCTCTTCTGTTCGCGACCAGCATTCACCTTCGCGGTGCTTTGTGAGCGGAAGGAAAGAAGGCCGATCTTCCCGTAAGACTCATCAGGCCGTATCTTCAAGGTAAAGCAATCCGGTTTGCAGAAATCCTAGCTGAGTTTTCTTGTTCTGGTTTGGTTTTTAAAGCTGGGTTGCAATTTTTTTCCCCCTTGCCAGTGCTAACCAATGGAATCAGTTTCACTTCGGGACTGGGGGGGGGGATTCTTTTCTTTGGTTCGGCTTCTTTTTTGGGGGGGGGGGGAGCAATGGTCGGGTGACATATGTTTCCTTGTTCGCAGCAGTACAAGCGCGCTTCATTGTCTGGAGTCTCTTTCTCTCGCCACTTTAAAGAGGCGGCGGCGAGAGAGGGGGACCAGGGCTTGACTCGGCGGCGATGGCTGGGCCTGAGCGCCCCCCCCCCCTCCCCGGCTCAGGCGTTGTACGATAGACCCCCCCCCCCCCCCCCCCGGCCGCGCACAACGTTAACTCCGGCCTGCATTGGTGTGCACGTGTTGGCGGGTGCCTTCAGCCCGCAAAACATTCTAATTTAAAGCAGAGAGGCGCACTGCAGAAGGGGTGTGTGTGTGTGGAGACGTCGGGCTTTGTGAAGGCAAGAGAGGCTTGCATATTGTGGTGGTGGTTGTGTGGTTCTCCCCCCCGCCCCCCCCCCAAGTTTCAAAGGGTGATTGTAGCAAACAGGAAGGACAACCAGATGTGTTTAAACACCAACCAAACCAACAACAACTCAGTCGCTGCAGTTGTAGTGTGGATGGCGAAGAGCAGGGACTTTCTACTGCATGTTGGTTGTCGAGGGAGGCATTTTCCGATGGAGGTCGTGTCGCGTCGCGCTTCCCCAACGTGCCTTTGTTTTGTTTACCCTCGAAACAATCCTCTGCGCCGGGTCCTTGTTGCGGAAAAGGGGCTGTGGGCTTGGGCACAGGTTAGGCGGTACACCCGGGCCGCTTTGAAGCCAAGAGGTTCCCTGTTTTGCTTTGGGATGGGTCAGCAGCCCCCAATGCAACTCGATGGGAGCTTCCCAGCTCCGGGTCTGGAACACCCATTGGCTTGAAATCAGCTTTATGGGTTTGCTTCCGAGGGACCGGATTTCAGAGCTGAGCGTTTCTGCTGTCGAAGGACATGCAGCTCGATAGCCGCGAAGTCAAGGGTTTGAGCCTGCATGCAGGGGGGAGGAGGAGGCGGAGATGCAAACCCCCCACCCCGTATCTCGGTTCAGTAATTAATTCCTAATGCCTCGATGTCCAGGCATGGCATTCTAGCACAGATCCAACAATGGTTCTGGAACTGAAGCGGCAACTTTCAGACCACAGTTTGCGCCCTCCCGTTTTAATTAAGCCTCTCGCCATTCCGCTTAATGTAGACCACAGCAATCTGGGATGGGGGGAAAGTGATGAATAGGTTCAGATTACTACCAGGGCAGGAATGGTTAATATGCATGGATTCTCTCCCTTTTGTTGCCAAGCGGCCTCCACCCTATCCAGAGCACATGCCCACCCACCCCAAGCTCCTAGAACCAAGAGGTGCTCCTGGGCTGGGCTCTGTTTTTACTGAGCACATGAAAGATGGGGGGCAGGGGGGGGGGAGGCTGCATATGGCTTGCTTAGACCTGGCCTTTAAGAGAGCGACCCTAAGCGGGTCTACTCAGAATCCAACTCCAAGGGGCTTATTTCCAGGAAACTGGGTTTTTAAAGGACTGTACTGTCAGAACCATGGTGGCCCCAAGGGAAAGAGAAGGAGATGAACTTGTATTGGGAAGAAATGGGGGGGGGGGAGCAGGAATCACAGCTCTAACCCCTGACTTGAGCCATAGGTTGGAGGTGGGTGGGATAAGGTTCAAGAAGAAGGAATAGAATCCTCCTGCAAGCCATCTATGCTGTCTACAAATAGAAGGGGGGGGGGAATGAGTAAAGCCTACAGAATATATTTTTTTTATTTACACCAGAAATAGTTTTGGAAAGTTACCCAAGCCCTTTGTAGCTTTAGAAAGGGGATGCTTCCTGTTTGTTTTGCAAATTCCACGCAATGCGTGTCTCAAAGACTCCCTCTCCTTCTTCAAGAACAACAGCCACAAATCCAGCCATTCTTAGGGCTGGCTGGTGGTCAGACAATGCTGGAAAGCCAAATGATTTTTTAAAAAAATGCATATCATTGTTAAAAAAATTGTATGAATATTTTAGCTTGGGAGGAGGAGGTGCATTAGTGTCTCCAGTATACCGAGAAACAACACAACTGCATTGCTTGTATGCATTAAAATTACGTACCATCCAGGAAAACATATTTCTAAAGAATAAGAATGTGTTCAGGAAGGGTTTGGAAGGTTAGATTTCAGGACTAACATCCATTTAGCAAAGCATGTTCTACTCAACAGCCTTCTAGAGCCCCAGTCATTCAACTCAACAGCCACTTCCCTCCTACTAACATTCAGCTATTCCTAACCCCTGCCTGCTTTGTTTTGTATTTGCTAAATTTTATCGTGGGTTTTTTAATCCCACACTTTTCCCAAAGGAACTCGGTATACGGATGCCCCCCCTTTATCCTTCACAACAATCTTGTGAGGTACTTTAGGCCAAAAGAGTGACTGGCTAGCTCAAGGTCATCCTGTGAGTTTCATGGCAAATTCTGAATAGGAATCCGAACTCAGGTCCCCTTGGCCTTCTAGCCGCTACACCACTTGGCATGTCATGGGCCGGGGGCCAAGAATCAGGAGGATGCTGAAGTCTGGGGCTTACGCTCATGACATCACCAAGCAGAACACCCCTGCTTAGTACCTACTTATTTTTGTAGTCCAGAGTAGGCAGTAAACAGGGCGGGGGGTGGGGGTGGGGGAGGTAATCCACGCAGGCTACCATCAATGGGTAGTAGTTTGAATTTGGCTTGATGGGTCAGAACAGGCCTGCTCTAATGTCTGCAGATTTACCTAATAAAAGGTAACAAGAGGATCTGATGCAGCTATAGTTTAGCTATAGCAAAGGATGCCTTGTGCTTCTTCCACAGGCGATAGATTAGTTTTATAAATAATTCTGTATTGGGGGGGGGGGGGAATGATCATTGCATATTTGGTACAAGCCCAACTATCGTATCATTATCTACTGGACTTCTTTTCTTTGTATGTCCTTGATAGGAGCAAGCTGAGCATGGTTTTTCTCCTGGGAAGATCTCAGATGTTTACACCACAGCAGAGAGGGTCCAATTTGCTAGGATCACTTCTCGGCAGAGTACGTAGCATAGCTTTTAATCAAGCCCTGTATATGGAGTTCTGCTGGCTGGGTATATACTGTTCACAACATAGGAAGCTTTAGTGTGTGTAGATGAAATACTGTGGGATTGTTATTACATGCACATGTATATAAAAATTAATTCTCAGGTGAGAACAAAAAGGAAACCAGTTCCCAAATTCTCACTCGTTCTTTAGCATTTAAAAAGTAAGAACTATCATGGTGATTAAAATAATGTCATTGAACACTGGCAGGGGGGATTAAAGCAATCTAAACAATGTAATTTCAGGGCCTTATTTTATATTGATTATCTGATGTCAAATAGCTACATGGATGTCCGAAATGCTCGTCATGTTTTGGAAACTGGAGCCGTACCAGATTTTTTAAAATAAGGGGTACAAAGTTTACAAGCCTGCAATTCTGGTGCATCTATTTCCATGCAAGTGAAATATTTCTTTTGTTTTCATCCCCCACCCCCCCCATCTTGTATTTTGTGCAGCTGTGGAAAGTAAAAGACAAAAGTAAACAGAGTAGGGGCCTTTTCTCACTAGCTTTCCCCCGCGGTTTACACCGAAGCTAGCACCGGAGCTTCTGGTCAGTTTCCCACCATTTGCTCCCTGCTCACAATTTCCTCCAGAGTATCACTGCACTGCAGGATTTTCTTGCTCCAGGGAAGCTCCGGAGCAGTGCAGTGATACTCTGGAGGAAATTGTGAGCAGGGAGCAAATGGTGGGAAACTGACCAGAAGCTCCAGTGCTAGCTTCGGTGTAAACCGCGGGGGAAAGCTAGTGAGAAAACGCCCCTGGTTTAAAGAATGCTTTGGAGGGAAAAGGTTACAAGGAAACCCATTTAAAGCAAGTTCTCTTATCCAAAATGTTTTAAAGTCTAGCCTCTTGCTGAGCAAAAAGAAACTCTTTCCTGCCACCTAATGTTAAGTTTAGATCACTGTCAGCGTCTCTGGTCCAGCTGAATACATACACGTTCCATCGTTCTGATTTAGGATCAAGCAATTGTTTGAGTGCGTGAAGGGATCCCTGGAAATCAGGTGCAACCAAAAAAGGGGGAGCAAGACACAACCCTGCGCAAGAAGGGTCGCCAAAGAGGTTGTAACAATGAAAAAGAGGTAAAATAAAATGTAGCACGAATGCACAAAACACTGGTATTTAATTTAATAATGCATGTAGAAATGCTAAAATATGATTAAAAACCAGTGTCGTGTGGTTCAGCCTATAAATTCCTAATACCAGTATCAAGACAAATATCAGTTTACAAAAATACAGGTTTCAAAGTACATGTTGTCTACACATGCAGGAACTGACACCACATGTGTTTTGACACCAGGCCTTCCTCAGTGGTAGAAATCGCACCGAGCATACCCCTTAACAATTAAATACAGAAAACTGACCATACAAAGAATAGACCTTTCTCGCACTAAGATGTTCACTTGTGGAATACGAGATATCAAATTTCCTCGTAATCCAGCCTGGGCAACTCATCTAAATGCAGATGGTTTCTTTTGCCCATGAATCATCTTAGATCAGATCAGAAATGTTCAAAACTCCGATGGAGTGCTCATGAAAAACTGGAAAAGAGTCAGACTGATTTTTTGAGTTCTGAGAATGTCTGATCTGACCTAAGATGATTCATGGGTAAAAGAAACCTTCTGCATTTTGATGAGTGGCCCATGCTGAATTACAAGGAAATTTGATATTTTTTAACCCACGAGTGAACATCTTAGCATGAGAAAGGTCTGCTCTTTGCATGGTCAGTTTTCTGCATTTAATTGCTCAGGGAGTGCTCCGTTTGATTTATACCACTGAGGAAAGCCTTGTGCCGACACACGTGTGGTGTCGGTTCTTGCATGTGTACACAATATGTACTTTTAAACCTGTATTTTTGTAAACTGATATTCTCCCATCCGTCTCTGGCCCCAGCTCCTGCCAACCTAGCAGTTCAAAAGCAAGAAACTGCAAGTAGATAAATAGGTATTGCTTCGGTGGGAAGGTAACAGCGTTCCACGCACCTCGGCGTTTAGCCATGCCAGTCACATGACCGCGGAGATGTCTTCGGACAGCGCTGGCTCTTCGGCTTGGAAATGGAGATGAGCACCGCAACCCTAGAGTCGGATTCGACTGGCTTTCGAGCAAGGGAAACCTTTACCTTTACCTTACTATGTTCATAGTTATATTTTATCTCTTTTTCATTGTTACAAGCTCTTTGGTTACCCGTCCCTGGAAATCAACCACTGCATGCTGTTTTCATAGCTGCTGAGATGAACTCCAAACACAATCATGGTCAATGGAGGCACCACCTCCGGGTGAATAACCAAGCAACAATTGATCACCTGTGGGGTGTACTTACTTTTTGGTGCTAGCCTCTTGCTCAATATTTCTGCAGTTATGCGTGTGGTATCATAATGCATGTATATGATCTATACGATATAGATAGATCATATATACTCTCAGGGCTATTTTTGGGCAGGAACGCACAGGAACGGAGTTCCGGCTGGCTCCTGAGTTGGTCACACTCAGCAGGAACTCATTAGCATAATAGGCCACACCCAACAGCAGAAACTCATTAGGATTGGCTACATTAGGGGTATGTGGCCTAACACGCAAATTAAATCCTGCTAGAAAAAAAGCCCTGGGTTTTGACAACAAACAAGGTAAACAGAATAAGAAGCAAAAGGTGGGTGCGGCTGGATGACCACTCTTCTGGTAACATGGGGGTGTGGCCTAATATGCTAATAAGCTGTACTGTCAGTGGTGTGGCCTAATATGCTAGTAAATTTCTGCTGTTGGGTGTGGCCTATTACGCTAACGAGTTCCTGCTGGACTTTTTCTACAAAAAAAGCCTTGTATATACTCCACATATAAAATGCACCTTTTAGACATGTGGATGGGTATTAATGAGAGCACACGATGCTTTGTGTGCTGTAAGTGTAGCTGTGTCTAGCAGAAGTGCCCCTTCTTCTAAACCCAAACCTAAAGAGGCAATGGAATCTCTCCACGCCCCAATAGTCCATTCTTCCCGTGGCCTAGAGTACCCTGCTCTGGAATGTTGTCTACTGCCACTGTACACAAGAACGTCCCATTCCCCCATTTTCAGAATTTTCCTAATGATCTGTATGTCAACTGGCAACTTCCCGGGTCAGCTGGAAATACTCTTAACAATTTTTGGGCACACTTAGGAGTACAAAAAGGCGCCCTCCTAAGGTTAGACCCCAGAGATTATTACTGTGCATAGCTCAAACTTGCATGCAAATTTAAGACAATCCCTCCCATATGTTTTGACAGCACTCTGGGCAGGGGGGGGGGGGGGGGGAAGGGGAGAGACCCCAGTCTTCCTTTCAGGTAAATAGGGTACCTGGTGTTTGGTCTGCACATGTTCCAAATTTCACCCCATTTGGAATTAACCATCTTCGCTCCCCGTAGCTCAAATGGGTCCTGTTAGCGAGAGAGGCCCAGGCATCTCTGTGGATGGGGGGAGGGCCTAAATTCGTTCCTGCATTTCAGCCTGCTTTATTAGTGTCTTTCCCCTAGCTTTATCATTTAAAAAATACAAATATAATTTAAAATCTCTTTAAGTTATAGAGATGTTCAGGAAGGAGACTCTCTTGGGTGCTTTCACCCATGCTAAATAATGCCATTGCGATCCACTTCAGCAACTGTCCACTCGTGGATTTTGTCATTTCACACAGTACAACCCAGTTGCGAAGTGCCCTGAAAGTGGATTGAAAGAGTGTTGTTTAGCGTGTGTGAAAACACCCAGCGGTCAGGGTCTGGGCATGATGGAAAGGTGCCTGGCCCAGTACACTGTCTTCCTCTAGCATCTGTGAAAGCCAGAGTCTTTGGAGTTGCATCTTTCCCTGACTTCTAAACGAAGAAGGGAATCCTTCGCGTTTCTGGATGACTGTTCACAAAGATCCCAGACCCAGGGCAGCAGGAGCAATTAATCTGTCAATCAACCAGCCATGGCTGCTGCCCAGCCTCCATTCATCTCCATGGCCTGCCTGGAAATCTTATCTAAGTTCTGCTGAGATGAACCTTGCTTATGCAGCAGAACCATCGGGTGGATTCTGCCCCCAAACTAAAGATCCTTAAACAGTACAACTGTGTGGCACCATACAGAGCCAGTAGGGTTTAAATCTGTGGAATGTGTGGAATGTAAATCGGGGAGGGGGGTGTCTCAGACCTCTGTAGCTGACCAGAGGGGTTGGAAGGGCTGCGGAACAGCCCATCACCACTCTCATCCCACCCAGCAAGACCACCAGTCAGGGAAGATCCGACTGGTCCAAACTGGATACAAGTTCTGTCAAAGGGGTTTCCCTTGTCTTGCTCCTCCCCTCTGTTTCTTGCCTTGTCAGTCTGTGGGTAAGACTTGTCTCTCTTGATTCATGCAAATAAACAAGTAGTCTTGGATGCCTAAGCTTAATGGAGAGCGCTGGGGTAGGGTGGTGTTTCGGTTCATGCCCTAGTTGGACTTGGATGAGTCCAACCTGAGTCCCAGGCTGCGATGACACACACTAAATAATCCACTCTCAATCCACTTCCAATGCATTTTTCAACTGGATCTTGCCAGTTCACATAGGCCCTTTCTGCACTCTCCTTTTAATCCGTGTTCTGCACTTAAAATCGAATTCAACCTTTAGTGTGTGCTGGGTTCGATGCATGGAAAGCCCAGACTACGACGTAGTGATCAGCATAGATTTATTGAGTACACAACAAGCATGCAATACTGGCCGAGATGGCCAACTATATACAACTCCTAGGACACACCCCAAAGTCCTATTGGCGGGTTTGAATTTCCCGCCAGAGTTCTGATTGGAGGGCTAGTGATGGTCTAGGATCCTTGACCCCTATTGTCTCTCGGAGTCAAGCTCTGATTGTATGCCGCTGGCACCCAGTACCCCTCCCCCAGTAGTTCGATCCCACCTATGTAGCATAGTCCTGTAGGTAGGCCGGGGGTTGGCACACCCTCTGGGAACGTCTTAGTGCAGGCGCCGTGGCAGCATCTGGGGCCCTGTCTGGTGGACTTGCCTGGATACCCGGCTGTGGGATCAGGGGGCCCTCATCTGGTGCTGGGCCAGAGACTGGTACTCCTGTCAGATCGGCCTTGGGAATGGGGGCTAACTCTGGAGCTATTGTGTCTGGCAACTCGGGTCCGCTGTCGCCATCGCTGGCCCCTGGAGCTGGATCATTGGCTGAGGCTGGGAGCACGTGCCTCCTCACTTGGTCAATGTGCCTTTGCAGGACCTGGCCATCATCTGTCAAGACCTCGTATGACACGGGTCCTGTAGAGCAAATGACTTGGGCTGCAAGCCACGGAGAGCCCTTACTGAAGTTGCGGGCAGAGACAGGGTCCTCAGGAAAGAACCTTCTAGACACCTCCTCCTGCTCAGACAGGCTGAGCGACAGGCTGAGCAATGGCAGTGGCCATTGACTGGGTTAGGAGTGGTCCGTTGCACCAATACGAAGTGGGTGATATGGAATTCCCAGTCATCTTCCGTGAGATGACTCAGTGCTTCTTTGGTGGTCCGCACCATCCGCTTGGCTTGACTGTTGGTCATGGGGTGGAATGGGGCAGACCTCACATGCCAGATCAGGTTGCTTCTGAGGAGCTCCCGGAATTCCTCCAAGGTAAAAGCCATCCCATTGTCAGAGACGATGGTGTCAGGCAACCCGTGGGTTGCGAAGATCCAACATAGCGCCTGGATGGTGGCTTTGGAGGATGTAGCTGAGATGGGGCATATCTCCAGACATTTCGAGTAGGAGTCCACTGCGACCAGAAAGAGCAGTCCATGGAATAGGCCCGCAAAGTCTATGTGCAGTCTGGACCACAGTGTGCAGGTGGACTCCCAAGCTTGGGTGGGTGCACTAGGCAAATTCGGTCAGACCTCCTGGCATGTTTGGCAATGCTTTACCCAAGCTTCGACCTCTGCATCGATCCCTGGCCACCACACATAGCTCCGGGCCAGGGCCTTCATATGAATGATCCCTGGGTGTGCTTCATGTAAGGCCTGGAGGACACGCTGATGGAGGGCACTGTGGAGCACCACCCTGTCCCCCACAATAAACACCCCTTGTGGGCAGACAGCTCATTCCTGTAGTCCATGAATGCTGTAAACTTTGGGCCCTCACCACTCAGCCCAGAACATGGGAGAGGACAGGGTCCCAGGCCAAGTGGCAAGCAACATCAGTCACCTGGAGGGGGGCATCAGGAAGATCCTCCACCTGGAGCACGTGGTGCGCTGGAGCCGGGTCTGCCTCAATGGAGGGCAAGGGGAGGCAGCTGAGGGCATTGGCATGACCCATGGCCTTCCCCAGGTGGTGCTGCAGGGTGTAGTTGTAGCTGGAGAGGAAAATCGACCAGCGGAGGACCGTGAAGAGAGCACCTGTGGCGTCTGCCAGTCCACCGCAAAGAGGCTGAGGAAGGGGCAATGGTCCATGACAATGGTGAAGGGGCAGCCACAGACAGTCATGAAACTTTTTTACACCAGCCATGATCGCCAACCCCTCCCAGTTGATTTGAGCGTAGTTGTGCTCCACAGCAGACAACGTCCTGGAATAATAGGCCATCCGGGAGTTGGTGAGCTAGGATGGTGCCCATCCCATAGGGGAAGGCATCACAGGACAGAACCACCAGCAGTGATTCATCAAAGGGCACTAACACAGCGTTGGAAATGAGTAATGCTTTGACCCCTTTGAACCCAGCGGCCTGGTGAGGGCCCCAAGTCCAGGGGGCCTGTTTGTCCAACAGGCGGTGCAGGGGCTCGGCCATGAGGAATGCTTGCAGCTCTGCCTTGGACTTGAGCAGCAGGGCCTCAACAATGGCCTTGTTCTTGTCCAAGGCTGGATGGAGGCCGTCCGCATCAACTGTGAAGCCCAAAAAGTCAACGGAATGGACCCCGAGGAGGCACTTCTCCCGCTTCACCTTGAGGCCAGCCTTGTTGAAGCAGTGGAGAACAGCGCACAGGTGGGAGGCGAAGTCATCGGGCATGGCTGCGGCGATCAGCACACCATCAGAGAATGGTGTGGTGCCCAGGATCCCTTTTAAAAGAGAGTCCATGAGTCTTTGGAGTAGTCCAGGGTTGACACTCACCCCAAACTGCAACCGCTTTACTTTAAAGGCTCCCCAGTGCGTTATTATGGTCTGCACAGCATCTGTGGCCTCATCTACGAGGAGCTGCTGGTATGCTTGAGCGAGATCTAGTTCCCCAAATATCTCTGCCCCTGCCAAAGTGGCAAAGACGTGGTTCACGACTGGGACCAGGTAGGCATGGTCCTGGAGAGCTTTGTTGAGCATACACTTGTAGTCCGTGCAGATGCAGATGTCCCCGTTGGGCTTCACGGGGGTGATGATGGGGGTTTCCCAAGTGGCATGCGAGACAGACTTCAGGACCCCTTGGGCCACGAGGCGGTCCAGCTCCACATCTATCTTGGGTTGCAGGGTGAAGGGGACCTTCTGGGATCGCATGCAAATGAGCGCTACCATGGGGTTGAGTTGCAGGGACACTGGGGGTTCCGTATACCAGCCGAGAGTTCCGTTGAAGATGGACAGAAACTCGCTGCAGACATCACTAAAGTCCCACAATGCGCAGCCGTGGATCCCCTCAACAGAGATTCCCAAAGGGCCGAACCAGACGTGACCTAGCAGGCTGACTAGGTTGCCCTCAACCACCAATAAGTCCAGGTGGCTGTGAATCCCTGGTGCTGGACCCGGAAGCTACCCACACCCCTCATTGGCACCCGGTTCCACTGGAAGTCCATCAGGGTAATGGGCGAGGGGCGCAGGCAGGGGGCCCCATGTGGACACAGTCATTTAAGGGTCTCCTCCGATATGATGGAGAAGGCAAACCTGGGGTCTAACTCCATGATGCAGAGGGACTCCTCTATTTTAACCCGGATGTGGATTTTGGAGGCGGAGGATTGGCTGGGAAGCTGCAGTACCTGTTTGGTCACTAGCAGGTAGAGGTCTTCGGAGGCCATGTCCTCCTCATGGTGTGTTGTGGATCGGTGGTGCTGGGGTGGCTGAGTCATCGGGGCTCAGGACCCCCTCGAACAGCAAGCCCATGTGATGTGGCCGGAGCGGCCACAACTCCTGCAAGTGGCATCCTGGAATCTGCACATCTTCTGGTTATGATGGTCCTCGCAGCTGACGCACTCCAGTCGGGCTGACTCCGTTGCGGTGTTGGTGCAGGCCACAGTCGCTGGATCTCTCCGCCTGGTGTGCTGCTGTGTCCGGTGGACCTCTTCTCCTTCCAGTTCGATGGGGTTGGAACCAGCCTGGTGTGCAGCGGTCAAATGGTGGCTGGTCGTGGACCCAATCCAATGAAGACTCCGGATTGTATCTTCATTTCGATTAATCTTTGTCAGAAGACTTATATTAGATTCATAGAGTACTACATGTAAATTTCACCAGTTTCATGCTGACCATATGAGAGTAGTTCCATGGTAGGAACAGTAGCCCGTCTTTACTCATTTTGTCTTGTCAATGGATGAAACAATTTCTGCTCAGTGAACATGTAATAGTTATGCTCATGGAGTTTCCTCACCTCAGTGAAACTGGTGAGATTTACATGTAGTACTCTATGAATCTAATATAAGTCTTCTGACTAAGATTAATTGAAACGAAGATACAATCCGGAGTCTTCGTTGGATTGGAATTGAGCTGGATTCAGCTGTGTTATTTATACTTTTGGCTTTATTAGCTTCTGTTAACAAGTTTCATTGTTTCTTGTAAAATAAGAGTGATAATGATATGATACGTTATAATATATCAGTAGTTATATTCACATAAGTGTTTTGTTTACGTTTGAGTGCAGTGCTTGTTTTCTAATAGTGTTTATTACTGCTGTTTATCGGTTATATATTTACTGGTCGTGGACCCAGGCATGGTTGGATGTAACCTCTCCCATGTGGTAGGAGTGGAGAGGGCGGAGATGAGGGTGCATTTCTCCTCTCCGTGATGCACCTCCGAAGCTTTTCATCACAGAAGCTGCAAACTAGCTGGTTCCAGAGGGCCTTCTCCAGATGGGCCCCAAACTCACACTTGGTGGCGAGCCTTTGGAGCTCTGCCAGGTAGGCTGTGGTGGGTTCCCAGGGTTGCTGCAGCTGGTAATGGAAGGCCCCATGGTGAGCGATCTCTGAGAGCTGAGGAATGAAGTGGTCCTGGAGTGCCTTGACCCCTATTGTCTCTCGGAGTCAAGCTCTGACTGTATGCCGCTGGCACCCAGTGGTGGTCAGTGGACATAACCACCTTCTTTTTAATCCAGGTCCCCCCCCCCATCCTGCACTAAAATCCAGTTCATCCTTCTTTTTATTCTGGATTCCCCCCCCCCCCCCCCCCATTCTCTCAAGGACAGTTGTCTCAGAACTCTCTCAGCCCCGCCTACCTCACAGGGTGTCTGTTGTGGGGAGGGGAAGGGAAAGGAGTTTGTAAGCCGCTCTGAGACTCCAAGTGAGTTAAGGGCGGGATATAAATCCAATCTCCTCCTCCTCCTACATTCAGACATTAAGTACCTTTTCCCATCCATAGGAGTGAATGCAGCTGTCAGTCAAGTCTGTTGCCAAGCAACTGATGTATCCCTGACATACATGACAAAACTCAACCCTTTCTTTCTGTCTCTGGGGTCAGGAAAGTCAGGGGAAAGCTAGGGTGACTCAGAGAGAGCCAAGGAAGCTGGCTACAGATACCCTGTCTACTTAGAAGTTGATAGTGTATAATCATTCCAAAAAACAAGAGTCATGTAAGGCCAAAGTCATGTACAGGGTTATCGGTATTAGAAGGCCACAGCACTTAGCAGAGTCCTGAAGCCTCCTGGGAAACAGAACCAAAGATTCATCTGTACTTTACTATAGAAATTAAAGTAACGTGGGTTTAACAGAGGACTGAGGCTCAATCCAGGCTCTAATTCCACAACATAAATGTGAAAAATTAGAAATAATTGAAATGGATAGGGCTGATCAGAATATCACCCAGTGTAAGTAGGGATGCTCGAACACCCACCAGTTTGGCTTGTGTTCTGTTCACCAGTCAGGAGCAGTGAGCCAGTTTTCCCCTGGGCAGTTCAGCTGTTTATAAGCATCTCAAGCTTCTTCCACAGGTTACTTTCCATATATTCCAGTAGTACAATACAATACAACTGGCAGAATTTCATATATGCGTGTTCTCACACAACCTGATGGAAGTCCTGATTTCCCTCACCCCACAGACCTGCCACTACAACACACAACTACACAGCCAGTTGTTTAGATATAGAAAAAGCCAATTGTTTATATACACACTGTGTTGTTGCTGTTGTTTTTTTTAAAAGTCTTACTGTTTGGTGTTCATCTAAGCTTCCGTTATCAAGATAATTTTTACACAAGCATGGGTCTGCACGGTCTTGTGGGAGGGTTTGATTCATGAGCCTGGAAGCGAATTGATCCTGCCTCCCATGCAGGTGCAAAAGCAGCTGCAAGGCAGAAGGAAATAAAGCTCTACCGCCACAGGTACTACGCAGCTACAAAGCTGTTTGGCACGCTGTTCAGGCTGGATGATGGCAAAGAGATTAGCGGCTCTGCTCATGAGTGATTGCCACTGTTGAAAATGGTACGTTTGCCTGCTGGACACATTCTCTGTGAAATTTTCAGCATCCTAAATAGAAGTCCTTGCTCTGCTGATCAAACATTCAGTCATTTAATCCATACAATGAATTAATGGATGCACTACTGAACTAGCCTCCATATAAGAAGGTGTGTGTGTGTGTGTATGAGAGAGAGAGAATTTCTAGATTGTTTCTTATTTTTCTTTCAAAATACTTATAAATGCATTGGGGAAGGACCAATAGTTTTCCTGAGAGTCAAGAGAATGACAGGGTTGATGGCTTTAAAAGGGGAGCGGGCAATTTCATAGAGGATAGGTTCTTCAAAGGCTGATATCCATTGGTGGAACCTCCATGTTTAGCAACAATATACCTCAGAATATCAGTTGGTTGGACGCAAAAGCAGGGGGAGGCTTTGGCCTCTGAGTCCTGCTCAGAGGCATCAATGGGCACTGTGGGAAATAGGATGCTGGCCATGGACTTCTGATATTACCAAAAAGGGTTCTTCTTCTGTTCTTACTGAGAACTTCGTCTCACAATTCTAGAACTTTTAAATTTTAAAATCCAGCAAACCTACATTGTGCTGTCACTTAGAGACCGTATCCGTTTACATTTAGATACTTTAATCATGCCTATTATTCCTTGCTCTTTTCATAAAGAATGTTATTAATTTATATAAAGAAAGTAGGGGAGGGGAAAGGAATATAAAAATATTCAAATTTCAGGCATTTCTCAATACTTGAGTTTTAACCAGTCATAGAATGCCCTTCAGGGTCCCATAAATTCTTCCATTTTTCCTTTTAATATATTTGTCATCTTGTCCATTTCAGCACATTCCGTAATCTTCGGTACCAACTCATGTAGCGTTGGAATTTGCTTTGTCCTCCATGTCGTTGCTAATCCCATTGTTCCTTGTTGTGAACCTCTAGCTCCCTTATGCTTACTAACATTTCTAGGACTTCATAACTTAAGGCTGAACAACACATCATGTAGTCCTGCAATTACTTTTCGCCAATGATTTTTAAAAAAAACAATGCAGCTCTGTGTGTGTATGTGGCGGGGTGTATGTGCAATTAAAAGGTGTAAACTGAGGGAACTATTGCATTTGTAACCCTTGTGCCTCAACCTCTGTTTGCTACCTCTGGGGAAAGTTTACTAGTAACATGGGAGTGGCAATTTTTATTGGAGAAAAAGGCACAACATAAGCACGTGAACACACAAAACTGCCTTATACTGAATCAGACCATCAGTCTATCAAAGTCTGTATTGTCGACTCAGACTGGCAGCAGCTCTCCAGGGTCCTTTTAATTGAAGATACCGGGAACCAGGGGTCCTTTTGTAAAAAAAGAGATGCAGGGGTTTATTAGCATAACTCATTAGCATAACTTATTTGCATATGCCACACCCCCTGGCATCATTGGAAGTGTGTCAGAAGGCAACACCCACTGCTCAGGCTCCACCCCAAAAATCTCCAGGTATTTCCCAGCTCAGAGCTGGTGAGCCAGCTTTCCACTTTGACCAAAGACACTTTAGGTTTCCTTTGCTCTTGCGGGGAAGCTACCCTACAACAAGCATGAAAATACAGATCAAGTTAGTATGCTTTTGCTTTTTTCCATAGCACTTCACCATATGTGCTGCTGTTGGGCTTGTTACTCCTGGAATGGCATTCCTGCCAATTCCTGCTCAAAATTGTCCCTGTCAGGAATTGAACCTGGGAGTTTCTACATGCCAATCAGATGCTCTGCCACTGAGCCACAGCCCCTCCCTGCTCCCCCCAACAAAGGGTTTCCTCTTTAAATTGCAACCTGCAACTTATTGAAAATAAAATATTCAAAGTCTTCTTTAAAATCTTATTAAAATGAAATACTTTTTCCCACCCATGAAACCACATGCAAAATGTACCTCTACCCACGTGACACGCATGCCAGCTATCCCCACTTACCAGGGACAATCCCTTTCCCCCTCATAACTGCTTTGGTACCTCACAGCCCATACAGTGTCCTCATTTGCTTCTTGGGGGCGATTCTAGGATGCCTTTTTGAAAACAGGGGTTGTGTATGCACCTAGTAGCATGCACTCACTTCTCTTTCATCCCTTCCATGTGTATTTGTTCAGACAGTTACGTGTTGGCAGGGTGTCTTGCCAGCTGTTCCATATTAGGTTGCCAGCTCTGGGATGGGAAATTTTAGGTTGCCAGCTCTGGAGATTTTAGAGGTGGAGCCTGGGAAGGGTGGAGTTTGGGGAGGGGAGGGACCTCAGTCAGATATAATGCCACAGAGTCCATCATCCAAAGAAACCATTTTCTGCAGGGGAACTGGTCTTGTCCTTTGGCTAACTTCTCAGCTGCTCATATCATGCAGTCCCTTTCTGGCACATGTTGCGTCCTCACTGGGCTGTTGCTGCTGCTGCTGTTTTTGTTTTGCTTTCCCGTTTTCTGCATGCAAGCCTCCTGATTAGACAGCGACCTCTAATTTGCCCGTGAGTAGCATGGTTTGGCTGCTTTCACCATACTCCTGGGGCCAGCCAGTCTCCTATTAGAGCGATAATACACGTGAAGTGCTTTGAATGGCAAAAGTGCTATGCAGCTGCTAAATATTATGATGACGAGGCAGTCATTGAGGTTGTCAGACAGATGCCCAGATCCAGCATATGTGGTCTTCTGAGTACATTACCCATGTAGACGTGCAGCAGGATGCTGTTCCCATCCATGCCACGATGTTCATCCAAACCCCAGTGAACTGGCTAGATGCATATCCGGGTCAAATGGAGATGTACATCTGGGCCACCATTTGCTATGAGTCCGACCACCTGCTCAAGACTTTCTTGGCTAACTGGGATTTGAGCTCCCAAATCCAAATTTAACATGCTGTCTGGGGTATTGGACTGAGTGATTCAGCACAACTGGACACTGGGGGACGCTACGTCACTTTAAATGTGTCTAGGTCTTATCTCCTTGAATGGGATGCCTCTCTTTGTCTTAACCTGGGAGCTGCCCTCTGACCCCTCCTCTCTCCCCCTTTGTCCTCTTACTGTCTACACATGGCCTTCCATGGAGACACCCATCTCTGCAGGTCTCTCCTATAGAGACAATGCCCTCATACTCCCACACACATACTCCCACATGCCAGAAAAGCTGGCCATTTCTGATAGGGAAAGTAGTCTTTAGAATAGGCTTTTCTCTCTGCTTTCAACTGCAACCTGGATGTGAACTGGATCTACCCAAATAAATGTAAATTTACCTTTTTGTAATGTACTTCCTAGGAGATTTATTTACTGCACTCAGTATCACGCTTTTATGACTGGGCAAAAGTCTGCTCTATTAACCAAATATCCAGATATAGGGATGCTGTAATCTCCACTGCAAATGAATTTACCAAGGCCGATTCCACACAAGGGCTTTCCTCCCGGGTTTAATTGGTCCGAATCAGTGTGCGCATTTCTGCAGTACATGAATCTGACCCGGGTTGATGCCGGTTCTTCATTTCCGCATCTGTCCTTGCCCCGAATCTTGAGCCCCCGCCCATCTCCCCCTTTTTTTAAAATGTAGGCGGAGTTGCGTTATGACGTCATGACTCAACAAAGCTGTGATTGGCCATCTGAGCTTCCAAGCCCGCGAAAATCATCTGTGTAAGAAAAAAAAAGCTTGCACCAGAGTTGGAGGGGAAATGGTGGGTGGGAAAAGGGATGGGAAATGGAGGGGGAACATGCAACACAACACATGTAACCCCTGCAAAAATTGTATCCACACCACCATGCCACCCACAATACATTGGCCCCGCAAAAAATGTTAACCACACAACAATGGATCAATGTCATGTCGTGTTGTTGTAATGCAACGGGGGGGGGGGGGGGGGGACAGCTCACACTGTGCCTCAGAGCCATCAATAAATATTTTTATAGTGGCATGACTCAGGCACAACTTTTGTGCAACAAAAGATGCAACACAGAAATGTGCAGACATCAACAACAAAAGTACATTTTTAAAAAGACATTTAAATGCCAGTCAACGGTGGATCAATGTCATGTCGTGTTGTTATAACGCAACAAAGTGGGGAACAAAAAAACAACAACACTTACGCCAGGGCGGGGAAGGAGAGGGAAAGGGTAGAGAAAGAAGCAGAGGGGCGTTAAAGGGGTGGAGCAAGAAACCCCGATTTCGGAGTTCTTTACCTGAATGCCCCGACTTCACTCCCGTGGCAAAAAAACAACAAAAAACAACCCTGAAAATCCCAGAAACGGAAGATCCGGGGAAAACGATGATTACATTCGGGCCAACTGCAGACCCGGAGCAACAAGTGTGGAACTGTTGCTCTGCCCCGGATTTTATCGGGGAGTGACACCAGGGCAACAACTAGTGTGGAATCGGCCCAAGCGCACCTACCATAATCAGGGTGGTAGTGATTCTGGTGAGCCCATCCCAGGATTAGTTCACTGATGAGGCAAATTCCTTCTGAACTTGGTACTAGTAACAAGCAGTACTTGGAGCAGCAGCTGAGGAGAACTGATCTGAATTGTTTTTGCTAAAAAAACACCATGAAGGGCTGCAAAGGTACAAATAAAATGGGGAATGTACCAAGGGCATGAGACACTCTCTGACAGTAGAATGAGCTGCAATTCTCATTACAGGAAGTAAACATCATTGAATAAAATGGGACTTAAGTTTGAGGAGACCAGCTTGGGGAAGCACTCTCAGCCCCCAGAGATCCTGGCAGCAAAACGAATTAGCAAAATTAGCAAAATTAGCAAAACGGGACCTTGAAACTAGGATTTGAAGCCAGCAAGGGGTAATGGCTGGAGCGTCAGACTAGGATCTGGGAGACTCAGGTTCAAATCCCCCTCTGCCATGGAAACTTGCTGGGTGACCTTTGGTGGTCACACTCTCTCAGTTTGGTGTAGAGCTTAGGAGCATGGACTTTAATCTGGGAGAACTGGGTTTGATTCCCCACTCCTCCACATGTAGCTGCTGGTGTGACCTCGGGTCAGTCACAAGTTCTTTTAGAGCTGTTCTCTCACAGGCAGTTCTTGAGAGAGCTCTCTCAGCCCCACCTACCTCACAGGGTGTCTGTTGTAGGGAAGGGAAAGGAGACTGTAAGCTGCTCTGAGACTCTGGGTATAGGGCGGGATATAAATCCAATCTCTTCTCCTCCTCCTCCTCCTCCTCCTCCTCCTCTTCCTCTCCCTCCTCCTCTTCCTCCTCAGATGGTTGTCTTGAGGATAAAAGCGAAAGGGGGAGAATGTTGTAAATTGTTCAGGGTTTCCATTGGGGAGACAATGGTGGGCTTTTCCAGGAATGCTTTGGCCTCCTGTCAAACCCTAAGTAGGTCTACTCTGATGTAAATCCCCTTTTTATTTAATAAGCTTACTCCCAGGAAAAGGGATTGCAGCCTCAGTCTATCTGCAGAGACCACATTAGACCCATTCCCTTGTTTGCGAACCATTCCATGTTTTAGGGAAAACAATAGCCCCTTGCTCCTTTGCATTGGCACAAAAACCATGTAGTGGCTATGCTCAGAAATCACGGAACAGAGAAAGGCGGGATCTGCTTTAAAACTAATTCATTTTGAAAGTCATTTGTGGGAGATTTAAGTTTGGTGGCAGAAGAAGAAGAAGAAGAAGAGATTGAATTTATACCCCGCCCTTCACTTGTAGTCTCAGAGCGGCTTACAAACTCCTTTCCCTTCCCCTCCTCTCCCACAACAGACACCCTGTGAGGTAGATGAGGCTGAGAGAGCTCTGAGACAACTGTCCTTGAGAGAACAGCTGGTACAGAGCTATGGCTTGCCCAAGGTCATCTAGCAGGTGCGAGTGGAGGAGTGGGGAATCAAACCCGGTTCTCCCAGATTAGAGTCCGCGCACTTAACCACTACACCAAACAGAGACAAGAATTATGCCTGTGTAGCAGCACCAGCGCTCTATAAGAGACAATGCACATGTGGGAAAGCTGAGTAGCTCACTCTTGTTCCACAGCTGTCCAGGGAATTCTAGCAAATGGCTGACCCATTTGTCAATCAGATCATGATTAAACAGTGGCATATTTGCCTCTGGCTATTACGAGGTGATCTGAACCTAGGGTTCCCAGCTCTGGCCTGGGAAATACCTGGAGGTCTGGGGGGTGGAGCATGAGGAGAGTGGGGTTTGAGGAGGAGGGGGATTTCAGTGGGGTATAATGCTGTGGAGTCCACCTTCCAGAGTGGACATTTTCTCCAGGTGAACTCATCTCTGTCATCTGGAGATCAGTTGTAATCCCAGGATATCTCCAGATACTACCTGCAGGTTGGCAACCATATCTGAACTTGTAGGAGTCTGGGCATCCCTATTTCTGTCTGCTGCCCTCACATTTCAGTATTACACTTCTATCCCATCTTTCTTCCATTACGGAACTCAAAGAGCCAAATCAGAAAATCTGCTATCCAAGCACTGACTTCGTATAAACCTGTTTAGTTTCCGCCGCTTTGGTGTAGTGGATAAGAGTGGATAAGGTTTGATTCCCCACTCCTCCATAGACAGCCAGCTGGGTGACCTTGGGTCGGTCACAGTTCTCTCAGAGTGGTTCTCTCAAGAGCAGTTCTCTCAGAGCTCTCTCAGCCCCACCTACCACACAGGGTGTCTGTTTTGGGGAGAGGATAGGGAGGAGATTGTAAGCTGCTCTGCTCTGAGTGAAGGGCAGGGTATAAACCCACTTTTCTTCTCCTTCTCCTTCTCTTCCCCTTTCTCCTTCCCCTTGACTTTCCCCAAGCTTCTATGGGTCCCCCAGATATCTTTCCCCTGATTTGTTTGGGGATGGTTTTGCAGAAACGGAGTAGGGGTGGTGGATCTGCAAATGACCCAAGAAAACATGAGCTTGGAACCTGCCCTCATACTCCTCAGTGCAAACAGCAGAAACGCAAATCTAAGAAGACATAAGGAAGAATTTCCCAGGGCTTCTTGGGAGAGCCTCCAAGGGCTATTTCATCTAGGAGCAAATCCATTTTGGAACATAAAGCAATTGAATCTGAAACGGCAGCGGAGGACTGGAAAACTTGATTAAAAAACTCCCCCTGCTCCAGAGTGCACAGAAACCTCCATAAACAATGCACGGCGGTTAACCTCACCGTAAATGTTTACAGCAGGGTTATCTTGTATGGCCTAGATTCTGGCTTGAACAAAACAGATGTACAGTCTCGCTGACACCCGTCAGGAATTCTGGGTCTCTTACAGGTTGCAGGCCACCACCAGACCTTCGTAACAATAAGGGAGATCACCAATGTCTGAAGCCCAAGGACAGCTTTGTATGAAAGCCTGCTTTACGGGCTTGATAGTAATGTTAAACCTGACTTTCTAAAGGGGATCGCGTGCTTTCCGTTCCCATTCCAGTCACTCAGGGACTCATGGAGAGACTCACAGAGAGACCAAAATCACGCTGAGTTCAGCCGGCAGAACGACTTTCTCGGATGCCTCTCAAGACTGCCACAAACAGCTCAGCAGAAGCAGAGAAAGGCCCAACGGGTCGGGACTGGCTCAAAATATTTTGGCATCCAAGGAAAGCTGTCCAGATGGTGCACAGGGGTGGGGGCAAATCAGGTAATGAGAATTTCCTGTTCGTTCATGATCCCCGGAACCAGCCCCATAGCCAGGATTTTTTGTTTGGGGGGCATTTAAATTTTTAAGGGGGCAGTTAAATGAATCTGAATGCCTGTCTTTAAAGGGGGGAGGCTCCGAGCCTGTTTCTAGCCCTTCCTTTCAAGGCAGAGGGCAGCAAGCTCATGACTTCCTAGGATAAAACAGCTCAGAGGGCATTTAATTGCCCTCAGAAGGCATTGAAGTGCCTTTTGAGTTCCCTTCCACAGGGCAAGAAAGCTCAGAAGGGGCACCTTCGATACATCTCCAACAACTCCCTTTTCTGTTAGCAGAGTACCACCTATGGTCAAAAATAAGGCTTCTGGCATGGCTATTTGTGGGGTGGGGCTTTTAATTAAGGGGGCAGGGCCCAGAAATGCCCCACTATAGCTATGGGCCTGCCCAGAACTAGGAGGAGGAAGAAGGAGAAGAAGAGTTGATTTGTATACCCCACTGTTCACTACCCAAAGGAGTCTCAGAGTGGCCTACAATCACCTTCCTTTCCCACAACAGGTGCCCTGTGAAGTAGGTGGGACTGAGAGAGCTCTGAGAGAACTGTGACTGACCCGAGATCACCCAGCTGGCTTCATGTGGAGGAGTTGGGAACCAACCCAGTTATCCAGATTACAGTCTGCCACTCTTAACCACTACGCCACCAAGCTGGCTCTCTGCCTTGTGGAAATGGCTGGTCCAGGATGCATTGTTGTCTGGAGTCTGATCATTAGCCCATGTAGCTGGGTTTTGTCTACTCTGCCTAGTAGAGGTTCTCCAGGCTTGCAGGCCTTCCCTGCATTTATCACCCAAGATCTTTTTCTGTTGGTGGCACCAGTGTTTGAGGCTTCTGCATGCACACCATGTGCCCTACCACTGAGCCACGGCCTCTCCATCTATGGCATCCAGAGGGGAAGCATGGCTGTATGAAGAAGGGGGAGAGAAGATATGCTTTGTGGTGAGTTAAACCATTAACCTCTCTAGCTCAATTTTATCTTACAGGGTCTCTCTAAAGAAACCACCTGGGTGTCCTTAACATAAGAACATAAGAGAAGCCAATGTTGGATCAGGCCAGTGGCCCATCCAGTCCAACACTCTGTCACACAGTGGCCAAAAACACCAAGTGCCCTCAGGAGGTCCAGCAGTGGGGCCAGGACACTAGAAGCCCTCCCACTGTTGCCCCCCCCCAACACCAAGATTACAGAGCATCACCTGCCCCAGACTGAGAGTTCCTATCTATACCTTGTGGCTAATAGCCACTGATGGACCTCTGTTCTGCTCCATATGTTGATCCAATTCCCTCTTGAAGCCGTCCATGCTTGTACCCACTGCCATGTGTTAATCACTCTTTGGGTGAAGAAGTACTTCCTCTTATTTGTTCTAACTCAACTCCTCAGCAATTTCATTGAGTGCCCACGAGTTCTTGTATTGTGAGAAAGGGTGAAAAGGACTTATTTCTCCACCTGTTCTATCCCATGCATAATCTTATAAACCTTGATCATGTCACCCCTCAGCCGTCATTTCTCCAAGCTAAAGAGCCCCAAATGCTTCAACCTTTCTTCATAGGGAAAGTGTTCCAACCCTTTTATCATTCTAGTTGCCCTTTTCTGCACCTTTTCCAATGCTATAATATCTTTTTTGAGGTGTGGTGACCAGAACTGTATACAGTACTCCAAATGCGGTCGCACCATCGATTTATACAGGGGCATTATGATACTGGCTGATTGGTTTTCAGTTCTCTTCCTAATAATCCCCAGCATAGCGTTGGCCTTTTTCATTGCAGTTGCACACTGTCTCTACATTTTCATTGAGTTATCTACTGCGACTCCAAGATCTCTCTCTTGGTCAGTTTCTGCCATCTCTTGGTCAGACCCCATCAACGTGTATTTATAGTTAGGATTTTTGGCTCCAATGTGCATCACTTTGCACTTGGCCACATTAAACCCCATTTGCCACACTGATGCCCACTCGCCTATCCTTGACAGATCCCTTTGGAATGCCTCACAATCCTCCCTGGTCCTCACCACCCTGAACAACTTCGTGTCATCTGCAAATTTAGCCACTTCACTGCTTACTCCCAACTCCAATTCATTTATAAACAAGTTAAAAAGCATCGGACCGAGTACTGATCCCTGCGATACCCCACTGCATACCTCCCTCCACTGAGAAACTGCCAGGCAGGGGATACACCGCCGGCTGCAACGAGTCCAGGTCCCAGGAGGACGACAGATCGCACCGGGCCGTAGAGAGGGACGGCGGCTCTAGCACCTGTTGTATTCCTTCCACAACGGGCCTTGCTCCTAGTTTTGTAAGTCACTGTAAGTCACTGCTCACTTCTTCAGATAACTTCTTCTGGTACCTGAAAAAGTGAGCAGTGACTCAGGAAAGCTCCTACCCTGCCACATATTTTTTAGTCTTTAAGGTGCTACTGGACTCTGGCTCTTTTCACAAGACTGGAGTGGCATGGCCCCTGCACAACCCACTCCCATCAACATCTTGGCTGCAGCACTCTGTACCAACTGACGTTTCCGATCATTTCTCAAGGGCAGCTCCCCATGGAGTGTGTTGCAGTAATCCAATCCAGATGCAACCAGGGCCTCCACCACCACGGCCAGATCTTTTCTGCCTGCCTTTTTACACCCTTGCCTTTCTCCTCAATGGGGACTCAGAGCAGCTCGCACCGGTCTCCTCTCCTCTGTTTTATCCTCACAACAACCCTGTGAGGTAGGTTAGGCTGAGAGTGTGTGTGACTGGCCCAAGGTCACCCAGCAGGCTTCCATGGCAGAGGGGGAATTCCAACTGGAGTCTCACGGATCCTAGTCGGGCAGTTAACCGTGAAGTTTATTTGGGACCATTTGGAGCATTCATTCTCTCTTAGCCTGTCCTACCTCAGAGGGTTGTTGTGAGCAAGAAATGACAGGAGAACTATGCACGCTGCTCCAAGTTCCGTGGAGGAAGGATAGGATAAAAATAAAGATAGAAGAGGGTCTTTTGCCAAATTGTTCGACCCTCTCATAGGAATGTATACAAAACCTGAGGTTCTCACAGACATTCACAGGATCGGGGCCTCCAATTGTTTTCAGGCTCCGCTGCCAGCACAAGTATTCTGCAGCCAATAGACCAGAAAGGCTCCAGAGTAATTGCGTATTTAGGATATGCGATAGCTGTCAGAGATCCTTACAAGCGATTGCAGGATAAAAATTTATTTCAAATGTTCAACAGCCAATTCCTTTTTCAAAAAAACCCCAACAACCCCACAGTCTCTCAGCTGTATTCAATTTAATTTTTTTAAATATCAAAAGCAATTATACTTAAAACAACTCGCTAAATAATGCCTGTATTAAAACCATGCTTTAAGCAGCACGCCTCTATTTTGGCTAAAGCCACCAAGCAGAGAAAGGAAGGAATAAAATTAATGCACATTGTGAACGTAGCAGAACAGATTTTCCCAGTTTAAGATTGCGTAGGTAAGATTTCAGCCTAAAAATAGGATCTGTACTGCCAATTTGGAGCATTCAAAAATTACCAAGACCCTGGGAATTTGGGGTTGTTGAGTTTCAGGGGATGCTTTTGGGGTATTTGTTGCCATTGGTGGTTATTGCACATTGTTTGCATTGCAGATTTTTTGCATTTGAATCTTGAGACACTTGGCTGCACTCAAATAGTGCAAGAAGCCAACATTAAACCAGGATGTGCACAAGCCTCACACATGCTATGCTCCTCCTTGTCTCTGTGCTCATGCTTGCCACCTCAGTCTTCCTCCTACCTTCTCACCTGGTGCCCGATGAAGGAACCCTGGTTTAAAAGAAGCTGCAGCACCAGTGACGCTTGAATGCATCTGGGTTAGTTTCCTGACCCTCCAAGTGGGATTCTAAACCATGGTGAAAACACTACACCAGGGTGGTGTAATGGTTAAGAGGGCTGGGCCAGGATCGGTGAGACTCAGGTTTGAATCCCCCACTCTGCCACGAAAAGCTTGCAGGGTGGCCCTGGGCCAGTTACATGTTCTCAGCCTAACCCTGCCTCACAAGGCTGTTGTGAGGATAAAACAAAGGCGAGAGGAATGAAGCAAACCACTTTGGGTTCCCAAACGAAGTAAGTGAATTAAACAGTAATGGGTGGAGGGGAAAGGAAAGCTAGTTCATCTCCATGCCTGCACTGGAGGTACGTGGAGTGTGTTCCTGAATGGGATTCCCATCACTGCACTCCGTGTTAAAAGGAAAGACGTCAGGAGCAACACGTCCTTCCTAAACACCCAAGCTTAATGCAGGCTTTCTTGTGACACCTGGATGAAGCCTCGACAGTACTACTTGGGATGTTTTAAGGATACGATTCTGTAATCATGAAAAGGCAACCTGTGTTTTGGCTGTCAGTTCCTATAGGGTGGATCCAGCCAGCGTTTTCCACTCCGTCTCACCCTAATCCTGCTCCTTACAGCAGCCCCCCTCCCACACGGCTTTTGTATGGGCAGCTCCCATGATCCCCAGCATAGCATTTTTTTCTGCAATGGAAAAGGTGGACGGATGAAAGTCTCGAGGGAAAAGGGCTTTAAGCAAGACATCCATGCCGACTCCATCCTCCAGCGGTTTCTGGCAATTCCTGCTCAAGGCTTTGGTGGGTGGCTGCGGGTTTTTATGGGTCTTTGGGCACAGGGCATACAAGGGTACCCTCCCACTGCAGTTCCTTTCTCCCCCACCATTACAGACATGCTAGAGCAGGGGTCCCCAGCCTTTCTGAGCCTGCAGGCCCCTTTGGGGTTTCGACACAGTGTGGTGGGCGCAACAACAAAAAATGGCTGCTACGGCTTACCTGCCAGAACATGGTGAAGATCCTTGTGGCAGCCTCTGCCGAAGCAACATTTTTAAAAATCTACACAGCCAATCAGAAGCCTTACTGGACTAAAGCCACAAATGACTCCACCAGCTTTCTAGAAACACTTGACGGATGCCAGGAAAGGTGTCAGTGGGAGCCGTGGCGCCCACAGGTACCACGTTGGGGACTCCTTTGCGAGAGGGAGCTGGGCACGCCTGTCTCACCCTCCTTTTAGCCCTATCAGTGGTGGCAGGTCTAAAAGGAGACAGAAAGAGCTCTGTCATGTTTCAGGTGTTTCTAGCGCCGAGAGAAGGTGTAATTCTCTTACGGCCTGCTCCCTCCATTATCATCCCATAGGAAATGCAAAAGTGAGTGACCCAAGAGCTCCAGCTGGGGGTGGTCCCTCTGCCAGGCTGTGGGGCTTGGTAGGTGCCCAGCTGTGTCAACTCCCTGCTAGAAAGGAAGTACTACCTGGCATAAAGGAGTCCAAAACACAATAAAAGAAAGAGGAGGAGGAGGAGGAGGAGGAGGAAGAAGCATTGGATTTATACCCCATCCTTCATTTGGAGTCTCTGAGCAGCTTACAGTCACCTCCCCTTCCTCTCCCCACAACAGACATCCTGTGACTCCCTGAGGGAGCTCTGAGAGAACTGTGACTGACCCAAGGTCACCCAAGCTGGTTTCATATGGAGGAGGAGGAGGAAGAAGAGTTGGTTTTTATACCCCGCTTGCATTTTTCATTACCCAAAGGAGTCTCAGAATGGCTTACAATCGGCCTGCCCTTCCTCTCCCCACAACGCACACCCTGTGAAGTAGGTGGGGCTGAGAGCGCTCTGAGAGAACTGTGACTGGCCCAAGGTCACCCAGCTGGCTTCAGGTGGAGAAGGAGTGGGGAATCAAACCTGGTTCTCCAGATTAGAGTCTGCTGCTCTTAACCACTACACCAAACTGGCTCTCACAGGAACATAGGCAAGGAACACAGGCAAGCATTATTGTGGAACGGAAGCTGTTAGGGTACGCCTTTGCCCAATAAGGCCATAGCTACCTTACAACTTAACATTCACAGCTCTCTGCAGAGAACCCTGGGGCTGCAGTCTTGTGAAGAGGAATCAGGGATCTCTAACAGAGAAACCTTAGCATCTTGCCAGGTTTCTATGGGGAAGCCATGATAAAGTGGTATACGACCAGTGCATCTTTTTAATATAGATGGGCGCCTAAGATTTGACTTCCTTGTTATGCGGGAGTCATTGAAGCTTTTCTGTCCATCCACAGCGGCAATTACATGGCGCGGCTTCCTCTGCAAGAGGCCAGCTGAGGTCACAGTACTGAACCCTTGATTAATGTTATTGGAACATGTCAATCCCTTTCCCCCCCACGAAAATGCCTTTTAATAATTTCTAAACTGCCTTTCTACGTGCTGCACTCACAGTATGTCGAATATTTAAAACGGACATTTTATAACTCCTCCCTTACAAAGGGCACACCCCACAAAGTTCATATCCACAACCAGAAGTGAAGCTCTGGGATTCTGAGGATTAGTGCATCTGGATGTGAAGGTTCCCCTCAGACACCATGTCGAGGAGCCATTGGTAGACTTATCCTTCATGAATGTATCCTTTTAAAGCTGTTTATTCCTGTAGCCATCACTGCATCCTCTGGCAGCAAATTCCACACTTTAATCACGCTCTGGGTAAAGTAGTATTTCCTTTTGTCCATCCTGAATGCTTATTAGCTTCATTGGATACTCGAGTTCTAGTATTTTGGGAGAGGGAGAAAAAGGACTCTTTGTTAAGTCTCTCCACCCCATGCATGATTTTATAAACCTCTATCACGTCCCTCCTTAGTAATCTGTTTTCTAAACTGAAAAGTCCTAGAGTCTCCAGCCTTTCCTAATAGGGAAAATGCTCCAACCCCCTAATCATTTCGGTTGCCTTCCTCTGTACTGGTTTCTTTCCTGCTCACACATGAGGATTGTGGCCAAATCCCCCCCTCCCATCATATACTTTTTTATTTTAAGGGGTTTTAGCCTACCTTTCTGCTGCTGAGCCTGAGCATATTTACTCCCGAACAGGTGTACTAAGGACTGCAGTTAGAATTTCCTGAATAGAAGTAACTTGAAGAAGGGGCTCCTCAGCTAGAGTTGCCAACCTGCCAATGTGGCCTGGAGATCTCCCAGAATTACAACTGATCTCCAGACAACAAAGATCAGAGTAGAAAATGGCTGGTTTGGAGGCAGGACTCTGTGCCCTCACATCCTTCCCCACTCAAACACTGCCTTCCCCTGGCTCCATCCCTCCCCCAAATCTCCAGATATTTCCCAGAGGGGAGTTGGCAACAGGCCTGAAGAGTACTGGACTCATACTACATTACAAGGCCCATAGCTACAGTGGGGCATTTTGGGGCCCCACCACCTTAATTAAAAGCCCTGCCCCACAAATAGCCATGCCAGAAATCTTAGTTTTGCATGTTTCCCAAAGGCTCATGGGAAAGCTTTTGCAAGACTCACCATGTCCTAGGTGGGATACAGCAGGGCTGGGCTAGCAGCAGAAAGGGGGATTGTTGGAGATGTATTGAAGGTACCATTTTTGAGTGCCCTTCTGAGCTTTCTTGCCCTTTGGAAGGGAACTCAAAAGGCAGTTAGATGCCTTCTGAAGGTGATTAAATGCCCTCTGAGCTGTTTTCCCCCCCTAGGAACTGATGCACCGGCTGTCCAGTCCCTTGGAAGAAAGGGCTAGAAACAGGCTGGGAGCCTCCCCCTTTAAAGACAGGCATTCGGGTTAATTTATAATAACTGTAATTTAACTGCCCCCTTAAAAATTTAAATGTCCCCTGAACAACAACAAAAAATCCTTGCTATGGGCCTCTACCCTCGGTGGTGCCAGTAGGACTTAAAGGATATGGAAAAAGTCAAACGACTTCTTCCTCAAGGAAGGGGTGTACGCTCCCATGCACAGACAACAGGGCCTCAATTTAGTGGGAGGGTGTCTTGCCCAGAGCATCCCCCATTGAGTTGAGACATATAGGGCCGTGGCTCAGTGCTAGAGTGGATGGTTTGCAATTGCGTGCTGAAGGCTGAAGGTTCTATTCTTGGCACCTTCTAGTTAAACAATCGGGTAATTTCTGGTGCAGAAAACAAACCAACCTCTGCCTGAGACCCTGGAGCCTTCCTGCCAGTCAGCATAGACGATATTGATAGACGAACAGTTTGATTCACCGCAAGACATTTTCATGTGCAAGTAAAGAATTATTTTATGAGCACAGGAATGAACATTGCTCAGAATTTCCAGTATGTAAACAAACAAACCAAAGAAGGCAGCATCAGTTGGATAGACTGTTGTTTTCACAACTGCTGGATACACTTTGGGCTTTGCATTATTCCTTGTCAATAGTCTAGAAGAGGGAATGCTGAAACTGCGTCATGTGAAAGTGGCATTTTAAAAAGTATCTTGCAGTTCAAAATATGGAACTTGGGGTCTCTGTCACTTCCCATCCGCCCTCCCCTATAATTGCTGGATTTAGATGCTCTGTAATTACCCTGCTGCTTTAAGGTTCTCTAAAGGTATAAGAAATAAATAGCTGCTCTACAAAATAATCATTAGCCACAGAGGACACAATGTCAATGCATTATTCTGCCTTTAGCTTGTTATTTTAATGATGTAGGAGTTGAACTTCTGCACTCAAGAGTACAAATAATATTTATCTACTCTGCAAATTCTGTTATTTCAGATCTGGTAGGGTAGCTTTTAATTTTTCAAATTTTAATTTCTTCCATCCTCGCCCCCTATAAAAAAAATAAGCGGGATTCTGATTTGGGTTTCTGCTTTTATCTACAGCTGTCAAACTACAATCTTCCTGAGCGACATCGTTATCAGTAGCTTACCCACTCCACTCTGGGCCTCCCTCCCCTTTTCCCCGCTGCCCATCTCGCGCTGTCTGCATTTAGATTGGAAGCTCCTTGGGGCAAAGACTTGTTTGTTTTTCATTGTTTGCAGTGGTGATATCCCACTTTCCAGCCAAATACTGGTCCCCAAAGCAGTTAACAGATCTACACAATCCAATATAAATATAAATTAGAATACTTACGAAAAGCTCTACAGGAAATGGTTTCTCATCAGGGTCACTGATTCCCTTCCCCTGAGCAAGGGCAGTCGCCAACTGAAGCTCAGCAGGAACTGGAGTCAAGCATGCTCCCCTGCACCCATCGCATTTCCAGCATGCTGACTGTGGTACATATCTAAATATATGTGGGCTTCAATATTACATGCATTGGCTCAAACACATTTTGATCACAACTAAACAGGTGCCCCTGCTTCAGTTATACATGAGTTTTAAACACAAGTACTTATAAAAACTGCACTGTCTTAGAAGAGGCATTCCCTCCTGTGGGAGAGAGAAGAAGGAATGCCTCTTGAAAGGTGGGTCATGACAAAGGTGTGCTTCAAACTTGGGAGCCAGTCTGGTGTAGTGGTTAAGTGCGCGGACTCTAATCTGGGAGAACCGGGTTTGATTCCCCACTCCTCCACTTGTACCTGGCTGGATGACCTTGGGCAAGCCATAGCTCTGTACCAGCTGTTCTCTCAAGGACAGCTTGGGAAAGAGCTCTCTCAGCCCCACCTACCTCACAGGGTGCCTGTTGTGGGGTGGGGAAGGGAAGGGAGTTTGTAAGCCGCTATGAGACTCCCAAGTGAGTGGAGGGCAGGGTATAAATCCAATCTCTTCTTCTTCTTCTTCATCCAAAGTTGGATCCAAATGACTGTGGGAGGAGCAACCTTGCAGAACAGAACTTCTTTTCCTTCCCATCCCAATGCAGCCCACCGAACCTCCAAAATGCTTCTCCAGGGGGTTGGGGGGGAATCAAGCAACATGGTGGGTGAAGGGGGGTGGTTTCAGCATGAGATGGCGTCCCTTTTCCCACCAATTGAAGTACGATTTTGCAAACCTAAGCACCACTGCGCTGGAAGAGCAACACCTTTGGGGGCCAAAGGAGGTCTTTTTCTTTAGAATTAGCTTTTTCCCACATGCATTTCCCCCCCTTACAGATTTTAATCAATGAGTAGACTAAAAGCCATACGGTTAATCGACTGAAACTTTGTTAACTTAATGGTACCCCTAACATATCTAAATAATGGTTGCCATTGACCCTACGATGACAACTGTTTTAAGAATGGATATTTATCTGCCGACTCCTTTTTTCACCCCATCATTGCAAACTCAAAGCCGGGGTAGCAAAGCTGATATGCTTCATATCTTCCAAGTAAGATTACAGTGAACTGATAACTTTGACCTTTTCAGGGGTGGCTCCCCCCCCCCCCCCCCCGGGCCATTTATTTGCTCGTCATTTTCATCCTTCCTGTTTATAGCCTTGGTAACCTGTTGGGAAGCAGGGAGGCAAGTAGCCAATCAAGATGTAGAATACTGAAAAGGTTAAAGTCTATGTTTATGAGTCCATTAAATGTTTATAGTCCTTTACAGTCGACACTGGGCGTTAAAATTATGATCCCTCATTCCCATCGCAAACACGGTAATGAGAGCGGGAGATGGCAAGAGATGAATCTTTCTCTGGAAGCAAAATTTGTAACGAGAATACCTCCCCCCCTCCCCCCCAAAATGGCATGATATTAATTTATTTTTTTTGATGATACTAACAAAAAAATAGATAATGGTGCAGAACTGAATCATTCATATACATAACATTTGCACAGGAACAGCCGTATTAAGCACACCAGCAAATGAGGCCATCTCTTCCACTATCAGTTCGGTAACACTAATCAACTGGAGACGCCTCAACAGATATACAAGGTATTTTCATTTATCAACATCTTCCAGGTCTGCACTTTTTGGCAATAGTTCTCTCACTTTATGCCCTGGCTGTTTTATAGTCTTTTTTTAATGGAGGCTCAAGGAGCCCTCAGAAGAGGACATCACCACTGTTCCCTCTAAGCTGAGTCAGTGTGAGCTAGCTCACAGTTTTTTAGCCTCCGGCTCACACATTTTTACCTAGGCTCAGGAAGGATGGCTCCAGAGGAAACTAATTTATGCAGTAGCCAAATCGCTCCCTCACAGCTTTAATGCCAGTAAGCTCACAAAGTGGAATTTTTGCTCACAAATCTCCACAAGCTTAGAAGGAGCTAAGGACATCACTTCCTCCTATACAGGAGGTGTTGGTTCAGGTCTGTGCCGCTCACTCAGATTAGAGTTGCTTCTTTTTGTCTGCCTTGTGCTTAATCCACATGTTTTATTTTCATTGGTGCAGAGTTCGGGTTTTCAAGTTCTTGGGGGTGAGGGTGGACCTCCTATTTCTTGAGAGTCGCAACACCATCCTTTCTCCAAACTCTGGTTTTTATATGATCTCGTATAAACTGCCTCCTGGGTCATTCTCCCCCTAATAACAAGAGCATAAGAGAAGCCAATGTTGGATCAGGCCAGTGGCCCATCCAGTCCAACACTCTGTCACACAGTGGCCAAAAATACCAGGTGCCATCAGGAGGTCCAGCAGTGGGGTCAGGACACTAGAAGCCCTCCCACTGTTGCCCCCTCCCCCCCAAGCACCAAGAATACAGAGCATCACTTGCCCCAGACTGAGAGTTCCTATCTTATACCTTGTGGCTAACAGCCACTGATGGACCTCTGCGCCTTATGTTTATCCAGTTCCCTCTTGAAGCCGCCCATGCTTGTAGCTGCTGCCACCTCCTGTGGCAGTGAATTCCATGAGTTAATCACTCTTTGAGTGAAATTCCATGTGTTAATCACTCTTTGGATGATTAACACATGGAATTCACAAATGGAAAATAATATCTTAATCACTCTTTCCTTGTGCTGATTGGGTGATGTTTGCCTGCCAAATTATCCCCCTCTCCTAAATCTGGATGACTACGATCCTTTCCTTCCTAACCTAGCGAGGCAGTGAACTGCGCAGCGTCCCTGATCATAATTGCCCTGCAGCCCACCCACAGCAACGAGGAGCTTCGCATGCAAGTCTTTGCATCCGTAAGAGTCTCTTCCGTTGGTGGCGGCTGTGAATTAAACTTCTCCCGCGAGGCCAAGTGCAGCCTTCCTATGAGGCCATGCCAAAAGGTCCCTTCCAATGCAGTAGATTCAAAGGGGTACCATTTTTCTGCCTCCGTATATGTATGTCATTAAAGAAACATTAACCTGAATCTAAAGGAGAAAGGCCTTGTTTGTACTTCTTTTGGAGGAAAAAATGTGCGGCAGCGCAAGCCTACGAAAGAAACATAAAATGCGTTTTCACTCATGCACTACCCCAATGATGATTTAGTCAATAAAGGGAGTGGGGGGGGGGGATTGGATCCAGACTAAATTGGCAGCTTTCCCACTGATTCCCCTTTTCTGCTTCCGACTCCCCTTCATGCTGTTCCTGGGGGGTCCCTGTCTCCTGGAAGCAACATTTCAAAGCAGGGGCTGCAGGGGCCGGGGAGGCAGGAAGTTCCATTCCACCAGTGGGAAATTCAGACTGAATCTAGCTCCATATTTACGGTTACAAAGTCTCTAGTTTATCTTTGGAGAATAATAACAGGTAAACAAAAATCGCTTTATTACTATTAGGGTTTTTTTTCTTTCTTTTTCCTTCTTTTTTAAAAATTAAGGATATAAAAATTACAATTGTCATTGGGCATACAACAAGACAACATTAAAAACCCAGACGCAAAATTTACATCTGCTGAAGCACCAACAACACAGCTATCAACAAATAAAGGTTAATTTATTTTGGGAGGTGTGACAAAATGCAAAAATATTGGCATAAAATACATAGGATTATACAGGAAATGACAAAGGTGGATATACCATTTGTACCAGAAACATTTTTATTGAATATGCTCTCAAACTGTAACAAAAGCGATGCATATATTATATAACATATATCTTAACAGCTGCAAGACTTTTAATAGCAAAAAGCTGGAAGTTAGAAAAAATACCTTCAAGAGAAGATTTAATACAGAAACTCTTAGAGGTGGCTGAAATGGATAGATTAAATATTATTCTACAGGGAAAAGATCAAGAACTGTACTATAAAAGATGGAATAGAATGTATTTAAGGTTAGAGCAGAAAAAGGAAAAATAAACTCAAAAGGTTATTTTGTAAATGTAATGAATGTATGCTATATTGGTGAAAATGTACAAATAAATATATATATATATATATATTTAAAAATAAAGGTTAGTAACAACACAATACAAGAAAGCATACATTTAAAGACCCATATGGTCGGGGTCCTACTTACCTAAGGGACTGCCTTTCCCCACATGTGCCCCAGAGAGCACTAAGATTGGGTTCCCAAAATCGCCTGGGTCTTCGGGGCCCTAAAGAGGCCGGGTTGGCCACAACAAGGGCCAGGGCCTTCTCTGTGGCAGCCCCTCACTGGTGGAATGAGATCCCGGATGACATCAGTGCCCTGCAGGACCTTTCACGGTTCTGGAGCTCTTCCACCAGGCTGTCAAGTAGGGTGCCGCCTCAACATCATGACCCTGGCCCTACTATCAGCATCACCACCAACCGGAAGATTAACAGCTTGGTAGGAGCCTGGAGGTACCATTTAGGGTTGCCAGCCTCCAGGTGGGGCCTGGGGATCTCCCGCTTTTACAACTGATCCCCAGCTGGCAGAGATCAGCTCCCCTGGAGAAAATGGCTGCTTTGGAAGGTGGGATCTACAGCATTGTACCATGCTGAGGCCCCTCCCCTCCCCAAACCCCACCTCCTCCTGGCTCCACCCCCAAAGTCCCCAGGTATTTTCCAACCCGGACTTTGCAACCCTAGCACCATTCGAATGATAACAGAAGATCACCATCTTTTAGTATAGCTATGCATTGTATATTTATGGGTTTACATTGTAATTTAAATGTGACTTTGTTGTAATATTGGAGTTTTAATGTATATTTATATATGCTATTAGCTGCCCTGAGCCTGCCAAATGGCGGGGAGCGTGGGATATAAATTTAATTATAAATAAATAAATATTCTTCATGGTCTCCAGAAAACAGATGCACAACTGCCTTATGGGTATGTGTTGTCTTGATTAAAGAGCATAAGAACAGAAGAAGAGCCCTGCTGCATAAGACCAATGGTCCATCTAGTCCAGCATCCTGCCTCACACAGGACGGCCTGCAACAGTTCCCCCGGCCTTGCCTCCCAGCTCTGGGATTCTGCGGCTTCATGTCTCTGGATGTGGGGGTTCTCCTCAGTCACCATCGCTCGTAGCCCCTGATAGACTCAGCCTCCATGCATATATCCAGTCCCCTACGAAAAACCATGTAAGGGTATTGTGGGTTGAATCTTCACTTCAGACTGGTGAAATTAATTTTTCAGCTTCAAATGAGTTGAGCAGGCTGTAGGGAGACAAGGCTGTTACTCTTTGGCTCAGGCAATGCTGGCCAAGCCCATCTGTACAACTGCGGTTAGGGTGCCAGACTAGGATTCTGGAGACCCAAGATTTGAATCCCCGTTCTGCCACAGAAACTTGTTGGGTGACCTGGGGCCACTCACAGGCGCTCAGAGCTCTTGTGAGGATTAGAAAAGGAGAGGAGAATGATATAAACCACTCTCAGTCCCCACTGGGGGGAAAGGCAAGATATAAATGAAACAAAATAAACAAAGTACTGTAAGCATGTTTCTGAGCCTCCATTACGCGCTGCCATCCAGGAAACCTGCATATTTTGACTTGGGCTGGCTGCTGATCTATTGATTCGAAGAGCCTGTGATTCCCTGATGTATTGACTGCAGATAGAGAAGAGATGAAGCAACTGGGAAATCAGGAAAGTAGCAAGCAGAAAGAGGACAAATTTGCAAAAATTATTTAACACTGAGAAACCACTCTGCCCACCCTTGATAATACTAGCAATTAAATGGATGAAATTAATTATCAATAAGGAATTGTTCATGGGTGTCATAATGGACATAGGAATATCAAAATGCACAAATATATTAGTTATAGTCCACCTTTCTCCTTGAACCACAAGACTATACACACACACACACACACACACACACACGTGTGTGTGTACATATGTACAGTCTTCATATGATATCCTTGCAGCGGATTAGATGGACCTTTGGACTCCTTCCCAATCCACCAGGCTTCCATCTCATCTCCCATGCTACTCAACATCTACAGGAAATTACTGGGATAATAAAATATCATCCATATGCTGACAACAGCCAGATCTCTTTCTTTCTTTCTTTTTCTTGAGTCCAGATGAAGCAATGGATGGTTTGAACAAGTGTATGGAGTCAGTAATGGCTGGATGTCCAGTCCATCCAAAGTGAAGTGCTACTGGTTGGCAATACTGTTGACCAAGGAAAGAGAGACTCACTCCACTCTGAATGGGAGTTGCACCCTGTCTTGGTTTTGGTCCATCAAGAAGCTGCCCAGGCATTCGCCATGCAGGAGCTGATCTCAAGGAGAACGTTGTAGCAGCAAAAGTGAAACTAACTAAGGATTCTCACAGTGAACTTAATTACTCCAACCTTCCTCTTCTCCCAAGCAGAACTCTGTGACGGGAGGCACCAAATTTTTAGGCACAAATTCAATTGGATGAACCAAGCATCTGCATGGACTTGCTGTCTGCATTGTTATTAGGGTCTTGAGATATTCAGGGGCAGGGCTATTTTTGGGCAGGAACGCACAGGAATGGAGTTCCGGCTGGCTTCCGAGTTGGCCACGCCTACAGCCCCCCCTCCGAGATTCCCCAGGTGCCTTGCAAGCTGCGGGGCGCTTGGGGAAGCCAAGCTGATCCTGGGATGGAAGACAGTTTAAACTGCCTCCCCTCCTCGGGTTCCCCACATGCCCCACAAGCCACAGGGCACCTGAGGTAGCCGATCCTGGGAGGGAGCTGCACTGTTCGGGGTGTGGCCTAATATGCTAATAAGTTTCTGCTGTTGGGTGTGGCCTATTATGCTAATGAGTTCCTGCTGGGCTTTTTCTACAAAAAAAAACCCTGCTCAGGGGTGTTCTGAAAGCAGACAGCTATACTCAGTGTCTCCTGGTTCCTGGATGAAACTCTCCTCGTTCTCTGGATGAAAACTTCTCCTGGCTAGTGGGCTTGGGGCTTTTTCTCTGGAGATCCTGACTCACCATGTTCCTTGGGTGTGGTGTAGTCTGTAAGGGGAGTCTCTTTTCTGAGAAAGTGTCATCCCAGTCTAGGGCTGGACTGGGGCAGATCTTGACGAATGTCTCCTAAAGGATTAGTACCAAGCGTTACCTGTGGCTTGAAGTGCCTTTCACTGGTTTTCTTTGGTACACCATCTGTGGAATAATATTAAGAATAATACAAGTGGAGGCCTGCAAGAAACTTGCGGTATGGTTATCCCATTCTTCACACCTTTGCTTCCTCCCTTCTCCCCCTATGTCTCTCACACTCTTTCTCCCTTCTGCCCCCCTTTCTTACTCTCTCGCTCTCCTCCATGTATGTTACTTCCTCTCTCTTTCTGACCTCTCATCATTCTCTTTGTTTTTCTGCCTCCCCACCTCATCACTCTTTCTCTCTCTTTCTGCCTCCCACCTCAAATCCCACCCTCCCCAGGCTTCACCTCTCAAATGTCCAGGAATTTCCCAACCTGGAGTTGCAACCCTATTTCCTTCGCACCCAAGAGCCAACCTACCTTTAGCTGTCTTCAGCTTTCTATCTCCACCCCCCTCCCCCACAGCCTCTACTTAGGAAAATTACAGTCTTTCTCCACAGTGGGGACTAAAGCAGCTTACCTTATTATTTCCTCTTTGTTGTCTGCACAACAACCCTGTGAGGTTGGTTAGGCTGAAAGTATGTGACTGGTCCAAAATCTCCCAGTCAGCTTCCACCACAAGATGGGGATCTGACCCTGGGTCTTGCAGATCCCAATCTGACGCTCTAACTGTTACATCACAATGGCTTTCATAGAGTGACTGCAAAGCAGCTGGGCCTAATTAAGTCATGCAAATCAGGTGGTATCAAGTCACACAGATGGTGCTGCCTAGGGATGCCAGCCTCCAGGTGGGACCTGGGGATCCCTGGAGTTATTGCTCATCTCCAGACTACAGAGATAACTTTCCATTGAGAAAATGAATGCTTTGGAGGGTCAAGTTTATGGCATTGTACTTCACTGAGGTCCCTGTCCTCCCCAGGCTCCACCCCCAAATCTCCAGGAGTTTCCCAGCCTGGGGGGGTACCTGGCAACCCTAGACTGCTGCCAGTAAAAACCCTGCTTTTTACTGACAGAAACAGTTAGAGCCTCCCCCCCTCCCCCGAACATTCTAATCTCCTCACAGCTGATGCCTGGAGCTGATGCCATTTCAAAAGATATTGGGGGGAGTTCAACGGTCCCTGAAGTTTTTTTTTAACTTTTCAGATTTTTCTGCAGACCGAGAAAGGGGCCTGACTACGTAGGAAAAGCTGTTGGGGGAGAGTGAGTTCTCTTTCAGCAGAAATAAGCATCCACACAGGAAAAAAACCTCTCGGAATTAGAATATAGACAAAAAGCGAGGACCTGCAATACTCGCCGGGGGGGGGGGGGGGGGAGAGAAGGAGCTCCACCGAGTGGAGGAACCACCCACTGGTGAGTCTTCTCTCCCCCCTGCCATCCCCCTCTCCCCGACTGCTGCAGCAGGCCAAGCATCTTTTGGGTGCTCAGGCCCACCGCTTCTTCCCCCCCCCCCAGCTGCCGCAGCGGGCCTAAGCACCCCAAAGGTGCTCAGCCCACCACTTCTCTCCCCCCACCATCCCTCTTCCCCCGGCTGCTGCGGTGGGCAGAGCATCTCTCGGGTGCTCAGGCCCGCCGTTTCTTCTCCCCCGCCTGCCATGGCGGGCCTGAGTGGCCCAGAGGTGCTCAGCCTGCCACTTCTCTCCCCCCTCCCCCGGATACCATGGCGGGCCTGCTCGACCCGCCACTCCCCCCCCCAGCACCAGTGAGGCCTGAGTGGCTCTCACCAGGCCCGCCAATTCCTCCCCCCCCCCCCCCGGCGGCTCTGGCGGTGAGGTTTGGATGCCTCCCAGCCACCGGCTGCTGCCGTTCTGAGAGCGTTCCCTGCGTGTGCACTGGCAACGCTCTTTAACTTTTGGGGGGATTTAAATATCCCCTGAATATTTTTTGATCGTTTTTGGATTTTTCTGCAAATGTGGAGAGTCCCCCACATATGCAGAAAAACCTCCTTCCCCCCCAGCGCGGATTTAGATATCCACACGGAGGGGGCCACTTGGGAATTAGATATATAGATAATTATTTGCCATGTAATCTATTATGGAATACCACTTTTCAACAAAATTAGAGTTCCTGGGATATGTTTCCTGCCCTCCCTTGCATTGATAGCATCTAGACACAGGGTGTACAAACTCTTCTTTTTGACCAGGTATGTAACAACAACCACTTTCAATGAAATGTTATGCCATTCTCACACACTGATTTTCTCCAGTTTTTTTCTGTTTTGATATTTGTGGTTTTGATTTTTCTTATGTCCATATTGTTCATAATGTATCAGTTATTAGCCATCTCTGGGAGATGGTGTAAAGGTTTCCCTTGCTCGAAAGCCAGTCGACTCCAACTCTAGGGGGCGGTGCTCATCTCCGTTTCCAAGCCGAAGCACCAAGCCAAAGATTTTTCCGTGGTCATGTGGCCGGTATGACTAGCTGCCAAGGCGCACAGGACGCTGTTACCTTCCCACCAAAGCAATACCTATTTATCTACTTGCAATTTCTTGCTTTCGAACTGCTGGGTTGGCAGCAGCTGGGGCCAGAGACAGGAGCTCACGCCATCACGCGGCACCCGGGTCTTGAACTGCCGAACTACAGACTTTCCGATCTGCAGCTCAGTGGCTTAACCTCAGAGCCACCGCGGCCCCCTAAAGATGTTGTAGAAATACTTAAAATTGATAAAATAGTTTTGAGTCTCAGGATCTCCTTCTGCTCCTGGGAGTTCCAGGACACCAGTAGAGCATTCAAGGGCGTCTCTGTTCACTTCAACAGTGAACCAGCTCCAAATGGACAAGGTTATAAGCTCAAGGTTGCCAACTTCCAGGTGGGGCCTTGGAGACCTTTGGAATGAACTCTGATCTCCAGACTTCAGAGATCAGCTCCCCTGGAGAAAATGGCTGTTTTGGAAGTTGGACTCTATGACACTCTACCCTGCTGAGGACTTGCAATCATGGGTTTAAGGTAAGGGTGGGAAGGTACTGGCTGGGTATTAGGAGAAACCTCTTTACAGTCAGAGTTGTGCAACAGTGAAATCAGCTGCCTAGGGAGGTAGTGAGCTCCCCCTCCCCGGGCAGTTTTTAAATAGCATCTGGACAAACACTTGTCAAGGATGCTCTAGGCTGATCCTGCATTGGGCAGGGGGTTGGGCTAGATGGCCTGTATGGCTCCTTCCAACTCTATGGTTCTATGAATGTATGCCGGAGTCTGGAAAGCACCATCTAAGGCCCTGCTCCACGTGCCTTGGGAGACAGGAAGGTGTAGCTGTTAAGGATAGGGACTTCCCTTCGGTGGCAACCTGTTTATGGAGCACTTTCCCCTGGACCCCTCTTGCAGGGGACCAAACTTGTCAACCCTTCAGCACCAGGTGAAAGCTATTTTGATTGTCTTATCTCCCCAAGCATTTCTCTTCCCCCCCCCCCCCCCCTTCACTGTTGACATGAAACCATTTTATCTCTCTGGCCTTTCGAGAAGCCTTAATTGATGGTTTAAAAATGTTTTTGTGCCGTTCTTACTGGGTTGCACTGGTCTCTGATTTTTTGGGGGTTCATTGCTCGGATGCGATTGTGTTTGGCGACAGCCGCACATGTGTTTCGGAGAGTGTGGTATAAATAAACATCTTCCATCACCAATGTGAATGGCAGATCCTGCCTATACAGGAGACCCACAATGTGGATGGGAGAACACATAAAGCTCTGAAAGAGACCATGGGCGATTCTGCATCTAGCATTTCCTCAACTGGGAGGAAAAAGTGCAGCTCAAAACCACATTCAAATACCTCGGGGCAACGCCATACTGACTGCAAATTCACCCCGGAATGGCCATAAATCTATGGCAATGCTCCCTCTAAGCTGTGGAGTCTTGTGAGGAAAAAATTCTTCTTTGTGAGCTACTGGCATTAAAGTTGTGAGCAAACAATTTGGCTGCTGGATAGATTAGTTTGCTCTGGAGCCATCCTTCCTGAGCAAAGACAAAAATCTGTAAGCTGGAAGTTAAAAAACGATGAGCTAGCTCACACTAACTCAACTTAGAGGGAACACTGGTAGAGGGTACCATAAAATCCGATGCTCAAAGGAAGCTAAAGCAGCATGCAGCGCAGAGGGGAATTTCTGTTCCAACTTGGGTTTCGTAAAACAATGGAGGGGAAAGCCAGTGCAGAATCAGCCATGTCAGCCATCCTCAAGGCTATTCCCTCCCCCCAGAAACTTCAGAGATACACAGTCCACTTTCTAAACTGAAGGGCTCCTGCTACACATTGCCATAGATAGACCCCCCCCCCCTATACTCATCAAAATATCCTGCCTCTCCCAAATCATCTTTCATTTACCACCTCCGCAACCCTGCGTGCCTCGAGAGGTTGAATGTTTGGAGCATCTGTGCTGTGTGGAAGGCGGTGGTGTTTACGGGGACAAATTCGGACTGGCGTTAAATTAGCCGCCCCCAGGATAGGGCTAATGTTTCATTAAACCATTGCATAAGCACCTCACTGTACCACGCACACAAGAAAACAATTTAATTTCCCTGCCTTATCACAAGCCGCAGAGACAGCATTTCTACGCGCAAGGAAGGATTAGCGCAAAACCGGCCACTCCGGCGTTGTGATTTATGGGCAGCGTGCCTTGAGCACATGGTATGATGTGACCCTCCCCTAGACCCAACTAGTCTCTTACTCGGAAAGGGCAATTCCATCTCCCAATGCTTTCAGTTCCACTGGCTCTATTTTAAAAACAACAACCACATGCTACATAATTAATCGATTCCCTCATGTTGAAAAGCAGGGACACCTCTCGGCCACAGCTGTTCTCACATGTACAACTCTTTCGATGGTTTGCAGTGCCGTTGTGAAGTCGGTTTGTTGTGTTATGTAAAGGAAGGGAACCTGAATACAATTAGTGGGAGAACACAGAACAACGGTCCATTGGGTGCGCGACACTGCTGGATGCACCCACCTGCCAAAGTGAGAGTTGAAACCAGCATTAATTGGAAGAAGGCATATAAAGAAGCTGGAAAGCGACAGATCGGTTTGGCCTGGAAACGGAGCTGATTCAGATTTCAGAGAGTTTTGCTGGGATTCGCAGGGTTACCTGTGTGCTTGTTTCTGCCTCCCCCCCCCCCCCCAATAACGTTTGCTCAACCTAGATGTATGTGAACAGATTACAAAGGCCGGATGGACATTTAAAATCATAGAATCATAGAGTTGGAAGGGGCCATACAGGCCATCTAGCTCAACCCCCTGCTCAAGGCAGGATCAGCCTAGAGCAGGGGTGTCGAACTCATTTTTATGGAGGGCCGGATTTGACATACATTGGACTTTGTCGGGCCAGGCCATGTGTGTCATAAAATGTAACGCCAGATAGCAGAGATATAAACTTTATAAAGGACACAAACACAAAGATTTTTTTTAACTCGGTGCTGTGATTTTAAACCTTATGTATTAGTTGTCACAGTTGTATTTTAACCTTGCTGGTCTTGACCGTAATAATTTTGATTCTGATTCATGCCTGAAACATTAGCATCCTTGCAATATTTTGTTTATTTAACAGCCTCTGATAACTGACACTTCTTGCTTTGAATTATTGCATCAAAATGTCTATGCTATCTGGGAGGGGGAGGGGGAGGAGCCTCAGTCCAGCGCAGGGAGCTGAAGCTTGCCTATCTATCTCTCCTGAGCGATTGAGAGAGTCTAGGAAAGCAAGCTATGATGCAACAGTAGCAGCAGAACTGGAGGAAGAAGCAGGAGACAGCCAGTCCCTTGCAGGCCTGATAGAAGCCCTCCGGGGGCCTGATCCGGGCCGTATGTTTGACACCTCTGGCCTAGAGCATCCCTGACAAGTGTTTGTCCAGACACTGCTTAAAGACTGCCAGGGAGGGGGAGCTCGCCACCTCCCGAGGCGGCTGATCCCACTGTTGCACAACTCTGACTGTAAAGAAGTTTCTCTTAATACCCAGCCAGTACCTTCCCACCCTTAACTTAAACCATGATTTTGAGTCCTCTCCTCTGCTGCTGACAGGAGCAGCTCCCTGCCCTCCTCTGAGTGACAGCCCTTCAAATATTTAAAGAGAGCCATCATATCCCCCCCCCCTCAATCTCCCCTTCCCCAGACTGAACATTCCCAAGTCCCTCAGCCTTTCCTCGCAGAGCTTCTTGGTCTCCAGGCCCCCCGATCATCCTTATCACCCTTTTCTGCACCTGCTGTATTCTTTCCACATCCTTTTCAAGGTTTTGATGCACTATGTCCTACTGCACAGAGAACAAACATGCATGTTCCTCCAATGCGCAAGAGTCAGTGAACCATCGCTGGTCAAGTGTGCCTGTCCCAGAGGCTCAGAACTGGGATCGCCAGCTGGGTGGATTAGAAGTGATCCACAAAGCAATTTTATCCGGGGCCTTCCCTCCCACTTCATTGCCCTATTGAATTCTAGCCCATGGTTGGATCCAGTGCAAAATTTCTGCTTGCTCTAGAGCTCTTGCACTAACTGAAATGCAAGAAAAAGGACCGCAGCAGCCACTTGCAGCCAGTCAAACTTATTGCCTCCCTACTCGCATTTCTGCTTGCTGAGGATCTTGAGCAACCAATTTATGGGCGCTGTAATCTATAGGGAAGAAAGTGCTCCGTGTTCCACAAGATCTTGAGCAAGGGGGGAAAGTCTTAAGTTCGTTTATGTTTCCACATTGCTAGATTCAAGCAGATGCATTTAAAAAAACATTTGCCTCCTGTTCCGCGGCTAAGGAAAAGAACCCCACTTTTGCATGCAGAATGTGTCAGGTTCAAGCCCTGGCATCTCTAGTTAAAAAGGATTTCAGGTGGCAGATGCTGCCAAAGGCCTGTATCTGCCCAGAGACATAGGAGAGGCATCCCCAGACACCAGTGGTCTGACTTGGCATGAGGCAGCTTCACGTGCTCTTCAGATGACAGGAGAAAGAAGCCCGAAAACTTCAAAGAGAAATGAAACCCTCTCCTTGAGCGCAGCGAGCCGCCACGATGTCCCAAATGGAAACCTAGATTCGCCTTCATAAATTGCAAACCTTTGATCCTCTCTTTCAGAAAACACAGCAGGCAAACACTATAAGCACATATTTGCAATGCAGCTTCCCCCCCCCCCCGCTCCAAGTTGCAAAAATTAATTATTGCTATAAAAAAGATCACTACCCAAGTAGGTTATAAGAGAACTTTCATTTTGCAGACCAAAGTGCAGGGATGCTATTCCAAGAGTACCCCCTAGTGGCAAAAGTACTGAAGTAGGGAGGCTCTGTAAAATTACAAGTTAAATTTGGGGCCAAATTACAGGTAAGTGCTGCACAATGGCCATTCTTAAAAGAGTGCTTCCATGTGTGAAATTAAGTGGAGAAATGGTGGGCAGGGAGAAGATTTTTCACCCTTTCACCACCACTTTATCCCCCCCCCCCCCAGTTCAGAGTTCCAAGTATAAGTTTGCCCCTGCGAACAGGTATTTGGGGTGCTGTTCTGTCCTTTACCTGTAATAGAGACTTAATGGCATGTTATTTACTTGCATGCCATAAAAAGCTTCAACTGCCCATTTGCACACATTTCAGCCTCTTTTATAGGGCTTCAGGCCTGCTGACAACCTTAGATGGGGGGAAGGGAGTGATGGGTAACAGAGAAAGGACTTCTGAGGAAATTAGGGAAAGTGCCACCTTCCCAGCTGATTCTCTGCTCCTTACTGGCCTTCTGTGGATGTTGTTTTTCCTCTTTAGAAAAGCGCATCATGCTGTCGCTGCATATTTGACAGAAAGATGCAGTCCGGCCCTTAGAACAGGGATAGCATCCTGCATGCCACCCCGTTGCACTCACAAACATTATAAAGAGCATTATATCATGATTTCCTATGAAAGATGACTTGGGGTGGAAAATTTGGGATTCCAGGGGACTGAATGCATATCATTAAAAGCCAGAGTGGTGTAGTGGTTAATAGTGGCGGACTCTAATCTGGAGAACCAGGCTTGATTCCCCACTCCTCCCCATGAAGCCTGCTGGGTGACCTTGGGCCAGTCACAGTTCTCTCAGAGCTCCCTGAGCCCCACCTACCTCACAGGGTTCCTATTGTGGGGAGAGGAAGGGAAGGTGACTGCAAGGTGCTTCAAGGGTAAAGAAAAGCAGATTATAAAAACCAATTCTTCTTCTTTTAAAAGTATTGCTGAAAACCTCCCAGCCAGAAGCCACACCTAAAGCACTCTTGACTACTTTAGTATATTCAAACGTTTGCCCCCCCACACACACACCTTCTGCCAAATGAGGCTTCAAAGTGACTTACGACGTCATTCTCTCCTTCTGGATTTTACCCTCCTAACAAAAACCCTGTGGGTGTAGGTCAGGCTGAGGGAGAGTAAGAGGCCCAAGGGTCACCCAGGGCGTTTCCGTGGCAGGGTAGGGATTTGAACCAGGGTCTTCCAGAGCAGAGTCTGACATGGTAATCGCTTCACCACTCCGGGTCTTGCAGATGCGTGGAGAGGGAAATGAAAAGGACCAAGTATGCCCAATGCATTTCTATTCTCGAAAAGCCTGTGGCCAACAATGCGGCAATTAATTTTAAATTGATGTGGGTATTTAAGTCTTCCTCATCTCTGCAACCCCTTGCCATGTGCCTTGCTCCTCTTCACCTGTCCTGTTCTGGTTTATTCTTGATTTCCTTCCCCTTTATCTTCTTTCCTCTGGACCAGTCCTTCTTCCCGCTTTCACTTCTGAGGCTGCCAGACTCCCCTTGGTTTGCTGCGTTTGCATGGCCCTTCCTTTTCCTCTCTGAGGACCCTGCCCCTCCTGTCCCCAGTCTTCCCCTGGTCCTTTCTGCCCCTCTCTAACATTCAAGCAGCCAGTGGCAATCAGGGACCATTGTGTAGGCTCCACCTCTCTGTGACAGTACAACAAGCACAGCCAATCAGTGTCACACTGCCACCACAAAATTTGTTAGCCCATTTACAGTCCAGATCTTTGTTTCATACGCTCATTGAAGAAAGTCAAGAAAGTCAGTGCATAACAGAAAAATAGAGCTTTTATTTATGGGTATGGGGAATCCCTAACTCTGGAGAAATGAGTTATTCCAGGTGGAGGTAAGTATTATTTTGCCATATGTAGGAAAGGGGTCTTTTACTGAATAGTAGTGTTCAGGGGTCATTTCATAGAAAAAGAGGTGCAGAAGCATAGCTCATTTGCATATGCCACACCCCCTGACAAAGGGCAGGCATGTTTAAAATGTCTTTCTTTCTCTTCCCTATCTGGGGAAGGAAAGAAAGGCATTTAACACACACACTCTTCCCTGAATTTCTCCGCAAAAGCAGAGAGGGTCAGGGGGAAAAGGGGGCATGTCTGCCTGCCTCCCCTTCACCTCCCCAGCCAACCCACCGCGGTGGGCTGGCTGGAGAAGGCAAGGCAAGGCAAGGGCGGGCAGGCAGACATGCACACAAAAGCTTATACCATGAATAAAACTTTGTTGGTCTTAAAGGTACCACCGGACTCAAACTTTATTCTGTTGCTTCAGACCAACACGGCTACCCACCTGAATCTGTTCCAATAACAATTTCTCTTATCTTCAACAAAAATTGTGCACGGTGGCCCATATAAGTTCTCCTGTCTGAATGGTCAGGGGCTCCCTCTAAGCCATGGAGTCTTGTGAGCAAACATTCTACTGTGTGAGCTACTGGCATTAAAGTTGCGAGTGACTGATTTGGCTGCTGCATCAATTCGTTTGCTCTGGAGCCATCCTTCCTGAGCCAGGACAAAAATGGGTGAGCCAGAGGCTAAAAAACTGTGAGCTAGCGCACACTAACTCAGCTTAGAGGGAACACTGGTCAGGGGAGCTTAGATACTCACCCAGTCTCTTCTTCAGCCCTACTTTCTGAAAAAACAACTCTCTCTCTCTCTCTCTCTCTACTTCCCTCCCTCCCTCTCTGAGAGAAAAATAGAAATATGGTGGTAGAGGGTCAACTTAACTAAAATCTTTTAAACCACCCATACTGAACCCTCAAAGGAGTTTGGAGGGGGTAAATGTCCCTTTGTTTCATTACTGTTAAAAATTGAAAATTAATAGTGTTATAGTGTATTTCTCTAAACGCTCACAGTGCACTGCATACATTATCTCAATAAATGTACAGCAAGCCTGCACATTAAGCCAGTAGCTTAGACATTTAAAAAAAAAAGTTAGTGGAAGAAAGGTCCATGAAAGCTAAACAGAACCTCCATGTTCAAGAGCAGTGTACCCCTGAATACTACTTGTGAGAAATCTCTTGCCTTCATGTCCTGCTTGCAAACTCCCCAGAAACATCTGGCCAGCCACTTTTGGGGGAAAGGTGCAGGACCAGCTGGAACTCAGTTCTCCTGGAGGCAGCTCTTGCTGTAAGTGCCAGCGCAGTGTAGTGGTTAAGAACAGCGGACTTTATTCTGGAGAATTGGGTTGGATTTCCCCACTCCTCTACATGAAGCCTGCTGGGTGACCCTGGGTCAGTCAGAGTTCTCTCAGGGCTCTTTCAAGCCCTCCTTATGAACAGGGTGTCTGTTGTGGGGAAAGGAAGGCGATTGGAAGCCACTCTGAGACTCCAAGGGAAGGGTGGGGTATAAATCCAACTATTGTTGTTGGGGGGGGGGGGCTGAGGCTGAGAGAGACTGGTTTGTCCAGGGCTGCTTCACGATCCCGTTGCCTGAGCTGAGATTCAAAATGGGGGCTTCCTAGTTCATGACCCTCCCCTAACCATGATGCTACATCAGTTTAAGTGGGGTTAGGACTACCTGGAAGCAGTGTTCCCTCTAAGCTGAGTTTGTGTGAGCTAGCTCACAGTTTTTTAGCCTCCGGCTCACATGTTTTTGTCTTAGCTCAGGAAAGATGGCTCCAAAGCAAACTGATCAATGCAGTAGCCAAATCACTTGCTCACAGCTTGAATGCTAGCAGCTCACAAAGTAGAATGTCTGCTCACAGGACTCCACAGCTTAGAGGCAGCATTGCCTGGAAGGCACAATCTCTGAACAGAAAAGTCTTCCCTTATGATAATCTCACCTGTTCAGGGGTTGGTTGGGGTCAGACCACGTGGGGAAATGGGGAGTCTGTGGGGGGGGGGGGATGCACCCTTCCTGCCTGGGCTGTGCATGTCCCCAGGGCTGCCTCCGTTCGGGGGGCTTGGGGGCATGGTGAGCAAGGAAGCCTCCTCACGGGGGAAGGGCACGAGGAAGGTGGCAATGGAAACTGGGGGGGGGCTCACCAGGATGTGGGTGAAGTGCTCCTCCAGCTCAGCAGCACTGGGCACGGGCTGCTTGGGGGGGGTGGGCTGCTTGGGGGGCAGTGGCAAGGAGGAGGCAGCAGCAGGCGGGCTCTGGAGCTCCTTGGTGGGGGATGCCTCCATGCTGCTGCTGGCCATGTTGCCCATCCTGAGCTGCTGCTCGGACGACCCCCAATGTGTTACGGGCAGAGGCTATCCTGGCCCGACCCCGGTGGCGAAGGCCTCTCTCTGTCAGGCGGGCACTCCCAGCACATGTCGAGTGGCAGTGCTCCCCCTGGTACATCAGCTGCTGCCCCCGCTGCCTCCTTCTCCTGGGTCTGCTCTCTACTCCACAGAGGGGCTCCAGGCGTTCAGTGGCCTGCACAGCCAGGCCGGCGCTCCATGCTAGTGGTTATCCGGGGAAGAAGTGTGGGCCACCGCCACCGCCCCCACCACCTCGCCCTCCTCCTCACTCAAAAGAGGAAGCAGCCATTGTGCGCTCAGCACAGAAAGCCCCCAGGCAGATGATGCCGCTTCCTTTTCCTTTTCAAATTCTCACAGCAACTTTTTCATGCCGCCCCAGCTCTTTCTGCAGCTGCTGCCTGCCTGGGCAGGCGAGCTGCTGCGGTGGGGCTGTGGGCCCGTAGGCCCTCTCCCCCAGGCTGATACTATGGCTGCGGCCGGCTGGCCAGCCAGGAACAAGAGCGCGCAGGCACCTAAGCAGGCAGGCCAGAAAAGGCGGTGGGGGGTGCCCTGGGGGGGCACCCTGTCCCACAGCTCCTTACTGCCAGAGCGCTGCTCTGGTGTGCTCCGGCAGGAAATGACTCCTGGTAGTGATGGACCCCATTGGCTGAATTCAGTATCAGTTCAACATTTATGAGCATTTTTTGCAAATATCTCAGGGAAACTATTCCTTCCTTCCTTCCTTCCTTCCTTCCTTCCTTCCTTCCTTTCATTCTTTCATTCATTCATTCATTCATTCTTCTGCCTTGGATCATAATGTGGGGTATAAAAACATAAGGACACAAGAAGAGCCCTGCTGGATTAGACCAATAGTCCATCTTGTCCAGCATCCTGTCTCACACAGCAGCCAACCAATTCCTCTGGAGGGCCAACAACAGGGCAGAGAGGCCGAGGCCTTTCCCTGATGTTGGCTCCTGGCTCTGGGATTCAGAGGCTCACTGCCTCTGAATGTGGAGGTTCCGTTCAGTCACCATGGCTAGTAGCAATTGATAGACTTATCCTCCATGAATCTATCTAATCCCCTTTTAAAGCAGTTTATTCCTGTGGACAGACCATGAGCCTTATCAGATAACCCCTAGAAACTGTAGTCTGACTTCACCTGCATCCATCATTCCCATACCATCAACCATAATGGAGAACTTCCTGAAAACTCAGTCACCCTTGGCCCAAAGAAACATACCTGGGAACCAGCGAGGGTTCTAGCTGTAGATACCAGAAACGCCCACTTAAAACATTCTCATGAAACAATCTAAAGAACAGGTTGACTAAAATGAAAACAATACTCACCATATGAAAGGCTGCACAGCCAGGTCAGGTTGTTCACAGTAATCAATGAGAGCATAGGCGTAGACTACTGGGGGGGGGCCTCGAGGGCTCAAGCCTCCCCCGAAATTTCCCAGGGGGGAGTGAGGCCCCCCCAGGAAAATGTAGTGCCTGCCGCCATGCCTCCCGGGGCCCTTCCAAGGTGCCTCTCCCCCCCCCCCCCGGCCTGGCCACTCTTCCATCCTTCCCTCTCCCTCCCTCTTTTCCCGGCGAAGGGAGAGGGAAGGAGTGGGGGGGGGGAGAGAGGCTCCGGCAGCAGCGGCTGGCGGGCCTCGGAAAGGCCCGGGGAGGCATGGAGGTTTCCCGGCAGGGGGGACATCACCCCAGCAAGCAAGCGCGCAAAGTGCGCGCTTTAAAGAGCCCCCCCCCCCCCCCCGGAATTTACAAAACTCTACACCCCTGAATGAGAGTGACATCAAGAGGAAGAGGCTAACATTAAAGATCTTCTACACATGTGCCTACGGAACATCTGATTCGGGGTGGGGCCTGTTCTGCTGACTGCACATGCTCAGAACCTCGCTGAGTATTCTGAGCCAGAGAAGAACTTCTGAGTTAAATGGCGCTCAATTTGCAATGCAGCTGAACATTCCAAGCACGACAGATCTGGGCACCACATCAAGTAATTACAAATTCTGACGACTAAATGACACACACTTGGTTTTAATGCGTCTGAAAGCACAGGATCTCAGAGATCAGAAAAGCATTCAAAGAAAGAAATCCTGCTCCCTGAGAATTGTGCTTGCGGTTTCTTGGCTTCTCAGAAACTGAAGCCCTTGCGGTTCTACACCAGGAAGGTGTGATGATGGTTGCATTATTTAAATTACTTAATTTATTAGGTGTAGTGACACTCCCTCATCCTGGAAAACCTGAAAACAGGGTACAAGCAGGTGTGCATTTTAAATCTTCCATTATTATCCTCTCCTAGTGAAAATGGGAGCTTTACTGAGGGAGAAGGTAAGTTAACATTATGCACATTTAAATGCTAAAATTTCCATTTGTCACATACCAGAGAATGAGGAAACCGCAGGGAAAGACCTGGAAACAGAGGCTAGAGGGTAGATCAGCCAATACAGGTAATTAAATTTCTTTTTTGATGCCTCATGTTGCTGTTGTCACTGATTCTGGATCGCCACATTTCTGATGTAGTTGCCGAACAACCTATTCCGTTCATGCTGTTTCTATGTGTTTGATGTACACCTAACACTGAAAATGTGTACATTTTACCGGGGGGGGGCGGATCAGGAAACCATGGTGTGAAACCAAAGACTCACAGGTTAATTTCTCACAGCAGAGAAGCAAAACAGAATGAATTCCCTGGGATATTCTCCAGAGAACCAGCAAACTTGTGAAATTCACAGTGCGATCCTAATAGAGACAGACTCCAGTCTGAGTCAGTTGACTTCGAGGGGACTGACGGAAGTCGCTCTGCATAGGATTGCATCGTTAGCAGGGCTTTTTTGGTAGAAAAAGCCCAGCAGGAACTCATTAGCATAATAGGCCACACCCAACAACAGAAACTCATTAGCATATTAGGCCACACCCCTGACAGCACAACTCCCTCCTACGATTGGCTTCCCCAGGTGCCCTGTGGCTTGTGGGGAGCATGAGAAACCCAAGGAGGGGAGGCAGTTTAAACTGCCTTCCCTCCCTGGACCGGCTTGGCTTCCCTTGGCGCCCCGCGGCTTGCAAGGTGCCTGGGGAACCTGAGGGGGGGGGAGGCTGTAGGCGTGGCCAACTCAGAAGCCAGCCGGAACTCTGTTCCTGTGTGTTCCTGCCCCAAAATAGCCCTGATTGTTAGTATTGTCCTTCTCATGGGACTTTAAAAGCCAATCATATCACAAACAGTCCCATCCAGTACTATTTAAATGCCTTCCTTTTTTATACAATGACTTTTATTTGAGAAAATTAACATATAATACAAACAACATACAATGTGTTCAAAATTCCCAAATCTATATAGTAAAAGAAAAACATATAATAAAAATATATAACAAGGAATGTATACCAAGTAAATGAGAGTACATTCCAAAAAAAAAAAGGTGTGACAATCCTTCCAAAGAGCTAAGTATACATAATGCTATGAAACACCATCAGCTGTACCCATTCATGCCACAGAGTCCACCTTTAAAAGAGCGGTTTTTTATCAACAGGGTTTGAAGCGGGGTAGTCCTGAGTAGTCAGACATTGGACTGCAGGGAACCAGATTTGAACAAATTTAGAATGCATGCTGAGAGAGAAAGGTCTCGTGGTAGGAGCTAACAGAGGCATGAGACTGGGGCCGATTTCGCACTAGCGTTTGCCCCAAGTTTACCCTCATGCTTGCATCAGAGCTTCTGGTCGATTTCACACCAGTTGCTCTGGAGTATCGCCCTGCTGCACTGGAGTTTCCCTGGAGAAAACAAATCCTGTTTTTAGAGGATTTTCCTGTTTGCTCCGGAGAAGAACCCAAAATGAAAACACGCCCACTCGCCCGCCTTTCATCAGGGCCCCCCCATTGTGGGAGTTTCTAAATTTTTTTGGAGAAAACCCTTCATCATGCTATATTGAAAGGGCTGAGGTTCCAAGTGGGAAAATGAAGAAAATACTTTGGAGGAAACTGGGAGGGGAAATTCCAGAGAGAACGAGAGGCAACTGGCCAGTGCGAAATCGGCCTGGATGTCCAGTCATCGGTCAAACTGAGGCTACTCGTTCTAAATTCCTTTAGCAAACCATAGTTTCTAACTGTAACAGTTGCAGTTCACTAGTGATGGGTAGAACTGCTCTCTGCCTTCCTTCCTGGACCATTCCCTGACCACAAAGGAAACCACTTTTTTGTGAATTAATACCGCACCTAGGGATGTACATCCTGCATCCTTGCTATGCTTTTCCCAGGTTTGTTAGAGAAATCACGCGCTATAGTTTCTGCAAAGAGAACTGTGTTTCTCGAAAGCTTGTGCTACAATAAGGTTTGTTAGTCTTAAAGGTGCTACTGGGCTTTTTACTACTTTGCATCTCTCTCTTCGGCTCCATGGACGTATTAAAAAGTTTGTTGGGGAACAGCACAAGGACTTCGCTTCCCAGATGCACATTGGCTCTTCTCAGTTGGCGACCAACACTGGCGGAGAGAAACACCTTTAGCCTCCCCACCCCCCACCCCCATTTTCTTGTCCTCAGGCTGCCGGATGGAGCCGCTTTTGGCTCTGCTGTGAAACTTACATGTAGCTGTATAAGTGATGTGATTTTGACAATGGAGGCAACAGCGGCTCCATGGGGTAGTCTGAAGATGTGAAAACAGTGTCAGGTGTGTGTAAGAGAGAGGCTAAAAGCTGCTTCTCCTTGCTTGCCCTGGTCGCAAACAGAAAAGAGCCAGTGTGTGTCTGGCAGGCACAACAAGCACATCGCCATTGTGATGTGAAGTCTGCATGTTGTTCCCCTAGCAAACATGAGGGCTTTGTGGGATGTACGTGGAGCCTCAGGGCCAAAGCACACAGGATGCTGGGCAGGCAGGACTAGATGGGGGCTTTTGTTGCCCACACCACCAGTATGACTCCCCCCCCCCCCAGGCTTTAAACTGCTGGGGGGGGGACCACTGCTGGCTAGGAAAATGCCACGATGCTCCCTCTAAGCTGGGGAGTCTTGTGAGCAAAAATTCCACTTTGTGAGCTACTGGCATTAAAGTTGTGAGCGAGCGATTTGGCTGCTGCATGGATGAGTTTGCTCTAGAGCCATCCTTCCTGAGCTAAGGCAAAAACGTGTGAACCGGAGGCTAAAAAACTGTGAGCTAGCTCACACTAACTCAGCTTAGAGGGAACTCTGGTGGGAAAAGTTACCCTCCCTTCCCTGGTACCATAGCTCCAGTCCATCCGCAGCCCCCCCTCCCCCCCCGGCTGCTTTTTGCCGTTAAATCGACAGATCCCGAGCATCATGTGTGGTTTGGCCCCGACAAAGTTGGGTCACAGGTGCGCAACGATGTCAAGTCCAAAAACTGGGAATATGCTTCTCACACTGTGCAGCTTTGCAAAAGAATCAGGTGAGGCCCCATTGATGTCTGGGCAAATAGCACTGCTTGATTCCCCGCCAGTCTCCACACACACACACACACCCCACACACACATTTTTTTTTTTTGGAATACAGTCACTATTTCTCTGACATCTTCATTTGGAGAATACCTTTGATCGGTCCCCCCTTCTATAGTGTATGTTCCACATTAAGTCATTATCTATGCTGTTCACTCCATTAATTCTGCTAGTTTTATTAGCAAAGTTCTGCCGCCTAGTCCTGTAACGGTGACAAGCATTTCGAAAAGCTAATCTGACAGATAATGACTCCATTAAGGGTTGAATACTAATTGGTTTACATCAGGGGCCTGGAATTAATTGATGTAAATAAATTAGCACCTGAGCATGTATCACCCCTGCTTTGGATTTTCCTAAATACCAAGGATTTTTTTTAAAAACAACAACAACCCTGGTATCTTCAGCAAAATGCAACTGAATATAAACAGACAGGACGAGTAATTAAAATGTGGCAAGAAAACCTGCCAGCAAAGGTTTAATATTGTTTCCCAACTGATCTGAAGCGGTTGGGGGGAGGGGGGGAGACGGCGGAGAGCTTTACTTACACAATTTGTGCAAGTTTTGATGCCTTGTTCAAAAATGGGCTCCCCCCCTCTTTTTAGCATCCATGATTTTTATTATTATTATTGCAAACAACTACCACAGATGAATGGGACTGTGTTCCAAAAGAGCAGCGACTATATTACTCACCTCTCGGCTGTCAAGATGGCAAATTATTACCTATCGTTGGCATTAATCCATCTTTTTTTGTGATTTGGTTTGGTTTTCAAAGGAGGAAATAGCGCCCAGGAAGAGCTTCACTGGACACTATGCTAAAAATAATAGCGGCTTGTTGAAACCGGGTGCTCCTGCAGGGCAAGAACATTTTCTTTTCCATCCATTTCTGAAGCAGTAAATTGGTTAAAGATGATATCCGGATAGATTTCCTTCTCATTTGACACCTAACGCTTCACCTTTATTAGCTGTTGTTGTGTGTGTGTGTGGGGGGGGGGGGTAATAACTGAAGTGCAGTCTAGGAATATTTTGTAATTTAAAGCAATGACAAAGGGAAACAAGGAGGCTGTTTATCCTGGAAACATTAATCCTCCTTGCAGTGGGAGATTTCCAGCAGAGAGGGCCAACTGCAGGCTGCCCTTGGTGGACTCCTGGAAGAAGCACCCTGGAGGTGCTGGCAGAACAAATCACTCCAGGCAACTTGAATCAATGAGCCAAGTTGCATTTGTAGGACAACGTATCTTCATCTTGCAAGCTAAAGAGGCCACACAGCAAGAGAGATCTGAAACCAGTGTGGTGTAGTGGTTACGAGCGGTGAGTTTGATTCCCCACTCCTCCGCATGAAGCCTGCTGGGCAACCTCTGGCCAGTCACAGCTCTCTCAGAGCCTGTTCTCTCAAGAGCAGTTCTCTCAGAGCTCTCTCAGCCCCACCTACCTCACAGGGGGCCTGTGGTGGGGAGAGGAAGGGAAAGGCCATTGTCAGGGCTGGTGTTACCATTAGGCCAACCTAGGCGGCTGCCTGGGGTGGAAACCTCAGAGGGGTGCAGAACTGACAGTCTGCATTACTGTGCAGGAGACCCGCTGCCAGGCCCAGGCCCAGCAACTTCAAATTTTGTAGTTTTCAGTCTTTCTAAAATGCATTTATGTTTGAAAATTGGTGGGCACATTGGGGGGGTGGGGTGCCAGAAGGTAGCCTCGCCTAGTGTGCAAAAAAAACTGCCACCAGCCCTGGCCATTGCCAGCCACTTTGAGACTCCTTAAGGCAGAGAAAAACGGAGTATAAAAACCTACTCTTCTTCTTCCAAACTCTAAAAAGGCAGCCTGAATGTAAGACAGAAAGAAACCCCTTGATTTGGCAATTATGGCCTTATGGGGGGGGGGGGTGGAATCTGGAGTGCGCTCCAAAAGGCACAGCCCCCTGAGCATGATGCAGCTTGCCAGCTTTTCTCCCGGTGAGTCTAAAGGTAATACCAGATGCGTCTTGGATCCATTATCACCCCATCATTAAACAAGAACACAGCAGAGTTAACAATGTCTTCAAGAAGATGCCCCACAGAGTTACTGGTCTAGAACACAGTAGGTATAGCACCGTTTTACACTGTCCATGCTCACACACACACTTACAGAGCTGGAACAGGTACGGAAGTAGGCAACTGGGATGATGAAGAGGCTGGAGCACCTTTCCTGTGCGGAAAAGCTGAAGAGTCTTGCGGCTTTCCCATTTAGAAAAGAGGCAACTAAGGAGGGACATGATAGAAGTTTGTACAGTTATGCATAGGGAGGATAGACAGTGTGGAGAGAGAGAACTTTTTCACCCTCCTCCAAAACACTAGAACTTGAGGGCATCAGATGAAACTGATGGACAGTAGATTCAGGATGGGAAAAAGGAAAGGCTTCTTTATACAACGAGTGATTAAAATGTGGAATTCGCCGCCAGAGGATGTAGTGATGGGCACAGGCAGAGATGACTAGATAACGTCCATGGAGGAAAGGTCTATCAGTGATGCCAGGATGACTGAAGGGAAACCTCTGAATTCCAGAGCCAGGAGGCAACATCAGGGGAAGGCCTCGTCTTCTCTGCCCTGTTGCTGGCCGTCCAGAGGAACTGGTTGGCCACTGTGTGAGACGGGATGCTGGACTAGATGGACCACTGCTGTGATCCAGCAAGGCTCTTCCTATAGAAAAAAGCCAATGTCAGGACCAATGGCAGATGGTGGATTCAAACCCTTGTCCTTCTTGGTGCTGGACACTGGCGCCAAAGTGGTAGATAGAGGGAAGATATGTTGGAATCTGAAATCCACTCATCTCTGCCTCATTTGCCTACTGCCCAGAGGGAGCTTTTGGTGGTGGGGCTGGCCGTGATCAGTGGTGGCTACTGTAAACTTGACAGGGTGAGGGCACTGCTGTGCACCACCAACTATGCCCAGGCCTGTTTGCCACTTCCCAGAAGTTATTCTACAATTTTCATTTATTACTAAGGGAACAGTAGGAGTGAAGGCAGCCGGGTCTAGCCCGATCTCACCCAATCTCGGAAGCTAAGCAGGGTCAGTATTCGGAACAGAGACCACCAAAAAAGGCTCTGTACAGGAAGGCTGGGGCAAACCACCTCTGCTTCTCACCTGCCTTGAAAGCCCCTGGCTGGGCTCGCCATCAATCGGCTGCGGCTTGACAGCACTTTACACAGACAAGGCAACGGGGACCCTTGTTTTTCTTATGCTGTCATGCATTAGAGTGCACAAAAACACAGAGAAATCTGAGTGCGAACCTGATGTTTGCAAGCTGAAGTTAGAAACTCTTCTTTAAACATAAACTGTATTTTATACAGTTGCTTGAGGCCTTTGGTCACGGAAGCCGAAACAGATAAAAGAAACAAACCTCTTCCACAATTGCAGCCGGCTTTTCTCCCGAGGAAGCTGTGAGTGATCACAGTTGATTCTCTCCCCGTGGAATCAGATGTTCTTGATTTTCACCACAATGTTATTAACAAACTTTACGGTAGCATTAGCTTTCGAGTTCTCTTTGTCAGGTGCGGCAACAGACTAACACAGCTAACTCCTCTGAATCTGTGAGTGCAACGTTATGTCACTGAAAACAGTCGAACAGAGAATGTTTCCCTGTTTTTTGGGGGGGAGGTTTGGATGCACCCCAATGCACCTGTTCCCGTCAAAATCTCAGGGGCAATGGCTTTTTTACATCCCACCCAGAATAATGAATGTACTTTGGCTGTAGAACAGCAGCTTCAGTGGAGGACTGTAATGCAAAGATCCTCCACTAGAGGGATCAGTGTCCATTGTCAAGGGTTATCGCATTTTTGCAACATGTTAATTAACTCTGCGCTGTGGCAAGTTTTCTAGGGCGACCTGTTCTCTAATGAAGTGTGGACTGCAAACACCAATCCCATTCATACCGGTAAACAATAAGAATGTAGGCATACTTACTGATACCCACAACCTTATCCAATCCTCAACCTGATTTAAAAAAAACCCAGACTTTTATGGAATTTCAGTGACAGCTGATAATAAAACTGGCTTCTTTTTCATATTCCTGAATTAGGGATGAGCTACAGATTAATTAACGCCTTTTAAAAAAAAAATCTCCTGCCCAAAATTAGTAAATGCGGGTTTGCAGAAATGAAAGACAGAAGGGAACTGAGCAAAGAACAGAGGATCAGACAAATCCATGGAAGAGCCATCTATCGTCATCAGTATATATCATTCTCAATGTAGCCAGATCCGTGGACACTTAAATCTTCAGTTTGAAGACATGAACAGACAAGGCAGATCTTTCTGAAAATGTGAGAAATGCTCCAGGTGTGCAGAAGAATCTTGAATCTGAAAGAAACAAAAGGAACCCCTGTAGCTTTAAGAAAGAGTAACCGTTGCTAGGCACCTACAACAGTACTGCCGGCCACCAAACCTCGGTTTTTGTCAGTAAAGGGCAGGGGGAGGGGCAGGGTCCTTTTCAGGGCTGCTTTGACCAGAGGGAGGCCTCATCGGGACCAAGCCAAGCAGCAACCAGCAGGTAACTTGCCAGGCCAGGCTGGTTACTACGGTTCAGCAGCAGTAAGACTGTATGGTGTAGTGGTGGTTAGTGTTTCAGATTGGGAAGACAATTCAATTGAATCCCTACTCTGTCCTGGAAGCTCACTGGGTGACTTTAGGCCAATCACCCACTCTTGGCCTTTCCCAAACCCCACCTTCCCCAGGCTCCACCCCCAAAATTCCCAGGTATTTCCCAACCTAGAGCTGGCAAACCTCGGGAGGGAAGGAAGGTAAGCTGAAGACAAGGGGGTGGATAAAGATAGGTTGAGTGGTGGGTGGGAAGGAAAAAAGGAAGCACGAAAGGGGGAGATGCTGAGGGGGATGCCAGAAAGGGAAAGGGGAAATAATGTGGGGAGGAGAAAATTAGATATCCCCGGCTAGGGTTGCCATGTCTGTATTACTCACCGGCGGGGGGGAGTCCTCTGTCCGCCGGGAGCTTCCCCTGTGCGCGTGCAAAGCGTGCGCGCCCGGTGACGTCACCAGAAGTGATGTCAGCGTGTTGGGGGCATTGCCAGAGTGTCGCCCTGGCAACGCCCCCAACGTGATGACGTCACTTCCGGGTGACGTCATTACATTGGAGAAGTCGTCCTGGCTGGACGACTTCAGGGGTGGGGTTCCCACCGCCGGCCGAATACTGGCTGGTGGATCGGGAACCCCTGTAGCGGGGGATCCCCCGCCCCCCGGGCTGACTTGGCAGCCCTATCCCCGGCAAGTCCTTGTGGGTCATCCACTTGTTATATTTAATTCTGAACCATGATGCCAGTGGGTTAAAAGACCCCAAGATCATAGAAGCAAGGTCTGCTTCTTTAAGAATGCTACTGAGCTCTCCCCAGACTACATTGTGGGATCTTGGTGGCCATTTGGGACGTTGATTTTCTTCCTTTTAGCTCTCATATGCGCCCTCGCTTTATGCTTTCTGGGAGCCAAGGACCGATAGAGAGGGCAGTATTTAAGCATTTAACATTGTGCTGTCGCAGATAAGTTGTTAAGTGAAGCATGGAAGCAGAAGGGGAGCATTGCTGGCGGCCTGGAAACAACCAGCTCTCAGGGAGCAGGCCTACTCAGAAATAATTTCCACTTTATTCAGTGGTGTTTACCCCCAAGGAAAGTGTCCTCAAGGCTGTAGCCACTGCCTAGCAACCACCATGTTTGTTCTCCTTTTTAGGCTTTTTTCCTTCCGCCAGGCCCATAGCCACAGTGGGGCATTTCGAGGCCTGACCACCAACTTCCTGCCAAGCCCCCCCCCCCAACTTCTATGTTGCCCAGGCCTGCCGCCACCACCCCTTCCCCAGGCACGGCTTGCTTCCCCCCACTGCCCAGTTTAATTTTTTTATGTCAGTGCCCCCCTACTTATTTCAAGGCCCCCCAAATTAAGAAATCCTGGCTATGGGCCTGCTTCCTACTTTGTTTTTCTTAATTGGCTTTCATAGCATTTGATTGTATGTTTATACCAGCCCTCATGAATACTTTTCTGAGATGCCGTCACTCTTCCTAATATCAAACTGTATGGGTCTCAGGCCTATTAGTGTGACATTGAAACGAGGCCATCCAAAACCATGGAGGGGATTTATTACTTATATCCAGGGGTCCGTTGGGGCCGGAGCAAGGCGGAGCAAAGCTCCGCCAGCTCAGGAGTGGCCACTAGGGCAGCCATGGGCTGAATCAGATTCTCTGATCTGATTCAGCCTGCTGCCAAATTGCCGCCGAAATTCGGTGGCAACTTTAAAAGTGACTGGAGGGGAGGGGGTTTGAGGGAGAGGCTCCAAACTTGCAAGGTAGCTGCTGGGACCTCTCTCCCAAATACCCACCAAGTTTCAAGAAGATTGGACCAGGGAGTCCAATTCTACAGGCCCCCAAACAGGTTGCCCCCATTCCCTCCATTGTTCTCTATGGTAGAAAAAAAGGTAACATTTTTTCCCACCATAGAGAGCAATGGAGGGGATGGGACAACCTGTTTGGGGGCCCGTAGAATTGGACCCCGTGGTCCAATCTTCTTGAAACTTGGTGGGTATTTCGAGGAGCGGCACCAGCAGCTACCCTGCATGTTTGGAGCCTCTCCCTCAAATCCCCTTTCCTCCAGCCCCTCATATACCCTATGAGTTTTTGCCATTGATTTCAATGGCCCATAGGGTATAATGGGGCTGAAACTGACATTCCCTTTCTGACACACTTCCGGTGATGTCAAGGGATGTGGCATATGCTGATGAGTTATGCTAATGAGTTATGCTAATGAGCTCCTGCAGCTCTTTTTCTACGAAAGGACCCCTGCTTATATCGTTTTGTTTTGTTTTTCAGTCCAAATTGGCTTCCTGGCTTGCAGGAATGACAAAAAAAAAAACACCCACTCAAATACCAAGATACTATATTAGTATTCCTGGGAAAGAGGATTCTTAACACAGGCGGATCCAGGCACAATTTGGGGGGCGGTGTCTGGCTGCTTTGTTACCTTCCTTCTCGTGGCCCCGCGGATGACACTCGGAAGCAGGGTTCTGAGAAACCCCAAGGGCCCCCAGGCAAAAGTTGCTTCTCTCCCCTCAGCTACCCAACCATGGCTTGGATCCTGTGGCCACAATCCACTCGAGCTTCACTCCAGCCGCGGTGCAACTTCCTTCCTCTGCCGTTAGTGCTTCTGTTTGTGCAGCATCAGTGGTTTTCCGTGAGCCATTGGACAAATGGAAGTGCAATGAAACAAGCTGTGCTGGGCTGCTGGAGCAATGAGCTTCTGGAACATGGTCATTAGGATCCACACCACTGTCTTCAAATGAAAAGAAGTCATATGACCAGGAGTCATTTCATAGAAAAAGAGGTGCAGGAGCTCATTAGCATAACTCATTAGCATAACTTATTTGCATATGCTACACCACCTGACATCACTGGAAGTATGTCAGAAGGCAAGAAAGAAAGGAGAGAGAGAGAGAAAGAAAGAGCTGGCAGAGAGGGGACAGCTACTAATCCAAGCCTCGGAAATACCACTATTCTGGGAGGATAGCTTCAGTGGTGGCTGAAGCCTTCAGAAGGCTGGTCGGAGGAACAAGGACCTTTCCAGGGGACGGGGTCATTTTGCTGCAGCCATGACACAAGCAGGCATTCCCCCTGCGGGGGGGGGGGCTGGCACCAACTCCCAGAGCTGAGCTCCCCCGAGCTCCTGCTCGAAAGGACCCCTGCATATGACTAGCTCCAAGCACGGATAGGCTGCATACGACTAGCTCCAAGCACAGATAGCCCTTTCTGTGGGCACCATACCTATTTTTTCCATTCCATTCCTCACAGTTATCTCCAAGAAGCACAGTTTCTGATTGATTGATTGATTGATTGATTGATTGAATGATAGAGGACAGTGCCTGCATACATGGCCCTATTTTATCTTCACAACAACCCTGTGAAGTAGAACAATAGTTTGAGTCCAATGGCACCTTTAAGACCAACAAAGTTTTATTCAAGGCATGCACACGAAAGCTTATACCTGGAATAGAACTTCAATGGTCTTAAAGGTGCCACTGGACTCACACTTTGTTCTGCTGCTTCAAACCAACGCGGCTTCCCAGCTGAACCTGTGAAGCAGGTTAGACTGAAAGAACATGACTGGCCCCACTTCTCCCTTCCTTTCCTTTAGTGAAGAGATTGCCCAGTTTATAGTTGCACAGCAGGAGCATCTTGTCCACCTCCTGGGACCTGAGGACCGCTGGACCCCCTGGAACTCTGCCCCCATTGTTCCCCTCTGTCAGTGGCCCTTGTTGGAAACTGAACCAGGGGACAATTCTTGGCTAATGTGGAGAAGAAGGAGGAAGAGGAGGAGGAGGAGATTGGATTTATACCCTGCCCTTCACTTGGAGTCTCAGAGTGGCTTACAACTCCTTTCCCTTCCCCTCCCCACAACAGACACCCTGTGAGGTAGGTGGGGCTAAGAGATCTCTTTCCAGAGCTGTCCTTGAGAGAACAGCTCTGACAGAACTATGGCTTGCCCAAGGTCATCCAGCAGCTGTAAGCGGAGGAGTGGGGAATCAAACCCGGTTCTCCCATTACATCAAGTATGATAGAAGGATACCTGGCTGCTTTCCCCTTCCTTCTGGAGATTTCTGCATAGTTCAGAGATTCTCCAGTATGCATGCAAATATTTATTTGTAAATGTTAAAAACAAAGCTGCAGGGCCCCCCACTCTGCATACACCAACTGAAAAGGACTGAGCATGCTCATTGCCCTCCGTGAGCCATAGCGGGCAGTAAAGAGCTGGTTGAGGGACCTCCACAAGCCCCTAACAGCTTATTGTATGCCGAACTCCTCCACACAACGCAGGCAGGAGGAGGCAAAATACCTCCCACATCTATACAATCATGTATTTAAAAAAAAACATACAGACACTGCATAGAAACAATCGATCAGTATATTTAATTAGCCTATAGTGTATGCCACCGGCAATCTCAATTCAATGCATTCTTTACGCATTCAATTTAAAACAGGGTGGGCAGAAGGGCTCAACGTGCCTAGAAGGCAGCTCTGTGCTTTCCCCTCCAGATTGAGGAACATGGAAGAAAACAAAATAAATCCTTCCAAGTGGGGAAAACCTCTTCAAGGCGGAATACAGGGGCTTGAAAAGGGCAACCATCAATGACAAATGATCTCCAAAAGAAGAATGCGAACCTTGAGCAATCAGAACTTTTTGAATGAAAGCAATCATCTATCTGATTGCTTCATGCCATCCATCTAGTTGAAACCTTATCCCATCCCTTCTCCAAGGAGCTCTGAGTGGCACACACGGATCATCCCCTCCTCTGTTTGATGCTTACAAAGACCCTGAGAGGTAACTTAGGTTAAGAGAGGACGACTGGCTCCATGAATGCAATGAACTTCCTGGTCAAGTGCAGATTTGAACCCAGGTGTTCCTAGACCTAAACCAACACCTGACCTAACAGAGTTCACAATTATAAAGGTCAGTGCAACATGATATGCTCTCCAAGCAAAAAGTTAAACAAAGAAAATGACACAAATGCTCCCAGAATTTCTGTTTTGTCACCGCATGGATAAGAAGTAGCGAGAATCAGTACCCAAAGCACTTTTGGCCAACAGGTAAAGGATCATCTGTTTCCATATGCATGTGTCTGCTCTCAGCAATCATTATCTGAAACTGTGAAAGCCAGCTTGGGGTAGTGTTTAAGAGCAGCGGATTGTAATCTGGAGAACCAGGTTCAATTCCCCACTTCCCCACTTGAAGCCAGCTGGGTGACCTTAGGCAAGTCACAGCACTCTCAGCCTAAAAAAATAAGCATAGCTTGTCACCTAGTGGTGATAAAAAGAGTTACAGCTTCAGGCAGCCAAATTAATATGCCGGGATCTCCTGGCTATTCCACAAACAATGTCATCCGATAATTTATTTATGTGAAACTGTGCTCCAGAAACCCGTGCCTTCTGAGTTCAGGCAGTGAACCAAAACAAGGCATTCTTTGCAGCTCCACCTCATTTTGGATATTTTCCTAAGAAATGTTCGGGTGGCACCAGCTCTTCATTCATTTTGATGTCAAGTAACATTTTTAGCTATCACAGTTTTATCCTCTGAGAAGCTCTGTGTGACATATTTGATCCTCTTGTATGTTATCCTCTCAACAACGCTGTGAAGTAGTTAAGGCTGACACAATGACCAGTCCACCTGATAAAATTCATGGCTTAGAGTGTTTTGAACCTGTGTGATCTAAGAACTGGCCCAACAGTTTAACCAAACTATACCACTCTGGCTTACTGATGAGGGCCTAACTACACATTATGTTGTTTCCATGTCTGCCCTGGGTTCTGAGGAATGAAATGCGTATTGGGAATTCCTTGTAGAAACTTAATCCTCAGGCAAATGGGGACCTAATTCAGACTCTAGACTGTGGCACATGGGGGCAGAATGTCACCCATATGCCATTTCCCTAACCTGAAATGGCTCTTAAGGAGCTGTGGTATTTCCCTGACCCCAAGTAACACCTCCCCATGGCCATTTCATGTCTGGAAAACAGCATGGGCAAGAAGGTTAAATTCCCTCTCCCCACACATCATGGTTTCAGTCCAAATCAGGCCCATATGAACCTGAGAATTAAATTTCAGCATGGAACTATCAGTGCACATCTGGTTTGAGAAGATCAAGGAAGAACCTAGAAACAGTGCAATGTATAGTTAGGAGCTGATCCATCACATTCTGTATTACATTTCCTGGTCACTGCATGTTTAATACTTTTCAGTTCTTGAGGTATGCGAATACCACAGTTGCCTGTTCTTCTAATACAGTCCGTATTGCACCATCTTTTGTTCATCTTTATGTTTTATTCAGAAGTAGCTAGCCCACTAGGCAGATCTAGGCAATCGCCTAGGGCACCAGATAGAGAGGATACCAGTGGCAGAAGGAGGAGGAGGAAGAGGAGGAGGAGGAGACTGGATTTATACCCCGCCCTTCACTACCAAAAGGAGTCTCAGAGCAGCTTATAATTTCTTCCCCTCCCCACAACAGACACCCAGTGAAGTAGGTGGGACTGAGAGAGCTCTGAGAGGACTGCCCTTGAGAGAATAGCTCTGAAAGAACTTTTAACTGACACAAGGTCACACCAGCAGCGGCATGTGGAGGAGTGGGGAATCAAACCTAGTCCTCCCAGATTAGAGTCGGCGCTCCTAACCACTACACCAAACTGGCCAGTGGCAAGAAGCAGCCCTGGCCCCAGGACCAATATCTGAGTTGCATTGTTCTCCTTCCCCTACCTCGCCACCCACTAGGTTTGCCAGGTCCTCCCTCGCCACCGGTGGGGGATGGGGGGGGTAGGGTTTCCAGATACAGGTTGGGAAAGTCCTGGAGATTTGAGGATGAAGCCTAGGGAGGACAGGACCTCCGTGGGCTACAATGCCATAGAGTCCTCCCTCCAAAGTATCCATTTTCTCCAGGGGAACTAATCTCTGTGGTCTAAAGATGACCCATAATTCTAGAGATCCCCAGGTCCCACCTGGAGGCTGGCATCCCTATCCCCCAAAGATGAGGACACCCTATTCTGGTGGAACACATTCGCTGGTCTGGTACACCACTGATGGAACCAAAAAGGGAATTTACCAGTTGTGACTTAGTTATCCAGCAGCTCAGAGTCAATCCACTGTAGATATTCCACAAAGAATTCCACAGAAATCCCCATGTCATTCTATGAACAGTATGGTACACATTCCATTTTAGGATAAAAGTCTGAGGGGCCAAACATTGACTCACCACTGCTGAGTTCGCTACCAAGTGATAGGCTGAAGAGAAGACCTGAAATAATGGCGTCACAATGTCATACCCACACGATGATGTGACAATATAATGGTCCAGACAGGTCAAAAACTTGTGCACAGTGCATCTCCAGCTTCCTGAGCAAACACCAAGCAAAAGAGGAGGGTACCATAATGGAAGACTTAGATGGGCAAGTATTATCAAGAACTTCTCTTATATCACATCCGGCCAGCCCTGGTACTTAAAACATCAGAGATCTTTCTCCAAGAGCCCCGCCCCCCACTCTGAAGTATAGAAGGTGGCCCAAGAAACAGGGTTTTCTAGGCAGCCACATTTCATTTCTTGAACATTCTTCCAAGGGAAATTTGTACAGTAACCATCCTTACTAAGTTTCCATTGATCACTTAAACTGGCTTCCCAACCACCACCACCCCCCCCCCAAAAAAAAACCCTGTGTGCTATCTTGGTGTTTTTTCTTTGTTTGTTGGTTGGTTGGTTGATTCTGATCTCCAAACAACAGATCTAAGTTTCCCTGGAGAAAATAAATGCTTCGGAAGTAGACTCTATGAACTGTAATCCACTGAAGTCACTAGGGAAGGACATAGACTGCAGAAGCAAGTTTAGAAAATGACCGATATATAAACTAAAAAAAAAACCCTTTCCATCATTTCTGAGTGTTTATATCAATCGATTTCTTTGGAACTCAGAAGTTATATTCGTTTGCAACTGTGCCTCATGCGGCTGCAGCAGATAAATTGCATGACAGACGGACATCATGCTCACATTATGGAGTCAGTAAAAAAAGAGTAGGAATGAGTCCTTACAGTCACAGAACTACGATGAACGTAAGACCCCGAAGATCAGTCAGGTTTATCCAGCAATCCATGCTTAGACAGGAATCCACGCCCCACCTCTTGACATTCTGAATCTGATGTCATAGTGAGAACTAGTTAACCCAAGGAAGAATCCAGGATCCCCAAAAGGGTGGTAACATACCAGAAAGGAATTCCACATATAGCAAGAACTTTGCTTTACGTTTGTGCTGCATCCGTTCCTGTCGCCAAAGATACAAGCTGTTTTTGTTTTTTCTTTAAAAGACCACTAGCTTACCTCATAAGAACATAAGAGAAGCCAATGTCACACAGTGGCCAAAAATACCGGGTGCCCTCAGGAGTTCCAGGAGAGGGGCCAGGACACTAGAAGCTCTCCCACTGTTGCCCCCCCCCAGCACCAAGAATACAGAGCATCACTTGCCCCAGACTGAGAGTTCCTATCTGTACCTTGTGGCTAATAGCCACTGATGGACCTCTGCTCCAGATGTTTATCTAATTCCCTCTTGAAGCCGTCCATGCTTGTAGCTGCCACCACCTCCTGTGGCAGTGAATTCCAGTGAATAATAATACAGCACTAAAAGAAAGGGGAAGATTTTGCAAATATTTTTTATCTCTGTGAAAGGTGTCCCATTTTGCTTATTTAGGCTCCAGTCATGACCCCCCCTTAAGCCACCCCCCAACTTGACTGCTATTTCATACATTTTTAAAAAAAACATAAGATCTACTTCACAAGGAGGGTTGCCAACCTCCAGGTGGGGGTCTGGAAGCTCTTGGAACTATAACTGTTCTCCAGACTACAGAGATCAGTTCCCCTGGAGGAAATGGCTGCTTTGATGGGTGGGCTCTATTGCATTATACCCTGCTGAAGTCCCTCCCTTCACCAAACCCTGCCCTCCCCAGGCTGTACCCCCAAATCTCCAGAAATTTCCCAACCCAGAGTTGGCAACCTTACTCCCAAACTCAGCTTTCTATTCCCTTGCCCTCAGAGGTGAGGCAGGTAGCAACTACTGGCAGGGCATTTTCAGTGGTGGCACCTCACCTTTGGAATGCCCTCCTTCTTGAGGCTCACCTGGCAACTACCATAGTGATTTTTAGGCACCAAGCCAAATAATTTCATTTCCCCCCGGCTTCTCTCTAAGGTGGGTTTTTAAAACAAACAAAAAACCTTTTTAGCTTTTTTATGCTTTCCATCTAGTATAAGGTCTGTTTTATTTAAAAAAAAATGTGAATGCTGAGCAGGTGCGTTTCATTGTTTCTATGCGCCTTGCTTGCTTTTAATGACTTGTTTGTTTTTATACTGATGGTTTATGATGGTTTAAAGGATGTTATGAATTTTTTAATTTGTAAATTGCCCTGAGCAGGAATCTAGAGAAACGGTATATAAATTCCTCAAGTAAGTATGTAAGTAAGTAAGTAAATAGCCTTCTTCCTAGGGGGAAAAAATGAGATAGCCATATAGTCAAATGTAACGACATCATGACTTCACTAGCGTTGCCAGCCCCCAGGTCCAGGCGGGGGAACCCCTGCTTTTGGGGGTTCCAATCTGCCCCCAGCCAGTTGACCAGTGGAAGAAACCCCGCCCCAAGACCCACCCCCAAGTGTGACCACCAACCCGGTCACCCCTCACCCTCCCCTCCGGCCCGATTAAAAGAGCTTCAGCTGATCGGAAGGGACAATGTGGTCCACCAATCAGCTGGAGGGCCCTTTAAATCCAGCAGGAGGGAGGAAGAGGGGTGGTCACGGGCCACAGGCTCAGCTCACAAAAAGACCCTTTAAAGGGTCTTTGTGAGCGGGATGGGGCCACGGCATGCAGGGGTGATTTCCTTCAGCCCTGCGTGCTGCAGCCCCCACCTTACTCACAAAAAGACCCTTTAAGGGGTCGTTTTGTGAGCCAAGTGTGTGGCCCACGACTGCTCCTCTCCCTCCCTCCTGCTGGATTTAAAGGGTGCTCCAGCTGATTGGCTTGGGGTGTCCCCACCCACCCCTGAAACACCCCACAAATCCCCCCACTGGAGCAAAGAGGGGACCTGGAAACCCTGGACTTCACTGAGGCAAGCAAAGCAAGGCCCCCACTCTAGCTTAGTTCACGGATGTTATTAACAGTGCCAAATCTCAATCTCACTATATTTTACAAGGGATGGGGTTTTCCCTGTCCAAAAGAAGAGTAAGCATTGAAGGAATTGAAGGATTTTTTTCAGCCTCCAAATGGGGTGTGTGTGGCCGAGGACAGATTGCCAATCTAAAGCGGAGGCAAAGCGGAGGGAACTGGAGCGGGGGGAAAAACCCATGGAGCTGGCCGTTCACACTGGCCAGAGCAATGCGGATCAGCGGCAATACGGAGCGTTCAGACTGCCACAGAGCGTTCAGACTGCCGCGTAGCCAGCGCGCGCGGCTTGCGAGTGCCGCCGCGCTTTTTTTTGTTTTCCATGCGCATAACTTTTTGCCGGTGCGTTCACACTTCCTCCGGATGCCTCCCGCTTCTTCCAGTTCACACTGTTTGGAAGCGGGAGGTATGTGGAGGAAGGCCCCTGAACACCGGGTAAAACCGGTGTCCTGTTAAAGCGGAAGGAAAGCGACTGGGAGACGGGTAAGTACGAAATGGAGCCGACGGACAGATGCGCATGTCTGAACGTGCTCCTTTCTTCTGTTTGCGAAGTGTGCCTGCCCCGCTTTAGATTGCCAGTCTGTCCTTGGCCTGTATGTGTGCTGAGGCAGTGGGCATCTACCAGTTGATTTCCCTATTTGTAATGTAGTATGCTCTGTGTAGCAACCAGCCTGCCATGTGCTCCCAGGTAATGGCGCCCGCTGCATGGCCAGAGCACATGGTCAGGCAGAGAGGGGAGCTTGAATCTGGAGGAACAATAGACATCCGGATTGAAAGCCTCCACCAATGTGGGACCTAGGTTCTCCCTGGAGAGCCAATGCAATCAAAGGCTCCTCCAGGGAACCTATGACAAACATGCACTTATGTTAAGCCCCTATCAGGTCTTTTGGGTGCGGCCGGAGGTGTGGCTCTGGCCAGCATATAATGAGGGCCCTGGAGCCCTGGAAGCATGCTTGTTCTGACCATCTACTGGGCATGCTGAATCACTCAATAAAGGCTTCATGATTTCACCATTCCTGGTCTCCTGAGTCCAATATTCTTCACTATTGCTGCTGCCTGAGATTATTATGGCTCAGTGCTGGACCATCCATTCCGGTTGTAGGAACTGAAACTAATATACTGCACTGCTCCCTTTAAATGTTTTAAAGTAGTGTGTGTGTGTGTGTGTGTGTGTGTGTGTGTGTGTGTGTGTATGCGTGTGTGTGTGTGTGCGTGTCAAAATCTGAACCCTGAGAGAATTCCATGCAGCCCTCATGAAAACGCAAAGCAAAACCATGAGTGACTGTACAGTTCTCCCCATCCCATGCTCTTCCATGGATCCTGCATCACTGTCCTTGCTCCACTGTTATTTTGCGAGTTCAGAACACGTGAAATAAGTAGAATTGTCCCATCCGCACACAAGCAAGGTCCTCGGCAGGGCAGTCATGACTAGAAGGCTGGTGACCCATGCCTAAAACAAAATTGCTTCAGTCACATTCCACCTCTTAGGGTTTCTCTTTTCTCTCCAGCAATAGCGAGGAAGAACTTTACAAAACTGAAATAGAAGACAAGTCCTCATACCATGGAGACACAAGTCAAACAAGTGAAGGCAGCACAGATGGCGAAAATGAGGACTTTCAGACGGACTTTGAAGGACAATCAGTTTCTGAACTGCCCGCCAATGAACCAGATGTCTCTATGGCAGTTGTTGGTCAAGAGGAAATGAGCCGGAAAGCATGTAGGTCACATACTCCTCCCCTTTCATCAACAGACAATAACCATCCTTTTGCATCCCAATCAGTCCAATCCTACACACGGTGGGGAACAGCAGTGAGAGCCCCTGCCATTCGTCCCTGCCCATCTCGCATACCTCCTCCACCACCAGTACCACATGAACATACAATATGCTAACTAGGGATGCTTTCAGATTTCTCAGCCCTGCTGCCTGGACTCCACCGGCTTCATTTCAATTTCACTTCTCTCTTGTGCAGAACAAACCCTCAATTCAGTTTTAACACCGTCTTTCATTTCCACACAATGAATTTCCCCCGTTAAATGTAGACATTTTCCAAAAGAGCTTCATCGTGCTATTCTAAGCAGAGTTAGACCCTTGAAGTTAATTTATTTTTAGGGTTTTTAAAAAATTTATTGGCAGTCCGAATTGGGATTTTAAATTGTGGTCTTTTAGGTATTTTTTATCATCTTTATTTAAACTGTAAGCCGCCTTGTGTCCCGCCAGGTAGAAAAGTGGCTAATAAATGTTTAAAACAAAATCAAATCAAATTGGCTCGCTGTCCCTCCCATTTAATATCTGCAAGGAAAAAACGGGGAGAAGGCATCTCGGGATTTGGAGTGAGGTGCCTCCTCTCTGCAGGTGACACTCAGATCTGTTTCTCCTTAACAGCCAAATCTGGCAGTCTGTGGAAGTCCCACTCAGCTGCCTGAAAAAGGTTATGGAACACATGAGGGCTGAATTTTCCAGTGCTCCCTCCAAGCTGTGGAGTCTTGTGAGCAAAAATTCTACTTTGTGAGCTACTGGCATTGAGTGAGCGATTTGGCTACTGCATAAATTAATTTGCTCTGGAGCCATCCTTCCTGAGCCAAGACAAAAATGTGGGAACCAGAGGCTAAAAAACTGTGAGCTAGCTCACGCTAACTCAGCTTAGAGGGAACACTGGACTCCCAATAAGACTGAGGTGCCTTTGGTCAATGACAAAGCCTCTTGAGAACTGAGAATTCAGTCTGTTCCACAGGGGTTGCATTTCCCTGGAAGGAGCAGGCGTCATTTTGAGCAGGAGCTCAGGGGAGCTCAGCCCCCCCCCCCCCCCATGCTGCTTGTGTCATGGCTGCAGCAAAATGACCCCGTCCCCTGGAGAGGTCCTTGTTCCTCCGGCCAGCCTTCTGAAGGCTTCAGCCACCACTGAAGCTATCCTCCCAGAATAGTGGTATTTCTGTGGCTTGGATTAGTAGCTGTCCCCTCTCTGCCAGCTCGCTCTCTCTCTCTCTCTCTCTCTCTCTCTCTCTCTCTCTCTCTCTCCTTTCTTTCTTGCCTTCTGACATACTTCCCATGATGTCAGGGGGTGTAACATATACAGATAAATTATGCTAATAATGAGTTATGCTAATGACGTCCTGCACTGCTTTTTCTACGAAATGACCCCTGGGAAGGAATAGGTTCTTTGCTTGGAGGGTGCTGCTGGATCTCACCCTACGGCTCGAAGCTCAGGTCAGCTTTGGCTGGTATTCCAGCTATGGCCCTTCTACAAAAAAAAAGTGAAAACTGGCCCCGGAGTCTGTGCTCTGATCTCGTGTAGGGCAGATTACATACATACATACATATACCTTTATTGTCATAAAACAGATTACAGAAAGAGACATAATCGGAAAGAAAGGTAACAGGGAAAAATAAGTTAATCATATATAGCTATGCGTTGTGCAAACAATCCTTAATTACCAAACTTAAAAATAGAGCAATCTTTTCAGTTAATTTGGGTGACAGGTCATTCAAGAGACAGCACACCTTCAAAACATCTGGGCAATAGGGCAGATTATTGTCGTGCATTTTATGTGTTGCCTCTGAAAACTGCTTAGAAATCTCAGCTGTTCTAAAATGCAGCAGCCAAGGAAATGCTATTTTACACAGAGAGTGATTAAAATGTGGAATTTGCTGCCAGAGGATGTAGTGATGGCCACAGGAATAAACAGCTTTAAAAAGGAAATAGATTCATGAAGGATAAGTCTACCAATGGCTACTAGCCATGGGTGCTGAGGGGAACCTCCACATTCAGAGGCACTAAACCTCTGAATCCCAGTGATAGGAGGGAAGATCAGGGGAAGGCCACAGCCTCTATGCCTTGTTGTTGGCCCTCCAGAGGAACTAGTCAGCCACTGTGTGAGACAGGATGCTGGACTAGACGGACTATTCGTCTAATCCAGCAGGGCTCTTCCTATGTTCTTATGAAGGCCTCGGCCTCTCTGCCCTGTTGTTGGCCCTCCAGAAGAACTAGTTGGCCACTGTGTGAGACAGGATGCTGGACTAGATCGATCACTGCTCTGATCCAGGAGGGCTCTTCTGATGTTCTTATTGTAAGGGTTTGGATACACACATCGTATCTTCCCCATCGTGGCTGTTCCGTTGTTTCCAGTGCTGGTTCTTGCCTTTAAGGCCCTAAATGGCTTGGGGCTGGGATTCTTGGAGGACCACCTCCTTCTGAACTGAGCCTCTTCCTAAGCCTTTCTCTCTGTGTCTCCCCCTGCAGAGGAGAAGCAGGTGAGACACAGAGACAGGGCTTTGTGACCGTGGGCTTCCCTTTAGAAGGAGGCCCACAAGCTTGAGAATATCATGATTCAGTATCGCCAAAGAGCCAGAAAAATAAACAACCCCAGTCGACAGCACATAAGGAATTCTTTGGCTCAAGGTTTAGTAAAGTAAAGATAAAGGTTTCCCTTGCTCGAAAGCCAGTCGAATCCAACTCTAGGGGGCAGTGCTCATCTCCGTTTCCAAGCCGAAGAGCCAGCGCTGTCCGAAGACTTCTCCGTGGTCATGTGGCTGGCATGACTAGATGCGGAGGCGCACGGAACGCTGTTACCTTCCCACCGAAGCGGTACCTATTTATCTACTTGCAATTTCTTGCTTTCGAACTGCTAGGCTGGCAGGAGCTGGGGCCAGAGATGGGAGCGCACTCCGTCACGCAGCACTCGGGTCTCGAATTGCCGAACAACCAATCTTCCGGGCTGCAGTTCAGTGTCTTAACCTCTGAGCCACTGCTCTAGGTTTACATTCCTTTATTTCTTTTCTTACACATTTAATTAAATCAGAATATGCATAAAATACATTGACATACAAAATCGCAATCTACCCTGTCTCATGAATGTAGAGAATCCTGTTCTAGCAGTTGTCAACATTTCTTGTAAATATAATTACACAATTAACAGCTCTATTTTTCATATTGCTCTGTCTTGACCGTAGATTATCTAATCTATATACATCTCTATTACTCTGGTAAGCAGTTAACTTCACCAACATATAAATTTCCTTTGTTTGTTTGTTTATTTTTAGTCCTAGATTCAGTTTTTGGTGAGCTGCCTCCAGATTCCTTGATCAAGATCAATTTTTTGTTTCCAAAGCCTCCACCGCCTCCAAGGAGACCACGGACAAAGCACTCTTGGTTTTTCAACAAAGTAAGTGAACTGTGATTCTGCATTCAGATGCAGCAAAGGTGGTGTGTCGGAGAATTAAAGAGCTACAAAAGGATGCATCCTGTTTCCAGTCGCCAGCCTCCAAGGGCACCCACGAAAGTACGGGGGGGGGGCACTATTGTAGACCTCTTACTGACTAGTTGGAAGTGTCAGAACAAAGTCTGAGTTTAGTTTAAGTCCAGTGGACTCAAACCAACATGACTACCCACCTGAATCTAGTTGGAAGTGTATATGTGTCAGTGGGCATTTTTTTAAAAAATTAGAAATATGGGGGGAGTAAGTGCCCCCCCTGGACACCCATGTCAGCCTCCTCCTCGGGGTCTTCAGAAGACAAGAGTTAAATCCCAGAGTGGAGCATGGAGGACAGCTCCTTCTCCAAGTTTATCTCCAGATGTCTCCTCCATTCTAAGATTTCTTTAATACAGCCTGTTCGCGGGGAGGGCGGGATACAAATCTCAAAAATAAATAAAAAAATAAATAATAAATAATTCTTTAACCCTCTCTCTCTCTCTCTCTCTGTCTGGGAGAAAGTGGCTGAGAGATCAATGCCAATACATAAATCTATTTTGAAAATCCATGAGAAAGAAATCAATAATTCTGCACTGGCAGGGCAGGAACTCATTAGCATAACAGGCCACACCCAACAGCAGAAGCTCATTAGCATATTATACCACACCCCTGACAGCACAGCTCTCTCCCAGAATCAGCTTCCCCAGGTGCCCTGTGGCTTGCGGGGTGCACGGGGAACCCAAGGAGGGGAAGCAGTTTAAACTGCTTCCCCTCCCTGGATTGGATTGGCTTCCCCAGGCACCCGATGGCTTGCGAGGCGCACGGGGAACCCAAGGTGGGGGGGAGGCTGTAGGCGTGGCCAACTCAGAAGCCAGCCGGAACTCCGTTCCTGTGCGTTCCTGCCCAAAAATAGCCCTGTGCACTGGCGATCAGTTCCAGCAGAATGACTGGCCATCTCATTTTCAGAATCACTCCCTGACACCAGTGTTCCCCCTAAACTGAGTTTGTGTGAGCTAGCTCACAGTTTTTTAGCCTCCAGCTCACACATTTTTGCCTTCATTCAGGAAGGATGGCTCCAGAGCAAACTAAGTTATGCAGTAGCCAAATTGCTCGCTCACAACTTTAATTCCAGAGGTCAAGAGAGGCCCGGGCCACTTCCACTTTTGCCCCCCCCCCAGTAAATTGAAAAATGAAGGAGTGCGAAAACAATGATACAAAATTAGTCATATTATATTTTAAACATTTACATTTAATACAATAAGAAAGAAAGTATTGTAAGATTTTGTAATAAATGTTCCCATTTTTATTTAACGTGATTTAATGTCAAAAGTGTAAATTTGAGGGCCTCCTGAAAATGTGAGGCCCAGGCCAAATGGCCTGCTGCCCCCCCCCCCCCCCCCCAGGGCTCTGCAGTAGCACAAATTGCTTGTTCAGAACCTCTGCAGCAGCCAAATCGCTCACCAGTAGCTCACAAAGTAGAACTTTTGCTCACAAGACTCCACAGCTTAGAGGGAGCATTGCCTGACACCAGGTTCTCCCCCCCCCCCCCCCCTCCGGCTCCACACCTGACTCAAGCCTCAAAAAACATGCCAGTGTGCTATACATGAATCATGCCATCAGCATCGTGGCTAGATGCCCCACCAAGTTCGGCCGCAGGTGTTTGCAGGCAGAGGAGATCAGGCGGGGGATAAAGGGAGTTGACTGTATCACAGTGATGGAAAGTGTTCTCAGGTCGCAGCTGACGACTGGCCACCCCATGAGGCTTTCAAGGCAAGAGGTGAATGGAGACGGTTTGCCACTGCCTGCCTCTGCCTGCGGCCACACACGCGAGATAAAGCAGGGGGGAAGCGAGGCTATTTGCGCCGGAGCAATGTGACCTGCAGTTGCGCAATCACACCGTTCTGTGAAGCTGCGGGCGCAACTCTCCACTGCGTGATCAGAGGCAACCACGGGCAAGTTGGGTTTGGGGTTTTTTTTGGTCATTTGTTACCGATTCGCTTAAACGGGGGATCGATGAACCGCATCTCCACCCTGAGGGCTTCCAATGGCAGTATGCGATGGTGCACATACTGAGAAGGGGAAACAAAAAACCCCAGCATGGCGTCGGGATAGCCTGATCAGACTACCTTTGACACCACAAGTCCACGCTGGAGTGATCACATGGGGAAAGTCCATCTGTGGCCCGCGGCAACCCATTTGATACTGGAGTTTCCCTAGTGGTTTTTTTACTCCGCTTCTCTGGTGGAGCAAAACAGCTGGCAGACGGGTGCGGGACGGTTCACAGATGAGCTCTTGTGATCACACCGTTAAAATCCAGCTGGGAGTCCTGCCTGTCGCGCAGCTAATTCTGCATGTGATCGGGGCCTCTGTCTAGCCACACTGGTGGTTCCCCATCCAGATACTAACCGAGACCAACCCAGCTTAGCTTAGAGTATACTGGACCATTCAGATCAGAGCAATTATATCATAGGATGGAACTACTGTTGTGTTTACAAGCTATCTTTTCCCAAGTACTCTGGCATATTTACGGCTTCCTTTCTCAACTGTTCCATGCAGTGTTCCCCCTAAGCTGAGTTAGAGTAAGCTAGCTCACAGTTTTCTAGCCTCTGGCTCACACATTTTTGTCTTAGCTCAGGAAGGGACGGCTCCAGAGCAAACTAATGGAAGCAGCAGCCAAATCGCTCGCTCACAACTTTAATGCCAGTAGCTCACAAAGTAGAATTTTTGCTCGCAAGGCTCCACGGCTTAGCGGGAGTATGTGATTTCTGCTCATGACCTTTTCCGAGGTAGCGCCGAGACCATGGAAATATTCCCCCCCCAAAAAAAGACTCACCTTGTGCCATCTTTATTGGTCCTGTCTGATGATATAATTGTTCTGATCTGGATGGTCCAGGCCAGTCCGATCTCATCCAATCTCAGAAGCTAAGCAGGCTCGGCCCTGCTTAGTGCTAATTCAGGCAGGCATTTGATCTAGGCTGATGTGCTGCTGTAGAGGGAAGGAGGCACGGCATAGCCTGATGTTGTCAGATCTTGGAAACTAAGCAGGGTCAGTACTTGAACAGGCAACCACCAAGGCCACCTCTGCTTCTCACTTCCTTGGAAAGCCCCTTGCTGGGCTCACCATAAGTTGCTCTTAACTTGTTGCTAAGTCTCTGTCTATCGACAGACCGCTGTATTATTGTCTGCTTTGTGCTTTATGCTCTCCTCTGTTTGGAGCGAGTGGATCGAGACGTGTCCATTTAGGGATATTTTAGTTAAAAGGACCTTTCTCCTCCTGTGCCTATCTGCCCATGATTCGACATCATCATCTGGTTATCCTGCTTTGTGCGCCATTCAGAGTGTGTGTGTTTTTACATTAAGACTTTTGTTTAAAAATAATCTGGTAACCCTACAGATAAACAGAACACTGGCACAAAATCCATTTCCAATTAGCCAGGAAAGCTGGCACAGATATTATTTTTTAAAAATCCAGCCAAGGGATCGGCAACGTTCTTCGATAGCAACAATTTCCATCTAGCTAAGCACGGGAAAAACATTTGTCACACGAAACATTTTCTGGCTTTGCCTTCAAGGGTTTCTTAGGGCAGGTACTGAATTCCTGTGAGCCATTCGGTGAAGGAGGCCAGGCTGACTGCCACATGGAATAGGGCATACTCCAAAGAGGCCCCCTGTTTATGGAATTCTGTGCCCCGGGGAAATTCTACGACATGACAGGGGGACCGATGGTACAAGGCAGTTCTAGGGGAAAGGCTGTAGCTTGGTGGTCCAGCGCCTGCTTTGCAGGCAGAAGACCCCATGTCTGAATAACAGAATCTCCAACTACAGCAGCTCAGAGGGCAGCGCTGGAAAAGACCTTTTCTCTACTGCCAGTTAAAGCAGACAATACTGAACTAAATGGGCCAGTGATCTGACTCAGTACAAGGCAGCATCATATGCGGGGCAGCGACATGCCTTTTAAACATAATTAAACTGGGGGGGATGCATCTGGTACTGGCTTTTTAACTACAATATCTAAATCAAACCTGTGTATTCAGAGTGGGCCTGGAGCCAGGATTTTTTGTTTGGGGGCCTTTTAAAAAGTCGGGGGGGGGGCACTGAAATCTGCCTGTGGCCCCCACACGCAGCCCCGCTTCTTCCTCAGTGAAAGCAGGGGGAGGCCTCATGTGCATGCCTGCACTCCAAGCTGTGAATTCACGGCTTGGAGTACTAGCACGTGGCCCCCCACTTCTCCCTCAAAGCATTTAAACTTTAAATGCTTTGGGGGAGAAGCGGGGGGAGGCCCAGTGCATGCCTGCACTCCAGGCCACGCATTTGCAGCTCCCCCCCCCCCCCGCTTCTCACCAAAAGTCAGGGGGCCTTGGGAAGAAGTGAGGGGGCTGGGCCCCAGGAGGCCCCACTGTAGCTACAGGCCTGATTCAGAGGCAGCAAAGAACTGATGAACAGGTACTAAAAATAAAGAACAGAGAAGTCACTTTAATGGGCATTCCTAATGTATCTATTAGGCCACTGCTGGATAAAGAATAAGAACTTAAGAGAAGCCACGTTGGATCAGGCCAGTGGCCTATCCAGTCCAACACTCTGTGTCACACAGTGCCTAAAACCCAGGTGCCATCCCCTAGGAGGCCCACCAGCGGGGCCAGAACTCAAGAAGCCCTCTCACGGTGGCCCCCCAAGCGTGCAGAATACAGAGCATCACTGCCCTGGACAAAGTGTTCCATCTATACCCTGTGGCTAATAGCTACTGATAGACCTCTGCTCCATATGTTGATCCAATCCCCTCTTAAAGCTTTCTATGCTTGTAGCCACCACCTCCTCCTGCAGCAGTGAATGCTGTGTGTTCATCACTCTTTGGGTGAAGAAGGACTGGACTGGATGGACCTGTGATCTGATCCACAGCACCAGACAGACCTTTGATTTGATCCATGAGGGCTGCTCTTGCATGCTTCTGCCCTGTGGCAGCAATATATAGATGTACTAGATTTGTCAAATGTCATAGTAACTTAGAAAACCAGTAAGAACATAAGAGAAGCCAATGTTGGATCAGGCCAATGGCCCATCCAGTCCAACACTCTGTCATACAGTGGCCCAAAACACCAGGTGCCCTCAGGAGGTCCAGCAGTGGGGCCAGGACACTAGAAGCCCTCCCATTGTTGCCCCCCCAAGCACCAAGAATACAGAGCATCACTTGCCCCAGATTGAGAGTTCCTATCTATACCTTGTGCTAATAGCCACTGATGGCCCTCTGCTCCATATGTTTATCCAATCCCCTCTTGAAGCCGTCCATGCTTGTAGCCACCGCCATCTCCTGTGGCAGTGAATTCCATGTGTTCCATGTGAAGTTACCTACTTCGCTAGGTGTCTGTTGTGGGGAGGGGAAGGGAAGGGGAAGGGATTCTAAACTGCTCTGGGACTCCTTTTGGTAGTGAAGGGTGGGGTATAAACCCAGTCTCCTCCTCCTCCTTCTCTACCTGCTCTATCCCAATGCTTCCTTGTTGTAAAGCCTTGTAAGAGTACAACAACTTTCCCTTTCTTCTGCGACTATTCTTTTAAGGTTGATGTAGCTGAGGAAGAAAGAAGCCAGGAAATTGCCAGCGATGATCTGCAAAAGGATGAGAAGCTTGGAAAGCCTAAGAAACGTTATGTTCGTATCGGAGGCATGCTGTCCCTGCCTGTCCCTGTGGAAGGTCCACTGTTTGCTGACCAGGAAATGTGACCGTAAACCCCGAGATCCCCGGGAAAAGGGAAAGCACAAGACTGAAGCTCATGGCTACTTAGCTAATAAAGTCATGACACCCCTCTTCTTTTTGTTCATGTTTCTGTATGTGTATTTTACGCTTGTTTTAAATGGCTGGACCATGTGTTCCTGTTTGATTTTAATGGTTGTTAAGATGTGTTTTAATAATTTTTTTTTGCCAATCTCTTAGCTGCCTTGGTAGCCCTGGTGAAGGCAGAAAGGCAGGTTATACATTTTGTAAATAAACAGGGCTTTTTTGGTAGAAAAAGCCCAGCAGGAACTCATTAGCATAATAGGCCACACCCAACAGCAGAGGCTCATTAGCATATTAGGCCACACCCCTGAGAGTGCAGCTCCCTCCCAGGATCAGCTTCCCCGGGTGCCTCGCAGCTTGCGAGGCAGTTTAAGCTGCCTTCCCTCCCTGGATCGGCTTGGCTTCCCCAGGTGCCCCGTGGCTTGTGAGGTGCCTGGGGAACCTGAGGAGGGGGAGGCAGTTTAAACTGCCTTCCCTCCCTGGATCAGCTTGGCTTCCCCAGGTGCTTCATGGCTTGCAAGGCGCCTGGGGAACCGGAGGGAGGAAGGGAGGCTGCAGGCATGGCCAACTCAGAAGCCAGCCGGAACTCCGCTCCTGTGTGTTCCTGCCCAAAAATAACCCTGTAAATAAATACCCTTCAAAAGAACGCCAGCGTTGCCTGGAACATGTCAACAGTCATTCACTCCAGGGGTGAATTGGGCCAGGCCACAAGCCAGGAACATGCTCTCTGATGTATCTCAGTTCTCCTTGCGGAAACAATGGCTGCGGTCACACTGGCAGCTTGGTGTGATACGGTGCTGCCTCTAATTGTATTGGTTTAAAGTATTGCAGGGTGTTTCATCCAGACAGCACACCCTGCTGTGGGTTACCCATGCAGACATCCCATGGTCAAGCATCCACATTACTGCAGCACCTCACTCATGGAGCAGGCTGCCTGGAAAATTTTCCAAATGCATGTGCACACGTGAGCTCGTGCACGTGCATAAGTCTGCATGTGCACATGCACGCACATGCGCATCCAGGCAAAAAAAATAAAATTCTGTTCCTCCCTAATGGCGGGAACAGATCAACAGGTTCAGACTGCCAAATCCATTCTGCGCATGCTCCCCCACATTCAGACATCCGGCCATAAGCAATGAATGCATGGGGAACCAAAAACACCACTTGTGATGTGGTGCCATTTTAACTCAGGTCCAAGTCATCCTATGACGGGGTGAGTATGCCGGGGGAATGCCTGACAGATGTGGCTGTCTGCGCCCATTTGAACCAGAGGGGAGGGGTGGCTGTGTTGGGCCAAACTGCTCATGTGAGCACAGCCAATGTCAGGGTAAAAGTGGTTTCTGCATACTTCCTGGCAGGTGGGCATGACAAGCCCTAGATATTTGGAGGGTGCCCCCACTGATGAGTGCTCCAGCAACAACTGGCATGGGCTGAGCTTCAGAGCAGAGACCCAGCTCTGTGTTGCACACCAACAGCAAATCTAGAGACCCAGTTCTAGAGGATCCCAGGCTGCTCCCTTGACCACATGTTCACATCTCTCTCCTGTAAGCCCTCATGAGAGCCAGTGCAGCATAGTGGTTAGAGAGTGTTGGACTAGGATCCAGGAGACTCCGGTTCAAATCCCCACTGTGCCATAGAAGCTGGCTGGGTGACTTTGGGCCAGTTTACTAACCATAATCCACAGAGTTTTCATGGAGGAGAGGAGAATAATGTAAGCGGCTGTGGGTCCCCTCTGGAGACAAAGGTGGCATAGAAATCATAGAATCATAGAGTTGGAAGGGACCTCCAGGATCATCTAGTCCAACCCCCTGCACAATGCAGGAAATTCAGAAATACCTCCTCCTCCACACCCCCAATGATCGCTATTCCATGCCCAGAAGTAAATGGATGGACGGGGGCGGGGGGAGAGAAATAATGCCAGCAAGACTACAAGGAACATGAAAAAGAAGAAAAAGAAGAGCTGGATTGATATCCTGCCCTTCACTTGGAGTCTCAGAGCAGTTTACAATCTCCTTTCCCTTCCCCTCCCCATAACAGACACCCTGTGAGTTAGGTGGGGCTGAGAGAGCTCTGAGAGAACTGTGAATGACCCAAGGTCACCCAGCTGGCTGCATGTGGGAGAAGTGGGGAATCAAACCCGGTTCTCCCAGATTAAAGTTTGCTGCTCTTAACCGCTACACCAAACTGGCAGAGCTACACTCTGCTCCCTCTCCCAGGTTGAAATGGTAGATTGCTCCTCCCAAGTGCCTCAGTAACATCCCAAAGACCTCTAGGATGATCTAGTGAAAATGGATAGATGAAGCGTCTGTCCTGGCAACAGGCTTTGTGCCAAGTGATAGACCTAGGCAGATACCCCACTATGCAAACACTTGATGCCGCCCTGCAGACAGAAGTGACTCACCCCGCACAGTCCCCCTTAATGGAGGACAGGTCTATTGGTGGCTATTAATCAAGATGGCTAAAGGGAATCCGTAGGGTTAGAGGCCCCTATGCCTGAGGGTCAGTTGCTGGGAGGGAGGCATGCAAAGGAAAGAGGAGGAGGAGGAGAAGGAGATTGGATTTGTACCACGCCCTTCACTACCCAAAGGAGTCTCAGAGTGGCTTACAATCTCCTTTCCCTTCCCCTCCCCACAGCAGACACCCTGTGAGGTAGGTGGGGCCGAGAGAGCTCTCTCAAGGACTGCTCTTGAGAGAACAGCTCTGAAAGAACTTGTGACTGATCCAAGGTCACACCAGCAGCTGCATGTGGAGGAATTGGGAATCAAGCCCAGTTCTCCCAGATTAGAGTCCGTGCTCCTAATCACTACACCAAACTGGCTCTCAAGAGCAAGCTATTGTTGTTAGGCTCCCTGGGGGGAAAAAATCTGAGACTGGACTACATCAACTCTGATCTGATTTGGTCAGGCTATCCTTTTATTATTTATGCATTTCTTGAAAATCCTCCTCTAAGCTACATTTGCAACAAAAGCCAGCCTTGCAACAGTGGAGCCTCAGCCCAGATTTCATTGATCCAAATCCTGTACCTCAACTCCAGCATTAATAAATCAAGGGCTGAAAATCAACTCTGAAGTATTAGAAGAGCAAGTCCAATGTACATCCTCAAGTTATCTAGGTTCAATTTGAAACATTAATAGAAACCCCATTCTGCATGAGTTACATTTTATGCTCAGCATGGAAAGAGGTGTTTGGGTGAGAGTTTCAGCCTCCCTTCACAGATTTTCTCCATCTCTTTGTGACCTCATCATCATCTACCCAGACTTCTTCCAGATGACTTCATAATATAAGCTAGAAGGGACAGAAATGGCAGCCTCTGAAACGTAAGTTATCTTATCAAGACTAGAATATTTTTAAAAACACACACAGAAAAGCAGAGAACTCACAAGAAATGAACACAGCTCCAGCTGGGAGCGGGGAAATATTCTTCTGCCTTTAAACACCAGACGTTGTAGACAAGGTCTTTCATTTTTGTCCCGTGCCTGGCCCTGCACAAAATGAAGAGAGGTTCAGTCGAATGGAGATGAACCATGCCCATCACAATCCAGACAGTAGCTTAGTAGTGAAGTCACATGTAATCTGATGTATGTTCCTCAGCAGAGCTGTAACTTGGAGGGAACAAGATATGTTCCCTCTAAGCTGAGTTTAAATCCCCCCCTTCCCCGAGTTTCTCCACAAAAGCAGAGAGACTCAGGGAAGAAAGGGGGCGTGTCTGCCTGCCCTTCCCTTCCCCAGCCAACCCACAGGCTGGCTGGGGAAGCAAAGGGCAGGTGTGCAAGCATGCCTGGGTTCCCTACTCCTAGGCTTCTTACTCCCAGAATGCCATTCCTGTTCGTTCCCCCTCAAAATGACACCTGCTAGTACCCCTTGAGGACAGAACAATAGGTGAGAAACAGTGTTTGTCCCCTCCCCCCAAAGTCAGCAAAACATTGTGCAGAGTTTTATGCAATGGCCTTAGAATTATTCTTCTTGACTTCAGCTGGTTGACATAGAACAATTACCTTGAGTACCCATGGCTTCCAGGTGGCAGCTGGAGATATCCTGGGATTACAACTGATCTCCAGGCGATAGAGATCAATTCTCACCTGGAGAAAATGGCTGCTTTGGAAGGGGGACTCTGTGGCATTATAGCCCATCGAAGTCCCAAACCTCACCCTCCTCAGGATCCACCCCCAAAACCTCCAGCTATTTCCCAACCCAGAGCTGGCAACCCTAGTCCATGGAGAAGCCATGTTCCTACACCACCATGCACACAATGAGGGTTTCTCACAAGATTGTACTTGAGCATGCAGCATTATTAGGGTTGCCAAGTCTGGATTGGAAAATACCTGGGGACTTTGGGGGTGGAGCCAGGAGAAGGTAGGGTTTGGAAAGGGGAGGGGCCTCAGCAGGGTACAATGCTATAGAGTCCACCCTCCAAAGCAGCCATTTTCTCCAGGGCAGCTGATCTCTGTCAGCTGGAGATCAGTTGTAAAAGCAGGGGATCCCCCGGCCCTACCTGGAGGCTGGCAACCCTAAGCATTATTCACACAACTAAAGTATCTCACAAGACCACAATCATGTACATATATTATATTCCCATGCACAGGATGCAAGTTTTTATACAAGCAAATGTTTAACTGAAGGAAATCAGAGGTGGAGAAGGGGGGGTTGCATACATTCACGCTACCTTGCTACAGCCCTGCATAGTTTTCTCTTCCATGCAACTGAAAAACAAAAAGGAATATCTCTGTGCAAAAGGATGCTTTTCAGCTGAAATAATTGTTTCTTGTTCTGTTTCTAGACTACAGTTCATTATCCTTGCCTTCTGAGTGCAGTATTCAGTTGCCATATTTCCTGGTGGTCTCCACTGAAGTCTATTTAAAAGGCTTTTGGCTCCTATTGTAACAAATCCTTCAAACAGTCCAGCTTATTCTTCATTGCTTTTCTTTCCACTAGACTAGGTCTATAAATTAGATCTTTCTTCTCCTAACCAGTCATGGATGAATGGTTTAATTAACAAGGGAAGAAACAAAACAAAATGCCCCCAAAAGGAGAGAAGTTTTTTGAGATGTTGTTAAAAAAAACGTCTTGAACAAAATCACTGCAATGTAGATATAGGTATAGATATACTAGGAGTAAGGCCCATTGTGGGAAGAAATACAACAGGCTCTAGAAAGAAGTTCTAGGTGAGTGTCCCGGCTGTGGCTGGTGGGGTGGCGGAGGGAAGGGGGAAATAGAGGGAGGTGTGCCATGTTTATTTCCTTCTGCTTAGCTATAAGGCAGGGCTGTCTCAAGTCACTTTGCTGCCCAAGAGGGTAGTATGGGAGGAGAGCCGCATGGTAACAGGTATGGTTCCTTCCACCCCTGATGTATGTTGATTTGGGGCTACGCAGTGGCAGCCATTGGCCTGATCCAACATTGGCTTCTCTTATGTTCTTAGCTAAGGTAGAAAAGCACCTCCTCCTATGCCATGTTTTCTGGGTTCCAAGGGTCTGGAAAGTGGTTCCGTAGCCAGTTACAAGGTTGCCAACTCTGGGTGGGGAAATACCTGCAGATTTGAGGAGTAAAGCCTCGGGAGGGAAGGGTTTGGGGTAGGGAGGGACCTCAGCAGGGTATAATGCCATACATTCCACTGGCCAAAGCAGCTATTTTATCCAGGAGTACTGATCTTGGTCATCTGTAGATCAGTTGTAATAGCTGGAGATCTCCAGGTACCACCTGGAGGTTGGCTTATGTTGATTTGGGGCTATGCAGTGGCAGCTAAGGTAGAAAAGCATCTCCACCTATGCAATGCTCCCTCTAAGCTGTGGAGTCTTGTGAACTTGTGTTCTACTTTCTGAGCTACTGGCATTAAAGCTGTGAGCTAGCAATTTGGCTACTGCATAAATTAGTTTGCTCTGGAGTCGTCCTTCCTGAGCTAAGACAAAGATGTCTGAGCCAGAGGCTACAAACTGTGAGCTAGCTCACACTAACTCAGCTTAGAGGGAACGCTGCTCCTATGCCATGTTTTCTGGGTTCCAAGGGTCTAGAAAGTGGTTCCATAGCCAGTTACCAGGTTGTCAACTCTGGGTGGGAAATACCTGTAGATTTAAAGAGTAGAGCCTGGGGAGGACAGGGTTTGGGGTGGGGAGGGACCTCAGCAGGGTATAATGCCATAGAGTCCATGGCCCAAAGCAGCCATTGTCTCCAGGAGAACTGATTTTGGAGATCTCCAGGTGCCATCTGGAGGTTGGCAATACTAAAGGGAAGGCCAGACCTACAGATCTGAACACTAAAGCCTGGGGAGGGCAGGGTTCCAGGTGGGGAGGGACCTCATAGAGTCCACTGCCCAAAGCAGCCGTTGTCTCCAGGAGAACTGATCTTGGTCATCTAGAGATCAGTTGTAACAGCTGGGAAATTTTCTGTAGGGGAAATGATGTTCTGTGGCTGGGGAACATGGTGATTTCTGGGAGCTCTCCAGGCCCCACAGGGAGACTGGCAACCCCAGTGACCATTTAGGGGATGACTGGGAGATGTATTTTACCTCAGGACACATTCAATGACTCCCAACAGCAGGAGCAAACTGTTCAGAATGTTGGAGGCGAGGGCCAATCAGGCCACATATGCGAACGACCTCTATGTTCTGACTGGCTATGGGGGGAGGGAGAGGATGATGTGCGGAATGGAGCAAGGCCCAATCAGCCCACATCTGCAAATGACTGTGAAAGGCTGGCCCAATCAGGTAGAAGGTGAGTTGTCAAGAACACGGCTAGCCTTTTATACATATCTAGGTTCTGGCAGTTGCCTTGGAGTTGTAATCCTCCCCACCTCACTTCCCACAAGCATACAGAAAAACTGCACAAATGACCAGAGAATGGAAAAGGCTATTCTCTATCTATTTAACAGTGAAACACTGCCTGCCTTTAGTGCTGATCAGCAAAAGTCTCTTCAGACATTCCTCCCTACCTTTTATCACTGAAGGCTCTGTTCCATTTCCCTTCTTTTCAGGAAGGGGATTTGGGTAGCAGCTAGGTTCAGGGCCTTTTCAACTGTGGCCCCCAAAATCTAGGATGCACTCAGGGTTGCCAACCATGACTTGGGAAATCCCTGGAGATTTGGGCAACCCTAAAGTTAAATAGCATAATGAAAGAAGCAGTGCTAAACCAAACAGCCACTATAATATGTAATGGGAAGGAAAATCAAATGAAACACTCTCACTATAAAAAGCCTCAGATAACTTTGTAAAATGTTTGCCTGGTGGAGAAAGATAGCCTATCCAGAGCCAAGCGAGCATCCAAGGAATATGCATCAGTGGTTAAGTGCTGCATGCAGTTCTTCCAGAATGACAACCACTCTCCAGGCCACTGAGATTGATTCTCCTGGAGGAAACAGCAGTTTGGAGAGTGGCCCTTATGACATCGCATCCTTGCCAAGCTCCTCTCCCTCCCTCCTCAAACTCCTCCCTCCCAAGACACCATCCCAACATTTTCAGGAAGTTCCCTTGGTGAAGTCAGTAAGCCTATCTAGCTTTTAGTTTTAATCAGGGGTCATTTTGTAGAAAAAGAGGTGCAGGAGCTCATTAGCATAACTCATTAGCATAACTTATTTGCATATGCCACACCCCCTGACATCACCGGAACTGTATCAGAAAGCAACACCCACCGCTCAGGCTCCACCCCAAAATCTCCAGGTATTTCCCAACTCAGAGCTGGCAAGTCAGCTTTACACTTCGACTAAAGACACTTTAGGTTTCCTTTGCTCCTGCAGGGAAGCTACCCTACAACAAGCATGGAAATACAGATCATGTCAGTATGCTTTAGCTTTTTTCCACAGCACATCACCATATGTGCCCGCTCCTGGGCTTGTTACTCCTGGAACTGCGTTCCTGTGCATTCCTGCTTGAAATGATCCCTGGTTTTAATGTTTTCTATCATAGGAATTTAAATATTTTTAATCTTGTCTCCTGTTTTTACACTGATTGAGATTTTTTATTGTTGTTATAGTTTTGTTTTAATAAGTTAGTAGATCTGGGACCCAGTTTTCTAGTTGGAAAGTAGAGTATAAATGCTTAAAATAAATAATAATAATAAACAAGCAATACAACCGGCGAGGCATATGGCTTGCGTACGGTAAGAGCTCTTGGGCTTTGCATTGAATCCTGACTTCACACAGAGGTGCACTGTAAACCACACCCCTTCCTATTGAACAGCCAAAGTTATTGATGGCCAGGCCATGTGACTGCCAGCTTCCAGGTGGGACCTGGAGAAACCTTGGGATTTCAACTGATCTTCAGACTACAGAGATCAGTTTCCCTGGAGAAAATGGGCAGCTTTGGACAGTAGTTTCTATGGCATCACATCCCTCCCCACCCCAAACTCTACCCCCACATCTCCAGGAACTTCCCAGCCTGGAACTGGTAACGCTATCAAGGCCACCTTATTTCAAAGACTGAAGGCAGGTTTTAACCTTGTTTCAACAGTATCTCCTAAACCAGGGGTGGGCAAATGGCGGCCCGGGGGCCACATGCGGCCCGCCACAGAGTTTTTTGCGGCCCGCCAAGAAGATTTCAGGACTTCAAGAAAACTGAGCCTAAATTCAATTTGCTCTCTTGTCCCATCACTGCTGATATTGATGCAGCACGTGAGGAGCTGCAGCTTGAACTTATTGACATGCAGTCAGATCACACTGTGAAAGAAATGTTTAATGCTGTGACATTAGTTGACTTTTACGAATCTTTGTCTGCTGAAAAAATTCCCATGTATGAAGAAATTAGCTGGGAAAACGTTCTCTATATTTGGGTCTACGTATATTTGTGAGCAAAGTTTTTCTTGCATGAAGATCAACAAGAGTAAATATAGATGCTCTTTGACAGACATTAATTTGCAGGCTGTGATGAGAATCTCAACAAGCAATCTTATTTCAAAAAAAATGTAGAAAAGTGTGATAGGGTACATTTGTCTCATTAAACTGATTCTAAAATTAAATGTGCCTGCAGCTATAGACGATATGAAATTAGCACAATAAATAAATTGAATAAAACCACCACTATTTTATTTAATTTATATTTATTGATTTCTATGATACTATTTATACCTTTTCTGAAATGCAGAGTTAACCAATGAATGCAATCATTTTAAAAGGTGCGGCCCTCCGCTAACCTCCGCTCCTACAAAGTGGCCCCCGAGCCAAAACAATTGCCCACCCCTGTCCTAAACCAACACTTCCCTTTTCCCTGTAAGAATGCAAGGCAGCCATTAACTTATCTGGCAGAAAACAGCAGGTTGGACCAGAGGGAAGTTTGTGCAGTTCCCCAGTTGCTGGTGTGGTTGGCAGGTTTCAGCAGCCATCATCCCTCCCCTGGACCACCGGAACTTCCATGATTAAAAAAAAGCACTAGAATATTATTATATCAATTAAAAGCTATGACTAATTCAGTCCCATAGCTACAGCGGAGCCTCTTGGGGCCTGGCCCCCTGACGTACTGCTGAGCCCCTCTGACTTCCATCCAGCCCATCAAGGAGGGAGTGGAGCCAAGCAGAGCCAAGGAGTGGCAGGACAGCTGAGCCGCCAGCCCAGCTGCTGGACACCATGGGTGGTGCACAGGGCACCTGGCGGCCGCCAGCCAGGCTGCAGGCAGCCCCTTGGCCCCTGCTGACGCCCACCTTGCAGGCTTCAAGCCAGAGTCCGCTTGCCTTTCCACAGGATCTGAAACTCCTTGGCTGGCCCTGAGCCTTCTGTTTTGGGCGCACCACTGGCCCTAGCCAGCCATTCCCGCAGCGTGTGCCCTAGGCACACGGTAGAGGTCAAGGGACACCACTTGCTTTGCACCAGCTCGCTCCCATCACGCTCCCATCCCTCCAAATCTGAGACGGGACCGCTGGGATGTCCGTGGTCCCCTTGGGAAGATGGTGCTGCCTTTAGGGAGGGAGCCACGACCACCACCTTTTGCCCTTGCCCTGCTGACCAGCCTCACTCTTTTGCAGCCGGGACGCCCCTCGCCCGTCTGACCACCCTCCTCCCAGCCACGTTGGACAGCCTGAAAAAGGAGGAGACTCTGCAGAGCAAGCTGGAACTGTGGCCGGCCTCCCTCCCCCCCCTGCTGGGTAAGTGCTGGGCTGCCTCCCCCCGCCCGACCCGTCATGGCAGCCCCTTCCCCCAGCCTTTCTCTTTTGCACACAAGCCAGGGGGTCCCAACAAGTACTTCTTCCCTTTGTCAGTTGGACCTGTCCCACCAGTCCCTGGCTCCAGTGGGGCTGCTGCTCCTTTGAGCCCCATCCCAAAGGAGGGATCTGCGGTATGGTCTTATGGAGGAAGAGCAACTCACCAGGAGCAGGGCTGCTTGCTTAGGGGGTGTTCGGGGGGGGGGTGCGTGCGTGGGGGCGGGCAACTTATTTAAAGGCCCCCTGAATTTAAAAAAAATCCAGGCTACAGGCCTGATTGTTACAGTTCTACCAGGTTCTCTGAATTTCCATTAAAAAAAACAACAGTAAGTTATCTAGCCTCTTCTGTTGCTAGGGTTGCCAAGTCCAGGTTGGGAAACCCCTGGAGATTTGGGGACAGAGCCTGGAGAAAATAGGAACATCAGTGTGGTACAGTGCCAGAGAGTCCACCCTCCAAAGCATCCATTTTCTCCAGGGGAACAGAGCTCAATCGTCTGTAGATGAGCTGTAATGCCGGAGGATCCCCAGGTCCCACCTGGAGGCTGGCCTCCCTATCTGTTGCAGATATGTGCCTTTCTCATTATATCTTCACAAGGGAAGGGGCTAGAAACTAAAAAGAAATGATAGCTGGAAATTCAGAGAACCTGGTGTGCCTGTTGCTACAGTGCATATTGCTATAGCGCTATTCTAGTGCCATTTTTAAAAAATCAAAAGCCCCTGGTGGCAGGGGGAGAGAATGGCTGTCATGGGCACAGTGTCAGGGAAATGGCTACCACCGCCTAGGCATTTACTGAAATCTTTCCCAAAACTTCCGAGCAAAGCAGGTTTGAGAAAGACTGGGGGAAAGCTGAGGAAATTCTGAGAGGTGCGCAAACACAGCACGATGTCGTGGGGGAATGAGAGAAAACCCAACTTCCCAAGCCCATTGAACCCAGGGCAGAAAACCTGTGTGGAACTGGCAAGGGTGAGGCTACACAACTTCTGGTCACTCCAGCCACCTGCTTATATTTGCATAGCCTAGAGTTGCCAACCTCTAGGTCAGGGGTGTTGAACTCATTTGTTATGGGGGCCGGACCTGACATAAATGAGACCTTGTTGGGCCGGGTCATGTCTGTCATAAAATGTAATGCCAGGTAGCGGAGATATAAACTTTACAAAGGACACAGCCAGTTCTTTACCAGACACTCTAAATCACACAGGAGAGGTTTGCCTGTCTATCTCTCTTGTGCGATTGAGAGAGACTGGCAAAGCAAGCTGTGATGTGGCAGCAGCAATAGAACTGGAAAAGGAAGTAGGAAACAGCCAGGGCCTTGGGGGCCGGATTGGGGCCCTCTGAGGGCCCAGATCCAGCCCTTGGGTCACATGTTAGACACCCCTGCTCTAGGTGGTCCAAACAGCAGAGAAACATGGTAAAAGTGGATTCACAAGCAGCGAGGTGATTTTTTTTTTAAAGAGGAATTATAAACACCTATATTTAGACTTTTCACTGTTTGAGGAATTTTACTTTCACTGTTTTGGAAGGTGGAGCAATGGGACTGTTTTTTGCATTTGGATCACATATTTCTGAGTTTCTGACTATTATACTGTATTTTTGAAAGACTACTCTATTCATATAGGGCTAGATGATTACACTCATTGAATGTTGAATACATTTATGCATGGTTTGCTCTTTTGTATCTTTGATATTACTTAACCTCTAGGTGGAGAGCTCTCAGAACTACAACTGTCTCCAGACTACGGAGGTCACCTCTCCCAGAGAAAATGGCTGCCCTGGAGAGTGGACGGTATGGCATTATACCCCACTGAGGTCCCTCCCCAATCCCACTCTCCCCAGGCTCCACCCCCAAATCTCCAGGAATTTCCCAACCCAGAGTTGGCAACCCTAGCATAACCCAACCTCTTCATCTGTATCACTCCATCCCACTTTATGTTCCTTGGTCACAATACAATAGGATGGAATGTTGGGAACTCTTGTTTCTATACTGGCCCAAGTCACAGGGCAAGGCACTGGCCCACTGGGAAATTCCCTGGTAGCTTTAATGGCCAGTCCACTGCCACCTCTTTGTGTGTGGTGGTGTCTTGGCTGCAGAATTCCCCCTACAGTGGCTCACCTAATCCTGAGATTGCCAACTCAGGGTTAGGAAATTCCTGAAGATTTGGGGGTGGAAACTCTGGGAGTGTAGCATTTGGAGAGGGAGCTCAGCGGGGCGGAGGGGGTGCCGCAGATGGTATCTGCCCTCCGAAGCTGCCATTTCCTCCATGGTAGCTCATCTCTGTATGCTGGAAATCAGTTGTAATTACAGGGAAACTCCAGACCCCGCCGGGAGGTTGGCATCTCTACCTGGCACCTATGATTTAGGTAACAAGCAATGCTCCCTCTAAGCTGTGGAGTCTTCTTGTGAGCAAAAATTCTACTTTGTGAGCGACTGGCATTAAAGTTGTGAGCGAGCGATTTCACTGCTGCATACATTGGTTTGCTCTGGATCCATCCTTCCTGAGCCGAGACAAAAATGTGTGAGCCAGAGGCTAAAATCCTGTGCGCTAGCTCACACTAACTCAGCTAGGAGGGAACACGGTAAAAAGACCATTTTATTTGCCCAAACATTTGATTGCTTTCCATGCCCTCACTTTCTATGCCTGCTTTAAAAGTCCCTCCTGCTGAATTGCTATCAGAATACACACCATGTTGTGGCTGTTTTGCTGCTTCATATTTATATTGTTGTCTTCGGTGTTATTGATTCTGTCTACATTTCTGTCTCACAATTGCAGTAGGCTGCTTTGAGCATTTTAGGGAGAAGGCGGCAAACAAATATTGAACATTAAGTGAATAAACATAAACGTAACCGTCTGTATCTCACTTTCCCCTCCTTTTCCCCTTAGTAATTATGGCGACATTGTGCTATATGAAAAATACATCCCAGGTACGAAGGTATCGCCCGGCGAAGAGGCTGGCTTGGTAGGGCAGAGTATGATGCTACAAAAATGTACCTCCTTTGTTAGTCAGTGATTTACCATAAAATGTAATGCCAGGTACCAGAGATATAAACTTTATAAAGGACACAGAAAAACCCAATAAACAATATTATATTTTTACTCAAAATACAAGCGAAAGCAATTGATTCCTAGCAGTGAAAGCAATTGATTTACTGGGAAACTCACAAAAGCCCCAATAAATGTATTTAATCATATGCAAGACTAGTTTCCCCCCCCCCCCCAAGGGATATCATAAAATGGGAGTACCTTACATTTCCATACACACTAGTTGCTTGCGGGCCAGGTAAGAGGCCTGGGAGGGCCGGTTCCAGCCTCTGAGCCTTATGCTTGACACCCTTGATCTAGACTGTTCCTAGATGTCTCTTTGGTGATTGGTTTCAAGCTGACTTACTCCTTCCTGGATGGTGTTACCAGGTCTTGCCTGCTGCCTGGTGGGGGTGCTCCACAGCCACAAGGCAGCTGCCCAGTCCCGAGATCTTCTGGCATAGAGTTTTAACCCAAATGCTAGAACATCCCCCGTTCAAGATGCCTGGTGTGATGACGTCACCTCCAGGTGACATCATCACACTGGGCACATGGGGCACAACAGGGCTCTTTGGGGGACGGGGCTCCCCCCACCAGAGAGCTGGCTGTCAGCCGACTGGGGCCCCAAAAGTGGGGGACCCCTACCCTCTTCGAGGGGATGGCAACACTTCTTCTGGATAAGGGATCCCTCCATCTGCAGCAGCCTCTCCTCTGCTTGGCTCCCAAGGAGTGAACCCCCTCCCACTTTGGGTGAGGCCTTTTATCCCTTCTTTCCAGGCCTCACCCCCTACTCCTCTACTGGTGTGAGTTTTCCCTTCGAATCCCGTTAACCAATCACAAGGTCCAAAGGGCGGCTTGGGAAATGTAGGCCCAGTAGTCACTCTAATACAGGCTTTCCCAGAGCTACTAGGCTCCACTATGTAGGCCCAGGCTCATCACAACGTTGCAACATTTTCTCTTTTTGAGCACCCATAGTGGTCTTTTTAGTGAATCTTCAAAAGATTTAATGCAAGTGAATCCATTAGGACTGCAGTTGCTAGAAATGCATTCATCTCCTTCCCAAACCGCACAATTTCATCTTGTGTTGATCTCTGTATTTCAGAACTTGACTGCTACAGGGCAGCACAAAAGAACTACAGCAAACTAAGCTTTCCTCTAGACTTTGCGAAGCCTGACCGGCCAGGTACCAAAATGAGATCAAAGCCTTCCGATCTAAAGGCAAGCTGAATTAGACATTATTAAAAGGGGGGGGTTAAGTGTAAGACTGGCACATAGCCTTCTATTAAACCAAATGAAAAATATTTTCACAATAATGGATTCAAATTTAAGGTTTAGTTATTCAAGTTTAAATCATTACAGGTTAAATTATGCTGTGTCTGGGCACAGTTTATTTCTGATATGACTTACGGAAGAAGGGGGGGATGCAAATCTGAAAGGCACAAAAATGCCAAAATGTCCATGGTAAAAGCTGTATAATTTCACAAGAGCATAAAGCCCCTTCAGAAGCCCACCCATCAGATTCCATCTTACAGTTAATCTTTTGTAGACCGTGAATGTTTTCACCCATGCCCGGGGGCCAAACTAGATGATACCGCATCCCGGATTCTTCTGCAGGGACACAGCATCCTTTTAGAGCCTTGATTCTTGCTTTTCCAAACACCATGAGAGCTTGATCCAGTTGGAGACCAAGGCATGGTGATATGAGGGGCTTCTGACTGTCCCCCCCCGGTGGCATTTGCAAAAGCCCAAACTCAGGGATGCAGCATCATCTAGGAAGGTTGGACTTGTCTTCAATGCAGAATGGGCACTGTACTCTAAAACAGCTGCAGAAAAAGAACTGTTTGAGCGCTTCACTAACTTTGTACTGGCCCAGATGATTTGTCTAAATCTTTTCTGTTCTTAGTAGCAGCTTCTGTGTTGAAGTGGCTCAGCACTGATCCCAGGCATACTGGTGCTGAGGGACGTGTTTAGAGAGAAGGGAAAGAACAAAAAAAAGAGACAGTGGTGTTGGCACATATCCAGCCATGCAGTTCCTCAGACTGTTTGCAGATGCACAGGCAGTAATTTCTGCCAGTTCCCCCCATAGCCCTGGACACCCCCACCCCCCCATTCCCCCCCCCATGATGTTCCAGAGGACCCACTGGCCTCTAGGAACAAAACTTTAGAGACCTCATTGGGCTGCAGCAGGAGGGGAAGAGGCAAAGTCTGGTTCTGTAAAGTCCCTCCGAATGTTGGATACATGCTAGTGTTACCTAGATAAATACACAAATAACACTTATAGTAACAACAAATCTAGTAACAAAACTAACAACAATAATTCTGTTTCAAACAAAAATCTAGTTCTCACTGAGGTGCCTCCACAGGTCTCTCCTCCCTTCTTGAAATGGCCCCAGAGAACCTTGCTGCGGTAGGAAACCTACATGTTTTACTTGTAAATTTCTTGCCAGAGGAAATAGTGGCTCCAGGGGGACCCTTCAGGACAGAAGGAACAGAACAGGAGGAAGGCAGGAGGAAGGCTCTCCACAGCCGCAGCTGTGATCACATAACTCCCATCGCAAATCTGAACCAAAATCCTTGTGACAGCTTCAAGGACTTTTGTTTCTTGTGAACTGGCCCTTCACATTACTGTTAAAAATGTCGGCAAGAACCAGGTTCTGTATAGGTCTCTGTAGCACTGCACTCCCTCCAGGTTCATGAAATGCCACTGACAAGCACTCTTAAGAGTGTGGTTCTGATGATACTATCCGCTCGCCCACTTTTAGCCAGTTTTCTGACCCAAATGTCATGGGACACTTAGTCAAATGCTTTGCTGAAATCAAGACATACTGTAATTTCTTCAAGAGAGAGAGAGTGAGAGAAATATAAGATTAGTCTGACAGGATTTATTCTTGACGTACCCAATCAATTGTGTGAGCCACCACACACTGAGACATCATCCAGGCCGCGCACAACTTGATGATGTTCATGAGAACTAGGCCACTCTCAGTCCTGATCTCACCAAGCCATGTGAAATCCCAAGAGCAAGCCTCTGGCAACAAATTTCCAAGGGTTCATGCCTCAGGCCCCTGCAGACTCAGTACCTATAGGAAAAGGAGGAAGAGTCCACCCAGATGGAGCTCAGCTGCAAGGCAGCAGGGTTTTACCCATTTCCCCCTCCACCAGAAATGTCCCCATTCCCCATGAAAGACAGGTCCAGACCTTGCCCTCATCAGAGTCATGATCAAGTGAACTACTAAACAAGAATCCTCCTGTCCTTATTTATGTATCATTCATCACCAGCTCCCTTAGGTTGCCAAACACCTGCCTACACCTGCTGTGGATGGATGCAATAACACAATAACAATAATAATATAGAAAATGAATAAAAACTGTGGAGAAATGCCTAGTCTCCTGGGAAGTTGGCAACAAGCAGGGCTTCACTGTGCATTTAACCAGGTTTTATTCTCTAAGAACAAGCTGGGGGGGGGGGGGGGTAGCCCATAGTCTTCCAGACACATCTCTTAAGAAATGTGAATGGAGCTTGCAACAATCAGATGAGCCAGTTCACCCCTCTCCCCCCCCCCTTCTGCAAGCAGGGAACATAGAGGCTTGAAGGACTTTTTGCTTGACAGGTTACAGGAAGGGGCTTTCGGGAGAGAACAGAAAAAGAAGCCTTGACCTGGGCTGACCAGGGTCAAGGGGGAGGAGTTACAGAGAAAATAAATTCTTTGGGCAACAGGAAATAGCTCTTTTTTCCTTGGGATGCTGAGCTGAACAGACTTTTTCACTGAGGAGGGGAGCAAGCAGCCATCTTGGGACCATGCAGCGGGCCTAGAGAGCTAGACCAACCCTCAAGGTAATGGAAGATCTTTAGAGAACAAGGACACCTAAAATAAAGAGCCTGTCTTATATATTTACCATCAGATAGGGCACGTATAGCTGAGAGGGATGGGGGATTTTCATTTTCCCAATTTCTTTTGTTCTTCCTTGCTTCACTCTGGCATTATGCTAAAAGTATGCTTGTAAACATTTTCTTTTAAATAAAAACTTTAAACTTTTGATTCTGGAAGTGGTTCTCTGTACCACATAGGTCCCTACTGTTTCAGACACATTATTTTAAAGGGGAGCCCCAGGAGGGGGGAAGGCAAGCCATTGGCAACTGGCTATTCCCACGGGGCACACAAAGCACTAATCTGTTCCCATGGTAGCCAGGTGCTGGGCTAGTGGGAGACACTGAGGCAAGGCCTCTAAGCTTGGAAGGGAAGCTGAGGGTCTTGATCCTTTCAGTAGTAAATCCCTATAGTGATCAGGTGGTGGTGGCGGCGGCTTCTGGAGAGTAAAAGGAGAAAGCCCCTCCAGGGAGTTGGAAACCCTGAGGAGGGCAAGGCACAATGGGGCCTGCAGGCCAGAGCGGACATGTTCTGCCACAAGCCACCCTGAGCCTTCCTTGGCGGGGTATAAATTGTATGAATAAATGAACAAACGAAAGAATGCCATGAAAAACAAAGACAAACTGAAAAGGAATGTTTTTTGTACATCCCTACAAGTAATTTTATTATTGCCTTTCCACAGCAGAAACCATGTCCTCTACCTATTCCTGAGCCACCCGAGGTAGTCATCAAGGAACCACCCCCAGTTCAAGCCAACGCGCCTGCCCCCAAACAGTCCTGCTTTGAGAAACTATGCTCGTTGTGTTGTTGTTGTTGTGCACCATGTCAGGGGAAAAAGGAAGCCTCCACAGAAGCCCCTGCTCATGTTGCCCAACCAGCAGCGGCTGAAACTGGGGCCCCTCCCACGCCACCGGAGCCATCGGAGCCCACGCTTCAGATACCACCAAAACCACCCAAAGGGATTTTGAAAAGAGCCCCATCCATGGAAGAAAAACTGACAACTTCCAAGTCTGTTTCCATCATTGCACCAGGAACAGAGTGCAACGACCCTCCTCCACCTCCTCCTGAGCCTTTAGCTTCGGCTACACCTGATGTCAAAACAGATCCCAGAGGAGAAACAGAAATGGTCACATCACTTGCTGCTACGACAACGGTAGTAGCAGTTGAGTCTGAGGCTTTGACTACTATTTTTAGATGTGCAGAAATGTCCTCTGTGATAGAGTCCACCATCTCTCAGCCAACCTCTGAGAGACCCGAGCTCAGACCAGATACGCAACCCAACGGGGAGGCATCTGCCTTACCTGACACTTCTCCCAAATCAGAGAAGCATTCCCCTGTGCTCACTAGTGTCAGTGAACCAGATAAAGTTGCCCAGGAACATCCCAGCAAAGAAACGGAATTGGGTAAACCTATTCCCACTGAACCACTTGCACCACCCCCGCCTGAGCCTACAACTGATACCAGCCCCTCCCAGTCAACTTCTGAGAAAACTGAGCAAGGATCACCAAACGATCAGCTCATTATGGAGGGAGGAGCTCTTTTACCCCTCATCTCTTCCAGATCTGTGTCTCCCAGACCACACAAGTCATCACGCCGATATTTTACCCTCGCCACTCCAGGAACACCTCAGCAAAAGAAGCGTGATGGAAAAAAGACTGCTCCCCTTGTAAGTTATTTCTTTCTTTCGTTTATTAGCTTCTATGACCAAAGGTCTTAAGCTCAGCCAAAACAAGTCAGCCAGCAAACATGGGCACACAGCAGGACACAAAATATGCAATCAAAATTTACAATCAAAATAATCAAATCTAAAAAATCTAAAATGTTAAAACAGAAGTCGCTGATAAAAACTATAATTCATTTAAATAGATTATTTAAGTGTTACAAATTTTGTTACAGTCAGGTCAAACCAGATTTTTGTGGCTTTACAGATAAAACTATCATTAAAAATCTTGTAGCAAAATAAGTAGTATCGGAATTAGTATCTGCCAACAAGTAGGGGACCACCCAAAATTCAGGAGGTAATCGGTGTTTGGTAGTCTCACAATTACATAAACGATCCGAGTATGGAACTTTAGAAAAGCGACCTGTTAACTCAGCAGTGGGAAAAGAGTTAAGCCTAGCAAGAGTGAAAACATGTCTGCAGCTAGGTATTTTTAAGGATCTAGAGTATGAAGGAAGAGACTCCGGAGGAGGAATACCTAAGGCAAGAGTGGAACATACACGTCTTGCTCGAGCTACGGTACAAGCCCGATCAAGATTAATCAGCTGTATTCTATTCTGCTTTAAGGCTTCCTGGTAAGTTAAATTATTCCATACTGTTGGGGAAAAACCCAATAACTCAAGTCTAGCATCTAGATATCTTTCCCAGCTGCTTTTGTGATAGTATTTCTGGTTTTCTTCATGTTTCAGGGAAGCTTTGTTGTTCTGAGGATGGTCCTTGGATTTGATGGGAGCATTTTCCACCAATTTAAGACGTAAAATTAGAGGCAGGCCATTTTAAGATATACCATGGGCAGCAGTCCATGTATGCATTACATAGACTCACAAACTCAGACACAAAATCAGAGCAAGTTATAGTCCTGCACAGGGGAAAGTTGAATTCTGTGATTGGCACTTCTGTGATCGGCACTGTGGAGAGGGGTAAAGGGCCATGCATCTCACTGCTGATGACCAGTCTTTGTAGCCACAGGGGCTAGAAAACTGTAAATATAACATCTCAAAACTAAGAATGCTGAATTCTGTGTTTGATATCTCACGGCATACTTTTCTGCACTTGCACAACACAGTCCCTGGACCATGTCGCTTTCCCAGTCACTCCAATGATTCTGATCCTCATTACTTCATTATTGACATAAAAAATATCTCACTTGTGTGACCCAAGCACCAGAACTAATCAGGAAGTCTAACTACATAATAGTCACTTTTCCAGAATACATCCCCAGGTTGGATCAAGAGGTGTGTTCTGAGAGTTTGGTGCTTCTCAGGTGTGCACAGGACTGATTAGGATCAGGGACATGGTGTGCAGAGAGACGAGGATAAAGCTTTCCCCTCCATCCCATTTTTCCAATCAAAAATGGCCCTGGGAAACTGCTATTGCCTGCTAGGAAAAGCACAGGTGTACTGATGACCTGTGTTGTGTCCTCATGGGTAACATGCAGGTTTCTTCAATGGGGCAAAGAGTGGCTTCCCAAGTCCATTTCAAGCCAGAAAAATGGCCCCCAGGGAAGGTGTACACTCCCTCTCCTTGCATGCTGCGGTGATGGTCCAAATAAGATCCATTCACACCTGGAAATTATGGAACTACAAGAATACATCCAGTGATCTGATCCAGGACACATCATGAAGTTGGGCCTTCAGGTTCCAGAGAGAAGCATTTGGGGACAGGACCAAGAAACCATGGACAGGGAGTCTCTGAGACAGGACTACCAAGATGGCAGGGGAATAAGGTGAAGCAGCTCTCAGGGCCCTGGAGCTAAGCAAGTCACGTGGTTATTTTCGGAGGAGGCTTTGACTGGGTCTGGGTGGTGTGGGGGAAGCAAACTGAATTGTTGTCAAGGGGCTTGGGGAGGTATTCTGCAGCCCTGCTCTGGGAGGAGACATTTCCTCACCATTGCATGCTGAAAGCATGAAAACCAGCATTCTTCCTCTGGCCTTGGGTGCTTCTATGATCCTTTTCAGCTTCAAGTAGAAATGGAAGAATGGCTCCACACAGCACATCATAGTGCTGGAGTTCCTGTAAACATCTGGCAAGGTCTTATCATTATGCTCATTAGAAGTAAATCCCATTCAGCAAAAGTCCCGTTTCTCAGTCCCTGCCATTTTCTCTTAAACATGTTACTTGCCTGTTTCATAGTATAGCATTTCTTCTTATCTGTGCTTAATTCATGTACTTCATTCATTAATTCCTCTTGCTTTACACTGGTCACAGAACTCCTGAATGGATCCTTCATCAGTTCCTTTTTCGTGGGGAGGGTGGGGGGAGAGACTTAGAGGAATTGCACACAGCCAATATGTTGCATTTCAGGAACTCTTCAGTAACGGTTTTTGTCAGGCATTTCACACAGAACCGTATTAGTACCGGTTCCCTAACGGAACATTTTGGCCCTTTCACACAGAAACATGCCTCTCCCATTGGGGAAGCATTCCTGAGCCGATTTACCTTGAAACCTCCTCCCAAGCGTTCTTCTGTTCTTGTACTGGTCCTGAAGTGCTACAGAGTGATGTGTGAAATGTCCCCAAAGCACTTCCTCTGATTACAAGTGTTTTCGCACCTCTTTTTGCCCGCGTGGGTGATCTCCATGAATTTTTTTTTAAGAGCCGATCCAGGCTGAGTCTTAAAATGCAAGGGGGGGGGGGGATGGTGAGAGAGAGAGATCAAGATCCAGGCTGAGTCTTAAAATGCTCTGTGTGTGTGTGTGTGTGTGTGTGAGTGTGTGTGTGTGAGAGAGAGAGAGAGACAGAGATCCTGGCTGAGTCTTAAAACGCTGTGTGTGTGCATGTGTGTGCGTGTGTGTGTGAGAGAGAGAGCGATCCAGGCTGAGTCTTAAAAAGCGGGGCGGGGGGAAGAGAGAGAGAGATCAAGGTCCAGGCTGAGTCTTAAAATGTCGTGTGTGGGGGGGGGGAGAGAGAGATCCAGGCTGAGTCTTAAAATGTGGGGGGTGGGGTGAGAGAGATCGAGATCAAGGTCCAGGCTGAGTCTTAAAATGCGGGGGTCAGGGTGCGAGAGAGAGAGATCAAGGTCCAGGCTGAGTCTTAAAACATCGTGTTGGGGGGGGGAGCGAAAAGAGGCTTGAAAAGAAAGTGGCAGTCTGAAACCGCTTCAAAGACGGCTCCAAAACGGTAGGGGAACGGCTGTCTGAAACAGCTGTCACTGTACCGGTTTATTCCAAGCCAGTTCAGTAACGTTTTTAAAGGTGTAATGTGAAATTCCCCTTAAGCTCCTGCTTCCCCATGGCAGCCAGAGCAATTGCTCTTTTATTTTATTTTTCATGACCATAAATTTGTACTGGAGACTGTAATGATTAAAGAACCTTAATGGACAGTTTTTTGCTGCAGAGAGAAAAGCAGCAATTATAGCTCCACCTCCACCCCCAGCCCATCTCCGAGATAAGGTCTGTTTAAGGATCTAATCAGGAATCCTGCACAAGTGAGCAGGAACGATCAGGCTAAGAAGCAGGAGCTTTTTTAAAACAAGAAAGAGAAATTGTAAAGGGACACTGACCCTGAGAAAACAGTGTTTTAAAGGGGGGTGGGTGGGTTCTATAAACTGGGGAATAAAAAAACTCAGAAATACAACCTCAGTGTAATAGAATCAACAACAAGTTCATTTGGATTCTCTGTTAAGGATGGAATGAATGGATGGTGCCCATTTCAGACCAAAGAGCCATGTATCTGCAAGTACCTTAAGTTAATGAAACAATGTGCACGCACAAATGAACAACATGCAGTTTTGCAAGAAACACCTTTTTGTCATTCCCATGCTTCAGTGGCCTCACACTCCCAGCCTACATGTTAAAATTAGCAACAGGATCCAAATTCTGAGTAATTTAAATAACACATCTGTTGGCAAAATTCAACTTTTTCTAAGGGTCAGATTTTTTTTTTAAAAAAAATGTTTTACGTACACAAGACCTTTCTAGCCCTGCACTCGTGCCTAGTGTCTTTTTTATCTTGGGATTTTTAAACTCTGTTTTGGAAGCCAGTTTGGTGTAGTGGTTAGGAGTGCAGACTCCAATCTGGGAGAACTGGTTTGATTCCCCACTCCTCCACATGCAGCTGCAGGTGTAACCTTGGGTGAGTCATGTTAGAAGCGGAGGACTTGGCGCTGTCTCCTGTCTCAGACTTGAGAGGATGGCACCAGAGAGTTTAGACAGATAGAGAGGTCAGGGCACACAGAGCATCCTTTCCTTCCTGCTATCTGATCCTTTCCTTTGAAGTGGAATGCTACTCTTAGGGGCAATTTCCTCTGCTTCCATTTCCACCTCTCTCTCTCTCCCCGCTCTCTCGCACGCAAGAAGATGGAGGCTGGACATTAGGGTTGCCAAATCTGGGTTGGAATATACCTGGAGACTTTGGGGATGGATCCAGGAGAGGACGGGGTTTGGGGAGGGGAGGGGAGGGGCCTCAGCATGGTACAGTGCCATAGAGTCCACCCTTCAAAGCAGCTATTTTCTCCAGGGGAGCTGATCTCTGTCAGCTGGAGATCAGTTGTAAAAGCAGGAGATCCCCAGGCCCTATCTGGAAGTTGGCAACCCTACTGGACATGCATCCAGCATCCAACACCATCCAGCTAGCTAAAATAGGTAATATATATCAATCTCTTGCCTGCCCGCTCAAGCATGTATTTCCTTTAATAAAAACTTATTAGTTTTTAGACTGACTGCTTACTCTGAGTGACTCTGTAAGTCTGCTGCCACACCAAGCCCCAAGCTTTGCTGTGTTTAAGCCTTTGTGCACTCTGCTATATTCTTGTGGGTTTCTGGCAGTAATTAGTCCAGTGAATCCAACAAGTCACAAGTTCTTTCAGAACTGTTCTGGAAAGAGCAGTTCTCTCAGAGCTCTCTCAACCCCACCTACCTCACGGGGTATCTGTTGTGGGGCGGAGAAAGGAAAGGGGATTATAAACCGCTTTGGGTAGTGAAGGGTGGGGTAGAAATCCAATCTCTTTTTCTGTCCTTTCCACACTAGACCTTAAATCCTGGTTCAACCTTGTCCCCGAACTTACATTCTACACTATACGTGAGTTCACCCCTGTCATTGTCTTGGGGTATTTTTACATTCTACACTACACTCGGGTTCACCCCTGTAATTATCTCGGGGGACTTTTGGTTTCCACATTACATTGAGGTCACCCCGGTTTTGCCCCACACTTGTCCTGGGATAAACGGATGCAAGGTAGTGTGTCATGAGTTGAACTCTGATAAAACCAGGGATGAGATCCAAGTGTGGAAGGGACCTTCTTCAGTTCTCTCAGAGCTCTTTCAGCCCCACCTACCTCACAGGGTGTCTGTTGTGGGGAGGGAAGGGAAAGAGGATTGTAAACTGCTCTGAGACTCCTTCAGGTAGTGAAGGGCTGGGTATAAATCCAATCTCTTCTTCTTCTTTTCTCTGCAGCCCGGACCAGATTGGATTCACAAATTCCTTTAAAAAAAAGGCAGCAGGGATGGTTTTCCAATTCCACCACCTCACTCCTCTGGGGATGTGTTGTGCCGCAGCTAGTATCAAGGAACAGTCCTCGCTATTATTAAAAGCTAACAAATAAAACATCTCCATCAACCCACCGTGAGTAGCGACGTAAAGACAGTTTAAGGTCTGATTATTTTAGAGCAGCCACGAGCGCGGTAATGAAGGGAAGTCGGGGTGGGCCAGGAGAGAGGGAACGGCTGTCAAAGAATTGCTCTGGGACGAGTTCGTTGATGAAATGTTTCATTATACTTGGATCCCGTTGACTTTGTCATGGGTACGGCACAGCAGTAGACAATTTAGCAAATTAATGGAAACGATTTATTGTGGAGAGAAAAAAGCACAGCCCTGCCTACAAGCTTCAGACAACACACTTGATTATGCCCGGCTTGATTGGAAACTTAGCTCCCTCCAGAGTTCCTTCAGCCCGTTGCAGCAAGCTGGCTCAAACAGAAACCAGTCTGTCTCTACTAGCTGCCCATTGATTTTATAGCTGCTTCGGAGCAACGGCTGGAAATTGCCGTGAGACGCTTTCTACCCGAGCTGTTATTTGACCCAGGTTTGGTGCTGTCCAGTAAGACTGTCAACTCTGCTTTGGGAAATTCCTGGAGATTTGGGGGTGGAGCCTGGGAGGGCAGGATTTGGGGAGGGGAAGGACCTCAGTGGCAAATGTGAGGCTACCATTCAGAGCAGTGTGTTTCTGCAGGGGCATTGATCTCTGTAGTCTGCAGAGAGCCAGTTTGGTGTAGTGGTTAAGTGCGCGGACTCTAATCTGGGAGAACCGGGTTTGATTCCCCACTCCTCCACTTGCATCTGGCTGGATGACCTTGGGCAAGCCATAGCTCTCTGTACCAGCTGTTCTCTCAAGGACAGCTTGGGAAAGAGTTCTCTCAGCCCCACCTACCTCACAGGGTGTCTGTTGTGGGGAGGGGAAGGGAAAGGAGTTTGTAAGCCGCTCTGAGACTCCAAGTGAGTGAAGGGCGGGACATAAATCCAATCTCTTCTCTTCTTCTTCTTCTAGTCTGGAGGTCAGTTGTAATTCTGGGAGATCTTCAGACCCTACTTGGAGGATGGCCACTCTATGCCCCCCCACCCCGCGCCTGATTCCCTGTTTTTTCTGTGACCTTCCCCAAATAGGGTTGGCCAGTCAAATGCTGGCAACAGGCAGGAGCTTTAGGGGGCAAGAAGGTTCAGTGCCACAACAGCAGGACAGGGTAGCGACAGGACAGGGCAGCGACAGGAGACCAGGGCCAAGGGAGGAAGGTCTCCCAGCCTCCCTATTCCCAAACCTGTTTTGCTGAGAAGTTCTGGAAAAGACTGTAGCAAAGCTTAGACAGCTGCTGCGTGGGTGGGAAAGTGTGGATTTCCCCAGACCTGCTCATGTGACAGCCATTTTCCCTGTCCGTGTCCTCACCGTGGCCATTTCCTTTCAATGAGCACCACATCCCTAGAGTCGTATTCGACTGGCTTTCGGGCAAGGGAAGCCTCTACCTTTACCTAACCACCTGTGGATCCGGTTCTCTGCATTCCCAGCGTTCATTAAAAAAAACACACACAAGTAAGCTTCTAGCCAGTTTGATGTAGTGGTTAAGTACGCGGACTCTAATCTGGGAGAACCAGGTTTGATTCCCCACTCCTCCATTTGCAGCTGCTGGATGACCTTGGGCAAGCCATAGTTCTGTCACAGCTGTTTTCTCAAGGACAGTTCTCTCAGAGCTCTCTCAGCCCCATGCACCTCACAGGATGTCTGTTGTGGGGAGGGAGAGGAGAGAGGAGTTTGTAAGCCACTCTGAGCGAAGGGCGGGGCATAAATCCAATCTCTTCTCTTCTCTCTCTTCTTCCTTGTGGAGATAATAAGGGAAAAGGCAGGATGGATTGCTCCCCGACGCCCTCTGCACCCTCGAGTCTCTGTGGCTTCTTGGTATAATGAGAGTATAAGAGATCTTACGAGGTTGCTCAGTAGAGTGGAATTGGCAGCGAACTCAGGACGAAGCTGTGAGAACACACTATAGAGTTCGGCTGAAGGGTCACATCAGGCAGTCTGTTTGTTCTGTGTCTGCCCATTTCTCAGAAGCGACTCAGGTGTTCCATTCACCCACCTGTTCCACTTTCTCTGCTTTGACACATGGGGGGGGGGGGGGAAGAGCCCCAGGGAACCAGAGAGGCTGGCCAAATGCAGAGGCTAATTTTGCCATGTGTGAAAAGACTCTTCGAAGCCAATAGGTACATCTTCCCCTTTGGGTTAATCATGCCTGCTTAAAGAAGGGTTGATCAATCTGGCCATCTGTCTTTCCAATATCAGTCGCATCTTATGGGTTGTTTCTTTGTGTACTCCTGCTACCAACCTGGGGGCTGTTCCAACTCTTTAAATATCCTCGGCTATTACAAACAAGCACAGCCATTGTTTCTTTCTTTCCCTACAACTGTTTGTGCTCATTCAAAGAAATACATTTTCCATTAATAGAGGAGTAACACTCTCTGCCAGCAATCCATCCTCCCTACAGTGTTCTCGTCTCTAATTGTCCTACATCTGTCTGTGGTGGTGCCAAATGGCTGCAATTCTGGAGATGAGAATGCCCAGTTGGAATGGGCTCTTGACTTGAGTGGTGAGGAAATTAAAATGAATGGAAAAGAGGAGAGTGAGGGAACCTCAGCAAACCAGCCAAAAACGATGCTGAATTTCAGAGCAGAGAAGTTCCTTCTCCACCAGGAGCACCATTTGAGATTTCAGAAGAGCAGGTGGCAAAGATTTCAAGGTGCAAGTGTGTGTGTGTGTGTGTGTGAGATTGACTGTAGCAATCAACAGCCTAATTTTAATATATTCCAGATTAAATTGCCCCAAACTGTGTATTGTAAGAACCTTTGGTGTGGTTGTTTTTCATATCTCAGAATAAGCCAGGATACAGCTGCTCCAATAATCTTGGCCATTACCACTAGGAAGCCTCTTAACCTGACCGTGCACTAATGTTTCTCCTTTGGCTGGAAGGCAGGACTTACTGTTAGCCCATCTGCATAAAAGATCAGCACTTCTTGAAAGGGCTATCTACACTTAGGCAGCACTGAAATGCTTATGTCCTCCCCCCCCCCCCAAATAGAAAATAGGCTTCTCCCTGGATTTGTAGGGGAATGAGGAATCCCATGATCTTCTACGAGCACTTGGACATGCTAGTTTAGTACCAGCAGAAAAAGCTAGCCAACTAGTCTGGCAAAAGTACCATAAATCAAGTCCAAAGGATGAGATAGGACCCCCCCCCCCCAATCAAATGCTGCCAAGCATATGCAGCCATTGGGTGATTTGTCTTTTCCTTGGATTATACATGCGAGAGAATATGGCGGTAAAATGGAATGCACCACTATGGATGTTAGCTCTGAATATTTTATCATATTAAAAATACTTCATAGAAATTTTAAAAACCCAGCACGGTACACAGACAAATTTCAGCCTTCTCTTTGGACTTCTACCCTCTACATTGAACAAAAAGGTCAGTCCCTATGACAAAGAATAAATAGACATAAGTCTGACCTTAGAAACGACAACAGTTAAAAACCCATGGGGGGCATTTTAACCTTCCAAGACATTCAGTTGCGGACCTAAGAGTAGCAGTTCCCTTACAAAGGAATTTCAAAGGGAGATTAGAGAGACTGCTGAATTGCAACTGATAATGAAGCTCAAGACAGTACATCCTTCTGGACTGAATCAAGACATAGGTTTCTTCCTCATTACCAGTGCTGATTTCTCCACACCTACTACCCCTCTGCATAGCACACCTAATCCAATCAAGCCTGCTATTTCGCTCACCTGCTATTGTCATTTGGCACCTGAAACCACTCTACTCTCCGAGACATAAAGACAGACGGACTCACGTTCTAGGTATATTAGAAGAAGTGAGCAGTGACTCACGAAAGCTCATACCCCACCACGAATTTTGTTAGTCTTTAAGGTGTACCGGGACTCTTGCTTTTTTCTAACCTTCTCTTTGTTGCACTGTTTTTCTGTTTGCTGGGAGCTTTTTCATATGGGAGAGCATTGCAAAATACAAACTTCCATGATCTTCGGCTTCCTTTAGATGATAGACTCATCATGGGGAGAGTTCTGTTTTCATACGACTTATTTGTTCATTTAGAAAGGTTACTGAAGGTTGGGGAACCCAAACACAGACTCTGAGGCAGATCCCAATGTAAGAAAGGCTGCTTTAGGCTGCATTGATATGTCACTGTTTGTATCTCTGAGGCTGATCCTTGGGAGTTTCCAGAGGATGAACTGCATGTAAGCTGAACTGGCTCAAGAATGCTGGCGAGCAGAGTGACACAGGCACCCCCAGCACAATATATTGCTAATGCAGCACAACACGTCCTGTCACATCCCTTTGCAAATTCTATCTTTTAACAAAAGCTTCTCATTATAGCAGACCCCGGAGCAGCACTCCAAGCAAATCTGGCCAAGATTTTCAAAAAGGACAGATTGCAAAATGCTGGATCAGAACGGTCACATGGGAAATAAATGCACCGTGTCCGTTCTGTTTTAAGAAGAGAGATCCTGTTCAGAAAGGAGTGAAACACCAGAAGCAGGCTGGGAACCAACCCACATGTTCAGAAAAAGTCATGTCTCCATACACAACACCCCCCCCCCCCCCAAGATGCATGGGCTGGTTAATTCAGAGGCAGAGTCAGTTGTAGGGTCTGAGTCAGGAAGCCCATTCAAACGGAAGCTGGGAATGGCACGCTGTGCAACCAAGGCAGCAGGACCTGCAAGCAGAGAGGGGCTGGCAAAGATGCTTGAAGCAAGATGGAGGAAATGCACAAGTCAGAAAATGTGAAATCTCTCCCAGGAATCCCCCAGGAGGCGTGTGTGGCTTCACACTCAGGATCCAACGGCCTGTCCAAGAAGCCGCACCGCTTCTGGAACATCCACTTAACCTTGAAAGATGCCATGTTTGCTATGAAGAACTAAGCTTTCTCCGTAGAGGTTCCTCCTAATGAGTGTCCACGTACAGGGACCCTCCAGGGAGCTATTTGAATGTCCCCACTACTTAGGCTCTTTCCTAGCTCACAATTGCTACAACCAGCTAATTTTTACACCAAGATTGGTGTGCATAGAAAATTATCCCGCAGCAGTAGTGAGAGGGCCAGGGCCGGGCTAGTGGAGGTAATTCAAGCTGCTCCCCAGAAGGCCCCATGTATTTGGATCACCATTTTGGATGCACATCTAGAGAGAATCTTCTTGGGAGCACCTTGAATGCACTCTACTGAAGATAGTTAACATAAGAGAAGCCAATGCTGGATCAGGCCAATGGCCCATCCAGTCCAATACTCTGTCACACAGTGGCCAAAAATACCAGGTGCCCTCAGGTCAATCAGTGGGGCCAGGGTACTAGAAGCCTTCCCACTGTTGCTCCCCCACCCCCCGCAAAGCACCAAGAATACAGAGCATCAAAGAGGACAGATTGTCCCAGACTGAGAGTTCCTATCTAGTGCTTGGGAGCAATGCTCCCTCTAAGCTGCAGAGTCTTGTGAGCAAACATTCTACTCTGTGAGCTACTGGCATTAAAGCTGTGAGCAAGCGATTTGGCTGCTGCATAAATTATTTTGCTCTGGAGCCATCCTTCCTGAGTGAAGACAGAAATGTGTGAGCCAGAGGCGAAAAATCTGTGAGCTAGCTCACACTAGTTCAGCTTAGAGGGAACACTGTTTGGGAAGGGTAGGTTCTGCAGACTTTCAGATAGACGGTGAGAGTGCAATACCTGTGGGGGGCTAAGGTTGCAAAGTCCCCCTAGGGAGGTTCCTGGAGATTTGGGGGGTGATGCCCAGTGAGGAGAAGCCGCCTTCTGAATCTATCATTTCCTCCAGGGAAAGTGATCTCCATAGAGTGGGGATCAGCTGGAATTCCAGGAGAAATCCAGGCTCCATTTGGAAATTGGTAACCCAAATGGGGCCTCATGCAGTGTGCCCAAAGCCCCACAAAGTCCCTTTAAACAGCATGCCCACTCCCACCTGTTTCCATGCATACAATAAACTATTGTGATAAATGCACTTTACTGAAAAGAGTGAGCAAATACCAAGCAACAACAGCTGTGATGCTAACTTACAATGGAGATGAACCAGGGCGGGAGGGGGATGGGACTTTGCTGAACCAAACAGCCTGAGGAGGTTGCTTTCGCTTCATCCCGACCCCTCCCCAGTACAACAGTTGCCTAGCAACCAGCAGGAGTCAGGGACATGGAGAGGGCATCATCAGTAATTGCGTGACATCACTTCCAGGTAGAACCCAGAAGGGATATCAGTCCCCTCTAGGAATACCTGAAAACTCTTTATCATTTTTTTAAACCGTAGAGTTTTTGACAATTCATAGAGGAGACTGACATCCCTTCTGGGAAATATCACCCTGATTAAAATTTAAAATTTCATTATTCTCCCTCTGTACACTGGAGTGCTGGTGGTGGTGGATCTCCCGCCCCCAGCAGGCGTATGGCGACCCTGCCCCCAAGTCCACTGTCCCAATGTAATAAGCACGAGTATGGTGTAAACTGTTTTGCATAAATTACATGGTTGCTGGAGCAGAGGTTATCTTGGCTCCAGGGCTGGTTTCAGGTTTTCATGGTGCCTAGACAGCAGAGTATAATTGCTAGGGTTGTCAGGCCTGGGTGGGAAAATACCTGGAGACTTGAGGGTGGATCCAGGAGAGGGTGGGGGGAGGGGAGGGGCCTCAGCATGGCACAATGCCCTAGAGTCCACCCTCCAAAGCAGCCATTTTCTCCAGCGGAGCTGATCTCGGTCAGCTGGAAATCAGTTGTAAAAGCGGGAGATCCCCAGGCTCCACCTGGAGGCTGGCAACCCTAATAGCTGCTCCCCTTTCTCTGCTGGTATAGCCCCTTTCTTGTCTAACCACACTGCTTCACCCCTTCCCTTGGGCTCCACCTTTTCTTTAATAGATTTATTAGCTTTTTCAGTCACTGCTCCCCAGGAAGTCTTGCAGCAACTTACAACACTTACACAATTAGGGTTGCCAGGTCTAGACTGGAAAATACCCTGGAGACTTTGCAGGTGGAGCCAGGAGAAGGAGGGGTTTAGGGAGGGGAGGGGCCTCAGCATGGCACCATGCCACAGAGTCCACCCTTCAAAGCAGCCATTTTCTCCAGGGGAGCTGGTCTCTGTCAGCTGGAGATCAGTTGTAAAACCGGGGGATCCCCAGGCCCCACCTGGAGGCTGGCCACCTTATAACAATATCGTTCTTCTTTAACCGTTCCCTTTTTGGTTTCAGTTTGCTTACTCCGATGAACAAAAACATAACCAAATTTTGCTTTCCTGATTCTGCCCCCCGTCCGACAGAATGCTCGCAGCCCCTTTCCCTCTTGCGTCTGTGACATGCATAATCTCCTTGGCGCCCACTGATTTGCTAGTAACAAAGAGAGGCGGTGCGTGTATGATTGGAGTGGGCACCCTGCCCCTTGACTGAGAGCTCAGCAGATGCTTTGCATTCTCAGCAGATGCTTCGCTAATCCATCACCATAAAGTAATAAAACCGGAAATCCTCTTTACTGTGGTGTGAAGACTGCACGTTTGGAGAAAAGAAAAACAATTACTTCACAGCAGGGGTGGGCCTTGGCATCTGCCCCCCCCCCCGCTCAGCCAATGGCTGATGCTCGTACTGCAGGGCTCCCTTCGCACTGCTTCCTTCCCCTTATAGATGCGGGGAAGGAACTCCCCAGGTTGCTGGGTTTTCCAGACAGAGTGGCGAGGGAGGAGTCTGTTGCTAGGCAGACTTGGAGCCAAAGGCAGGGAGACCCTTTGCCCTAACAAGAGCCAGCTGAAGACTAAAGCAGTTTAAGTTTTCAAACCGCTCTTCCCAGGTAGATTTATATGCAGGGCAGGTATGGAGCACCAATAGGAGATAAGCCACGAAACCATGTTTGTGGGTAACACAAAATCAAAGTTAAGGCTAACCTTGGTTAATAAACCAGCCTTAGATCCTGGCTTGAGGTACCTGAATGGACTGTATTTGGCATGGTGGCATGGGCCCTAGATGATCATTGAACTGTGGGTAATTCTAATTAAAATCATGGGCTTGCATGATGTCTGAACACCTTCTTTCCTTGGGTTCTGAAACGTTTCACCTGATCCCCATTTATCAAAACTGAAGGGGATGAGTAGAACTTTTAAAGTTTATGTTGCGAAAAGAATTGCAAGAAAGATCACATGCCTTTAAAAAAAAAATTAACCCCCTTTTGGAACTTGGCAAGATATTTCTGCTGAAAACATGCTCTATAATTCATTGAGCTAGCATAAAGGAATTAAAGAACATCACCACCACCCCGCCCAAGGCACAGAATACATTTGAGGGAGTTAAGCAGAGTAATAAATGGCAAAGAATTCTGAAATATTAATTTGGCCCGTAGCACTTCAAACACTGATTTGCATTCATTAATCGGAGAGCAAGCTTGCTGTGCTCTTCTTTTCAGGGATCTGCTAGCAGCTTTCAGGCAGTGCTAATCTTGTAAAAGGTCCTTTTGGGATACTCTTATTCCGTATCTGCATTAGGGATGGGCACGAACCGGCGAACGAAATAAAGTTTGTCACGAATTTTGGCCTGTTCACAGTTCACAAAGCCATGTTCATGAACTGAAGAGCTGCCACAAACTTCCATGGATTTTGATGCTGTTCATGGCAGTTCATAAAGAGCAGAAAGCAGGGGTTTAAATGGCTCGGAGCTTTCTACTCTTCATGAAAAACAGTTCAGCTGTTTTGTTTAAATGGCTTGGAGACATTTAAACCACTGCTTTCTGCTCCCCAGGAAAAGCAGTGGAGAGCAGAAAGCAGGGGTTTAAATGGCTCTGAGCCATTTAAACCCTTGCTTTCTGCTTGCTGGGCTTTTGGTGGTGAGCAAAAGCAAAGGGTGAAAAGGCTCTGAGCTATTTAAATCCCTGCTTTCAGAATGCAGGGCTTTAAACTTTCAATGCTTCATGAACCTATACAAACTGGTTTGGTTCATGAACCAGCCTTTAGGTTTGTGGTTCAGTTTGTGGTTCAGCCAAGAACCAAACTGCAAAAATGCAGTTTATTCCCATCCCTAATCTGCTTTCTTTCCCATAATCACAATATTTTTTTTGCCATAACCTGCATTTTAAAAGTGTTATTTGCAACTGGTTAGAAATGTTGTTTTCCAGGGGTCTCGTGAAAACTAAATGAAACGACTGCAAAGCCAGTTCATAACTAAGCCATATGGAGAACTAGAGAGCAAAAGCTGGGCAGTTGTAGCCACTAAACATTCTGGGTTTGAACACGTCATACCCTCCTGTTAAGTGAAAAGCCTTGTTCCAGAAAGGAGTCCCTCACTCCAGAGCATGGGTCTGGAACCTATAGCTCTTTTTAAAAAACAAAACCTTTAAAGCCTAGGTATAATTGAGGGGTAGGTAGGACGCTAGGATAACCAGTATGTGAAAGTAATGGCAGATAAGATTTTTATAGGGGAAAAGGGACATGTTGAGAGCTGAACCACTGCCAGTAATCCAAGTGTGACCCATGTGCAGATTTATGCCAGCGCACTAAAACCATCGGGTGAAGTGCTCCTGTGTATATTTATGACTTACTGCAAGACTTCATGTACGTCACTTCCTAATAAAGGAATTTGCAGAGACTAGCGTTTGGTCTGTGAAACCTTTATAGATTATTAATCAGCCCATCAGTAAAAGTCAAACTGTATGTTTTAAGTTATGCAAATGGGCTTTCTTAGATGAGTGCTTTGTGGATGGCTTGTTCCGAAAGAAGATGTAGATTGGATCTTTAATGATAAAGGCTTTGGACCCCTGCTTCAAAGGAAAAAAACCTCCTTCTGTTGGAGCAAGGTGCCTCACTTAGAAGGAGGCGAAAACATGGTGCACTTACCTGTAACTGATGTTCATCCAGTGTCTTCTGTGCATGCACACATGGGACTGCTTCAGAGCAGGCCTGCCATGGAGGAGTTTTCTACAAGTTTCTAGAATCTGCAGCTGAGTGCTCCCCCACCCCCTTGGCACAGCAGAGCTTCAAGTTCCATTCCCGCCCAAATGATCACATGATGAGGGGCAGAGGGAGCACTCTTTCCTCAGTCCTCTTTCTGCCGCCGTGGAGATTGAGAAGGAGGTGTATGGCCCACAGCAGGGAAGGAGAGAGGGATGTGTGCCTGCACAGAAGACACTCAATGAACACCAATTATAGATAAGTGCAACCTTGTTTTCCATCTTCGTATCTTCTGTGCCATCCCACATGGGTGATTAGCAATCTCACTTAACACGGAGGTGCGTGTGGGCCAGTTAATGAAAGAGGGATTGTAACACTGCTTTTCCAACAACTGCCTTTCTCCTGTAATCTATATCGATGGAGTAGTGTTTAATTAATGCTGATGGAAAGGACCAAGTCGCTGCTCTGCAGATCTCCCTGATGTCGAGGTTGCATCAAAAGGCTGCTGAGGAAGCTCGAAGAAGAACGCTCTCCTCACATCGAACGTGTGCACTGCCTGTTCTGCTGAGGATTGAGGTTCAGGGAAGAAGACTGATAGGATTATGTCTTGAGACAGGTGAAACTGGGGAACCACTTTGGGAGTAAAGTCGAGACTGGCTCTCAAAACTCCTTGTGGATTCTAGTAAATGGTGGGTTGAACCTGAGCACCTTGATCGCACCCACTCTGTGTGCTGATGTTATTGCAACTAAGAATGCCATCTTATAAGATAATAAAGATAACATGAAGCCATGGGTTTAAAAGATTTATATCTTAACTGAGCTAACACAAGAGACAAACACCACTGAGGGACCAGCGGTTTAACTGGTGGGTACAAGTTGACCTGTTCTTACGGATCCTGTCAAGCAGGGGTCCATTGGAGCGGGAGCGCACAGAAGCGCAGCTCCGGGAGTGAGGAGCCCAGGGGGCGGGCATATGACCAAGCCCCACCCCCTCCTCGGCTTCCCCGAGCAGTGCAGAGGCCCAGCGCCCCGGGTAAAGCCCTGCTAGGGTCTTTATTGTTTTTAATGTTTTGTTTTAATATTGATAATTTTATCATTGTTCCTTTGATGACTGTGTGCTGCTTGTCCAGAGACTTGCTCAAGGTGGCATATAAATTTCCTAAGTATACCATTTTTTATCTGGGCACATGGCACATAAGTACTGGAGAAATTTCACCAACCCTTCAGCAGCTTCCGCCCCATCAGTTTGGTGTAGTGGTCAGGAGTTGGACTCCAATCTGGGAGAACCGGGTTTGATTCCCCACTCCTCCACATGCAGCTGCTGGTGTGACCTTGGGCCAGCCACAGGTTCTCTCAGAGCTGTTCTCTCATGAGCAGTTCTCAAAAGACCTCTCTCAGCCCCACCTACCTCACAGGGTGTCTTGTTGTGGGGAGGGGAAGGGGAAGGGATGGGTGGTGCACATGTCCTGGGTATCCCAAGTCTACTTGAAACCTGGTGGTTTCAAGGGAGCAGGAAGAGAATGAGGGTGTGTTCTTTACGCTTATTTTTATTGCACAAAGTATTGGATGGGGAAGGGAATGGAGGAAGAGCAGGTCAGTTTCACTCACCTGTGGAGTGGAGCCTGAGGGGTGGGTGTCGCCTTCTGACACACTTCCGGTATGTTAGGGGGTGTGGCATATGCAAATGAGTTATGCTAATGAGCTCCTGCACCTCTTTTTCTACGAAATGACCCCTGCGGTCAAGCACTGCATCCATCTGCTCACTAAAGAGGGTCTTTCATTCAACGGGAAAATCCTCTACATGGGCCCCAGTGTCTGGTGGTAGGTTCAAAGCTCTTAACCACAAATGATGTTTTATAACTATTGCTGAGGCCATAGGTTGGCCGTAGGCATTTGCCACATGGCATTAAGTTCCTGTTTTCCCAATTTTATCCCTTCTGCTTGTATGATCTTTGCCTGATTTTTCTTGTCCTCTGGGAGTGCCTCTATGTAACGAGACATTTGTTCTCATAAATAGATCTGATAATGAGCCATAACTGCCTTAAAATCAGCTATGCAGAGACCTAAGGCTCCTGATGTGTAGACCTTGCACCCTAGGATGTCTAATTTATGACCCTCCTTGTCAAGGGGGGGGGGGCCTGAATGCCATCCTGCTCTTTTCTTGGATGGGAGGATTTCTGTCACCAAAGAGTTGGCTGGGGGATGCTGAAATAGGAATTTGCATTCCTCCCCTCTAATCTTATACAGGTTTTCCACTTCCTTAGTGGAGGCTCGACTGGAGGGTGGTTTAGCCCATACGTTTCTTACGATTTCTTGAATGCCTTTAACCATTGGCAGGGCTATTGGGCCGAGGCTGGCTGAGTACAGTATATTCACAATCAGGTCTACAGCCCTCAGTTTTGGAGATGTGTATTCAATCCCTAGTGCCTTAACCATTCTAACAAGTTGTTCAGAATATAACTTAAGGTCTTCAGTTGGAGAAACAGGTGCAGGGTCTCCCGCGGTGTCATCAGGCGAGGGAATGGAAGTTCACTCTGAGTCATTTTCTGATTCTTGGTCTGGTTGGGTAGCAGGAGCTGCATAAGGGCATACAGTGTCCTGGGCTGTTTGATGGCTCTCAGATGACCGTGATCTAATGACAGAGCCAGTGTGACAGGTAGGTGGTTGCTACTTAGGGATGGAGGAGGGATCCCACTGGTTCCATGGGGGCATAAACCACAGGGGAAATGGAACCCACTGCAAATGAGAGTTCCACTGTGGTGTCTGAGAAGTGTTTGTATCAGAGGCTGACATTGGCTGACTCGATGAAGCCTTCTGTCCAGGGGTGATTAATTCAATTATGTCCTTATCTGAGGATTGGTACTCTTTTGAGGCCATAGAAGATACCGTCGCAGTTCCAACCATAAACGATGCCGACTAGCGATCCAGCGGCGTTATTCCCATGACCCGCTGGGCAGCTTCCAGGAAACCAAAGTCTTTGGGTTCTGGGGGGAGTATGGTTGCAAAGCTGAAACTTATGAGTATGAGGTTTTTAAAAACGCACTCTGCTTTAATCAGAGGAGCAGTGATGATGTCGACTGTTCGGGCTTTGACGTTGAAGGGATCAAGATCTTCAGACTGGAGGGGATCCCAGTGGTGAGCGATGTGGAGCCACTGAAGGTCGAGTTCGAGTCAATGAGCGACAGTAAGTTGACCAGTTACAATGTAGTGGAGATGTTGAGGATATCTGCCATCAACCTTGAGGGGAAAGGGACTGTCGGCAGTTTATAGGCAGTTCAGAAGTTGCTCTTAGGGGGTCTGTGCTGCCCCTCTGGTATCAAGTTTTGATTGCAGTACTGACATGGAGACCACTGTAGGAGTCTTGTCCCTTTTTGAGGGGAATCCACCATTTTGGGAACCCCAAGTGACTGATCCCAGTAAACAGCTTTGGGGCGAAGAGGCCTTTCTTGCTGTACTTTTGGGCTAAAGAGGCTACAAGCCTGACAAGAAGAGGTATTGGGTCCTTCCCACAAGCACATGAGGCACTGGTTGTGTTCATCATTTTGCATCATTTTTGTGCCGCAATTGTGCCATTTCTTTAAAAGTGCCATCTGGATTGTTATAATTAGAAACTGGTAGGAAAAACACACAATTCCATCAAAGAAATTTGCGAAGCTGTAATATGCCCTCTCTCCATGGCGGCAGAAAAAGGACTGAGGGAAGAGTGGTTCCTCCACCCCTTGTCATGTGATCATTTGGGCAGGAACGGAACTTGAAGCTCTGCTGTGCCAAGGGGGTGGGGGAGCACTCAGCTGTCGATTCTAGAAGCTTGTAGAAAACTCCATGGCAGACCTGCTCTGAAGCAGTCCCATGTGGGACTGCATACAAGACAGGAAGATTAATTCTTAGTTACATGATACTTAAATGGTTTTAAATATTGCCAGTAGCTCAGGTAACAGACTGGTTATTCTTAAGCAGGCCATGGTAGAAATACTTAAGCCGTGTTTTGGATGGAGGCCCCCTTCTATCTCTCACACACAGCATCTTTCCAGTAGGAGAGCTCACAGACTTCTCAGGTGCAGTTGCAGGTATACTGCCCACTGCTGAATATATTAGAATTTTGGACCAAAGCACTCATCCATCAGACATTAGAAGAGGTCTAGAAAAGGATGCCTCAGACTCTGACAGTTGTGGAAGGAGGAGAGAAGCCAAGAAACTGCTGTGGCTAGAATCTCCCATGTGTCTCTCTGACATAGTCCATGGTTAAGCATACCTGTGTGGGTGATTGCACTGTTAAATGTATGCTGCTGGGGAGAACAACGCATATTTCTCCTACCTGCCAGGGGATATGTTCCCTCCTGATGTCATCCACGCCTTATTCAAGTGTCTTGCATTCCCCAGCTCATGACAAGAGTATCCCCATCTGTTAAGAAGTGCTTTAGATAATGCAGTACCTTTGGAGACTGTTGAGAAAGCTACTGTTGATTACATTTTTACAGTGTGGAAAATATGTATGACTTGCAGCCTACTCCTATATATACATACATATATCTGCCTGCTCCTGTGTATAGTATACTCACAGAGAGAGAGAGAGAGAAACAAGTCCAACAAACATAACAGGACTTCCTCCTAAGCAAGCAAACATAGACATAGCCTAAGACTGCTGTTCTATACTTTAGATGTAACAAGAAGGGGGGACCCACGATACTCGTGGAGGGGGAGCTCCATGCAGAGGAGGAAGCCACCGCAGGTGAGCCTTCTCCCTGCCCAGCTCTTCCTCCCACCACCACCCCTGCCAGTGACAGCAAGGCCTGCACCACTCCCAGCTGCCGGGCCCGCCAAGCTCTTCCCCCCCACACACCAGGGACAGCGAGGCCCGCGTAGCTCCCAGCTGCCGGGCCCGCCAAGCCCTCTCCCTCCCACCACAGTGGAGGTAAGGTATTGTTCTGTGTTCCCTGCACATGTGCAGGGAATGCTCTTTAGCTCTTGGGGGATTTAAATATCCCCCCAAAAGTTTTTTTAAGTTTTAGGATTTTTCTGCACACCTGGGGAGTCCCCCAAGTGTGCAGGAAAATCTGCTCCCCCAAGTGCCTCCAATGTGCGGATTTAGATATCCGCATGCATGGGGGCACTTGGCTATTAGATATATAGATTTGTGTTAGGTCTTAATTCCATTCTATGGGTTGGCTCTAGCCAGTTCTTTCAACCTTACCCAATTTTTCTCCTTGTTACTGACCCTCATCCCAGATAGTTTATGCCCATGTAGACTCCATTATCCCTAACATAGCCTTTTTGGTGGTAAAAAAACCCTCCTCTCCTCCATCTTTCACCAGCAGAAACGCTGGTTGGCTCAAGCCCCCTGATTTGTGTCCCAACTATAGACATACACAAAGCAAACCATGATTTCTGTTTCCCACATGTCTTCACTACAGAAACTTCAGATACTAAATTGTTCAGCCTTGCCTTTCCTCTTCCCACATTACCTGAGGACCCCCATGCAACTGAACCCCATAATAAACAATTTAGGTGTAGTTTAACTTGATAGATGAAACAGACCTGCCCTGCCAGTGCACTGATTCAATCTCCAGCTGGTAATATTCATCAACTTAAAGGCATCAGTAGCAAAAGATGCAATAGAACAAAGTCTAGTGGCACCTTTAAAACCAACAAAGTTTTATTCAAGGTATGAGCTTTCATGTGCACGGAAGCTCGTACCTTGAATAAAACTTTGTTGGTTCTACTGCTTCTGACCAACATGGCTACCCACCTGGATCAAATGATGCAAAGCTGTGAGGATAGGGGGGGAAAGAATGCCTTAAACTGCCAGCAGGAGGCACCAGAGGGGCCTCTTTTTCTGATCTCTCCGGTCTCCCTTCTCTGTAGAAATAAGGCAGAGCAACATCCCTTACTGGGGGCTTGGTGGGTGGGTTGACATTATACCTGAACCACACCTTCAATTATGAGATGAGTTTTGAACCAATCCCAGCTACCACAATTAAAGCATCTCTTTTAAACTGAGTCACAAGACAGAAAGAAGGCATTTAAAAAAAAATAGGTGGGGATTTATTGCATTTTGAAAAAGAAGGTGGCCATTCCCCAGCAGTAAAGAAGTATTTTTCTGATGCAAATAACTTGATTCTCTTTAGTAGTTATATCAAGTACACACCTATGTACCTTTAAGAATAATAGCAAAAATAATTCAAATCCCCAGGAGACAGATGTTTAAGACAGCTTTTAAAATTAATGGTTTCATTCAAAGCGATACATTGTCTTTCTGGGTTAAACCCTCATTCTTAAATCTTTTAATGAGGGAGTATGTATAAAAGAACCCATTGGGTGCTGGAGAGAACTTGACTGGCCCAGTTTCGGATTGGAACACAAGCATGAACAGGCAGATGCCATTTTTACAATACTGGGGTGACTTCAACTGACACATTACATTGCTCAGATTTTTTGGATCAGATATGCTAGGCAACAGCTCCCTCTTCTGACGAAAGAAGGGAATATCAAAAGGGGAATTTAAAGAGAATCTGTGAACAAACATCTAGAGCAGTTCTTTACACTGTGGACCAAGGAATCCTAGTCTCTTCGAAGTTTATGAGCAGGGAAGCTTCCAGAATTATCCTCTTATTTATTTTATTTTTATTCGTTCAGTTTATACCCCGCCCTCCCCGCCAGCAGGCTCAGGGCGGCTCTTCTAAACAACTCCAGTGTTCACAACAGGAATCCTTCACAGTTCCAGTTTTTATTTCTGAAATATTACATGTGCGTTCATAAGACACTGCATGAAAAGCATCTGGATACATCATATGTGCAAGCACACCATGGCTGCTTTTTTGCAGTGTTGTCATCAATGCACATGGCTAACCGAGGAAAGGGGAAAGATGCAAATACAAGTAGTGAAGACTGCAAACTGCACATAAGTCAATTTCCATGATAGAAATTCTCTTAGTGGAACTAGAACTAAGGATGGGTGGGTGGAATGTACGACATAGTGATCACACAGAACTATAAGGGAATGAAATGGGGAAAACCTTCACATTTCCAACTTCTCAGAGACTTTTCAGTATAAGGGAGTGTCAGCAAGTGGTAGACATTTTCCTGAAAGCCAGCTAACCCAGTCCTCCCTTTCACTGGGCAGCTGCAAAGGAATACTGAGCGTGATCCAAGTTGGGTCTCTTAATAGCAGGTAGTACAACAGGCTAAACCACTCCTTTGAAACTGATCATATCCTCTAAGAAGTAGCTCTTAGCTGCGGCTAGGGCCAGAAGCATGAAGACTGGTTGCAGGGCTGAGAAAGAGGATAAGGAGTGGGTGAGTGGGCAGAAGAATTTCTGGGGGCTTGACAAAGTAGAAAAGAGCAAGAGTCCCAGAGCACCTTACAGACTAACAAAATTTGTGGCAGGGTAGGGACTTTCGTGAGTCGTTGCTCACTTCTTCAGGGCTTGATGGCAGATTTGCGTGGCTCTGCACCATCTGCAGAATAGCCAAGAAACAGAGTCTGTTGCCAAGGAATTTACAAAAACTAAAAATGAAAAGTGAAGCTTGCTCAGTAATAACTGATTAGAGATTTTATGTTGGGGAGAGAGAGCAAGAGTCTGAAGGCTTTGTTTATAGAACAGTACTTTTGAACCTTAAATTTATACTGTGTATATATTATATATTGTAACGGCCAACAGCCATATGCAATAAACTTACTTTGAACCTTTAAAGACTAATGAAATTTGTGGCAGGGGATGAGCTTTTGTCCATCACTGTTCACTTCTCCAGAGCTTGATGGCAGATTTGCTTGCTTCTGCACCATGAGCAAAGTAGCCAAGAAACAGAGTCTGTTGCTGAGGAATTTACAAATACTAAAATACTAAAAATGAAAAGTAAAGCTTGCTTAATTTTAACTGATGAGAGGTTTTACGTTGCGGAGAGGAAACTATTTTGCAAGTGGGTCCCACAAAACACACACACACACACACACACACACACACACACACACACAAAACTTAGAAACGGGTCCCATTTCAAAAAGTTTTAAAACCACTGTCCTAAAACGCACCCTGGAATCTATGAAGTAGAGGGATTCCATGGTGCAGACTGTTTTCTGAAAGTAGGTTTGGAAACGAAACGTTGGAACTTACCTGAAGGTTTCTTCTCTTCAGTGGGGTGAAGTTATCCAAACTGGTTAGGTCATACCTCCTCTGGCTCTGGGCAGGGCTATGCAAATTTGTGGACGGTATTGGCTCAGCGTGAGGCTGACCCTCCAGTCTTAGTACAGCCCAGCTCCATAACAGATTCCAACTAGATTTTATTCTGTTTTGTTTTATTTTGGGTGGGATGTGGATGACTTCGCCCCCCTGAAGAGAAGAAACCTTCAGGTAAGTTCCAATGTTTCATTCTCCCTCAGTGGGAGAAGTCATCCAAACTGGTTATATGCCCAAGCTACAACCTGGGTGGGATCCTCATTCTTATCTGTTCTATCACTATGCCGCACACCTTTCTCCCAGATGAAAACTCTGCTGATTTGAACTGGTCCCACCTATAGTGTCTTACACAGGTATAAAAGGTGGACCAGGGTGTGACTCTTAACGATTTCTTCCACTAGAACACTGGTGGAAAAGGTCGCCGTGTTACTGCAGATCTGGTGTAGTGAGCCGTAACATCCTTTCGAGTTCCTAGGCCTTGTACTTCTTATGTCTCTCAGATACATGGCTTGAGACTTTTTTACCTAAAGGCTGAGCTGTGAGACACAGACAGAAAATCCTTTAGCCTAATCTGCGCCATCCTTTGAAGGAGGCACACAGAACTCTGAGCGCATCTAGTCTGTGCCAGACTCTCTCATTGGGGTAACATGGTATAGGACAAAAGATGGTAGTATCAACTCTTGGTTAACACAATAAAGGAAAAAAACTGGCACAAAGGAAGGATCCCTCCTGAGTACCGCTGAGATCCTGTGAAATATACACAATTCTGTCCTGGCCAACAAAGCCCCTAATTCAGAAATCCTTCTTGCAGAAGTCATCTCCGCAAGAAAAAAGAAGACTTTCGAAAAGGACTTTAGATTCTGATGATTTGAAAGGATCAAATGGAGGCTTGCTCAAGGCCTGTAACACTTTAGACAGGTTTCATGTAAAAAACTTATGCCTAATGGGAGGCGCCAACTGTATGGTTCCTTTCAAGAAAGCTTAAATTGCCTATGAGGAGAAAAATTAGGCAGTCCCACATAGAGGCCAGAGCTGCAACCAGTCTCTGAAGGTATCCGGTCTGAGAACCTGATTCCAAACCTTGGTGTAGAAAGGAAAGGATGTCTTTGTAAGGAATTTCAGTGGATCCAGCTTTTTGTTACTGGTCTACTTTAGAAAGTCTGCCATGTACGACGTGCTCAGAAGTGCTTTCACTTTGTATTTCTTCTTCCTGATATTGAGAATGGATTTGAAAGTTTAAATTATCATCTTAAATATCAATTCATGTCGTATCTGATAGAAAAATTATCACCCCAAAGTAATGCAAACCGATCCACTTAGGCATGCCTGGTGAGATGAGGATGTGGTGAAGATTGGGAGAAAGGCAATTGATGGTTAAAAAACAGTGCTCTGAAGCTATGGTTTGTTTGTGGTTGTTTTTTACTGGCTGTACTTTTAAAAAAAATGTTACGGGGTCTCCTTTTCAGACAAATGGGATAAAACTATTGAACATAAAAATGACTTCGTATTTGAGGCTGGATATACAAGTTTCTAGTCCAAGGAGAGGCAACTGTTAATTACAAATGCAATCTTGAAGCATAGTCCCATTTTCAGGGAATTTACATTTTATTTCAACAACAAGCAGTGGAAGGTAAATAGTTCTAAGATTGAGGCAGCACAGAATTCCTTTCCAGAAACATAAAGGGTAGGAACCATGTGAAATTTTAGGTAGTTTTCATTGCATACATTAGGGTGTCGCATTGTTTCTTTAATTTTGTAATCCGATTTTGTTTCATTGTTATATGCATATTTTTATTCTGTGTAATATGCTCTTTTTAGTGTGTTACTCTAATTTTGTGATCCCATTTTATAGCATTATTGATTGCATGTATTATACGGCTCGGGTTACATTGTTTTTAACTGCGTAATCTGCCTTTGATTTCATTGAGAATGGTGGTCTACAAATGAAGTGAATAAATTTACTGAGCCCGTTCACAGGGAGGGCGGGATATAAATTTGAAAAATAAATTAATAAATAAAGCTCTTCAAAATACACTGCTACTTATCTGTCGTACCCCACCATTTCTCTAATAGAGACCCAAAGTGTCTGGCAGCATTCTCAGCACTCTGCTGTCCGGTTGTTCTCAAGGCTGAGAACAGGGTACTCAAAGGACCACTGGCAGCTGTATGTTGAGTTCCCCACACAACCAGAGGTGGGGAGTAGGGACAGGGCCTTTTTGGTTGTGGTGCCATGCCTCTGGAAATTTTTCTTTGGTGGTTTGCCTGGTGCTCTCATTACTGTAATTGACTACCAGTTGCTACTAATGAAATATGATCTAATTTTATACACAGAACTACAGGGTTCTAATTTGATCTGATTTTATACAAAGAAGAAAAGGGAGGCTATGGGTATGAGATTACCGGGTTCTCAGGTTCCCTGCCCCCCAAGGTAAGCAAGGTGGTGCTGGGTGTACGTGGCAGCAGCATACCTGCTTCAATCCAGCTTCTTGTGTGTGTTCTTCTGTGATGGTTCTCACCAGCCTCAGAGGCACTGCTTCACCCATCAGTTTAAACAGACTCATTTCTACCATCGTATCTTTGCTTCCTTCTTCCTTGCATTCGGGTGTTCTTCACTGCCTAGCTATGCACTCTTTGGGGAGTATTAAAATTTTCTAACTGCCAGAACTAGGACATCAGTTTGGTAGAGGAAAAAATTCCTCCAGTTTAGTAAACAGGAAGAGATTTCAGCTGGATTCAAGCACAATAGTTCATGGTGGGTTTAAAATGTGGCTGGCTAGTGCGACAAACTTGGGTTAATCTACCAGGCATAAGCACCACCACCACCCAGTTCATCTGCTTGTTGTGTCTTCTCCCCATACGACCATCTCTGTGGCAACGTCACCTGAAGGGTGCTATTCAAAGTGTGGTCTGTGAATTAAGGTACTGCAACAAATCACAAGAAGTGGCGCTTAACAAGCCACCTTCAAACCCTACTTTGAAATCTCAGTTTGGTGAAAACCAGTTTGTTAGGTCCCACATGCATGCATACGGCTCTTTATAGACAGGTATCCACCATCCATCCAACACGACTACTTTATTTTCTGCACAGCCTGCCCTTCTATTACAGAGCCCCAGGGATCACACACAAGGTTCCTATGCTGGTCAGACTCCACATCTGGCCCTGGCTTTGACAATGGCTGCGAATACACACACTAAATAATCCACTTTCCAACTGGGTTTTACTGTGTGAGGTGGCAAGTTCCAATTCAAAAGCGCATTGCAAGTGGATTATTTAGTGTGTGTGATCGCAACCAAGGTGCACCCTTCCCAACCACAAGCGAAGGCCTTTGCTCCCCTGCTCTTGCAACCCAATAAACATTTCAGTTGTTGTCCACAGAGCACAGTTGTTGCAAAGATACTACACTCATAGCACCCTTAACAATACTGGGTATCTGGGAAAACAAGGAGTATTTTTTCTGGTCATTCATTGCAGTGATGGTTAGTTGCAACATAGCTGTGCTGGTGTCATGGGCTTCTTCACCTTATGGGGTTATTCACGTTATTTATGCCCTGCCTTTCTCCTCTCCTGGGGACCAAAAGCTGCTTACATCATTCTGCTCTTCTCCATTTTATCCTCACAAACAACCCTGTGAGGTAGGCTTGGCTGAGAGGCTGTGACTGGCCCAAGGTCACCCAGCGAGCCACCATGGCCGAGTGGGGATTTGAACCTGGGTCTCCCAGATCCTAGTCTGACACTCTAACCACCAGGCCATGCTGGCTCTCTGGTGACTTAATGAGGACTGACAAACCAACAAGGAAATCTGGGGATTTTACTAAATGTTTAATTCTTTGGAAGCTGTACAGCTACAGCAATGAGAATACTCACACAGCCTTTTTTTTTTTCTTTTAAGAACGCGGTTGCTGGGCGCCTGCTCTGCTTCTGCACTGGAACACACAGGAAGACGAATGGCAGCACTTCTTCCCTAATTAGGAGCTGTTAAGATATAAATAGGAGATGTCTTTGGACAGCGCTGGCTCTTCGGCTTGGAAACGGAGATCCCTAGAGTCGTATTCGACTAGCTTTTGAGCAAGGGAAACCTTTACCTTTACCGAAGACACCCCACCCTACCACCATTCAAAAGGGACATGAGAGTAACTGCACAAAAGCGAAAAAGCATACAAGGACAGAGATTTTACCCTGGTTGGAGTGACCTAAAAGTCAGAGCCGGCTCTGGCCCTCTGCACATTTTTACTGAACAGCATGGGGACTTGGGCTTTTATTCTCACTCCTCTGTGACACGACCATCGTTTTGTACCAGTTCTACATTCTAGGGGAACAACTCGATCAAAACCATCAGGGCGGCCTAATCTCCCCTTCTTTTCAACGCGTACTGAGAAACATATGTACATTTTTTGTTAGAACGTCGACATTAATACCATTTAGAAAAATCAGACTCAGCCTTGCAGTACTTCTTGAACTATAAATGATCAAAATGTGGCCACTTTGAAAGCCTTATGAATTTACATTTTTATTCTAGTACCCATGGACCTGTTATTTTGACACTTTACCTTTCAAAGTTGCTCCTCACAAATTTTCAACAAAAAAATAGATACAAACTTCTATGTTGTCTTTGGCATATGTCATGATTCGGAGAGAAAAGAAAAAGCACACACTATCTTTAGCAGCATGAATGCAAAGAACAACATATGATGTAATACAATGCTGGATACACCCTTAAGAAGAATGTAATACAATGCAAACTTTAATGTCAATATATACAGAGCATTAAAGAAAACTTTTGTTTTTTTAAAAAAAACCTGAATGGAATAAATACAATATGATACAAATCCACAATATGCTTTGAGAAATGATAGTTACAATATTGACAACAGGGTGGGAGGACTATTTTGTATAATTTTACTTTTTGTACCCCTAAATATCATGTCATTAAAATTGCACAATTGGGTTTCACTTAATGCTCTCTCATGGTTGAAGATTCATGGCCGCTCACATGCCAGAACAGTTTTAAAATGTAAACTAGTCTGTATCAGTGCAAGGATGCCAAAGTGCTTGGGAAGTTGGGGGGGAAATGATGGGAGCAAATGACAGTTCAAGACCAGCTACACCAGGGGTTAGATCCCAAGTACTCTAGTGCGAGCACACCCATTCACGAGCGGGGTGGAATATCTGTACCAGTCAGTTTCCCTCCCTTCTGCCAACATCCTGCTCTGTTCCTGAGGGTCAGAGTAACCCCTCAGGAGGAAAATTTCAGGGAATGACAGAGAGGCACTGAAGATGGGGTGATGGAAAAGACCTATACCACGAGCACTCACAATCCTTGGGGTCCAACCTCATATTTTGAACACGTCTATCCCAGACACAAATATTTCTTGCTTGTTTCTTCAGCAACTTATCCAAACAATTTCAGCTTAGGGGGGGGGGGGGGGGGGGGACACCCAGATTTCTGAAGTCTATACTAGAACTATATCGAAAGCTTCTCATTAGTGAAGCTGCTCATTTAAATTTAAAATTGAATTGAATCATACCTTCTCCAAATCATACCTTCTCCAAATTCTACCACAAATTATGCAGTCAAGTTTCCCGCATTTGGGGAAATCGCAGGGGTCAGCACACCTTCTCCAAAGCATTGCGACCCAGATTTCAACTTCAATTTAATATTTTAACATGTACCTACGAGTAGTTTCAGCTACTCAGTATCATTATGTTAACAGGATGAAAGCGGAAATGAATAGCTACGTTTTATTATTGTCTCCTAAGAACACTGCATCGTGGGAGCAAATGTCCATTGTCACAGGAAGTGTGGAGCTCAAACCCACTGGAACCTTCCTTGTGCTAGTTCCACTGAAGAGAAGGAAAACTGTGCAAGGACTCACACCATTTCCATTGGGTAGGAGACCTTTCCCAGAAGAGACGTGTAACTCTAATCTGCCTGTGATCAGAAGACACTTCCTCTAGTAACTGACAGAGAAGAGTAGTGCAGCCGATTGCTGACTGAATGCAAATCTGTACAGGAACTATACATCGAGATATGGCTAGTCTAAATAGAGGTAAAAATATACCTCCTATTGGACCATAAAACAATCCCTGAATGTAACACTAAAATTAGAAGCAACCTTTTAAAAGGAGGTATTTACAAGGACTTGCTTTTTAAAAACAAACTACTTGTACAGCTCCCGTTTATCAAGTGCTGCTGTTTTATATAAAAGCAAAACTCATTTTACCTAGATCTGGGTAACTCAAGTAATCGCAGAACCAGCTAGGGCTTCTCCTCTTTCCTACATAGGATGCATCTTACAGGTTTTCCTTCCCCTAACCACAGAGTTTAAGAGTAATTGGTACACCTGTGTACAGCCAAACCATACCTGAAGAATTTGTTTGCTGCTGTTACTTTGTTGCATTTGCAAACCAATCATTTCAACTTAAGTCCTACATTAAACTTTCCCCCATTTTCATCATGTATTGCAAGTTTTGGGGTGGGAACTTAACCCCAGGCATGCACATGCCTGATTTAGACACAAATTGTGGCACACAGGAGAAAGGGGCCGCAAATCTCCCTACTGTACCATTTTCCTGGCCTGAAACTGCTCCAGTGGGGAAACTGTGTACCCACAGGGATCCCTTGACAGGATAAATCATATCTTCCTAGGGCCTTTTCATATCAGGAAAAAGGTGCAGGGGGGAAGGCCCTCAAGCTACTGGATATAACCATCAGTTTATTCTTAACCACTGAAAGTTGGCTGTACTTCATCTTAATTTTTGTTAAGTCTCCCTTAAGAAAAATGTTGCCCAAAACACAGATTACAGTTAACATCCAGTTTACAGGGGTGGCTATGCTTTCAGAAGAACACTCAGACAAACCACTACACCAAGCAGGATTTGTAGAGATGCCTATTTTCCCCACAGATTCTACTTCCCCGTCACCATGGGGGGGGGGGGGGGGAAATAAGGCTAGTGCTTGACTTTTGGTAAGCAGTGAAATAGGTTGAAAGCTTACCCAATTTCACAGGCAGCTTTCAGAGTGCCATTGCCTTGGCAAATTGCTTACCGAAGCAAAGCTGACAGTGTCACAGAGATGACAGTGGCCATTTTGGTGCAGTGAAGCAGGAAGCAAGGGGAACGGGGTGGGTGGGTGGTTTGGAACTGGTAGAAGCAGCAAAATGCACCGATTAAATCTACTTTTCAACATCAGTGATTCTGCAGATCCTCTTCTGAAAAAATATGGGGGGTTATGTAGGCTGGTCAAAGTTCAGTTTAATTAGCTAGAAGACTGCCAAAACAAAAGCAGTTAAATTTCTATTCACTTTCCTGAACATCTCTTTGGGGAAAGAAGACCTCAGTGCATGACCATACTATTTAGAATATGTTTGGCGGCATCATAATCAGTTTTGTCATGCACATTTTGCATTTTAAGGGATGAATCACTGGTTAGTGAGAGGACTTTTACAGAGTCTTTAAATACCCTGAAGTTGTAATTACTTTCACTCTCCGCACCTTTCATCATTTGTTTCGGCGGCAACTCATGCTGCTTCTATTTTCATTCCATACAACGGTTCCTCAAAAATAAGATTTCTAGGAAAGACACACGTCTTTTAAGAAACAACCCAAAATGTGCAACTGAGATGAAAGGGAAACATCCCATATCACATAGGCACAACTGAATCACAGAATGCACAAATTAAATTTATTTAACCGGGATTAATTAACCCATACTACTACTACTACTACTACGTTTGACTCCCAATCATGGCCTGTTCTCATAAGCCAGTGGTATTTACCAGATAGGCACCTCTGGAGTACACAGGCCCACTTCTGAGATTAGGGCTAGGAAGTCCTTATGGATTGCTGTGATTTCTTACAATGCTATGGCCCAGAAAAGGAGAGCCATACGCCACACATGGAAGCGCCAGTTCATACTACCACAGGGGTCCCTTCTGACTGCATATTACGGGTGCTTCTTTGGGGGCTTCTGACCAACTAAGAACAAGGAAGCAAAATGTATGCTTAAAGGTGGAGTGAGGGTTCTAACAGTGTCATTCTAAGCAGAGCTACACCCTTCCAAGAAAAGTATAATTCTATTTAGGGTTGCCCTGTAACTCAGTTTAGTGAACGAGCGTCTGGGAATCACAAGGCAGGAGTCAACCTTGCCCTTTGTGGCAGCAATAAAAATCAAGCTTTTGAATAAGGCAGTTTATTCACACTTAGGCATGAGAGTATAAGAACAGTTTTATTTGATTAGACCAGTGGTCCATTCAGGACTGAATCCTATGCCATGAACAGCCAAATCTGGGTGCATAAAGTGCATCATTTAGCACAAGCTTCATTCCACAGCATCTTCTACGTTTTCACAAGCTGAGGATTAAGGGCAATTTAGCACATTTATATGGATCTCTTGGCACCATCCTGATAAAAAGATGATCTGTCAATAGCAGGGGTCCTGACCATGGTGTCTATAGTTGCCTGCCCAATACCTTTCCTAGCACCCACCAAGTGTTTTAGAAATTAGAGGGGGCACAAGGTGTTTTTGCCCAGGTCTTCTAACTGGCAGATTTTTAAAAACATGTTGCTTTGGCAGCAGCTGGTACCACAACACAGGGATCTTCACTGCATGTCTCAAGGTAAGCTGTGTGTATGCAATATTTTTAAATGACATCCATTTTAAAAGACATCCCGTTAAACAGAGCTTATGCCTGAAATACTGAAGAGTTAATATTAGACTTATGCACGGCCGCACTGCCTGACATTTTGTGGTAGGCTCCACCTCCTATGGCAGCCATCTGATGGCGGAGCCCAACACCCTGTTTCAGAATTCCAAATGTGCCTGTAAGGCTTGAAAGGTTGGGGACCCTTGATCAACAGTGTCCTCTTCAGAAAAGAGGTCTGTATATAATTCATCATGTCTGTATCTTTGTCGTGGGAGGTGCACACTGCACCTTTTTCTGATCCACTTCGAAATGGAATAATCAACGCTACAGTTTCATTAAAACATTTATATCCTACCTTATCTCTTCAGATTCAAGGCAGCTGACCAACACACTCAGTGGTGATGATTTTATGATCACTGACTGAAGTACACAATTCCATTAGTTTGGCTTTCTAAATATACTTTTCCTATCCCTCCTATTAAAAGAGTTCTGTACAGCTCTAAACAGTGTACCTTTTAAATTACACACAGCACTGTTTTACATAAGCAGAAGCTGGATCAATAAGACTATTTTCCATTACTTACTTGGTGGAACCAAGAACACCATGCATCTACACTGAAACAATCAACGCTAACATCCAATTAGCTTTTTGTACCACAGTTAAGCTGCCATTTGCATGGGCACTCCAAGATCTTTTCTACCCCCCCCCCCCAGCAGCAACAGCCAATTCTAGATCTGACATGGTACAAGCATATCTACAAGTGTGAATGACTTTGCAACGAATGTGCAATTTCATCTGCTGCTCTGTTCTAATGTTACGATGAGATTCTCAGATTACCTTTGGGCCTCTTACAGACTTCGCTCATTAGTATCATCAGCAGGCTTTGTTACTTCAAGTTGTCACATTATTACATGAACAGGTGGGAGGGAGAAATCAAACCGCCTTGCCCTTTCCTCATACTTCTTATGCTGAAAAGCTAGAATACAGTTTATTTTAATGAGATGATATATTTTCTAAATTAAATTTCAGTTCACTTCAGTTCGAGCTACTTTGTTATTCTCAGTTGAAGCATCCCCATTCAACAACAAAAACAGACATTTAATGATACTTTAAACGCCAGTAAGTACATCACACGTATTCAGCTCTACCTTCCTCTACCTGCTTGTATTAAGGAGCTATTCTAGGAGTTCACAATTAAAAAAAAAAAGATTTCTGAACAACAGTAATCTGGTCTTGCAACAGGGCACTGCCAGTGTTGGAGCTGTTCTCCTTTGGATGTGTAACACATACACATATATTCTGCAAACCAGATATTGTAGAACCAATATGAAACCTAGGCTGAAGCTTACAGAAATGTGCAGATCTTAAAACCACAACTCAAGAGAGACACACCAGCTTGCAATCTACCCCTAACTAAAGAGGGTGTAAATTAACTACTCTGTTTCCCTGAATAATATCTGAGATTTACTTCCTGCCTAAGACACACTACAGCATTTAAGACCTGCTGTTACGCCTAAACAAAACAACAGCAACAGGATGCATTCCTTTGCACTACACACACACTGGGAGAGGTTCTCATCTCTGGAAAATAAGGCTTCTGCATAGATCGGGGGGGGGAGGGATCTAGAAGATGTTTTGAAACTTATTCTGTAGCTATGGGGGATTAAAAATAAGACATGAATATTAGCGTTTCTTTGTAATCATTTTTATAATGTGACTGAGAAAATGACAGCTTTTTTCTACAAAGTCTGAATAAATAAAAATAACTGTGAAATATGCCCTGTGATATGAAATTATTGTTTTATAAATTACAGAGAGTTAACTGCTATCACATCACAAAACTGTCCTGCCAGAATGATAACCAGGTCATGTGGGAAAAGGAAAGCCAAGGAAACAGCACAGTGGATTACCGAGGTAGCTCGACAACTTCTTTAAAGTGGGGTCACCAAGCTTTTCTCTAATGGGAGCCGCTTCTGAGTAATGAAAATTCTCAACCTCCCCCAGCACATTACCAAGTCTTCCTCCATCCTAGAACCATGAAGTAAGAAGAGCACCAGCAATGAAGATATCAGCTAAGCAGCACAGAGACAAATCCTATGAAACAGTATCTTTGGGGGGGGGGGGGGGTAGGGGAGAGAGCCTAGAGCTTTTCATTACCCTTTTCTGGGTTCCCTATGGGATGCACAAGCTACCGGTATCAAATGAGTCAATGTCCAGACTTTTGTTGAGGTTCTCATTCCGGAGAGCTTGAAGCCTTAGTGCAGGTAACGGACCAGCCCTTCTATACTAACCAAAAAGGCATAGACCATGTTTACAGAAAGGAAAAAAAACATGTTAAACACCACATTGTTGGAAGGAGCTCAGTGGACCGCCTAGGAGTCACAAGCAGGTAATGGCCTTAGGCGGACTGCACCAGTTGCATTTTTCACAGAGAGAAATGGTCATATGCAGAAAGCAGTTTAAACTGAATCTATTGATCAAGTCTGCAGTGTGATATGGTTGAAGACTACTGAACTAGGTCAACCCCCTGGCCCTAAATGTCTTATGCTATACCTAATGCATATCTAGAGGCTTTTCCCTGAAAACCTCTCCAAGGGTGAGATGCCACCTATGTATTGTTCTTGCCCTAACAACCCCTACTCCTCAACAGCCTCACATTAGAACCTTCCTAGGCTGACCACCTCTCTCGTTCACGGAGGGGCTTTCACATTATAACTGAATGTTATATTCAGATGAATATACATCTTCAGAAACACATGGCCTGAACCCAGCCTGATCTAGACTTCCGTATAAGCACTAACACGTTTTGCACTGACGCATCCTTTTTTGCTTAGCCTTGTCCTGTTCTACCACTCATTTAAATGAATGGCCTCCATCGGTAAGTGACCAATCTACAAAATTATAGAGCTTAAAGTTTGTTGCTGGTTTTTTATTTAATTAGGGCCAGATGGCAAAAAATACTAAACACCAGTTATTATTTTTTTTCCTCCTTTAAATTTACAGCTCAAGCATTGTTAATGGTCCCCTAAACCATTTCTTTAGGAACTGGGAAAAATATACAGTATTAAAAACTATTAACATAATGCAGCGGATCTCTGAAAAGGACAGCATATAGAAATTCCTCATGATCTGCGCGATGCGCCCTGCTGTTTTGCTTTGATGAACCACCAACACTTCCTGCAGAACACGTTATGAATCCCCCTGGACCTGTGTCCTCTCCCCCCACCCCCTTTCAACAGAATTCAAGTAGTGTAGGAGAAACTTGTATATGCCTTTTAAATCACAGGCCAGGCAGACACTGAGCCACTTATTGGATTTTTCCCCCTTGTTCCACTTTGGCTAAGTACTCCCAGTGGATCTATAAGTCTGTTGACGTTAGCTTTTTCATGCTTCGCCGTTGAGCTAAGCTGGAAGCTGCGACAGGCTCTAACACAGGCTGAAATGTCTTGTGATTCAGTGCAGAATATGTGGCAGCCATGGCCCCCTGGAAAACAATTAAGTTCAGAGATCATCAGGTCCTCATCTACAAGAATAAAAATCAAACTTTTACAGAGAATGAAAGATGGGTACCAGTTTTACCTTTACTAGATGTGGCGCATCTTGCCTATTCAGTTGATAGTGTGGCAACTGATCCCTACAGGTTATCCATGAATGCTTGAGAACTTGCTCTGCAGTATATCGCTGATGTGGGTCTACATGAAGCATATGAGATAGCAAATCCTACATTGAAGAAAATTAGACAAAGACAACAGTTACAACCGAACAGGATGGTGAGATTTGGAAGACTGAGACTGGAGCACGGCAAATTATATTTGACTCTCTTGGGCCTTAGTGAAATCCTGCACAGGTTTTAATGCTAGCAGTAGCTGAGTAACAGTAAGCAATAGAGCCAATCAGCTAATTTAACCTCTGCCTTGCAAAGGCTCAGCCACTGAGTTCAGGGGGAGTCAGATCTGTGTATTCAGAGGACTTTCAGAACTCTATCTAAAGACAATGGCTGAAAATTGGCATTGTAAAGAATTCTTATCAGAAGGTTCTGTATGCAGTTAATGTATGCACTGTTTGCTTCACATTTCTCTTATCATATACTTTTCGTTTGAGCACATGCCCACACTGAAAATCTGATTTCAGAGGAGAAAGCACAGTAAAAATCTCATGCATCAGCTGCCACAGAAACACAAGACAAATGAAGGTCAAGATAAAGGAGATCACTACTGACATGATCAAGCCACGTTAAGTAGAAGTGGGAGTACAAAAGTCGTGTAACTGAAGCTCATACAATTAGAATTCTAAAATGATTGCTTTGGTCTACTGCCATCAAAACCTTTTGCAGGCAAGTACAAAAGCCAGGTGCTAATTTTATTTTGAAAGCAACACTTATATTGCAAGCAAGGAGGCCATGACAATTTTCTACACCACTTTGATGCATGTTTAAATTATTGGTCTCTGCCACAAGCGTTACTCTATTGCATTCACACATTTGCTTTTACACTCTTGTAAGGTAGAAAATGAAATCTATTTACACCTTTGCTGCATCTGAAACTGTGTCCCAGTTGCCTCCGCTTAAAGAAAAATTTCCGCTTCCTATTCGTAGCAAGATTTCCTCAGGGGTATCATTGGGGCCATTGGCAAAAGGAGTATACCTAAGTTTGAATATGAAAGAATGAATTACAACACGCAAATTCTTGAATTCGCTATTAACAGGACGGAGCTAAAGTATGGAGCCTGCAGAGAGGGAGGGCACCTCCAGTTGCCTCATCCATACTTAACATTCAGATGCTGGCAGCAGAGCTCCACTATGAGACTCTTCAGACACCAACGGGCTTCAGCCGGGGAAGTGTTTTAAGTTCCTGAGACGATGACATCATGTAGCCAACCATATTTGGCCCAGTAATGAGATGACAGAGAGCAAATGAAGCTATTTCAGAGGGAAGGCAATATGGAACCAGCTCGCTGTGAATTAGTTTCTTCTACCTTCATTAATAGTCCATGGGTCAGACCAGATGTCAATATCAGATAAGGCAGTAAAGCTTCCCTATGCATATCTATGTATTATGTTTGGAGATGATAACCCATTCTGATTGGTAGCTTAAGCTCTTAATATCATCAAGGTGTCAAATTTGGGTCCTTGTTTGCCATATTGTCAAGGGACTGGGAGTCTGGAGAGGAGAGGGAAATTCCTGAGGGGGGTGTACAAGTAACTAATGCTGATAATGTCTCTATCCATTACCATTTTTTGTGATCGAAGGCATAAATCAAGTGAAAGACCCATTCCCCCTCCCAATTTTATACAGTTTACAACATATGACACTTTATGTAACCCAGACAGAATATTATAGCTTATTCTTTGCCTTTCCAAAAAGCCGGAGCATGAAGAAATTCATTTTGATATGCCATAGGTAAGCACATGAGAACAGATCAATGTTTGTATGTGATCTTTATCCAACGTAACTGGGAAATTGGTTACTCTGTGTTACCGTGAAGAAATACCTTAGGGTTGTGTGAGTTCAGCAACTGTTCAATATGTATTTTTTTTTCAATATGTATGTTTTTATTTTCAAATGTTACCTTACCATGTCACAATTGTTAGCATGTAATATTTTATTCAACCTATTTTAATGTTCATCATCACAGAAGACATTTTCTGAGCCCTCAAGATCAACTGCAAAGTCGGCATTTTTTTTGGTCTGGTTACTAGGGAGGGGCACAAACCGAACCACAAAGAGAAATTCATCACAAATTTTGCCCTGTTCATGGTTCGTGAACCGAAGTTCACATTGAGTCTACCATCACAAATTTTCATGAACTTTCAAAGCAGTTTGTGAATAGAGCAAAAAGGGACTTTGAGCCCCTTTAAACCCGCTTTCTGTTTCCCACAAAAAGCTGCACAACCAGCTGAGTGGTGGGGAGCTCCCTGCAGCTTTTCTCCATGAATGCCCTTTAACCAAGACTGGAAACTGCCAAGCTAGCCACATGAGAGCTTCATAAGCTAGTTTATAAAGTCTGACTGCACAGTTATACTTTTGGCCATCTACTATCCCAGCTACTGAACCTTCTGCAAATGTGTCTAACTCAGTGCACAAATCCTGCAGTCCTGCAACTTGAAACCTCTTACTGATGATGGCCAAAAAAATACCCATTCTATTGAAATATACCCATTCTAATTATAACAGCATGCTTAAATGTTGGGGGAAGCTTCCATATGATTTCTACAGCTTTTGCGTAATGTGCCTGGTCAAACACACAATCTTGGACAGTTGTAGAGTATATGTGATGTTTCTTCTGACATTGCAAGCTTTTGCATGCAGACTGCTGTATCAGTCTCTTGAAGATGGGAATATGAAACACTGTGACCAAGTGAATTCAGAATCTCAATCAGTTCTTCATTTCCTGTTAGAGAATTTACTGCTAAAGGAAGGGATATATGCTGCAGGGGGCTTTGTTTTGCCATGGGTAACAGCATACACCAGGTCCTGACCAAGGGAGGAGACAAAACCTGCAGACATTTGTAGGGCTATTATCCCACCTTTTTCTGTGTTCCAAGAAGTACCGTGTACAAAAATTTGGTAATGGATTCTAGTATGCTGTGATCATCATAATCACCTTCAAGTTTTTTCTGATTCTAGGGTTCAGAGAACTTTTGGTTCTGGATGTCATTTCTTACTTGCAAAGCAGCCAGGACTACGTCGTCAGTAAGTGCAGACTTCAAATGAAGTAACTCGTTTTTCAGAGACTGGTTTTCTTTTGCGAGTTCAGATGCTAAGAGACTATCAGGATACAAATGAAGCTTTCCTTTATCAACAGGAAATAACACGCGAGATTCCAAGAAGCTCCTTTTTTAATGCACAATTCATGTTCTTTCTTGCTTGAATCTTTTGCAAGGTTGACACCATAAGGGCCGCATGATGCGATCAATCTGAAAGTCATACACATCACTTGAGGCCCGTGAAACAGTTCATTCCTTATGAATGAAAAATGTTCTTTGTACGCTTCATTAGTTACTGCATTCTATAGAAGTTCCTTATTACTTCTGCTGAACTGTTGCAAGAGGCCTCCTCATTTGTATCAACGCAGCAACAAGACCGGTGGCAGTGAGCTTCTGCAGCTACAAGGTCTCTGCTGACAATGGCAATCATCCCTGTATCCAGTTTCTCAATGTCTGCACTTGTAATACTGGCATCTGCATGTAGTTCACAACGCTGAGTGAGAGATTCTCTTGCTTTTTTGTCCTTTACGATGCTTGGGCTTCTTTGTTTCCCCCCCCCTCACAGAAGATGCATTTAGCTTTACACACTATAGAAGAGTATGGTCTTTGTCCACTGGACCCTTTTTGAGCATGCTCATCTTTCCTCGATTCAATAGTAGCATTGCTTTCGGCAGTTATTGCATCCAAGCACTTCTTCACTGCAAACACGCTGCAACACTTCCTATGGTATGGCAATGAAGGTATTTCACCCTCTGCTAAAATTGTTTTATGGTTTCTGCTGCTTTCAATAATATTTCCCACAACTCAGGGATTTCAGGGGAGACCAGTCTTACATCTGACACTTCATCAGAGCAGTGAATAATACAGTCCATACAGGGTCGCTTCTATGGTATCGTGCTTTCTTGTTCTTGGTGGGTCCCTTTCACAACAGATATTTTTGTGTTTTAATGGGGGTGGGGGGGAACCCAGCTCTGGAACCCATTTCTTTCATTCTTCAGGCTCCTTCCCTTTTTCCTTTCTCTTACTGGCCTCCTCTCCCTATCATCATGGCAACCAGGCTATTGTAGCTCCAAAGGGCCATATGTAATAGAAATATGAACACAAAAGAAGCCACAACTGAGGCTATAACACAATATTACCAACATACATGGTCATGAAATAATGATATTGCAACATCTGTAAATAAAAATAGATGCATGGCGAACAGTTGCCCAACTCACAAAACTGAAAGGTGTTTCTTTGCAGTAAACGGAAAGTTACCTATTACCCAGTCACATTGGATTAAAAATCACACAAAATGTGGATCCCTTCTCACGTGCCTAACTATGGCATATCACAATTAATTTCTTTATGATGTGGCTCTTTGAAAGGGTAAAAAAATAAGTTCTAATGGTGCAATATACTTTAGGTGACCACCTAGATTATGTAGAGCATCTTACGCAATAAACCATACAAAATGTGAAAAAATGGGACTTTGTCCTTAATTTATACTTGATATCATAAAAATGGTAATGGATAGAGGCATAGTTAGTATTAGTTATTTGTAGGGTGACTTATTAGTGTTCCAATAGTGCTTTAAAATTTGAAATCTGGTTGGTTCACAACTTACAGCTCAAATTAGAAAAGGTAGGAAATTTTGGTTTTGGCCACTTTGATGACATTTAAAAAAGCTTAAGGTACCAAAATAACAGGTTATCATATCAAAGCATAATGTATACACATTTCAGAAAAACATAAAAGACGTTATCTCATCTTACCTGATATCAATATGTGGCTCTTTACCCTCAGACTATAGTAGTGTAACAAAATCAAACTGACAGCATGACAACATTTCTATTCAAGAAGGGACCAAAATTTTCAGATAAAGTAATTCTGCCACAATTACACTGATTATAGCTGAAAATTGAAGAAAGCCAATACAAGAATATGAGTTTTTAGAGGTTTTTTAAAAAATATTTTATATTTGTGTTTGTGTGTTTTTGTGTGCTTGCCTGGAAGTCATGGCTGACTTCTGGAGACCCCTACTGGGTGCTTGGACGTTTTTCAGAGAGGTGGCTTGATTGGCCTGCCTCTGCGTCCCGCCTCTGGTACTCCTTGGAGGTTGCCCTTCCAAGTCCTGGCCAGAGTCAGCCCTGCTTCGCTTCTGAGATCTGATGAGATCAGGCTAGCCAGGTCAGGGCAAAAATATGAGTTTTTAGAAAGGCCTTTAAAAACATTTTCGGGACCCTGAAAAAAATTTAAACCTTTTTTCCCACAGACAGTTTAACATTTTCAAAAGTTTTTAGTGGGTCGCCGCATGGATGTTACTATAATTGCCATATTTGCTTGTGTTCTTTATTACTATTCTTTTAATCTGTGGAGAATGTCTTACATCCTAGCTATTAGGCTGGCTCCTTAAGATTGCTTTCATAAATGGAAGGACTTCAGACCCAACCCATTTGCTCTTGACCCACACCAATTAACCAGCAGCCCTTCCAAGGCACAGCTTGTCTCCCATACTATATATTTTAACTGGATGACTTAACTGGATTCTTACTGTTTCTATATTTTTTATATTTTTTTATATTATAATTTTTTATAATATATTATATTATATATTATAATTTTATATTATAATTATCAAAGTCTTTAAAATGTTTGGTCAAAATTGAACCATACCTAATGAAGAAGAAGAGAAGAAGAGATTGGATTTATATCCCACATTTCACTACCCGAAGGAGTCTCAGAGCGGCTTAAATCTCTTTCCCTTCCCCTCCCCACAACAGACACCCTGTGAAGTAGGTGGGGCTGAGAGAGCTTTCCCGAGAACTGCCCTTGAGAGAACAGCTCTGACAGAATTTATGACTGACCCAAGGTCACACCAGCAGTTGCATGTGGAGGAGTGGGGAATCGAACCTGGTTCTCCGAGACTAGAGTCCGCACTCCTAACCTCTACACCAAACTGGCTCTCAGCAAAATGCAGCAAAAATATGATTTTAGATGGCTCAAAGGCTTCTCGGCATCAATAAAAATGGTTTTTTAATCATTTTTATTTCCTACTACATTTAATACTTTGTTTTTCTCTTGAACAAATACCCAGTCTGGTCATAATAAATCTGCTTGAAGTACCTTGAATAAGATTGCCAAGCGGGCAGTAAGCATTTCATATGCACTGAGCAAAGCGCTATCCTTCTGTCCTTCTCCCTCTTTGCTCATACTATTTTGTAAAGCCATGATGCTTGTTGATGGTACAACCAAGAACACCCCCCCATACACACACCAGCACAGAAAGAACAGCAGCAGGGATCCAAAACACTTGCATTAGATTGAAAGTTCATTGCTTCTGAACCACCACCATCCCTGCCTGCCAGCCAGTTTTCAAAAGCTGTGAGTCAGATAGCACAGAGCAGTTGTTAGAAGGAAAAAAGAGTCCAAAAGCTAGTATAAGTTCACTGAACTAGTTTAACGGTTCTCTGTGTTTTAGCCAGGATGTTGGTACAGTATCTCTTCTTAAGTACAAGACTAATGGTCTTAGCATTTGGCTGCCAAAATCCATACAAAATACCAGCCACTATATTAACCCTATGGAAGTGAGAAATGTTCAGGTTCTGAACACAAAGATTAACTGCTGTAACCCAGGAACAAACGCTTCTTACCCGGCCAACATTGTATACAGGAGGACTCCCAAACTCCATATATCACAAGCAGCATCATATCCCTGTCTCATGAGAACCTAACAAACAGATAGGAACACACCGTTACATCATGGTAAAGACCCAACTAAAGGATGATTTAGAGGAAGGTTCAGAAGAGGTTTTAAATGTAACAGCTACCTTTTCTGAAACTTTTACTCTTACAAGTTACTCTTATAGGCAACAGAAAAAAAGTCACACAGACCAGGTTTGTTTCTTTTACTTAAAAACTCTGAATGCACTGAACCATTTTAATTGTTGCATTTCACATTTCAGCCGCCTTCAGTTATCAGAACAGGTTTCTACAAATGTGGCAATTTAGAATGAACAAAATGTAATATAACAGAGAATGTCAACTTCTCTCTAAGATGATATTAGGCAAATATATCTCAACCAACTTTAAAATGTCAAAAGGGATACGTGCAAAAATAAATGTGAAATTCCACACACCTCTGGTGCTACAAAGTTGGCAGTGTAGCAAGGCGTTAAGAGAAGCCCATTCTCCCCCCGAAGCTGTTTTGCAAAACCAAAATCACAAATTCTGATAGAGTCAGCATTGTTAGAGTCATCCATATACAAGATATTACTGGGCTTAAGGTCCCGATGGACTACCTTGAAAAAAAAAACAACACATTGGTAAACACTTCAGACACAGGAGTATTACAATTAACATAACACAACAGGCATCTGCCTAATATAAGTGACCAACACTGTACTCCTATGTGAAGTTACTCCAGTCTAAGCCCACTGAAATCTTAGGCTGGAGTGTACAGGACTGTATAGTACTTTCTGAATTCACATCTGTCTAACCAACCAATACTGTATCTTGCTAATTGTCAGCTAGTGCCTTGTCCTAAGCTAACAGTGATGTTGGTTACTCCCGAAAAGTTAATAATTTTTCAAGACAGTATATGGACAAGAAGAAGAGAAGAAGAGATTGGATTTATACCTCGCCCTTCACTACCCAAGGGAGACTCAGAGCAGCTTACAAACTCCCTTCCCTTCCCCCCCCCCCCCACAACAGACACCCTGTGAGGTAGGCGGGGCAGAGAGAGCTCTGACAGAAACTGCTCTTTTTCAAGAACAGCTCTGACAGACCTGTGGCTTGCCCAAGGTCACCCAGCAGGTGCAAGTGGAGGAGTGGGGGATCAAACTCGGTTCTCCCAGATTAGAGTCCGCACACTTAACCACTATCCCAAACAAGAACTTGTTACAGTTATTATACAGCATTCAAAGCTATCAACATATTCATAACTTACTCCTTGACAGTGAAGGTAGTCAACTGTTTTGGTGATAGTGTACAACACAGCACTTGCTTCCCGTTCACAGAAATACTTTTGTCTGAGAATACGATCAAGCAGCTCACCTCCCTTCATCAATTCAGTGACAAGGTAAATATATTTACCATCATCATACACCTGTAGAAGATTAACAAAGCTGAGTAACATAAATATTCCCAAGGTACTGAAAGCACAAGAGACAAATATGCATCACTTAACCAGTGAATATGCGGAACCCATTCCAACAAGGACCACAGGAATACCTCCGAATTCTCAAAGTGAATCTAGGAGCACACGTACCCTGAACCTAACTCTTTGCAGTAACTGCATGTAATGCTCAACCTAAGCTTGTCAGAGTAAGACGTAGAGACACATTAGAATGTGGAAGGGGCAGTGCAGATGTGCACAATCCAGTGGCCTGCACTCCAAATTACACCTTAGGTTGATCATCTGCACTTCATACTTATTGCTTGCTTTATGCCACAGAACGCGTTAAATGGGAAAACACGAAATTTCTTCCTGATTACCATCGAAGTCAAATGGATTCAAATGCATATTTATCATGTTCCAAGAAACTCTTTCATCAGTGTGTGCAAGTTCCTGGATATACATCTCTCAGTTAGCGGTAGGCATCTCAGATAATGGAGTCAGCGGTAGGCATCTCAGATAATGGAGACGAGGCTGGTTTTCAGAGCTGTGTGACCGGCACCTGATGACATCTAATACATATGGGTGTGGGTGGCAAATTCAGGCTCCCAAGCAGAGGGGGAAAGAGGTCATATGTACACACTCAAAGCCACCATTTTTTCATCCAGATGAAAGACATGTTCTCTCTGATATGTTTCTCATACCTTTCAACAAGCACCTTGTTACCAGTCAAAACTTTTAGAATAACTTCAGAACAAAACTTCACTAAACTCATGTGCTTGACCACTAATAAGCTATCCTCTTATTCCGTCTTTATAGTTTCTACTCTTATACACACAAGAACAGGGTCCCTAATCTTTAACCTAGATAAATATGTATGTGGTCACCAGTAAATATTTTTTTTTTAAAAAAACCTGATGTTAATTTCAGTGCGCCAGTACTACAAGTGAATCAAAGACACTATAGTCAAGCCATTGCATCCAGTACCTGAGTACTTTGGTTCATGTGTCTTACATACATTTGGAACCCACTTAACACTGCTATATAAATGCTCTATAATTGTAAAGAAGTTATTGAGTATTTCAATGAAGAATACTGTTAGATGTTACAAGAAGGCTGTCTTCTCTACACTCTAATGGAGAGAGAGCTAGAGGGCATTACTTGTAACAGTGCTTAATACTGGTTTCTGAAACACAATATAAACCAGAATACTTACATCTTTTAAAGTAATAATATTGGGGTGCTGCCCATAGCGCATCAAAATCTCAATTTCTTCGGAGGGATCTCTCTTACTTTTGTCAATGATCTAGAAAAGTCAAGCAGCATAAATGGTTACACAATATTGATCATTTTATTTACTGCATTTTGTTAAACGTTTAGTCAACTGAAACCTTACTTTGTAACAGATGACAGTCCTCTGTAGAACAACCAGCAGGCAGGCACACAGAACCGACTCAGAGTTTTAATGACCAAGCCAAGTAATGGCTGCAGACAAACTGCACAGAACTAACTAGACCAGCTGACAGTCATTAATTTATAGCTAACTGCAACGATTACACGGCACAATAATCCAAGTAGGACACAGCAGTGCAGTAAGGATCTACAATCTGACTGCCACTCTGCTCACGCCGATCCTGTCGAGACTGAAAAGCCATAACACAGAGAACAGCATTGTTCTCTTATCGATTTCAATTTATAATCAGCTTTATACTCAAAGACTCAAGTAGTCCACCCCCAAACATTTTCAAGTAGCTGTGTTTGCCTTTGGTTTACAGGACAAAAAGGACCGGCATCATAGCACTTTAGAGGCCTACTCTAAAAAAAGCATACCAGTGTTTGTAGCTCACAGCCTACTTTCTCAGGTACAAGAACAAGCATACACACCAACTGCAACGTCTGCAGTTCATCAACTTTATGAGCAGGTGATGGGGGGGGGAATCTGTGTCAACAGTTTTAGATCTAAATTTTACAAATTTGCTAGTTCTTGTTATGAGGCCACATACCAGGTAATCAACTATTGCTAAGGAAATAACTCCAAGAACTTTAAAACGCTGAAGGTTGGAAAATTCCAAATGGGTTGCAACAAACAGTTATCAGATCTATAGTAAGCAGTTCCATAAATACCTTCACAGCAAACTCCATATTTGAAGCTATGTGGATACATCGCTTGCACACAGAGTAGGACCCAACACCAATGTCCTCTTTAAGCTCATAAGCATCTGTGAATAGTGCACTGTTTCCATGAAGTTGCTAAAAGCAAACATAAGCTGTCATGTAATGTTTCCAAAAAACAAACAAACCAGGAACAAGATAAAGCTAACCAAAGAAAAAATAACTTTAAGTCCCACCTATTCCTTCTATTAATGAAGGAGAAGCTAAGCTAAGGGACAAAGAAGAAAGACAACATAATGCTAGGATCATTTAAAATCAGCCACCTTTTTATATCTTCTAGGGAAAATAAGACACATTCATCTTCTTATGAGCCATCCATTCGGTTTCCTCTGACAATGTTGTTTTCTATGTATTTTTTAATGTATTTATGTACTAAACACTTCTCATTTTGGAATTCATTCAATTTCCCCCCATTTTTTACACTGGAAAGTAAAGGTTCCCAAATGTACTCTGAACGTATCAATCAGCTGCTTCTGCAGTGTATCCAAAGAAGGAGAATGGAAGCCGCAGTAACAGCCAGCCCAAAAGTGTTGGAAACCCAAGGCTGCATTTAGATATCAAGACAGACCATGGTTGCTCCAATTCTGCAAACACTAGTTAGTCTACCAGAGACAAGTAACAAATTCTTCTGGCCTCTCTCCCATTATTATTATTATTATTATTATTATTATTATTATTAGACAACACTTTTCTCCCTACTGGGGACCCAAAGCAGCTTACAACATCGTGCTTGTCTCCTCCATTTTATCCTGAAAACAAGCATCCCAATGCAATGGGTTAAGCTGAGAAAGATAGTGACTGGCCCAAGGTGATCCAGCAAGCAGAATGAGATTTCGGACTCTGTTGTGTCCCAAATACTAGTCCCACGTGCAGTTATTCAAGGCAGGTACAATAAAAACCCCTACCCTGAAAGGCTACATTCATGCACTTCACATGAGGTTGAATCAGTAGAGCATGTTTTTCAGTTCCCCATTCTACAGAGAGGCTCGTCTTAAAATGATCACCCTATTAGTTGGTAGGATACCTCGTCACATTAATACAAACAAAGCAAGGCTTCACTGGCTTCTATCAGATAAGAATAAAGAGATTACACATTCAGTTGCTGAGTTCTGTGCGTTGATTCTTAGATTTTGGGAGTCGCATTTTAAAAGTTTTTAAATTTAGATTTTTTTATTCTGTATATTATCTCTGTTTTTCTTCCTCTTTCTCATTTTATGTTTATATTGTACGCTGGTCTTAAGACCGTAATAATAAAAACTACCAAACACTAGTCCAGCATTCTAGCCAGTATGCCATACCAGCTCTCCCCTATGATGTCATATCTATGTCCAACTGGCGACGAGGGGCAGTGCTACATAAAAAAGTGTTCTTTGTGAATTCAGAGATCAAAACAAACCACAGTAAGTACAAATTGTCCAACTAAGTACTACGGAGACACATCAAGATGGGTAGCTGTGTTGGGCTGTCTGTAGCAGTAGAAAATAGGAAGAGTCCAATAGCACCTTAAAGACTAACAAAATTTCTGGAAGGGCAGGAGCTTTCATGAGTCACTGCTCACTTCAGTTTGTTTAGGACATGTCCACTTGAATGTCACAACCAGAGTATGATCAAAACCATGATTTACAAACCACAGTTCACTGCAACATCTGAATGCAGACCAGTAGCACAGCATTTCGGTACAGCTTGACAACTGATAGTTTGACAGTCTGAATGTGTACAGCACCTGCACCACACAGTTCTTCAAATTTTTACAAATGGCAAAGAGGTGTGCACATGTTCCAAATCCTCAGCAAGGTAGATGTGTGAATTGGCTCTTAGAATCTAAAGACAATAGTCCAAGAAGTCTGTATTTCCAATTTCTCTTTGCTTCCCACAGGGCATCAATATTTACCAAGAAGCACAGATGCACATTACACAAAGATTTACTTAACAAGCAGCTATCATGAATCAAATGTCACTACATAAGGTGACTTCTTTGTTTCAGTAGATATAAAGTTATGCAGAACCAAAAGTGGGGGGAAATATCTTTACCTGTACTATTGGCAATATGTTGTTGAGGGGGGAGAGTTTGTGGTCTTCGATGGCAGTAGTTGCAACAAAGCTAAAGCCTTTGAAGAGCTGATGTGCATTAGCACTAGGTGGAACTCCTGGAGAATCTGGTGGTCAAATTCACATTGTTAGGCAATCAATATTATATTTTTAGTATAATACACTTAGTCTAGATAGATATGTAAAACATCTTTTTTGAAAAATGGAGAATCTAAATGTTATCCAGTTACATTCAAGAATTTAACAGAACTATATGCATACATGACAAAAATGTAACTACACTGCCTGAAGTCCAAGATTTGTTTTTCAAAAAATTAACAAGAACAAAATTTCATAGGGATAAATATTTGGCAGAAGAAAAACTGCAAGCTTCTTTAAAAGGGAAGGCAAATACACATAATATAGGTGAATAGATAATTATAATTATTCTTTAATAGATTTGACATGTTCCAATTCATAACAGATTTTACCACATTAGAAAAGTTATGCTGTGAATTCAGAAGAGAAGGGGAAGAGAAGAATTCTAGATCAAGCCCTTCTGGATTTATAATTTTTTTTTTTACCTTTTGGTGTTTTTGCTGTGAATTCTGGATCAAAACAAAATGTGTCTTCAGGTTTTCCAGAAGCAGGCTTAAATGGGGGCTGAATCTCTCTCCTGTATAATTTCTGGAATTGATACAATACCCACAAAGTGTTATTTTTTTCTCAGACAAGTACAGACTGTTGTGACTATAAGGGTTCTAAGGCCTGCTCTCATCACAAACAAATATATTTAATTGCAGCCTAGACTTCAGTTTGCATTAGTAGGTCTGATATTATTTTCCTCACTTTGACCTTTTAAAAAATATTTCTCGTTTAAATCCTCATAAAGTTATACAGCATCATCAATGTACCTACTTCTCAATATGGCCAAATCTGTGGCTACTTAAATCCAGAGACTGGAACCATGAATGAACAAGACCAATATTTCTATAACCCTGAAACTAGCCACAGGTTTGCCGAAAAATCAGAAATCTTTTAAAAGAAATTCACTGGGGAGGTTAAAAGATCCAAAGAACAGAAGCAGCATTTAAGCTTTAAGAAATGAATGCCCTCAGTGACCATTTGGGCTATGGCCAATAACATTACAGCCAGCATTCAAGCCTTGGTTTCTGTCAGAAAAGGGCAGGAGGGGGAGACAGTGCCTTTTCCAGGGCTGTTTGAGCCTTGGAGGGAGGACTCATTGGGGCCAGGCCAGCCAGCAACCATCAGGTGAATTGCCACCACCCAACTTGCATGGCTAATCCAGGACCTGCTGCTTCCTATTGCTCAACAGCAGTCAGTCCATGAAAGCTAGTATGCTGCAGTGGTTAAGAGTCTCTGAGCATCTGAGCATCTAGCATCTGAGCATCTAGCATCTGAGAGACCCCAGTTCAAATTACCACTCTGCCATGGAAGCTCATTATGTAACTTTTGGCCAGTCATGCACTTTTAGCCTAACCTACCTCACAGGGTTGCCGTGAGAAAAATATGAGCTGTTTTGGGTCTCCATTGTGGAAATTGCTGGCGTATAAATGAAATAATTAATATAACTGGAGATAGAGTGAGGAGATAAAAGAGGCTGGTGGGTAGATAGGAAAGAGACGAGGAAGCGGGGAAAGGTGACGGTTGGGGGGATTCCAGGGGGAAGGAAAGAGGAAATAGTGTGGAGAATGGGAAACACGGAGGAAAATCCCTCCCCCCCCAAGTCCTTATAGGTTTCCTACCATGCAACTGGGCCTAGCCAGGGACCCAGCACTGCGCAACTCAGCCATAGTTTTGCAAGGTAGGGGCTGCTAGGTGGAGAGGAGGAGGAAAAGGCAGATAAAGGTAGGTCGGCTGATGCATAGGAAGGAGAGAAGGAAGCAGGAAAGAGGGAGATGCTATGGGGGCTACTTTGAGAAGGAATAAAGGGGGAGAGGAAAATGTGATTTCCCTCCCATAAGTCCTTGCAGGTTCCCTGCTTGTTATATCTAATTCTGAACATGGCCAAAAATGCAGAGTGAAAAATACACAAAGGCAACATTCAGATAGGGCTGATTTATCTCCCATGTCCTAGATCAGAGGGGGAAATGAACACTTTCTTTTTTTAAAAGCTGAACTGAAACATCTCGGGAGTGGGAGGAAGATGACATCAGGCTAGCAGCAGCTGCCTGTTCTGCTCCTGACCTTTTGTTTGATTTCATTTCTTTTAGTTTATTTTTAATTCATGATCATTATTATTTCAAGGACAAAGATCATATTAGGAAGGGCTTGCTTTCCTGAAGATTAAAGTCGGAGTCCAGTGGCACCTTTCAGACCAACAAAGTTTTATTCGAGGTATAAGCTTTTATATGCATGCACACTTCTTCAGATAACAACTTCTTTCAACTTTCCTTAACTTTGTTCTGCTGCTCCAGACCAACTCAGCCATCCACCTGAATCTTTCCTGAAGACTGTAAGTCTGCTTCTGAGGTGCTACTGTTTATCATCTGCCTATCATGATGAGATCCAAAACACACTGCAGGAGTTTACTGTTAACTATCTATAAAGGAAGGAAAACATCTTCTACTCTGTCTTAAACTCTAATACATCTCCTTTAATTTTTTTCCTCTTTAATCCAAAATGACAGGTTATGCTTGCCTACAAGTATATGTCCCTTTCTACTATGCTCTGAGAATAGAAGATCATTAGAACAACAACACTGCAATAGACATCCTTAATGTACTCACATTCCAGTCAATAGTAGAAAAAAAGGGATGCCTCTTAATTTCTTCAACCCCATCAGGACCAGCCCCTGTAATTACCAAGAATACGAAATATGAAACTACTGCAAATCAAATATGAATGTAAAGAAATATTCAAATAAGATCGGAATCAGGGACCCTTTCTCTAACTTCAGCACAAAATTCATATGGGGAATACCGCACAATATAGTACCTAAGCAGAGAGGAAAATATATGATCAGCACTTGTACAGCCAACAGATTTGTTCTATATCCTCTGACTCGCGCTCTCAGCTCTACCTAAAGCATTTCAAATGGTAATGGGTTGGATCCAACAAACAGGGAGCAGAAAGAATGGCTAAGGCTGTCCTATGCATTGCTGCACAAGAGTTCATGCAGTGTTATAAAAGATCCCACAGTCACTTTCAAGCTTCCATTTGCTCAAGAGTTCCTCCGTGGAAGAGCTTGCACAGCGTCTTTGGATTTAATTTCCTTTTTCTCAGGCAAAGCTGTAACTAAACCATACTTCTGTGAATGGAAGATGCCTTCCACATACAGAGAACATATGAATCCAGTGAAATAAAAATCCCAAATTAGATCTGTGTATTTTTTGAACTCTCATATGTACCAAGCCTGTTTTACAAGGTGAACTAAACTGAAACAAAGGGGAAAGGATGCTGTGAACACAGACCCTTTCCTTTCTCCTTCACCACTACAAATCAAACTGGTCATCCTCAACAGCAGGCTAACACCATTTCTCCTTCCACATGTTGCCCAACTTTTGCACTGCATGCTATTTCAGTACTTTGCATGATAGATCAGAAATGCAGAGATATGAAAGGATTTCCTGAAACTGTTAACTATCAATTAAAGCAGTCACATGAACTGCATGAGCTATATTATTGAATGGAGGCCAGTTACGATGAAACAAACTGATTCATCACAAGTTGAACACAACTCGTCTTTAGTTGCTTGAAGGGAAGTTCAGTGGGTTGCAATTCCAGAATAACCAGTTCATTTGCTGTACTCAGTTAAACACAGGTGAATTTATACCCTGCCTTGCAGATTATTTTGTTAAAAAACACACAGAGACTTGGCATCCTCTTAACAAGGGTAGCAGGCAGTAGCTTATGCAACTTCAGCTGCAATGGTAACCCAATAAACTCCCCCCCCTCTTAGCTCTTACTCAGGGGCTGGCACAGGGTTTCCCTAGCCCTTTTGGCTCCAAGGTGCCCATAAAAGGATGCCACCAGAAGTGATTCATTCTTCCTAATGCAGCCGAAACAATTCTGCCTCGGCTCTTCTTTGTCACTGCAAGCTCAATTATGGGCGTACAATTTTTTTTTAACTGGCATTTTTCTTCTCAGGTTTATTGGACCTGAAAAAAGTTTCAGGATTTCTGAAAAATCCCGGATCCCAATACTGGTTCAAACCGGACTGCAAGAAAAGCCAGTTCCAGGGTCTGAAATCAGCCCCAAGTCAAGCCCGGGGGGAACAGTTTGCTGAGAGGCAGGAGCAATCTGCTATTGCCTCTCTGCTGTTTTCAGATCTACCCAGTAATCCCCAAATAGATCCAGGATTTTGGGGGGATTTTTTTTCTGTTTTCCCAAGAAAACCCAGATACAGTTAGGATGCTGAAAATATACCCAAAAATATCAATGTTTTCAGCTCAGGTAGATCCAAATGCACACCCTTAAACACAACTCCAGCATATAACGCATCACATCACTAGGCAAGACCACCACCAGATTAGCACACCAGTTTTAGAACCCAGAAGGTGAATAAGGCAAGGTGCTACATCAGCATGATGGGTTAGGCTGTAAACACAATTCTTATTTTTAAGTTCTACACTATACTTTGCTTTCCTCTTTGATACCAACTCTTCTGTGGCAGCTAAAGTATTTAGGACACCACTGAATTACTTAATGAATAGTGCAAGATCACACTAAATGGAATTAAGGTCCTTTATGCCTACAGTCAATGTAATCCAATGGAAGCAGTATCAGACTTGGACCTTGGTCAGATCCCTGCTTAGGCAGCTTTGGGAAAGTTCTGTCTGCCTCACTTTCTTAACTATCCAATTGGATTAACAGTGACCTAACCCCACACAAGACTGCTGTGAAACTAAATAAGATAATATAGAATTATGGCCTATACCACAACTCTTAATGAAGCAAAAAGATGGCTCTGTGCAAAATTACTCGTAAAAGTCATGGAGGTGCCTAGTTCAAGAGCATCTTTAGCCCTCCTGCCTTTATAGTTTTGCTCTGCAAAAATATGTGTTCTCTGAAGATTATAAAAGGCGGCAGAGCATCAGTTGCTGTAAAGTACAGTGATACTTACCTAACCTATTGGAAGGATTTCTTTTAAACAACATTCTCAGAAGACTTTGTGCTTCAGGGCTTAGAAACTGCGGCATTCCAAGTTTTGCTCTGGGAGGGGGGGGAAACAGTACTCTGTCAAGATGCACTCAGCAATCAAATCAGCTGAGATTAATTCAGAGCAAGCAGTTTGCAAATTATGCAGAATACTTTTAAATGGGACAAGAATGAATGCAGTTCAATCCAAATAATCCCAGAGGGATTATTTAATTTCCATATTACAATTTACATAGCATAACATTTTCTATTTAATCCATTCCAGTCAGTCTAACACACTAGAAATATTACAGCCCACAGTACTTTCATTAGCTGGCTATTCTTTTGACAGGGCCACTTGCAAGATTTTGTCCCCATTCCATGTGACAATTAAGAGTCCATATCACAAACATGCATGCACCCACCCTCCTTTCTCACAACTAAGCACTTTCTCACCATACTTGAAGAGACCCCCCCCCAAAAAACCCCCAATACATCACTTTGCAAGAAACTTAGTATATACTTACTTGAGTATCATATTCATAGTTTCATTTCGATCTTTGCCTTGAAATGGCAGTGTACCAGTAAGCATTTCAAACTGAAAAAAATAAAACCCAAATAGTTAAGAAGTGAGAAGACCGAACCCTTGAAACTAAAAAATAACAACAACTTGAGGTTTCTAAATAGCCAGTAGAGGGTGTTTATATTAAAGAGTTTTGGTAAGCCTGTGTGCTGCTAGTTAAAATATAAAAGCAAGTTCAAAGGGAATCTGCTAAAACAGTATTTTAGATGATAAAAATGTGGAAGCTATAAATTGTTTGGGAGTTTGTGTTGTTGATTAACACCATAAACATATCAAGGCATACTATATTCTTCTTTCAACCACCATACTATACTAGAGCTTTTTGAGTTGGATCCCACACGCCATTTCCACTAGTAGTTGTGCTTTCCTCTGGCATAGGCAGATATCCTGATGAAAAAGACTCCAGGGTCAGGGGAAGGACACTTGTACTGAATGTGTTACTGCCAATGGAATGGATCTGCAGGATCCAGCCTCATATGGTTTTCTGTGTCTAATACTGTTCTAAAGATTGCAGCATTTTCAACTGGTTTATGAAATGAGGGGACTTTTTTTTAGTTCAATCCAGGAAATCCAACCCATTAAAAACTGAAAAGTTTTATTCAGACTACAACCTCAGCAACATAACAAACAACTGCCAAAGCCTGCAAACTGCGTTAAAATTCTCTAAGCAACACCAAGAAGTACATCTAAACATTACGTAAAGTTAGGTATTGAAATATACAGTACCATAAGAACCCCAAATGACCACCAATCAGCACTCTGGTTATGGCCTCGCCTGTTTACAACTTCAGGTGCCATGTACTCTACAGTACCACAGAAAGAATAGGCCTTCTTTTCTTGATCGACAGATTCTTTGCTGAGGCCAAAGTCTAAAACAGTATTATAAAGACATACAAAGTAAAGAAACTTGATGGAACGGTAACTACAGAACATTAAAATGCCAACTACATATGCAAGAGTATCTTCACTATCCCATCGCTGTAGGTGAGATGAGGACCCATTACAAATAACCCGTGAACTCCCAAATTATATATATATATATATATATATATATATATATATCTGAACAGCTCCCGATCAAACATTACTGAAACATACGTGAACAATACAAGGCAAAATAATATTGCTTTTGCATGCCATTTCTTGTTCAACACAGGCTTCATGTATCTGGGATTGTGTAATATCCACCTTTCAGCCAATCACTTAACAGATACGTTTATGGAGCAATATGTAAATCAAAAAATATACAATGGCATTTTAAGGACACCTGTATTATTTATAAACTCCTCCTTGCCCCTATACTGTTTTGCACAATCCAGAGTTTCCCCCCCCCCCCCGAAATTAACTTACTTTAGGCATATAAAGTCAAAGTACATTGTTATTACAAATGTAACCAAGTATTTTATTTATATACTGGAGACAGATTGCAACAGATAGAAGGTAAAGCAACACCTTAGAAGTGGCATCCTCCTAAGGTGCTCGCTCTATCTATCTATCTATCTATCTATCATCCCTTGTCAAACCCTTACAATAAATTGAAATGTTGGTAGGGTTATCGGTAGCATAAGTTGTGTATGATTCATGAATCAAAATTTAAGATCTTTCCCAGAGGGAAAAGGGGCATAATCCCAACAAAGCCCTGAGGCATACCTGCAGCAGGTTACAGTGACCAAGAGACAAAGCAGCTACTGTTGAATTATGTAAAGCCAACTGCTGGAGCTAGGGCGAAATACATTTCAAAGGAAGCACAGGTTCAGCACATGGCTCTGTCCAAATGCGTGTATATGTTCTTCAGATCAAAGCTGTGATCTTTAATTACCTTTCATCAGTGTCCAGAAACAGACACTGAGGGGACACAACAAAGTAAAATGTCTGATATCATGTGGAGTGATGCTTAATTAAAATCTTCCTAGTTCAGTAAGGAACTTCCATTTAAGCCAAGTTTTGTCTTCGATTTTATTTTTTTTTAAACTTGGGATATATGAACGTGTGAAACTGCCTTATACTGAATCAAACCGTCAGTCCATCATGGTCAGTACTGTCAACTCAGTCAGACTGGCAGCGGCTCTCCAGGGTCTCAGTATCCCACTGATTTTCCTCATCCCACCAAGTTTCTGAAATACTGATGGTGTCTATTCCCACCCCTCCAACACCAAGCCTTCCAACTCCCCAGTTTTACGTCGGAGACTTCTAGCATTTGTATATAAATATCTATAATTTCCCAGGCATGTTAGGCCCACAACCTTCCTCCTGCTACCTCAAGACCTTGTCAGGCAGTCCATACTGTTTGTCACAGTCTCAGTAGACAATTCTAATCTATTTCCCTGTAAAAAAGTAACAGTTACCCCTTCATCAATTTGAGATGAGCCATCCCAAACCAGAGACTTTTCATCTCCTGTCGGCTTTCCTCCAATATTCAGTTTAAAAACTGCTCTGCCACCTTTTTGATTTTAAGTGCCAGCAGACTGGTTCCTTCTCGGGACAAGTGGAGACCGTCTCTTTTGTACAGCTCCACCCTTCCTCCCTACACCATCATCTCATCCACGCATTGAGACTCCTGATTTGTGCCCGTCTCTCTGGCCCTGCATGTGGAATGGATAGCAGTTCTGGGAAGGCTACCTTGGAGGTCCTGGCCTTAAGTTTCCTGCCTAGCAGCCTAAATTTTTCCTCCAGGACCTCCCGACTGCATTTCCGCACATTATTGGTGCCAACATGTACCACGACCACTAGCTCCTCCCCAGCACTGTCTACCAGCCTATGTAGAACACGCGTAATGCCCGCTACCTTTGCACCAGGCAGGAATGTCAGCACACGGTCAGTATGTGGGTTTGCCACCCAAAAGACTGAATCACCAACTACCAGGAGCCCCCCCCCCCAAAAAAAAGGATGGTTCCTTGGTGTGAAAGGATACCAAGATGCAAGAGAGGATCAGCTGGGGCAGCGGGAGCTGAGGAGATCCACGCCGCCTTGGCTGGGGCTGGCTCCTCTTGCAGCCCGATTTAAACTGAGCTGGAAGAGGAGCTAGCCCCAGCCGAGGCAGCACAGAGTTCTCATCTCCCGCCAACCTGGCCGATCCTGGGTTGCCTCCTCTTGCAGCTCAGTTTAAATGGAGCTGGAAGAGGAGCCAGCCCCAGCCAAGGCAGCATGGAACTCCTCAGCTCCTGACGCCCCAACTAATCCTCTCTTACAGCTCAGTTTAAACCAAGCTGCAAGAAGAACCAGCCCAAGATCACTTACTTGGCAGGCTTTTGCTGCTCCAACTGATCCTTGGTATAGCTGAATATCCTTATATATAAAGACGAGTTTGGGTGGCAACATTCCATGGGGTGCCAAAATCAGTTGGCTGAAAGAACTGCCCATCATAGGCCTCCTTAGCCATTGGGTTGCTGTGTTGGCTAAGGCCCGCCCACAAAGCCGGTGGCCAGCCTCTCACCCTCAGTTGGGACAGAGCTGGTGAAGGGGATGGATGCCTCGCGGGCGGAGACTTAGGAGGAGCTGGGTTGCAACCCTGGACGCAAAGGCACCAGAGGAGGTGGGCCGGCGGGGCCTTGTCCGGCGAGGCTGAGGCTGCTCTCCCTGGGCTGGCGGGCCCTGACTTGGAGGGGGGGGGAGGCCTGCGCCGGCCTTGCTGGGCTGGCGGGGCCTTGCATGGTGAAGCCAAGGCTGCTCTCCCTGGGCCGGCAGGCCCTGACTCAAGGGGGGGGGGGCGCTCGGCCTCGCTGGCCTGGTGGGGCCTTGCCTCGTGAGGCCAAGGCTGCTCTCCCTGGGCCAAGGTTGAGGCCGCTCTCCCTGGGCCGGTGAGGCTGAGGCTGCTCTCCCTGGGCCGGCGGGCCCTGACTTGGAGGGGGGGGGAGGTGTTCGGTTTATGCTGAATCCACACCTCTAGATGGCCAGATTATTGCTTATCCTAGTCCCCTAAATTCCATTAAATAGAAACACTATCATAATTTTAAACTAAGCCATATAGCTAGTTGCTGACAGCCTCTGAAGGGAATTGAAATTAGACTTCAGGAGTTGAGGTGATATAAATGAACTCTTGTTCACACTTTGGGGCTCTTCTATTAAAAAGCCACATGCATACAGTTAGGAAATGCTACATTTTCCCGTACATTTACATTTTGCTCCTGGAAATCTGTCTGTCAAGCGCAATGGCAGAATGGCTGTATACAAGATGTTTAAATTAGCCTTTCCCTAATAAATAAAAATCTGCTTGATGCTGAAGAGGGCTGCTCACTCTACCCTGTTTTAATGTAAGTGTATGCTGTGCATGGTATTTAGAAGAGAAGAAGACAGAGAATAAGAGGTTGGATTTATACCCCACCCTCCACTCCCCAAGGGAGTCTCAGAGTGGCTTACAAACTCCTTTCCCTTCCCCTCCCCACAACAGACACCCTGTGAGATAGGTGGGGCTGAGAGAGCTCTGACAGAAACTGCTCTTTCAAGAACTATGGCTTGCCCAAGGTCATCCAGCAGCTGCAAGTGGAAGAGTGGGGAATCAAACCCGGTACTCCCAGATTAGAGTCTGCGCACTTAACCACTACACCAATGATACATAAGAAGTGGTTAGCTGGACAGAAGGGAACTTAGGAAAGCCTTAGAATGCCTAGAAGGAGGCCATGTTTCTGGAAAGTGAGCAAAATATCTTGGCCAGACTCCAATTCTCAGTAATATAAAGATCTATTTGGACAAATCCCATTCATGAAACCATAAATTAAAGCAGGGGTGGCCAAACTGTGGCTCGGGAGTCACATGCAGCTCTTTCACACATATTATGCAGCTCCCGGCAGCACGGCTGGGGAAGCGAAGGGGAGGCATGCCTCCCTGATTGGTCTTCCCTTCCCCAGTCAGTGTTCTCCTCCCTGGGTAGGCTTGAGGTGGGGGGGGGGGAGCAGAGAAAGAAAGCAACTTTAACTTTAAATGCATTCTCAACACACACCCCCCCAAGCCGGCTTGGAGGAGGCATTTGACTCTTTAAATCCCTTCTCCAAGCCAAGCCAGCCAGCATGGTGGTGTGGGGGGTTTGAAGGATGCATTTATAGTTAAAGTTGTTTTCTTTCTACCTCTCCCTCCTTCCCCCATCTATTTGCTTTCTTTCCACCTTTCTTTTTGTCTTTCTCCCCTCCCTCCCCATCTAAAGTTAAATGTGTTCTCCAAGCCCTGCTACACTGGCAAACTGGCTTGGCTCAGAGAAGGCATTTGTCTCTTTAATTTAATATGCATATTTGCATATTTTTCAATTAAAAAGTGTGTTTATGTCTTGTGGCTCTCAAATCTCTGACATTTATTCTATGTGGCTCTTACATTAAGCAAGTTTGGCCACCCCTGGATTAAAGTATCTTGCAGAAACTGTCTGCTATTAAAAGCAAACAGACCACATATATCCACTAATACTGGAATAAACCGTACGAATAAATTCCACTTACCTGTTAACTTGATATGTCCTGCTTCATCAAGCAAAATGCTGAAAATTAAAATTCACATTCACATTCACCAACACATATAATAAATATAACAGCAATATTTTGTAAGACCATTTCAATAAATTAATTCCATTTTCATATCAAGCTTACTTAATGAGATTAGTGTGGAAATAATTGATTTATTGTAAGGTTTTTATATTAAATAGTAAAATTCCACATTTATATCCTGCCCTTTCAACATAAAAGTTCACAAGGCAGCTTACAAAACTGATACAGTAAAAAATAAGAGACCACAAGACTAAAATTAGTGCACTGTTCCAATAAAATGAACTAAAAGCTACAGTTTAAGACTCAAAAATATTAAAGATCATAATTAAATCTTAATGGGCATATTATATATCCTAATAGCAAAAATAGAAGGAGCACTAGACACTAAGAACTAGAGCAGTTGCAGAATAAAATGGAGGGGGGGAGAATTTAAAAAAACCACAACTATTATAAAACTAGCTATCGACACATAACAGTGTGATCCTATGCAGTTGCTTCAGTCTAAGATAGGGTTGCCAACATCCAGATAGGGTTGCCAGCCTCCAGGTGGAGCCTGGGGGCCTCCCACTTTTACAATTGATCTCCAGCTGACAGAGATCAGCTCCCCTGGAGAAAATGGCTGCTTTGAAGGGGGTGGGGTAGTGGCATTGTACTATGCGGAGGCCCCTCCCTTCCCCAAACCCCGCCTTCTCCCGGATCCTCCCCCAACGTCTCCAGGTATTTTCCAACCCAGACTTGGCAACCCTACATCCAGGTGGCATCTGGAGATTTCCCACTGTTACAATTAATGTCCAGATGGCCAAGAGCAGTTCCCTGGAGAAAATGGGTGCTTTGGAGGTAGACTCTGGCATTATATCCTGCTGATCCCTCCCCTCCCCTCCCCAAAACTTGCCCTCCCTAGGTTCCACCCTCCAGATCTCCAGCTAGTTCCCAACCCAGAGCTGGCAAACCTAGCTAAGACCTTTTGAAATAAATTGGCTTAGACTGGTAAAACTTTACACAGGAGTGTACTATAAATAAAGCTAAGCTTCCACAAAATTGTATATTGGTAGTATGAGAAACGAAAGCCAACTTAAATGTAGTACTATAGTAGTGGATAAAATACATTTTACTTTACTTTTCTGGCTTCAGGTCCCTGTACACAATCCCCAAGCTGTGCAGATGATCCAAAGCAAGAGCCAGTTCTGCGAGGTAGAATTTCACATCTTCCTCTGTAAACATAACCTAATAAGAACTATATAGATTTACATTCTGGTCTTGTTAGATTTCTGCATGTCTCTTATGATGTTTACAAACTTCTCCAAAATTTAAAAAGCAGACAATCTGTGATTTAGATTAACTAGATGTATACATTCCTCACATCTTAGTATGATAGGTCAGACTACAGACACTATAACGAGACAGTGGAGGAGGACAAGGCCCATCCTATAATTCCCATCTGAATAGATCGCTCTCTCTCTCTCTCTCTCTCTCTCACACACACACACACACACAGTTTCCCACCCTTAATAGAAAAGTGGAATGGTGATAAACTTTCTGAGAGATCATGCTGCCTGGTTAAATGACCACTCTTCCCTCATGGAAGTGTGATTTAATGCAGCATACATGCTCCCTACCCCACTCCTACCACAGATCCTCAAGTGAGACAGATTGGGGCACAGGTCAATAAAAGTACAACATCTACATGCTCTTCAATGCCAACAGCTCATCTGAAGAGCAATTAAGACTTCAGATGCCTATAAACTTTTAATTTCAAAGGAAACTATTGTATGACATATCACTTTAAACAAGAATCAAGTTGGGGGGGAAATAAACATGCTGTTACTGTTACAATACATAATAGTTCACATAAGAATAAATTTTAAAAAGAAAAACACCAAATGAAAATGGGATTTCCCCTCACTGTTAGGAATAATAGAAATTTATATACACATTTCTAATAAACAAACAGCTTTAGACAAAACTGATAAGCATATTTCTCAATAATGCATTACTTCTCAAACATAATGTAAGCTTGCAGTTCATTAAGTGAAACACACCTAGTAATGGAGGCTCCAGTTTGCTAGCCATTCGCTTATCCAATGTGCTTACTTGCTTTTTCAGCACTCAAGATTATCAGTTGATATCAGACTCAAACAGTAACTGCCCCACACTGTCTAATGATTTTAAAAGTCAAAGAGAAGAAAAGGGCAAGGGGTAATATCTTGGTTCCCATTCTTTGAGACATCCGATAAAGGACTCCTCTTCCAAATTTCATATAACTCATTATGGTTATCAAAACTGCCATATCAGTTCCAGAGTTGGGGAACAGCTTACCATTGCAACAAAAAAAAAAATAGAAACCAACTGCTGAGGGACATTTCTTGAAAAAAGAATGGGGGGAGATAAATGAGGTAAATAAAGGGATAAATAAAAACCTGGACACACAGACAAAGGGCTGGTTCACAGGTAAACTATATGCAAGCATCTATATTTTATTTAGAAATGGACATCGGATTAGAACAGAATTAAAAAGAGCTGAAGACAAGCAAAATATAACCTTCCATAAAGCAAACATAGTACAGAGAATGAGATTTGGATTGAGAGACCTGGGTACAGCTGTATAGCTCACTGGGCAACCTTGGGCCAATCCCTGTCTCTCGGCCAGACACCACAGGGTTGTCACAAGGATAAGGTGGGGAGGGGAGGGGAGGACTCTGAGTCCCTTGGAGAACATGTGGGAAAGTAATGGAACAGTGAACAAGAAAGGTGATGCACTTTTCAGCTTCACGTCTATTATAATTGCATTTAATTTTTATAAATACATACCTCTTTGGATAATCTTGTGAACACATCTCCTCCCCTGAGAAAATCCAGTATTAAATATAGCTTCCCTTCAGTCTGAAAGGCTAATATGAAAAATGTTAACATCAGTTTTGTAGAACAAAGTTTTATGCAACACTTCTGATGTATTAAAGAACACATTTTAATCCAACAGTATGTTTGCATTTCTAAATTTAAAAATGAAGCAAAGGAGATAGTTTTGAAAGTTGAAATGCAGTAGTCCTCACAGCACAAAATTCATACCTATCCTGCAGCTCGAAGGGAGACTAACATCAGTGGATTATGTACTTATCAGTTCATTTTATGGTATTTTATTGGCATTGCTTAAGTGTTTTTAGTGTACTTTATTAAATATTATTAATTTTATTGTATTTTACTGTTTTTTTAAACTGCCCTGGGGAGCGGCTGAAAATAAGATAACTTTATTACTATTTAGAAACAAGCTATTGTGTATTTATTTGCTGGTGTATACTGCAATGACTTAGATACCTAGTTTTATAATGTAATTATTATGCCCTTACAGAGCATTAGTCACATGCTTGTCTTTCTTTTTTAAAGCACTCACAAGCATAAATACAACCCTTGGTCTAAACTCAGCTGGGCATCAAGCAAAGCAATTAATACTCTTTCTGAAAGATTTATAACATCCCCTGCAATTTGGTCAAGAAAAGACAGGAATTTCACATTAGCAGACTATAGTGACAGACTACAGGTATGCTACATGCTACGGGGGCAGAACTGCAAAGTGTCCTTAAGCAGAGACAGCAGGAAAAGTTAATAGAATTTTAAAAATACAGCCTTTTTTACAGATAGCTATCTTAATACTAGTCAAAAATAGCCCTTGCAGCCAGAGGCGTAAAGTTTTAAAATCCCTGGGGGAGGGGGCTCCTGCATGTCCCTCCGTCCAGGGGCCAGCTGGGCAAATGCCCAGCGTGCTGGCGTCACCCGGAAGTGACGCCGTCACACTGGGCACATTGCCGGGGAAACGCTCTGGCAATCACCCTGAAACTCTATGGCGCCATAGAGTTTCGGGGCGATTGCTAGAGCATCACCCCAGCAACGTGCCCAGCGTGACGGCGTCACTTCCAGGTGACGCCAGCACGCTGGGCATTTGCCCAGCTGGCCCCTGGACGGAGGGAGGGAGGCAGGAGTGGCCAGGCTGGGGGGGGGGGAGACGGCGGCCAGGCAGGCCTAGGAAGGGCCCAGGGAGGCGCAGCGGGGAGGTGCGGTGGCAGGCACGCCGTTTTGCCGGGGGGGCTCAGTCCCCCATGGGAAATTTCAGGGGTGGCTCGAGCCCCCCCCCCCCCGTAGTTGACGCCTATGCTTGCAGCACCATCCCACTTTGAAAATGACTCTCTGAAATATTGTCAATGTTGCTGCTACATTCTGTAGGTTATGAAAAGCTATATGGAAGGATAAGTTATTTTCAGAAAGAAATGCTTCATCAACATGTTTCTGGGTGGAAGAATTTCCAGGCATTTATTTTGTTAGCTACTGTCAGGACAACCACTATGACCCAGTCCACAAAGCCAGTTATTCCTGAACTGTGAGTAAATCACAACAGAGTGCCAGGAGAAATTAAAGAATTAAAGGCTCCTATGTACTCCACATAACCATCCACAGAGCAGCCAGTCCACTGTGCTTCCACATGAGTCACTGTTTTCAGATTGCCTCTTCAATCAGCAGGTTTCCTCTGATCAGCAACTAAAGCAGAAATTGGTGATGGCTATGAACTACATGACTCCTGCTTTAATTCAGGAGAAGAAGGTGTGCCTCAGTTAAAAGAGGATCGAGGAAATCCAGTTCCTCTGAAATTCATGGAACTAGTTCAGGTTGGTTACACAGGTACACACACATAACTGAAATGAATCCAACAGTCTAGCTTGAATCCATTACACTGAATGTGTTTGCACTTCTACAACAATGAACAGTTCCCCACTGGGGAGAAAAGCAGGATACAAATGAATTAGAAACAAGTTATTTTATTTATGTGTTCGACTTGTAAACTGCTCTCCCCTGTACACAGGGCTCAGGGAGGTGGACAACATTTCCAGTAACACATTCACAAATCAAGTTAAACAGTTAAAATAGTAATAAAACAGTAAACAATTCAGTAGCAATTTCAGATGACACTTAACTGCACCAATTTATATCCTAACCCCTTGGGGAGGGGAGGGAAAAAAGGAAGAAGCCGGGCTCGATGAAGGCCATTGCTCTCCTCAGCCATAGGCCTGGCGGAACATCTCTCTTACAGGCCTACAGAGGTCATTAGGCAGAGAGTTCCACCAGGCAGGTGCCAGGGCCCAAAAGGCCCTGGTTCTGGTTGAGGGCAGCTGGAGATCTTTCAGGCCAGGGATCACTAGGAGGTTTTTCTCCCCTGACCTCTTAATGCTCTTTGGAGGGTATACTGGGACAGATAGTCCCGTAGATACATTGGTGACTCCCAGACCGGGTCTTAAAGGTTAATACCAGGACTTTGAACCTGATTCGGAATTCAATCCAGAGCCAGTGCAGCTAGCGAAGCACCGGTTGGATGTGGGCTGTCAGAGGGGTTTCAGTAAGAACTGGAGCTATTACATTCTGGACCAGTTCTAATTTCTGGGTCAGTCTCAAGGATAGCCCTGCATGGAGCAAGTTACAGTAGTCTAGCCTGGAGGTGACCATTGCACAGATTACTGTGGCTACATCAGGGTGAGAAGGAAAGGGGGCCAGCTGTCTGGTCTGGCATAGCTGAAGGAATGTCAGTCCAGCAACATTTGTGATCTGGGCCTCCACTGATAAGGAGGCATCCAGAAGCACACCCAGGCTCCTGACAGTCAGTGCTGATGTTAGAGGCACACCATCAAGAGCTGGGAATTGGCATCCCAGCCATGAATCCCCCCACACACACAGCCACAGGACCTCCGTCTTAGATGGATTCAGTCTCAGGCAGCTCTGTTTCAGCCATCCAACCACAGCCTCCAGTTCACTGTTCCCTCTAAGCTGAGTTAAGTGTGAGCTAGCTCACGGTTTTTTAGCCTCCAGCTCACACATTTTTCTTCTTAGCTCAGGAAGGATGGGCTCCAGAGCAAACTGATTTATGCAGCAGCCAAACTGCTGGCTCACAACTTTAATGCCAGTAGCTCACAAAGTAGAATTTTTGCTCATGAGACCCCACGGCTTAGAGGGAACATTGCGTCCAGTCCCTCAAAAAAAACAAAAAACAGCTGGGGTGGTACCTACACCAAAACATACAGGCAACAGAACAAAAACCACTCACCATAGTGCAGTTTGACAATAAATGGATGATTTACTTCTACCAATATATCTCTCTCCATCTTTGTACGAACCCTATCTCGAACTGCAAACAGAAATAGCAGTTACCTACACAAGCAAACAACGTGAATTATGCAACAGCGGAAGAAAAACTCATCCCCCCCCCCCTTGCTAACAACTGCAGTTATTTAGTCATAGTTCAGGCTACTTTCCAAGAATTTCAGAACAGATTTAGGTAAAATTTTTAACTAAGTTAGTCTATTTTTGGTCCCAAAACTTGTGGATATCTGTGCTTAGTAACTGTATGCTGGCATGTTATTACTAGGGATGTGCAAAAAAAGAGAGGGGTATTTTTGGGTTCAAGTATACTGAACCTGAAAAATATCAGTATTTTCTGATATTCCCTCATTTCCCAATATTGGTATGGCATTGGGAATCTGTTATTTTTTCAGAAAACCAGAAATTTTTTGGCTCCTGGAGAATCAATCACTCACCAAGTTACACCACTGCCACGGAGGAGCTTAAGAGGAGAAGGCATTTAAAGGGACCATAGTCTCTTTAAATGCCTACTGCCTTCTCCAAGCGTGGCGATGATGGTGTGACTCGGCAGACCATGGTCTCTTTAAATGCCTACTGCCTTCTCCAAGAACCTAAGCATATGCCTTCTGAGCTCACTTGCTGAGTCACGCCACCACCCCTATGGGGACTGGAAGAGAATGCCTTCTCTGTATAGATGAATGCACTGGAATAAAAGCATTCCCCCCCCCAAAAAAAATCGCCTTTTTTCGGGGTCAGCTATACCAGTAAGAACATAAGAGAAGCCAATGCTGGATCAGGCCAATGGCCCATCCAGTCCAACACTCTGTCACACAGTGGCCAAAAACACCAGGTGCCCTCAGGAGGTCCAGCAGTGGGGCCAGGACACTAGAAGCCCTCCCACTGTTGCCCCCCCAGCACCAAGAATACAGAGCATCACTTGCCCCAGACTGAGAGTTCCTATCTATACTTTGTGGCTAATAGCCACTGATGGACCTCTGCTCCATATCTATATATCTAATTCCGAAGTGGCCCCCTCCGTGCGAATATTTAAATCCGTGGGGGGGGGGCACTTGGAGGGAGGGAGGTTTTTCTGGATTTTGCAGAAAAATCCAAAAACTTTCAAAAAATATTCAGGGGATATTTAAATCCCCCGAAAACTAAAAGACCGTCTCCTGCGCATGCGCAGGGAAGGCTCTGGCCGTTGTGGGGGAGGCTCAGCGGCCCGGCGACTGTGAGCCACTTAGGGCTCGCTGTTGCCGGTTGGGTTGGAGAAGGCTTGGAGGGCCACCGCCACTTGCCCCGGGGAGAAGAGGGGGGTGGCAAGAGGAGCAGCAGGGCTTGCCGTCACCGCTTACCCTGGGGAGGAGGGGTGGCAGGAGGACTGGGATACTCCCCCCCGCGAGTATCACGGGTGCCCTATCTTGTGTTTATCTAATTCCCTCTTGAAGCTGTCCATGCTTGTGGCCACCACCACCTCCTGTGGCAGTGAATTCCACGTGTTAATCACTCTTTGGGTGAAGAAGTGCTTCCTTTTATCTGTTCTAACCCGACTGCTCGGCAATTTCATGGAGTGCCCACGAGTTCTTGTATTGTGAGAAAGGGAGAAAAGTACTTCTTTCTCTACCTGCTCCATCCCATGCATGATCTTATAAACCTCGATCATGTCACCCCTCAGCTGTCGTTTCTCCAAGCTAAAGCGCCCCAAGCGCTTCAACCTTTCTTCATAGGGAAAGTGTTCCAACCCTTTTATCATTCTAGTTGCCCTTTTCTGCACTTTTTCCAATGCTATAATATCTTTTTTGAGGTGTGGCGACCAGAACTGTACACAGTACTCCAAATGAGGTCGCACCATCGATTTATACAGGGGCATTATGATACTGGCTGATTTGTTTTCAATTCCCTTCCTAATAACCCCCAGCATAACATTGGCCTTTTTCATTGCAGTCGCACACTGTCCTGACATTTTCATGTAGCCCAATACAGATCCCTGATCAGCATTCGACTTAAAAATTCCCCCAAAATACTGGTAAGCAGTGTTCCCTCTAAGCTGAGTTAGTGTGAGCTAGCTCAGTTTCTTAGCCTCCAGCTCACACATTTTTGTCTTAGCTCAGGAAAGAGGGCTCCAAAGCAAACTAATTTATGCAGCAGCCAAATAACTTACTTACAACTTTAATGCCAGTAGCTTACAAAGTAGAATTTTTGCTCACAAGATTCCACAGCTTAGAGGGAGTATTGCTGGTAAGGTATTTTTCTGGCTCGGTAAACCAAATGCACAATCCTAGTTATTACTATGGCCTACTAAAGGTTCAATCCACCAAGAACTTTCTACAAACAATTAGAAATGAATGATCACTATAGAAGAATACTCCCATGTATTTCCAAAGGAATCACAGAGGAAACACTGCAGAGATTGTGCTTGTAGCCCATTAGCTTAGAAATGACTAATTTAGACCAAATTAAAATCCTGAAAAACTGGTTAACAGTCTGATTTGTTAACACAGTAATAAGAAATCATCTGAATAAAGGATATTCTCAAGTTCATAGCTTAAGTGGAGTTAAGTGTAATTGCTTGCATTTAATCAAAGCAATTTTGAGGTTAAGTCCTCACAATGTTGTCATTTAACACTATGCAACAAAGGCACAGATTTAGCAGAGTGCATTACTCAACCTTGTTTTCAGTGTCAGAAGATAAGCTCTGGATCATGCAGGATCCCTTTTCACTTTGCATGGTTAAAAGTGCAAATCAATACCTCCTATGACTGTCACCAGTTTAAAGAACCCGTAGGTAATTAAATCTGTGGGTTTTAATTAAGCTTGCATGTGTTTGCACATGAATAAAGCAGCCATTCTGAAGAAAACCTGTCTTCCTGTGCTTTTTCAACTAGCACATGCACACAATGCAGCAGACTTATCCTAGAAGCAGAATTCTCTCCCAAAAAGAGAGAAAAGGAGTGCCCCTTCTAAGATGGTGCATGTGACTCATGTTTTTTGTATAAGCTAAAAACAACTTTACATTTCTGCCTAACCAGAGCACCATTTTAATCAGAAAAAAAATAATTTTAAAAATAAATCCACCAATTAATTTACTAAACACTGCAACCAAGAAACTTGTCATTTGCTGAAGGGGCTTTCAGAAGCAAGTGTCACAGAAGTTTGAGATCTAGTATTGTTCAATTTAGACATCAAAAATGTAATGTTGCCAGGCTACAGCTGGTGCCTGAAGATATCAGAGATTACTTCCCCTGGAAAAAAAATGGCTGGTTTGGAAGGTGGCCGTATACCCCACTGAGGCCCCTCCCCTCCCCCAAACCCCACCCTCCCCCAGCCACACCCCAAACTTCCATGAATTTTCCAACTCTACTTAAGAACTGGAGAAAAGAGATTCCACTGCAGGAAGACAGCTAGACTGCTACACCATTTTCTTCAAAAACAATCACCCAAACTCATTACGCTTCTGTCTATGCCTTGCTTTTTCCTAAACACTCGAAATCAAAATGTATCTACTTAAAGCTCCACAACATTCAAATGGAAGTATATTTAAGACTGGGATAAATCTAAAAATACAAATGCATATATATTTAGCAGCCAAACAAATGTCCCCAGCCAAGCAAATTAATTTCTGAACTGTGTAAAAAAAAAAAAAAAAAAAGCAAGCATACCTTTCAAAGAAGCTTTCTTCAGAACTTTCATTGCATACAACTGTCCAGCATCAGGACCTATAATTTTCCTCACAAGAAAAACCTAACCAAAGAGAGATTAAATGTTTTACAAGATGATGACCAAAGTATACATAATCTATGTACTGTGACTTTCGTGTGGTCAGCAAGACCATTTTAAGAGAAATCCCAGGACCTCCAACAGCCAAGCTGAAGGCTCTCATGTAGAACTACAGTGTCTCCCATTTCCTCGGAACCAGCATCAAAAATATTTAGTTGGGTTTTTTTTCCAAATTGTGATGCCATACTCAAGAAGTCAGCTTAACTTAAGCATATGTACAACAAGAACTGCTTAACAGGTCAAACAACCATACAAAACAGGAGATAATATACAGAACCATATTTTTACTACTTCTTTTGGCCGTCTTATCAATACTGTAAGTTCTCAAAGGCTGAACCCCCCGCCCTGCAAAAAAAAAAAAACCACCTCCTCTCAGGTATCTGAAGACAGAAAAATACCAGAGTACTATGATTTAGGTTTATGCTCATTTCCAGTGACTTTATATACAACAGGTCACAATCATGCTTCTATATTTTCAAGACTGAACACTCATCGTGGACTACCAGCCCAAGAAGAGCTTCACTGGGGAAACCACATGCAACTGCTCCTTTGTGGGTTTTGTAGCCTCCTTTTAAAAATGTACACAGAGATGACATGTTGATGAGCAAGCATGAATGTCCCAAGACTGAAACCCTCTCTTAATTCTAAAGCCTAGTGCAGATAGAAAACTTGCAGGTTTTTCCGTGGCTTTCTTTGAAAACAGAGGAGAAAGGACATCATGAGTGGCAACAGTACTCCTAATCTGAATGTAGTTATTGTTTACTGTCAGATTTTTGTCTGACCCAGTTCTCCAAGGAACTCTCCACAATCCCATATAGACTTTGTAATTTACTGATGCTGTGAGGTAGTTAGGCTAAAGGGGGAAAAGCTGACACAAAATAACTAACTTTGTGGCACTAAATCTATTAAACCACACTGCTTAGCCACTGTTAGGTAGCAGTACTTCTAAACCAGGCCCAGGTACATCTCATCAATAAAAGAATCAGTACGGTTTGACCAATCTTATGTTACTGCACTCACCAATTTAGAAATCCATATAAAGCTGCTTCCACCCACCCTACGAACATATTTTATTCCCACCACATTTTAATTCCAAGTGTAATAGCAGTATAACAGCAAAATTTGTAAATATTATTATGATATGTGAAACTGCTAATGAGAAAGCAAAAATGCAGTAAGATTCTTAAATTGTGTTCTGGAGAATCTAGCAACTCGCTCCAAAAACACTTGCACATTTTAATGTTGCAGCAAAGGTGCAACAGATGAACACACATATGTTTAAAGGACACTTGTAATGCTTTCAATTATTTTGCCTAAGCATTTACTCTTAAATTAAATATGCTCCTTCCATCAAGCATGCCTCCTTTCACACAAAGCAAAGTGTATTATTCATCACAAAGCAGCTGAGAAAACATTTTGTGCAGGGTGTGTAGCATAGAGCTGTATTATTAAAAGATTTTGTAAATCAAAGAGTAATGATGCATAGATTATTCAAAGTTTCATCAAAAGTGAAAGCCTGTTTAAGTAATTAAAGAGTTGGTCCAAGAAGATTTTACATTTTGCTGTATATTCCTACCAACACCTCAGAACCAGCATTCAACATTTCATTTTTCATTCTTTTGGGAGAAAACAGAGGCAACTAATAGGTTTATCTACTTGATATTCTCTCCCCTTCGAAAGCTACAAGAGGCATGTAAGGTAATCAGCATCACAACAGCATGTGGGAGGAAAGGTAAACACCTTCAGCAGTTATTATGACGATTGGTTTTAGCTATTAAAGCTGCAAGATACCTTTCCAAGAACCACTTACACAAAGACTATGCTAATAAAAAATGTGTCACTACTTGGATAAGATGCTATGCTCAAAGTTCTTCTAAAAACACCAGTAACTCATCACTGCTATGGATTCTTTCATAGAATTGACATGTGAGTGTCATAATTTAAGGAATAATCCACTAGGAATTCTAACCAATAAAAGATGCCATGATTAGGGTACAGACTAAATTTGCAGATAGCCTAGAGCAAGAAACTGTATCTAGGAATATTACAGAACCCATCACAAAATCACAAGGCACTGCTAGAGTATCGTGCAGCTGACAGGGAACTGCAACAGGAAGCAGGAGGCAAAGGCTTGCTCCACAACCAGAACACTACTTGCAGTTATCTATACCATATTCATAGAAAGATATTCTGGAGAACTGATTATTCAGACAAATACACAAGTTCTTAACATGCAATACAAATTTTGTAATAAAAAAGCCGCCACTTGTACCTTACCTTTCCAAATGATCCCTGACCAAGGACCTTAAGTAATTCAAATTGTGCAGGGTCTGCTTTTTCACATCCTTCTTTCACGTGGTGGGTAATGGGTATCTCTTTTACACATCCTTCATCCTATTCAGGCAAAACCAACAGTAACTATCAGTGAAATAATCATCTTTAATTAGGGTTGCCAGCCCACAGTGCAGGCGGGGGATTCCTCACATCAAGCTGGTGTACCCCACCACGACTCTAAGTGGCAGCAGAAGGGAAAAAATGAATGTCAGGTCTTTAGGAAATGGCACTCTATGGGTTTATCACAGAGTTTAGGCCAATTCTTAGAGAGGTGTGACATCACTTCTGGGTTTACTCAGAAGTGATGTCACACTGTTGGCGGCCACACCCCAAATGCCCCCCGACTCCCAATGGTTGCTAGGTCCAGCCTTTAAGACCCAATGTATGTATTTACTAACAAAATTTGTTCCTCATCTTTCTGCCCCATAGGGGCCACCAGGTGGCTAACAGAACAAGCATGATACATCATAAAAGCTAATTAAAACCAAAGCTATTTTTTAAAATAAAAAATTTAAGCACAGACAACCAATTATGAAAACACAGGGCAAGGAGGAGTCATCCGGGGAATGCCAAGCAAAACAAAAAATCTTCACCTGCTGGCGGAAGAATATCCCTGGGGAGAGCGTTCCATAGTTTTGCTGCCATGACCAAGAAGGCTCTTTCTCAGGTTGCCACCCACCTAATTTCAGAAGGCAGGGCACCCAAAGCAGGGCCTCAGAAGATGACTACAACAGCTGGGAATGTGTTGCACCACTACTTGTGAAGGAAGACAGGGGCTTTTCAAGTAAAGGGGAAATCATAAACTGTCTGAAAATATGCAACAAATGCTAACGAAAGGAGAAATTGGATAGTTAGGAGTAAACACCTTTTCTTAAATACATGGGCCAAACTGCACACCATAACCTTTCCCATAAAATAAAAGACAACCAAAAAAAGCACAGTGTGTACTCTGGTAAATAGCCTATCATGGCAAAAGAAGGAATTACAATCAAAGTAAAGATATAAAAATAGAACAAGGGGGGGTTTGTGAATGTTCACCACCTCCCTTCTGCACATAACCAAGAGCTCCTGGGGGTGCACTTACAGGATCACCAGAGTGAGACTCTTATAGTGGCTATGAGGAAGGAAAATACATACACCTCGGTTCCCTAAAGACACTCTTTAGCAGGGATGGGCATGAAACTCATCACAAACCTAATTTCAGATGAACATCACCCAGTTCATGGTTTGTGAGTCGAGGGTCATGTGATCGTGCCCAGAACAAACTTTCCGTATTTTTTGTGGAGGTTCACGCAGTTCACGTTGGGGTTCATGCAGCAGACATGCTGATGCTGATCAATTAATTGGCAAAGCAACAGGGGGATGGATTTCTGGGTGAACTCGCCGCTTGGACTTCACTCATGTGTGGTATGGCTTGCAAAAGCCATTTAAAGGGAACATTCCCTTTAAATGGCTTTTGCAAAATCTCCCCCCTCTCCATTCTGCTGGCCTCCAGGAGCCACCCCAAGCAGAAAGGAGAGAGGGAAGATCTCGGATCTCTCCCCCACACACACACCACATCACGATCCTCATGAAATGAACCAGTTTGGTAAACAAGGAGGTTCGTGAAGGTCCATGCCCATCCCTATGGACCTCCATTTTCCCAGTTCAAGCTCATCCCTCTTCTGTACCCCAATCTTGCACAACATTCATTTTAGAAATTAGAGATTAGCCTGTTCTATTGCTTTCTCACATTCTACTTTATGTATTACAATTTTATACCTCCTTTCTTCTAAGGAATACAGCTAATCACATATGGCTTTCCCAGAGCCCTGCAAGGTAGCTTAGGCTGAGAGAATTTGACTGGCATAACGTCACAACTAAGATACACAGCTGGGTGGGAAATGAACCCAAATCTCCATGATCCTAGATGAATGTCCACTTCACCACACTGGCTGTACAATTACAAATGTTATCATTAAGAGGCTCACAAGACTGCATAATCTGTTTCTATAAACTGCTGCAGATGCAAGTACATACCAACCATTATATCAACACAAAATTACAAATGGTGTTATCAAAATGTGGAAGTTTTGATTAGAGATGGGCAGGAACTGACTTATGAACCAAATTTTGTGACGAACTGGGCCAGTTCATTGGTTTGTGAACCACTATCTGTACAATCATGTTGTCTGCAAAACACCCGCAAATCACAATGTTTTTGCTATGGTTTATTCAGTTCATAAGAGGGTTCTTTTTAAATGCCTTCCCATCACTCTCTGAGTAGTGCTGCAGTGGCGGCAAACCTCAGCAAGTGAAGGAAAGGCGTTAAAAGAGACCTACATGACTTCCCTTCACTCACTAAGCCATGTTGCCAAGAAGGTATGTCTCAGCGAGTGAAGGGAAGGCATACAGGTCTCTTTAAATGCCCTCCCTTCACTCACTGAGGTGTGCTGCCGCCACAGCATGACTCAATGCATGAAGGAAAGGCATGTACGTTTCTTTGAATGCCTTCACTTCCTGAGTCACATCACCGCATCTCAGCAAGTGAAGGGAAGACATGTAGGTCTTTTTAAATGCCTTCCCTTCAGTCACAAAGTCACAGCACAGTGGCAGCACACCTCAGTGAGTGAAGGGACTTAAAAATGCCACCCCCCAAAGATGCTCCCTCCAACTCGCAAACCTAACAAACTGATTCGGTAAACCAACGAGTTCATGGAGATAACAAACCATGGTTTGTGAGGACTGATAAACCACCACGAACAAGCATTTTCCCGCTTCATGCCCATCCCTAGTTCTGATACCCTAGCTTTGGCAAATAGATCAACCAGTATAAACATTCAGGATTGACGTCTAAGTAGTATAGGTTTGTAATATGTGCATGCCAGCACTTTTCCTTTTACAGATGTTGTACTGACTTGAATATTAATACATAAGATACAGCTCTGTGCATGAAAGAGTGAACACCATATAGGAATAACCCAAGAAGACATTTCCAGTGTAAATGCAGTTTCCCTTGCTTGTCTGCTTTTAAAATGTATCAACTGCACTGAAATTTCCATTTGAAAATTCTCTGAAGCACAGGAATGATTTTCAAATGCTTTTGAATGCATACAACCAAATGTTCTGCAAATGAAAGTGACAATATAATACAGGTAAAAATCATGTTAGCTTAATGAGCTGCGCAGAAATCTTCTGACAGAATGGAAGAGTAGCCACTACAACCTTATAGCTAAAATATGAAGAAAATGTACTAGGTTGCCTACACTCGGGATGTGCCTTGCATCTTGAAGGTACAACAGCTCCCACATAATTTTCTTAACAAATAATTAAGGCATGACAGCTATAATAGCCTTTGACGAATCTTTAGTAACAAACATTACGGAAAATGCAAGTAGTTAAACTTTCATGAGAAGATCTCTATTAGCTAGACTGAAAAAAATAGGATACCGACCAGAACAGTCTGTTAATACTCTGTGCATGGGACATAGTGGTCTTTGCCTGGAAAAAAGCGTATAGCACAAATTCAGTATTCCCTATAAGCTGAGTTAGTGTGAGCTAGCTCAGCTTTTTAGCCTCCAGCTCACACATTTTTGTCTTAGCTCAGGAAGGATGGCTCCAGAGCAAACTACTTTATGCAGTAGCCAAATTGCTCGCTCACAACTTTAATGGCAGTAGCTCACAAAGCAGAATTTTCACTCACAAGACTCCACAGCTTAGCGGGAGCATTGGGTACAATCAGGATAAGAATCATCCTCCTTCAAGAAAAAGAAGTGCTTCAGAATCACCACAAAATTCAGTAGACAGAAGCAGGGACCCGTGGGACTGTCGCTGAAAATCCTATCCTTTTATCTTGCTTCTCCTACCCCTGCTGTCACTGGCACATTCCCCCACCACCACACACCCACAGCTTTTCTCAGTTCCCCTGCCACCTTTCCCTCACTTTTTCACCTCTCTCTTCTCTTGCTTTTCTACTCCCATCACCTAATCAACTCAACTCACCCTCCCCACCACCTCCTCCATCCTTCCCTGCGCCTTCTCTGGTTGCTGCCAGAGGCATACACACATGCCACTGCCTCCTCCTGCCTGCCTCCCCCACATTCCCTGCTACCATATCCCTTTCCCCATCATCTCTACCACCCGGCAGCTGCCCTTTCCATCAGTTCGGCTGGTTTTGTTTATAAGGTTGCTAAGCTACCTTTCAAAATGGCAGCTGAGATCTCATGCTCTAGTGTTGTAAGATCTTAGTTTTCCCCAGTAATTAAACATTTTCAGATCCCAGATTACTGAATTTATATAAGGGATCTTCTACAATAATCACCCCTATCAGGCAACCCAGACATCTCTCAGCCTTAGGAAATTAACTGTTCGAATTTTCAAACAACAATGTGCCTCTAAACAGTTTTGATTATGTATATATTATTTAGTCATTTTATACCACCTCTCCAGAGGATTTGTTCAAGGCAGCTTACAAAATAAAAACATAGAACACTATGTTCAGTTGTTCAGCACCCTGCACTGCAGGCACAGCCAGAGCATTAGAACAGCACGAAACACTGAGCAACTTTTAAAAAGTCTCATAACAGTTCTCAGGCTAGAAGAAGACTATAGAAATTTATGTTAGTAGATCAATCCCTTAATCAGAAGCCTGGGTGAAGAGCAATGTTTTGGCCTGGCACCTAAGAGAGTAGGGAGGGTAGGTGCCAGGCAAACTCCTGGGTGAGGTGCCTCCACTGAAAAGGCTGCCCCTGGTCATCACCCACCTCACCTCTGAAGGCACAGGCACACAGAGCAGCACTCTCTCTTTTTTTTTTTTTTTTGAAATAATTTATTGAGTTTTACATAATTATTGTTATTACATCAGATTACAACTTATCTATTTAGAGCCATTGCATTATTTTAACCATTCATACAAATTCGCCCAGATTGACGCTGTGTCCACTTTTGCCTGTGGGTTCAAGAGATAACCAAGCTTGTCCATCTCTGCCCAGTTCAACAAAAGCTTGATTAAATCTTCTCGGTTTGGCATATTTGTTGATTTCCATGCCTTTGCCCGTAAGATGCGCGCTGCAGTAATTATATAAGACGTTAGTCTCTGGTTTTCCTTAGATAGTCCGTCTGGAATCAAGTTCAACAAATATATTTCTGGATTTAGCGGAACATCTGTTTCCAAAATCTCAGTCAGCATATTTTTGACCATTACCCAATATATCTTAACTTTTTTACACTGCCACCACATGTGCATATACGATCCCCTACCATTCCCGCAAGCCCAACATTTATTGGAAATTGACTTATAACATTTGTGTAACTTTTCCGGGGTCCAGTGCACTCTCATCTAAAAGAGCAGCAGGACTACAGGAAAGATTTGTAAATTCACAGGCCGAGGACAGACTGGCAATCTGGCCCGCTCTGACTCCGCTTTAGAAGCGGAGGCAGAGAGGGCCTCCAGATTGCCGCAGCTGTCCCCCGTCGGCGGGCCGCACTTACCTGCATCCGAGGCGCTTTCCACGCGCTGCAGCCAGAGACCTCTTGGAGCTGGTCTCCGGCCGTCTGGGCACGCATCCCTGCCGCTTCCCGGCAGTGTGGACGCGTCAGAAAGCGGGGCCGGGAGTGCGAACCGGCTGTCCCGGCCGTGCCTCGCCGGAACAGCCGCGTGCCGCTCACCACCCCAGTGGAGGCTCCAGGGGCCGGCTGAGGAAGAGTGGACGCGCCAGTCCACCTCCTTTCAGGTAAGGTCCCGCAGCACTGGAGCCAGTGCGAACGGGCAGTCATGGGACGGCTTGGCCCCGGGGCTTTTTCGCCCGCTCGCACTGCGCTCCAGATTGCCAGTCTGTCTTCGGCCACAGTATGTGAAATAAAGCAGCTGAACAACACAGGTAATCTGACTGTCTCACAGCAAGGCCTATTTGGGTCTTCTGCATTTCAGAGTCACTGACATGGTAATCCTAAGCAGAGTCACTCTGGCCTAAGCCCCCTGAGGCCCAAATGACATGTTAGGTTTAACATGTGCTTCTCCCAACAGGGACTTGAAGCAGGATGCCAGCTTCAAGTTCCCAAAGGAAATTTCATTTAGAAGAGCCACAGAGGTCTGTTCTTAGCAGGTCAGGACTGCGGTGTTGGGGGGGGGGGGTGCTCCTGTCTTCCACCCCCCCCACACACACCATTTTCTCAACTCAAAATGGGCCTGGGGATGATATTTGCCCCATTGTGCCGCACCCTAACAAGGGGAATTTCAATATGAGGTACTAATCTGCAAAGCGAGCTACCACCGCAACAAAGGTGTCCAGTTTCTCATGGTGAGGAGAGATTCAGACGTTGTAAACATATTTTCAAAATCATGATTAATTTTAGATTAGAGTTAACAGTAAATTCACTTAGTTTTTCAAAAATTTCCCTCAGCCACAAAGTGAAAAAGCAAATACCAGTACCTCAAAATTCTCAGCGTATACTAACACAATAGATCTCCATTCTGCCTCTTACTTAAGATTAGAATCCCTCTAAATACTGTTCTTAGGCATAATAAAAGGGCATCTTTAGTGGGGGGGGGAGAGAAAAGCTTGCCTTTAAGTTGCCTAGTAACAGGGGGGGGGGGGGGAATAGAAGGCATATCAATCAGACCCAATGAATTTTTATTAGCTACTGATGTCACACACAAGGGGAATATTCCACATGGTTGCCTTCATTTTTTGTGCCTTCAATTCAAACACTTGTATGGAAGACAGGTTTTTAGTACATCTGTTTCATTTTTGACACTCACTTTAAGTCACTGAGTTCTGACATTACAATCAAGCTTGTGGTAGTGACACTCGAGTCTTCAAACAGGAAGCGGAAAGAAAACACTTTTTATGCAACCATCAGTGGAAATTATGTAATCCCTTCCTATAACGATCTGTAGCTGGCTAATTCTTAGCTCCAATATGGAACTTGATCGTATTTATTCATCTAAAAAGTTGCATGAAGTTAATTCTAAATTTTGAGCAGCAGCCCTGTAACAGGAGAAGGGAACTGGAAAACAGCTGTTTAGTGTGGGCGGCAGAAGCAGAGTATAACTATCAAGGAGAGTATACAGGTTCTGAGCAACTGTACAGTCTTCTCTCTTTGTTTCAGAATAATCTATTTATAAATTGCCCGGTTACAACAGAGGCAAAAGGAAGAATTGTTTGGCTCTTGTCAATGGACAATGGTCCAACGACTACTAGGGAACTACATAGGGTTGCCAGTCTCCAGGTGGGGCCTGGGGATCTCCTGCTTTTGCAACTGATTCCCAGCTGACAGAGATCAGCTCCCCTGGAGAAAATGGCTGCTTTGAAGGGTGGACTCTATGGCATTGGACCATGCTGAGGCCCCTCCCCTCTCTCAAACCCCACCCTCTACCGCTGTGGTTCTCAATCTGTGGGTTGCGACCCCTTTGGGGGTTGAATGACTCTTTTGACAGGAGTCGCCTAAGACCATCGGAAAACACATATTTCCAATGGTCTTAGGCAGGGCTTGATCGAGCATGAGTTCTGGCCTCCCAGCTCTTTGCCCTCAAAGGGAGCTTTCCCTTAAGGGCAAAGAGCAGGGGTTGGTTGGGGTCGGAGCCCCACCCCGATTCCAGCAGCCCTTCCAGCAGGGGCCACGAGGAGGAAGAAGCCAACGGGTCCCCCTCCCAGCCGCTGCCTTTAGGGCACTCCGCTGTTGCCTTCCCTGGGCTCCACACCGAAGCGCAGAGCCTAGGGAAAGTGGGAAAAGCCACCCCCCCCTCACCGTCTTCCCTAGGCTCCACGCCAAAGCGCAGAGCCCAGGGAAAGCGGGAAAAGCCGCCCCCCCTCACCGCCTTCCCTAGGCTCCGCGCTGAGGCACAGAGCTTAGGGAAAGCAGCAAAATCCACCCCCCCCACAACCGCCTTCCCTAGGCTCTGCGCCGAGGCGCAGAGCCCAGGAAAAGAGGCAAAAGCTGCCCCCCCCCCTCCCCTTCCCTGGGCTCCACGCCGAAGCGCAGAGCCCAGGAAAGGCGGCAAAAGAACACCCCCCCACCTACCTACCTTCCTTCCCCCTCTCTCTCCCCCCACCTTTCTCTCTCTCTCTCTTCTTTCTTTCTCTCTCTCTCTCCCCCCCTCTCTTCCCCCTTTCCTTCTCTCTCTCTTTCCCCCTACCTTTTTCTCTCTCTTTCTCTCTCTCTCTCTCTCCCCCACCTGCAATAGCCTCTCCCCCCCACCTACCTTCGTTTTCTCATGGCATCTTCTGTTGAAGAAAAGTAAGTCTGAAGCTGAGTGTTTGTTGTGTCTTGTTGGGAATAGCTTGCAAATATATGTGTGTCTAAAGTCTGTATTAAAGTTGTTTGGTGCTAACTGCCATGCAAGAGAAAACATCTGAAAAAGTAGCTTCATTGTTGTGTGTGTTGGCAGAATTTTATGGCTGGGGGTCACCACAACATGAGGAACTGTATTAAAGGGTTGCGGCATTAGGAAGGTGGAGAACCACTGCTCTACCGGATCCACCCCCAAAGTCTCCAAGTACTTTTCACCCAGACCTGGCAACCCTATAACTACACCACTTTTATCCCAGCAAGAACTCCAGTAAGGAAAATTTCAGTTTTGCTCTTACTAAATTGTCTGTTGAATTTATCACTTTGTTCTGGTGCTGTCAAAATTATCTTCCTCCTCTCTCCACTCCCTTTCCTTGTTTGTCTGGCTTTTCAGTTTCAGCCCGAGGGGCAAAGGCTGTATATTATTTGTGTACAATGACTATCAGCAGCAACAGGTATTACAAGCGGGAGACTCACAAGACCTTTTTTTTGGGGGGGGGTGGGGTATTTCATTTCCCCTTTCCCTTCCATGAAAGCCCCCATACCCTCTTCCTGCTTCTTCCTCTCCTTCCCAGCCACCAACCAACCTGTAATCTACCTCCTTTTTTTTCAGCTTTCCCTCCTTCCCTAACACTGGCAGCCTCTCCCTGGGAAAACTCTTGCCAAGTTGCACTGTGCCAGCTGGACTAGGCTCAGCTATGCCATGGGAAACTTGCCAAGGACTTGTGAGGAGTGCCTCACTTTCCCCTATATTCCCTCCCCATGCTATCTCCTCTTTCCTCCTCCTGATAGCCCCATATCCTCACCTATCGCTGCTTCATTTTCTCCTTCCCAGCCATCAGCCAATCTACCTTCTACCTTGCCCCCCCCCGTTTATTTACTTCATTTCTCCACAATGGGGACCTAAAGTAACTCATATCATTCTCCAATCCTCCATCTTATCTTCATAACAATCCTGTGAGGTATGTTAGGCTAAGAGTGTAACTGGCCCAAGGTCGCACAGAAAGCAAGAGTGGGGATTCAAAGCTGGGTTTCCCAGAACCTAGTTTGAAACTAATCATTACACCACACAGTTTTTAGTGGAGTGGCTGCTAGGGTTGCCAAGTCCTACCTCTTTAGGAGTCGGGGGGAGTCCGTTCTCGCCTGGAAGTCTTCTGCAAAGCACGCACACCACAATGACATCACCTGGAAGTGATGTCATCGCGTCAGGCACGTTGGGGCGGGACTGCAGTAATTCGAGGACAAACCATAGAATTTTCCCTGGAATTAGAGCATCCCCCGCCCAAAAAACCCATGCCCAACGTGATGATGTCACCTCCGGGTGACATCATCGCGCTGGGCACATTGCTGCAGCCTGGCAATTTGGGGGCAAGGTTCCCCCCGGTGGCCCAATCCAGGCCGGTGGGGAATGGACCAATCCAGCGGGGTTTTCCCCGCCCCCCCAGGGGGACTTGGCAACCCTAGTGGCTGCTGTTGAAAAGTAGCAAGAAGCTGGGCCTGGGTGAAATGTGCAAATGGGCCTGTCCCCAATGAGTCCTCTGTCAAAAGCCAAGACAGCACTGAAAAGGACCCTGTCTCCACCCCATGCCTTTTATTGACAAAAACCAAAGCTTGAAGGCCAGCAATACTGTTCTTGTTGACTAACAATGGCCACTGAGGGCTTCTGTTTCTTAAAGCTACAGACACTTCAAGCATTTGGGAAGTTTAAACCTCCAAATGCTTCTCTCTTTTTTTAAGATTTTAGATGTTTCTACAAATCTGGTGCTTTTTGAGGTTTATATAAAGATCTGTGTTGTCTGTCCATGACCGCACTCTCTGGATTTAACTATCCATAGAATTAAATATATCGATGATACTGCAACTATTGTGGCCATTTTGGGAGATAATTACTTGTGAAGTAGAGAAAAAATAAAGTAAGTCAGATGGAGTCATGGGTCAGCCAGGGCTCAGCTAGAGTGAGGACTCCTCAGGAGAAGTAGGCAGCTCTGAGTCCAGCAGAAGCTGGCAAGCAGGAAGATGAGCTGCAGGCTTGTCAGGATTCACAGCCAACAGCCCTGATTCAACAGGTGAAATGCAGTTGATTGTTTCCAGCCCTCCAGTATCACCCACACCCTTAAGAGTGCTGCAGACGGAGGCTACAAACAGAACTACAGAAGAGATGACTAAGTACATGCTTCCTGGCCCAATGCCAGCTGCTTCAGTAGCTGCAGGATTACTCCTGAGCAGCTGGCTATAACCACGGCCCTTAAGCATGTGGCTATTAAAACCAGCCAAGGGAAGCTGTTAGGTGTGGAAGTAATAAGTTGAAAGCCATCTGATTATGGCATTGGATTGTACTACAACCCTGTGACTCTTTGGACTGTTTCCTGATTCTGCCTTTGTCTTGTTCCTGAACCTGCTTGTGAATAACTCTTGGATTCTCAGATCCTGCTGTATAGACTGACCCTTGGACTAGACTCCTGACTCTGTGCATAACCTTGGACTGGAACTTGACAATGCTTCTTGACTTAGTGCTCTTGCCTTATTTCCTCTGTGTTCTGACAGTATGCCCTACAGTGTTTCTGGCCTGTGACACTTCCACCCTTTATTCAGAATGTCACAACTGGAAATGTTGGTAGTATAGATGGCCAATGGGTATAGCTCAGAAGGTGACAAAAATCCAGCAGCAAGTAGTCAGAGGATTCACAATACCATTATTTCCCCCTACTATAACTTTAAAACTAGGAAACAACAAGACAGTTCAATCACTATAGCTTTAAGACTTGAACAGGATGGCTGCCATCAAGTCTGCCAGCCTTTCCAGTCTGACTCCATGTCTTGAATATGTAGCCTTCTGATCCATCAACATGTCATTTACTATTGACTAAACAGTATTCTATAAATTGCTTTGTTTATGGTTTTTGGATGTTTTTATGATGGATTTTAATTGCATTTATATATGCAATTTATGGAAGCCGCCCTGAGCCTGCCTTGGTGGGGAGGGCAGGGTATAAATTGAATAAAATAAATAAGAGACAAGCAGGTGGGCAACCATGTTGGTCTGAAGCAGCAGAACAAAGTTTGAGGCCAGTGGCACCTTTTAAGACCAACAGAGTTTTATTCAAGGTATAAGTGTCTGAAGAAGTGTGCGCGAACATGAAAGCCTTGAATGCCTTGAATAAATTGATATTGTATAAGATTACTGCTTAGGTGACCTGTTGTATGGAATATACTGCTTATTTAATAATATCATTGGTAGTTTAAGAAATGCAGATTCTTTTTTTAAAAAATTAAGAAATCTTCATTTGGAAAACATTAACAAGTTACTAAAAATTAGAAGTCTGCAGCCTAGGAACTGATCAGGTAAGTTAATAGCACTGTGAAATTCAGTACACAAAAGTGCACACACACACTTTTGCCACCCATTTCCCATCAACAGTTACCAGGCCAGAATGCAGCAGGTGGCACAACTAGAAGAATTTACCCACTAAATTTTCAGCAGCCCTGCCAGGTCTCACCTGTAGACACAGCAACCTTATCCCCCCAGCACCCAATCCTCTAAACATCTGCAACATTTCTACTTCCTGCCTGCTCCCAGTTTACATCTAGGTCAAGGGCATACCCACATAAGGCCTAGGTTCTGGCCCATCCAGGGATCCTACCTGGCCCGTGGGCAACTGGTGTGAGGAAGGGAAGGCAAGAGGCAAGTAACACACTTGTTGTCAGATCCCACTCTCGTAACAAATGAGTTTGACACCCCTGATCTAGATCATTCTTTTCTCATGAACCTTCAATCATTTCCTCCTGTCCTGCCTTTCACTACACTGCTTAGTTTCTTCAGCCAAGCTGTCGCTTGATCAGCCTCTCTATTACTCGTCTCTCCACCATCCCTGATCTGAACACAGAATTACTTCTCATTTTAAATGCTGTTGAGTTTCCTCAGAGCTGTATCTCACTTCGGTGTACTGCTGTCATTGTCCTTTTCATCATGCCTTCCTCATCTTTCCCAGGACTCCTATCTTATTGCCTATTCTGCGCCTTTCCTCCAGCCACTTGGTCTCCCACATTCCTTAGCTTCGCTTTCTCCAGGAACCTCTTCCCAGTCCTTAGCCTTCCCCTTCAAGCTACTCTTGTCTGCATGGCTTTTGTGAGGCTTTTATTCCAACCAAACTAGTGACTTTCTGTTCCCATACAAAAGCTGCTCTGTAAACATTCCTTGCTTCCCATGTAGCTGGAATGCTCGAGCACAATATCCTGTGCCATCACGTTGGCTTAGCCAATCTGCAACCGAAATTTCACTACCACAGTACAAAATACATTCCCAAATGAAAGAAAATCAGGAATATTCAATTTCATCTAAACATATGCTTGGATATCGACAACCAGAAAAAAATAAATTTAAAAAGTCCTCTCTTCCAAAATTTTTAGACCTCTTACCACTACCACCACCTTACATACCTTAATTTCTAGGGAACAAATGATTCTGAAATATGTACAGTAGCACTACAAAATCAGCTGTGGGTTTGACCTACTACTATTCACAATGAAAATATTCAGAATCGTGGTTGCCTAATATCCAAATATATCTTTCCTAAATTAAAAATATCTTTCCTAAATTAAATTATCCATATATTATTAATTATGTAGGACTTTACAGGTTAACCTAAACGAAGAAGGACAGGTGTCTGCCTCAGGGAGAGCTTATATTTATTGTGAAGCAATCAAGTTCAAGGTTGGGAGCACTAATAAGACCCTACGATGCCAGTGTAACAAGTGACTAAGGGGGCTCTGATTCCAGATGAAATATCAGAAATACTAGGCAGTCTCAAAATACAAGCAAAATGCTTCTGACTGATCCCTACATGCAACAAGTTTGTACAAGGTACTTGTAAACTGAAATAGCTGACCAAGAATGTTGGACCACGTTAGTCTGGTATTTCTCAAAAATAACTTGATGCTTCAGACGGAGCTGCATTTAAACTTCGTGTGTGTGCGCACACATGCTGAAAAGTTGTCTCTGTCACTTGGGGTAAAAGTAGCTTAGTCACCAAACCTTGAGAATCATCTGTCCTCTCAGCAAAAACTGCAATTAGCTACTACCCTGATTGCTGGTGGCGAGAAAGAATGGTCTCTAGGTGATCATGCAAGAAAGGGGCTTCCTCCCTACCCCCTTGCATGGGTTGTAAATCTTGAGATTACTTCACATATTCAGAGGCAAGGCAAACTTTCCCATATAACCTCAGCATATAGGACTAAACCAGAAACCATGTCAATTTCATGTTGAGGGAACAAGGGTTATTAACCCATCATTTCACTTTATTTATTTTACTCTCCAGAGGTTTGCTTGGTTGACTGCTAGGGCAGCATGCACACTTCTCAACGAAAATCACATGAAACAATTCAAAACTATTTGATGGTGATTCCCATCTTTAGAATTAGGAACTACCATAAATGTACTTACATTATAGGAATATGGTTCTCCTTCCTCCATAGGTTCATCCACCATTTTAATGCCATTCAGCTGCAAAAAGAAAAATAGTAAAGAGAATTAAAGTGACACTATGATTAATTGTGAACAGAAATCATATACTTGCAATAAACCCTCACCAAACAGAAATTTGATAGCTGAGGCCTAACCAGTAGAGTTTTGGAAATCCCAGGGGGGCGGGGGCGTAGAGTTTTGGAAATCCCAGGGGGGCGGGGGCTCCTTAGCACACACGCTCACTGGGACGATGCTCTCCCCCCCTCCGGGAAACCGCCCCGCCTCTCTGGGCCCTTCCAAGGCCCGCCAGCCGCTGCTGCCGGTGCCTCTCCCCCCCCCCCCCCCGCCATTCCTTCCCTCTCCCTCTCCACCAGCGGCCGCCGGGCCTCGGAAGGACCCGGGGAGGCGCGGCGGCAGGCGCTCTGTTTTCCCGGGGGTGGCTGAGCCCCCCCCCCGGGAAATTTCAGGGGTGGCTCAAGCCCTCAAGCCCCCCCGTACTCTACGCCTATGGGCCTAACGTATGTTTCTTCATCCTAGAAAATGAACAAAAGGCTTGTGAAAGTGGACCACTGGTCTTTCCTATGCAGTGCCCACTTTGCTCCTGCAGCACACAATCACTGATCCAGTATGTATGAACAAACTAGTACTTTACTTGATCCTAGAGAAAGAAAATTAGAAATGTGTGCAAATTACAGAACATAAGTCTGAAGCAAAATACTGAGAGCAAGAACCTGACAGCCACAACTATATCCTCGATATTATTTTGAATCCTACCGCATCTATTTATCAAACACCTACTATGTTTAGGAAATCTAGAGAAGAAATTATGTTGTAAGTAAGCAAAGCATCCACAAATGCAGGTTTGGATCAATGAACGTCTAACTCACACTCTGAGTTAGTGAAAGTCAGCTTTTCTATGTGAAAGAACAACACGAGGGCAAAGGGATGAGGCAGGGTTATAAAATAGCTCATCCAATTTATGAATATTAATACAAGCATCAAACCAGACATTAGTCATTTTTTTTCATGGAGAAACACCATTCTGACCAGTAAACCCTTGCTCCTGCCATGTCCTGGGTACTTATTCTCCTACTAAGTGATCTTGGCTAATGTTCTTACATGCACTGAGAGAAAACCAAACAAATTCCATACTGCAAAAGATGCAAGGGCTTAAGGACCAAAGGTTTTGGATTTTGCTCTTGGGTAGTATCATATCTAATTCCAAACTTGGCCCTAGAGTGTGGATCAGAAAGAATGGAGCAATGAACTGACTGGGAAATACTTCTACAAAAAGGGTGGGGGGACCTAGGTTTGCAAAAAATCTGTAAATTTAACAAAAAAAAGCTGAGAGGATTAAAAAAAAAACCCAAAACAGTATAGTGCTGTCTGTACATACTTAGACAGTACCCTGGAAAAAGAATTCAGGTGGCATTTCAGGTTATCAGAGAAACCCAAAACTGACCGATCCAATGGAGACAACACAAAAGGAGGAGAAGCACCAGTAAAGAGGAAGTGAGATGTTTCCTCCTCCATGAGTCTTTGTGCATCTACCTTTCGTCACCACTCTTGGGGGTTAGAGGATCTGATCAGTCTGTTCCAGCAGCTACTGCTCTCTATCTCCTGAGGCAGCAATAAAAGTGGAGACAGTCCCATTTTTGCAGCTCTCCAAGGGCAAGCTGAAAACTATCTGCAACATTTTGTTGTGGGTCCCCTCACTTGTAAATACTCCATTTGGCTCCATTTACAGGGACCAATTAGTATGCACGCCTGTTCAAGAAGAACCAGAATTTCGGAAACATGATTCAAATCAATATAATCTGTTTCAAATTGTTTAAGAAGGTCAAACAAAAAGAAACAGGACCTACAGTCTCTAGCAACTGGAAGCTAGGTTACAAATGTATATTAGGAAACCTACAAACACACTTCAGCAAGGCAAGAAGTCTCTTAAGAAGAAGGTAGGCACAGTTTTTTAAAAAATCTCCCACCTGCAAGTTTGACAGCCAGGAAGGGGGCTCCCTCTAAACCTAATTCTAATACATTGCCTCAATTTATTAAGAAGCACTACTGAGTTATTTATTTTGTAGCTAAATTTGCTTAAACAGAGGAACCAAAAGAACAAGGATATGGGCCCTGCCTCAACATGTAGACTGTATTAATTAAAACTAGAATAACCTGGTATGAGAAATTACTCATTCTGATATATCATTAACACAATCCCTCCTCCTTAGTGTGGTATGATACTCAAAGCAACACCCAAAACACCCCAAGAAACTGGAATTCCAGGAAAAAACCTGTATGACTTCAATACTAAAGACCTTTACAAAAGTAGAAGACAATCTATAAAATAATATCTACCAACAGAACTAACTTGTGTAGAGGACGACAATGACTACAACGACTTCTTTTTTAAAAAAAATCAATTTAATTATAAAACAAATAAAATACAATACACTATTAAAGGAAATCTAAGAAATAAGAGGCATCCACTTGTCCAAAAAGTGAGATAATCCTACACGTTCAGATTCTAAGTCAACGATTAAAGAGATCTTCTCCATAACCATAAGGTGCCAAGTTTTATCCTTTCATAATGTTAACGTTGGAGGGTTATCCTTCTTCGAGTTTTGTTGTAATACACAAACATGACGTCGTCAATAAAGCTGAAATGAGCTTAAGCTTTGGCGTATCAATATCCTTACAAGAAGGTAAGTCCAATAATTGCCATATGGAATCTAGCTCTAACTTTACATTCCAGATCTTATGAATCACCATAAGCACTTTGCTCCAAAGCCCTTGAATGGCTGAGTATTGCCACCAGCAACAATAGAAATATCCTACCTGTTTACATTTTTCCCAACAGATATTTAAAATCTTTCTACAGAAATGATGCAATTTTTGTAGGATAAGATACCATCTTGATCAAATTTTGAAATATAAAGTTCAGATATTTAATGCCTTTGAGGTGAATGTATATGACGTCCAGACCTCATGCCAGTCATTCTCAGTTAAGGAAACCCCGCGGTCTCTTTCCCATACATTCATAACTGTTACTCGATTCTTATTAATCGTTTCAGTTAACATAGAGTACAGTTTTGAGCTAATGCCTTTATCTGCCACGTCACAGGCAAGTATCAATTTTTCACATGCAGTATCTGCCCTTCTGTTGGTTTTAGTAAAACCTGCAGTACAATAAATATTTCTAAGTTGAAAATAAAAGAACCAAGGAATTTTCAAGCCCAAAAAACTTTTTCCCACGGCTTCTTTTCCCAAGAAATTACCTTTATATTGTAAATCAATCAACTGATTGATTGATTGATTGTAGATCGTGATATCTATAACAACCAGAATGAAGCCATTCAGAGATTATATTTGTTTGCTTTCCTGGTGGAAAACAAGAAATGCTACAGCTATAGCTTCGGGGCGAATACTTTGCAGTATTGATCCCATATTTTAATAGTACATGCCAAATATGGATTTTGGATAATGTCTCTATTACGCATTAATTTGGTCCCCCATATGTATAATTTAGGATTTTTATTATTTAATTCTGAAACCTCTAAAGAGATCTATGATTTGTTGCATAATTTGCATAATAAACTATGGCATAGAGTTGTGCTGCTTCTATAGAGGCTGAGTCAATATCAAGTTTACTACCTGGACATTTGAGTCCAACATTTGATTATTTTCAACAGAACCATGATTTTAAAAACCTACTGAACCACAATAAAGAGCAAATTAAGAGGCTGCTATCAATAAAACAGCAAGCATCAATAACCTCTCACAACTACCAGTTCTCATAAAGTAATTAAGACTCTATCAAAACTCAAATAACTTCCTGTGTAAGTGCTTACCTGTAATTTTTTGTTGCTGGTCTGTTAATGATTTATTCCAGCTACATGGAATTTAGTGGGTTCAATTGAACATACACAGGAGACTTCTTTGAACTGCAGATCACCATATCACACACTGCTTTTGAAACCCCACTCAGTTTCAAAAATAGTGTGGCAAGTGGCATGAACTGCTGTTTGACAAATACAAGTCTTAGGATCCCTTGCGTGTATGGAACCAACTGTACAGTTCCTTGGAGTCTGGCAAAATATATTAGAATTAATTATGTGCATACAGATCCGTATATTAAAACACAGTTGTAAAGTACAATACAAGGGGCTATAAGCAGACGGAAAACAGCTACTAGCACATTTTCTGCAAATGCTTGTACAAGAGTTCAGAGTGCAAGATAGGTTCTAAAGCAACTCTCGCCTGTGCAGGAGTTTGTCCAAACTCTTATACATGACAGAATAAAGTCTGAGTCCAGTGGTACCTTTAAGACCAACAAAGTTATATTCAGGGTATAAGCTTTCATGTGCATGCACACTTCTTCAGATACAGTGAAACAAAACATATTCAACCATTACATATTGTAAGAGAGGGAGGGGGGCAGCTGCCAGGAAGGTCTAGTTAAGAGTCAAGATGCATAAGTAACTGGGTGATTACAGCTGAGATTGGATTAAGGTGTTTGGTAAGATCTGTGAACAGCAGTAAATTAGCATACAAATACAAGAGTTAACAAACAAATCTGAGAACCAAATTTGAGTCCATTGGCACATCCAAGACTGACAAAGTTCAACTCTGTATATAAGCGAAAACTGACAGTCCTGCATCTTGACTCTAACTAGCCCTTCCTGGAAATTAACCCACCCTCCCCCCCCACCACCATACATAATGGTTGAAGTTTTGTTTCACTGTATCTGAAGAAGTGTGCATGCACAAGAAAGCTTATACTGAATAAAACTTTGTTGGTCTTAAAAGGTGCCACTGGACTCAAACTTTGTTCTGCTGCTTCAGACCAACACAGCTACCCACCTGAATCTATGATAGAGTATTGTAAGATTTAATTTCCCTTTGTCACCCAAAGCTCAAAAACATGGTATAAAAACGGCTCCTCCACAAGCTTTCCACATTCAGAGAACACCTCTGCATCCACTCTATCTGTGATCAGCAAGAAATAAATGGAGCCTTGTAAACACCAGTTGTATATGACTGTCAGGACTCACCTACACTCAAGAAGAAGAAGAGTTGGTTTTTATACCCCGCTTTTCTCTACCCCAAGGAGCCTAAAAAGGGGCTTACAAGCACCTTCCTTTCCTCTCCCCACAACAGACACCTTGTGAAGTAGGTGGGGCTGAGAGAGTTCTGAGAACCAACTGGCCCCAAGTCACCCGGCAGGCCTCATGTGGAGGAGTGGGGAATCAAACATGGTTCTCCAGATTAGAGTCTGCCGCTCTTAACCACTACCTCACGAGATAGAACCTTCATAAACTGGAAATTTGGCTCACTCATCTTCTATATCCACACCCACCCACTACTTATAAATTTGGTAATAAAACTTTTCTGCAATAGTAACCGGGGGGGGGGGGTCTTAGTCTGCAAGGCCAGTTGAATGTATCTGTATCTATATAGCCATGCAAAATAGAAGTTAGCAGTAGATGGCTTAGCTCCAACCAGCTTTTCTGCCTGTAAAAATGGAAAGTGGGATCCCCTTTGATCACCGAAAGAGGCTAAGCGGGGGGGGGATCACAGTACCTACGAAACCATGTGATATGGGGACTGTAGTAAGGAGGGGGACTTTCATGAGATTGAGTGAGAATATCCACGTAAAGCTGCATAATACAGAGTCAAACCACTGACTAAGTGATTCTCCAGCAGTCATCTCTTTCCCAGTTCTGCTGCCAAATTGTCTGCTTTAGCTAGAGATGCCTAGGAAACACTAAGATGTAGCCCCAAACAGTTTATACTGCTCAAATGAAATTTTTCCAAATATTCTATTCCTCTTTGTCCTGTTAAAATTGCAACTGTCATCCATTTTAAATTGCAGTGCAAGAGATTTGGATTGTGGATAATCTGTGAGACAGATGGATTCATGCATAAATAACATTTAATATTATAAAATAGGACTTCATCATTTCTAAGCTTCACCCCATTGATTTGATATCCAATTCTAACAGACCAGATAAATGTTGTAATCTATGATAAAATATTAATCAAGCTTCTCTATTTTTATTATTATACAACTAAGTGCATGCATGCACATGAAAGCTTATACCCAGAATAAAACTTTGTTGGTCTTAAAGATGCCCCTGGACTCCAACTTTGTTCTACTGCTTCAGACCAACATGGCTACCCCACCTGAATTATTCCAATACATCAAAATACAATTTCCAGATGTCAGAAAGTATTCTTCTCAAAATACCTGTCACCCATCTTCCTAGGTCCTGGACACTGATGCATTTCATTCCTGCTTTCTATATTGTGTGATTTTTTTAGTATGACAGAAAGAAACCATGTTAATGGATATTCCTTTTTAAGGCATACAGGCATTAATCCACTCTAGCATAAAATTTAGCACTACTGCTGTTAATTTTCTCCCTTTGGAAGTTTAATGCCACTGAAAACTTCCAATGTGGTTATTTCCATACTGTTCACTCACTGTGGGCTCTCTGGTGCTGCACAGTCATTCCAATCACAAGGCTTTCAAGTATATCAACAGAAGCATAAGAAATAGCACTGTGGTGCACAGCAGGCTGTTAACTAGCAGACAGACTATCAGGTTACCAGTTACAAAAAGCAAACTGCTCAACCGAGCTATGATGCTGGTACTTTCTGTCATTAAAGGTTCTGCATCTCCCTCCCGCCCTGCTCTGACCTGGATGGCCCAGGCTAGCCTGATCTCCTCAGATCTTGGGAGATAAGCAGAGTCAGCCCTAGTCAGTATTTGGAAGAGAGACCACCAAGGAATTCTGGGGTCGCTGTGCAGAGGAAGGAAATGGCAAACACCCTCTGTTAGTCTCTTGCCTAGAAAACCCTATGAAATCGCCATAAGTCTGTAACTTGGTAGCAATTTCCACACACATCTCCTCCTTGCTAATCAAGCCTTCCTCCCATCCCCCACTTCGGCTTCAACATTACACAGTTTAAATTTTGCAGACACTTATTTAAATATAGGCAAGGTGAACCACACTCTTTCCCCCCTTCTACAAAGGGGTGAGAAACATAACTCAAAGATTCTTTGGAAAGCTTTCCAACTATATCAGAAATGTTACATAATACATCTAGCTGTAGGATGGGGGAAATAATTTGGAAATGTCCCAACACTAGGGATCTTCCCCTCCAGAATGCATATGTGTTCCTGAAGTATGAACAATTCTCTTTCCCTTATCAAATGCCCTCTGTGATCTGAAGCATATTCTGTCCTTAACCAGACTGGGCATGGGAGTACTTTCTGGCTCAATTACAAATTCAAGCTTTTCTGCATACCTAGAAGTTCATCAAGCACCTCAACATCCCTTCTTGTATGTGGGAGGCCTAGTTTTACTGCTTTTGTTATTAGTACAAGGCCACCCACTTTACTGATAAGGCTGGCTTCCCAATGAAAGGAAGGTTTTACTGAGGATTCACACATAGCAGACCTCTTACTTGCTCACTGCAACATCTGGTAGTTTGAGTCTGTGAATAAATCACATTGAACGGAGCCTTTTCACATATTCAGCTGCCATTATTACTACATTTTCAGCCTGCATTCCCACTACAGAGCACAGATCACTATGTACCCCACCTTGCCCATTACTATAACCCTGTGAGTTACTTTAGGCTGAGACATCAAACTGGCCCAGTATAACAAAATGAGTGTTATGACTAAGCAGTAACTGAACCAGGGTCTTTCCAAAGTACAGCCCCCCCCCCATCTAATGTTGTTGTTGTTGTTGTTATATATTTGGTTATTCATAGTTCACCTTTCTTGCTGAGACTCAAGGCAGATTACACAGTGTAGGTCGAGTACAACCAACAGGATGGGACTTCCAGTGAACAGTACAATAGGATTTGAACTACAGAACTCTAAAAACGAACAAAAATCTCAAACAGAACTGAAACAATACGTGAGTTTTTAACATGATACATTACATGGTGTAGAAGCTATCCAGTGCTAAGCATACTTATAGTGCTAGATAGCAATACAGGGGTGTCGGTCACAGTTCCTACCCCTTTAACCAATGCAACTTTCTGACCATTTCATTACCATTCTATTTACTTGCTCAAAAAAAAGCCTTCTGGATAATTTCATTTTGTATAATTTGTGAAAAGCTAGAAGAGTGGGAGCCTTCCAAACCTCCTCAGGGAGGCCATTCCAAAAGATGAGGGCCAAAACAGAGAATACACATGTGGGCGGTTATATTTGCAAGATGGTACCTGCCAAAGGCCCTACTGGGATGACCAAAGTTGTCATGTCAGAGCATAGGGAAAGAGGTGGTCCCACAGATAAGAGGGACCAAGAACATGAAGGGCTCTGTATGTGATAGTCAATACCTTGAATTGATCCTCGTAATTGATGGGCAGCCAATGGAGGGACTGCAGATTTGGTGTGATATGTATCTTCCACCTAGCTCCCAGTAATATCCAAACTGCAAGGCTTTGAACTACCTGGAGTCTTCGAACTGACTTCGACGGGAGATCTACGTAGAGTGCATTACAGTAGCCTAGTCTCAATGCCACCATGGCATGAATCCAGGTTGCCAAATTGGCAGAGTCTTGTTATGGGGACATTTTGTGGCCTAGACTGAGCTAGAAGAAAGCATTTGTTGCGGCTGTATTAATTTGCTTCTCCGGCAGTAATGCTGGATCCAGGATAATCCCAAGGCTCTTATTTGAATCAGCATCAGAAGTGGGAAGCACAAGGTCCTTCAAGACATCTGCCTTCCCAATCACTTCTATCATGTTTGGGTTTAGTTTCAACTTATTTGCTTCCAGCCATCTGGCTACAGCAGTGAGGCAGCAGCTCAGGACGTCTACTGCACCACCACTATTTTGATAGAGAGATGTAAAGCTGGGTGTCAGCCGTATATTGATGACATCCAATTCCAAAGCTACAAATGATTTCTCCTAATGGTTTTACATAGAGGCTAAATAACATGGGAGATAAGACTGCGCCCTGAGGAACTCCATAAGATAATTCGCAAACTGAAGACAGCAGTGGTCTCCAATGGCAACCTTTTGAGTCCAATTTGTGAAGAAGAATTTAAACCTATCCAAGGCACATTCCCCCGAGAGCTACTTCTGCCTCCAAATGCCTCTACAGGATAGTATGGTCTACTGTATCAAAGGCTGCAGACAGATCTAGGAGGAGCAACAACGAAGCATGACCTTGGTCTACATTTCATTGATTACAGCAACAGGGCCGTCTCTTTGCTGCAGCCAAGCCTGAAACCAGACTAGAAGGGTCTACAGCCCTTGAATTATCCAGGAGACCAGGCAATAATTAGCAGCATCCTTGTTATTTAGGGATTGTTTTCTGAGTATTGGGTGGATGGCCACCTATTTGAGTAACTGAGGGAAAGTGTCCTGGATTAGGGACCGACTCATGATAGTCATCGAGGGCTCATTTATGTGGTCTTTTACATGATGTTAGTAGCCATGATACAGAAAGGTACGGTGCACATGTGAAGCTTTTTCAGTGGCTGCTGCATGTCTCTGAAACACCCCCACAAGAGGTCTGTGGTCCTAACTCCTTCCTTTCAAGTGAGACTTAAAACAGAGCTGTTGCAGAGAGCTTTTGAGGCAGCCTGAGCCTGGATTAAGGGGGGAATATCCTGCTGGCTGACATGTTTTAGTTTTTAATATTTCATTTCATGAAATTGTTTATATTGATTTAACATTGCTGTTACCCATCCTGGTGCTCAGGGTGCCTGGGAGAAAAGGCAGATATATACATATGTTCAAGGAAGAGCTGAAAGATCCCCCCCGGCTCATTTACACAGTGTCAAACCACTGTTTGGAGTCACATTTGAATTAAGCCTTTTATCTAGAAATCTTTAATACTGCCACCAAGTGTTATGGCAGCCATGAGGTCGGAGGAAGTTAAAAACACATTAAGTAAATCTCTACATACAATAACTGCTATTAGCAATTGACCTAGATGGTGCCAAACATAATGAAAGGATCCTAGCAACCCACATGCCTGCACACACATAGTACACTCAGAGAAGTTACAGCTCCTTTGATCAGGACATTAGCCAAAATTGCATTCCATATTTAGTGAGATGACAACTTAGAAGAATAAAAGCAGATTTTAAAAAACAATCCAAGGAAGACCCCATTATAAAAGCAGCTTGAATTATTGATTTCAACTACCTCACAATGTAGGAACCAAGTTGATAGTCTAAGGATGTACTCTTCTCCCACATCAGCTCAACAATGAGAACACATACAAAGGAAGCATTGAACTGGCAAAGCTACAGAAGCAGCAAGGTTCAATTCATATTCATGACAATATTTGCCGTCTCTGAATCCAACAGCATTGTCCTAAGTAAACATCCCTTTTGTCGTGGCTGAATAAACTCATTTCAGGCCACTATGTTATTTTGGCAGTTGATTTCCTTGTGAATTTCAAACGATGAACAAGGAATTTCCCATTTACAAATATTTTTCAAAAAGAAAGAATGAGAATAATTTTAAAAGATGATTGCTGGACCTGAACAATCTACAAAACTGATGCTAGGTCTAAAACACCTGCACAGATTTTCATTTTAAAAGGCTACCTTCACTGACACAGTGGCCAACCAGTTCTGGACAACCAAAAAGCAGGGCATACAGACTGTGGCCTTCCCCTGATGTTGCCTCCTGGCTATGGGATTCAGAAGCTTAGTGCCTCTGAATGTGGAGATCCCCCTCAGTTACCATGGCTAATAGCCATTGAGAACTTTATCCTCCATGAATCTATCTAATCCCCTTTTAAACCTATTTTTTTCCTGTGGCCATCACTACATCCTCTGGCAGCGAATTCCACATATTAATCACTCTCCATGGAAAGCAGTATTTCCTTCTGTTCATCCTGAAACATAAACCACACAAAGCCAGCAAATCTACCTGACTCCTGGTTTTATGATTTACCAGGTGATCTACACATGCAAATAAAGACAGTTATTATCATATGCCAAACATTGAGTCCAGTGTGCATGCACACAAAAGTTTATACGCAGAATTAAACTGTGTTGATCTTAAAGGCGCCACTGGACTCAAACTTTGTTCTATTGCTTCAGACCAACACAGCTACCCACCTGAATCTATAGGCCAAACATGTTCAGGACTCAAGACTGATGTTTTGAGTACCTGTTTACAGTAAATTACTGGGCTGACCCTGCTTAGCTTCTGATCAGGGCAGAATATTTACAAAACCAACTGATTTCAAAACATTCCCGTTCCTTTTAAAAGTAGTCAGAACCTGGACAATAGTTCAGTGTACGATGGTAATAGCTAAAAATACATAAAATTGCACTCACACTTAAATCCTTAACCCAGAAGCAATGATTTTTGGAAGACTGCCATTAACTTTAACATTTACATTGAAACTTCAGAACTCCTGTACAGAAGCTTCATATGTCTGATGCTTTAGTGTAAATGACCCAATAGAAGCAATATGTCTACACTTAGGTTTAAAATTGATGCCATTAACCGTTAATGCCTTTTGAACAGCAAATGTACAAGGGAGGAGAATTAAGTTGAAGCGGGAAACAAGAAGCACTCTGTATAGTGTTAACATGCTAAAAGACTTTTGGATCTAATAGTCTACAACCAATAGGTCCCGGTCACATGAGCGAGATAATCCGGGGGGGGGGGGGGGAGTGAGGCTTTTTGCGCTGGAGCAAAATGAAGCGCAATATCACGATCACACAGAGTTTTGTAGATGCAGGCATAGCCTGCCACTGTGTGATCAGACACAACCATGGGTGAGTCGGGTAGGGGGGTTGCCAGTTTTTTCCGATTCGCTTAAACAGGGGATTGATAAAATGCATCTCCGCCCTGAGGGCTTCCTATGGCAGTATGCGATGATGCTCATACTGGGAAGGGGAAAAAACCAACGGCATGGCATTGGGATAGCCTGATCAGACTATCCCCGATGCCATGAGTGCACACTGGAGCGATTACACAGGGGAAAGTCCATCTGTGGCCCATAGCAACCCATTTGCTACTGGACTTTCCCAAGTGTTTTTGTACTCCACATCTTCGGCAGGGTGATACAGGTTGCCGACGGGTGTGGGACGGTTGCCAGATGTTTTCATGTGATTGCGCCCTTAAAATCCGGTCAGCATTCGCGCCTATCGCACAGCTAATTCTGCATGTGATCGGGGCCAATGGTTCTCCAAGCGAGAGACAGATCCCAAGGAGGCATAGCTAGCAAGGAAGGCACAGAATGGTAATGAAAGGGGATATATTCTTGACTCTTCTTTCCCATTGCAATGCCTCCCAATCAGCTATACTTCCACTCATTGGTCTTTCAGGTACAGCAGGCTCATTGCAATACTATGACAGAAGGAGATGGTATCACAAACACTTCGGCCCAAAGTTTTTTCCCCACCCCAGACCTTCCCTCCTTGCTCGGAAGTAAAGACACAAGCAAGAAGCCCCACTTGGCGGCACAATTCTCTAAATCCTCCTAGATTCAATGGGGTTTACTCTTGAGTAAGCATGTCTAGGACCACAGATTCCAGAGGAGTAACTATTGCCGGAATCATTGCAGGCCTGTTGGAATTGTTGCAGGCCTATTAGCTTAAGTAACCCTGTACTATTTTAACAAAAATGAAACTGCCATTTTTCACAGGTGGTCTTTAGAAGAAAACTAAAATTAAGAATTTTTACCAGTGGGTTATAGTTTAACAAGTCTCAAATACAAACACCAATTTTCAGCACTCTAGAGGCAACTGTTTTTATTTAGATAACCAATGATGTAATTTTATTACAGTATTTTTCTAAATTACTAGGGCATAGAGACCATGATTAAGTATTCAATCACTGAAATATTTCAGAAGTGCATACAGCTATAATGGAGAAATGCTTAGTAATTACAGTGCTTAAGAACGGCACTCTGTGGACATACGAACAAAGTAGTAAGGTTACAATCCAGCGTATCAAGGCTACTTAAACCCCATTAAGTTAAATCCTATGCACATTCACACAGGAACTGAGTTCCAATAAACCACACGGGTACAACTTCCAAGTAAAATATGCATATATGTTCAAGATTTCCAACCCAACATAAGTATAAAAGAATACCCCATCTATAGGAATGTTCTAGTATCTAACAAAAACTTGCACTACAACCACAGACAAGTCTAACTAGTTTTCCAAAACTGTATTTAGATAAAATCTTTTATTAACATAGCATTTAAATTAGTATTTAAAGCATATATTCAATGTTTCACTTCTTGCCTGGCAATTCTGGAAGCCTAGTATCTACTGCAAAGTCTGACCTCGTTTATAATATTATAGCATAAATACTTGAATATTAGGTAGCACTCAAGGCTAGAATTTGATTATTTGCACGGTGTGAATTTTTAAAACTCGTACAATGCTCTCAGTTTCCAGAAATAGCTATTTCAGGATTAGGAAGGTGGCAAGAGAATTCACCAACAGTTAAAGAAATTTTCACTGAGGTTGTTGCTTATTTTTGCCCTGAAAGTGCTGAGTATCTTTTTCAAAAATTCTATTTGACCTTGCTGCAATTGTCACTAATTGATGCGTATAGCATGTTTGCTTAATGAAGCCTCTGGTGACGTCTGGGGCAGCGAAAGGGGTGAATAGTCAGACTGTTAGAATTTAAGCCACCTAGACAGAACAAAAGACATTCCAACAAAGCTAGAACAAGTAACAAGCAGACATACAAGGCCCCCATATCTCAGGGAATTTTCTAACATTCTGACATGCTAACAGACATACAGAAGTTGAGCATATCAACTTCATACAAACACTTTCATACACACTTCACTGGGCACCATTCATCTGAACAACACCTTGCTGAATCTTAACCACGTACAAGTTGTTTTCCATAATAAATGAGCCCTTGAGAGGGCACGAGGTTTGCAGGCTTCTCCTTGGCCTGGAAACAGTAACCACAGAAGTTCTCAGATCCTCCAAGGACAAATGACGCCCAAAGTGCAGGTGGCTTACAGAGATAAAGAACTGAATTCTGATGGGATAATTAAATGTAGTGATTTTAAGTAGTGTGTAGTCTTTAAGCAAAGCATGGGGCTTCTAAATCTTACCGGAGATGGTGAATGGTATTAGTAGCTGGATATTTCTGGAAAACAGAGGACTCCAGAGAGGGTCATCATTAGTCCCTTACAAGGTTTACGCAGAAGTCTGTATTTTTACTCCATAATCAAATGGCTGCACCACACCTTGTATTTTTAAAACTGAATGCCAGCATCACTCTGACAGAACTGATACACAAAATATGACTGGAACTTGCAAGCTGTTAAGGCTAAAATCAAAAGACACAGCTCAAGGACAAAGTGCCACAGGGATACCTGCGCTGCTGAAGTCTGAATTTCAAAAAAGGGTAGGAGAATGGCTGAGACGGAAAAACTGCTAACTTTCAGATTTTGGGATATCAGATGTAGCAAAACCCTCCAACCACAACAGACTACTGAACACAAAAATACCAAAGAGAAGCAGCTCCAGCCCCCCCCCCCCAACCCCATTGCATCCATCAGTGTGGACAATGCACCAGAGAAATACTTCAGTGCCGTTGCAAACGACTGCTGTTTGAGAGGCCAGGCGTAAACATGTGCATTATTATGGGTTCTGTTGCAGCAGGGGTAAGGACACAGATAAGAGAAGAGTTGGTGACTGTTCAGGGGACCTACCAGCACCAGAAAAAATTAAGAAGCCACCTGGTGGCCCAAGACACTTAAAGTGTAATGAAACTGACCAGTATTGCTAGGCTGGTAAATAACTGGGGAGTGGGAGAGAAAGGGCTATTGGTAGGACAGGAGAATGACTGAGCCCTGGGTCTATCACAAACTGCTAAACAGAGAAAGCAGCCTGAGCCTGGCGGAGCAGAGAGGAAGGAAGCTGTTAATTCGGGACAGGGAAGATGATATCACCAGGTATGAATTAGATGAGCGTCAGTGAAGGTGAGAGAGTTCCACGGAGGGCAGCACGGGCCAGGTACCTGGAGGGGAGGTAAAATAACAGACAGCGGGGGGGGGGGGGGGGGGGGCAGAAACTACCCTCATCAAAGTGCAACAGAGGAACTGTAGGGAAGTCCGGGGGGTGGGGGGGGGGGAGAGAGAAATGACTACAGAAACTGACGAGTCCTTTTAAAAAGCGAAGAGGGCGAGGGGCGCCGTTTCCTCAGCGCCAGGAGAAGCAGGGAGCAGGAGTTTATTGGGCGGCGGGAGGAGGAGGGGGGGTGTCAGGAAGGAGAGGTCAGGACTGAGTCGGAAGCCCGGGGGGGGGGGAGAGAAGAGAGACGGCCGGCGAAGTTCTCCCAGAGCAGGAAACCGGGGCGGCGGGGGGAGGAAAGCTGACATTACCTGAGATGGGGGGGGGGGGGGCTCTGACAGGAAGAGAGGAGTTTTTGTGGGAGAGAGAAAGGCGCCAAGGCTGAAGGGCGCAGAGAGCCCGTGTGGGAAGCAGGGGGCGAGGAGGGGGGGAGTGTCGCGGACTCCCCCCCCCCCACACACACACACACACGCGAAAAAGAAGCGGAAGGCCGGCCTGACCCAAGGTACTCCTTCGCCCACACCCTCCCCGACCGGCCCCTCCCCCTCCCGCGGCGTCATTTTCACCTCCGGCTTTTCCCGCCTCTCCCTCCCTCTCCTCACCTCTCCGCCGGTGCTGCTGCTGCCGCTGCTGCCACCGCCGTCTCTCCCGCCGCCGCCGCCTCCTCCCCCGCCGCCGCCGGAGACCTCCATGAGGCCGTCGGCTGGGGGCGGAGGAGGGCAGGAAGGCTCCGCTTCGGGCTCAGGCTGAGGCTCTTCCGCGCCCTCCGGCGGCGCGAAAGGCACCATGTCGCGGCCGCGGCTGTCGTCGTCGTGGTGGCGGCGGCGGTGATCTCCGCGCGGCGGCGGCTCCCGCTGCTCCCCCACCGCCGCCGCCGCCTCCTCCCCCGGCTCCGCGCCCTCTCCTCCTCCTCGCTCTGGCCCAGGCGGCGCCGCGGCGGACAGGGACGGGGCAGCCTCTCATGCTCTTCCCCTCCCCTCTCGCTGAGGGGACGGGGAGACGGGAAGGAGGCCGGGGAGGCGCGGGCGAAGGGAGGCTGGCCGGAGTCAGCGGCAGCCTCGGCTCATGGCGCGCACCGCTTCCGCTCCCGGCCCGCCCTGGCCCAGGCACGAGCTGCGAGCGCTGCTGCTGCTGCTGCTGCGACGGTGGTGGTGGTGGCGGCGGCGGCGGCGGCTGCTGCTACCCGGCAGGCGGGGGCGGCTCCGCGTTGCGCCGGCCTCCCCTCCTTCTCCTAACATGGCGGGAGGGAAAGAGGAGAGCGAGGGGCGGGGCCGAGGCCGCCGAGAAGGAGGGGGGCCGAGTGACGTCAGGCCAGGCAGGAGAATCCCCTGCGGGAGGGGGGGGGGGTTTACAAACATCGCGGAGGGGCGGAGGGGGTGGGGGGGCAGGGGAGGGAGCGTGACGTCAGTGGCTGCGTGGGCTCCGGGTGGATGACGGTGGCGGCCGTGACGTCGGTGCGTGGCTTTTAATGCAAAACAGAGCGCCCACCTCCCCGATTTAGAAAGCGGCGGCGCTCGGGTGCCGGGAGAAGCGGCGAGGGTTGGCCCGCGGGTCAGGGTGGTGGAAAGGAGGGAAGGAAGAGGCCCGGCGCGGGATGAAGGCAATAAAACGATGGGTGCGGATGAGAGAGGAAAGTGCGTGAGGCTGGCCGGCGAATCTGTTCGCACCGTTTTTGAGAAGGGGTGTGCAAGCACTTTAAAAAAAAAAGGCCTCTGAGCATGTCGAGAGTGCCTTCTCAACGTAAAGACCCAGAGCTGTGTTCCCTTAGGCTGCCATCAGCTGAAAGGCAAACACGGTTTGTCCAAAGCCTGCAAAGAATGTTACTTTTTCTTGGGCTGTGTTATTCTCCACTAAATATGTTATTTCCTCAATGTCATTTTACTGATTTTTAAAACATTTCTGTCTCACATTTCCTGCACCACAGAATGGAACCTTTGCACAAAGCATTAAATATATAAAAGTATATAAGATGTAAAATACATAATAAAAAACAAACACACAACAGAAAGACACACAAAGAACTCCAGGCAAACAGAAGAGCAGCCCAGCAGGTTCTACTCCTCCTGGCTTGTCATGCTGGTTTCCAGGGGTCCTTTCCCAGAAAAAGAGGTGCAGGAGCTCATTAGCATAACTCATTAGTATATGCCACATCCCCTGAAATCACCAGAAGTGTGTCAGTTTCAGCCCCATTATATCCTATGGGCCATTGAAATCAATGGCAAAAACTCATAGGGTATATGGGGGCTGGAGGAAAGGGGGTTTGAGGGAGAGGCTCCAAACTTGCAGGGTAGCTGCTGGGGCCTCTCCTCAAAATACCCACTAAGTTTCAAGAAGATTGGACCATGGGGTCCAATTCTACGGGCCCCCAAACAGATTGTCCCATCCCCTCCATTGTTCTCTATGGAGGGGAAAATGTTAACTTTTTTCCTACCATAGAGAACAATGGAGGGAATGGAGGCAACCTGTTTGGGGGCCTGTAGAATTGGACCCCCTGATCCAAACTTCTTGAAACTTGGTGGGCATTTTGAGGAGAGGCCCCAGCAGCTACCCTGCAAGTTTGGAGCCTCTCCCTCAAACCCCCTCCCCTCCACTGGCTTTTTAAATTGCCGCCGAAATTCGGCAGCGAGCTGAATCAGATTAGAGAATCTGATTCAGCCCGTGGATGCCCTACTGGCCAGACCTGAGCTGGCAGAGCTTCGCTCTGCCTCGCTTCAGCCCCAACGGACCCCTGCTGGTTTTCTATTTACAAGAAAACACAATCCTCCACCTGCAGTGGAAGGTGACACCTTCCATTTCTACCACATCCCTCTCCTGCATGTGTGTCGGGCACTTAGGAAAAGCGCTATATAAATGCAACATATTTGTTCACCCAAGTGCCTATGTTGGGCAGTAGGCATCACGTTTTGCCCCTCAGTCTCTGTAAATCTGCTATTTTGTTTTATCTTTTCACAGATGTAATGATGTTTTCCCCATCCCTGAAGTAAAAAGCAAGTCAAGGACTCTCAAGTCAGTGCATTCCAGAAGTGTTGTTTTGGAATTAACACAGTGCAAACCACTCTCCAACCCGTAATCTTCTGTTCTTCACTGTCTCCTTCTGGAAGTCTTCTGCCCTCCTTACTTTTCAGAGTTGCGAAAGAGCAACATTCTTTTTTCCCCATTTAGAAATTGTGTCTGCCGGTACAGATGAAATAAGAGATGGCCATTATATTTTCTGTTTGTTAAGGCTGAAAGTTGCAGAACATGATACACTCCATGCCCATCAAGGAGTTTCATTGTTCCTGAGTGGGGGGGAGACGACAGTTATCTTGGTATGACCTCACACTCTGCAAAAGAGTCGGGAACAAGCCAAGATGAAGGAAGATCCAAATCCTCCATATAAATCAGGAAAACAAACATGCCTTATGAATGGACCCTAACTGATAATTTGTGACAGGGTTCAGCGATGGCATCTGTTTTCACTGCCCAGACTCATCCCTTGGATATATAAAGGGGAAAGTATAAGGACTGTTGAGGAGTTTTAGAGTGCACTTCCCTTACCACTGTGAAGTTTCTGGGAGTCACCCCAAAGCAGAGGTGACCTCCAGGTCAGGAGGTATTCAGACAGACCAAGGTCCCCATATCCCATTTTCTAGCAGTTAAGCACTGACCCTAAGTAAGACTACATAGGCATATCCTTATTTCATTTTCACAGCAACTCTGAGATGCAGATTAATCTCAAGAGAATTTTTTAAAAAAATAATAAACAGCATACAGGATAACTCAATGAATGTTAAGAAATAGTACAAAAATCAACACTTACATGCATCTCAAACACAACTGTAAAGATGCCACCCTTGCAGTGGAGGTTACAAACTCTTTGCGTTAATATAACATTACAATATTTAGAGTTACATGAAAAAGAAATATTTTCAGCTACAGGGAACAGGCTATGATCTTAGTGACTTTTTATAGCTAAATTCTTGACCAACTGGTACATTAACCTAAAGCTAGAAGCTTAAATTTTGTCTCTGTTAAGGATTCCCATTCAAGCTCGCCTACATCTAGTTTTTCTAGAATCAGGTACCATTTATCCATTAGCACCCATGTTTCTCTTTCAGCTGGGTCTGTGGTAGGCATATCCACAGGCATATCCTTATTTCATTTTCACAACAACTCTGAGATGCAGGTTAATCTCAAGAGAACATGGCTTACCAAAGACCGCCCTGAGATTCACAGCTGAATGGACATTTTGGCATGTAGCATCTATATCAAACTGTGTGGCATCAGTCCTCAACTCGTGATCTTCCCACACTGTGTATAGTGGCATAATAGTGTCTGACCAGGGCTGGCATTAGTGGTGGTGGGGGAGTTAGGGCAGTGGTTGCAGAAGATAGGGCGAGGCATCCACTGCACAGTCCAGGGTGCTGGCGGGTCTGACAAATGAGCCAGACATAGAGGTGGGAGCACAGAAGCATCACCGGCTTTATTCACCTTCAGAGGGTACAACCAAGTATTGTATTTTGGTTCCCGTGGGTGTTCTTTCACTTCCCAGCTGATGCGCTAGAGCAAAAGTTACCAACCTTTTTGGTATGGTGACCCACCAGTCCAAATTTACTTGGTAGGGTCATCCATCCAGGGCAAGCCAAGGGTTTTTTGGGGCACTCTAGGCAAACTATGACCTTGGCACCCATCTAGTTCAGCATTCCATTTTCTGCAGCGGTCAACTGAATGTTTCTGAGAAACCAACAAACATCTCACAAAGAGGGGAGCTGCTCCCACTATGAGCCCCTAGCAAACAGCATTCTGACATTATTTCTATTATTTATTTATTTATTGGACTTCTAGCTCACCCTCCCTTGCGCAGCAAGGCTCAGAGTGGAGTACAACAAGTTAAAACAACAATCAGATTATTAAAACAATTCCATACAGTATTAATCAGCTAAAATAAGATGGTACCTTAGGCACTCACCACACAGTACCCAGGTGAGGTTGTGCAACTGTGCAGTTTATAAAGCTGGTATACCATGCAATGAGCAGCAGAATTGGAGGGTGGGGAGAGCTGGGGAAGGCTAGGTTAGATGGAAAACCTCGCTGCCTCGACCAGGGCTATTTTGGGGCAGGAACGCACAGGAACGGAGTTCCGGCTGGCTTCCAAGTTGGCCACTCCCACCAGGAACTCATTAGCATAATAGGCCACACCCAACAGCAGAAACTCATTAGGATTGGCTACATTAGGGGTGCGTGGCCTAACATGCAAAGAAGTTCCTGCTACAAGAAAAGCCCTGGGTCTTGACAACAAACAAGGTAAACAGAATAAGAAGCAAAAGGTGGGTGTGGCTGGATGACCACTCTTCTGGTAACATGGGGGTATGGCCTAATATGCTAATGCGCTGTGCTGTCAGGAGTGTGGCCTAATATGCTAATGAGTTCCTGCTGTTGGGTGTGGCCTATTATGCTAATGAGTTCCTGCTGGGCTTTTTCTACAAAAAAAGCCCTGACCCCAACAATATGCCTGGCAGAACATTTCAGTCATACAGGCCCTGCGGAACTGAATAAGATTCCACAGGGCCTGGATCTCATCTGGAATTAGGCACAGGGGTAAACTGAGCTAGGCTAGAATGTCAGAAAGACACCATGCATTTCCTTCCCCTTCAAGCAGATTCACAAACACACACACACACACAACACCCTAGCAGGATGGGGTCAAGCTAGGGTTGCCAAATGATGGTGGGTACACATTTGTCATTCGAGTGTAACTGGTCTGGTGCCTGCAGTCAGGGTGACCCAGTCCCTGGATTTGTACTATTTGGCAGCAAACAGCCGGAACAAGCTGTGAACAGGTTTGCATCTGCACACTATTTTTTTATTATTAGTTTTAGTTTTAACAAAGCATTTTTACAACACTTTTTTTTTTTAGATCCAACATGCTATGTGGTTTGTAACCACCACAGTAATCATTTAATTATACAAATTATGCTACATTCTATCAGTTTTGCTTACCCAACTTAATCTTAACCATTGGTGTATCTTAGTGAAATAGTTATATATATCTGTGTGCTTGCTAGCTTTTTGTGGCTTGAGCAAGTGAAGGCAACTAATCAGAGCAGCCCTTGCTCACAATGCAATTGCATGCCTAGCAGAAATCGCAAGGAAGGGCTTTTCTGGAACACTCTGTCCTCCATTATAGAGGCCACATCACATTTTTAAAATTAAATTTATTAATTTTTTTGTCCAGCATAATCAGGCAAAGTGCACTTGCTTTCAAAATTTTCTTGGGGGTGTGTGTGTTTTCCTCTCTTTGTGCTGAGCAGTTTTGTGGGGTGGGTTCATTCTTTTAATTTTTAAGAGACAAGAATAACAGATACCAGGGAAAGCTACAGTCCCCATGGTACTTTACAAAAGTATGCATCTGTGCAACTCTCCACATCTTAACTGATTGGCAGCCATTACCATTGTTAAGGAATACAGAAAAGAACAATGAGTGGTAGGATTTTAAAAAACTTACTGGATTTGCCACCAGCAGGGCCTGCTCTATCACTAGGCCAACTAGGCGGCCCCTAGGGGTGCAGCTGGCAAACGGGGCAGCAGAGAGGCTGAGAGTGACTCAAACCAGGAGATAGTGTGTTTTCCAGGAGCCAGTTTGGTGTAGTGGTTAAGTGCGTGGACTCTAATCTGGGAGAACCGGGTTTGATTCCCCACTCCTCCACTTGCACCTGGCTGGACGACCTTGGGCAAGCCATAGCTCTGTACCAGCTGTTCTCTCAAGGACAGCTTGGGAAAGAGCTCTCTCAGCCCCACTTACCACACAGGGTGCCTGTTGTGGGGAGGGGAAGGGAAAGGAGTTTGTAAGCCACTCTGAGACTCCAAGGGAGTGAAGGGCGGGGTATAAATCTAATCTCTTCTTCTTCTTCTTCTTCTTCTTTATGCAAACCATGTTTTACCATTATGTCTGAATGCAGCTTTCCAGGCTAAGAACCAAACTTAGCCTTGGGCCAATGCAGATAGACTTGTAGGCGCTGCAGCCAGCCAGTGCAGGTGGCTGCCAGCAGGGCTGGAGAGCTCATGAGCCTGGGCAGGCAGGCGGGTGGGTGCTGGGGAGGGTGTCCCTTGCGGGCGGGTCTCCGGTGGTGGAGAAGGCGGCTCTGCAGTGGGGGGGGGGCACCACAAGGTAACCTCGCCTAGTGCGCAAAAAACCCTGGGGCCGGCCCTGGCCACCGGTTCATATGCTTGATTATTGATTTAACTCTGTTTTGGCTGCAGAGCAAAGCAATAATCAGAAACCAGTTGTGGGGCAGAAATCTCTGTCAGGTTATGTGAGAAAGTGCATTCTGCCATACTGGGCTGTGCTGGGAAAGAATGCAGCAACCCTCCGAATAGCCGCCAAAGGGTTAGCAGTCGACCTGGTTGAAAAATCAGCTACTTGATCACAGTGGGCGATCAGGATGCAATCTGAAGCTGCTGGTGTCTGAGCATCACTGTGCCTGGAGGGGAGATGTGGCAGGCATCCCACCCAGTAGATTTAAGCTTCATGACAGAGGAAAGGTGGGATATAAATACCATGCATTAATGTCTTTGCCAGGGCTAGCCCGGTCTCATCAGATCCCAGAAGCTAAGCAGGCTCAGCCCTGTCTAGTATTTGGATGGAAAACCTCCAAGGAATACCCAGGTCAATGGCAAAGCACCTCTGAACGTCTCTTGCCTTGAAAACTCTACAGGGCTGCCATAAGCCAGCTGGGACTTGAGGGCACTCTCCACCACCACCAGTGGCTTTGCCTGCTAAGTTATGTTCAGTCCTTTCAACACCTTACTCGAACTGTGATGCTCAGAACTGGAATGCAGGATTCCAGTGAAGGTCCAAGCGTGTATTTGCCTGAGCCGCCCATTCTGCAAACTTTCAGCCTTTAGCCAAGCGTTCATGTTCCCATATTACATGAGCACGCATCTGTAGATGCTGATGTCTGTGCCCGGCGATGCCTTTCCCAACTGACAGAATAAGCGCACCAAGTCTCCTCCAAGTCGCAGCTGTTTTCATTCAGGCATGGTTTTGCTTCCGCAAAATTTTAGCACCATTCCTACGAGTAATGACCTCTCCCACCATTTCCTGTGTCACAGCAGCAGAAGTGGGCTGTGCAGGCTCCCCTTTGGCTTGGCTTCTTTGCGAGAGCGAAAAGGTGTGGGACAGGCAGCATTTCTCCCTCCCTCCCTCCCTTGCTGCTTCCTCATAATCATTTGGGCTCGATAGCCTTGGAAAAAATCCCACTACAGAACCCAGCTACAAACATCTAACCTAACAGGCAGGGGAGAGACTATTTTGGGACAGTTTGCACAAGCACATATCACATCAAAAGGCCACCTGTTCTGGCATTTATGGCGCTCCCCACCGCATACAAAAGCACATTTTATTTCATGACTTCCAGCATCCTAATTGAAATGCCCCTCCGTCATGCCTAGATTCGGCATCTCTAAGTTGGGAGTAGAGTCTGGGGAAGGCCAGGTTTGGGGAGAGGAGGGATCCTATGGGTATAATGGGTATTTTTCTCTATAATAATTCTCTGCATGGTGGTGGCACGCTCCTGAAGATTCCACACACCACCCCAGCCTTTGGTCTCCTAGCTTGTCAATCAGAAGCTGTCCCTAGCTTGTCAGTCAGAAGCTGTGAATACTCGCATGCCATTGGCTGGGTCTGCTCCTCTTCCCTGCCCACTCCTTCAGCCTCTGTGACCTGTCAGAATTCCTGGCAGACAGATTTCTCTCTTGACGAAGACCCTTCTCCAGCTTCCGTCCTGTGGGGGGATTAACTGTTACCTCAGTGGCTGTTGGTAGGTGAAACGAAATGGCAGTTACCTGTGTTTATAAGATGGCTGCTGCCTGTGATTTGTTTAAAATGTTCCCCCAAAAGGTTCAACTGTTACCTCAGTGGCCGTCAGTAGGTGAAACGAAATGGCAGTTACCTGTGTTTATAAGAGGGGCTTCAGAGCATGGTAGAGGCTGCAGGTGGGGGGGATGGGAAACTGAAGAGTGAGGGGGAAATTAAGGTAGGTTGAGGCTTGGCTGGGAAGGAGATAGGGTTGCCAACTCCAGGTGGGGAATTCCTGGAGATTTGAGGGGTGGAGCCTGGAGAGGGTGAGGTTTGAGGAGAGGTGGGGCCTCAGACAGGTACAATGCCATAAAGTCTGCCTTCCAAACCAGCTATTCCCTCTTGGGGAACTCTGTGACTCTGTGTCATTATACCCTGCTGAGGTTGCCACAACAAATTGATGCTGAGTGCCCAAGGCCTTGACACTCTCCAAGAGCCTCTTTCTAGAGTCCGTTGGTATTTATTCCCACAATGGGCCCTATTCCTAGTAATGCCATAAAGTATGGGGTGGGACCCTTTGGGTATAATGCCATAGAGCCTACCCCCAAAAGGCAGCTATTTTCTCTAGGGGAACTAAATTTCCATCGTCTAGAGATCACTTGTAATTCCAAGATATCTCCAGGCCCCACCTGGAGGTTGAAAATATTAACACCAAAGCACCATGTAATGAACAGTAATATAATCTTAAATCAACTCATTTTGTTTGTTTTTTTCTTCCATAATGCTAATTTATTATTACACAATCACAATAATTACAAAGTAAATTATAAGACATTCAAGAATACCCCCCCAAGTGCAATGTTTGCTCCAAAGGATTATAGGTTGACATGAAAGTCTAGACAAACTGAAGATGCAGGAACTTAGTAAGACAGCAAGAGCCCATGTTGACTTGTTTCTGCTGCCTTCCTCAGGTCTTACAGAATACAAGAGATCTAGGATTCTGCAAGTGCAAAATTAAAAAACAGTAACAGTAAAGAGAAATACAAAATGGAATTAACAAAAAATTGTACTTTTGAGGGGGGGATTCTTGAATGTCATGTGTTTAATTTACTTTGGAATTAGAATTATTGTGATTGGGTAATAATAAATTAGCATTATAAATACCAATATATTGGAAGAAAAAATCAAAAAAATTTGAGTTGATTTAAGATTATATTACTGTTCATTACACGGTGCTTTGGGGTTAATATTTTCCACCATCTACACCGTGGTCCTCTTGTTGTATTCTTCCCAGCTGGAGGTTGGCAACACCAGTCATGCCTACATCAAGGGCCAACTAAGGGTCCCCTCCCTTCCACTACCATCACGGAGGTAGTGGCTTGACACCCCTCCATCATGCCATTACCATTTTCCACTCTCAAAGGATTCTCTTATATGTTGTAAATTTTTGTTTCATGATAACATAATCGATTTACCTTTTTAAATCTAAAGCACTTCGAGAAGTCTTGTTTTGAAATTCAGTATGTAAATAAAATAAAATAGAGGGTACCCTATATTCTTAGAACTCCTCTATCCTCACACCAAGGATCGACTGAGTGATCTCACACCGCCACTGCCGATTATTGCACATTGCTGAAGTCTCTGCTCTGTCTGCTGGATCTTGTATTCATTTACCCAGCAATAACTTAGCCTGTCCTGGGTTCTAGAGCCTTCCTTGCTGGGAGGTGGGGTTGCCAGGTCCTCCCTGGTCACTGGCAGAGTGATCCAGGTTGGGAAAACTATGGAGATGTGAGGGTGGAGCCTAGGGAGGTCAGGGACTTTCAGTGGGGTACAATGCCAGAGAGTCCCCCCTCCAAAGCATCCATTTTTTGCAGGGCAACTGTTCTCTGTAGTCTGAAGATGAGCTGTTATTCTGGGGGATCCCCTGGTCCTACCTGGAGACTGGCATCCCAGTGGGAGGAGGGGCTGTCATGTTCCTACCGAGGGCTTTACATTTAGAAGTGGAAGAGCAAGTGATTTTCTCATAAACAATATAAATCTTTATACTACAGTCATGAAGCACCAGTGCCTGTGCGTTTTATCTTCCATGAATTGTTCACATCAAAATCATGTGGTCTTAAAGGTCCCAACTTTAAGCCTCAGGTAGCAGCGTGCTACCAGGTGAGCTGCAGAACACATGACAGGAAGTTGTGTGGCATCAGAGTTGCATGACAGGAAGATGAGGAGCCAGAGTTTTGAGTGCATGGAGAGCCAGAGTTTTGAGCTCATGCTGCAAGTGCCCAGGGAATTTTGGAGGACGACCAACTGGTGTGTGTGGGGAGGGGGGGGAGGAGATAGTCAGGTTTGGCTAGCAGGGAGGAGAGAGAAAGATCGAGGGTGGGCTTCTACTTGTGTGTGTGTGTGGGGGGGTATTATCTTTGAATCTGACATGGCTAAAAAGGAGTCCTCTTAATCACTGAGTAACCTTGCCTTAGCATTCTGATTCTACTCTCAGCATGCAAGCAAAAACAGGCAGGAGGTGTGGGCCTTTTCTCTGTATGTATGCAAGTGGTTCCCAGGAAGAACAACATCCAAACAAGATGATTCTATGGGTGGAAGTATTATTAGACCATAGCTCAGGAGAAAACTTGCTACTAATTCCTTTAAGGAACCTGCAGTCATCTTAGTCATATTATTTTAAATGGGATTTCCCACAACCCGCCCTCCCCCCGGGATCATTTAATGTTAAGAAGGAAGTTACTGGTCTCCCAGAAACCATCAGGAGGAATCTTGAATGGATAGAGCTGTATTGTTCACATGGGGGATAGTTGAACACTACCTTTTGGGGGGGGGGCGGGGTCTTCACAACCACTACTGATTTCAGATTGGTTAAAGATCCAGACATATTCTTGTTCTCCTTCTTCAAGTTGACGTTACCATGTCACAAATTCAAGTTTCTGAAAAAAGGTGGCATGAATGTGCACCACTGTTTAGAAGACCACAAGAATTTCATTAAACACACACACAACATGCAGTTTAACACAGTAGTATTCACTCCATGTTTCATGAAAAATCACAATTCTAATCAACCAAGAGAGCCTCATAGCTACTGTGTACCACCCCACCAGATACCTATACAAGAAGATACAAGTATTAATCTCCCTTATATATAATTGTGTTTTGGGGGTGGCACATTCCTGAACATTCCATGCACTCCCAAATCAGTTGGCTCCTGAACTGTCACTCAGAAGGACTCCCTAGGCCAGGGGTGTCAAACATGCAGCCCAGGGGCCAGATCAGGCCCCCGGCGGGCTTCTATCAGGCCCACACTGGAACTGGCCATCTCCTGCTTCCAGTTCTGCTGCTGCTGCTGCATCATAGCTTGCTTCACCAGACTCTCTCAATCGCTCAGCCATTTCATGTTTTCCCCTGGGTCCTAGACTCAGAACTCTAAGCATGAGATTTCTGTGGTGAATGTCCATAAATCAAAAGTAGGTTTGCAGTTTACAGAGCATACTCAAGATTGCAACAGCACAGACAGCTTTGCAGCTTACAGAGCATACTCAAGATTGCAACAGCACAGACATTTTGATGCAATAATTCAGAGCAAGAGGGGTCAGTTATCAGATACTGTTAAATAAACAAAACATTTCAAGAGTGCCAATGTTTTTTAAGTAAAAAAAACAATCTTTGTGTTTGTGTCCTTTATAAAGTTTATATCTCCGCTACCTGGCATTACATCTTATGACACACATGGCCTGGCCCAACAAGATCTCATTTATTTCAGATCCGACCCTCATAACAAATGAGTTCGACACCCCTGCCCTAGGCCCTGGCTGCGTTGCCTGAGTCCCATTCACAGAAGCAGCAGGTGCCAAAATCACCTCAAAAGAGAGGTTTGCCTCAGGAGAGAGGACGGAGACTGCGGTCCTCTTGCTTCCTGGTGAGTCTGCGGCCTGGGCCAGCGGGGCTTTAATCGCGGGGGGGGGGGAGCTGCGGCCAGCTGGCCTGGGCCGGTGGGGCCTTGATCCGGGGGGGGGAAAGCCACAGCTGCCCAGCCTGGGTCGGTGGGGCCTTGATCCGGGAGGGGAGAGCCCATTGTATTGCTTCTACAATGGGCTTTACTGCTAGTGTTAAAGAAGAAGAAGAGATTGGATTTATATCCTGCCCTTCACTAACTTGGAGACTCAGAGCGGCTTACAAACTCCTTTCCCTTCCCCTCCCCACAACAGACACCCTGTGAGGTAGGGGGGGCTGAGAGAGCTCTTTCCCAAGCTGTCCTTGAGGGAACAGCTGGTACAGAGCTATGGCTTGCCCAAGGTCATCCAGCCAGGTGCAAGTGGAGGAGTGGGGAATCAAACCCGGTTCTCCCAGATTAGAGTCTGCGCACCTAACCACTACACCAAACTGGCCAGTTAAATATATAACTATAACCTTTTAAATGACCAGAGTACCACTGAGCATGTAGGCTTGTCTCTCCCTATCCCTGCTGAAGCTTAGCCAGCCCTTGTGTGTCTCGAGTGAGGGGAAGGGCTTGAAAATCAGACTTATGACACAAAGCAGTGTGCAAGTTTTGCCAAGCCCTTTATTAGACTATATGTTAAAATGTAAATGCTTCCCTATGTTAAAAGTGTCCTTAAGAAGACAAGAACACAAGAAGAGCCCTGCTGGATCAGACCAGTGGTCCATCTAGTCCAGCATCCTGACTCACACAGTGGCCTCAGCCAGTTCCTCTGGAGGGCCAACAACAGGGCATAGGGGCTGAGGTCTTCCCCTGATGTTGCCTCCTGGCTCTGGGATTCTGTGGCTTAGTGTCTCTGAATGTGGAGTTTCCCCTCAGCCACCATGGCTAGCTATTGATAGACTTATCCTCCATGAATCTACCCTTCAAGTTAAACTCTATAGTTGCAAGAGATGGGGTGGTGAGCCCCTCTCTCTGTGCTAAATGGGAACTGCCAGCCAACCACAAATGGGAACTACCAACCAACCACATTGGGGAATTTCACTCAGAAGAGCCACATGTAGCTCTCAAGCCACTGAGTGAGTTTCACTGATTTAATATAACGTTCCATCTCACAATGGTTCCAGTTCTACTTAGTTTTGAATGCTTGCAAGCTGCAACTCAGACACATACAGCAACATTTGCTGTAAGGACAGGTGGTTATGGGGGTGGCGGAATGGAAACTAGTGAACCCTGCTGCGTTTGTATGCACACTAGCAGGATTTTTTAAAGACAACTTCCTCAGGATTTAACCAAAAGCAAAATAAATTATGAGAGACATAATGGAACCGGAAAATATAACCTGACTGAAACAGAACCTATGGCTTCAGTAATGAGCATGGAATTTGTGAACGTCCTATTGCAGGTTCAAGGAGGGTAGCCGGTGAGGTGTTAGAAGGAATAAACACACACGCAACCATCCTTTGCTAAAATATATGGCCGCAGCTTTTTTTATTGCACACAGGCAAGGAGCAATGGCGCAGCATGGGGATGGATCCAAGCATCAGGTGACCCACCTGCCGCCTGATGAAACCCCTACCCAGGCCGTCTGCTGGGAGACCAACCGTGGAGTGACAAGATCCCGGGACACATACGGGTGCCAGCCTCTACATGGTCCCCTTGCCACCTGGTGGTGGAAGCCAGCCAACAGCCCCCACCTGGGCATGTGGCTGAGTGGCTCCACCTCCCAAGGCCCCTTATGGGAGCCCCCAAACTGGGAGAGGCAGGCGTGCAGGGATGGCCTCCCCCCAAAGGATCCATCCCAATGCCCAAACCACGGAGCTGCTACAGCAAAGAACAGAACAGAGAAACACCGTAATAGAACCAAATCGAGGGATGGTGGATGGGCAAGCTGCAGATCTGAGGAGAGGAGGAGGAGGGCGGCCTGAACGGGCTTGTTTAAATAGCCCGCCTTGGATTTGCAGCCAGCCCCCCACGCTCAGACACAACACCTGACCGTGGCAGGCTGTGGGCGAACTGGCCCGCCCTCTCCTTGCGTCACTGGAGGGCAGCATGCGGCCAGAGGATGCCTTCCTACCCCCTGCCCCTCCTCCTGCCCGGCAAATGCCAGCAGAAGGTGAGTCATAGCAGTGCTCAGCCCTGGCCTGAAGTTGTGCACCATGGAGAAATTAGCGCCTATGACAAAAGGAATGGTAATATGTTTTAATAGCTGTAGATTTGTTCTTCTGGACAGGCCTCCCGGGTCAGGAAATGGCTTTGTTCAAGCGTCCGTGCAGACCGGAAGAGCCGAGGTGACTTCCTGCTCGGTGGAAAGAGGGACAATATGGGTGTCCATTTGACACGGAAGCACAGTTTTGGATGATGGAATAGACAGAGGAGCAGGTGTCTTGGCAAACTGGTGTTTGTTTGCTCCCAATAAGCCAGGCTTCTAAACCTAATTTAAACCCCCAGTTTAGAATCCCTGCTTGTGGGAAGTAAATAGTATTGGGTTAAATGTAAATAAATCATTTGCCTTGAAATACAAAAGCTTTATGCATTATTCCTGATCCGCCACGTTTCCTGGTTAAGAGGAAATGTTGTTCAAACAAATTACAAAGATGATCTGACTCCAATGGTAACAAGAGAAAGAAATTCTACTTACAAAAATAGAAGCACATCTTTCATGACCTATTCATGTAGGTACCTTTAACTTAATGTGAACAGATTAACTTCAAAAAGGTTAACTTGCTACAGCTTCACGCCCAGGTAAGAGAGAGAAGAGAGGTCCTATATTTATTTATTTATTCAATTTATACACCGCCCTCCCTGCCAAGGCAGGCTCAGGGTGGCTTACACAACATTTCATAACAATACAATACTATATAAACATATAATATAAAATAGCAATAATTTGAAATACAACTAAAACACTGGAACATTATCAAGCAAAACAAGAGCAAAAGTTATTTCTAATACGGCTTTAAAAGGTAAAGGTTTCCTTTGCTCAAAAGCCAGTCGAATTCAACTCTATGGGGCGGTGCTCCTCTCCATTTCCAAGCCAAAGAACCAGCGCTGTCCGAAGACTTTTCTGTGGTCATGTGGCCAGCATGACTAAACGCCGAGGCTCATGGAACACTGTTAGGTGGCTTAGGTGGCCATATAATTCCCCTAACTTTCAAACCAGCTAAATTCGCTCACTTGTTACGCAGCGGGCACAGGCTGGAGATAACGATGGTCAGGCCAGGGCACAGGCTGGAGGTGAAAGATGGTAAAGCCAGGGTACGGGGACAGTCCTCCATCTATGATGAAAGATGGAAAAGCAAGCAAGGGCTAAAGAGACTCACCATCTACCTGAGGAGAGGGTGGGGCCAAGTGTACCCCAGTGAGAGAATCCTCTTAACGCTTTCCCTCCCCGATCCTCTTGCATGCAGAGTTCCAATAGCCAACAAATAAGCCCCAAAATCACAGCGGTCAACTGACTAGCTTGCTCAGTCTGGGGAGTGCTCATCAAACTCTGTGCCTCAGAAGAGGACAACTGGAGATGGTGAGGAGCGCATGTAAGCACAGCAGCAAGCTATGTTCATGCTTCACCGCAGTTGCAGTGTCTGTGTGCAGCCTGTGTGGTTTCTGATAACCTGCTCACAACAACGCACATTCAGCCTGCATGGAAATATTGTCTTTTGATCCTTGCTTCCAGTGCCAAACATGTCTGATAGTGTCTTTGCTTTGATTTGGTGCTGTTTGGGCTCTTTATTTTGCCATTGTGTTTATAGAATTTCTGTTCCACTTTGCTGCCCTCATCAGGCCCACCAAAGTGGTGTAATAGGGTTACCAGCATTGGGTTGGGAAATTCCTGCAGATTTGGGGGGGGGGGGAGCCTGGAGAGTGCGGGGTTTGGGGAGGGGAGGGACCTCAACAGGGTCCAATGCCATAGAGTCCACCCTCCAAAGCAGCCATTTTCTTCAGGGGGACCTCTGTCACCTGGAGACCAGTTGAACTTCTGGGAGAACTCAAGCCAGGGTTGCCAGCTCTGGGTTGGGAAATACCTGGAGATTTTGGGGGTGGAGCCTGAGGAGGGGAGGGGAAGGCCTTCAGTGAGGTACAATGCCATAGAGGTTACCTTCCAATGCCATAGAGGTCACCTTTCTCTGGGGAACTGACCTCTGTTGCCTGGAGATCAGTGGTAATCCCAGGAGATCTCCAGCCATCCCCTGGATGTTGGCAACCTGATCTCAAGCTGCCACCAGGCGACTGACAAGCAACCCCAGGTGGTTAACAAATTAAAACATACACAATAAAATAGCATTTTTAAAGTTACATCTGAATACCATGCACAAAAGCTATCAAGTGCCATTTCATGTTCTCTCTCTCTCTCTCTCCCCCTCTTGATTCTGCAAACTTGGCAAGAATGGGGGAGCAATCTGGTACAGCACATGGACCAGGAGAAGTACTTATCCTTCCTCCTCCTTTTCCCCTTGTTCAAAGTCAGCCCTCACGTTTGTAAATCCGAGTCCAGGCTACAGGCTGTTATGGTGTTGTTTATTTGAATGTGCTGAGAAGAACTACATGTTTTATTCCACGAACCATAATACATTGTAACACAGCGCTACGACTCCAAAAGAGAACTGCAGCTCGTGGGTGTTAAGAAATCTGCCAGCACGTAGTCACACCGTCAATGATAAGATCTGTCTTTTTAACAAACTATCCGGTGACTTGTTTGGAACGCAGACTTCTCGATGTTAGCATTTGCAATACATGATGGCTGGTGGCAATCGGACTGAAAGTAGACCCCAAAGCCAGCTTACTATGTAGGACAAATAGAAAGTTTTTGTCCAAGTTACTGAGTGGGCAGACTGAGGTTCAGTGGCCAGGATTTGGTCCTGTTGCCTTCTAGTCTGCACGGAGCCGTTTCATTTCATCAGGCAATCATATTTCCTGCATCTTCACAACAGAGTTGCACCAATCTGCATGGGCTTCAACCGGTCCTGTTAAGCGGTGACAACCCCTGTTTTCTGCCATCAGTCCCTAGTCAAAACACCATGTCCCTTGTTTGCCTTGGACAGAAGAGGAGGAGGAGGGAGGAGGGAGGAGGAGATTGGATTTATACCCCACCCTTCACTCGGCGTCTCAGAGTGGCTTACAGTCTCCTTTCCCTTCCCCTCCCCACAACAGACACCCTGTGAGGCAAGTGTGGCTGAGAGAGCTCTTTCGAGAACTGCTCATGAGAGAACAGCTCTGAAAGAACTTGTGACTGACCCAAGGTTACACCAGCAGCTGCATGTGGAGGAGTGGGGAATCAAACCCAGTTCTCCTGGATTAGAGTCCGCGCTCTTAACCACTACACCAAACTGACCATCCCAGTTTGAGGGATGTACGAGAATCTCCGACATTCACTGATTCAACCGGACTAGGGTTGCCAACCTCCAGGTGGGGCCTAGAAAGTTCCAAAAATTGGAAATGATTTCCAGACTACAGAAAAAATGTACTGGAGAAAATGACTGTTTTTGGGGGGGGGGGGGGTGGCCTCAGGCATCATGCCCCACTGAGGTCCCACCCCAACCCTACCCCAATTCTAGGTTGGGAAATTCCTAGAGGTTTTGTGGGTGGAGCCTAGGAGAGGGTGGGGTTTAGGGAGGGGAGGGGAGGATGCTCAGCAGGGTATAATGCTATACAGGGAACCCTCCAAAGCAGCCATTTTCTGAATGGGAACTGGTCTCTAAAGATCAGTTGTATTTCCCAGAGATCTCCAGGCCCCAACTGGAGGTCAGCAACCCTGCCATTCTATGAAACAGGAGGGATCACCAAGAAAGCCTGAGCAGAAACAGTTCTCTCTAGCCCAAGTGAAGGAACTGCTAATAATCCCTGGTCTGACAAGCAGAGCTATCTTGTGGGTATGTTCAGGCAGGGCCGGCTCTCTCACTAGGCCAACTAGGCGCCCACCTAGGGGCACAGCTGGCAAACAGGGCAGCAGAGTGAGAGAGAGAGACTCCAACAAGTCTGCCCCCGCCTCCCCGCATGCAACTCGGGCACCTGGGCAGGCACAGTGGCACCCCCAGAATAGAAAGTTACCTGCAGAGCACGGCCGGGCACAGACTTCGTCCCTCCCCCCAAAAAAACTTCTGCTCGCAGCTGGCTGGCTGGAGTCCCACCTGGAGGGTGCCACGCTTGGCCTGGCCACTGAGCCCCACCAAGCAGCGCTGCCTTCTCAACTCAGCTTACAAGGCAGCGCCTCCCCCCCAATTTCCAGGAATTCTCCAGCCCAGAGTTGGCAACCCTAGCTAAGCATGTGCTTGAGTGGAGACTAGTAGTCTGTGTGGGGTTGTTAAAAAGCATTTATGTTTGAAAATGGGGGGGCGCCAGAAGGTAGCCTCGCCTAGTGTGTAAAAAAACCTGGGGCCGGCCCTGTGTTCAGGTGGAGGCACTCCCACAGATATGAGTGTTCCAGGGCCTGAGGTCTTCCAGGGTTAACACTGGAACGTTGAACTGAACTCAGAAGCAAATTGGTCCATTTCAGTGTTTCAGGGCAGATGCCAAATTTCTTCTTTGAGTCAAGGAAATTATTACAAACCTGTAGCCATTTTTCTATGTCTATATTATGTCCCAAATTTTGTGCCCATTTCACCGTAACATTTTTAACCATTTCCCCTTGTGTCTTATATTCTGAGAGTAGCGTATACATTTTTAAAATAAGTTGCTCTTCTGTATGTAGGAAAATCTTAACTAATTCTAAGATTTTATCATAAAAACCTCTTTGTCTTTGCTGTTTGGTGCCACTTTGGTGTAGTGGTTAAGTGCGCGGACTCTAATCTGGGAGAACCGGGTTTGATTCCCCATTCCTCCACTTGCACCTGCTGGATGACCTTGGGTAAGCCATAGCTCTGTACCAGCTGTTCTCTCAAGGACAGTTGTCTCAGAGCTCTCTCAGCCCCACCTACCTTACAGGGTGTCTGTGGTGGGGAGGGGAAGGGAAAGGAGTTTGTAAGCCGCTCTGAGACTCCCTTGGGTAGTGAAGGGCGGGATATAAATCCAATCTCTTCTCTTCTTCTTCTTCTGTCTAGATTCAATTTGACTTTTCTGTCACCAGGATAAGTTTTCTATTGGTTTAAGTTCATTTTTATTGTTCAATAAGTATTGCTACAACGGCCAGAATATTATATGCTAAATATTGTCGAAGAACAGAAATACCCACAAAAGAAGAAATTATAAACAAAATCTTGGAAACAGCAGAAATGGATAAATTGACTTTAATTTTGAAAGGTCGACCACAATCTACATTTGAAAATACCTGGACAAGATTTTATAATTCGTATGAAGACTATTGTAATTAGATAACATACACTTAAAGACTGTCATATATAGTATTAACGTGGTACTAACATGATAAGATTTGCAGATGTTTGTGTGTATGTCTGTGTTATGAAAAAAAAGTTTTTAAAAAAGGAAATTATTACAAAAGGGAAGTAATTTTTCTAGACAGTTATTTACATGAGAGGAATCCCGTGCCGTTTTAATCTGTATAGTTAGTTTATCAGTGATCAAAATTTCCCATCTATCATACCAAGATTTATGGCATTTTAAAGTATGCTTTTTCAAAAATTTGGGTTTTTCTCCACTTACATTTTATTATAGTGGAGGATGCTGCAGAATACTTCAATGCCCATGGTAACAGTGTTCCGTAACAAACAGCCCATGCATGGTAATTTGGTTCAGAAATACAGGCCTAGCAAGTACATAAGAGCATCCCTATTTTCATCCCTGAAATGCAGTGTGATATGCATTATGCATGTTCTAATCATTAATGCTAGCATCCTTGTACTTTTCCCACTCTTACTGGTTTCCATTGTCAAATAATCTAGGCCCCCAGGAGATAAGCAATATTTCTCTTTGCCAGAAATGATGAGTGGTAATTGATAATGCAGGTCTTTCGGTCTGCAGCTTCCAACATACAAAGTTGCTTTCACTGAGTCAGACCACTGAGTCATCAAGGCTAATATTTTGTACTCTGTTAGCAGCTCTCTAAAATCTCAGGCAGAGAGCTTTCCCACCCCTGCAATCCGTGTTCCTTTTAAACTGGACAACTTGTGCATGTAATATATGTCAAAATATGCAAAGCCTAAGATTCATACTTTATTGTACATGTAATCACTACTGCAAGAATATTATATGCCAAGTATTGGAGAAGAAATGATATACCTTCAAAAGAAGAAATTTATATAAACAAACTACTTGAAACTACAGAGATGGACAAATTAACTTTAATTTTGAGAGGTCAAAATGAGGACAAATTTGAAAATACATGGTCAAGATTTTATAAATGGTTGGAAGAATATAATAAATAAACTATACATAGACATGCAGCTGAAATAAAGAACTTTAATCATAACCAGAAGATTTACAGAAAAATACATGGTGGAAAAAATGTGAATATAACTAGTCAATGTATGAGGAAATTAATTAATGATGTAAATGACTATCCCCAAAATTTTTATAATGTATGTTTGGTTTTTTTTGTCTTTTTATAGAATAAAAAATTGCTTTAAAAAAAAGAATATGTGAAGTCTATTGTGCATAGATAGACAAGATGAGATGACAAGAACATCCTGCAGGAGGCAACAGAGGGGTCAACTAGTTAGCATAGCGAGATTAGGGACTTCCTACCTTTTTCAAGGGGCTGCAGTGGCCCAAGTGGTTAAGATGCTGAACTGCAGACCAGAAGGTTGGTAGTTCAGCAGTTCGAGACCGAGGTGCTGCATGATGGAGTGAGCTCCCATCTCTGGCCCCAGCTCCTGCCAACCTAGCAGTTCAAAAGCAAGAAATTGCAAGTAGATAAATAGGTACTCTTTCAGTGGGAAGGTAACAGCATTCCATGCATCTCGGCGTCTAGTCATGCTGGCCACATGATCGCGGAAATGTCTTTGGACAGCGCTGGCTCTTCGGCTTGGAAACGGAGATGAGCACCGCATCCCTGGAGTCGTATTCGACTGGCTTTCAAGCAAGGAAAACCTTTACCGTATACTATTTCCAAATAGTTTCCTTCCTGTCTCCTGATTGGCTCAGTTAGGTCTGCTTCCTGCACCTGCTAAGAACGGTTTGTCTGCTGACTCCCTCCTAGCTAGTTAGACAGTTAGACCTCTCTTTCTCGCCCCTCTTCCTTACAAAGTGTGGTCTCTTCTTAATAAACTGACTTTATTCTTTAAACAGCTTATGCTCTGCTTCACTACATGTCTACACCCTGCCAACAAAATATACCTGCAATGGTCTGAATGGGAAAAACTTTGGCGGCACTTTCCCTAGCACTCCTTGCACCGAGGGGAAGTGCCACCATTAATGCAATGGATCCCTGGGATCCAGTCATCCAATGATTCATAGTGCTGGACTGGAACACAAGTGCACTGCATTGTAAAGATGGAAAAAGCAACCCACATCGCATCTTGCGCATTCATAATTTCGGTCACCCCAGGCAGCTTCAGTGACCTCTGCACCAGCATCTAAAACAGGTTTCTGTTTTCAGGATCCCCCCCCCCCCCCCAATTGTCTGTGTTCTACCAGCCTATTCATTCAGCAACCAAGCTGGTATCTTCTGCTTCCTCAAACACCAACATTTAAATGGAAGAGATAGTTTTTTTAAAAAAAGAAAAACCAAAACCCTGGATTTCTTTTCCCTTTAAAGTGCTAGTGATGCTAATTTTGGCCAATGAAACCAAGTAGGGCTTGAAGGGTGAAGTCCTCTCTCCCAGTGCTGCCACAGCCCCGATCCAAATCAGGCCTGTGTGCACTTGCAATTTTCCCTTCTGTAGCTCAACAGGAATCCATGATCAGCATCCTGTCTGACCTGCAGCTTTCATGCTAAACAGCTTATTCCTGGACATTTCTAAACATCTCCCAGTTTTCTCTGCCATAGGGAAAAGACCAAGAATATGTCATCTTCAGGCAACAAAACACAAATATTCCCCATGCAAGACGATTTCAGAGGGTAGCTGACGTGTTGGTCTGCAGTAGAACAGTTAGATTTGAGTCCAGTAGCACCTTAGAGACCAATGAGACTTCTTGGAGAGAAGCTTTCGAGAGTCAAAGCTCCCTTCTGTCAGACATGAGTAGGAATGGAGATCTCGGAGTCTTTTTACTAGACTGCATTTGACTTGGTCAATCACAGCTAGGGCAGGCATAAAACATCAAAGGCCCATTCTTGCATCCAGCATTCGCTCCATTGTTTTACCAAACCCACAATGGGACAGAAAAAGACGTGGCTCAAAACCACATTATACCCTGGGCCAACACTGTACTGACTGCAGAGTCACCCCTGAACGACCATAAAATGGCCATAAATCTATGCAGTCCGTACCATAAAACTGAGAGATCAAACGCAGTGAAACTGGCATGCAGCCTGGACACTGCCATAAAATCCGACAATCAGAGAGAGTGAAAGTGACATGCAATGTAGAGGGGAAGTTCTGTTCCAACCAGTGTTTCCTCTAAGCTGAGTTAGTGTGAGCTAGCTCACAGTTTTTTAGCCTCCGGCTCACACATTTTTGTCTTAGCTCAGGAAGGATGACTCCAGAGGAAACTAATTTGTGCAGTAGCCAAATCACTCGCTCACAGCTTTAATGCCAGTAGCTCACAACGTAGAATTTTTGCTCGCAAGACTCCACAGCTTAGAGGGAGCATTGGTTCCAACGTGGGTTTGGTAAAACGGGAGCAAATGCTAGCTGCAGATGGGGCCCCAGTCAGGAGGTGGGGAGAGTGTTCTAAAGAATCCTTGTAAAAGATGCAGAGATACAAGACATATGGAATGAGCTTAGTTAGAGCAGAGGGGAAATGATCGGGGGCAGAAAATTAGCATCTATGGTCTTTCTGCACTTGGATCTCATCCCTAGTTTTATCAGAGTTCAACTCGTGACATAATACTTTGCATATATCCCTGGTTATAACAGCATCTGTTTATCCTGGGACAAGAGTGGGGCAAAACCAGGGTGACCTCAGTGTAATGTGGAAATAAAAAATACCCCGAGATAATTACAGGGGTGAACTTGAATGTAGTATAGAATGTAAGTCCAGGGACAGAGTTGAACCAGGATTTAAGGTCTAGTGTGGAAAGGACCACATGTCCCTTCCTTTTCTGGCTATATTGTTTTATTGCTGATGTTGTTTATATAAGCTTGTAAACCATTTTATGGTATTTTATGGTTGGTAGCCGCCTTGAGCCAGCTCGCTGGATAGGCGGGATAAAAATGTAATAAATAAATATAAATAAATAAATAAATAGTCACAGCACCAGTATCTTAATGCAGAACTTTCCTCCATTCGATCTTTTGCTGTTAATTTATACACTTCACTTTTTGCTTCCTTCAAGATATCTTACCCAGTCTCAGATCTTAGGCACCTGATTAGATGATTACGTTCCTTCATACAAATCAGAGAACAATATTTGCATCCACCCCCAAACAGTAGCTTTCTTTCCTTAAACGTGCCACCTTTCTTTCTGCCCAAGGACCTTTGGTCACCTTCCCTTGAAGACTGTGCTAAAGTCACACTCAGCCTGCCCCTCACTGAACTGGTCTTTTGTCAGGGCCCCCTGCTTGGCCTCCCTGACTTCAGAATACCCCAGTTCATGGATCTCCCCACATCTGTGGCCAAATCCGCAAAAGCTCTTCCACTTCTTGTCATCGGTTCCTGGCACACCCTAGTTCGTGCCATGATCTGAACTGCGACCTGTGCCACATCTTTCTCTGGGAAGGTGGGTATGTTCTGCTGCACCACATGTGCTGATCTACTTAGGCTGATGGCCTGCAGTGTGTCTTTTTCTCCATCAGTCCCATCTCATACACTGAGGATGATCACACAGCGGCTCTGTTAGTGTTCCTGGGCCAAGTAAAGCTGCTATTTTACAAACTAAACACCATCCAAAATCATAAAACAAACTGCACTGCCAGGATTTGGGGGGGGGGGGGGAAGGGTTCTGGGCATAGGGATGCCAGCCTCTAGGTGGGACCTGGGGATCCCCCAGAATTACAGCTCATCTCCAGACTACAGAGACCAGTTCCCCAGGACAAAATGGATGCTTTGGAGGGTGGACTCTTATGGCATTGTCCTCCACTGAGGTCCCTGTCCTCCCCAGGCTCCATCCCCAAATCTCCAGGAGTTTCCCAACCTGGATCTGGCAACCCTACACTCCCCCCACACCCTGCCAGTGCCAGGGGGGAACTGGCAACCCTATCTTGGACAAGATGTGGCATTCATGCCAATGTGCACCCTCTTGAAGTGCATGTATGTGTGCATATAAATATACCCTCCTGGAGAGTGCCTCTGGGCTGATCTCCCATTTCCTGGTTGGAAAGATGCTCTGCCTAGCAGCAGAGAGGAGATCCCTGTATCGCAAGAGCCTTCATGACAAGCACCTTGAAGAGTACTGGACTCGGGAGACCAGGAACGGTGAAATCATGAAGCCTTTATTGAGTGATTCAGCATGCCCATTAGATGGTCAGAACAAGCATGCTTCCAGGGCCCTCATTATATGCTAACCGGAGCCACACCTTTGGCCGCACCCAAAAGGCCTGATAGGGGCTTAACATATGCGCATGTTTGTCATAGGTTCCCTGGAGGAGCCTTTGATTGCATTGGCTCCCCAGGGAGAACCTAGGTCCCACATTGGTGGAGGCTTTCAATCCGGATGTCTATTGTTCCTCCAGATTCAAGCTCCCCTCTCTGCCTGACCATGTGCTCTGGCCATGCGGCGGGCGCCATTACCTGGGAGCAGATGGCAGACTGGTTGCTACACAGAGCATACTACATTACACACCCATTCCTGGGGAGAACATTTCTGGTTGGCAGAGGACCCTCTGCTGGTCTGCGGGCCTTGGTAGATGCCCAGCCATGCTGTGCCTTGATGCCAGACTAAGCGCACCTTCCCTCTGGCAACGAAAGCTTGGCTAGGATTGCCAGCTCTGGGTTGGGAAATACCTGGAGATTTGGGAGGGGAGAGCCTGGGGAGGGGGGACTTGGGGAGGGGGGACCTCAGCAGGATATAATGCCATAGAGTTCACTCTCCGAAACAGCAGTTATTCCTCAGGGGAACTGACCTTGCTCACCTGTAGTTCAAATGTAAAGCAGGAGATCTCCAGGTGCCATCTGGAAGTTGGCTACCCTATTGGAGCCACTGCAAAATAAAGCCCATTCTAATGCCACTCCAGCATCAGAGTTAAGTCCTCATAAAGGAAACATGGGATGGTGCCAAGGATCCTTGCGAGGCTACGCGTCCAGAGTCTTGATTCAGTGGGAAACGAGAGTATACAAACAACAGTCGGTAGGTTTCAGGCCTGCTTTGGGGGCTGCAATTTGTGCAGAACTATCCTCCATCACTCACATCTTCAACATCATTTGTCTGATTGCCCAATTTTTGATGCGAAATAATTACAAGAGCACTTGGACTGTAAAACCTTCATTGTAATCGCTAGTTTACACCTTCCCTTGCCTAAGTGTTTTTATTCTGTTAACTGGTTTTTCTATCAGTCAAGGTGAAAAATGTCTTCGTTGTAGAAAGACTGATTGTTCTGCTTCTCAACAGCCTTGCTTTATTACCAGAAATGCTTGTTGAGATTTAAATGAGAGCCGCTATCTCGCCAAAAAAATAGCGTGGTAGCGGATGATATCTTTGCCACGTCAAGATACTGTTTCCAAGCGGCAGATTTATCAGCGACTTTGTTTGTCTAACTGAACAATGAGATCTGACTGTACGCTAATGGTGGCTAACAGGTGGGCATGGAAAGCTGTAGGCAAGAGGGCAACTCAAGACCGAAAACAAAATTCAAGGATCATTCTTGATGATGGGCAGTCTAGGGTTTGGATCCCTGGACAGTCTGCTAATGACCATGTTTTCTGCTGGCACAGTGAGCCTTTCGTCTTGCAAGAGGCTCCTTGCCCCTGAGAAAGCACCACCACAAGAGGAATGTATCCACAGCAGATCCAACCCCTGGGATAATAAGTTGTCATCTATTCCAAACTTCTTGCAACAAGAGAAGGCTCTTTAAAGGGATCATGCTGGCAGGGGAGGGACTTTCCAGGAGTTGGGGCAGGGCACCATGATGTGCTGATGTCACATGGAAGTGACATCATATCGGCAACAGTCTGGTTTTTGGGCAAACTCTGTGATAAAATTGCCCTCAAACCATAGTTTTGCCCCCAAAACAAAGCATCGCTGTGCGATGTCACCGACATGATGACATCACTCCTGCGTGACATCAGCATGTTGCATCTGGCTACTGATTTGAATCTATCTGCTGAAAGAGAAGTTTAGTCCACTCATACCCAAAAGGGAGCTGTGGTGCATTCTCCAGTGTTCAGGGTTTATTGATTGTTTTTCTCAGGGGTCATTTTGTAGAAAAAGAGGTGCAAGAGCTCATTAGCATAACTCATTTGCATAATTCATTTGCATATGCCACACTCCCTAACATACCGAAAGTGTGTCAGAAGGCAACACCCACCCCTCAGGCTCCACTCCACAGGTGAGTGAAACTGACCTGCTCTTCCTCCATTCCCTTCCCCATCCAATACTTTATGCAATAAAAATAAGCGTAAAGAACACACCCTCATTCTCTTCCTGCTCCCTTGAAACCACCAGGTTTCAAGTAGACTTGAGATACCCAGGACATGTGCACCACCCATCCCTTCCCCTTCCCCTCCCCACAACAAGACACCCTGTGAGGTAGGTGGGGTTGAGAGAGGTCTTTTGAGAACTGCTCATGAGAGAACAGCTCTGAGAGAACTTGTGACTGGCCCAAGGTGGGGAGTGGGGAATCAAACCCGGTTCTCCCAGATTAGAGTCCAACTCCTGACCACTACACCAAACTGATGGGGTGGAAGCTGCTGAAGGGTTGGTGAAATTTCTCCAGTACTTATGTGCCATGTGCCCAGATAAAAAATGGTATACTTAGAAAATTTATATGCCACCTTGAGCAAGTCTCTGGAAAAGCAGCACACAGTCATAAAAGGAACAATGATAAAATTATCAATATTAAAACAAGACATTAAAAATAATAAAGACCCTAGCAGGGCTTTCCCCGGGGCGCTGTGCCTCTGCACTGCTCGGGGAAGCCGAGGAGGGGGTGGGGCTTGGTCATGTGCCCGCCCCCTGGGCTCCTCACTCCCGGAGCTGCGCTCCTGTGCGCTCCTGCTCCAACGGACCCCTGGTTTTTCTCTTGCAGTTTAGCTTGCCTCTTGTTTCTCTCTTTCCTCAGTGTTAGTGTGTGTGAGTGCTTGTGCTCTGAAGGCCTTTCTGTTGCATTAGTAGCCTGTAGTCAGTTGCAGTAAAAGTCACTGAAAGCAAACTCCAAAGCATGGATTAGATTAGTTCTCAAACTCAGGCAACAGGTTATGGGCCAGGACCCCAAGATAAATTGCGAGAAATCTATACCTGTGTGTCAGTAAGAGAAAGGAGGGATACGCCCAATCCAGAGGAAGACGGCAAGCAGTGCAGATATCAGTTTGCAGTGGCCAAACTGAGTAGTAGCAATTAGCAGTTGTGGAAGTTCAGACTGGAAATGCTGCTGTGCAAAAATGACCTCTGGAATGTTTTAAGCACTGGCAGACCAGACAGACAGATCCTGTAGAATGGGACAAGGAAAACAGGTAAGCAAAGGCAACTATAAGCCCATTAGTGGAAGATGATCAACTGATCCACATAAGGAAAGAAGATACAGCTAAAGGTATGTGGAAGGCACTCCAGAAAGTGCATGACTGTTCAAACCTAAACAGCAAGCTTTACTTCTGCATAAACTGTATAAAATGAGTCTTAGCAGAGAGCAAGATATGCATGAACATGTAGATGCCACGTTAGAAATTGTGTAACAGTCGCATGGGCTCGGAGAAGAAATTAAAGACAATTAGGTAGTGGCATTATTACTGTGCAGTCTTCCAGAGTCCTATGGGACCAAGCGAAGCAACAACCCTCAGACGCTCAACTCGATCAACTTAAGGCATACCGCCTCACAGACTATCCTATATAGCCAAAGCTGAGAAAATACCAGAGCGCTTGTCTTGGGAAGACATCTCCAAGTTGCCTGAAAGTCAAGCCAGAAAATGGAGAGAGGCAGTAGCAGAAGAGATACAATCACTTCACAAGGATAAGACTTGGACACCTACCAAATTGCCACCTGGGCACAAAATTGCTGATGCTCTCATGAGATCATTGCCTGGAGACCGCCACTGGGCCCTTCAAGCAGAATTAAACATGGTGGAATAGTGCACATGCTATCAAGAAGGGGTGTTGGAGAAGCAACAGCCTGCTAAGAGTCTAATTACTTTAAATACTGCTGATCAAGTAGTCCGCTTGTACCCTAGGGGGAGCTGTGGAGTATTCTCTGGTTTTGGGGGTTTGTTGAATGTTCTCTCATGCAGTTCAGCCGGCCTCTTGTTGTTTCTCTCTCTACTGCGGGTTAGTAGTGTTAGTGCTTGTGCTCTGAAGGCCCCTCTGTTGCATTAACCGCCTGCAGTCAGTTATTGTCATTTTGCATAATCCTGTTGCAATAAATTCATTGAAAGCAAACCCCAAAGTGTGGATTAGATTTTTCCTGAACTTTGCCAACCACTTATTGGGATGCCAGTCTTCAGGTGGGACCTGGGGAATCCCCTGGAATTACAGCTCACCTTCCGACTACAGAGATCAGTTCCCCGGGAGAAAATGGCTGCTTTGGAGGGTGGACTTTATGGCATTGTACCCCAATGAGGTCCTTGTCCTTCCCAGGCTCCGCCCCCAAATCTCCAGGAGTTTCTCAGCCTGGATCTGGCAACCCTAACCCACCCCCTCCATCAGCCACCTGGCAACCTTAGCTACTAAATAAACAGATTTGACCATCTAGTATTATTCCATAGCTTCTGGTTGCTTTCATAACTGACCTTGATTACATTCCGTTTACCATAACGAAGGTTACATTCAAGCCACCCCCAGCCTTCCGTTTGGCTCGCTATGGAGCCCAGCTTGATTCATCAATTCTTTATTTGGACTGCATTTCTTCACTGCCATCAGCCTTATTCTCCATGACGTCACCCGTTAATGGACATTTAATCCTCCCCCCACATTCCAGCTTCTCGCTTTGATTTACTGTCATGGTACCCAGAATTCTCATTAATGCTCCATTTCAGGAATGTATTCTTTTCCAAGAAAGCATTTAGGAAGGTTTTAAGCCTGTGGTTATGCCTCACACTGAAACTGAATGGGTCTCCATCATGTGCTGAAAGCTAAGTATGTTTATAAGAGTTTTCCTATATCCAATTACCATTAAAAATTAATCTGAAGAAAATTGGAAACTTCTCCAGCTCACAAAACAGAAATGTGTAATGGGGAACGGGGAGATGTGACATTTTCTGACAATGTTAGGACACCAAACATGGGACTCATTCCATTTTGTCCACACTCCAGCCCTGTGAAAGGACTTCTTCACACAATACACAATTAACTTGTGGAACTCACTGCCACAGGGTGTGACGATGGTTGCCACCACTGGCATAATTTAAATGTTATTCTGATAAGGCAAACACACTTATCCAGGGACCTTGGCACTGACATGGGATCTTGTTCAAATGTATGCTGTTACCTGTGCAAAGAAGCAATGCGTGCCTATGTAGCACAACAGAGACTGGTAGTCCAGGCAGAGGTCGTGCTGCCATGCTAATTAGATGGGCATAGCTACTTTGCACAGATAGCAGCCCAGTTTAAATGAGACCTGCTCCCGTACTGAGTCCCATAGAAGAGTTCTTTTGCCTCAGCAGCCTAATGTTTAAATCAGACCTCAGGAGGTTTTAAAAGGTGGTCAAGCAAATTCAGGAGAAAAATATGTCCATGAGTGGCTAATTTGCCACATTGGTAGGGAGAGTAGGGAAAGTAGGGAGAGTTGGGTGAGGAGACATTGGGAGGGGCATCATAGAATTTCTGGCAATTCCTAGAGCTACCCCACCTCACTACCAGGTTTTCCCCAGAAGTGATGTAGCAGGGTAGTGGACATCACTGTTTAATTCCCCCCCCTTCTGCCGCCACTCAGTGTCAATGGGCAACTAGGGCTGCTGGTGGGAGGCCTCCTGCCATAGTGAGAGATCTAAAAAAACAAAGAGCAGGACAGAGGAAATATGCCAAAGAACAATAAACTGAACAGAAGAACAGAAGAGAAGCCAGTGTTGGATCAGGCCAATGGCCCATCCAGTCCAACACTCGGTGTCACACACAGTGGCCAAAAACAGCAGGTGCCTCTTGAAGCCATCCATGCTTGTAGCCGCCACCACCTCCTGTGGCAGTGAACAACTGTGCTCAGCAACAAAAACCCAGCTCAAATCTTAGACAAATGTATCAAAATATAATATAGAGGACTCAGTCCAGTGCAATTCAAATACTGTGATGAAATTAGATAGAGAAAGCCATGTTGTACATCCAAAAGACACGGATATTTTAAGAAATCCAGGGCTATGCCTGGTTTCTTACCAACGCATACGCTTCTTTTCTGATGCAAAGTTGCTTACTGCTCAAATCAAAGTCAAAAAGTTCTTTTGACTTTGAGCTGAAAGCAACTTTGCATAAAGGAAGAATATGCTGGTGAAAGTTCTCCTTTTGGAGCAGAAGACCTGGGGTTCCGTCTTTGTGAAGAAGCCTTGGGAGAAACACAGCTTGGTATAAGCTAGCTCCCAAATATAGAAGCATATTGGAGGAACCTACATTTTGCTTGTCCACCAGATTCCTCTGAATTCTTTAACTCTCTTTTGGGACTATCTAAATTTTGAAGACTGTGTTCTATGTTATTAGAGTTCTGGTATATGCGTTGGTAAGAAATCGGGTGTAGTCCTGGATTTCTTAAAATATCAGTGTCTTTTGGATGTACAACATGGCTTTCTCTATCTAATTTCATCACAGTATTTGAATTGCATTGGACTGTGTCCTCTATATTATATTTTGATACATTTGTCTAAGATTTGAGCTGGTTTGTTGTTGATGATGATGAGCACAGTTCATTGTTCTTTGGCACATAGCAGGAGATCTGGCAGCCCAAGCTGAGGAGTCCTTTCTTGTTCAGAGGCCGTATACCTCTGAATGCCAGCTGTTGGTGGCCAACAACTGCAGGAAGTTTGGCCCTCTCTGGCCCTACTTGTGACCCTCTCTGGCCCTACTTGTGATCCTCCTAGGGTATCCAGTTGGCCTCAGCAGGAAACAGGATGTTGGGAGTCTGGATTTTGGACTTGATCCAGGCAAGGGTTCCTCATGTTCTTAAGTTAATCAGCAAGGGTGTTTTTTGTGTGTGGTGTAACTTCATCGACATTCAACATTTGTTATGATCAATTGCCCAACAGGGTGCATATCTGGGGTCAACTTCATTGGGCACCTACTGAGCCCCACAGCCCAGCAGAGGTCCCAGCTTCTGCTTCTTGGTGCCACTGCCTCCTTGCCTGTCCTCTGAAACCGAATAAGCAACAGAGGAGAAAAAAGAGGAAGCCTCTCTGAGTGCCCTGGTACTGTGTGGTGGTTGACTGAAAACCGTGAAAAGACAGATGTGTCACTGAAAGTCACTTTGGTAGCAGCATCTGCTAACTCTTCTGGATGGATAAAGTACCTGTCATTTACATTATCATTGTCCCCTCCCATTGTATCCCTTCCCCTCCTCCTGCCATCTAGCACAAGTGACAAATAAGTAGAGCAGGTGCAGGAACTTAGAAGAGACATTTCCAGCAACTGCCGTTGTTTTCAGCAGTCGACTATAATACCAACAATAACGTAAGCCACATTTTCCATTTAGTCGTTCCCTTACCTCAATGACCAAATGGACATCCCTGTCCTGAGCTGCATAGTGAATTTGTGCCAGATGACAACGAGAATCACCACATCCAGCAAATACATGTCTGAACTGTGTGTACTTTCAAATATTCCGATCATCTTCTGCAACACACTTGAGGTTCCACAGCAAGTGCTAGGAAATCCCTCAGCAGAGCAATCACTGTAGACAGCATAACCCCCCCACTGCCCTGTCCTCTAATGAATCTCACTAGCACTGTTACAAACGGGCAACTTCAGGAGATGCAACATGACACCCAGCAAGCAGCCACTCATACTATCTCATATGTCTTTCCATAGGCTCGAAATGCCTCCAACAGTGCCATCCTAAGCAGAGACACAGCCTTCTAAGTCCATTGAAGTCAGTGGGCTGAGAACGGTGAAACTCTGTTTAGGACGGCACTGCCAGTCAGTCGCCTTATCGGTTGTCAGAACAAGTAACTTGTCATTTTTTTCTTAAGGTGAACCTTGTCTGATTGACACTTCTTTGTTGGCAAGATTTCTATTTCAAGAACAATAGCGCGACAATTTCTATCAATCTTTTCATCTTAGTCATAACTTCATAACCGTCTAATCCAAGCATCTTCTTTCATTCTCTCTCTTTTAACTACCTCCTTCCTGGGGAGTACTTTTGATAAAAACTTTACGCAAGGATAGAAAAAATAATTAGATACAATCAGAACAATCTGTTCAGGAAAAGACGGGTATATAACACAATGCATGTGGTTTGAAGATTGTTCTCGGCAAGATGCCGTCACATATATTAATCTGTGCATAACTTGTTCATACACACACTTAGCATGAAACGATATATAAACACACACACACACTGCAGTGCTTTGATGAGAACCACTTTTACAAGGTATGCATGGCTCACAATCTTACACACACATCCATACTGTTTTATTCATTTAAATCACACAATGTTCTACCCTTAGTTGCTAAGGGGGCAGGCTAAGCTTACATGTGTCCATAAGAAGTCCATAAGACTTCTCCTGCAGCATAAATTGCAACTGCAAGGTAGGATTTAAATTGGGAAAGTTGTGCAGGAGAAAAGGGTTAAGGACCTCACCTCCTCCCCATCTCTGTATGCCCCAGCTCCTTGTCATGGGCTGGGATGCCAGTCAGAGGGAGTCCAGAATAGGTCGAAGTCAGGAGCCCAGAAGACAGTGCAAAGTTCAAAGCCAAGCTGGGGTCAGGAGCCAGGAACACAGAACCAAGTCCAAAGCCAGGGGGTCCGAAGGTCTAGGTGCAAGAACTGAACCAAAGTGGATACGAGATGGCATGAAGCTGACTCATTGCTTCCACAAAGAGTACTGCCCAGAGTGTGGAGTTAAATGCTGCTTCCAATTAGCCAGCTTGCACGATCACCCAGGTTCCTGTTAAAACTGGGCTAGCCACACGTCTTCCCTGTAGCCTGGCCTCTTGCCGCCTGGTTGCTAAGTTTTGCCACAGTCACTCCCTTAAATGAGTCACATGTGGGGGTGAGTCAGGAGGACTTTCAGCTTGCAATTCTTCCCCCTTCTCTGAGCCAGGTGTGAAGAATGCTGATACAGGCAACTGCCAGTTATCCTCCTTTGCTGCTTCAGATGGGCCAGCTACGATTTCTGCAAGCTGTCAGCTCTCCCTCATCTGCGCCCATGACACTCCACACCAGTTCATCCCCCATACGCACACAAAAGCTAATGACAAATTTTTAAAAAAGAAACAGGAGAGGCAATCAGAGGTCTCCTACCTGGAAATCTAGTTTGTTTTGGAAACAAATCTTTTTGTCACTGCATTTAGGACTTCCCTGGAAAAGTCATGATCCAGATTTCAGAAAGTGATGGCAGTGGCCATAAGTTACTTGCCAGTGAGGACTAGCCACTAGCCACCCCAGCTCTTAGGTGCTCCCGGGCTGAGAACCAAACAGGACCTGACCAAGAAGTCCAAGGTTGCAGTCACACGGCCCCTTTAAATCCGGGAGGGCTCCCGGATTTAAAGGGGCCACATTTTGCGGCAGCGGCGGCCGCTGAAGAGGCAGCCGCTGAAAAGGCAACCACGGCAGAAGTGTCGGCGGCCGCAGTGGAAACAGCGGCCATGGCGGCCGCTGAAGAGGCAGCAGCGGGAACGGCGGCGGTGGCTGCGGAAGAGGCGGTCGCAGCAGCGGCAGAAGCGGCAGTGGCAGCCAAGGACCCGCCAGCCGCCTAGTGAGTTTGGGGTTTTTTTCCCCCCCTTTTACTTTTGGGCGCTCGAGTGGCCAAGCGCCCAAGTGTAAAAGGGGGGGGGAATGGCCAGTGGGACTATCTGGACAGCCCTGCTCTTGCAATGCTTGCGAGAGAGGGCTGTCCAGATACCTCAAATGCGGGTTCCTCCCACAACACCCGGGAAAACATTTGATTTTCCCAGGGTCGGAAAACGCGGGAGGAACCCGCATTTGAGCCCGCTTCAGCGCGGGACTTGGGGCAGGCCGTGTGGTCGGCCCCTTTAAATTCGGGAGGAAATAGCCCTTCCTCCCACATTTAAGGGCCATGTGGCCGCAGCCCAAGTCTGCTGCATAATGGTTCTGACCCTAGCCCAGTGCCCAGATGACCTGCCAGCCATGAGACCACTCATTCTGCACTGATCCATAACTGAAATGATGCAGTAAGATGAAGCCTAGTTGTACCAAGTCAGCTGAAGATGACACAGCCATTTTATACCTAGTCAGACCATTGGGCCATCTGCTAAGTATTGTCTAGTCCGACAGGCAGCAGCTCTCCGGGGTTCCACCACAGGAAATGCTTAGTGTTCCACATAAGGGATTCCTAAGTGGGGTTCTCTCCTGTTTTTTCAATAGCATGCAGAATTGACACGTTTCCTCACTGGGGCAAATAGAAGCCTTTCCATTTCCTGCAAATCCTTTTGGTGTGTGTTCCAGTCTTGCTCATCACACCAGGCACGTCAGATGGGAGGCTCTAACATTTGGGCAAAAAAACTCTATGGCCAACATAGAGTTTTTGCCCAAATGCTAGACCGGGCTGGCATGATGATGTCACCTCTGGGTGACGTCATCATCCGGGCACATCGGGTGCGATGGGGCTATTTGGGGGCAGGGCTCCCTTACCAGCCAGCTGGCCGGTGGTAGATTGGGGAACCCCCTGCCCCCATCAGGGGGATGGCAACCCTAGCATGCCTTGAATGCGATGCCTCTCTATGTCTTAACCTGGGAGCTGCCCTCTGACCCCTCCCCTCTCCCTTTGTCCTCTCCCTCTCTGCACATGGCCTTCCATGGAGACAAACGTCTCTGCAGATCTCTCCTGTAGATCCAATACCCTCATACTCCCACACACAAGATGCCGGACAAGCTGGCCATTTGGGATCGGGAAAGTCCTCTTTAGATTAGGCTCCCTTCTCTTCCTTTAACTGCAACCTGAATGTGAACTGGATCTACTCAAATAAATGTAAGTTTACCTTTTTTGCAATATATTTCTTGGGCGATTTCTTCACTGCACTCAGTATCACGCTGCTATGACTGGGCAAAACTCTGCTATATTAACCAAATATCCCAATAGAAACATGGAGCCAAGGCTGAAAGTAAACAAGTTCAGGTTGGTACAGGGAACCCATGAGAAAGTGACAGAAATGGTACTTTCCTAGTTCTGCAAGAGAGGCAGCGCCAGTAAGAAATCTAAATTACTTTCACCCTCGGCACAGACTAGATCTTCCAGAGATGTGGGGCGATTTGTAGAACGCTCGTTTAAAGCTTCCCATGTATTTGGCAGCCAGCCCTTGGACTGTCAGAGCCCGGTACTTTGAACAATATTCATATCTTGCCCCCATCACAATTGCAGGTTATTGCAACTGATTCCAAGTGATGTTAAGAACCAGGGACCGGGAGTGCCTGTTAGCCTTGGCTTCTCAGGTTGTATATATTTTTCTGTACAGCAAAGCCACAAGTGGGAAGACGACAGTTAAACGAGCCGTGATTCACACCGCCGTCCTACTCTGTATCGAAAGGCATTATTTAAAAATACACTGCAAAAGTAATTGCTGTTTCCGATGTGTCTTTTAAAAGCAGAAGGGGGGCGGTGAACAGCAAAGCCTTTGTGGACAACAATTCAGCAGGAGGCAGCATTGACCGGGGGGCGGGAGGGGGATGGATTGTTCCAGTGTTGGTGGTGCAATGTACTCAGAAGGGCATAACTCTGTTTAGGATTGCATTGTTTATTTCTTGGACAAAGAAGAAAAAGAGAGAGGTTCTTTTACTCTACCCTGCAAACTTTCCCATACACTGCATAGACGGGTGGGAGCACATTCTCTCTGCCCACACACACACACACACACACACACACATGTAGCATTGCTCATCTTCGGCACTTTTTTTTTTTTTGCTGGCAAGTCACTGGTGACTTATGGTGATCGCCTGGGGTTTCAAAGCTAGAGATGTTCAGAGGTGGCTTGCCACTGCCTGCCTCCATGTCATGACCCTGTTATTTGATGATGGTCTCCCATCCAAATACTGTCCACTGCTGACCCTGCTTAGCTTCCAAGATTTGATGAGATCAGGCTAGCCTGGGCTGTCCAGGTCAGCATAAATGTCTGCTATCTAGCCCCAAAACGCCGCACTCATTACGAAGGTTGAGGGTTAGGCAAGCAGCAGGTCTCCTCACCTCGCCCCAGAGATCAGTAATCCCAGACCAGAGTCTGAAGAGAAATGTCCCATCTGTTCACACACACACACACACACCACATACCCAAATCCACCTTGTAATTTTTGGCATGCCCCCGAAGTGTCGTGTTCCAGCCCTCTGGATCCATTTATGAAGCAAGTCCTGCAGAAATGGGACCCTCTATGTTAGGCAACACCCCACCTTCCAGAAAAAAAGTCAACTGAAAAGAGATTTGGGATTTTTATGACTGGGGCTGCCAGATACAGAAGGGAAGACCCAGGTTAGCGAACAGAGTCATCCCTCCCCACATTCCAGGAAACAAGAAATGTAGGATTGTGAGGAAGCACGGAAAAAAACACCTGTGAAATATTTTGTCCTTTAGGATGAGTGAAACGCTTTTAAAGTCAAGGTTTCACCCAAGATGTGTCATATAAAGGAGTTTTTTAAAAATATATAAAATGTAATGTAAAACTATCTACAGATGATTAAATAATGATAAGCAGAGGACATGCAAGGATTTGTGGGGGCATCTCACTTCCCCTCTCCCACTATTTCCTCCTTCCCTTCCCCAAAAGCCTATATAGCCTCTCCCCTTTTTCTGCTTCCTTTTCTCCTTCCCACCCACCAACCATCCTACCTTTTATCTGCCCCCATCTTCAACTATATCTATTATTTGTTTACATAATTTATACCCCACCTTTCTGCATAATGGGGACCAAAAGCAGCTTGCATCATTCCCCTCACTCATTTTATCCTCACAACAACCCTGTAGGGTAGGTTAGATTCAAAAAATGTAACTGGCCCAAGGTCATCCAGTGAACTTCTGCAGCAGAGTGGTGATTCAGACCTGGGTCTTTCAGATCCTAGACTGAAATGAAGCACTACACCACACTGACTGCTGTCATTCAGTAGCAAGCAGCCAGTCCTAAGTGAGTCTTGCAGGTCTCATGGTACCAATTTACCAGAGGTTGCTGCCAGGCTTGGCCCTGAAGAGTCCTTAAAGGTCAAAACAGCTCTGCCCCTCTGACTTCTACTGACAGAAACCAAGGCTTGAAGGCTAACAATACTGTTGTGATTGCCTAGCAACTCTACAATGCCCATTGAGAGGGCATTCATTTCTTAAAGGCAGAGGCTTCTATTATTTTGGAGGATAGGCTGAAACCCCTTCTCCATGCACACCACAGTCCTGATCTGAATCAGCCATCACGTGCATAGGAATTAAGGAGAACCCTGTTACATAGGGTGGGGATCCTAGTCCCAACCAGTGTGTTCTGAGAATTGGTCCTGGAGTTCCATGGTAGCAGAAAGGTTGGATATAAATTACTTCGGGAGCAACCTGAAGCTGGTCTACTCAAATATAAGTCTCCTGTTATTCAGTGCGGCTCGTTCCCAGAAAAGTGCCCTTAGGACTGCCCTCTAAATGTGTTTGTTTTCTCTTTGCAGGCAATTGTTTTAAATAGGGTTTTTTTTCAAAAATGGTACCTTTCACTTGTCATCTGAAGTGGCACAGTCCATTCTGTCATTTCATCCATGTGTGTGTGTGTATGCACACCCAAAAGTGGCTATCACAGTTCCGTAAGCTAAGATTGATTGATTGATTGATTTTATTTTTATTCTGCCCTCCCCGCCTCTCAGCGGGCTCAGGGCAGCTAACAACATAGTTCCCATAAAATACAATAAAATACTATACAAGTTTAAAACCTGACGCCAACTACTAAGCTTTCTCGGATTCCCGAACTTTTATCGCTCATTTATCAATAACTTTGCAAAATACAGCTTACCCCTCACATACTTATTAAAAACAAAAGGAGAGGCAGCAGCAAAGCCAGGGGCTTGGTTAAACTGGACCCCAGAATGCCAAGCTTCTTTCGAAGCTCTGAAAGCCTTGTTCATGTCGGAGCCAATTTTAGCCCACCCAAACGAGAACAAAAGTTTCGTAGTACAGGTGGACAATTCAGAGGTGGCAATGGGGGGGGCATACTATAGGAGGGGGACAATGGGAAACTGCACCCTCACGCATATGTGTCAAAAAAGTTTGGAGACAGGGAGAGGAACTGGGCTGTTTGGGACAAAGAGGCTGCTGCAATCCGCCTCGCTCTCACCACCTGGAGACACTGGTTAGAAGGGGCCCGCATCCCATTTGAGGTCTGAATTGACCATAAAAACCTCGAAGCCTTAAAAACCCAATGCACGTTGAACGCTAAACAGCTGCGGTGGGCCAATTTTTTCTCAAAATTTAACTTCACCCTTCGCCACTTCCCGGGAAAATTGAACTTCCTCGCAGATGCCCTTTCATGTCTTCCCCAATATGAGTGTAAAAAAGACCCCATCATTGACTCAATGTTCACACCAGAACAGTTTGGGGGGGCAGCCATTACTCAAAGCCAAACCCAGGGGAAACCCCCCCTCGAACTTAATGTGTGGGTTTCCCAGTGCACAACAGCCTACCAGCCCTCGGAAACCACCAAATTGCAACAACTCGGGAGGGCGATTTTAAACCCCAATGGGTGTTGGCATCATAATGACTTACTTATAATACCGTTGTCCTTAAGATGGGTTATGTTATGTCCTTTGCCCCCCTACATTTCCCCTAAAGTCAGCCAGTGTCAAAAGATGACCTCGAGCACTTTGAAAGAAAGAATAATTCTGGTCTTCTTTTTCTCCATGCAGCTCCAACTTGTGTGTCCCCTTTTGATTATCCTCAAATTTTAAGGCACCAACTTCTCAAGCCTTTCTCCGTGAGAACAATAGACTGGGACAATAACAAATTACTTAAATTCGCCTGCCAAAGAGTAAATTCCAGGCTGAATTTCCAGTCCATGCTTGCCCAGAATCAGGACTAATGTCCTAGGCTGCACGCATGTTGAGCAGCTGATCAAATCTCCAGCAGATTGCTACTAGCCTAAACTCCCTACTTACTGTTGGTCGCTGTTGTTATTATAATCAGGTAACATCAACTTTGCTCCTAATGAAGGTCTTCTGTAGGATGACTGCTAATTCAGAAGGTTGACCTTATATAATTGGTCCCCCACCCCCACCCCGGTTCTATGAATCCATGGGAAATTGAATACCATGGGGAGCTCATTCTTATGGCTAAATCCATTAAGCCCTCACATATCCCTCACATAAAATGCTGAAGAGACATTGGCAAAGAATAAAATTCCAAGCTTGCTTTTTTTCCCCCTAGTGAGCACCAACACAGCAAAAACACGGGCTCTGATTCAAAACCACGTCACATCTTTTTTTTTTCTTTTTTTTTAAATTGGATGTAGAAACAATCTCATAAAAGCTGGGTCGAGACGCATTTGAACCCAAATGAACACACACATTTTGTCGAAACTTAAAGCTGGGTTTCTCACTCTTTTATAAGGCACTGGGCTTACCTCAACTCCCTAAATTCCCTTTCTTTTGTAAAGAGAGAGGGTGATATTCTCAGACTGTTGCATTCTGGGCACGGTATGATGGATTGTGCCACGCCAGATAAAATCTGCAGTGTGGTGATGAATGAGTGGCATGTCTACTGCGCAGATGGAAAGGACCAGCCCTGCCGGTTCATTGACAAGCCAGAAACAAGCCCCCCCCCCCCCCAGTAAATAAATAAAGCTCTCTATAAAATGTCAGTAAAGATGGATCTCTCCCAAACCATTACCGGGTTTAGATCCAGCTGAGAATTCTCCTCAAAAACAGGCACGATCTGGATGTTAACCTATTGCCAGGCATTGATTCAGCTCTGAGTCAGACTTAACCACTGCCCACAGCAATCACCAAGAGCATGCCAGTGTGACGTGCCATGCATATCCCCGTACCTTTAGCTACTGCGCCGAGACTTGGCACAGACACACACCTTATCTCTCCTGTTATCTAGATTATACACGTGAAGCACAGATAGGAACAGGAGGAATCCTCCATCCAGGGGCTTCTGTTATGGGAGGGTTGTGGGGGGGGGGGGTTTAATGGCTTCTGTGGCAGCTGATAAGCCAATGGCATGCTTGCCGCTTGGAGAAGCACAGCTTAATGACACACTGAGTCAACATATTGCTTCGGCGTGGGAGAAGTGAGCAGTCAGTGATGTCAGCCTCAGCTCTGTCGTGCGGGCTTGAAGAAGCTGGCAATGCTCAGGCCGAGAGAGAGAGAGAGAGAGACAGAGAATGCCCATCAGGCACCAAATCTTAAAGCCTAATCCCCAAGGGCATATCCATCCACTCAGCTCCTAAGCAGAGCTTGCAGGGAGCTGCAGAAAAGTTCAAAGGGTGAATGGAAAGGTGTGTATTTCTATATGCAGACCAAGTGCCTTTTTTTTTTTTGCTTTGAACAGCCCAACAAGGGTCAGGATCTGCCAGCGTTGCAGGTGGCTACGCCAAAGGGCTGGGTCTACAAAACAACAACAATAATTGCCTGTTGTCAAGTTGCGACTGATTCATGGTGACGCAGGACCATGGGTTTTTCAAGGCAGGAGATGAACAGAGGTGGCCTCTGCATAGCAGTCCCCGCCTTTCTTGAGAGCCAGTCTGGTGTAGTGGTTAGGAGCGCAGACTCTAAGCTGGGAGAATCGGGTTTGATACCCCCACTCCTCCACATGCAGCTGCTGGTGTGACTTTGGGTCAGTTACAAGTTCTCTCAGAGCTGTTTTCTCAAGGGTAGTTCTTGAAAGAGCTCTCTCAGCCCCACCTGCCTCACAGGGAGTCTGTTGTGGGGAGGGGAAGAAGAAGAAGAGATTGGATTTATATCCCGCCCTTCACTCACTTGGAGTCTCAGAGCGGCTTACAAACTCCTTTCCCTTCCCCTCCCCACAACAGACACCCTGTGAGGTAGGTGGGGCTGAGAGAACTCTTTCCCAAGCTGTCCTTGAGGGAACAGCTGGTACAGAGCTATGGCTTGCCCAAGGTCATCCAGCCAGGTGCAAGTGGAGGAGTGGGGAATCAAACCTGGTTCTCCCAGATTAGAGGCCGCGCACTTAACCACTACACCAAACTGGAAGGGAGATTGTAAGCCCCTCTGAGACTCCTTTAGGTAGTGAAGGGCAAGGTATAAATCCAATCTCCTCCTCCTCCTCTTCTTCTTCTTCCATCCAACTACTAGCCAAGAGGGGAGTGGCTATGGCTCAGTGGTAGAGCATCGGCTTGGCATGCAAACGGTCCCAGGTTCAATCCCCGGAATCTCCAGTTCAAAAGATCAGGTAACTGGTGATGTGGGAGACCTCCACCTGAGACCCTGGAAAGCCACTGCCAGTCTGAGTAGATGGACCAAGGGTCTGATTCAGGATAAGGCAGCTTGACGTATGTTCAAGTGACCCTTGCGATAGCCTCCAAGATCAGGCCATTCAGGCTGCTGTATGTCCGTGCAAGCCTGAGTTTGAATCCCCGTTTAGCTGCACAGCTTTGGACAAGTCAGTCTCCCCTTGCCTTATCCTACCTGGCAAGGCAGTTGTTAGGCTAAAAACAAATCTTAAAGACTGACTGGAGCTCCTCCGAACAAAACAGCCCGGTTCTAAAGGCAGCCCGGCCCCCGGCTAAAGGCAACTACTCAGCCAAGACATTTCTAGCTTACCACTGACAACTAGCACAAAGCTTGGCAATCTCATTCCAGCCTGCAGACCAAGAAGCCCTTTGAGGAAAGGCTGAGGGACTTGGGAATGTTCAGTCTGGAGAAGAGGAGGCTGAGGGGGGACAGGATTGCTGCTCTCTTGAAGGATCTGAAGGGCTGCCACTTAGAGGAGGGCAGGGAGCTGTTCCTGTTGGCAGCAGAGGAGAGGACTCGCAATCATGGATTTAATTTAAGGGCGGGAAGATACCGGCTGGTTCTTAGGAAAAACATTTCACAGTAAGAGTTGTTCAGCAGGGGAACCAGCTGCCTAGGGAGGGAGTGAGCTCCCCCTCACTGGCAGTCTTCAAGCAACGGCTGGGCAAACACTTGTTGGGGGGCTCTAGGCTGATCCCGCACTGAGCAGGGGGTTGGACTAGATGGCCTGTCTGACCCCTTCCAACTCTGTGATTCTCTGAAGAAGACAAAGTTCTGGAGGGAACCAGGTTCTGAATACATGATGCTGGGGGGGTCCTGGATCAGGTCAGCCACAGGGAAGCCTCATGGAGTTTGGGGCTGTGGTGCTGGGAAGGAGACCTTCACAGTTTCAGTAACTCCCTTTCTGGGCATCGCTCTGGTAGGAAGAACAAAAATCATACCCATGTTCTGCTGGGGTCTGAAGCATCCCAAAGAGGCCGTTATCAATTGTGGACATGGGGGAAGAATACTACCCCCCCCACACACACACACACCATGTCGTTGGTACTTATCACCATTGTTCCCTCTAAGCTGAGTTAGTGTGAGCTAGCTCACAGGTTTTTTTAGCCTCCGGTGCACACATTTTTGTTTTAGCTCAGGGAGGGTGGGCTCCAGAGCAAACTAATTTATGCAGTAGCCAAATCAATTGCTCACAACTTTAATGCCAGTAGCTCGCAAAGTAGAATTTTTGCTCACAGGACCCCACAGCGTAGAGGGAGCATTGCTCCCCTTTTCTGGTGACTGGTGGCTGATCCAGTCATAGACCACCAGTGTCCTTCTGGCCACAGTGGTGCAGTGGTTAGAATATCAGATTAGGATCTGGGAGACCAAGGTTCGAATCTCTACCAACTATTAGCAAACCCCAGCAAGGGGCTTTCAAGGCAAGTGAGAAGCAGAGGTAGTTTGCCAGTTATTTCCTCTGCAGAGCCTTACTTGATGGTCTCCTATCCAAGTCAGCCTTATAGTATTGGGTTAAATGTAAAAAAATATATAAAAATCCATTGTTTCGGAAGCACAGGAGCTTTTCACGGTATCCCTGATCCTCCACGTTTCCCAGTTAAGGGGAAAATGCTGTTCAAACAAATTACAAAGGTGATCTGACTCCGATGGTAACAAGAGAAAGAAATTTTACTTACAAAAATAGGAGCACATCTTACATGACCTATTCACGTAGGTACATTTAACTTATTGTGAACAGATCAAGTTCAAAAAGGTTAACTTGCTACAGCTCCAAGGCCAAGTAGAAGAGAGGTCATACATCAGATGAAACACAGAAGGCAAGCAACAGCCAAAGAGGCTCAGCATCTAACTGATGAGAGGGTGGGGCCGACCACTAAGGAGACCAGTGAATTCTCTTAACCCTTTCCCTCCCAGATCGTCTTGCATGCATATCCAACATATATACCCCCCTAAAATAGTTCTCCTCATGTCATTGGATCCTCAGGAACAGTGTTGGGGAGAAAAGCTGGGGGGGGGGGTCTGAAGTGGGGATGGGGAATTAGCAAATATTGCGAAAATCCCCTCCTCCACCAAGGGAAATGCTGTCATGCTGTCAGCATGGCTGTTAGGATGATGGAATGGTAGCCCAGAATCCAAGCCTGAGCTGAGCAAACTTAGGCCCTTTTCAAACGGCCTTCGTAATTCGTTTTAGCAGCCATTTTCGAATGTAAACTGATTTCTTCTGTTTTCACCCCTTCTTTGCCCTTTTGCTGTAGCATGCACAATTGCTGTAGCGTGCTGTTTAAAATGTCTGCAGCACTTCTGATAGTGTGCCCCCCCCCCCGTTTTGCTGCACTGACTTTCTTGCAATTTTTTTGGGGGGGAGCGGACGTTCTAATCTGTGTGCTATAGCACTAGACCCAAATAGCGCTTCAGTGCTGTAATGATGAGAAATACTGCATGGTGGGAAAGGGCGGCGGCGGCAGCAGGGAACAGCAGTGTTCGAAATTGCCAAGAGCGCTTCGGAGGGCTTCAGAGACAGCTCATTAACAGAATGAGATACGCTGTATGAAATCCCCGTCCCTGTGTCGCTTTACTCAGAACTGGACCAACACTGGATGACATCCAGTTTAGAACGGTCATGTGAGAGGAGCCTTAGTCTTGCCATGATTCTCTCTCCCCATCATCTGCTGTGTGAAAATAAGGATGCAAATAAGCCAAAAGAAAAAGCAAAACACTGGGAGAGCCAGTGTGGTGTGGTGGTTAAGAGTGTCAGACTAGTATCTGGAAGGGCCAGTTTGGTGTAGTGTTTAAGTGCGCGGACTCTAATCTGGGAGAACCAGGTTTGATTCCCCACTCCTCCACTTGCACCTGCTGGATGACTCTGGGCAAGCCATAGTTCTGGCACAGCTGTTCTTGAAAAAGAGCAGTTTCTGTCAGAGCTCTCTCAGCCCCACCTACCTCCCAGGGTGTCTGTTGTGGGGAAGGGAAGGGAAAGGAGATTGTAAGCCACTCTGAGACTCCTTTGGGTAGTGAAGGATGAGGTATAAATCCAATCTCTTCTTCTCTTCTTCTGGAAGGGCCAGGTTTGAATCACCTCTCATGCCACGGAAGCTTGCTGGGTGACCTGGGGCCAGTCAGACTAACGCACCTCACAGGGTTGTTGTGAGAGAGAAATGGAGGAGAGGAGGAGGATGTAAGCCACTTTGGGTCGCCACCAAGGAGAAGGGGAGGGCATACATGAAGTAAGTCAACGGATAAGAAACTTGGTATACCTCTGTGGGAAGTCTAGCCTCCTCCTGCAAGAATGCACTCTTTCTTTCTTTCTTTCTTTCTTTCTTTCTTTCTTTCTTTCTTTCTTTCTTTCTTTCTTTCTTTCTTTCTTTCTTTCTTTCTTTCTTTCTTTCCCAGAGACCAGCAGGGCAGAGTCCTTTCCCCCCCCCCCGCATTTCAGTGGACGGCCATTCCACCTGAGGCTGTTTTCGCTGAACAGTGAGCAATAAGTGTATTAAATAGATCCTGAAGATTTTCCTCACAGATACTCCTCACGTCTATGGCTACACGTCCTCCGTGCTCCTTCCCAGTCCACACTCAGTACGATGACCATGAGTTCCAAGGCAATGTTTCTTTTGTACGGCTTCCAGAATGTGCAGCCTCACCTACTTCACAGGTTTGTTGTGTAGGAAAGCGGGCTCATGCAGTAGGCCCCTCCCTCACAAGTTTCCCGGAGGGAGGGCGGGTTGCAGATCGTTCCCCCCGAGGAAGGTGATCTGAGGTGAGCCGCCAGAGCTGTGGGTTGCTGAAGAAGAGAAATGACGGGCCGTACTGAGCAGTTGGCAGAATGAGAACAACGACGGGGGGAGAGACGTGTTGCACCGGAAGGAAGACTAAACTCAATAAGAAATATTTGGCAAGAATTATTCCAACATGTTTATAGTACAGATGGGAATGTGCGTATGATTAATTTGCCTTGCAAAGCTCTTGCTCCTTTTCGGAGCGACCAATAAAATAAAATAAAATAAAATAAAACAATGGCCCCTTGTCGATGCTGCCTGGTGAGGTGGGCCTCAAGAGCCAGTGTGGTGTGGTGTGGTGGTTAAGAGCGTCGGGCTAATATCTGGGAGACCCAGGTTTGGTGTAGTGGTTAAGAGCTGCAGACCCTTATCTGAGAGAACCAGGTTTGATTCCCCACTCCTCCTCCTCCACATGCAGCTGCTGGTGTGACCTTGGATCAGTTACAAGTTCTTTCAGAGCTGTTCTCTCAAGGGCAGTTCTCTCAGAGCTCTCTCAGCCCCACCTACCTCACAGGGTATCTGTTTTTGGGGAAAGGAAGGGAAGGTGATTGTAAGCCGCTCTGAGACTTTGAGTGATAAATCCAATCTCTTCTTCTTCAAATCCACCCTTGGCCATGGCAGCTTTGGGCCAATCGCATTCTCTCAGCCTAATCCGCCTCACAGGGTTGTGAGGAAAAAATGGAGGAAAGGAGAATGATGTAAGCTGACTTGGGTCCCCATTGGGGGGAAACATGGGGTGCCGATGAATTAAGAAAGAAAGAAATAAGAGGCAGCTTCCCTATAAGGCCCTTCATGTGCTTGGGCAGAGAGGGAATGTGGCACTACAGGCAATTCCATTTCCTGTTTTGTTCTGAGCATCCCGTCAGCTTATCCTTTCACTTCAAAAGGTGGGGCCGATCATCTTGAAATAGGGAAGAGAGCACATGGGTGGGCCTTGGGCCGGTTCCTGCATCTCGGCCCAGCCAACCTCAGAGGGATGTTGTTGGGAAGAATGAGCTCGTTGGAAGAAGGACAAAATATGCCAAATACTGGAGGAAAAATGAAGTGCCTTCAAAATAAGAAATGATAAATAAAATACTTAAAACTGCAGAGATGGACAAAGTAACTTTAGTTTTGAGAGGACAAGAACAGAAGAAGAGAAGAGATTGGATTTATACCCCGCCCTTCGCTCAGAAATCTCAGAGTGGCTTACAAACTCCTTTCCCTTCCCCTCCCCACAACAGACACCCTGTGAGGTAGGTGGGGCTGAGAGAGCTCTTTCCAGAGCTGTCCTTGAGAGAACAGCTGTGACAGAACTATGGCTTGCCCAAAGTCATCCAGCAGATGCAAGTAGAGGAGTGGGGAATCAAACCTGGTTCTCCCAGATTAGAGTCCGCGCACTTAACCACGACACCAAACTGGCTCAAGATGAAGGAAGCTTTGAAAACACATGGGCAAGATTTTACAAATGGTTGGAAGACTATAACAAATAAACAATACTGACATATAGAAGAATTTATAAACTATGTTTTTAATTATAATGCAAAATATGTATACAAAAATATATGGTGGTAAAAATGGTCAATATACAAGTAGCTAATGTTATGAGGTAACATATTAGATATAACAAAGATGTACATGGAACCCCCAAATCTGTATGTATTTATGTTTGTTTGTTTGTTTTTGTCTGTTTGATAAAAAAAATGATTAAATATATAAAAAAGGAAGGACAAGATAGAAAAATGACAGACTGATTCCAAGTGGGCAGGTTCCCCCTCCATGCTTTGACTGACTTTAGTGATGCATTTAAAATACATTCAGCTTAATAAGGTCATCAAAGCAGCTTACGATGACAATGCAAATTACATGTGAGATGTTTTTCCAGAAATCCAGATGGACCAACGAAGGCATCGTGGGGTTAAAGCAGTGATGGTGGCAGCCGCAATCCAGCCTTTTGGGGAGCAGGTGGAGGAGAGCGGTTCAGAGATCCAGACGGTCTCTCCTTGAATCTTTTTGTCTACCACAAACTCACTAGGTAGGTGCTGGCCGAAAGCCATTTGCTTCCTCTCAGCCTCCTATTTGAAATCTGGCTGGAATAATACTGGCCTGCCTTCGAGGGTCGTTGTAAGGATTTCAGCAACATAATGAATGCAAAGCACTGTGATGACTGAAAGTCAACACCAAGTAGTAAGAAGAATTAGCTTAGCCAAAGGCTTGAATCAGATTGGGATTGGGAGGGGGGGATATTTTTGCATTTTTGTGTGTCTGTGTGCATGCGTGTGGGTGTGAGCGTGCCTGGAAGCCATGGCGACCTCTGGCGACTCCTACTGGGGCTCAGAGGACGTTCAGAGATTGCTTGATTGCCTGCTTCAGCCTACCGGCCCTGGTATTCTCTGGAGGTCAGCCTTGCTTAGCTTCCAAGATCTGATGAGATCGGGCTTGCCTGGGCTATCCAGGTCAGGGTAAATTGTGATTTAAAAAAAATTAATTTCCCACCAAAAGACAGTTTGTTGCTGTTGCCCTCAAGTCACAGCTGACTTACGGCAACACCGTAGCGTGTTCAAGGCAAGAGACATCCGGAGGTAGTTTGCAATTTACTGGCTCCACGTCATGACCCTGGTATTCCTTGGAGGTCTCCCATCCAAAAACTAGCCAGGGCCAGCTCTGCTTAGCTTTCCAGATCAGACGAGACTGGGCTATGAAAGTCAGCAAAAACCACTAAAGATTTCAAAAAAGCTATTCTCCTCCCCAGCAGAAATATGGTCAGGGCTCATGCTATGTTCTGCAGATACTAGGACTGCAAGGTCCGGGTGGGGAAATTCTTTGAGATTGGGGGGAGGAGCCTGGGGAGGGCGGGGTTTGGGAAGGCAAAGGACCTCAGCAGGGTATAATGCCACAAAGTCCACCCTGCAAAGCAACCATTTTCTCCAGGGGAGCAAAATCTCTGTAGCCTGGAGATCAGTTGTGATTCTGGGAGATCTCCAGGCCTCCCCTGGAAGTTAGCAACCCTCATAACAACTGATCTATACCAATATTTAGCTGAATTCAAGAGCTGGCTAGGCCACTTTTCCTAGACCACGTGGCTTTCACATCCTTGTGGGCACCCTCCATCACCTCCTCCCGCTGGCCCCATCATGCTCAGCCAGAAGGGGACAGCCTACCGCATCCTCCTCAGCTGCCTCCCAGCCCATCCTAAAGCAAGCCTGGCAAAGCCCTGAATGCTCCCTGGTTGCAAAATTCCAAGCTACTGCTGGGAAGGCCCTGCTTCCTTTGAAGGCTACAGCTTCCGCACAAGAAGGTCCCTTCAGGAAGCTTCATTGGCTGAGGTCAACTTTTCAGGCAAAAAGCATATCCCGAGAACATCTAGATCCAGAAAATGTAGAGCTTTATTAGGGTTGCCAGTTTGCTGGGGGGCTGGAGGTCTCCCAGAATTATAACTGATCTCCAGACTACACCGATCACTTATTAATTAATTAATTTTAAACATTCGTTCCACTCCTCCTGGAGAGATTGGCTGCTTTGGAAGGTGGGTTGCATAGGATTATACCCTACAAAGCTCGCTCCCCCCCTCAAACCTCCAGGTATTTCCAAACCTGGAATTGGCAACTTAAGCTTTCTAGAGCAGAATCAGTACTGTGAAGCAAACGGTACTTGTAGCAGACACGTTTTCTAGCGAACACAATTGGTTAGGCTGATTTACACCTGCCGATAGGTGGGTAGCAGTATTTTGAACCCCTGAAACGCCTTGTTTCCAAATCCTAGCCCATTACAGTAGTCTACTCGAGAAGCCGGCAACGAGTAAACAACAGCGGCGGACTCTCTGTCTCCCAACAGCTGCCACATCAACTGGTGGATTAAAAAGCCCCTCAGAACAGCTGCTGCCTGGAAAGCCAAGAGGATCCCCAAGCTCATGGTTTGTTTCTTCACTTCTTTCTCATCGGTTGTGGTTTCAAAAGGACAGCTCAGAAGTGTATATGGCTATTTTTAAAGACAGCTGGGCACATGGCTGCCAACCTCCAGGTGGGGCTTGGAGATCTCCTAGAAAGCCCTGGCCCAAAGGATGCCCGTCTTGCCTCAAGCAGGGGCAGGGCTTTCTCTGTTCTGGCCCCAGCTTGGTGGAACACGCTCCCTACTGAGATCAGGGCCCTGCGAGATCTTCAACTCCGCAGGGCCTGCAAGATGGAGCTGTTCCACCAGGCCTTCAGATGAGGCAACAGGCACCCATAGATAGCCTCCCTGAGGTTCCTGTCACCCGTCTATTTACTGCCCGCCGACAACTGGCCTTTAACTCTCTGCACCATCGGGCCAGAACTTCATAGCCAACTGATGCTGTTTCAAGCTGTACCCATTGTTTTCAGTGTTAGAACGTTTTATCGTGTCTTAAATTAAAATTGTATTTATTACAATAATGTTACCCGCCCTGAGCCCGTTCGTGGGATGGGCGGGATATAAATGCAAATAATAAATAAATAAATAAATAAAAACTGATCTCCTGGTAACAGAGATCAGTTTCCCTGGAGAAAGTGACTGTCTGGGCAGGTGGACTCTATGGCATTGTAACAAATGGAGATCCCTCCCCTCCTCAAACCCCACCCTCCACAGGCTCCACCCCCAAATCTCCAGGGATTTTCCAGCTTGGAGTTGGGAACCCTCCTGAGGGGCTACCAGCATGGGGCAAGAAAGCAAGAGGGACCTTGTTCGCGCTGTGCGAATGGAGCAGGCCTGGGCGGGGGCAGAACGGCAAGCTCACTTCCCTCCAGTTCCACAGGCTGGTAGTAGACAGGAAGCACCTTGGCCTTATGGTGCTGGACAGGCACTGTTGTGTGGTCGGTTGCTTAGCGTAAGTTTGTCTGACTGTGTCCTGGAAACTTATTTATGAACCTGGGTGGGGTGGGGGGAAATCTCCAGGAAGTTCTGGCCGCAGAAACAATTTCCACCAAATCCCTTATGTGGATAAATGCAGCGTCCCAAAGCAGAACAACTGCTCTGGGCCCATTTTGTGGAACTGTTCATCTGAATCCCATCTCATTCAAGGGACGGAGTTAAGGTGACAGTCGGTGTCGGTAGATCTTTCTTTGTCCTGAGTCGCCAAGAGGGGCATGTATCCAGCCACACAGAATGGCACTTCCATTTGTGGGGGAAGAGGAGGTGATTTTTGACTAATTACTCCTTGAACACCCTATGGGGTCACGTCACCCTAAGTCAGCTGTGACTTCATGGCACTTTCCACAAGCACTACCTCTCACTGAAGAATTTTGCTGACCCACAGCATTTCCTGATCCCCAGCAATAAACGGGGGTGGGGGGGCTCAGTGGGTTGCACACGGAGGAAGGAGGAAAATTCTGCTCCATGTAGTCTGTGCGTGGTGGGTAGGGATGCCAGCCCCCAGGTGGGGCCTGGGGATCCCCTGCTTTTACAGCTGATCCCCAGCTGACAGAGATCAGCTCCCCTGGAGGAAATGGCTGCTCTGAAGGGTGGCCTCTATGACATTGTACCCTGCTGAGGCCCCTCCCCTCCCCAAACTCCGCCCTCTCCTGGCTCCATCCCCAAAGTCCCCAGGTATTTTCCAACCCGGACTTGGCAACCCTAGTGGTGGGACACACACCCTTGCTTTCATGTCAACTAGTTTTCTACTTTTCCTACAGACAGTAAATAGAACTTCTCCAGTGGACCGTTTCCATTGAGTAGATTCTACCACCAGGTGTCAGTACAACAGCATATATGGTACAGAAAACGGATGTAGAAGATGCATGCCCTCTGCAAAGCAACATCTCCACCTATTAGCAATAGAATATACTGTAATCCCACCCCCATTTGTTTCTCTACTTCACACAACCTCCTTTTAAAAACTTCCTCATTTGGTTCATCACAATATCTAATGGTAAAGTGCCCCCTCCCTTCCAATTAAGAAAGCAGAAAAAACAAATACATAACATATGCAGAAAAACATGATTCTGTTAATTAACATAAGACCTGGCCTGGATGGTCCAGGCTAGCCAGAGCTTGACATATCTCAAAAGCTAAGCTGGGTTGGCCCTGATTAGTACCTGGATGGGAGACCACTAAGAAAGTCCAGGGTTGCTACGCAGAGGAAAGCAATGGCCAACCATCCGTTTGTCTCTTGCCCTGATAATCCTATGGGGTTGCCATAAATTGGCTGTGATTTGATGGCACGTTCCATCACCAAATTAATCCAGGGGAAGGGATTCTTCAAAAATGGTCTGATAGGGACTGACTATGCTCCAAGGGACTGGCTATGCTCCAGAAGACACAGCACATTGAGAGCAGCACAATGTCTTTGAAAGGAAAGGGGTCAAGAAGAAATTAGCCGGCTAAGGCCCCCTCTCGAGAGTTAAGCAAATTGTAGAGGAGATTTGGAGAGGTGGGCTGGAGAAATATCCTCCCTCCTCCCCAATTACACACATATTCCCAGCCTGTATGTTTTATTTTGCATACAACACACACAAACAGAGACACACAGAGCTCACAATCCAAAACAGGACACAGATTCCTGAAAATGTTAACTTGCTGGCTTTTTGTTAAATGGCAAGTTACTTGGTTTTTGTGCTTATGGAGACAAAAGTCACTGCAGAATGTAAAATCCAGGTCAGAATTTGCTGTTCGCCCACAGTAAAGTATCCCAAAGTTACAGATAAACCCCACACTATTCTCATTGCCTCGAGTACTCTTCATCACTTCATTTCCAGCCCCAGTGCCAGAAGAAGGATACTATTTTGTGTTCTCACGACCATTTAACTTTTTTCATGTCCAACCACTTCCTGTAAGGACATGCATGAGAACTGCAGCTCATACAGCCTTAAGACTCAAAACCCATCATGCAGTGAGGGCCGATCACACCTGGAATTTGTGAGCGAACGCAGAATTTAATAATCACAAAACTATTGCAGGGCAAACAGAACCAGTCAAAAATTGGAAGGCTGCGGCTACCCAGTCCTAGGGTTGCCAATCTCCAGGTGGTGGCTGGAGATCAGTTGGTATTACAACTGGTATTACAACTCCATGCTACAGAGATCAGTTCCCCTGGAGGAAATGCCAGCTTTGGGGGGTGGACTGTACGGCATCGTATCCTGTTGAGGTCCTTCTTCTCCCCAAACCCCACCCTCCCCGGGCTCTACCCCTAAAATCTCCAGGTATTCCTCAGCCCAGAGCTGGCAGCCCTAACCAGTCCACTCAGAAAAGTCTGAAGTCTTCCTCCAACCTAAGGAGCCCTCCTCCCCAGCCCCTCCCAACCTAGGGCTGCCAAGTCAGCCCCGGGGGGTGGGGGATCCCCCGCTACAGGGGTTCCCGTTCCGACAGCCAGCATTTGGCCGGCGGGGGAAACCCCGCCCCCGAAGTCGTCCAGCCTGGACGACTTCCCTCACGTAATGACGTCACCCGGAAATGACGTCAGCATGTTGGGAGCGTTGCCAGGGCAACGCCCCCAACGTGCTGACGTCACTTCTGGTGACGTCAGCCGGCGCGCACGCTTTGCGCACACACCGATGAAGCTCCCGGCCGGCAGAGGACTCCCCCCCGCCGGTAAACTCGAGGGACTTGGCAACCCTATCCCAACCCCACATTTATATTCTGAAGAATCTCAAATATCAGCTTCAGAATGCTGAGTTGCAAGAAGACTGAGCAAATCTGCCTTAACACCGTCTGGTGGTGTGTCTCCAGCCATCTGCAGCCCTTGCAGAGGGGGATTTCCCGGCTGTCCCCTCCCGCCGCAGCCTAATGAGAGGCCCCCATTTTGTTCCTTGGGGTCAGTGGGCTCTTGGGAACAGAGTAGGGAGTGGGGAGTCATCAGACATCTCTGGCCCCTCTTCTGGAATGCCTGTTCTAGTGGAGGAACTGCTCAGTTGGTTACAGGCCAGTACCTTCATCTGAACACACAACTCGGCTCTATTAATATAGCACTCAGATTTGTTAAATATCCAATTTTATCAGCCGCCCATCTGGATCTCAAACAGTGCATTCTAATAATATGCCTGGATCCAGACTGTTTCTGCAGCCGAAAGGATTTCTGCCCATGCAGTGGGATTGTCCCACCCCCACCCCCCACCTTACGGCAGCTCCAAATACCCTCGCATCTTATTCCTGGAGTTCCCCACTACCCTGAGAACATTTCCGAATGGCATTTTTGGATGCTGTGGGAGGGGGTAAAATTCACGCTCTGTGGACGGGAAGCCTTGCACCCATGGTGACATCTAGTCTGGATCCAAGCCTCTGCCCATAGATCAAAGACTTCAGAGTGGCTTAAAAGGTATGCAAATGGGAACTGTTCCATATTGACTCACCTGGAGGATGCGTCTGGAATTAATCAGGGCACATGCTTTGCATGTTCAGTCTCCTGCATCTCCAGTGAATGAACAGAAAGTAAATGTACAGAATGTACAGAAAGACCTCCTTTGCCTTGGAGACAGCCACGGCCGTTGAGGGCGGACAATACTGACCTTGATGGACAGATGGCATGATTTCATAGCCCATAATGAATCAGATGAAAGAGTTGCATCTCTTAATAGAAAGGCCTTCAAAACATGACCTATTGCTTTCGACTTCCCCCGGGGTCAGAGCCATGGTGTGCTTCTCCATGGGAGATTCGTTGCCGCACACCCGCAACCTCTGCTCCTCTGTCTTTTCAGAGGTGACTAGGGAAGCTCTTGCTCTGCCTCCAGTATTTTAAAGTTCAGCTCTGTTGGCCTCGCTGGTTGCTTTCGGCCGAGGTTTGGTGTAGTCTGGAATGGTTTTATGATTTGTACTCCTTCGTGCACTGCAGGGAGAACGCTATTGACAACATGACACATAAATCTTAGAAGAGAGAGAGAGAGAAATCAAACAGTCCGTTCTCCATTTACTGCCGGATGGAACGAAAGCTCCGGTAGTGGACGCTCCATGGATCCTGCAGAGAGAGACAACGCACCTCTTCCTGGGCTCTTTGCCTGGCCCAACTCTCTCCCCCCCCCAAAAAAAAACACACCCTCCTCCCCCTCCCCAGCCTTTTCTCTCTCAGATGCTGCTTTGATGCCCCTGGAAATTCTTAGCATGGGTAAGCCTGCCTGGAAGCCACCTGGCTTGCCCCCCCCCCCCAGTAAAGCCGCTCGTTTCCACTTTGTGTCTCATGCGCTGTTGCAGGCAGCTAATAGCGCCATCAATATTGCAAGCGTTCATGATCTCAGGCCAGCCTCTTCTGATTCACCCCAGTGCTGAGACTGCTAATGAGCAGCGTGTCGGGAGGAGGAGGAGGAGGCTACAAAGCCCGTGGCTCTACTCAGGACCTCCAGTTTTGCCTGATGTGAGCAGCAACGTCTGGCGATGACCTGGGTGGCACGGAATGGAAATTAAAATCCTTCCTTGTTCCAAGGAGAATAAAGAGCTCTCAGAGAGAGGGAGAGACAGAGAGAGAGAGACAGAGAGAGAGAGAGAAGGGCATCTTTTTTGCACAAAGCAGTTTCATCTTTGAAGCAGCAATTCGCCTGCCTTGGGCCATGCTCTTGAATCCAGTCTAAGCCTCTGATTAGGGTTACTGACTCAGGTGAGGCTTGCAGTTCACCCAGAACTACAGGTAAGGTTGTCAGGTCCAGGTTGAGAAATACCTGGAGATTTGGGGGGGTGGAGCCTGAGGAGGGCGGGGTTTGGGGAAGGACCTCAGTGGGATACAATGCCATAGAGTCCTCGTTGGTGTAGTGGTTAAGTGTGCAGACTCTAATCTGGGAGAACCGGGTTTGATTCCCCCCACCTCCACTTGCAGCTGCTGGATGACCTAGGGCAAGCCAGAGTTCTGTCAGAGCTGTTCTTGAAAAAAGCAGATTCTGTTAGAGGTCTCTCAGCCCCACCTACCTCACAGAGTGTCTATTGTGGGGAGGGGAAGGGAAAGGAGTTTGTAAGCCGCTCTGAGACTCCAAGTGAAGGACAGGGTATAAATCTTCAATCTCTTCTTCACCTTCCAAAGTGGCCATTTTCTCCAGGCGAACTGATCTCTGGCCTGGAGATCAGTTTGTAATCCCAGGAGATCTCCAGCTGTCACCTGGAGGTTAAGAACAACCAATATACAACCATGATATAATGACTCAGTGTAACATTGTATAGTCAGTTACATTGTTTACCAAGCACATTCACACAAACATTTAACAGATTAATGTTTAAATAAATAAAGTACTCCTGCCAAAGTTCAGCTCTAATTATTTCCTTAACAGTTTCTTCTGATAATAATTAGAACTGGACTTTGGCACAAGTACTTTATTGATTTAAAACACTTATTCGTTATGCTGTTCGCATGTAAGTGCTTGTATGCAGGGCTTTTTTTGTAGAAAAAGCCCAGCAGGAACTCATTAGCATAATAGGCCACACCCAACAGCAGGAACTCATTAGCATATTAGGCCACACCCCCTGACAGCGCAGCTCCCTCCCAGGATCGGCTTCCCCAGGTGCCCTGCGGCTTGCGGGGTGCATGGGGAACCCGAGGGAAGGAAGGCAGCTTCTGGATCCAGGGAGGAGGCTGTAGGCATGGCCAACTTGGAAACCAGCCGGAACTCTGTTCCTGTGCATTCCTGCCCCAAAATAGCCCTGCTTGTATGAATAGGGTTGACAAGTCCAGGTTGGAAAATACCTGGGGACTTTGGGGGTGGAGCCAGGAGAAGGCGGGGTTTGGGGAGGGGAGGGGCCTCAGCATGGTACAATGCCATAGAGCCCACCCTCCAAAGCAGCCATTTTCTCCAGGGGAGCTGATCTCTGTCAGCTGGAGATCAGCTATAAAAGCGGGAGATCCCCAGGCCCCACCTGGAGGCTGGCAACCCTATGTATGAATGTGTTTGGTAAACAATATAATTGACTATACAATGTTACGCTGAGTCAGTATATCACAGTTGTATATTGGCTGTTCTTAACTGCTTTCCCCATAATCTCGTCTATTTTGCTAGCCACCTGGAGGTTGGCAACCTTAACTACAGCTTTCCCCCCCTAGACTCCTGTTTCCCTGGATAAAATGGCAGCATTGGAGGGCAGCCTCTATGGCAGGGGTCTCCAACATGGTGCCCCCCAAGTGTTTTTAGAAAATGGGTGGGGCCAAGTGGGCCTCTCTCCAGAAGGGCTTCTGATTTGGCCACTGAAGATCGGGTTGGCTGTGCAGATCAAAATACCATGTTGGTGGCAGCTGCCACCCCAAGCATTGGTTTTATTTCCTCTCTTGCTCACCTGGTATATTTTTAAGTAGGCTTCTTTTCCTTTCCACTTGGGCAGCTCCACCCTCTGTGGCAGCCATTTTGTGGTTGGCTCTGCCTCCTGTGGCAGCCATTTTGTGGCTGCCCCTACCACCCTTTGTCAGAATTCCAAAGATGCCCACATGCTGAAAAGGACCAGAGACATCTGCTCTATGCTATTCTATCAAGTCTAGGAGAAAGGGAAGTCCCTCCCCGAATCACCAGGAACTTCCCGAGCCAGAGCTGGTAACCCTGCCTCTTATAGGGGAGGCCTCCCTAGCAACACAAGCTGCCTGCCTGCTGTGTGAATGGCACAGTGGGAACTAGGGAGCTGGACTGGGCTCAAGTTCAAAGCCCCCCTCTGCCATGAAGCCCACGGGGGGACCATTCTCACAGCCTGTTGTACCTCATGGAAACACTTTAAGGCTGCATGCCGCCTCAGCATTTCATACACGATAGTGGTTTGAGCAAGACTTAAGACCATGGCCCGAGATGTCCCCTTTCCCACACCCACTTTTAAGAGTTTTGGGTTTTTTTAAAGGTGGGATGTAACATCCAGCCTGACAGTTCTGGTGACCTCAAAAGCTTGGGCGCCATTTTGTGTTACGTGGATGTTATTCATGATTTTGGATTTTGCTTTTGGACCAACATAGCTATAAACAGCTACCTCACAGGGGTGTGGCATGATTAAGAGAAGTGATTGGATTTATACGCCGCCCTTCACTCCCCAAGGGAGTCTCAGAGCGGCTTACAAACTCCTTTCCCCTCCCCTCTGCACAACAGACACCCTGTGAGGTAGGTGGTGCTGAGAGAGCTCTTTCGAGAACTGCTCCTGAGAGAACAGTTCTGACAGAACTACGGCTGTAAGTGGAGGAGTGGGGAATCAAACACAGTTCTCCCAGATTAGAGTCCGTGTACTTAACCACTACACCAAAATGGAGGGGGAAACTATGTACACTCCCCCCGCCCCAAGCTCGTTGGAGGATGAGTGGGACAAAAATGTGACTGCTTGGCCTCCTGGTTTTTCAAGTACTCCTCATCCATACCAGCACACAGCCTGGAACTTTTTTTCATACTGGAAGGAAGGGGGAATGGTAGAAAACAGGAAGAAGGAAAAGAGCGGGAATAATAGTGAAAAGGAACAGAAAATGACAGTAGTCATCTTTGTCTTCCATTTCCTTTCAACTTTCATTTTCATTCCAGCTGCTTAACAAACCCAAGCCCAACTGCACAAAAAGGAATTTCCACCGCATGAAAGGTGTGCAACAGCATGTTACAATGAAGTTGTAATTTATAATTCTCTGAGCCTGTATTCCAAGGCGCCTAGAAAAATGCACCTATTCAATTGGCTCCGTTTATTTGCTTTTTGTGGTAACGCAGCTTTCCCATCAAAACAACTCATTTGGCTTTTGTATGGGTTAAGTGCTGCCAAGTCGCTTCCCTCATGGTGACCCCAGGAATGAACAACCTCCACGACACGCTCTTGTTAACAGCCTCGCTCTCTTGCAAACGGAGGCCCTGAGGCCTCCTTGATTGAGTCCGTCCATCACATGTCAGGTTTATAATAGGTGAATTTTGAGTTGTCATTTGCAGGAGGCACTCAAGGCCTTCAACAATAAACCTACCTGATCCGACAGTGGCAACACCGCGTCACTCTGCATGAGGCAGTAATGAGATCTTTTTACTCAGGAATAATAGGAAAGGTGAACACAATTTAATCCTCACTTTGTGAACATAAAAATTAACCGGCAAGGAGCTACATACAATGAAACCCTACCAGATTCCTTGTGTCACAGATGCAGGGTCTGCAGTGTTTAAATGTTGCCCCCGCTCCCTTCCCATCCCATCCCAAATAAAACCTGTTGAAAAAGTCCAGGCTGGCCTAGGAGTTCTGCTGAAAATGTTCTTGTGTCTCCTAGTAGCCAGCCAGGATAAGATGTTCACACAGTATCATCTCATTCCAAAGCCTAACAAAAACAGCTAAGAGGGAGTCGGGAAGATTTAAAAGGGGCAAGAAGCTGGCATTAACTGTAACATCCAGTGATGGCTGGGAAAAAAGTCACAGTGCGAGTTTCTGCGTGCGCACGAAATTGGTGTAACATGAAAATAATGAGGGACATGTTTTTGTACACGTCAGGAGGAAGCAAATACGTCTGAGAAATGGTTGTTTCCTGTAAAGCTACTTCATGTCAAACTGTTTGGGGGAAATCGTTAAACACGATACAAATCAGAGCTTCTGAAGAAAGCACCTGTTGTTCATTTAGCTCACAGGATGGGGAGCAACTGGTGAAAAAGCCCATTTCCCCCCTTTAGTCTAAGATCCCATTTCATGGCCCTTGAAGACACTTCTCCAATACTAGCTGCACTACTTGAGAGACACTGTGGTTTTAATGTGGATGATGGTGAGCTCAATTTAAACCCCCCTACTCATATTTAATGGTCATTGGGTAACCTTGGGACAGCTGGACTTTCAGCCTTGCCTCGCTCATGGGAATATTGAGCAGGTAAAGGCAACCAACGAGTGATCTAGGAGGATCCTTGTGGCAAGAAATTAAAACAACAACAACTAACTCCGTATTTATACAATAATGGATACAACAGTTGATTCAGGAGCATTTTCTGAATCGACACTCCTTACACAAGAAGATCATTTCAGGCTGGTTTAACGCACAACCTCTTGGCCGGTAAGAATCCAGGCCGCAACATTTTGCAGTGAAATCTCAAGATCATGCGCTTGTTGCATCTGTACAAGTATCATTACCAAATGTTGAACCAATTCTGGTTTGATTGGAAGGTTTTTGTTCTGTTTCTGGTTTTTTCCACACTAGGGATAAAAACAGTTGTCCCTCGTCACAACCACGTTAGCAAAACCGATAGAAACATTGTGGTTATAAATGATGCTCATTTCATACCATTGACCAAATGAAAACAGGAAGTAGTAAGGAGGACAAAAATAGACTTCACAACCACGTATGGAAATTCAAAGAAAAATACGACATACTCAAATATCTAAATTCAAGTCCAGTAACACATTAGAGAACAACAAAATTTGGAGGACTCAGAAGGTCTCAAAAGCTTATACCCCGAAAATCCTGTTGGTCTCTAAGGTTGTACTGGACTTGAATCTAGCTGTTGGTTTCTTAAGGTACCAGTGGACTTGAATCTTGTTAGTTAAATATGAGCTGCCAGCGTGATACGGCGACAAAAAGGGCTAATGCAATCTTGGGCTGTATTAACAGAGGCATAACATCCAAAACACAAGATGTCATAGTCCCACTATACACTGCATTGATCAGGCCACACCTGAACTATTGTCTGCAGTTCTGGAGGCCTCACTTCAAGATGGACGTGTACAGAAGGGAGCAGGTGCAGAGGAGAGTGACGAGGATGATCGGGGGCCTGGAGACCAAGAAGCCCCGCGAGGAAAGGCCGAGGGACTGTTCAGTCCGGAGAAGAGGAGGTTGAGTGGGGGACAAGATTGCTCTCTTGAAGTATCTGAAGGGCTGTCACTTAGAGGAGGGCAGGGAGCTGTTCCTGTGGGCAGCAGAGGAGAGGACTTGCAATAAGGGCAGGAAGGTACCAGCTGGATATTAGAAAACACTTTTTTACAGTCAGAGTTGTGCAACAGTGGAATCAGCTGCCCCGGGAGGTGGTGAGCTCCCCCTCCCAGCCAGGGAGAGCCAGTTTGGTGTAGGGGTTAAGTGCGCAGACTCTAATCTGGGAGAACCGGGTTTGATTCCCCACTCCTCCACTTGCAGCTGCTGGATGACCTTGGGCAAGCCATAGTTCTGGCACAGCTGTTCTTGAAAAAGAGTAGTTTCTGTCAGAGCTCTCTCAGCCCTACCTACCTCCCAGGGTGTCTGTTGTGGGGAGGGGAAGGGAAAGAAGTTTGGAAGCTGCTCTGAGACTCCAAGTGAAGGGCAGGGTACAAATCGAATCTCTTCTTCTTCTCCCTGGCAGTCTTTCAGCAGCATCTAGACAAACACTTGTCAGGGATGCTCCAGGCTGATCCTGCATTGAACAGGGGGTTGGACTAGATGGCCTCTCTGGCCCCTTCCGACTCTATGATTCTAAGGTACTGCTGGATTCAAATCTAGCTGTTCTACTGCAGACTAACAGGGCTACCCTCTAAAACCACATCCAGATATCTACATATTCATGATAATGACCCTACTTCTCCATCTGCAGCTCCAAAGAGACACAGGGGTGAGTAAAGGCCCTCTAATCGGCTAATTTCAGCTTGATTTTATGAAGCAGAGATTTGCTCTAGCGTGGGTGTCTTTTGTGGACACATGCCCAGCCTTAGAGACTGGGTGACCAAAAGACATAAAGGGGCTACAGCTACAAGGTTGGTCGGACTTCTGACTCCAAGGACGAGAATTGGGGACAAGTGAGAGACAAAGACAGCGGCCATAGGCGACAAAGGAAGGGACGGGAGGGCACCCAGAAAGTCCCAAGATCAATCCCCAGCATTTCTGTTTAAAGGTTTCAAGATAGGAGCTGTTGGGGAGGACTTTTCTCTGCCAGGTATTCTGGAGAGCCACAGCCAGCGCACAACATTCTGAAAAGCACTGAACCATGTGCTGACTCAGCCGGCTGAATTGTCTGCAGCCCAGCTGGAAGGCCTTTCCCTTACGAGTGGGCCCCACTGAACTTAGCTCTGAACAGACGTCCATAAGACCAGGCGGAAAGTTCAGCACTGGGCTCACACGATGGGATGCAGAAGGAGCAGGGATGGGGTCGGAAAGCAAAGGGGTACTGCAGTAAAAGCATGCCCCAAGACACACTGCCAGGAGATCCATTTTTCCCCTCTCTGATGACCACAGGTGAAATCTTTTGGAAAGGAGACAACCAAAAAGTCCTGGTTTTCTGATCTGAGCCCCTTTGGGCCACCCCTTTCACTCCCAACCCGTGAAAAGATGGGCTTGATTTTATGAACTCTTTCACTGTCAGAAATATGACCAACTCAGCGTGAGAGGGAGCTCTTTTCTTGGAATGTCTTATCTGGAACTGGGTTATGTCCCATGACGAGCCGTATTTGTATCAAAGTCCCTTATTTATCCAAACAGATTCCACTGCTGTGCGCAAAACCGCAAGTCTGATACAGAACATGCATACGAACAAGACAGAGAAAGAACCCCTACTGGTAATACGCCTTTTAATACATCAGTTGTAAATGAATGGTTGCAAGGCCATTTGGACAACTTTTGCTAAGTGGATGAGGAACGCCTCAGAGGCTTGTAAGAAGCCGCTTCGCTCCTCAGGACAGAAGCACTGAGACAGCCATAAAACCATATCAGTAGTGATTACCCAGGACAGTTGAAGGCATTGCCTCCATTTGAAGAGACGGTGTCTCCCGAATACCAGAGACTAGGAATTAAATGAGAAGGGATCAGAATGGCTCTTGTGAAGCTCCTGAAGGCATCAGGCTGGCTGGCCATCATTAATATAGGCAAAGATGAGTTAAGCAGACAGACAGTTCACCAATCAGGAATGCAGAAGATATTGTGATTACTATAGCCTAGTGGTGGGTTTCTGAAGCCAGATCCAGAGGTTCCAGTCTTGCACAACAGGGAAGAAACCAGGGGTCATTTCGAACAGGACCGCGCAGGAACACCGTTCTGGAAGTGACAAGCCCAGGAGCGGGCCCATATGGTGATGCGCTGTGGAAAAAAGGGTAGCTTCCCTGCAAGAGCAAAGGAAACCTAAAGTGTCTTTAGTCCAAGTGTAAAGCTGGCTCGCCAGCTCTGAGTCGGGAAATACCTGGAGATTTCTGGGGTGGAGCCTGAACGGTGGGTGTGGCCTTCTGACACACTTCCAGTGAGGCCAGGGGGTGTGGCATGTGCAAGTAAGTTATGCCAATGAGTTTTGCTAATGAGCTCCTGCCCCTCTTTTTCTACGAAATGACCCCTGGTATCCATGGCAGGCACCCAGAAGGGCAATTTTGCTTGGCACAGGGGAGTAACATCATTAGCCCACCATCTGATCTCAGCCTGAAAGTTTAGCGTGGTACTGCTGCCCCTCAGGAGGAAGGACCATTGCTCAGTGCAAATCCAACTCTGAGAGCCGCTGCACCAACGGAGTCAGGATCGCCACTGACCTGGGGTGGAGGGTCCAGTCTCCACCCCTACCCAGACCTGGTCTTTCGGCCCCAAAGTTCAGGGCGAATTTAGTCCAAACCTACGCCAGCAGCTAATGGTTAAAGTCTCATCTCCCCTGTACTTAAGCATTTCAACATTGCTACAAATACCAAAAAACAGTCACGTTTCCCCACCACCAAAGCCTGGGATTAGTGTTAAGTGATCTGTTTTAACCAGATAAAAACTGAAGGCAGCTATGAGGGAAAAACAACACCAACGGTAGGGTGATACCTTTTATTAGGACCAACTAAAGCAAGCTTTGAAGTTTCATCAGAACCCAGCTTTGCATCTAGTCTGAAGAAGAACGTATACTCACTGCTATGAATGGCAGAATTATTTCTAGTAAAAGGTATTGCTTTGCTCTTAGTTTTTGGATATTTTTTAACAGATCAGCAGGGTTACCTGACATGGGACTTTTTTTTTAAAACCGCTTTAAAGGAACAAGGGAACCCTAGAACTGGCAGGTGACCTTCCACTACCTAAGAGCAGCAAGGGTTCTGTGTTTGTACGGAAGGAAACTGCTCACCCTAAGTGCTGGATGGCCCAACTTTTTCCTAACTGCTTTGTCAACACGGGCAAAGCATCATCAGAAAACGATGAGAAAGAAAGGTGTTCGGGGGACTTGCCAACAGTGTTCCCTCTAAGCTGAGTTGGTGTGAGCTAGTTCAGTTTTTTAGCCTCCGGCTCACACATTTTTGTCTTAGCTCAGGAAGGATGGCTCCAAATCGCTCACTCGCAACTTTAATGTCAGTAGCTCACAAAGTAGAATTTTTGCTCACAACGACTCCACAGCTTGGAGGAAGCATTGATTGCAACCCTTCCACAGGGACACACGTCTTCCAAAAGCCCATATTTTCTAGTACAGTAATGAGATGGGGCGGGGGGGGGGGGGGCTTTGCTCTGGTTTAAGGAGCTCTTCATTCCCATCTGTCATCAGTAGCCATTATACCAATTCACACACTCATCTCAGACCTATTTGTATTCTTAGCTAACAAACTTCACACTAAGAAACAGAGCAAAGACGACCATTCTCAAGAGGCCTGAAAGGTACAGAAAGGAATGAATGAAGGCATACTGGGGCAAAAGATGACCACAACTACTCCACACAAAATCCCACCATGGCAGGGGAGATTACTCTAATAAAAACAGCATTTTTAATATTTTATTTGGGATTTCAAGAATAAGAAAGCTGGATCGCTTAGCAGTGAAATTGTGGAGGCCAATGATTAGGAATATAGAAACCGAAAACTTCATGTAGGAAAACGAATCACTTAGCCTTTATTAAATTCTCCAGTCTTTCAGATCTGGTAGACGTAGAAAAATATCTTTGAGTGTAATAGACAAAAGGTAGCAAAGGTAATTAGCCCTTTACTCTGACCCAGTTAACCTAACAGATACAGTTTTTGTAACAAACAACTCAATTTATTAATTAAGGTTTTGCCAAACTAAGTCCTGAAAAGTAAGGGAAAAATAACCCCAAACAAACAATGACAATTCCTGGAGTTATTTGAGTGTGCATTTCAGTATGCATGGATGCAAAAGTTTCCAAGGACAAACAGTGTAAAAAAATTGTTTGGATGCAGATATACAGGATGAATACATTTGAAGAACAATTCTTTAGCAACATAGGTTGTCTTGAAACAATCCAGTAACCCAATATAATGTCCATCTTTTACTTAAAATGTGAATCAAATCAAAGTTGGTAAGTTATCTCCAGATAAGTTAAAAACTCTATGGCACAAATTTTCACAAAAAAAGTTAAGGCAGAGACCAACATTTTATATAAAAATAGCTGAGCAGGTTTCTAATGAAGGAAATAACCTTTTGTGTGTGAGAGAGATGGATTTTGTTAATACAAGATTATAAATATCCTTATATATACAGACACAAGATTGATACAAATGGATGGAATCCATTTTTTCCCCAAAAAGCCAAGATCATATATCCTGGATTGCAGTGGAGGTAAGTCAAAGTTAAATATCTGTCATAGTCTTCTTGCTACACATACCCATTTACATGTCATTAAAACTGAACTGTAGATACTGAGTTTCATAGAGAAATTCAGTTTTGTCACACTAAAATTTACAAAACTCGCCAAACTGGCCCAAAGGACATCATGTTAATTTAAAGGTAACTACTTAGACTTTGTTGGCACATTTGAATAGCATACTGGTTTATAAAAACACTTAGAACCTTCAAAAGAAGAAATCAGTTTTCGACTAAAATAGATATCAAGTGTCACCACCGCAAAAAGCTTTGGGGGGAGTTCACATGCCAAGATCTTGCTGGGCGGCTCCCAATGGGACTGCTCTTGCAGCTGCCCAATTCATACTCAGCAGCCTGCCATTGAATAGTGGAAGATAATTCATAGCAAATCTTTATACAGCACGTTCAGTTTTGATCAACTGGTTTTGCATGTGACTAGCAACAAAATTATAGAAAGCAGGGAGAGACCAGATTGACAAGGTTTCACAATTGGATATTCACCAACACAAAAGAATGACAACGCATCTTTTAGAACCGTTCTCCTGCTCTCTATGCACTGCGCACAGAGAACAGCACCCGCTTTGATCCTTCAGCACTGGGTGAGGCTTACAGCCACGCAAGAAGCGGGAAAGGATAAGAAATCAATACAGCAGAGGGCTCTTGTACCCCCTGCCCTTCCGCCATCGAAAGCATTTTCAGCAGCTGGGAAAGGTACATCACATTACTGATGACTTCTCTTCCAGCCACTCAAAACCTTTCAGCCTCTCTTCCACTTGAGGCTGGGATGGGGGCAGATCTGCCTACCTGCACTGAAGTGCAGCATCTGTCCGGATGGCAGAATCCCAGCACTATGCTCATGCCAAAAGAGGATGTGTTCCTGTGTGCACACTCATGTCTCCTTTTCAGCCCCCGCCTTTAGAAAGGGCAGGAGATCAAGGGTCCACTTTGTTGTTAGCGTTACCCGCGGCAGAAAAACAGGGTGCAAGTGTGTCTGGGTTGCGTTTGTTTAAAACCCACCCCACATATTTGTAACTGGGAATGTCACACAAATGCAACTCAGGCAGCCTGTGAAAGGCTTGGTTGGCAGAATGGGGTGGCAGAAGGGCCCTGAAACAGGACCAATCTCTCTCTGCAGCCTGCAGTCGAAAGTGGAACAGCCCATTATACCACCTCCGAATTCTACCACCTCATTCTGCTGCACGTGTTGACCAGACCCAAGTCCCAACAAAATAAATGTATCTTAATCTAACCGTACTCAAACCCATCCCAATTTGACTGAAGCGCACCTCTCTCTGAAGTTTACCCATGATCGGGGGAACCCATTTTGGGGGTATTACACTTGCTGTCAAAGGCAGCATGTCAGCTCAAAACCAGGGTGCAAATGAGCATGTGAACCCAGCGTATTTCCTCCTGGCTTTTTTAAATGCAAGGGTTACTTTTCACCTCCTCCCTGAGCACCTGCCAGCTCCCAGTGGAGAGACCCTTGGGGAAAAGTGGGAAACTGAATGGGGAGGGTGGGCCAATTAGAACGGTGGGGTTGGGTCCCATGGGTAGGCTTCTGGCCACCAACCTGCACAAGCTCAGGTTCTCTGACCTTGGGATAACTCTAGCCACCTGCCCACAAGCACGGCTGGAAAAATTAAGAGGAGGAGTGGGAACTGTAGCTTATCCATTTTAGCTGTAAGGTACAGTCCGGCGGGGAACTCGTACCAGTCCCATTCATTTCTGTAGGACCCGTGCTGGAAACATTCCTAACATTCCCAACAACACAGTGTTATTTCAGCGTGATTAATTCTCTCTCTCTCTCACACACACACACACACAGAGCTTCCTGTCACCTCAGCCCTTTCATATTTCTAAGGCTGATATCAGTATGTAACAAATTAGCATAACAAAATTCCCACACAGAAGCAAAACCAACAAAAACTCCATTATTTGGTGCACAAACTTTTCTAGGTAACCCCTCCCCAAAAAACAAACATACCCCAATACAAAAAAAAAAAATCCGTGTGCTGTAAGCCATTTATTGCCGGGGTAGGGGGGACAGAAGTCACATTGAAGTCTATCGTGGCATCTGAGGTGATACCACCTTGCAGAGGTAGTACGTAATGACGTCATGTTGCGTTTTTAAACTGCGGGATTAAGTGATACGGGAAAGAATTTCAGGTTCCAGATGTGACTGGGAGGCACCACGCAAGAAAAATAACACTGGCTCCTGCATTTCGGATATTCTTACGAAGCCCTCCGAAGCCTTCCTACTGAAATTATTAACAGGTGTGTTTCATCTGAAGACACAGCATCACGTTGGGGTGGGGGATAGCTCTCCAGTGAGACCACAACCGTGGACTCTACTTTGTGAATCAATACGGACCGATGAGGACCTTTTCAATATTCTGATCCCTGCCACAATAAGCATTTTGCTCAGTATGATAAAGTAGTCAAGTTAAGTTAAGGAACAGCAACGTATCTTTGTATAAAAGGTCTCTGAATAGACAGCATGCTCTATTATCTTGGCCTTCAGTTATTGGTTTGGGATAGAACCCTGACTTAAGGTGGATCTCAGCAGTAGCATTACAAGCTTTGGGGGGGGGGGGGAGAGAGAGTGAGTGAGAGAGAAGGGGTGAGTTCCAGGTGCCAGTCCCCTCGTACCATTAACACATGTGCCAAGGGAACTTCACGGGCACAACTTTTTTCAGACCTGTCTGCCCAGGTTTCCCCCAGAATTTTCTCCCCTGTGCTGTAGCTGAATGCACAGGGGCCCTGTCTTCCTTTACATTTGGCTGGGTTGGAGAGCAAAGCAGGAGCATGGAGAATTTAAAAACTGGTAAAAGAAGACTGCTCCATCTTTAGAAGCTTAATTTTGTAGGATACGGGGCCCTACCTGTTCCAATGAACTGGACTTGTTACTAAAGAACACTGGAAGGCAGGACACTGAAAAACCATTTCAATCATCACTGGCCACGATTCACTATGTTTTGCCAGCAGTACATTTTATACCAGTATGAGAACCTTGTACTTTGTTTTGCTTCTATAATGAAACTAAAGAAGCACAAACATTTTTGTTTTTAATTCAAAGCGCATCCCATCTAACAGGTTGTAGTTAAGTTGGGTTCTGGTTCTGAAGACACTGAAGATGACTGCTCTAGCAGATAAGGATTAGATCGGACATATCACTTTCACTTGAGCATGCACACGAAAGCTTATACCCAGAATTAAACTTTGTTGGTCCTAAAGGAGCAACTGGACCCAAACGTTGTTTGGTTGCTTCAGACCAACACAGCTACCCACCTGAACCTGTCTTCACTTGAAGACTGCAGTGTCAGCTGACATACATGTTAATGGGCCATCTGTCGTAGAAACACAGAGTTTTCCTGTGGTACCTATGCACCATCAAGCATTTACTATTTAAATGATATGCACACATAGGTGAGCCAGCGACTGCTGCTGGATTTAAAGTTTTGTAGCGTTATGCCCAAATCCCATTTCACCTATGGACTCGCTTGCACAAATCTAAAGTCTTCGCTTCTCCTGCATACAGTGGCCAAGAATAAAAAAACATATTCTTTGAACAATGGTAAAACTAGGCGAGACAGTCAACGGATTTCAATTTTTCCCAGACTAATCACTCAAATGGTGTGCATCTAAGCAACATACAAGCCCATATACTTCATTTCTAACCTAAATTTCAAGAAAGAAAGAAAAAAGCCACTCCCTTTATGGCTGGAAGATCTGCACAGGAGGTAGTTAAAGCAAAAATAATCAAACTTTTGGCTGAAATGTTAAATTTTTGAAGCTCTGTTTCTACCCACCTGAATCTGGTTAGAAACAGAATTTATACTGACACCCACTTGCTTGCGCTCTCTCTGAAGCATTTGTTAAGTGTTTACTTGGGAAAAGTCAAGGGGTCTTTACTTCACTAACTGGAACAGACACCATGGCCACAACCAAGCAGCTTTATCTGGCTCGGCAACTGTTATTGCCAAGCAACTGAAAGCAGTATGTGAAATAGAAGTTTCTGCCATAAAAGATAACTTTGTTGGGCAATCAAATTTGTCTCCATCCTTTCTATCCTATTGCATGACATGTAGAGAGCTCCATAAGGGGGGAAACCAATACCAAAAGGGATCCCTGGCTATCTGGATTGCCTCTGCTCCTTCAGCGAAGTGGCACAGGCAAGCACTTTATACACAACTGGTCTATTGAAACACTGGACTTGGGGGGGGGGGGTTGAGGGAAAGCAAACAGGACTGTTTCTCCGCGTGCACTCCCATTCAGATCTTTCCCCCTTTTTCTGTCCAGCCTATCCCAGTAAGCGTGCACTGCGTCTGTCCTCTTTAGTAAAGTTTATTGAATGCAATGTGCATTTATTGCATGAGTGGAATCTAGTGTGGGGCATGCAGACTGTGCACATGCTAGGTATATGGTTGCCAGGTACTGTCGTGTGTGAGGTCAAATATCTGTCAAGGCCTATGAATGAGGAGTTGGAGGGTGGGGCAAGAAGGATAAACGATCAGCTGACGCATCATGTAAGGCGGTGGTACTCCGTCTGAGGCTTGTGGAGAGCAACACTTGCAATCACCACCAAGCTAAAGAGCCACATTTCACTCCCACCCTGGCATGAGGCCTGCACCTCCGGGAGTCTTGCAGTTTGCCCATTCCGCTGGCAAGGGCTGTTTCAAGGTGGGAACCACCTGCCAAGCACAAGCCCTACCAGGCAAGAGCCACCCCCACTTTCTTGAAACATGGGGCAGGTGCCACATTGGGGGACAGTGCTCAGAAGCACCACAGGTAGCTCCCGAGCAACTCAGAGGTTATCAGTGATGGATGGAATGGATGGACGTATTTGGTTGCATGAATGTGCATGGAGTACACACTAAAACTGGTAGCAGGGCTTTTGGCAAAGAAAAGGGTTAATGTGAAAGCCTTACAAAATTTCCTTGGCTAGTGGGGCTCAGCTGAGGCTGAAGATTCTTCACTCCCTTGCTACTTAGGTCAGGGGTGAGTTGGTGACACAGCAAGGCTTTTCCATCTGCAGGACTCAACAAGAAGAAGAGATTGGATTTATACCTGGCCCTTCACTTGGAGTCTCAGAGCGGCTTACAAACTCCTTTCCCTTCCCTTCCCCATAACAGACACCCTGTGAGGTAGGTGGGGCTGAGAGAGCTCTTTCCAGAACTGCTCTTTCAAGAACAGCTCTGTCAGAACTATAGCTTGCCCAAGGTCATCCAGCAGCTGCAAGTGGAGGAGTGGGGAATCAAACCTGGTTCTCCCAGATTAGAATCCGTGCACTTAACCACTACACCAAACCACTATGCCAAACTGGCTTAACCACTACATCAAACTGACAAAGCAGACTGGAACACCAGCCGGGTCTCTGGCAGGGGCAAAGGGTAAAAAGAGAGTAACCCTGTTTCCATGGTTTTAATACTGGAGTGATTAAGTGCCAGAGGGACTTAATCAACTCCCTGGGGAAAGCATTTTAATAACCTTTATAAGAAACATACTCTTGAACTGGACCTAAATTTTGAAATTAACTTAAGCAAATTCCAGTTTGGAAACCTGTTACTCGTTGCAAGATTGCTGATTGAGTAATGCTTTGAAACCGGCTTTGATGCGTTCCCCGCTGAACTGTTGAGGATAGCCCCTGACTGGTGGGCTCAAGTGCTCACGCCTTTATTCAAATTGGTAAATCAGGATGGAATAATTCCTGTCTCTGTGAAAACTGTATTGCAGGTGTGGCAAACTTTTGTTTCACGGTGATTTCTAATTCTTAATTTGTTTTAATTGTGTATGGGCTATGGGCTGTTAAACTTAATAAACTGAACTGAGAGTAACACTGAAATTAGGATTTACTGAGACAAGCTGGGATTCACTGATCATCCATGAGCCAAATCCTGATCTCTCAAGCTAACCACAGATAAACCAAACAGTGTGTTTCCACTGTGTCTGACCTGACCCACAGAGGGCATATTTCTTCTCTCCCCACCTAGTTCCTTACGCTGCCGAAGTGAGCTTTTAATTGCCCCTGTTTTTATTCCACTGGTGCCACCCAGCACCTCAGCACCTCTTCCTCCCATCCTAACTCCCTATCTTTCCCACTGAGAAGCTTATTTACCCCTGCTTTTACTCCAGTCCCAGTTTTCAAGGTCTGTTTGTACCCTTCCCGTTCAAGGGCACGTCCGCATGCCACCATGATTCCATAGGAGTGTAGCAGAAGCACACATCATGGCAGTGGGGCAAAGAGTTCAGCTTCCTGAAAATCTCAAGATCACTTCTTTTTTTAAAAGGCAACTTCTCAGTCCTTGAGGCCACACAGATATGCTGGAATATGACTGGGCAACATCTGTTGAAGGCTCAAGAGCCAGAGGAATTTCTAGTGGTTTGAGCGCCACTGTAGCTTCTTAACCACTACCCCTCTGCTGAACCACAATGACACCAAATAGTTTTTTAAAACTGCAGAATTATGCTAGAAAATTATACCATTTTCACACAACAATACTTGCTTCCTGGCCTGGGGTAAGATGGGCAGTTGCAATCCCCTCCTTCCCTCTTGCCTGACACAACAAGCTTTTCCGATAGACAGACATTCGCGTCTCTCTCTTGGCCAAGATCTACAAGTGTGCCCACTTTGCAATTCTGGAGAAAACCCCACCGCTCTCCAGACTTGGGCGATCTCTCCAGCCCTGTGCTGAGTGCAACAGGGCCTATCCCTCAGTAGCTGGAGTGGAGGTTTCCCCTACAGAGTGACCCATCGCTAAAGGCAGAAAGGCAAGATCAGTGGCAAGCAATTTGGACTGGCTATCTAGCCAGCCAAAGTGTGGGGTAAATGGCTGTCTTTCCTGGACCTTTCAGGGAAGGTAGTTGGTAGGAGAACAGACAAGATAAAATGGGAGGGGGAGAGAAGAACAGAAACATGAGGAGAGGAATTGATGGGTGGAACAGAACATGGAGGGTACTCAAAAGTCTGAGGAAGTGTTGCAAGGTTGTTTTAGGAGTAAGATGACCGATCTTTTGCAGCAGTTCCAGTTACTGGGATTCATGATCCTCAAAGAAGAGGAAACAATGGCAGCTTTTTGTTTTTGCCATGGTGCCAAAGCAACTGTGACTGCTGTCATTTCTCTCCTACTTTCATGGGAGAAATGAAATTCCATAGACCAAAAACAACAACAATCCAGAAACACGCCCCCCCCCCCCCATACCATATATCTTTCTCTTGGCAACATAACTTTGTATCTAACATTTTCATTATCCAATTTAAACACAGAATAAAAAGGAGCCGTAAATCAAAATCCTGAAAATGGCCACATTTAACAGAACCAGTCCTCTGAACTAGTGGAAAATAAGAGGTGGGGAGGAAATACAAAGACAAATTGGACATGCGAGTATCATAATTCCGGACAGCTGATACACATCAGGATTTCGACCTATTCAGACACACTAATGGCTCAAACACATTCATCCAAGAGCTCAGTTTGACTCTGGCTTATAGCTGCCTCACAAGCTGAAAGAAGTGACTTCTGAGTCAGAACTACATGAAAGCATTTTCCATTTAGGGACCATGCACTGAGGCTAATCCATGAGTCAGAGCGTGGTGGTGGGTTTTTCGGGGGGGGGGGGGAGTTAAAACAAATCCTAGTCTATATAAGAACTGGTACCTGAAGTACTTCCCTTGGGAATTTCTTGGGTAACTGTGTGTCTGGAAGAAAAAGACATTCGAGCTTCAGCTACCTACTCTGACTCCCAATTCTTGTTACTGATGGCTGGGCTGGGGGGGGGGGGGGGGTGGTTTAGAGAAGAAGCTCTAGTTTGAATTACAAAATGGGAGGGGGGTAAAGAAGAGGCTCTAGTTTGAATTACAAAACCAGGTTCCTGAGCAGGCTTCAACTTCTCTTCAAAATAAGCCACAGAAGTCAATATACCTTCAGGATCTGTGTGCTGTGCTTGTGCGGCCATCACCCTGGAGTTACTGCCAGGCTAAAGGGTAAAATACTTTGTCAAATCCCCTTACTCCTGTAAAAATGTGACTTCTCCCAAGAAACAAAGCATATGCAATACTGAGGCGCCTGTTTTCACCCAGAGTTCCTGTCTGCTGTTATACAGAAAATAATTTATTGGAGTCAACTTAAATGGATAGATTTCATTTCCCAATAGATGTACTGGGGGAAAGGGAAAGAAGAAAAGATACAAGAAGTTAGTCATATACTAATAAAGCACTTCTTTAGCTTGATCCCTGGTTTGCACCATCATTTCTGTGAAGGTTCGGCTTTTGCCGACTGACCTCTTCGAACCCATCGTTTCCAATTATCAATCCACCTACCTGAGAAGGAGGGAGGGGGCAAAAGAGAGACAGAGAAGGCAAATATCACACTAAACAGGACTGATGGGCCACACTGAATTATTAATGTAACTGGACACTTTTCTTCCATTCTCGATGCCCTGCTCATTTCAGGACATAAGTTAATAATGCAGTTAATGCTGACAATTATGAAGGTACCATAGTCGAGGCCTAGCTGCTAGAAGCTTAATGTCTTTTTTTCTCAAGTAGCTTTCACATCTGTCAAAAAACAAAGTTCCAAGTCGGCGGCTACTGTCAACCGAGCCACTACACAAGGTTGCTAGTCTGCCTCCCACCCACCCCCACCCCTGCCCTTCATATTTAAGGGTACTGGCTAAAACGTTGTTCGTTCAAAACATACACGTTAAGCAAACTATGCTGTTGTTATTTCCTTTGACGGAGCATCACAAACTGTCCGAGGCATTTTTCTCCGAAGAAGATGACAAGCTGAATGAGGTATCATCAGGTTCTGGAGATGCATGATTAAAATCCATCTCTTCTAACTCTGGAGGTAAATCTGCCAGAAGTGCCTGCGGTGGATATAAAACACAAAGAACAAGAACTTGCTGGAGCCTTTGGTGGACTTGGTTCAAAAAAAGGACCACTTGGGGACTGGAAATGGCTCCCTGGGTTCTGCCACCTTCCCGGGGAGCCACGAAAGCAAAGACCACACAGTACTGTTAAAAACAATTTGTCCTTCAATGTAAAAGTCTCAAAGCAATTTACTAAAGTGGGAAGCAGCAAATTAAATAAAACGCATTTATTTTATTTTGCTTTGTTTATATCCCACCCTTCTCGCCAACAGAGACCTGAAGTGGCTTGCATAGTTCTCTCCTCCTCCAGTTTGGTGTAGTGGTTAAGTGCGCGGACTCTAATCTGGGAGAACCGGGTTCGATTCCCCACTCCTCCACTTGCACCTGGCTGGATGACCTTGGGCAAGCCATAGCTCTGAACCAGCTGTTCTCTCAAGGACAGCTTGGGAAAGAGCTCTCTCAGCCCCACCTACCTCACAGGGTGTCTGTTGTGGGGAGGGGAAGGGAAAAGGAGTTTGTAAGCCGCTCTGAGACTCCCTTGGGTAGTGAAGGGTGGGGTATAAATCCAATCTCTTCTTCTTCTTCTTCCTCCATGGTATTTGCACAACAACCCTGTGAAGCAGGCTCAGCTAAGAGTGTATGGCTGGCCCAAGATCACTCAGAGAGCTTCCATGGCAGAAGTGGGGATTCAAACCTTATTATCCCAGCGTTTAGTCTGAAACAACATCGCACTTGCTCTCACTAGAATATTAAAAAATTTATAATAGCTAGCACCCCCCCTCCCCCGAAAGAACAGGAAGACCAGAGGCTCCTCCTCTGAGAGGAGCATCACTCATCGCTTGAATCAAATTCTCTTGGTTTTACCTGCTGCTGCTCTTTATCATCTGTTTTGATAGCAAGTATCAAACTCCTAGTGAAAGTCTGTAGTTCAAAATACTTCTGTTTCTGATGCTCCAGTTCATTTTCCATGAACCTAACTTCTTCATTCTAAAGAGGAGGAAAACAAATGCATCAGACTCTCAAAACAAAAAAACCCTTAGCATTTGGGAAGTAATAATGAACCACGTTATTCCTACAACCATCAGTTGGGGAAACATGGAGAAAGCGAAGTGGAGTTCAAAACTTTAATAATACAGGCAATTACACCAGGAATGGAATCATCATAGGGAGGAAAAAAGACTCAAGGGAAAGAATAGCTTATTAGAAGGAACCAAACAGGTTTTATTACATTTCAAAAAATGTGTACACATTTCGAATGCTTGGACTAGCTAACGCAATCACACTTCACATTTTGGACATGCCAATATACACATACCGCAAATATGACTGTCAACAACAGCCTGGAGACAAAAATGTGCTGTCCCCTTAATAGAACGCTCGATGGGATGTTATTTATGTTGTTGTCCGTCTGCCCACTTCCACCCATTAAGCCTCTATTGGCAACCCTAACCGTAAAGGACTTTCCATTCAGTCAGACCTGGCAGAGCATATACTCTGCGCTTGGGGCTACCTGGATATCTGGAGTCTAAGCTGGGAACCTCAATGTCAAAAACTGGGAATGCGCTTACCCGGGATTCTGTGCGTGGAAGTTCTAGAAGCCCCTTCAGGCACAGACAGGAATAAGGATGTGCAACATGGGCCCTTACGACTGGCACGGAGCAAGAAGCCTCTGAATTAGCGAGGCCGCCAGCAACAGCCCCAGGCGCCTGGCCTTTTGTGCTCCCCTGGGGAGTAGACTCCTCTTTCAGCTACTGACTGTGGGGCCCTGATCCAGGGCTGCTGAAGGGGGGGGGATTCCTGGGGGCCCAAGTCAGCTGGAGGGCTCCTAAAGCCAGCCTCATGCTGCATTCAGAATGCATCCAATTTTTCTTCCAATGCAGCTCTGCACTGCAGTCACTAGAGGAGCAGGGAAGGCACATCAGAGTAAATAGGACTTGCTCTTGACTATGCTGGCCAGGCCTTTCTGCAACGTTTACTGCCAGGCTGATGGAAACCCTTGCTGATCTAGGGATGCCAGCCTCCAGGTGGAACCTGAGGATCCCCAGAATTACAGCTCATCTCTAGACTACAGAGATCAGCTCCCCTGGAGAAAATGGAGGCTTTGGACGGTGGACTCTATGGCATTGTACCACACTGAGGTTGTCCTCCCAGATCTCATCACCAAATCTCTAGGTGTTTCCCAACCTGGAGCTACCCAAGCCCTACCTCCGACCACCACTAGTGGCCAGGGGGAACCTGGCAACCCTATGCTTATCAGATCTTGTTAAACTTATCAACCAAGCTAGCAATGGAACTAGACCAGGCAAGCACAGCTCATGACCGACACAGTCACTGCCACGATGCAGCCTCCTAAGAAAGTTGCTCTTTCCAGCAGTCTGTTCCCCTCTTCCTTTCCTTCCACCCAGCTCCATCGTTTTCTCTGCTCAGCCAGATCTTCCAAAGGGGAAGCCCCATTAGTGTGCTGTAGAAAATAAAGCAACTTTTCCATTTTTCCTAATTTCTCTCCCCATTTTCCAAACTTTTCTCCTTCCTTCATTTTGCTCTCTTCCTTTCACCATCTGCCTTCATTTCTCTATCCCCACTTCCGGTTCCACCCCCCCCCCCCGGTCAGTATTGTTTCAGCTCCTTCTTATACCTGCTTGACAACTTAGAGTTTACTTAATGGTAGTATAACAGCAAACCCTTGTCACTATTATGATCAGAAGCGGTGTGTGTGTGTGTGTGTGTGTGTGTGTGTGTGTGTGTGCGAGGTATTTCCCCATGATCTAGCAAACTAGTGAAAGAATGGCCCTGACCTGGATAGCCTAGGCCAGCCCGATCTCGTCAGATCTCGGAAGCTAGGCAGGGTCAACTCTGGCAAGTGCTTGAATGGGAGACCTCCTTGCAATTCCAGAGGTGGGAGGAGGTGGGGGCAGGCTTTATTCAGCCACCTCTCCGAATATCCTCCATGCCCCCAGTAGGGGTCAATCACTAGAGGTCACCATGACTTCCAGGTGCACACACAGAAAAATACAAAAAACACACCCTAGTAAAAGAATGCTCCCCCCCCCCCTTCCTTAACATGCATGGTAATGAAATGTTAGTCTGTATTACTGGTTACCCATGTGGAACAAAAGTTAGAACTCCCCCCGCCCCAATTAGATTTAATTACATTTCAAACACTGTTCAGCAGTAGGGCTGTTGTACTGGTGGGACATCTAATATCCCTCTGTAAACACTACTTTCCTACTGTAGACACTAAACTTCATGTTCTATGACAAACGGTGTAATCTTTTTAGAAAATGTCAGTTAAATCAACTCCCAATGATCCCTGTACTTCTCACGCAGCATCACTACATCATCAGTTTGCCTCTGCTTTTGTGTTAGGTAAAGGAACAAGAGTAAATTTAAATAGACTTCTTACTGATTCACTTACTAAAGATTTATTGTGATATGACATTTTTGTGAACTACAGTCCACTTCACCAGATGTGTCCTAATACTGGTAAACATAGATACGTGTGTGCAAATATAAAATGGTTTGGATTAGGCTTATACGGTGGAGGGGGCAGTGTGGACTCTTTGTCCAAGGGCCCACAGTGACTGTTGGCAGCCCCGCGCTGATCTGAAGAACAGCTCTGTGTCCTAATATTGCTCCCTTCCATTCTGACCCATTCCCCAAAGCTACTCAATGCAATGTGACCTGCATGGGGTTGGCTGGGGAGCTACTTGTAGGGCTGAACTAGATGGCCTGTTAATTCCTTTTCCGAACTTAAGATTCCCTCTTTGGTGCTGAACGACTGATTGGCTCTCCTCTCAGCAACATCCCCACCCCAGATTTCTAGACCTGTGCCAATTCCAGGTAAAAAGTGCAAATTGCACAGAATAGATAGCATCCAGGAATAATAAAATTGTAATTATCACCAGAAAGCAGATGACACAAGAGTGACGTTCCTTAGAATTCAAACGCTACTGAGCTCATGACACTAGAAATTATATTGAAAGGAGCGCTTTGCTCTTCCTTTTAAGACGGCTTGAACTGGGTTTTTAATCTCCCCCCCCCCCCCGGAAAATAAAATGAAAGGTGTGAGGAAAACTGGCAAGTAGAAAAAAACATTTTAACAAACATGAAAGATTTCTTTACCCTCATTTACGAAGACGACTTGCAAATTAGAATTCCACAGCGTTCGCTCTGAGCAAATAGACTTTGAGGGCACAGCAGATGCGTGACATGGAGAAGTTCAACAATAAGGCTAGGAAGAGACTGATTGCTACATTCCTCCTCATTTATTCACGAGGAGGAAAATATGAAAAGCGCTTTCTTGTTTGTGAAAAAGAGAAATCTAATTTGGGCATGTAAAACAGCTTAAGAACACATGTAACTGTCAGTTGACTCTTTCACTGGTGTACAGCCATGCCGTTGAAGGACACTTGATCAATATCGTGGACGCTATAGGTCTGATGCTTGCTCATTTGTAAACTGCACGAGGATCATTTCCCCCCAGTTTAAAGAATGATTAGACAAATGACTCTTTAGAAACCAGCCCCGAAGATGCCTGTGAAGGGCTCTTGCTTCAGCAGTAGCTGCAGGGACGCACAGTACTTGGCACCTGCTTCTTAGGTGGCACCTTATGGTCTGCTTTGGTTGGAGAGGGCTCGGCACCTGCCTTTCTGAACAAAGTTTGCTCGTTTGTTCTTAGCAGGCAGCGATGTGGCACGGCTGGAAACAGGAATGGTGGGAAGTTCCTGGTCCTGATGACAAGGGCGGGGCTGCCTTTTGCCCTGCTTCCCCCACTTGGCACACACTCTGGCCGGGCACAGTGGAGTGACACCCTTGCATAGTCTAGTTTCACTGCTGCCAAGTTGCTGCAGCACCACCGCACTGAACAGCAAGGAGAAGCACAAGCACAAAGCAGTACTAGTGGGATTTTACTGAATCCGCTGAACTTCTTCTAATGGGAGAGCTGGATGGGAAGGGGGAAGGAAGTCACACTTCCTTGGCGACGACGGGTGGCACAGCATTTCGAGGGATCTGGAGGACAACCCCTGGGCTCACAACTATTTGTTTTCAGAATCGCAAGCTACCTTTCACCAGCCTGAGGGATGCTGCCAGTCATGTCAACGCACCCCCTCTTCCCTTTCGAGACTTTGAATGATAAAAGAAAAACAGAGGCCTGCCTGGTTTTTAATGAGGAATAAATGCTTGCGGGTCGTCTTGTTTAGCTCAGGCTACGGCCCAGTCCAAGCCTAAATGCATCTCCGTGCGGGGACAATGTGGCACGAAAGACCAACCAGTTTATGTCAAACTGTAATAAAGGCACATAAGGTTCTGTAGGGCGTGCTGTCACAACACGCCATCCAATTTGGTGACAAGTGGCATTAAGAAAAGGTCATCCTCCCCCTCGCCCCCCGGATCTATACTCATCTGGCACTGCCCCTACCCTGAAGGCAGCGCTCGTGAAATTAGCGTGGGGACCTCAATTTTGTATGCAATGTGAGTGTTTCTGAAAGGTGCTCCACTCACTTTGTATCTAGGTAAAGTCCCAGTACAATATACATCTTTTGTTCTGACACCAACAGAAATTTGTTTGAGGGTGTTTTTGTTGACAGTGAATTGCCGCCCTCCTGCTTTTCAGTACACAAGTATCACTTGTCATTTTGGTGAAAGGCAGCAGTCCTCCTCAGATTTTTCTTCCACCGCACCAAAAGCGAGCCTTTAGGTTGTAATCCACAAGCTGCTGAAAAACCGGCAGATCCCTTCTGCTTTCAGGGAAACCTGAGTCCAGCTCCCAGATGTTTCCCCTGGTGCCACATCCCTGTGATCTAGGATCTGCCAACTCTGACTTGGGGAAGCTCCTGGAGATTTGGGGGGTGGTGCCTGGAGAAGGAGGAGTTTGGGGAAGGGGAAGGATTTCAGCAGAAATGCAATGCCACACAGTCCGTCCTCCAAAGCTGCCGTTTTCCTCCAGATCAACTGAACACTGGGCCAAACTAGACATTAGGGGCCAATCCTGAGTGGGCCTATAGTGTGGTGCTCTGGTCTCCCCCCATGTGGCTTTTCAAGCACTGAACAGATACGCAGGGGTATGGGACTGCAGCCATTTTGGCCTTTGACAAGGCACAGGGCAGTCAGAGAACAAGAACACTTCAACCCTTTGCTCCGCAGGCCCGGTCAGGATTGGGCCCTTGTAGCATTTTTAAGCGACTTTAAAATGGCAACGGCATCCTGATGGCAGCCATGGAGATGCCATCACGTCTACTTTGACCCTCTGCAGGTCGGTTGTAATTCCAGGAGAACTCCAGGGCCTCTCACGGAGGCTGGTAACCCTACTGTGATCTTGTGTTAATAAATCCCGAAATCTCCATTTAAATTACCTGCCCAGGACATCAAACTCTCAGAGCTGGGGGTACCCCATCATCCTATGCACTTGTGGGCAATAAATCTTACAACTGTGCAGTTAACCGGCTAAAGCTGCGGCAGGTTTTCTTAAAAGGTTTCTCCATCACACTAATTGGTAATAAGGGAGAGGAGGGATGCTGTAGTATGTGATGCCAGGTAGAAATAACCTCCTCTTCTCCTCTGTCTTCCCCGACTTACCAGTGTTCTCACATTTTGTTAAAACAAGAATAAAAACCAGATTTGCATTCAATGAATGTTTGAATTTGATGAAAATGCAGTCTTTGCAAACAAGCCAGTGGGGAAGGGAGGGGAATGAAAGATATCTGTAAAATCATGATATGTCTAACATACCTTAGCTGTGCAAAGACTGTGGAAGACAAAGAGATGTGCATACAGCAGCCAGACTATTTGAATAACATTCTGTACTTCTACAATTAAGGGGAAAGTAGTAATAAGGAAGATGGAGCCCTGAACACAGGGAATGCAAATGAAAGATTAGAAAACCTTTTGCATAGGACTGAAGCTTCACAGCAACACCTGCTGGTGGCTCGAACTAATCTCATCCTCTTGTGATTCCTTCAATAAAGTCTACATTTTGGTTTGCAGTTGGCTATTCGCCTTTCTACATGAAAACCAAAGCTAAGGTACTTGCTTTGTAGTCCAGAAGAGAGCTCATCTGATCCACTTCAGAATTACTTATCATATCGCTTTCTTCATCATCTATGATTTCTATTTTCTGAAAAAGAAACAAACAGGGCATTCCGTTTCAAAACCAAAGGTTGTATGGCCCTTGCAAGAGATATTAAACTGTTCTGGTACTTACACGGGTTGCAAAAATTGCTCTTTAAAAATAAAATTAAGAGATTCTCAGGGGGCCAGCTAAGCTTTCTGCATGCTCATGGCACAGCCCTGAGTATACCTTACCAGAATGACCACGGGTACTCCCTCATATCTGCCACACAAACATGAATGTAAGCACACATACCAATCTGTAGGAAAGCCCACTTACCACGTTATCAGCAGATACAGTAGTCTGGTCCTCCTCTTTGTGACCTATGTCTTCACTCCGAAGAACTTCACTGTGTTCTTCTACAGAAATAAAGAAAGCAAGTGGTTCTAAATAAGCAGTTGAGATGCAGGGCGGCTAGCAAAATCCACAACGTCAGACAGAGGTAGAAATTTAGGTTCCATGTTTTACACAAACCCTCTCTCTCAAAATACATCTTTTTCCAGCGATGAATTTATCATGGCACATATAATCATGAGCAGCTATCCCAAGACAACCTCTTCTGTTCATTTAGTCCCTGATTTGTTTACACGACTGACAAGTTAATTATAGGCAGACTAGAAATTCTGGACTCTCAGGACAAGTGATTTAGTATAGTCTGTGATAAGACAGCTACGGTTCATGAGAGCAGTCTCAAGGAGAAAAGGCGTTAGTGCCATTCTCAGATTGTTCAGAGCTATGTTGCACCTACTCTGCTTTTATTCCCCCCCCCCCCCTTTGCACAGAAATGGGTGTCAGCAGTAGGGTGACCTGACAGGCAGTCCTGTGGACAGTTGTGGTGCCTGATGCCACCAGTGCTGGGGTACCAATCCGGAACATGTTGTAATGGCATCCCATATGCAAGATCTAGCAACCTCAGAAGTGAAGATAACCACTTCACAATCCTGGGAGAAATGCTACACGCAAGGCAGCACTAAGCATTTCCGGCTACTTGCACCCCAACAATGAAACAAGCATTCCAGAGGGTGAACTAGTTAGTGTGGAAAGGACTCTTAGAAGGATGTCACTTAGATTGTACCATATTTTCTAACCATATTTGCTTTACTTAAAGAAAAAAACTAAAACACTGTTCATCACTCTGAGGACCTGCTATATTCTGTGAAAGTGCTGAAGAACTCATCACACACACAGGCCAGAGAGGCCGTTCATGTGGAATTTGGGCCCATCTACTTCTTCACAGCCTTCGCTGCTCTGGGTTAGCGATTCGTTCTGAGGTTCTTATCAAAACCACAAGTTTATCATCCATGATACAATTCTGAGAATAGCACCTTAGTAGGGTTGCCAGCCTCCAGGTGGTACCCAGAGATCTCCTGGGATTACAACTGATCTCCAGGTGGTAGGAATCAGTTCACCTGGAGAAAATGGCACCCTTGGAAGGTGGACTCGATAGCATTGTTCCCGCTCAGGCCCTTGTCCTCCCCAAACACCACCCTCCTCAGCCTGAACCCCCAAATTCTCCAGGTATTTCCCAATTTAGAGGTGGCAACCCTATACTTTAGCATAGGAATTTATTCTCATTTTAAAAGCATCCTAACACCAACAAATGCAACACACAAAAATCTTAGGCGCAGTCAAGTCCCTCAGGTCTCAATAAAAGCAGGGGAGTGAACGATGGCTACAAAGCAATCAAGTCACGTTTTCATCCCACTCCTCCTCCCAGAAGTGCAGAATGGCATACATGATTTCCCCTTGTTTCCTAACAACCCCCTTGTGAAGAAGGCTAAGAGGACAGCGAGAGACTGCCGAGTGATCACCCAGTGGGATCTGAACCTGAGTCAGTCACAGTCCAGCTATTACGTCACATAGCATCTCCATTTCATGTCCCCCAAGTTGAACTAGTTTGGGAACTGGTAATAATGGGGCAGAGTGGAATTACACAGATGAACCACCGCCAAGTCACCTTTCATTCTCTGTTCCTAAGAAAACCCTCTAGTTGTCTCAGAGCTGTGTAAGTATTGATTATAGTCATTTTCTCACTGCTTTTCGCCAGACCCAGATAACATGAAGGTGTCACTGTTCTTGAAGACGCAGAATGTTTCAGTCTGAGTCTCCTGCTGGAGGAGTTCTTCCTCCCCTGGGCCACAGGCTCTGGCAACCTACTTGGCTTTCAATCACTTCAACCCGGCTCTTCTGTTATCTTATTCTCTTTATAGCTGAAGTTTTGACAAAGCCATCACAAGTTTGTGCCCAACAGCTCTCCGACGTTCTCTCTCCCCAGATATTCGAACAAAACGGTTAAGATCGAGCCTGGCATATGAATCTGCAGATGTGCCCCAGAAACATGCTATTTTTGAAGTTCAAAAGCCATGGGCTTTGCTCTGACTGGGACAAACCAACAATTAGCAGGGCTTGTGAAAACCACCAAGTGCATGAATGCAAGTTTAATCCTATCTCAAGCCGTCATAGCCTCTTCTGTTTTAGAAACCTACAGCATGTCATTATAGCTTGTCTCTACCACCTTTATTGCTAGGGCTGACAGCTTCCAGGTGGTGGCTGGAAATCTCCTGGGATTAGGACTGATCTCCAGGCGACAGAGATCAGTTGACCTGAAGAAAACAGCCGCTTTGGAAACTGGACTCTTATGGCATTAAATCCCATCAAAGTCTCTTCCCTCCATAAACACTTCCCTCCTCAGGATCCACCCCAAAAATCTCCAAGTATTTCCCAACCCAGAACTGGCAATCCTATTGTTTGATGTCAAAGAGAGTCTTGCCTTCTCTGGTGCTACGAGGCTTTGTGCATTCTCCCTCTTAAGAGGGTCTCGTGGGCCCTAAAACTCATGATGATTTTGAGCCCTTTCCTCATTTTTAGAGTAGACAGGAAACAAACCTCAGCAGACTGGCAAAGGAGTGGGACTGCCTGACTGCTGCCCTGCAGTCACTCAGTTTAGCAATGGAAGACAGCCCCAGAAAGGATCCTAAGCTAGACTGGCAGCCCCAAATGGAGGCGGGGCTTTGATAGGGCACAATTGCCCTCATTATCTTCCAATTGGAGACACAGCAGGAGAGCTGGCTGTGAGGTTGATGCTTTGAAGCCTCTTCTGCAGGGAACAAGAAAGCCTTCTCTTCCCCACTTCTCCCATTTCATATCCTTAACCACAATCCTGTACGCTGCTTCAGGACACTGGCATTTGCTTTCTTGTTCATTCTCATACATTCACAAATATAAACTCCCTGGAAGAAACGGCATCTAGATCCTAAACAGTTATTTTTGGAGTAAATAAGTACAGTATAGCAACCTAGGACTGGAAATGTCAGATGATGGGAAAGCAATTGGAAAGCTGGACTGAAGGAAGTGGAATGTGCAAGAAGCAAATGAAATTGGGCTTACCTATCATGTAGCCATATGGGCAAATCTTACCATACAGAGTAGCAGTAAAAATACCTTGTGAACTTCCTTCAGATAAGCAGATTGAGACTTCGTCATTTCTGTCATTATCATCTCCTACATCAGTTGAAGCATCATCTCCTGGAATGGGTATTGATTTGCTGCTGGAATCAGACTGATTGGAAAAATCAGCAGGGCCACCTCGAGGAGGAGGGACTTCGATTCCCATCAGGCGATATTTTCGTCTTCGATTCCCAATCCAAGTCTGGAAATAGGAAGGGCAAGGAAAATATCAGAAGCTTCAGACAAACTGGAAAATTAAGGGGAAACCAACCCCCCTTCGGGTGTCTAGGAGATCACTGTCTCCTTACACAGCAGACAGGAAAAGTATGCCTATTGTTCTCCTGGCACTGAAGAACAGGAGGAAGTCAACACATGCAGATGAGCTCTTACTTGCAAGTAAGAATGTTTAGGACTGGTGTATAAGCCTTGCTCAAGTTTCCTCACTTGAGAAAAGTTTCCACAAGTGAAAGTAAGAAAGTCTAAAGTAGTCTAACTTTAAAGTAGTCTAATACGTTTAATGAGCTATTTAACTGAGCCCCTAGTGGTTGGATATTACCCTCTTTCTATGAAAAGATGCAGTCTCAAGATGCTGGTTAACTTTAAAGTCCTTTACGTCTGAGGAGTCACATCCCTGCAGGACCACCTCTCCCAGTATCCACCCAGGTGACAACTCCACTCCTTGAAACAACACCAACACCAATTGATCCCTTCTGTAGCATACTTAGAACGTTCTCTGCTAGATATAGGGATTTTTTCTATTGGTGGCACCTACCAATATATCTAATTTTCATCAATGCCAAATCTGTGGATACTTAAACCTGCAGATTTACAACCATGAACAGACAAGCCAGATTTTTCTACAAACCCGAGAGAAGCCCCATTTTGCATAAAAATCTAAAACAAAAAACAGTGTGTGTGTGTGTGGGGGGGGGGAATACCCAAATTAATAGAAGCCATGCCTGTCGCTTTAAGAAACAAATGCCTTCTGTGGCCATTGCTAAGCAACCACAAGAGTATTGCCAGTTAAAGCCTCGGTTTCTATCAGTAAAAGGCAGCAGGGGAGGCAGGGCCCCTTTCAGGGCTGTTTTGATCTTTGAGAGAGGACTCCTCAGGGCCAAGCCAGTCAGCAACCACCAAGCAACTTGCTCGCATATGATCTGCATCGCTCACTGAGGCCCAGCTGCTTGCTACTGCTCAACAGCAGCCACCACATGGAAGCTACTGTGGTGTAGTGGTTAGGCTTTCAGACTAGGAGAACCAGGTCCAAATCCCCATTCTGCCATGGAAGCTTGGGAGTGAGCTTGGGCCAGTCTCACACACTCAGCCTAACTACCCTGCAGGGTTGCTGTGAAGATAAAATAGAGGAGAAGGATGTAGCTACTTTGTGTTCCCATTGTGGAGAAAGGAAGGGTATAAATGTGATAAATAATAAATATAGCTGAAGATGGGGAGGTAGATCAAAGATTGGTTTGTTGGTGAGGGGAAGGAAAGAGGGAAGCAGAGAAAGAGGAAATGGTAGAGGACGAGAAAATGAATTCCCTGGCCCAGCAAGTCTTTGGCGCTTTCTCACAACGCACCCAGCAGTTGGCGCCACTTGACTCAGACAGACTTTCCTCAGGGAGAGGCTGTCAGGGGTATGAAAGGAGGGAAAAATGAATACTGGAGGCAGATAAAGACAGGAGGACTAGTGAGTGGAAAACAGAGAAGGACACAGGAAAAGGGGACAGGCTATTGAGATTTCCAGGGAAGGGAAAGAGGAAATATTGGAGGAAGGGAAAATAAGATCCCCTCCCTAAAAAAATCCCTGTGGGTCCCCTGCTTGTTTCATGGAATAGCCTTCCTGAAAATATTTACAAAGCCTCCATTTTGATGAGCTCCTAAGCAACCACAAGGAGGAATGGTTCAGGAAGAATTTTTACTATGCCACCTAATTTTTAATTAACATTTTTGGTAGTATTAATGATATGTTTTTAATAACAGTGTAACCTGCCTTGTGTCTGGTTTCGGAGAAGGGTGGGCTAAAAATGTTCAAATAAATCAAAGCTTATTATTTATAACAAAAAGCAGATTGTCTGGGAACTGCCTTCTTGGACAATTAATATTTTCCACAGTAAGGAACTGTCCTATGGCATTTTTAAGAATGATGTACATCTAGTCAAAGAAAGTACATGGGGTATCACTAGAGAAATACAAGAAACTCAGAGAAGGGGCATGTGAAATTGGGTTGCATCTTTAAAATGAAAAGTAAGATAAAGAATTAGCTGCTGTAGATTTTCCAGGCTGTGTGACCGTGGTCTTGGCATTGTAGTACCTGATGTTTCACCAACAGCTGCCAAGACCACAGCCATACAGCCCAGAAAATCAACAACAACTAATGAACTCTGGCCATGAAAGCCTTTGACAACATAAGATAAGGAATTGTCCATTCATTTTTTTCTGCAATGGAATGCCACTAATACCATGAAGTCTACTTTAAATATTTAACCTCAGAAGATTAAGATTTTTATATTAAATGCTTTTTGTTGTCCGTAAACAATGAAATGCATTCAGGCACTGCAGTATCCCCAACAGGTCAAAATCAAATTTAAGCTGGAGCCAGAAAAGCTGATAAAACTGCTTCTATGGCAAAACTCCAATTTTATCAACAAATAAAATATTCTTTTTGATGTACATGTTTGAATTAAACTACTTCTGTTAATCTTCAAGGCAACACTGGATGCCTTTAATTTTGCTGCAGCAGTCTAATACACCTATCGTTCTAGAATAACCACAAACATAAGGTAAACTATACCAGTTAGGGCTGCCAAGTATCGGCGACTTACCGGCGGGGGGGAGTTGTTCTCCCCCCGGGAGCACATTGGGGGCGTTGCCAGGGTGACGTCATTACACGGGGGAAGTCATCCTCACCGGACGACTTCTGGGGCGGGGTTCCCCCCGCCGGCCGAATGCCGGCCGGTGGATCGGGAACCCCTATAGCGGGGGATCCCCTGCCCCCCGGGCTGACTTGGCAGCCCTAATACCAATTAAAGGGCTCTGAGAAGTCTGTCTTTTGGCAAAAACAGTCATGCAGTTAGAACTGCTCAGATTATTTTCCCTGAAAAAGAATCTTGTTGCCTACTTTCTGTCCTTGATTTCTGTCATCTATACGGTTCAAATCTTAATTCAGTTTGATGTCACTATGTTTCTGACCCAGTATCTGGCATGGCATCAGTAGGGGCAGCTACTTTTCCAATTCACACATGCATGTATATCATTCAATGGCTTCCCACTGTTCCCTCTGCTGAAAAGCACTGGGTTGGCCCCAGCCTGCTTTTCTGCTGATGAAAAGTGAAGGAGAGGGTTCCCCTTGACAACCAAAAATGACTGTGCTGGAGATCACAGGACCTGCACAGCCAAAAGCTGTCTCAGATGGGTGGAGGGGGAATGTAGTAAGGAGAATTAGGTGAGACTGAGTGGGAAAGCTGGCTGGGTCCAACCACTGTGTTTAAAGGAGGTCCGGGTGGTCTGAAAACACTCTCTGCAGTATCTGTGATGGCTGTTTCACAAATGCAAGTAATCATTTGATAGTACAGTCATCTGAGCACCAAATATACAGGTGTAGGCCACCAGTCTGGCTATTGCAAAAGACAATTTGAAAATACACGGGCAGAGAGGCAGAATAAAATAACAAAGATAAACTGATTAAGACTTCCACTGGTTCTGATCTGAAGCTGCATTTCTTTGCATACATCATTTTCTTTTTCTTTCTCATTTTGTAATCTAATTACACCAAAGTGCTTGGATTTATAGTCCTGCTTAACTCAATGGGCCTAAATTGGTTTGTATCTTGGTATTTCTACGCAGTCGTGAATCACTTCTAATCTCCTCACTATCCTCTTCTCCCTCCACTCTCTTCTATTGTATCATCTTGCTTTTAGTGCACTGTCTTCCACCTTGTAATCTAATTTCTACATGGTTTATGACAGATTATGCTTTAGACAGTTTTCTCTTTGTACTGCTTTCTAATTCTCTAATCCTAATCCTATCTCTCTTGTTTAATGGATGTCGTGCGCTGTCTGGTTGAATTGTTTTTTAAGTTTTGTAGTCAGCCAAGTCTCAGTGAGAAAGGCAGTCTACAAATGAAGTAGATAAAATAAGAAAAGTGGTATTCTAGCTGTTCACAAGACCTTTTGAAAACTTCAGTCTCTGATACAGAAGAAACGGCACAAAGACAACATCGAGAAGTTTATTTATTTCTGAGAACAGAATCCGGGCTTCTTTGGTGCAGTTTTTTGGGGGGAGGCGGGAATAGTAGAGAACACATACAACCCTTGAATACTCATTCGTTTTAATATATTTTTGGGGAAAATACAGAGCAATCTGCCACTTCAGGAAATTACTTTTATGTGCTTTTAATTATTTTCCCCGTACTTAAAAAAACATAATGATCAACAGCTATCACTGGTGCAGCAGTCAAAAAATATTCAAAGCCTTTCACATGCATTGCATCAGCAGTCCTCACGAACACCCCCAAGTAGGCCAGTATTCCATAATGCAGATTGCTGGCTGCACGTGCCAGGGTTACAACTTGTTTGAGGTCACCTGCAAACTTATGACTGATGGAGGCAAGATTTGAACCAGGTTCTTCACCCTCTAGCCGCTACACAGTACAAACCTGAGCTTTCTCCACACATAAATCTATATAAACCGCTATCTTATAACAGGCCATCCAGTGCAGTACAGTCTACAGCGCCAGACACCAGATCTCCTGAATTCCAGGCTTTCCCCATCTGGCTTGAAATCCTTGAACCTGAAATGCCAGGCAGCGAACATCAGACCTTCTCTTTCCTCGGTCCTCCGTCCCTCCATTAGGAAAAACAACTCTGCTTCCTTCTGGTTAAGGGTGCTTTACATGCTGACCAAGTGTAACAGTTATTCCTTTTCAGCCCTTGCTTGTACAAAACCCGATATACATCTCAGCCCAACTGGAGTATCAAGCATCCAGCTTGGGCTGCCGATCGATAAATGTCTCACCTGAGGGATTTCAGCTATAAATAGGCAAGGAACAGAGCAAGAGAGCACTTCCTAACGTGGTCATTCATTATGTAACACGTGCAATCTATTTCAGTCTACCTCATGCAATTTTAAAGAAAGCTTTAATCTGGGCTATTTTTGCTTTGGCAACGAAAACCGAGAGTTCCTTACCCGCACTATTTCACAGTCAACATTCAACTCCGCAGCAACCGCTTCAATTTTTTCTCTGCAAACTGAGCCAAGGCTGGTCATTCCCTTGTCCCAGTATTTCTTGAGGGTCGCTAAATCCCGGTCACTGAATTGTGTACGGTCCTGCAGCTGCAAAACAAACATACAGGCTTCAAAACCAGACAAGTGACAATAAGGACAGAGGCTGAAAATGAGGGCATCCTTTATGTTGTTGGAAAGGAAAACAAAACAAGCACATTAAAGACAGATCATTCAAACTTTAGGCTTGGTTTTGTTTAGTCTTTTACAAATTCCTTGTAAGAATACAATGAAAAACTGAAAGTTCAACATCCACTAGGGCTTATGGCAAGATACAGGGCAGGCCACCCGTAAGGAAAAAACCCGACCACATCCAGCAGGAAAGGCACAGCAGTGTGTTGCAGTTATGTGCTCTGTCTTGGGGCCAATGGAGCAGTCCCACAGATGGAAGAGGGATAGTTTTTACCAATTCCCTCCCCACACTGGAGACATACAGGTTGCTTACCTGTAATTGGAGATCTTCGAGTGGTCATCTGTGCATTCACACCTCTGGGATATAGTGCGCCTGCGCCAATCCCGATCGGTAAACTTCAAAGCCCAACAGATTTTCGCGCCAACTCCCCGGTTGCGCGCCAACTCCACTGCGCATGACCGGGGAGGGGCACAAGGATCCCGCCAGTTCCTTCTGACTGCCGCGATCAGCCCCCCAGATAGGTAGAAGGGAGACCGAAAGCAGAGGGGAAGGAGGGCGGGTGGTGTGAATGCACAGATGACCACTCGAAGATCTCCAATTACAGGTAAGCAACCTGTATATCTTCTTCGTGGTCTCTGTGCATCACACCTCTGGGAGAATAGCGAGCAATAAAACACACCACATACCTGGAGGTGGGTGCTGGAGGTCTCGCATCTGAGCTGCCTGAAGAACCGCACGGCCCACCGCAGTACGTTGATGGACCCGGACATCTAGGGCGTAGTGTTTCACAAACGTGTGAGGGGACACCCATGTTGCAGCATTGCAGATGTCTCCCAGGGGAATGCCCTTGAGGAACGCCGTGGAAGCAGCCACGGCCCGAGTGGAGTGTGCCCGGAGGGACGCAGGCAGCGGCTTTTTGGCCAGGAGATAGGCCAGTTTTATCATCTCAATTATCCATTTTGAAAGTCTTTGAGACGAGAGCTTCTGTCCCTGCCTGGGCAAGGCATAGGAGATAAAAAGAGCCGGAGACTTACGAAATGATTTCGTCCGGTGTAAATAAAAAGAAAGAGCTCTCTTGACGTCCAGCGTACGTAAACTGCGCTGCATCGGGTCCTGAGGGTCAGGGAAGAACACAGGCAGTGTGATGTCCGCCCCTATGTGAAAGTCTGAAACTATTTTGGGCAGGAAAGCTACGTCAGGAGCCAGAGTGACGGCCTCATGGTGAAAAATGAGGTACGGTGAGTCGCAACGAAGCGCTGATAGTTCACTTACACGTCATGCAGATGTGATGGCTACTAAAAATGCGACCTTCCATGATAGGAGTTGTAGGCTACAGGAAGCCATAGGCTCAAAGGGTCTACCCATTAACTTGGTAAGCACCAGGGGCAAGTCCCATGCCGGAACCGGGTTCCGCGTGGGTGGGTAGAGGCGACGCATTCCCTTGAGGAATTGTTTCGTAGTAGGGTGGGAAAACACTGTGTAGCCCTCTATCTGAGGGTGGTTAACTGAGATTGCTGATAAATAAACGCGAATAGATGAATGACATAGTCCTCTATCTGAACAGGATAAGAGAAAATCAAAAATGTCATGAAGGACAGCGGGGATGGACGGTCGTCCCACCGAAGCCAAAAAAGCTAGAAATTTGTTCCATTTCGTCACATAAGAACGACGTGTGGAAGCCTTTCGGGAGTTCAAAAGGACGTGAGCAATACGTGAGTTCACTCCCGTGGTTGAAGTAGCCAAGCTGTCAGCTTCAGCTCGGGCACGTTGTGGTGTAGCACCTGGCCCTTGCACATCCAAAGTAGGTCCGGTTCCGCCGGTAGATGGAGATAAACTCCCAGGAAGAGGCGGAGAAGTGTGGCGAACCAGGGCTGCCGCGGCCACCACGGTGTGATGAGAATCGCCCGTGGCTGCTCTGAGATCAGTTTGTGAACCACTCGTGGTATCAGGGGGATCGGGGGGAACATGTATAGATTCTTCCCTGTCCATTGGAGAAGAAGGCCATCCCCTAGGGAGGTCGGATCCAAGCCGGCCCTGGAACAAAAAAGACGGCATTTCCTGTTGTCGTGGGAGGCGAACACATCGATTAAAGGGTGTCCCCAATGATTGAAGATCGGGGACAGGTAGAGAGGGTTTAGTTCCCACTCGTGAAAGGATGCTCCTCCCCTGCTCAGAAAATCTGCTTGGGAGTTGAGGAGTCCGGGGAGGTGAGTTGCCATGAGGTGTATGTTGAGGGACTGACACTCATCCCACAGCTGGATTGCTAGGCGGCAAAGTCCATGGGAGACTGTCCCGCTCTGTCGATTTATATAATACATCGTGGTCGTGTTGTCCATTAAAACCGCCACGGTCTTCCCCGACAGGGATAGGCGGAAGGATCGCACCGCATAGAAGACCGCCAGTAATTTCAGAAAATTGATGTGGTTGTGGGCCACTGCAGAGTTTCACTTGCCGCCCACACCTACACCATCCAGATGGGCTCCCCATCCCCATAAAGAGGCATCTGTGGTGATGGTAGCCAAAGGGGGAGGAATCCGGAAGGGTGCACCTGAATGCAAGTTCTGGGGTGCAAGCCACCATGCCAGAGTGTCTATGACCTGATCGGAGAGTTGGAAACACTTGGCAAGGGAGTGAAGGCTGGGACGGAAACGTCGCAGGAACCAAAGTTGCAGTGGTCTCATCCTCAGTTTGGCAAAGGGAATAACTGCTGTGGTTGCGGCCATCAACCCTAACAGACAGAGTAGTTGTCTGGCTGTGGCCTTCCGAGCTTTCCGGATGGACAGGAGAAGAGAGACTATGTCCGCTGCCCTGTTGGTGGGCAGAAAGGCCCTGCATTGCAGGGAGTCCAGGATGGCCCCGATAAACTGCACTCGTCTGGAAGGGGTAAGCATGGACTTCTTGAGATTTATCGTTAACCCTAGAGATTCTAGAGTATGAAGGGTCTTGGCGATGTGATCTTGTAGGGTTGTCTCGGATGGAGCAACTAGAAGCCAGTCGTCCAGATACGGGTAAAGTTGCAGACCCTGAAGTCGGAGATGGGCTGCTACTACTGCCATAAGCTTTGTGAAGACGCGAGGGGCCGTGGAGAGGCCAAAGGGTAGTGCCTTGTACTGGAAGTGACGCGAACCGATCGCAAAGCGAAGGAATGGTCTGTGGGACGGGTGTATCGTCACATGGAAATATGCGTCCTTCAAATCCAGTGTCACCATCCAGATGTCGGCGTCTAACAGAGGCAGGATGGTTTGTAGGGTGGTCATACGGAACTTCTTGTACGTAATGAATGCATTGAGGTTCCGAAGATCGAGAATAGGACGTAGTCCTCCATCCTTTTTTGGTACCGTGAAATAGCGGGAGTAGAACCCTTGTTGACAATGGTTGACAGGTACCTGCTCTATGGCGTCTTTGGACAGAAGGGCTTCGACTTCTGATGACAGGGTGTCTGAGGGAGGGGTGGTTACGAAATAAGAGTTCTTTGGTATCTGGAAGAATTCTATCCAGTATCCATCTGCTACAACCGAGAGGGCCCATTTGTCTGACGTTATGCTTTGCCATGCGGGTAGGAAGGGTGACAGATGGGTGGGGGGGCTGGGGCTGGCACGTAAGTCAAAGGCCCTGTTTAGTTGGCCTGGGAGGTTTAGACTTAGAGGCAGAAGCAGGCGGAAACCGTGGCTTGTGGGTATACGGTTTCTGTTGGTAAGCGGAGGGTGAAGGTCTCTGCCATTGGGGTTCAGAGGAGGACCATTGTGGTTGCTTCTTGGACCAAGATCTCTGCCAGGTTTTCTGCTTCTGTTGTCTTGGATGGGACACACCCAAGTTACGAGACGTCTTTATGCTTTTGTCCAGATCGTGTAGGACTGTGTCCGTAGTGGAGCTGAACAAGCCATCACCTTCAAAGGGAAGATCTTCCACCAAGGATTTTGTATCCTGTGGCAAGGACGTAGATCGGAGCCAAGCGTGGTGTCTGAGGGCAACAGCGGATGTGAGCGTCTTAGAAGTGACATCTGCAACGTTTGGATGCATTAAGTTGATGCTTGGCCAGGACCATGCCTTCTTTTTGGATTTTCCTAGCCATTCGCTGCTTATCTTCTGGTAGATGGGCCTGCTCATGCAGGCTGTGTAATTTGCCGTTTTTATGCCCAGAGCACCAGCCGAATAAAAACGTCTCCCGAAGAAATCCAGTTTTCGACCCTCTTTGTCAAGGGGGGAGGAATGGCCACTACGACCTCTAGCTGATGGGGTTACCACAACCGAGTTAGGTTTGGGATGTATGAAGAGGAATTCTGCCCCCGGCTCCTGGATCCTGTACATATGGTCCAGTCTTTTACTGGATATAGGGGTGGAAGAGGGGTGGTTCCAAGATTCCTTAGCGGTGCTCATAAGCACTGATATGAGTGGGAGGGCTACTGCCGTGGAAGTGTCCATCTGTACGATGTCGAAAATGGCATCGGTGGTGACAGGGGTCGGTTGGACCATAGCTAACGCCAAGGAGTGTGCCATCCTTTTGATGAGCTCTCCATAGGATTTTACGTCCTCTGAAGGAGAGATCGGTAGATTATTTGCAACGTCGGGAGATGACGACGGGTGTGTGGGAGATTCGTCCTCGGAGGCCGAGGAAGCGGAAGAGCCCGGTACCGGTTGGTCGGAGAGCTCCGGAGACATAGGAGCCGAGGGGTCCTGATGAGCAGGGGAAAGATTGATGTCGGGTAGAGCTGTCAGTACCGGCATCGATATCTGTTTCGGTATCGGTGTGTGCCTCGGCATCAAGGGTTCTTGGGACCGAGAGACCCTGGATGAGACGGATTGACGGTCCCACTCAGGTGGATACCATTGTGGTGGTGGAGGGTACGCGGAGCCGTACAAGTATCACCACTGACGGACATCCCATGGTACCGAGTCCGGTGGCATGCGCCAGTCCCTCTCATCTCTCGGTGTCGGAGATGGTTCGGGCCCGATGTCGGGGCTACTCCGAGGAACCTGGGTCATTTCGATGTCCGGCTCCGAGTCCGTAAGTTGGATGGGTCGCACCATCGGGGAGGTGGAACTACCCTGGGAACGGGCGCGCCCTGAAGGGTCAAGCTGTGGAGACCCAGACTGGGTCATGTCGTGCGCGGGACGCGTCGACGAAGCACTTGGAGTCTTTTTGTGCTTCAGCTTGCCCTTATCCTCCTTGCCCTCTCTGCATTTCTTTGCAGGAGTGTGCGGCAGCGGGAGGGATCTTTTCGGTGCCGATTTTTCGGTGGTACTCCGTACCGGTGGTACTCCGTACCGGTGACGCCGTCGGTCCCGTCGGTGCTGATGTGGATGGTCCCGGGGCATCGGTCGTCGACATTTTCGGTGACAAAGCCGATTCCAGAAGAGCTACTCTGAGCCTCGCCGCACGGTTCTTGCGGGTCTGCTTGGAGAACGCTGCGCAGCTTGAACAGGAGTCCACGCGGTGAGACTCTCCCAGGCACAGCAGACAAAGAGAGTGCTTATCTGGAGGAGCTATTTTACTCCCACAGTTCAGGCAACGTTTAAAGAAGCCCCACCGCTGGGCCATAGGCCAAGCGGGGAGTCCCGCGAAGAAGGAGAAATGAAGGGAATTTCCGAAGGCCAGTCCAAGAAAAACAGTCCGTAGTCAGTAAGGGTAAAAGACAGTCCGAAAGGCTTTCAATAAGAGAAAAAAGTTAACTACCGACCGGAGCAAAGGGAGAGGTGATCCTCACGACGCAGCGGTCAGAAGAGAACTGGCGGGATCCTCGTGCCCCTCCCCGGTCATGCGCAGTGGAGTTGGCGCGCGACTGGGGAGTTGGCGCAAAAATCCGTTGGGCTTTGAAGTTTACCGATCGGGATCGGCGCAGGCGCACTATATCCCAGAGGTGTGCTGCACAGAGACCATGAAGAAGATCTCCAATTCTCACCTCATCATGTTCTTGGGGGTCTCTTGACCTCCAGGAACAGCGTTTTGGGTGATAGTTTAGGCTGCATCAGAAAAGGAGAGGTAAGGAAGTCAGATTCTGTGAACTGAAATCCCTTCTGTCTGCAGGATTTACTGTCGATCCAAGACTCTGCCTTCACTGTACGAACCCAGATTGAGGGAGTGGGGAATTACCACCACCCCCAGTCTTTAACTGCAAGACTCATGTGAACAATGAGGTGCACAGAAAATAAGGTATTAAAAGGAACTCTTTCTCTCCAGTCATAAGTCGCAGCCACAACTGAGAAACCTCACACTGCCTGTAGAAGATGTTCAGGCCTGGAATCTGCACAGCCTCAAGAGGGTTCCAGGACAGGGGAGCAATCAGCAAAACACCTCTCTGTGCTCAGGTCCCGGTGCAGATGGATATAAACAAGGGGGCGTTCTCAGGCAACGGTTCTGAAATGGGCCTTCTGCTACTGCTGCAAGACATGTCATGAAACGGAACTGCCACATTCGGAGGAGGAATTTGCTTTCTTGGGTTGTTTGTGGGATCCTGAGAGCATTTAGTTGGCCACTGTAGTAAACAAAATGCTGGATTAGGTAGAACTTTTATATGACCTAGCAGCGATCATCTTATGTGCATCTCCCGTTGGTGGTTCTCTCAACTGCAGACCTTGCATTTTTTTGCCATACAAGGCAATGGAATGAATACAGCTTCCCTCTATGCCAAAAGGAGAAGACTGAAACCATGGAAACCAGTGAGCAGGGGAGCCACATCAACTCCCACAGCATGGCCCTTGGTGTCCCGGACAGTCTGAGTTCCCACCATGCCTCAAGCCATTATTAGTTTTCAGGCTTCTGCCTATTTCTGCTGCAGCTGACCTTGGTCTCTCCCATCACGTTTAAACTTCTCTGAACTCCCACAAGATCCCACTGAAACTAGCAAAGGGGAATATGAGCTGGGGGTGAAACTGTCACCAACCAAGCATTTGGAAGCAGGTAGTTTAAGAAAGGAAAAAAGAACACCACATTAACCATGTACACTAGCTTTCACTTTGCCCTCTGAAACAATGCTGCTTGCAAAATCATTCACCTCTGCCTGGTGTTGAATTAATTAGTCTACCTTAGTTTATTATTATTATTACAATCCGAGATCAGCAGTCAGGAATATCAACAATAACACATTGGATGCATAAAATAGATATTCTGTACAGAAAATATACAATTAATAGTAACAATAAAATTATTAAAACAGTAGACAGTGTTCTTCTGTCTTGTTAAACATGCCAGAGCGCAGAATCTTGCTACCTTAAAGGTGGTTTCGTTGAAAAAGTTGGCAAGAAGAGAAGTATAAAAATAATTTGATCTACCTGGAGATTTGGACAGAACTGGAATAATGTACCTATTCCAAATGTCCTGGTAATATCAACAGTGCAAGAGGACATGTTTGATTGTTTCTACCATTCCAGACTGACGTGGGGAGAGATGCTGGACATGTGGGATACGTGCAGATTTTCCTTGAAGAAGGGCAGATGAGGGGACACTGAAACGGTCCAGAGTGAAGGCTTGGCAGTATTTGGGTAATTCAATGGAATGGAATATTTGTTGCAGCTCCCCATTGATGGAGCAGAGGGCGCCTATGATCGGTTGACTTGAAGGGCAGTGTCCCATAGTCTCTGCTTGATTAGTGCTCAAGATGCAGTACCCAAGATGCAGTAGGGATGTACAGGAGATACCAAGTAGTCGCAATTTGTCCTCTATTGCTCTCACCCACCTTGAGTGAAAATTGTCTGAAAGAGTTAATGAAGCTAACCCAGGGGGACAGAGGCTTAACTTGAGCCAGAAGCATATAGCTTGGAACCAAGCCTGTACTGCTAGTGGAACCAATCCTGCTTCTAGCCTAAGCAAGGCATTTGGTACACAACAAGGTACTCCAAATAAGAATCTGAGGAATTTGGATTGGACTGCTTCTAGTTTACAGTAGTAATTGTACAGACATGACTGTAAACCATACGTAAGCTGGGGAACCATCTTGCCCTGAAGGACTTCCAATGCATACGGAATACGAGAGCCCCTTTTTGTAAAGAAGAACCTGAAAAGTGGCTGTAGCTGCTCTTTGGACAGATTCAGTGACATGTGAAAGCTGAGCTGTTCATAAGCCAGATGGTCATGTTCTACACATCAGATATGTTCTACACATCCTAGAGGACGATTGTCAGATGGCTTTCTAGGGAAGACCTTCAATTAGTTCACTATATTAAAAAAAGGCCTTTTGGCTAAGCAGAGACTGCATCTTTGTCATACTCAGGACTGCACATGGTCTCTCATGTGTGAAGGTCAACGTTTGCTGCTTTTCAAGCTTTGGACAAGCGCCTCCTGCAAACAGACACCCCAGCAGGGAGGAGCTGTGCAAAAAATACCACTTGCATGAGTGACTTTTAAAGTGGTCTTAATGCATAGGTGTTGCTGTGCTGAAGGACAGAAAAATAAGGCTCTTTTTAGCCAGGGAGCGTTCTGTGGGGACACCTGCAACACAAACATACTCTTGGGCTATCCCTTCTGCTTATGTTTTCCAGTAATCACTACCTACCATTAAAAGCCTCTCGTACTGTTCTCACAGAGAAATGCAAATTAAGAAGATGGATTCCTGCACAGTTTGTTCAGGCAACTTTTGCCAAAGTAGGCTATTCCACTCTTTCCACGGGTGCCTCTCTCAGTAATGTAGAGAAAGGCTTCCCCCCTCTAAACAGCAGAGCAGAGCTCTCTATGGTATTCTCATGTAAGCGTAACTGCAAGGGTTCAGGCAAAGACGGCACCTTGCTGTATGTAAGAAATTCTCCACTTTTTAGATTCTCTGACCTGGAGGAAGGCCCAATTTCTAACTTAAAGTCTTTCAAAACTGTCAAGAGGGACTGGTTTTGGAGCATGCAGATCATGGCACTGACTGCCTCAGGCAGTTCTTTTGTTGTTGCGTTTTTAGGTACTCCTCCCCACCAACATTATTGCATTCTTTGAAAACTCCCCCTCCCCAAATATTACTGCATTATTGGAAAACTCAGAGCAGCTTTCATGGGATTCCTAGGCAGTTTGTGTGGTTTATTTAGTTCTGGAGCAGCAGCATGTGCTTTCAGAGTATTCTGAACCTTCCCAACACACACAGAGTGTGGAAAAACTAAGGAGAGGGCACAATGTAGCTTTCTTTCTTTCCTTGCCATCAAGTTGCAGCCAACGTATGGCAGCCCCGTGGTGTTTTCAAGGCAAGAGACTTCAGAGGTGGTTTACCATTGCCAGCCTCTGCATAGCGACCCTGGACTTCCTTGGCGGGTTCTCATCCAAGTACTGCTCAGGGTTGACCCTGCTTAGCTTCTGAGATCTGACAAGATCAGGCTACCCAGGTCATGGCAGTGTAGCATGGTCCTCCCCAAAAGATAACAGAAAGACCATGTGAAGAGATCCCGCCCCTTTCTGTCAACCACTGGGTATGTGCAGAGCAGCTAAGAACCAACCAGGGCCCATGGATGGCTGAGGAAGCCAGATGGGAGAGGGGAGTCAGAGAGAAAAAGCTATCATACTGTGAGCTCAGAGCAAACAGGGTTTGGGTCTCTAGAGTGTTAGTTAGCACTTAGAGTCTGTTCTGGGTGCAAGCAGGCTAAATCAGTGAATGATCTGTGCTGGCAGTCCTTTCTCAGGAGACTTTGGAAGCTGAAGATCCATCCATTATGATAAAGCAGGCTAGCTGTCTTTGTCTCTAAGTAGCCATGTCTTCGTTTCTAGCCTAGTGAATACTTTCAGAGGGAAACTGTCTAATGATCTGTAGTTTCTGAGAGCAGCTCACATTTACACTGTGAGAAGGCCAATTTTCATTTCAAGAGAAGCTTGCTTGTTAACTGTTCGGGGCACCCAGGAGTTGGTACTGAAATGTTATACCTCAAGGAAGGAGCACAGTGAAAGCTGTGTGTTACTTGTCAAGAGCTTTAAGCCTCATTGCTGAACCTCTGACATGACCCCCACTGAGCTGGCTCTAGGGAGCCCAGAAACATGACCTGGGGGAGAGCAGGAAACTCAAGGAGTTGGTTCTGCTCCATCGACTCCTGAAGCAGTCCCTGAGGAGCCTGCAGTTGAGGCTCCTCCACCCGAATTTCCCTCGGTTCCTACAGGTCCTGGGGCAACTAAGTGCCAGCCCAGGACCTGGCCCATGAGCCCACCAGGATCTACCTCCACCAAGCAGGAACAGAAGGCTTGTGCTGAGATAGCAGCAAGGAAGCGCAGTGCCAGGTCAGCAGCATGCACAGCAGCTGTAGAATCAGACTAGACCTAGTTCTGTGCAGGATTCTGGCCCAATTAAGATCTCACCAGCAGCGTTCCAGGAACTGCCTCCAGAACAGCTGGGACTGCTTTTCCTCACTCCATTTAAGCTGAGGGCAAGGAAGGGATTGCTGCTGGATCAACCAGTTCACAATGCTATGGCCCCTGTGTGCCTGTTCTCCAGACCATGCCAAGTGACAGCCTGGAAGCTAAATCCTGGCCCTCAAGGAGACCGGCAGAGCAGGAAGCAGGAGGCCAGAGCAACCTTGTCTCTCCTGTGCCTGGTGGTAAATAAAAGGGTTTTAAAAATCTCGTTTATCTGATGTCTTATATGAAATAACTGCATTTCAAAAACCCCTCGGGTTTAAAGCAATAATAAATGGTCTACCAGTTACAGCTGCCAACCCTAGCCTGGGAAATTCCTGGAGATTTGGCTTGGGAAGTTTGGGGAGGAATTTCACCTAGAATCTAGGGTATACCATAGGGTCTGCCCTTTGAAGCTGCCATTTTCGCCAGGGGAACTGATCTCCACCAGCTGTCATTCTGGGATAACTCCAGGACCCACCTGGCGACTGGTGACCCTAGTGATAGTAGAAGGTTTGAGTAAAGACTATTGTGATTGAACTATGGCAACATGCTACCTCTGTTTCAGCAGCATTTAAAACCCTGACCTTCACACCATGTGGCAGAGACGTATAAAATTATGAATGCGGTGGAGAGCAGGTAGCATGACATTTTTCACCCTCTCTCACAAACACTAGAGTTCAGCATCATCCAGTGAAACCGACTGGCAATATGAAAAGGGTAGACAAAAAGGAAGTACTTCACACAGCACCAGACTTACAGAATTCACTACACAAAATGTGATGATGGCCACTAGTTAGGATAGCTATAGAAAGGAGTCAGGCAAATTCACAGAGTAGCAGTCTACCAATGGCTACTGATCAGGAGGACTAAGAGAACACGCCAAAGCAGCTCTGTTCAGTGGGGCTTCCTCTCAGAAAAGTGTGCTTAGGATTGCACTGTAAAAGGAACCTTTGAGAGTCAGTGTGGTATTGCGGTTAGAGTGTCAGACTAGGATCTGAGAGACCCAGATTCAGATCCCCATTCTGCTGTGGATGCTTGCTGGAAGACCTTGGGCCAGTCACACACTCTCAGCCTATCCTACCTCAGAGGGTTCTTAGGAGGATAAACCAGAGGAGAGAATGATGTAAGCTGTGTTTTCCCCATTGGGGAGAGAGAAAGGGTATAAATGAAGTAAATAATAAAAATAAATTTCTGAATATCAAAAGCTAAGGACAAAGAAGGGGGAAAGTTTTAGGCCTTGCTTGTGGGTTTCTTGGACTCTGTTGCCAACTGACTGCTGAACTAGGTGGACCCTTACTATGACCCAAAAGGATTCATGTTCTTATAAGCAAAGAGGACTGCCACATTGCCCCCCAAACCACTTACTCAACAAAAAGGGATGTGAATCACAGCTCAAACGTTTTTGCTGAGTGGAGGAGAACAGGGTGGGTTTGTAAGCATGCCATATTCTGACTCAGTCAACACACACCAATCTAGATGGCATTAGAGCAAGACACCTCTCTGCTAGAAACTTCCTATATCAGAGGTGTCCAATTCATTTGTTACAGATCTGACATAAATGACGGGGCAGGCCATGTGCACTATAAAATGTAACACAAGGTACTGGAGATAAACTTTATAAAGGTGATTTCAGATGCCAAATGGTAATTGCAGGTGAATGACAATAATAGGCTTGATTGGATTAGGTGTGATATGCAGAAGGGTAATGGGTGCGGAGCATTGGTAATGAGACAGGGAACCTAGGTCTCCATTCAGTCCAGGAGGATGCAATAATAAATAGATATAAGTCTGACAGTAGGAACCACAGCATTCAAGAAACAGTGAGAGAACTTTTAACCTTCCAGGACATTCAGTTGCTGACCTAAGAGTAGCAGTTCTCTTATAAAGGAATTTCAAAGGGAGATTAGAAATAGAGACTGCTGAATTGCAACTGATAATGAAGCTCAAGACAATGAATCCTCCTGGACTGAACTGAGACCTAGGTTTCCTGTCCTCATTACCAATGCCTGCTATTCTCATCTGGCATCTGAAATCACTCCAAGTTATAAGGACCAACGGACTCACATTCCAGCTGTATCTGAAGAAGTGAGCAATAACTCACAAAAGCTCATGCTCTACCACAAATTTTGTTAGGTGCTACTGGACTCTTGCTCCTTTCCATTAATAAAGATTGCAAACTGTGCTGTTAGGTTTCTTTTTTTTCTCCATCTGTTTAAACTGGAGAGGGGGTATCTGTCCAAGTGAAATAATGAGTTGATTTCAAACTGGGCAAAATCCACTCAGTGTAGTGATAATAATAAAACACTTTGAAAAACAAAGGGGGAGTGAAGAAAGGTAGCCAGCGAGGAGGGGGGAGAGAGGGAGACCTGTTGAACTGGAACATATGGAAACATAGATGTATTTTAAAGTACTTAGCCATATATTTCCAGTCCTTAACCAATGGAATCCAATCCAAGTGTTCTAATTCCTAATCAGGGTCTTATTGAAAGAAAATAAAAACAGAGAAAACTAATCTTTAATAAAACTTTTCAGAATAAGCCAAAATAATTTCCTTTTAATTCTTCTTTCCCCTTATCCCAAAGTGTCCCTTCCTTTTAACACATGTACATGTGTGTGTGTGTGTGTGACAGAGAGAGAGAGACAGAGAGAGAGAGATCAAGTCTGAAAGAAAACAGCAGATCACAACAATCTCACTATAAATTGTGCTTGTCATAAGAATTCTCCCTCCCTCCGAAGAAGTGTGCGTGCACACAAAAGCTTATACCTGAAGTAAAACTTTGCTTGTCTTAAAGGAACCATGGACATTGCTTTCTCTTGCTCTTTCCTGCCCCCTTCTTTCCTCCCAAAAGAGGAGAACTCAGCCAGTAGAGGGAAGCGAGGATTGGCTTTGAATCTCCCCCATGCAAACAGGAAGCAGGAACTAGCAACTGAAGGAACTGCATGTGTGTGAGAAAGATATCAAGTCTTAAGGAAGCTGGGTAAAAGTGAGTTGCAACGCAGTGGCAACAGCAGCCTCGGGGAAGGAAGCAGGAGGGAACCAGTTGCTCGTGGGCTGGATTTGAGCCCTGCAGGGGCTGGATCCGGCCCACGGGCCGCACGTTTGACACCCCAGTCCTACATAACTGTCCACTTTGCAAGCCAGGAGTCTAACACTTAGTTCCTTGAAATACTGTTTTATAGACTTTCTTCAAATGAACCCTGCAGTGGAACATCTCCAAGTCCTTTCAGCCAACTTTATCTGCACCTCAAGGCATCCAGAATCATTTGGGTCACAAAACCAAGTAAACAATTTTGTTTCCCTACCATAACTGGGAAGACTTACAAATTACTTCACCCCTTTTCTCAAATCTCATTTGAATGCCATTCACTATGCAAATGGAGAAATTATATGAAAACTGAGAAATTGTGCCATTTGTTAGACTTCAGAGTCTACAAACAGATTTAAAATTGCCTTTAAAGTATGTTCAATGGCAGGAATTCAAGCTATTTAACACTATCACAAATTAATAGTTAAATAGTTAAACAACAACACTAAGAGGAGAATCTGTGCACTGTTGTTTTTCCAGGGTAGATTTAAAGTTATTGCGGTGCTAAAAGATTTACGGTCCTCTGTCATTGCATTTTCCTTCCTATTATGTGCCAGGCAGCCTGGATTTCATTCTCTGTAAATTAATTTAATGAGAAAGCAAAAGAGAAGGCAAAACTAAAAGTCTAGAGAATATAAGAGAAGAACTTTCTACAGTTAGCTGAAATGGACTATAAATTTTGAATATGAAGGTTTTATTTTGAGAACTATCAATTAGAACTGTCCTTGTTATGCTTCCATTAGCAATGCTCATCATTTTTTTTTTTAAAGAAAAGCCTTATTCTGCAGTTCCAAAGGGCTGTGCAATGCTATTTTTCACTCCACTGGGTTTTCCTAGTTGCTTTCACTGACATCAATCCATAAGCAGAAGTATTTGACAACTGAAAACATATTCCAGTCCCTTTTACAAAGAGAGGATTCCTAATTGCAGTTTTATTTAAGCTTTTTATTGCTGATATGCCATTACTTAAACTGGCTACGAAAACTGTGCACAGAGATAACTAGCTATCCATTCAACTTTAATGAGTACAATTTTAGGACATCCCTGTATACAAAAGATGGTTTACACTCTTACCAATGTTATGCCATTGGTACTAACAGCTGCTTCAAGAATTTTAAAGGCCTGCAGATTATAAAAGTAGTTTATATCAGATTTGCTATCAATTTTATCGATGATAAAGAAAAAGTGCACCAGTTGGTGGAGAATAGTCATACCTAACTATGTTTCCACTATACTTTTAAAAGTCACACCAAAGACACCAGGAGGAGAAAGGATTTCTTCTAAGCCATAAACATATACAACCAAACAATTTAATACTTCCTAAGAACAGTACTTAAAATCACTCAAATACTGAATGCGGTGGGCCTCTTGTTGCGCTGATGCATAGTACTTACTGCTCTTTTTCGGGAACAGCCCGTAATCCAAGGCACAGTAAGGTTTCCTGAAATCTGTGAAAGGGAAAAGAATGTTATGATCGGACAGACTCATGTGGCAAAACCTGCAGTTTATTAAGCACAGCTTGGGCAAAACAAATCCACACAAATACCATATCCAGCATTAAAGCGGCGGTCCCTGAGCCAAAAATGACAGCAACAAAACCAGGCCACCCACAGATGGTTTAGGTCTTCACTTGCCTGCAAGATCAGCCTGCTACACAGAAAAATATGACTTTGTAAATTAACCAAAGAAGCCCTCTCACCATCAGCCCCTAAACCCAACCTGATGAGGACTAAATAATATGCTCCACGAACAGGAAACTAGCTTGTTCAAACAACTGAGGATTTATTTATACAACCCTGGAAGAGGGAGATTTTGGAGACAAGGCAAAGAAGTAAACAGAGAAATTCTGAGGCCATATGAAAAAAATTTAAATAGACACAAAAAAACCAAAATGGGGGGATGTGAAATATGCAATACTTACTTTCTTATCAAACCTAAACACTATTTTAACAACATAAAATGCATCAAGTATAATTTAGTGTACAAAATTGTGCTATTTGACCTATTCGGGGAATTTAAAAGTATAAATATTTCAGTGTTCTATGAGCAAAATTGGAAATGTGCCCAGTACTTGAAAGAAAGCAGCAAACTGCTGCACCTTATGCTATCTTAGCATATGTATCTTAGTTTTTGACATCTGAGAGGTAGGGGGAAAATATAAAAGCTGAAATGAAAAAATAAATTCGGTGGTGTGCGAAAACACTCTCATACAGTCACAACAGGACTAGCAGCATATCAGGACATCAAACAAATTTTATGACCTTTAAAAATCTGAACTCTAACAATCTATTATCAAGCACATTTATAACATACTAACTGTGGCAAAAATTATCTACATTTATACAACAAATGTAGCACTGCATATATCTACAATGTGCATAGGAACTGTCAATTAACACTGTAGATTGTCTTACATACAATTGTTCAGGGTACACATTTTCAGCAACTAAAACATTGAGATAAATGTTTTAAGCAGGGTTGCCAACTCCAGGTTGGGATATACCTGGAGATTCCAGGGTTGGAGCCTGAGGAGAGCAGGGTGTGGCAGGGAGTGATTTTAATGGGGTACAATGCCATGAAGTTCATCTTCCAAAGTGACACCTGGAGATCAGCTGTAATCCCAGATCTCCAGCCACCACCTGGAGGTTGGCAAGCCTATTTTAAGACATCTAAAAAGAAAATATTTTACTTTTTTTTTCAGTGCTATCCAAATTTTCCCAGTTTTTCTATTGGAAAAAAGTGAAAAGTCCTTGGGGGGGAGGGGAAATAAACTTTATTATGATCCCCCCCATTTTATTCCCCAGGCCTTCATATCTCTAGGTAGGGAGCGGGATTTCCACTTTGTTTCCCCTTCCAGCAGTTACATGTGGAACCTCAGCCTGTAACATTTACTTTAAAAGTAAAAAATTAATTATCCTCTTTCTTGCATAGAAAAAAAAAGTGTTTCAAGAATTCATAATGGGTAATCCTAGGGTAATCAATACAACTTTATTAACCAAGGATTACCACACACAAGTTCTTGCTAACCTACAAGCTTCACTTTCCACTTGTTAACTGAGCAACCACTGGGCCATGCCCTCTGGCTAGAATTGTTCTAGAGGAGAAAATCCTTCACATTCCTGTTTGCCTTCATCATGACCTCTATCACCTTTCAGTTGCCTCTTGAACGCATGGCAAGAAAGCTAAATCGACAAGATCTCAATGCTCAATGAAACCATAAGAAGAAAAGAAGATTTGGGAAAGCTGAAGAAAAGCATATATTTAGCTGGCACTAGTCAAACCCAAAATGCATAATGCATACAATTTCTCAACATTTTCCGTTCTTAAAAAATATGTTTTGATAGAATAACTGGACGTTGGCCTAATTAAGGTGCAGTCCCCCAAGAACTTCTCCTGTATGACCCCACTGAATAACTACCATGAACTTGCCCTTGTCAAGATCCTACGACCTGTGTCAAGGGAATATTTTTCATTGTGTGTCAAGAGCAAACTTCTACCAGTTTGGTGTAGTGGTTAAGGGTGCAGACTCTAATCTTGGAGAAGCAGGTTTGATTCACCACTCCTCCACTTGCACCTGCTGGATGACCTTGGGCAAGCCACAGTTCTGGCATAGCTGTTCTTGAAAAAGAGCAGTTTCTGTCAGAGCTCTCTCAGCCCCACCTACCTCACAGGGTGTCTGTTGTGGGGAGGGGAAGGGAAGGGAGTTTGTAAGCCGCTCTGAGACTCCCTTGGGTAGTGAAGGGTGGGATATAAACCCAATCTCCTCTCTTTTCTTCTTCTACATCAGTATTACCTACAGTTTCATTAGCTATAGTATTAGGGTCCAGTAAACCAAAAAATTCAGTAGCTCAGTACTTCCAATACACAAAGAGAAAACCTAATCTAATGTTAACGGATTGAACAAAATACCTTCATTTCCATCTCCACAGTATATTCTGACAACTGTAAGGTTGCCTTTTTCATAGTAGCTATAGCATTACTACTATGATACTTTTCCAGAGACCAAGCCAGAAAGATCCCAGACTTATTATAGTAGCATCCCAATTATGGCAATACGAGATTGTCACTGAAGTCAGGGTACATACTAAATCCAAATTATGACCACTCCAGACCACCACTGAGTCATTTGTAAAGCCTCTACACACTTAAACATCATCTAATTGTCCAAAGTTGTGGCCATATCTAGAAGACAAGCAAATGCTGCCATCATTCTAGAGTCCTGCCCTACACAGGGTCTTTCTAAGACAGTTGTAAAATTCATATGTTCTTTCACATAAGGAAGGGGGCAATGAAATATCAGGATTAAACACTGCATAATTCACAAATGAAACTCATCGCCACAAGATGTGGTCATAATAACAAGACCTTAAAATGACTTTGCAAAAGGATCAGACACATTTTTGGTTTACCAGTAGCTATTGGCCAGGATAGCCAAATACATCTCCCACGTTTAAAGGCAGTGCACCTCCAAGAACCAGACAAGAAGGACAAAAAACAATGAGGAAAAGGATCCACTCCCTGTTCATGTACTTCCTGGAAGCATCTGGCTAACCAAAGCTGGAATGAGGGGCATCCATATACTTGATACGATCCAGCAGGGCTCTTTTTAACCAGCCTTGAGATTAAACTACTCACCTTAATGGAATAACAGTCCTTTCTGGGTAACCTGCATACATTGCAGCCGGTAGATGTGGATGGGTTGGCAAACAATTTGGCAAACAATTTATATGGGATATTTTATACCAGGTTCAGTACAGGCCATTACTGGGAAACCGCTGTGGCTTTCTGACAGCAAGCAGCTCAGAAATTTTGGTGCTAAGGCACCAAACTTTGGGTTGCCAACCTCCAGGTGGTAGCTGGAGGGTGGGTTTTATGGCATTATACTGTGCTGAGGTCCTTCCCCTCCCCAAACCCTGTCCTCCCTAGACCCCACCCCAAAATGTCCAGGTATTTCCCAACCCTGAGCTGGCAACCCTATGGCTACACCTCCCCCAGCACCCTGCTTGATGGAATGTCACAACATGATGCCGTAGGAACAGGGTTTGCTTTTGAAAGTGAACAGACAGACCACCACTTTTCAAACCTATAAGCCTGGTACACATGCAATAACATGATTTAAATAAAAAATACTAACATCTTAAGACACAAAATTGTCAGTCCTCAAAAAAATGCCATTTTAGTAAGTACCAGTACTGCACCAGTGAACGTAATACAATACCATTTCGGCATGCAAACATTTCTACCAGCAATGAAAGCCATTAGCAATTTGCTAGTCTATAATCAAATTTAGTTACATTAAAACTGTCACAGAAAAAAAATGAGCTCATGTCCCCAGTCAATGGCTTTTCATAATCAAACAAAGAGATCACAACTGTTCTGGTTTTCAGAGAGGAAAAATAACCTATAATTGGCCTATCAACATTACAAAATATACCCCACAGGTTTTACTGTTATTAAACAAGAGCAAGGGAACGAGACAGATTTTAAAGAGGAGAAGGTGACAACCACAAACAAAAGAAATATACCTAATAATCTGCAATGAAAACCTACTTTAGAAATCTTAAATGCAGTTGTTCCAATAACAGATAGGTGGGCCTCTGAGCGAGTTTTACCCAGTTTATATTTAATTTCTAAAGTCAGAACTTAAACAACTTCTTTAAAATAATAAATTGAGGCTGTGAGCTAGGTTTTGACTGGTTCATGCTGTTACTGCTTTTAAATAAAATAAACCTGATGATGAAATATTTCATATAGAAAAAAAGCTATTATATACCCTGTTCTTTCAAGATATTTACCCATCATAGAAAGCCAAATGGCTTCCAGAGCAAAAGTAGTATGATTACATACAGTTTACTCTCTCTGTAAACCAAGCAATCTTGACCCACCTAATTTATGGTGGGATGAAAGATTAAGATTAATTTCTACTCCTGGCTCCACTAATTTTGAGTCACTGGCCTAGAAATACAATTCTATTGACCCTCTGAAGTATTAAAAATGGAATTTATTAGATGCACTACCAAATTAGATTTATATGAACAATTTAAAAAAACCTTTGGCATTTTGACTAACTACTAACCAAACAGCCAACCTGAGTTCACTGGTAATAAATTCATAACGGTGCATACTGCAGACTTTGATTCATAGTCAAGGTCTGCAGTAAAACAAACCTGCATAACTAGTGATGCATCACCTATTTGTATACTAGGACGATGGACCATGAATTCACACCCTGTCATTTTGATCTGTGGATAATTTGGACAACAACAGTAAGAACAACAAATCATACATCCCAGAGAGGAATATTCTGCAACTGGCACAAACATCCAGGTGGCCACGTTATCAACATCAGGTACCATCTTCATTGCTTCCCTCTAAGACCTAAAAGCCCTATGTATAATACTTATTCTGAAGAAGGAAGGATTTGTTTCATTCTGAATCTAAGCTGGCAATGGAAAAAGACAGACATTGATCCACTGGGAGACTGACAATAAAAATGGTTCTAAAGATCTAGCGTGGGTAGAGGTTTAGGGGTGTGGAACTAGGATCTGGGAGACCCAAATTCAAATCCCCATTGTGCAATGGAAGCTCACTTGGTGATCTTCGGCAGGAATAAAAAGGGGAACCAGCATGTACACCGCCCTAAGTTCTTTAGAGGATAAGTGGAATGTAATGATTTCATGTTTTGGTGTGTGTGTTTCTTTAAATGTTTAGTGTGACTGCAGTAATATGAAGAGAGTGACAGAGGGAGACAAGTGTGATGTGATTGGCTGATGACTGAGAGAAGGGGAGGAGTGTTTCTGAAGGGATTCGGTGTGTATCATGGGAGAGAGACAAGTGTGGAAGAGTTTTGAAGAGAGTCTGTGTGAAGTTTAGTCTGTGTGACTGTAAGAGTTTTGTGAGAGAGTCTATATGGCCAAAGAAATAAGATGTGTCTATCCTGTGTGGTTAGACAAATGGTTTATTCTATGTGAATAAGACAAATAGTTTTGCCTACGTGGCTATGAGAGAGAAAGAGATCCGCCTGTCAGAGTGGAGTTTGATGTTTAGGAGACTGAGTTTGTAGCACCAAGCTTTGCCAGTTATATTTACAAGTTCCTTGTCTTCAGCAACTGTTCAAAATAACCAGAAAACTATTTTGCTCTTTATTAAATAAATCAATTTTTGTTTAAACTTATCCCAGAAATCAGTACAGTACTTCCTCAGGGCCACATAGTCCTCTGGAGTGCCCAGACCCTAGGTCATTCTACCAAAAGAGAGAGATTTGGAATTTTTAATTCCTGGTGGCAGCAGAAATCTACGAAGTTTATATACATAGAGAGTGTTTTAAAGGTAAAGCTGTCTCCCCAAATAGCAAGAACCTCAAATGGGATACAAAAATGTAGTCGAGATAAACAGAAAGATGTCCCTGGCTCCAGTGCACTCTGAAAAGTCTTGTAGCTGCATGTGCTGGTATGTAAGGTCAGATATTCAGGAATGTGGAGTGGAATACATCATCATTTAACAATAGGCAAGAGACATTTTCTGTGCAATCAACACGTAAGCCAACTTCAGTGCAGTGAGCTGAGACTACACAGCTCGTGTGCTTCTGACAAAATAGGGAGGCCCTGCCCTTAAAAAAAAATCTACATCTCTTAATATAAAAGAGCACTAATTACCTGGTAATTGTTTTGGTTTTGAGACAGCCTTAGCTGATTGGATCCTGCAAAATGTGAAGAAAGGTTGCTTCTTGACGGGTAGGAACTGCTGTACAGTGTACTGGATGTAGTGTGTAAGGAGGTCCGTGGAGGCAAGTGGTAGTCTCTGTTATGATACATGATATTGTCATGTAAGTCCCGCGTGTTGACCACGTGGGAACTGCAACGGACGCTTCTTCCTGACCCAGGCAAACCTGTGCTTGGATTCTCTGATCTAAGGGACGAACCACCTAATCTCGAGTAATTGTGTATCTGAGCACCCATTGAGGCCAACTCTTCTTCTCTAGCATATTCATCATCGACATCCCCCGTTTCCATAGCGATGGACAGACAACTGCCTTCTCCCGAAGATGACTTCTGTGTGTTTCCACCCAGGATTCGCTGAGGTTGATCAGTAACGGCCAAGGAGAAAACCTCACGTATTTCCAAGTTGTGCGTGCTGCAGGAAGGGTCCCTCATATTAGCCCTTTGTCCAGATGGGATGTGTGAGGCAAGGATCGGGTGTTCCTGTTTCTGTAGCCTTTGACACCCCATCTGCTCCACTTTACATGGCCTGTGGCACAACACAGGCTTCTGAGGTAAAACCAACTCCGCAGTCTGAACCGAAGAACCACCGTAACTTTTCTTACTGTGATTATAAATGGAGTTTGCTGAATTCAACACACTGGTTTGCCTTGACAAGATTATAGTTTTCTCTCCTAGAAACAGTGAGGCATTTTTACAATGGGGTCCTTGCCGGGCCATAGAAATGTGCTGCCGCTGAAATTCTGGGTCACTTTTTCCAGGTGGCCTCTGAAGAGAGCTTTTATGCATATCGCTCATCAAGGCATTAGTCTGTTTGGAGGACACCAGTCTGCCAGACGAACTGGCTGGGTTGTATATACCAGTTACTATCACATCGTTGTTGGAGGATGTCCAAGATGACTGCTGGCTTTGGGAGCGAGCAATGCTGACCACGTTTCGGACCGCCACTTCTGGAGGCATGGTCAGGGTGCTGGCAACAGTCCCCGATGGAGTACCTCCAGAATCCACAATGCTCTTGCTGCTCATCTTTCTTCTTTTGTTGCCAACCCAGGTCTGCAAACACAAAAGGATTCATGAGCAAAAAGGTTTTGTCCAAGTTACTTTAACTCAAAACTAAAGGACTACAGAATGCTCTGTGGTACAAAGGCTAAACAGATGACATGGATGAGAAGCACAAATGACCTCTGCCATTAACTCCCACTTACATTCATCCACCGAATACTTTACAAGTAACTGAGCAACCAAAGTGCAAGATTCTCCCATGGGTCTTTCCCAGAATCCTTCTATCATTTTCTAGAGAAATTCTGGACACCAAGTAGCATGGGCCATCCACTTTCCAGCTCTAGTCTTCCCACAGGACAGAGACAGCTTTTTAACCAGACTTTACAGGCACACTCTTAAAAGCAACTTTTGTAAAGCAACAACAAAAATGCAAAAAAAAACCCCAGCAGCAGTCCAATGCTCCCCCCCCCCCAGTCAACTGGCAACTCTAGACACAGCAGGGGGGGGAAGCAAAGCAGTTTGCGCTCTGGTTTGCTTAAGAACTTTCTGAGTCAAGTAGAAACTTAAATACCCTGATCTACCAATACACATACACACTGCAAAGCCTTAACAGAAGCATGTTCCAAACTTAATCACACATTTTTAACAGACAGGGTGTAAATTCAAGAATCTACTTTCTGTAGGGAACAGGAATGAAGTTACGTTTATTCAAAAAAGTATCAACTCCCTTACGTTTCGTTTGTTTCCCGGTGTCATCATTTTTCAAGTCTTGGAATTTTTATTCCTTCAGCTTGTATCATAAAGTCGACAATATATCAGCAGCTCAATAAACTATTGGATTTTAATTTCAAATTTCTCTGGGGGGGAATGATTGAAGCATTGGGTGTTTATATCCTCCATTTCAGTTTTTAATACCTTGTGAAAATTATTTCTCTTGAAATGAAAACTGCAGCATTACTAACAGGTTTCAGTAGAAGACAGGAAACATTTCAAAAGAGTCCACAGTCTTTCATTCTGCTTAGAAATACACATTTCTAAGGGCCAGTATCGAATTATAGCCACCATGTGGGAGCTACAGAAATTATATTTCAGTATTTAATTGATTTGATTTCTCTCCTTCACTTTTTTATCCAGCAGGATCCCCAAGGCAGCTTGCATGGAATGGCAATGCACTATCAATTTGGGGGGTGCTTTCATCTGTTCCAATATATAAACAGAACAGTTTTTCCACAGAACGGACTGATTACGTAAGAAGTGTTTTAAAAGGAAGTTTAAACGAACAAGGTTCTTTCTAAATGGCAATTCTGTGTTTTCAAACCAAGAGGCACCTCTACTATGTGTATTCAAAATACTACAGACCTCTACCGTTTGCTATAAGGAAAATGCAACAGCTCTTGCTTCTTCCAGAAACAAAAAAATATACCTACCAATATGCCTAACACACTTTTGCAGCCCTTGTTAATTGTGAACTGACAATACTTCCTGAATCTGTATTCAAAATTACTACTGGCTGCCGGTAAGTTTTAAGAAAAGTACAGTACCCCAGTATAAAATATACACAGTGCAGTCACCTGATCCATTAACACACATACAAATGAAACACAGTCCTTTCTGATCACAAGGGTGATTAAAAGGACACACAGTGAAAGATACAGTCCAACAGGCAAAGCACAAACTTTGTATTTGGGTAACACGCTTTTGAGAGAGGATACTGTTCAATAACAAAATTCTTTGGTCAAAATTATTGCATACAGGAGAGGAAAGGCTTGTGAAGGCTTCTTGTGAACCCCTGCACTGGGATTTTTTAATCACACAAATATTCTAACCCCCCCCAACACACGCATACCTTAGCAACACACAGAGACAACAGATGACAAATGAGGGGCTATTCTGCAGAAGGACCACCATCTGCAGGTTCTGCTATCAAGCAGGGGGGGTCTTTTGTTTCTTGCAGACAGCAGTATCAAGCAACTCCTTCAAACAAGCAATCTACAAGACTAGCAAAACATTTCAGATTCCTAGACTACCCCGTCCAGCCACAGAGATTGCACACCTCCCCACTCCACCCACAAGAGTTAGCAATCCTTTAATGGCATGTACCTAATCACCCATGAGAACAGCAGTAAAACATGACTTGCAGTTGTAAGAGGAAGCTCTCACCCTGTGAGATTCTTCCTTATCTTCAAGCCAGTTTGAGAACCTGTCAATCTTCCTTTAGTTCCCTATGTCCTCCTTACCAGACAAGAAAAAGGGCACTCATTTAGTGAAGGAAAGCACTATCTTTAAACAGATGACACTTGTCACATTTTATGCCTGACAAATCATAAACCGAAGTGACTACCCTGTTTTGCATGTTGTACCAACATAACAAATGCAGTCATTTCACTGATTACACAAAGGCAAGCACAGGGTTGCCTATACATGGTGTTGCAACCAAACATACATCCCTAAATAATCATGGTTACATTCATGCTACTCTTTTTAAAAAAGGTGTATACCTCTGATGTTTAAAGTATACTCTTATGCGTAAAGCATTTCAAACAACCTAGGTTTTCTAAAATCAAGTATCCAAACAGAATTTTTAGTAAGATTCTCAAGGAGGCACAAAAGTCAGATTTTTCAACAAAAATCCCTGACTTCAGATGTTAAAGAGACTCATGTTAGCTGGACAAGACTTCAAAGCACTATCTCAAACAACAGAGCAAATTACAAAGAGCTGCCAATGGGGTAGAAAAAGAGGTGTCAATAGAAAATAACAAAGCACACATTATACCAAGGGAATGAAGTTTTCAGTTTCTTAATGGCTCCATGCCCTGCAGATAAATAAGCAAACAAGCGTATTTGTTATACTGTTATGTAAATTTGAGCATGGAAGACCTCAGTACTTACCCTGACTACACTGAAGTCCAGCTTAGTTTCTTGTGCACACTGTAATATGAGCTGAAAGCAATTTTTACTCTGATTTGTCATTCCATTTTCATAATAACGCTGCAATATCCTTTGTTGTTCTGCAGTAAATACAGAACGCAGATTCATCTAAAAATAAAAGAAGATACTCTGAAAATTGGAATAATTTAAGACTTGCAGATTTATTTTAACTTTTTTTGGGAAAAACCAAACAGGTTCTCATTTATTTAAATATGCAGAAGACTACAGAAAACTCAGCTCGGAATATTCCAGTTCAACCACTACCACTTTGCTTAGCTTTACTTTTTAAAAAAAATCCAAACTGAAAAAAAACCTGTTTTCACAGTCAGGAATAACTTCAGTTTGAGCACAGGATAAGTCACCATGCTTTTTAAATGCCTAAAAGATGTTGATCAATACCACAATGTACACAAATACAGAATTAGCTTTCTCTCTTCTCTGTTACCCTTTTACATGACCAACATTATGAGGGGAAGGTTCTGCATATGAGGTAGCCCTCATTCATAGCAGCTTCCACCAAGAACTAATGGTTAAAGTAAATGGCTCACAATCTGGGACATGCTTGGAGTTGCCTCCATTCCAGAAACAGCAGTCAGGGGACTGCAATGGAAAAGACACATTCTTAACCCAGGATGAGAAGAACCTGTTGCAGGTATCCCTTCCCAATATTGCAAACACCCAACACTATCCAAGTTCTTTAACTTACTAGACCTGGCTCTGGCCAGGACCTGGATGGGAGAATGCTTGAAGACCCCATGGCTTCTGCTCTTAAACACAGCTCATAAATGTTTCTACAAGGACATCTGGCATGTTTTCCACCCAAACTGTCCTTTGGATACCAGTCTACAGGCATGCCAGATCCAAATAAAATTAAATCCAAACTTTCTACTCAATGGCAACTTGGTAGAAAGCCTGGGTAAAATAAAACCAACCAACCACATGTATAACTTCTTAATTTCTGCCAAAATTATGGTGGAACAAAAATGGAGGAATGGCTATGTAAAACACAAATCATACTATTTGCTATTGAATTCATTTCCCTCTCATTGATTTCAGTGCATCCTTCTCCTGTCTCCCCCTCCACTACACTATTTCCAAAACATTTCAGATGCCACACCTGCCAAAACATTTCAGATGCCACAAACTAGAAAACCACACTCAAGTCCAGCATCTAAGACTAAAACTTCCCAGAATGCAGTGAGATGTGATGCCTTTGACAAGTCAGAAACTGTGCATAAGACACTGAAGGTGGGGAGGAAGACAACACAAAAATAGATAGATGACTTTTAAAAGGGGGGTTAGATTCACAAAGAAGAGGTCCATCAGTGGCTACTAGCCACGGTGACTAAAGGGAACCTCCATATACAGACGCAGCAAACCTCTGAATACCAGCACTGGGAGGAAGGCCTCAGCCTCTATGCCTTGTTAGTTTGGCCCTCCAGGGCAGCTGCTTTGTGAAACAGTATGCCGGACAACATAGGCCACTGGTCTGATCCAGAAGGCTCTACTTATGTCCTTATGAGAATAAGCAGTTCTTTCCCACCTGCCTGGCTAGCAACAACATAGTAAGTGCACTAGGAGCAAGGGGAGGTAGAAAAGGAAGTGGAAGTAATGAATGCTATTCATTCATTTTCTGTTTTCACCCTTTGTTTGCGTTACCACAATGAATGGAATGAATGGGACTTCTCCAGTTTGTTTGTTTGTTTTCATTCAACTGGTAATAAATTAACTTCCCCAGTTACAATCAATATTATTCCACTCAAAGAAGAAAAATATCTAACCATGTATGGTTCCCTGCAGGGGTCCTTTTGTAGAAAAAGAGGTGCAGGAGCTCATTAGCATAACTCATTAGCATATGCCACATCCCCTGACATCACCAGAAGTGTGTCAGAAAGGGAATGTCAGTTTCAGCCCCATTCTATCCTATGGGCCATTGAAATCAATGGCAAAAACTCATAGGGTACATGAGGGCTGGAGGAAAGGGGGTTTGAGGGAGAGGCTCCAAACTCGCAGGGTAGCTGCTGGGGCCTCTCCTCGAAATGCCCACTAAGTTTCAAGAAGATTGGACCATGGGGTCCAATTCTATGGGCTCCCAAACAGGTTGTCCCATCCCCTCCATTGTTCTCTATGGAGGGAAAAAATGTTAACTTTTTTCCTACCATAGAGAACAATGGGGGAAATGGGGGCAACCTATTTGGGGGCCTGTAGAATTGGACCCCCTGGTCCAATCTTCTTGAAATTTGGTGGGCATTTCGAGGAGAGGCCCCAGCAGCTACTCTGCAAGTTTGGAGCCTCTCCCTCAAACCCCCTCCCCTCCAGTGGCTTTTAAAGTTGCCGCCGAAATTCGGCGGCAACTTTAAAAGCCACTGGAGGGGAGGGGGTTTGAGGCGGTGAGCTGAATCAGATTAGAGACTCTGATGCAGCCCGTGGCTGCCCTACTGGCCAGTCCTGAGCTGGTGGAGCTTTGCTCCGCCTCGCTTCGGCCCCAATGGACCCCTGGTTCCCTGAGAGAAATCAGTACCTTTGCTCAGTTCTGGGCTCACTATAATAGGTTTGCAGTGGATACTCAAGTGAAAGGGATATTTTATCCGAAATATAAAGACGATGATAAATATATTCCATTTTTTGCTCTGTGTAAATATTGATTTAATGTATAAGACAGTAGAGGTCCTGAGTGCTATGGTAAAGTAGCTAAGAGTGAAATTGAAACTAAACCTTGAAAAAACAGAGGTTGGGAAGGAGGAGGTATTGAAGGGTATTGTGCTTTTGATGGAGTTCAGCTAACCCTTGCTGACTCAAGCCTTGGGATTATACTAGACCCAGTGTTGCTACTGGAGAAGTTAGTTAACGCAGCTGCAAAAAAAAAAGATTTCTTCCAGCTCAGCCTAGCCCAAAAGATGGTCCTTTATCTTGATATGGATGATCTGGCCACATAAGAACATAAAGAGAAGCCAATGTTGGATCAGGCCAATGGCCCATCCAGTCCAACACTCTGTCACACAGTGGCCAAAAATACCAGGTGCCATCAGGAGGTCCTCCAGTGGGGCCAGGACACTAGAAGCCCTCCCACTGTTACCCCCTCCAAGCACCAAGAATACATAGTATCACTGGCCTCAGACGGAGAGTTCCTATCTATACTTTGTGGCTAATAGCCTCTGCTACATATGTTTATCCAATCCCCTCTTGAAGCTGTCCATGCTTGTAGCTGCCACCACCTCCTGTGGCAGTGAACTCCATGTGTTAATCACTCTTTGGGTGAAGAAGTACTTCCTTTTATCCTGTTCAGAAATTTCACTGAGTGCCCACGAGTTCTTGTATTGTCGGAAAGGGAGAAAAGTATTTTTTTTCTCGACCTGCTCTATCCCATGCATAATCTTGCAGTTGTCGTTTCTCCAAGCTAAAGAGCCCCAAGCGCTTTAACCTTTCTTCACAGGGAAAGTGTTCCAACCCTATTATCATTCTAGTTGCCCTTTTCTGCACTTTTTCCAATGCTATAATATCCTTTCTGAAGTGTGGTGACCAGAATTGCACACAGTATTCCAAATGAGGCTGCATCATCAATTTATACAGGGGCATTATGAAACTGGCTGATTTGTTTTCAGTTTTCTTCCTAATAATCCCCAGCAAAGCATTGGCCTTTTTTATTGCAGTCACACATTGTCTCGACATTTTCAGTGAGTTATCTACTACGACTCCAAGATCTCTGTCTTGGTCAGTCTCCACCTGGATACATGCCATAGTAACATCAAGACGAATTACTGTAATGCATTGTATATTGGTCTGCCCTCAAAATTAGTTCTGAAATTCCAGCTGGTGCAGAATGCCACAGCTCAGCTACTATCTACTATCGGGAGCTAGATGGCGCATGCATATTACTCCCATTCTGCAGGGATGCCCATCAGTTTTAAGCGAGACTCCCTCTCCTCCTACACTTCCCCACAACATCAGAGCAGGGTCTTCTGCAGATGCCAACCTGCAAATGGGCAAAACCAACAACTGCCCATGCACATGAGTTCTCCACTGGGGCCTGCCTGAGGGGTTCAGGAAAGCTCCCATTCTCCTGGCTTTCCACAAACTATGCAAAACTGAATTATTCAAGAGGGCTTTTCTATGCAGACAGCAGAGTTGTATTGTACTAAATGTTTCACAAAGATAAATTATTAGGGATGGTGGTCTATGCTACCATGTACTGCTTGCTGAAACTAGGATCCTGCTATGTAATTTTGACATCATTGAATAGCTCATGCTTTGCTTCAGTTCTGTTTTTTTTTTTTAATTTGGTTGGGTCTACAGCCCTAATTCCTTTTGCATTGTTCACTGAATATCCTATTCTGTCGACTGTACTGACTCACTCCCTTGTAATCTGCATTGAGATTAAGTGAGAAAGGAAGACTATGAATAACATAAATAAAATTAATTAAATAAAAAGTGAACATTTATTGCAAGAAGACCGTCGGCATTTGGCTTGTTTGTTTTTTAATTTAACGGGTATGGAATTTCCATTAAAAATTTTACACAACTATTTTACAAAATCAAATCAGAACTACAAAAATACATTTCTTAAGCGTGGGCAGGTCAATTCTGCTCCTAGAAACCAAGGAAATCTACAGCTGTCTAACCACATCAGTCCTACTAGCGCTGATACACACCCACACAAAACAAAGAGTTGTTAAAGTTTTGTTATCTGAATGATTATTTCGAACAATCCACTTATATGTGACTAAAAAGCACAGCAGTACAGGAAAACACCACACATTTGATCATAAAGCACTCAAACAGGGTTGGATCCAGACTAAATTGGCAATCTGTTCCTAATACCTGCTACAGACCCCCTTCATGCCATTCTTCAGGGTCCCCTATCCTCCAGGAATAGCATTTTATGGAGATCAGTGGGCTGCATTGGGAGATGGAAAGCTGGAAAGCACCATTCTGCTGGAAAATTTAGTCTGGATCTGTCATCTGGTCACCCAGACTAATAATGCCAGTAAGCTGTTCCTCAGTAAGTATAGATCTAAAAGTAACTCATGCTTGAGACAAGTGTTGTGCCCTATATTAAACAATACGCTCCCTTAAAGTAGTATCAGTTCTCTGAAATTTTGCTATTGCTAAAAACAATGCAACAACAATCTTATCTGTAGAAACGAGAGTCGCAAACAACTGAACTGGAGGGCTGTGGCTCAGTGGCTGAGCATCTACTTTGCATGCAGAAGGTTCAAGGTTCAATCCACATCATCTCAAGTTAAACGGATCAGGCAACAGGTGAAGCAAAACACCTCTGCCTGAGACTTGGGACAACCACTGCTAGTCTGAGTAAACAGAACTGACCTTGACAGGCCAATGGTCTGATTCAGGATAAGGCATCTTCATGTGTACTACACATTTTAAGAAGTTGGAGAATGCTTTGAAAGTTGATTTAGGAAGGGCAGAACAAGCAGCAAAATAGCAACCTTAATCCTAACTACAGCCGCATTCAACCATCACTTCTAAATGGTCAGCAGGCGTACAAGCCTGGTTTGTTGCTGATCTTTCATGCGTTACTTTGCTCCTTTCTCTCTTCTCAGATGGTTAGATACTAACTCTGGTTACCACTTGTGTACAAATGCCAGCTCATGGATTAAGCAGTTTGTTTCCTTCTCTCACAAACAGGGACTCTAAATCACCTCTGAGGGGTACTATCTTCACCTTAATGCTCATTAAGGTTGACATCTGAACGCATCCTGGAGTAAAGTAGGTGGGATTCAGGCTTGGTTTCTCTCACTGTCAGCGGCATGGGGACCACTACTGAAATACTTATTCCCATCCTGTTCCAGGCAACATGTCTTTTTTTGTTGACATGTTTAGTGAGAATTATGATGTATTTATTCCACACAACCACAGGGTGAACAGCAAGCATACTGCTTAAGACAATGTGTGAACTGAGCCTTGTTTCCAAGCAAGCATACTTAGCACTTTAAAACAACACTCCCAGCAGTGGTGCTGGGTGACTTCTACTTGCCCCTTGACCTGTGGGTCAAGGCTCCATCTAATCTCCCATACTATTTAACTCCTACAGTAAGAGTACTCAGTCCAGGACTAGCAGAGCACAAAAGAGCCACGCGACTACCATATACCCCGTGGGCCACCCTACCAAACACACACACACAGTAGTACAAGATACAGCTATTAAAACTGGGTATATAACTCTAGTCTTCCAAATTGCAAGAGTACTTTTGAGCACGTAGGGTTCCCCCTTCCCACCACTGCTGAGCGTCTGGTACTCTTTACTTCCTTTGCTGCCTTGTTTGGTGTAGTGGTTAAGTGCGCGGACTCTAATCTGGGAGAACCGGGTTTGATTCCCCACTCCTCCACTTGCACCTGCTGGATGACCTTGGGCGAGCCATAGCTCTGTACCAGCTGTTCTCTCAAGGACAGCTTGGGAAAGAGCTCTCTCAGCCCCACCTTCCTCACAGGGTGACTGTTGTGGGGAGGGGAAGGGAAAGGATATGAAGGTCAGGATATAAATCCAATCTCTTCTCTTCTTCTTCGTCTTGCTCTCTCCCCGGCAGGAGGCTTGCAGTTCAGGTGATAGCAAGATAGCCAAGGCTACTCTGTCTCTTGCAGAGGAGAGAGCAAGAAAGCCAAGCGAAGCAAAGGCTCCTTGGACTGCCCACTGCAGAAGCCTGCTGTCAGCCAGCTGGGTTGCAAATCTTCACTTTGCAAGAACCCTGCGAGTCCTTTACTTTCCTCTCTGCTTCGTCACCCTCTCCCCAGCATGAAGCACACAGCTCAGGCAGGAGAGTGAGTCTGCCAAGGAGAAGAGTGAGCTGGCTATGAAAAAAGGGGAGTGAAACCATCACCACCACACCACCATGGCCATTCTACTCTTTTCCTGGGTGGCTGCTGTGGTGATGGTTTTACTCTGTCTTGTCTGTGCCAAGCTTCCTCTCCTCCTGGCAGCCATCTGCGTACTGGGATGAGAACACACAGAGGCAGGAGAGAAAGGTGGAGGACCACTAGAGAGGCTGGGCCTTTACTTTCCACCCCTGGCATGGGGCCCACAGCTGAAGGATGCCAGTCCCGCTGGCAACACCTGTTTCAAGGTAGGAACTGTTTGCCAACTGTAAGCCTCACCAGACAGGGGCATTTCCTGCTTTCCTGAAACACGGGGTGGATGCCTCCTGGAAAAGGGGGCTCAAAAGAGCCACATGTGGCTCCTGAACCAATGAAGACAACTGATCTACGTGATCCAGAGATTTGGAGTGAGGGGTCACCTGTATGTGGACGACATCTCTCCATTCCATCAAGACCTAGAGAAGCTGTGAATGAGCTTAACCACAGCTTGGAGGCTGGAAGAAACTGGATGAAAGCAAGCAAATGGAAATTAAATCCAGACAAAACAAAGGTGCTGCAAGCTGAAGGGAAAGCTGGTGAGAAATAGGAGTTCACCCTGCACTCATTGGGCGTGTACTCCCCCAAAGGAGCAAGTTCACAGTCTGGATGTGCTTCTGAATGCCTCATTGACCCTGGGTGCCCAGGAGACTGAAGTAATTAGGAGCTCATCCTTCCCACTTAGGCTGGTAAACTACCTGCAGCGTTTTCTTTCTTTCTTTAAAACATTTATTAGCTGTCTTTTTCCCTTGTGGAACTCAAGACGGCTTACAAGATAAATGAAACTAATCAGACAGACATAAACACACATCAAAAACAACAATTATAAAAACCCATTAAGGCTAATAATTTAAAAACTCCAATGAAGATTGCCAATAAAAAATAAACCAGTCAAATGCAGTCCTAAAGAAAACTTTCTTCAACTACCTCCTGAAGATCAACAATGAGGGGGCCAGGTGCACCTCCCTGGGGAGGTTGTTCCATAATTGTGGGGCTGCCACTGAAAAGGCTCTCTGTGATGCACCCATCAGACAAGCCTCTTTCATTTTCTGGACAAGGCAGACCAGACCATAATAACACATGTCTTGGTAACATCCAGGATGGACTACTGTCATGGGGTCTATGTGAGGCTGCCGTTAAAGACCATGCAGAAGTGTCCGCTAGTTGACAAGGCTGCAAACAGGATGTTTACATGGGCTGGATACAAGAAGCACAACACAGCAACCACTGCTTCCATACCCTGTGTTAATTATTTTGGCAGCCAGTGTTCTTCCAGAACAAATACAAATTGCTGGTAATGACCTTTAAAAACCTGAATGGTCCCAGCTTAGGATACCTGATGAAATGCCCCCACCCAAACATACCGGCTCATTCTCTGACACCAGCCAAAGAACTGGAATGGCACAGAGACCCACATAAGGGCTCCCTCAGCACCCACTTCTGCCAAGCGAAACTCACCCCACCATGCACTGTAGAACCTATTCACCCCTGCACTGGTTTCTTCCCGAGATTTCTGGCAGCTGTTGAAAACTTTAATCGCAGAAAGGCCCTTTTCTGTTAATTTTCCTCTGGTACTTTAAGTTTTTTTTAGCAGCAGCTGATTGTTATTTGTTTCATATGGGTTTTATGTAATTTTGAAAGTGTTTGTAATTTGCCTTGTGTGTTTACTTTTAAACAGAAAGGTGGGTTATAAATCTTCTCAATAAATAAACCAAATACACACACAAATTTTTTTTTGGGGGGGGGGAGGGTAATGGATGAGCAAACCACCAAATTTTAAATAAAATGAATACTAACATCCAAGTCAGCACTTACTTATAAGTTCCTTTCTACAAGCATCTATCAAACCTTCTGTATTATCAGCTTGGACCTCAAGAGATATGCACTAACTGCATTTCTCTCCATAAGGTAACATTCAAAGTTTGATGGAAAAATCAATACCCGCATATGAAGCGGACACTCATTAAAGAGACTTCCAACTACAGCTACTGAACACAAAAGTAGGAAAAATCAATATAAAAAACTTGCTGATACAAGCCAAGCAGCAATCTTGAAAGGCTTTTATCTCCAACATGCAACACAGGTTACTATGTATTATAATGGACATTAGTCCAAATCGTTTGGGGACTTGGTCGTAATTCTTATGCAGAAAAAGATGAGCAAATAGTTACCATCACTGCTGTTTTGTTATTACAAAACTACCTGTGCTATATCTCAAGATATATACATTACAAACCCTCAAACTACTATGTTTCCAAAAAACTGCAGTGAAATTTATATTTGAGGCTTTACATGGGGATAAGAAGCAATCTTGAACAGATTACCAAAATGACAGCTAAATCATCAAGCCCTGTGACCCTCCCTGGTGTTGCTGAGAGTGCAGACGATGCCTTACTCACAGGCACAATCCCAAAAGATGAAACCGTAGGACAAAAGTCAACCTGTAGTAAGAGACCTTACAACTTGATCTTGCAAACTCACAAAGTCAGTATCACAGTGAACCACGATAAGGGCACAGGCGTCAACTATGGAGGGCTCGAGGGCTTGAGCCACCCCCGAAATTTCCCGGGGGGGAATGAGCCCCCCCCCCGGGAAAACAGTGCACCCTCCGCCGCGCCTCCCCGGGCTCTTCCTAGGGCCGCCGCCGCCTCTCTCCCCCCCCCCCCCGGCCTGGCCTCTCCGTCCCTCCCTCCGTCCGTCCAGGGGCCAGCTAAGCAAATGCCCAGCTGGCCCCTGGACAGACGGAGGAAGGGACAGAAGCAGGAGAGGTCAGGCGGGGGGGGGGGGGGGAGGCAGCGGCGGGAACATGGTCCCGGCGGGTGCGCGAAGCGCGCTCGCACGGTAGAGCTCCCACCCCCCCTGGGATTTTGAAAACTTGACGCCTCTGTATAAGGGTAAGATACCTATCTGGAAGTCTGTAAAACAGGCAGCTTCTAATTTGAGAGCCCTTTTTCTGGAGTATAATGCTGCAGCTGATATAACTTCACTAGAAGTACTGCCAAGTATAAACCAAGTACAGAGAGAGAAAGTTGTCAGGCATGATGGGAAGCACAGAGCTATAAATCATAAATGAATCAAAGGATGCATTTTGCAGATCGGGTTGGGTACTGTGAGATCCTGTTAGGTTAAAAAAAAAAAAGAGCACTCGTTTGCACCAGAAGGGCAATCTGAGCAAAGGGGCAACTGCTGCTGTCTTTTGGTAAAACATAAAGCCGAGCTGTAACTTGCATCAGGTTCCAGTACTGACTACAATAAATGGGTCCCTTGCAAGATCAAGGAACAAAAACATCGTAGCAATCCTAATATTAGCAAAGGTGGACATAAATTTTGTGATGCACAAGGTACAGCCATTAAAAATCAATCTGAGCAGTGTTTCCTAGCATACAGAAGACCAGTAGGTATTATTGTATGGCTGCTTTTGAGTTCTTCCTACATATAATTTGTCTAGCTTTAACAAACCGCCTCCCGCAGAGCCTGCGAGACGGAGCTCTTCCGCCAGGCTTTCAAGCAGGGGCCACCCCGACTTTACAGTCTGGCCCTGTTTCTGGAACCCGCCAACCCAGACCATTTAGCACCGGATTGGAACTGCCTACCATCTGCGACGCTGCCCAGATATAGTCGATGAAACAGTGCCATCTTGTTGTGTGATTCGTTGTGTTTTGTAAGTTTTCATGGATAATGGTTTTATGGTTTTAATTTGTAATTGTAATTCTATCTGTTGGTAGCTGCCCTGAGCCTGCCGTACGGTGGGGAGGGCGGGATATTTATTTATTTAATTTATACCCCACCCTCCCTGCGAGCATCCCATAAATAAATAAATCTCTTGCCTTGAAAACCCTATGGGGTCACTATAAGTCAGCTGTGAGTTTTAAGACTACCCAATTCATCAGGAGGATCCTAGAGAAAATGGTGACTTTTTGCAGATGTGTGTGAGGAGCAGGTCACATGTCTTCCAAATTGGCTTCTATTGCACTCTTCAACTGTACACTGCCTAAACTAAATCTCCAGGTTTGCTCAACTGAGGACTACCTCATACTAGATTTTTTTCTGCTCTTCCTTTTACAAAGGCCCCGTGTGTTCTGGTTAAGACTGGATACAGATCCATACTTGTTGTGGGTACAAGGGGACAGTGTGGGAGCTTGCCTAAGATGGGTGCTCCGTCCCAGGAGCCCTCTAATCCCATATGCCCCTGCCCTTCCTCCTGCCCCCTTCATCCCTGAAGCAGGCAAAGGTCTTGTTTGGCTGCTGCTACTCTGGTCTGGGGTTTCAAACTAGGGAGGGCCAAGAGTACTCCTCCCTTCCATACAGCACCCTTCTACTGCTGAGGCTGTTGCCAGGTGAATAGTAAAGCTTGAGGTGTGAGGACCAGGCAAATTAAAAGAAACTGCTTTATTGAACAAGGTAGGTTATTACCAAATACACAAAAACACTCACAACAACTTTAACAGGGGATATATTCTCAACCAACGCAGCAAAATTAACACATAAAGGAGCCAGCAAGAAGGGGGGGAAAACCCCAAAGCCTCCTAACATGGTTGCCTAACTGGTCTTTACTGTATCTGGCCCTTCCAGGGTTCAACCCACCTTCCTTGGGTGAGGGATTGTCTCCTGCTGGTAATGGCTTTTCCGCCACTCAGCTCCTGGTAGCAGAACACTTTCCCTTGGCTGGGGGGCAGGCGTATATTATTTCTCTCATAGCCCAGTCTCCTTGGTGATTATGGACCTTCCTTTTCCTCTAATTTCATCATGTCTCATCAGGCTTGGAAGCAGGCCGGTAGCTAGGGTTTTATTCAGGGGGCTATACAAATTTTAAGGGGGCTTGGGTCTAACGTCCTCCAGCCGTCCCCCACCTAAGTGAGCCAGTGGGGAGAAAAAGGAGGGGACACCCACCTCTGGAAGTCTCCTAGCCTCACCGGCCACGTGCCTGCAAGGTGTTTGAAGGGCAGACAGCCTTAGAAACTGCCTTTCCATTTGCAAAATGTTTTTAAAAGGCAAAAAAAGAGAGTTCTTCAGGAGGAACTCTTGTGGGACTGTCCCTTTAAGAAAGGGGGCAAAGCCCCAAATAGCCCCACCGTAGCTATGAGCCAGCATGGAGGACAACTGGGGAATTGTAGGCCTACAGAGAAAATCCCAGCTGGGCTTCAGGCCTCCATGTGGTAGAGGGAGGCTGCACAGAGGCTTGCTGGCTGTTCCAGAAATCAGCCTTGGGCCTAGGAGGGGGAAGGCAGTGTACAATTTGTAGCACAGTAACCCAGATTCATGAGAAAGCTGTCGCTTTTATAATTTTTTAAAAGGAAGAACAGCCACTACATCTTCGTACAAAGTAGCCTGTGGTGCAAACAGAGCTTTTTTTCTTTTCTTTTGCAACTGCATAGTCGAACCTAGTTAAGCCTGCATAATACCTCTTCTGCTCTGTCTTGACTCCATTATAGTCTACTTGTCATTAAACCTCAACAACATGTATTTTCCCCCCCACGGCCAACATGAACTATACATATCCCCACTGCCCCTTATAAGGCAAAAACTATGTACATGAGAACAGGAAGCCAATATTTCAGGTCTAGCAGAAGTGATGCCCACAATGGATGGTAGCATTATACTGTGAGATATTGCCAAGGCACCTCTAACATGGATCTCAGTACATGAATGAGCCTCAGGTCCACATACACTCTCTCCCTCCCATCGTAAAAGACATCCACTTTAGACACAAAGCATAATAGTTAATCCAAACTAGTATTTGATCTGTTCCTTACAAACCAGGATTTTAAAAGCTGCCTGAATTCTGGTTTGTAGGGAAGACAGCAAATTATGGTTTTTACATTAGTCTTTATGAGGCCTACCTGGGAAAAGGGAGCACAATCAAAAGCACATATTCAGTGAGTCCTTAATGTGAAACCAGGGCCATTTACACTAAATCAACAAAGCAGTTTTCATCACAGCACCCTAGACAGCAAACCTAGGATCTTTGAACTGAAAAGACTATACTAAAGGAATGATATTCCAAGTATGAGGTCCCCTATCACTTAGAAGTCACTTGTTTTTAAGACTCACATAGGACACGGATCCACACAAACCTTTCACTTTGTTTCATTTATTTCAGAGTTGACCATGACCACTAACAGAAAGATTTGATCTGTTTACCTGTTGAATAATGGTCATGTATTTTTAAAGCATTCGCTTTGACACAACAAAAGAAATGTTTGTTACATACATGTTATTTTAAAAAATAAGTGTTACTGTGGAATAATAAACTGAAATTATTATGATTTGTGACAAATTTAATGAAAATTTTTATAATAGTTCCCTGACAAAACGTGACTGGACAACTGATCAGCATCCCACCTGAACTCACAAGTATACCAATCACATACTCCACTGAATGTTATGACACTTAATAGAAATAATATCTATTTAACTAATGATTACTGATTTTGACATGCATTATCCTGCCCATGGGGAGGCAAATATTGCATAAAACCTCACTGGAGCAGGTTTACAGACATTACCAATTATTTTGCCACTACATACTAGTGCATCTGCACCTCTATAGAAGAATTTTCCCCAGCAAGTTGCATTTTAAAATAAAGATCAATTTATAAATACTATCAAGGTTGTTGAATAGGAATAAAGAAGTTATTTAACCAGAAATTAGATACATTCTTCCATTATACGTGGAAGTTAACTATATGCTAGAGTTCCGTACACATTGCCCTATTCTCATCACTACCTCTAGATAGTAAATTACAGCTAACTAGAATGCCTCAAACCCTCCAAGCCGACTCCTCCAAACTGAACTCGTATACAAAAATACAACCAATCACGTCCGGGCGAAAAGACCGCTCCCACCCAAACCACCATTCCCCATCTCTTGGTAACTTTTACAACCTTCTTTAATCAGCTCATGCACCACCACGCATGCGTACTCTTGTCCCATTAAAAAAGGAAAGACGGCCTAACAGTGAAGAGCATGCGCCAATGACCCCGCTAAACCACCACCAACATGCGCATGCGTAAAATCATTTTGCCATTAAAAAGACACTTTCCCTCCGGCTGACAAAAAACGTTGGACTTTGCGTATGACGATTAAGCATCTAAAAAGGACGAAGGCACGCACTCACGTAGAATTGGGACTTATCGCTCCCCTGCCCCGCATGCGCAACTGGCTGAAACGGGCACGCTATGCGCATGCGTCAGGGTGACACCGCCGTCTCCAGCCGCAGATCAAGCGAAGGACCGGTGCGCATGCGCGCCTCCAGTCATGGTCTGCGAGCACCATACTGAAGCTGAGCTTCGTTTTCCCCTGCCCCTCCCCCCACACTCTAGCCCTCAGCTGAGGGGGGCATCTTCCTCCCGCCCAACCCCCACAGAGGCTGGAGCGGGCCGCCCGCCCAGCCCTCCGGCCGCCTTCTTGCCGCCGCTCATGCCCTCCCCTTTGAGGAGCCGCGCGCTCATCCCCGCCCCGCCACCCTTCCATGCCCCCTCACCGCCGAACCCACCGTGCTCTGTGGGGCGGGCGGGGCCGATCCGGCGGGGGGGCTCTGGCCTCCCGAATTCAGCCGGTTTCGGCTGGGTCGGTCCCGGCGTCACACAATGAAATCAGCGCCTCCGATCATTAATTCTCATCATGATCGTGACGTCAGCGTAGACAGCGGCCAATCGGAGCTTGAGATCAGCGCCGGCCGGGACAGTCTCTGCCCCCGCCTCTCAACCCCGGGGGGGAGAGCCTGATGCAAGGAACAGCCCCCGCTTTGGCAGGCGGCGAGCGGAGAAGGGGAGGGGGGGGGGAGAGGAGGAGCGTAGTGGCTATTTTGGACAAGCCTGGCCGTTGGCGGGAGGCGGGGAGGGGTGGTGGGTTTAGGGAACGGCCGGGCGAGCGCGAGAGAGTTATGAGCTCGGATTCTGGCGGGAGGAGGGCGCAGGAGAAGCCGCCTTGTGGGGAGCGGAGGGGAGAAGTAGCCCCCTGGGCGGGGGGGCTCTGAGGCGGCCGCTGACTTCCAAGCAAGCCGCGCAGAACTCAGTGGGGCCGGCTGCTGAGGGGAACGTGCCGCGGGTTGGGTTGCGAGGCGGCAGACGGCCCTGCCCGTGTGCCGGTCCCGCCGTCCGTGCACTCCCACCTGAGGGAATGGAAAAGGGGGCGGGGAGGGAGATTCCTGTTGCTCCACAGACGGGCATGGAAGGGCGCCGTTCCGGCGGGGAGGGGGGGGGCGCGAGGGGCAGGAGGGCCGCGGAGGTGTCTGCGGGGAGGGAGAGAGGAAGGGCCCCGAGCGCCCCTGGGTGCTTCTTGGAAGGACTTCTTTCGGCGCCTGGCGAGGGCTGTGGCGATATTCTCGCCATAGCAGGCCAACCTTCAGAAACATTTTAAGATGAATCTGCAACTCTCAGCCCATACAGATTCACGAGGTGGTTGACAGTAATCATGAAAATGGGATACATACGTGGAATGATTCAACCAAGGGGAATGGGGGCTGGGGGGGGGGGGGGGGAGGAGCCCAGGTACATATCCCCAAAATAATTCAGTATATGGAAAGAGGATTTTGTGCAGTGGACTTCTCTCTCTATGGGGGGGAAAAATAAGTTTCCTTTCTACGGTTCACAGAAAGTTTAAAATGTATATTAAATATATAGTATTTGGGTGTAAGTTCAAATGTCCACTGTAACCACTATGCCATGCTGGCTCTTTTGAGGATTTTAAAAAAAATGAACAGAGGACGATGTATGCTCCTTTGCATCCCCATGGGGGCCCTGGCTCGTACCTGGCGGAATGAGCTCCCACTAGAAATTAGGGCCCTGTGGGACCTATTACAGTTCCGCAGGGCCTCCAAGACAGAGCTCTTCCACCAGGCTTTCAGTTGAGGCACGAGCGCCCACCTGCAATTGGCCTCCAGTGACCTCAGATCTGAATGGCCACTTGGGAACCAAATGTTTCTTGCTGAGATCTGTTGAGGCGCCACTCTTTCATAGATTACTGTTTTGGGGTAGGTTTTTGGACATATTTTAACTCTGGATTTGTTATATTGTGATTTTTTTAATGATGGAACCTGCCCTGAACCCACTTGTGGGGAGTGCGGGATACAAATTGAATTAAATATAAATAAATAAAAAACTGGAGTATGACTATTTAAATAAATAAAAATATTGACAGTATTAGCTGAGGTGGATTTCAATATATCCCACACTCATAAGAAGGCTATTGTCCCAGGTTACAAATTACATACCCTTTTTACTTGAAGGATTTGTGCCTTTGGCATGTATATCTTGTAATTTACTTAAAACTCAATTCTATGCATGCGTAGTCAGTGGGGCTTACTTTCATTTAAGTCTGCATGGGATCACAGTGGTATTGATTTACACTATGTCCGATGTTTTCCCAATATTTTAAGAGCATTCGTTGTGGCAAAAAAAATTATACCTTATAACTGTAGCATCACCTTTCCCATTTCTTTTTAACTAGAGAGATTTGTATCATTGAGATGTATACACAGTACGATTTAAAAATCTATCATACCATTTGAGTCCTAAAAGAGAACCAACTGTATTATTTATTGAAACGTTTATACTTCAGTGTTTAAATTTTATAGTCTTAGCTCAAGTTAACTACAATGTAACTGAAATCCCATGACAACAGGCCTGTAGCCAGGATTTTGCGGCTTGTGCGGAAATTTTTTTCTGGGGGGGGGGGGCTGAAGTTCTCAATGAATAGAAAAATCTCTAGGCAAGCCTCCTTTCTGCTGCAGAGATTCCAACCTGGCTCTCAAAGCAGTTTGGCACACCTACGGAATAAAGTGCAACAATGGCAACAACCTTGTATCAAACAGGATTTGGAAGCCAAAGTGAGTTAAAGAAGGGGGGGAAAGGTCAGGTGTGGGAAATGAAAAGTCAGGGAGGGCAGTCCTGGCTTCTTTCGGCGAGGCTTCTCAGCTCTGTTACAGGTGCACGGCTCGCTGCAGGAGCGCACGTCTTAAATTTTTTTTAAAAAAATGTCTAAAAGGGCTTTCAAGGGAAAATCTTGTGGGGCTGTCCCCTTAAGAAAGGTGGTGGAGTCCTGAATAGCCCCACCGTAGCTACGAGCCTGCATAACAACCATAAAACCAACTAGTGAAATATCTAGCCAACATGGTGTAGTGGTCTGAATGTCCAACTGGGCCTGAGAGGCCCTAGTTGATGCCTAAATCTTCATGAAGTCTCAACAATGGGTAGCCTTGGATGAGACACTATCTCTAACTTGCTGTCATAATTGTTGTAGGAATAAATGGGATGGGGGAAAGTAAGAAGAAAAAACTAGGCTCTAACGCAGTGGTTCCCACAGTGGGCACTATCACTCCCTGGGGGGCAGTGGGATTTCCTAGGGGGCACTAAGGGGCAAGGGAGTAACAGGGTGGCACTGGAGGTGGGCCCCTTACTTACAATGGCACCATGCTGGAAAATGGTACTTCATGCTGACAAATGGCACTCCTAAGTTTCTGCCTCTGCATAGCGCGGAAATCTAGTGGAAGCTCCAAATTTTTAGTAAATATGCCACTTGAGCTCTAGTCAGAACAGTATACTGTGTTTTGAGAAACTGTTGTCATCACAAGTGTTTTCCTCTCTGTGCCATTTTTGAAGTTTTTGCTGGAGATCATTAACATAACTGTATTGAGTGTGGTATTTATTTTCCTGTGTTCTCGTTTATGTGAATCTGTTGATTATGAAGTATACTTTTTAGCTATTTGGTTTTTTTGTTGTTGCAGCCTGCCCAATATTAATATTTCTAGGTTATATAAGGATTTAAAATTTCTCAATATTTTTTTTAAAAAAGTGGGGGAAATGGTATTTTTCCCAGGGGGAAAAAATAAGGGGTGGAAGAAGAAAAATTGAGTAATTGGGGGGAAATTTAGGGTATAAAAATAAAAATTCCAGTAATAAGAGGAAAAATTGTGGTAAATATAAATGTTGAAGGAAAATTTTGATACATTTTTAGCCAAAAAATACAGAGGTAGCAAACTATCAACATTTCATCTCAAGAGTTTTGGTTACAGAAGGAAATTTCTGATCACTATCCTGTGCTATGGACAGTGATTAAGAAGCTCCTTGTTGCATTTCCAACATCATATTTGGTGGAATGTGGCTTTAGCCTAGTTGTCCAACTTCTCTCCAAGTAAAGAAATCGACTCCAGATTACTAAATGTGGTGATTTAAAACTCCTGCTAAGTGACTTTAAAGTAGACATTGGGAAATTGTTATCACTTCATTGATCCTGTCCATTGCATTAAGAATTTAGTGGACAGTGCTCTGACCTGGGTAGCCCAGGCCAGCCTGATCTTGTCAGATCTCGGAAGCTAAGCAGGGCTGACCCAGGCAAGTAACTGGAAGGGAGACCTCCAAGGAATACCAGAGCTTGGGATGCAGAGGCAGGCTATCAAGCCACCTGTCTGAAAAATGCCCAGGCTCCCAGTAGGGGTCACCAGAAGTTGCCATGACTTCCAGGCATGCAAGCACGCGCGCACACACACACACACACACACACAAAAAATACTGACCAAAAAAAAAAAAGTGAAGTAGTTATGGGATGTGGTATCTAAGATTTTTGTTAAATTATTATCAGACCTTTCATCAATTTTGTTGAATAAATTAAACTAAAAAGTTTTAATTGGATTCTGAACAAATGTGCAATTAATAGTTACTGTTTTGAATTTTATTCTTATTATCTTCCTAAGCTTGTGCAAACTGCTTTTCTGAATAATAATATTTTTATAGGGTAGGTAGGGGGCACAGGGGATGATTTTGTGGAACCAAGGGGGCAGTGGCTTGAATAAATTTGGGAAACACCGCTCTAACATGATTTTGATTATTTTTTAATGGGGCCAACATCTGTGAATGGAAAAATATTAAAACTTTTAATTTGGGCAGACTTTCTAGCTGAAAAGAAGCTAGTTTAGCCATAAATTCAGCAAGTGAATTGTTTTGTATTTAAATTATAAAATCTAGTGACATCTGGACTGCTATATCTTTCTACCATTTTCACAAGGAACACTTTTGGGGGGGTCCAGCATGTCCCCCCACCCCACCCCAGAGCTAGACCAGCTGATTACAAATCTTGTCCTCTTGAATCTGTGTGTGTGTGTGTGTGTGAGAGAGAGAGAGAGAGAGAGAGAAGTGGTGTCAAGTGGCTTCCAACCTATGTTAACCCTATGAATTAATGACCTCCAAAATGTCCTATTGTTAACAGCCTTGCTCAGGTCTTGCAAACTGACAGTCGTGGCTTCCTTTATTGAGTCACTTGAATCAATGCAGTAGTTGAAACTCTGCACACTTCCTACGGTTCATTACTGGAGATACTGAAATGCTAAAGGTTCTGGGACAGATATTTTGCTGTTGTGATTAATTACAGTCAGCAGTTCAGAATAAACACTGCCTGTGATGAGAAGTTACAGGCCACACACACTGCCTGCCGTCCATTGATTCACATATGTTTACATCCAGGGGCCATTTTGAGCAGGAGCTTGGGGGAGCGCCACTCCAGGAGTTGGTGCCAGCCCTCCCTCCCCCCTCGAGGGAATGCCAGTTTGTGTCATGGCTGCAGCAAAATGACCCCGTCCCCTGGAAAGGCCCTTGTTCCTCCGACCAGCCTTCTGAAGGCTTCAACCACCACTGAAGCTATCTTCCCAGAATAGTGGTATTTCTGAGGCTTGGATTAGTAGCTGTCCCCTCTCTGCCAGCTAGCTTTCTCTCTCTCTCTCTCTCTCTCTCCTTTCTTTCTTGCCTTCTGACACACTTCTGGTGATGTCAGGTGGTGTGGCATATGCAAATTAGTTATGCTAATTAGTTATGCTAATGAGCTCCTGCACCTCTTTTTTTACGAAATGACCCCTGTTTACATGCATGGACACTAGAGGTAGGACGCATGTACTCAGGGGCATAGAGATAGGACGGACCCCTCAAGATTAAATTTCTGGAGACCCTGGAGAGGGAGCTGAACTGTAAACAATGAAACCAACAGTAACAGCCATGAATCAAAATTTAACAAGGTGCCCCCTCCCAATGTGAAAGAGCAGTGATTTACCAGAATCAGAGAGAAGAAAACGGGGCCCGTTCCACATAAATAGGGACAGCTGCAGTGAGTGAAGAAAAGAAACAGTGAAAAAGTGGGATAGTCTGGGAAACAAGAATGGGCGAACAACAAGTGCAGGAGGCAAGGCTGAAGAAAAGTGAAGCCAAGAAGAAAGGTGAAGAACCTAACATGGGCCTGGGGAACAGAGCAGCTGTGTTATGCTGGCTGGGAAAACAGCACAGTCAAGGAGTTTTGGAGGTTGCAGAATTTGGTCCAGAAAAGCCACAGAAGTGTCAAAAGAGTTGGATTCTGAATACTGACTTAAAAATAACTAGTCACATAACACTAGTCACAAACTAACTAGTAATTACAGACTGCATAAAGACAAAACTAGCATTTCAAAGGGTCAGCATAAATCTGTACATTATCTAAGCAGATACTGACTTCAATAATGCCTCCAATGAGCAAAAGCTTCTGTATTGTACCTAAACTCTCTATTTATGAACTCTAGTCTGCATCAGCTTTTCAGGATAATTGAAAAGGAGACAATAGTTTCTGAATGAAGGATATGTGGGAATTTATAGAGTATGGAGGCTACATGGTGCTTTTACTGTAGAGTCTAAATGGTAGTTATTTTCGAGTACATAATTACCTTTAGCTAGCAATGAGCTTATTATTTTAATAAAATTTCAAAGAGCTGTAATAGCCCATAATCAGTACTCAGCATTTCAGACGGCCTGAGCTGAACATATGATCATGCATCTCTAAAACATAAAGAGCTTTTCGTAAGGGAGACGCTTGCCCAATTAAAGAGAACTGTGATCCGGGAATAGAAATGTTACCTGTTGTTTATTGCAAGTTGCTGAAAAGCTTGATTTGTTATTGGTTTGCTGTGTTTGCAGTGTTGCCTTAATACTTCATTTCACTGACCACTATAAAATTACTAAGCATAAATGCTGTGTGTGCACGTGTGCGTGCACGTAGACACACACACACACACAATGACATCTAGTTGTATATAACAATTCAACGTATTTTTATACTTTTTTTTCTACAGTAGAACCATTAAAAAGGGCCTTCTATGTAAGATAACATGCCATATCTGCTGGTAAAATCACTGTTACCAAGGAACTTAAGGTATGTTTGCTTTTTCATGCTAAGTACATAGCAGGTGACCTAACAGATAAGTTAAGAAGGTCCTGCTATGGTGGCTGACAGTGTAACAACTAAAATTCATCACACCAATGTATCTTAAAAGTGCATTGGCTGACACTGGTATAACATGACTGCAAGATCATGCCCTTGTAGCCACTGGAACAAGCACATTGAGGTAGGGTCCAAATTAGGCAGGGTCAGAAGTGAGCAAAGAGGGACTTACTTAGAACCCTAAGCTTTCTTGATTTCCAATGAAAAAATGCATATGATGTTAATGGAGTTACAGTTGCATAGGGTGGGGCCATGCCTCAGTGGCAGAGCACCTGCTCCACATACAGCAGGTCCCAGGTTCAAACCCTGGCATCTCTAGTTGAAAGGATCAGGTAGTAGGTTATGGGAAAGATTTCCACCTCAGACCCTGGGGGGCTGCTGCTAGTCGGATCTTGATGGGCTGATTCTGTATAAGGCAGCTTCATGTATTCAGATGGTATTGCTGAGACTATAACTACTGGAGTTACCCAGAGCTTAGTGATAACTCCTTCTACCTGAGAAAACACGGTCATCTTTAGCTGCCTGTCGTTCAGCCCATGACACAACACACTCAGAAACATGCATACTTTTTTGCCAAAAAAGATCACACTATCAAAATCTGCTATCACTACATATAGAAGGTTATTCTAGCGAAGAATTTGTGTCCATGAAGTCAGATTCTGATGTTCCATTAATATCTTTGCAACAGCTATAAAGTTGAGGCATCAGTGACGTGTTATCACATTATTTTTCTAATGCAATAACCTTGTCATCTTATTTTATTTATGCCAGCAGAATACATTCCCGGGCAGACATTTTATCTTCTGCAAAATGGAACTTGTTATTGCTGTTCTGCTCAAGGCATCATATTCAGGCAATAGAACTGTTTGGATAGTGGCACATCTTAACGCATGGCAGGTTATTCCCAGTTCAATACTATCCATTTGCATGTGGATACCATTCAGTCTGCATTAGAAGGATATGATGCTCATGGCCACAGGGAGGCATGTAAAAAAAAAAAAGCAAGCGTCAAAGACCTTGTGATTCTATTTACAGCCTATATTCTAATTAGGTCATCGTTACTAGACAGCTTTTTCCCCTTATAGGATAACCACAAATAATCACAGAATTCCCCCTCCCCCCCTTTTCTTTCATTAGGTGCAAATCCCTCTGCGAACTTCTTTTGCTAAGCTTACCTCCTGAGAGTCCAACGTCATTCCACACTGCAACTTGCTTTCACCCCCTGAAATTTTCCAAGAGCAAGACTGTATGCCAGAATAAATGAAAGGGAGTTCGAATCTCAGTTGTAAACTTGCCTCTCATTCTCCATATTCTTTCTACTGTGCATTCAGTGGTTACAAAAATTAAATCTTCCTGTTTCTCTTAAGTGCTGAACCACAGACATTTCTAGTCTTTTGTGGTTAGCATGAGAACTTTAATTCTGTGTGGAAATCTGAGGAAGAAAAAGAAGCAAAGATCCCATAAAGGAGACCATAAATGGTTTATTAATTGAATACTGCCAAGTCCAACTGAGTGTCTAATGCCTGGATTACACATGCAGGAGAAAAGGTAGGGGTATTTTTAAAAAGACCATGAGAGCAATTTGGATTGGAACCACCATGCTGGAACAGAGGGGGTTCATTATCATACTCAGCTTTCCTGATTTCAGTTGCCCCCAGCTATTTGTCCTACAGAGATCCTTACAGGTATTATATGGACACCTGAGTGTTATCTGCTGTAGCACAAATAGCAGCTCTGAGGGGAGAGATTTACATCAGGGAAACAGGGTTGTGGGAAATGGTTTAATCCTTCTCCCTCAGTGTCACAGCTCCAGTTCTAACCACCCATGCTTTGCTGATTTTAGTCTTCAAAACTGCACAAAATCGCTGTCAGTGTGGTGTATTGGTGACAGTATAGGCCTGGGTTGAACTTTGGAACAGTCATTCACTCAACCTAACCCACCTCATAGAATCATTACATGGATAGAATAGGGCAAAACTATTGTAGCCTACCCTGCGCTCCTTCAAAGAAAGGCAGGATTAAAACTGCAAGAAAATGAACTATCACAGACTTCCTAAATCACATGCAGTTTGGCTCTCAGCTTACCCCTTCAAAATAAAGTTTGAAAAAGAAATCACTGATACCAATGAGACTGAATAATCATAACCATGTAAACCTAGTGTTTGGCAGCAATTTTACCTAGTTTGGGTTTGTCTAGTCTTCTGTCCTCTTAAAGGACTGGTATACAGTAAAAAGGCTTGCTGTTTAACAGTGAATTTCATTGTCATTAGATGGCATAAATTAAAACCATTGCAAATTTATCATGTAATTATCTAGTTATTTTTATTTCAAGAATACTGTGAAACAACCCATACAACTCATGAGTTATAGTTAAAACTTAACTGTAAGCTTTGCAAATCAATACTACAATCATGGTCAGTTCCATGTGAATGTCATGGACTGCCCCAGGCTAGCATGAGAGGTCGTCATCGGAGGAGGAGTAGCAGTTATTTTACAAAGGAATTTCAGAGGGAGATTAGCAGGGGTCATTTTGTAGAAAAAGAGGTGCAGGAGCTCATTAGCATAACTTATTTGCATACGCCACACCACCTGACATTACCGGAAGTATGTCAGAAGGCAAGAAAGAAAGGAGGGAGGGAGGGAGGGAGGGAGGGAGGGAGGAAGGAAGGAAGGAAGGAAGGAAGGAAGGAAGGAAGGAAGGAAGGAAGGAAGGAAGGAAGGAGCGAGCCGGCAGAGAGGGGACACCTTCTTCTTACTAATCCAAGCCTCAGAAATACCACTATTCCGGGAGGATAGCTTCAGTGGTGGCTGAAGCCTTCAGAAGGCTGGTCGGAGGAACAAGGACCTTTCCAGGGGACAAGGTCATTTTGCTGCAGCCATGATACAAGCAGGCATTCCCCCATGGGGCACCAACTCCTGGGGCTGCGCTCCCCCGAGCTCCTGCTCAAAATGACCCCTGGAGATTAGAAAGATAGACTGGTGAATTGGAGCTGGTAATGAAGCTCAAGACAATGCATCCGCCTGGACTGAATCAAGACCTAGGTTTCCTGTCTCATTACCAATACTGATTTCTCCATGCCTGCTACCTCTCTGCATATCACACCTAATCCGGTCACAGCTGCTATTGTCATTTTCCCGCTTATGTCATTTGGCATCTGAAATCACTCCACTTTCCAATAGATAGGACAGATGGACTCACATTCTAGCTGCATCTGAAGAAGTGAGCAGTAGCTCATGAAAGCTCATATCCTCCCACAAATTTTGTTAGTCTTTGACATAACAGTATTAAACAAGTGGGGGCCTTCAAGGACTTGTGGAGGGGCATCTCATGTTCTCCTCCACTTGTTCCCTTCTCTGGCAGTCCCCCTAGTCCCGGGGTGGGCAAACTGTGGCTCGGGAGCCGCATGCGGCTCTTTCACATATATTATGTGGCTCCCGGCAGGGCGGCTGGGGAAGCGAAATATCATTAGCAAACAAATAGCATTGGACAAATCAATATCACTATCAATATCTGCTTTTACCCCTTTTGTTATTATTTCTGGCAGTCTCATTTAATGTTAATAAAAAAGCAAATGTGCTTATTTTCCAATAAAAGCAGGTAATATTTGTTCATGTCTTGTGGCTCTCAAACATCTGATGTTTATTCTATGCGGCTCTTACGTTAAGCAAGTTTGGCCACCCCTGTTCTAGGTGGCTCTTACGCTGAGCAAGCTTGCCCACCCCTGCCCTAGCCTATCCCTCTTTCCTGCTACCTTCCCTTCTTCCCACCCACCAGCCAACCTATCTTAATCTTCTCCCCTGTCTTCAGTTTTCCCTCCTTCTCTTCCCTGGCAGCTTCTCCCTGGGGAAAGTCTTGCCAAGTTGTGTGGTAGCTGCTGGGCCCAGTTTTATACATTATTTTTGTTAATATTAAGCAGAAAGGACTCTTAACTTTTGTGGCTTTTCAGTCAATTTGAAACTAAGTTGATTCAGGCCCCCAGGGCCTGGGGGGGGGGCAGCAGGGCGTTTGGCCCGGGCCTCACATTCTCAGGAGGCCCCTCAAATTTACACTTTTGATATTAAATCACATGTTAAATAAAAATGGGAACATTTATTACAAAGTCTTTCAATACTCTTTTTCTTATTGTATTAAATGTAAACATTTAAAAATAATACTACTCATTTTGTATCATTGCTTTCGCAGTTCTTCATTTTTTAATTTACTGGTGGGGGGCTCAAAAATGGAAGTGGCCCGGACCTCTCTTGACCTCTGTGAGGGCCTGCAGGCCCCTATTTCACTTTTCTTCTAAAGCAAGTCTTCAGCCAAATATATAAAGGAACTATTCAATGATAAATCCACTGTCAGAGATAGGATTACAACAGGTTTGGCCGACACTGGGTAGAAACATCCTAATAGTGCAATCCTAAACAGTTACATTTTTCTGACTTAGAAGGATGAGAATCTGTTTAGGATTGCTCTATAATTTTACTAGAATGATATGGAACAGATATTTGGTATTACCAAAGAGATGTCACTCTGAGATAGAAGAATTTGGAGGGTGTTCAGGGACTGGGTTGTGTCTGGGACGTTTTTGGAATTTCTCTACAAATGTAGTCACTCCAAATCTAGAACTCTCTACTCTCTACTCTACACTGTTCCTTTAATACTGATTCTGTTATGCACAATTGCATGGGCGAGAACCGAGCAGATGCCTGGTGGAAGCAGGAGAAAGTAATTGAGAGATGGGGCAAGGAGTAGCTGGCTATCTCTTATAGAATCACTTCAGCAGGAGTAATTTTGTTTTCCCTCTTCTGGGGTGGGGGGGTAGTTTCTAGCCATCGGGACCAGTGTCCCCTCTAAGCTGAGTTCATGTGACCTAGCTCACAGCTTTTTAGCCTCCAGCTCACCCATTTTTGTCTTAGCTCAGGAAGGATGGCTCCAGAGCAAAATAATTTATGCAGTAGCCAAATCACTTGCTCACAACTTTAATGCCAATAGCTCACAAAGTAGAATTTTTGCTCACAAGACTCCACACCTTAGAGGGAGCATTGATTGGGCCCTCTCTATTCTTCTTGCTGCGTGCCATCACCACCCCACTCCTGCTTGCTGCCTCTCATAATGGGAGACCAGCCATGTCCTCATTAGCCACCTCCTAGCTTTCTTAGAAAACTGTATCCCCTTCTCCACGGCTTGCCCAAGAATTGCCACCTGTGTTTTATGGCACCCAGCTTCCCCTACAGCACCTGCCCATACCTGTGTTCAAACTGCTACCACCAGGAGCTCGGGGGAGCTCAGCTCCAGGAGTTGGTGCCAGCCCCCCCCCCCACAGGGGGATGTCTGCTTGTGTCATGGCTGCAGCAAAATGACCCTGTCCCCTGGAAAGGTCCTTGTTCCTCCGACCAGCCTTCTGAAGGCTTCAGCCACCACTGAAGCTATCCTCCTAGAATAGTGGTATTTCTGAGGCTTGGGTCAGTAGCTGTCTCCTCTCTGCCAGCTCTTCCTCCCTCCCTCCCTCCCTCCCTTCCTTCCTCCCTCCCTCCCTCCCCCTCTTCTTTCTTTCTTTCTTTCTTTCTTTCTTTCTTTCTTTCTTTCTTTCTTTCTTTCTTTCTGACATACTTCCAGTGATGTCAGGTGGTGTAGCATATGCAAATAAGTTATGCTAATGCATTATGCTAATGAGCTCCTGTACCTCTTTTTCTACGAAATGACCCCTGGCTACCACTATTTTCCTTTGTGCTTTGCTCAGCATTTTTTTTAAAAACTGAAAGGCAGCAAAATGAAAGAAAACTGAGAAAAGGAGAAAAAAGCCAGAAGGGTTAAGAAGGAAATACAGAAAAATACAAGGAAGTAAGTCCTATACTTCAGGTTAAATTCTGTGGCTCCATAGGCAGTGCCTGCTCCATAGGCAGTGCCAGCAGAAAGATTTGATGGGAACACTTCCATGTATTTGTACTATGTGCCATAGGAGCATTGCCACTGACAAAACAGGGATAATTGTAACTATATGAGGCCCATAGTGCTAACTGTTCGAGTCGAGCTTTCCTAACTTACCAGTGTTAATACATACTGGTACATACCTAAGTTGAAGTATAACGGAAAGCCAGAAAATGCCACTGCTTTCTGCGAGTGTCCAAAGTGTGGCACCAGACAGGTTTCCTATCCCACTAGAGGTTCATGGTTGATGGATTTGCCTTGCAGCCGCCTGCATTAGTATAATTGTCTGGGCTTCACAATTAATGAAGACTATTGGAGTATATCGATTTAAAACACTTCCCATCTATCCATCCAGAGCTGCTGCTTCCATCAGCTGTGACTTTTTCACCTGCAAAGTTGTGAAACAAAGATGCCCAGTTTAAAAAAAACCCTGTTACGACACCACAGTATCATTTGTTGTTTCAGAAGCTGGCCTGTTTAGAAGCACCAAATGCAACAAAAAGCAAAAGCACAGTGACACAAATAAGCAAACATCGCCCCTGAAGCAAACATTTGGGATGTTTCCAACAAGGTAAATGCACCTTTCTTAGGGGTGTTTGGTGAGTGCACCCCTGTCTCTTATGATGCCTTAAGAATATCCACACAATGGGGGGAAATGTTATATTAGTATGGAACAGCCTCTTCTCACCTGCCAATTTATTTCCCACTGTTTATCTCAAAGAACTATGGAATTCTTACTACTCTATTTGCCACAGTTTGGTAACTTCTTCTGAGACACAGCCTTATCTAATTTTTAAAACTATTTCATCTTTCTTTCCATCTCCCGTCTTCTGTAGAACATGACCTTAGTAATATGCCACCTTCATGACTATCTGATTGAAGGAACACACAGGCCGAGGACAGACTGCCAATCTAAAGCGGAGGCAAAGCGGAGGGAACTGGAGCGGGGGGGGAACCCACGGAGCTGGCCGTTCACACTGGCCAGAGCAATGCGGATCAGCGGCGATACGGAGCGTTCAGACTGCCACGGAACGTTCAGACTGCCGCGTAGCCAGCGCGCGTGGCTTGCGCGTGCCGCCGCGCTTTTTTTTTGTTTCCTTTGATGTGTTTCGCATGTGCGCACTGTTTGGAAGCGGGAGGCATGCGGAGGAAGGCCCCTGAACACCGGGTAAAACCGGTGTCCTGTTAAAGCGGAAGGAAAGCGACTGGGAGACGGGTAAGTACGAAACGGAGCCGACGGACAGATGCGCATGTCTGAACGTGCTCCTTTCTTCCGTTTGCGAAGCGTGCCTGCCCCGCTTTAGATTGCTAGTCTGTCCTCGGCCACAGATTGCTCATAGGAATCAATGTCCTCATGGTTTGTCACTCTGTAATGTAAAATATGACAGTTGAATCAAGTAAGGAACACGTAGGCTAGACCTACTTGAGTAATAGACAAGGGATGTGGTCCCCAGTAGCAGATTAGGTCTCACGTTCCTATCTGGAAGGCGAAATGAATGAAAAGGTGCATCCTTACCCACACTCTGCATGGCTGATGTGGATTGCATAGTCAGACACTCCTCCATGTCTAGGGATGGGCATGAACCGGCTTATGAACTAAACTTTGTGACTAATTTGGGGTGGTTTATGGTTTGTGAAGTCGTGGCAGATCAACTGGCACAAACTTTGCTCAAACTTTCAAACTGTTTCTGGAGGTTCATTCCAGTTCACGAATGGATACATTTCCAGACAGTCTCCGCTCAATCAGAATGTTAACGAAACTTCAAAGCAGCAACTTGGAGGGCATGTAAAGGAGCATTTGGGGGACATCCCCTACAACTTTGATGTCTCTAGCACAATCCATGGCAGGTCATTTTCCCAGAAAGCACCTTCCCAGGGGCACTTTCTTTGGCAGGGCATAACTTGGACCCCATAAACCCAGTCCTCACCAAACATGGAGGGCAAGTAGAGGAGAGTCAGCTAGAGGAAGGAAGAGGAAGAGATTAGATTTATACCCCGCCCTTCACTCACTTGGAGTCTCAGAGGGGCTTACAAACTCCTTTCCCTTCCCCTCCCCACAACAGACACCCTGTGAGGTAGGTGGGGCTGAGAGAGCTCTGAGACAACTGTCCTTGAGAGAACAGCTGGTACAGAGCTATGGCTTGCCCAAGGTCATCCAGCCAGGTGCAAGTGGAGGAGTGGGGAATCAAACCCGGTTCTCCCAGATTAGAGTCCGCGCACTTAACCACTACACCAAACTGGCTCCCGACACCAAACTGGCTCCCGGCTAGAGAGCCCCTGTGAGTTTGGTGCCTCAAGCAAGCAGGGGGAGGGGGCATCTTACCATCTCACAAATCAAATTAGTTGTTTTTATATGCTTAACCATAAGATTGTTGTTTTTACACAGCAGGAACTCATTAGCATATTAGGCCACACCACTGACAGCACAGCTCATTAGCATATTAGGCCACTCACCCTTGCTACCAGAAGAGTGGTCATCCAGCCACACCCACCTTTTGCTTCTTATTCTGTTTACCTTGTTTGTTGTCAAAACCCAGGGCTTTTTTGGTAGCAGGAATTAATTTGCATGTTAGGCCACATACCCCTAATGTAGCCAATCCTAATGAGTTTCTGCTGTTGGGTGTGGCCTATTATGCTAATGAGTTCGTGCTGGGTGTGGCCAACTCAGGAGCCAGCCGGAACTCCGTTCCTGTGTGTTCCTGCCCAAAAATAGCCCTGTTTTTACATGATATTTTTGCACTCGTGATTGTATTACTAAATTATATATTATATTTTATACATTTGCACTACATACATAGTTATATTTTACTTTCTTTGTCTTTGCCTCAACCTTTTTGGTTACCTTTCTCATGTAGGGTTTTCTCCCCCTATTTGGTTGCACTCATAGCACAACGTGTTTGTTCTACTCAATTTGCTGGTATTCTTCCACCTGGAAAAGCTTCCTGATTACTGTTTGTATTTGACTGTTCCTCAGTGTAGCCATGCCTTTATGCTGGTGCACCTTAATGCCTTACCATCTAGAGTTTTGCAAGGGAGGTATCTCAAGATACCAGACTCTGATAGAGTATGCGACTGTGCTGAGGGTAGTGCAGACACTCTGTATCATGTGATTACTTTTCTGAGCCTAGAAATCTTTTAATTCTTCCTTTACTTCAAAGTATAGATCATATGGAGACATGATCTCTTTTATTAGAAGATAATTGCAGACCTATCACTCTTTTAGCTACCAACTTGTATGGGTTTGTGATAGATTTTCACAGCCATTCAAATGTGGTCTAGCTTTTTACATTTCAGTAATCTGCAGAACTAATAAGTTAAGAAGCAGTATGAGGTACAGAGATATGTTGGTGTTGTGCACATGGCTTCTGATTCCACGCTGAACTCCAATTTCTTCAGGTTTATCCTACAAGTGTAGAGTCTGGCTTATCTGATGGCTGCAAACTAATTGTCACTCTGCGTAGTCATTAGTAGAGGGAATTATTGTGATGTTATAGGAAGTTTATGAAACTTCTAATTGCAGAATTTTATGTGTTTGTGTAAATTAACCAGGCAAATCTGTCCTGAGTCTAACAGAGTGAGAATCCTAAGATACCAGCTTCTGTATTTAAGTTGCAGCCATTATGATTATAGAGAAAAGCAGAGGTATATGTGGGCAATGTGTAAAAAAATATATCCAGAAATCAGGAGTTAGTGTGAGAGAGCCTGGTTTCTTGAGGGTCAGTGGGCAGGGTTTTAGTGATGAGCACATCAGCACTCACACGTATGAAATCACCCTTGCTAATTACTACAGTTTTTCAGGGGCCATTGAGCTTATATGGTATGATTTATAAAAGCCACAAACTGAGCTTCTTGCACGTCACCATATTTTAGCCCCACAATCTTCTTTGTATTCATGGATGTGTGCACAGGCATATATCTTACACTGATATATCAATCTTCTGTCATCCCCCACCCCGCAAAAAAGCAGTGGCTACCTGTGAAGATGTTTTGGCACTAGCATATGAGGGGGAGGGGAAAGACAAGGTCTGTACTTATCCAGACCCACTGGGAGAGCAAGCTGAGCTCCATCAGTGCTGTCATTGCCTCAGGGGCTCAGCATTAGCCCCTTGGCAAGAGAACCACATCAAGCACATCAGGCAAAATGGTCTGGCGTACCAATGTGGTTGCCTGCATGGCATTGTATCTAGTGATCAGCTGATCTGTTGACTGCTAGCAAATATCTGCTCACTGGGAACAACACTTCATGCAATTCATGGGGGGCTTTAGACTCTGGAACCTGATGCTACAAGATGCTACAAAATGCTGTTTTCCCTGCAATAGACAAATACCATAGGAACTGGTTTGCTTCAGACCAACGAGGCTACCCACCTGAATCAATAACCACAGGAATAGGTCACTCTGTTGTGTGACTACTGTTCTCTGCCCCCATGGCTATATAATCTCACTCTCTATGCCCTTTGCTTTCTCTGTCCATCCATTCATTGCTCTATAATTCCAATTTTGAAGTAACCAATTTGATTCTGGAAGGAGAATACAATTGTGCAAAAGCAATACATTCTTAACCTGATAATGTAATTTTGGAGCAAGGTACATGTTGGAACATAATGTATTCTCAAAAAGACTGTGAATATTTTTTAGTGTCATGGCCTCATATCCCCGTCTATAGGCATGATCAATTGTAGTCTATGTTTAAACCGGCTGATGGAAAAACTAAAAATGACCCGGCATATAATGTGATGCATTTTGTTGGATCAACAATCACAATGCGCACTTTCTGGAGGCTTTTCTTGGGAGAGACAGCACACCTGCAAGTATCTGCTGTACAGTATAGATGCTGAGGACTCAGCCATTTTTATATTTAGTTTTCTCTACAGTATTCCTGTGGGCTTCTCACTAGAAATCATGAGCATTTGTTCACAGACGTCTTCAGATAAACTGCAGGGTTCTGACTTACAAATGGACTGTATCCTCATTTCTTGGTTCAGCTCCTTTTGCTACAAGTTGTTCCAAAGGGGGCAACGTTTTTGAAGAATTACTCAGCCATTTTTGTAGGCAGGTTTGTCAAGATCTGTAAACTAGTAAAATTCCCATCAAGAAGACTGGTGGAGCCTGTATATTGTGAAGGCCCTGTTGAAGGAATGCATGTGTGCTGGCATGTTCAAAGGCACACATCCCCTTTGTGTGACCTGTCAGGCTGAGCCATCCACTGTTTGGAATAAGGGTAGATTTCGCCCCCATTGCAATGTTGTCTCCAAGGGCTTTAATGTTAATATGGATGTGAATGGCAACCGTTCAGCTGTGTGGGAGACTATGAAGCTTTTGGTGTGGGACAGAGCTAAACATATACTCTACTCCAGGTAGCTCAGTGTCTGGAACATGAAGCAGGTTTTGTCCCATCTCAATTGTGTCCTACTTTCAGTCTGTTTGCTTTGTCCCCCTGCATACCCTTTAGTTGCATAGCCCCTTGTCAGTGCGGTGCAAAAGTGTGATGGGATCTTGAGCCATTAAGAGTACGACAGAGGATGCTGGAAGCCAGCATAGATAGATAGCTCCTGTTATGCTTATTTATTTAACTGGCTGCTCTCCTGCCCTCCCCTCTGCTCTGGACATACAGCCAGATCTAAGATACTTGAACAGACAAAGCAAAAGGATAGCTGTGATCAGGCCTGTGGCCACAGTGGGGCATCTCAGGGCTAGGCCCCCTGACTTACTAGCAATGCCCCACAACTTCCCATCCAGCCCAGGCCCCCCAAGTGGCAGCAGGTGTGGGGAAGGAGCTTGGTATTCCTTTAATTCAATTATACAGTGTCCCCTAAGAAATTTAAATGCCCCCCATCTTTAAAAATCCTGGCTATGGGCCTGGCTGTGATACTGGAATAAGGAAACCAAACTGACTGATTTCCTCCCTGCAACAGAGTTGTTGAGAGTCCAGAGTGCCACAACCGCTTCAGCAACGACCACAATAGCTGGCAGTTGTGCGCCAGAGCTTTTCAGCTAGAGCCGCATATTGAGACTGGAGTCTGGGCATGTGCCATTGCTTAGCTAAGAGTGACAGCCAGGGGAGAGGGCACAGGTCCTTTTTTTAACCTGGGTCCCAGCGGCTTAGCAGCAGGGAGAGAACAGCAGAGTAAAAGGACATGGGACAGATAAGTGTGGTCCCTGGCAGCATATGAATGGTGCCTGGAACTGATAGAACGTGGGGAGGGGGAAAAATGAAGTAGCAGAGGTGCGTGAAAATGAGTGTGGCCACAGGCACTGAGACTATCAATAGTCCCAGTGGAGCTGTTAGAAATAAAAAGCCTGTAAATAAACCCACTGAGAAGGCTCATTCTTTCACAATAATAGGGAGCACTTTATGCTCTGGGGTACAATAGATGCTGCCACTCATAAGCTGACTCCCATGCAGAGGCAAAAACCTTCGCCTCTCAGCTGCTGTAGGCATCAGAAGCAAAAGATCGCTTATGTTTCTCAGTATTCCTTTGGGGATGTCCAGGTCTGTGACTGGCTCCAATCTCAGCCTTCCAATGGCATGAAAGCCCCAGCCCAGGTATTTTGGTGTCTGCTTGCTACTGCACTAGCAAATCTTGGGCTCATGTACATTGCTGAAAGAGTCTCAAGCTCTAGTTTTGGGAGGGGGAGGCTTCTGTAAGTTCATAGCAGATGGTGACTGGGGATTGCCCTAATTGGCTGGCATCTAGGTGTTACTGGACAACCTGCAATTTCTGTAGAAGTTCCGCAGTGTAAAGAAGTTTTCTTTTTTTAACTAACAAAGCAAAGGATAGACCAGTGGTTTCCAACCTTTTTTAGTACGAGAATCCCTTTTTAACATCATTTTTTCCCCTGTGGACCCCGACATGATGATAGTTGTACTATTACATTGACTGAGAAAATGCATAATGACAAAAAGATCAAAATAACAATGCTTAGTGCACATAAGAACATAAGGGAAGCCATGTTGGATCAGGCCAATGGCCCATCCAGCCCAAAACTCTGTCACACAAGAACCAAAACTCTGATGCTATCAGGAGGTCTATCAGCAGGGTCAGAACTCCAGAAGCCCTCCCACTGTTGCCCCCCACCAAGAATACAGAGCATCACTGCCCCAGACATAGTGTTCCATCTATACGCTGTGCCTAACAGCCACTGATAGACCTCTGCTCCATGTGTTTATCTAATCCTCTCTTGAAGCTATGCTTGTAGCTGCCGCCACATCCCTGGCAGTGAATTCCACATGTTAATTACTGTTTGGGTGAAGAAGTACTTCCTATTATCTATTCTAAGCCTACTGCTGATTAATTTCATTGAGTGCCCATGAGTTCTTGAATTGTGAGAAATGGAGAAAAGTACTTCTTTCTCTACCTTCACTTTTCCATGCATAATTTTGTAAACCTCTAACATGTCATTCTTCAATTGTCATTTCTCCAAGCTAAAGAGCCCTAACCTCTTTAACCTTCATAGAGAAGGTGTTCCATCCCCCTTAATAATTTTACTTGCCCTTTTCTTCTCATTTTTCAATACTATTTTTTGAGGTACGGTGACCAGAACTGTACACGGTCTTCCAAATGAGGCAGCACCATAGATTTATACAGGGGCATTATGATACAGGCTGATTTGTTTTCAAACCCCTTCCTGATAGTCCCCAGCATAGCATTTGCCTCTTTTATTGCAGTCGCACACTGAGTTGACATCTTCAGTGAGTTATCTGCCATGACTTCAAGATCTCTCTCCTGGTCAGTTACTGTCAGTTCGGACCACATCAACGTACCGTATTTTTCGCTCCATAAGGCGCACCTGATCATAAGACGCACCTTGTTTTTAGAGGAGGAAAACAGGAAAAAATGAAACAGAAAGAGAGAGAGAGAGATAAAGGAAGGAAGGAGGAGGAGAGAGAGAGAGAAAGAGAAAGGAAGAAAGAAAGGTGGGGACAGAGAGAGACAGAAAGACAGACAGACAGAAAAAAGGAAAGGAAGGAAGAAAGGAAGAAAGATAGAGAAAGGAAAGAAGAGAGACGTCGGCATGCCATGCAAAGCCAGGCCTTTCTGTGCAAAGTAGCCACGGAGCTTAATCTGTGGGCGGGGCTTTCTGCTGCTGGCTGTCTTAAAGGGGAAAAGCACTTAAAGGGAAAGAGTACTTAGCCTGGTGGAGTTTTTTCCTGCCGTTTCCCTTTTAAGTCTTAACAGCTCAGGCCCAGCAGGGAGGGGCGGGGAAGGCTGGGATGCCAGCCTGAATGGCGTTCCCCTGGGTTCCTGCTGAAGAAAGAGCCCTGTTATAGGTAAGAAAAGCTCCATATTCGCTCCATAAGACGCACACACTTTCCCCCCCACTTTTTTGGGGAGGAAAAGTGTGTCTTATGGAGCGAAAAATACAGTATATTTATAGTTAGGATTTTTGGCTCCAGTGTGCATTACTTTGCACTTGCCCACGTTGAACCTCACTTGCCCCATTGACAGCCACTCCCCCAGCCTCAGCAGATCCCTCTGGAGCACCTCACCATCCTCCCTGGTTCTCACTGCCCTGAATAATTTAGTGTCATTTGCAAACTTAGCCTCTTCACTGCTTACTCCCAACTTCAAATCATTAATCAACAAGTTAAAAAGCACCGGACCTAGTACCGAGCCCTGAGGTACCTCACTGCTTACCACTGCAGACCCCTAGCAATAACTCTGTGGCCCCCAGAGGTCACTGGCCCCCAGGTTGGGAACCACTGAGATAGACACATAAACGCACATGTGATGCTTTAAAAATAAGGCAGGCAGCTTGCCTGAAATGTAGGAGGAATGAGGGGTAAATCTGATGCCTGCACTAGCATTCATTTTGATGATATGTATATCAGTTATTCAAACTGTAAAGCCAGGAAGAAAGCTGGGCTTGCAATGTGGATGAGGGACCTGCTGTGAGTCCTCTTAATATCCAATATACGTTTACTCTCAGATAATTGAATGCAGTATGAAAGAGATCTTTTGCCTGTCAGATACACCCTTATCCCAGGTTTTGCAGGTCTTTATGTTGTTCAGTCACACAGTAGAGTCTAACTCTTCATGACCCCATGGACCACATCACGCCAGGCCCTCCTGTCCTCCATTGTGCTCTGGAGTTTGCTCAACTCCATGCTCGTCGCATCGACAACACTGTCTAGCCATCTCATCCTTTGCCGTCCCCTTCTTCTTTGATCTTCAATCTTTCCCAGCATCAGGGTCTTCTCCAGTGAGTGCTCCCTTCTCATTTGGTGGCCAAAGTATTTGAGCTTCAGCCTCAGTATCTGGCCTTCTTTATGGGAGCTTCAAAACCCAGAAGAACCTGTTTAACAAGAGGCAAAAGAAACAAGTGCCTACTTCACCCAGGGATGATGATGCTTCTATCATGCCACTTCTTACTTCTCTTAAAAACTGTGGTGGTGGTGAGGTTCCCTATCTTGGACTTCTTTGTTTATCCCAGGCCAGAGATGCTTCTGCTTCTTTCAGAACATAAAAGAAGCCAATGTTGGATCAGGCCAATGGCCCATCCAGTCTAACACTCTGTCATACAGTGGCCAAAAATACCAGGTGCCATCAGGAGGTCAACTAGTGGGGCCAGGACACTAGAAGCCCTCCCACTGTTACACCCCCCCCCCCGAGCACCAAGAATAGAGAGCATCACTTGCCCCAGACTGAGAGTTCCACTCTATACCTTGTGGCTAATAGCCACGGATGGACCTCTGCTCCATACATTTATTCAATTCCTTCTTGAAGCCGTCCATGCTTGTAGCCGCCGCCACTTCCTGTGGCAGTGAATTCCATGTGTCAATCACTCTTTGGGTGAAGAAGTACTTCCTTTTATCCATTCTAATGCAACTGCTCAGCAATTTCATGGAGTGCCCACGAGTTCTTGTATTGTGAGAATGGGAGAAACGTACTTCTTTCTCTACCTGCTCTTTTCCATGCATAATCTTGTAAACCTAGATCATGTCACCCCAGGTCATCGTTTCTCCAGGCAGCTTTAGATAGCAACTATCACCTGCTTTAGATAGTTTTTCTCAATAATTCCTCTCAACTTCCAGCCTTCACTGCACTATTCTCTTCTTGAAAACTGATGCCAAGCCAAAATCTACTAATTTGATCAAGGAACATCTTCAGGTCCCATGCCTGAGTATGTTGCAGCCTCTTGAACAAGGTCATACCAACAGTATTGAGGAGTGAGTGACCTCCTCCCAGTAAAGGAATACACTTTGTCACAATAATAATCACTCCCTTTAATAGCGAAATTGTATCTCCATATGAGGACATTCTCTGTATCTAAAGGGCACAGCAGGACAAAGTGGGACGCCTTCCCATCCCTTGCACAAAAGAAAGATCTGTACTATCCCCACCTCTGACCTGCCACTGAGCTTACCTCCCTTAAATTGGTTGGGGTTCTGGGTGTGTATCCCAACCTGAACCCAAGTTAGAGAGACCTCATGTGTTTAAGGATATATATGAAAAGGAACACATGTGGGAGCAGGAGGCTGTTCTAACCAGGGATAAATGCAAGGAATTGTGTTGCGAGTTGAACTCTGATAAAACCAGGGATGAGATCCAACTTTATCCCTGGTTATAACAGTATCTGTTTATCCCAGGACAAGTGTGGGGCAAAACTGGGGCTGACCTCAATGTAACGTGGAAACAAAAAAATATCCCGAGATAATTACAGGGGTGAACTCCAGTGTAGTGTAGAATGTAAGTTCGGGGACAGGGCTGAACCAGGATTTAAGGTCTAGAGCAGAAGCTATGCCACTTCACATTGTTATGCTTGTTTTTCTCTTTCTCCATGATTTGTGTCAGAAGGAGAGTCGGAGAGGTGGACTCTAATCTTTTAAAACCTATGAAACCTTGACCTAGGCAGTGACATGGGTGCATGAAGAAGTACAATACCCAACGGCTTTTCCATCACACCTTTTCATGATGCTAGGGACTGAGCTCTTGCAAAGTAATACAGCCATCCTCAAGCAAAACTAAAACAAAGTTTCCATGTCTGTGTCTGCCACAGTGCTGCCAACGGGTTTTTCTCCCATGCAGTGTTTGCCAAAATTTGGTTTTTCATTGTCAAAGTATTAGAACTGCTACTAACATCTTCTATAAAGCAACCTGGCCTCTACCTCATTCAGATACGATGTATAGCAGCAGTAGGTGGAGTTCCTGGAGGTGAGGGATAGCTCTTGTGCTGGTATGCCATTGGAACACTATTGTCTTCACACCAGCAGCTGTACCTCTCTTCCTCTCTGGCCTCATTTCAGTGTGAAACTAGCAAGACAAAAGAACTCACCTGTGCAACTTTCCACTCATACAGCATCTCATTTAAACTGGGCTGCTGCCCGTGCATGGCTGCTAAATGTGCTTAATTAGCATGCCGGCATTACCACCTACCCAGATTACAGACCTCTGGTGTGCTGCTAACTAAGCTGTTGTGCTAATTAAGCATGCCTAGCTAGCTGCTTTGCCCAAGCAGTAGCCCAGTATAAATGAGATACTATGTGCATGCAAAGTCCCGTGGATAAATGCTCACCAGCATCAAGTTTAAATCAGTTCCAAGAGTCCATCTCCACAGCAAACGTTTTAAATTGTCATGATTTCCCCCAGGGGATCCTAGGAATTGGTAGGTTGAAATAGCTTTTTTTTTTTGTTGCTAGGAATCTGTGGTCCCCATCACGGAATGAAAGGAATGACTTAAACCAGGATAACTGTTATAACCACACACACACACACACACAATGATGAAACTGGGAGTGCAGAGCACAAAAGGAGTGGAGAAGCTGTGTAGTGCTGCTGCTGAGATGCTAAAGAAATATAAGTTGCAGGATGAGTTTCAATAATTCTTGTTCCAGGACCATGGAGAGGCGAGAAGACCTTCTCCATGCAAAGCTAATGCTCTGCTACTGAGTCCCACTGTCACTGCATTCTCAGCAGCCAGCATTATAATCCAATAGCTAGGAAAATTTGTGTCAGGGTATGAACTTTCAATGAGTCCCTGTTCACTTCTTCAGATACCTGTTGTATCCAGGGCCTTTTTTGTGGGGGGGAATGCACCGGAACAGAGTTCTGGAACCTCTTCAACAACATTCTCTTACAGATGTTTAAAAGTTCATGAGTTTTCAGTACACAGATTGAAAACTTCATTTCCCTCTTGAGAGTTCTGGCTCCTCTTTTTCAAAAAGAAAAAAGAAAAAAAGCCCTGCCTATATCTGGAGTGAGCAGTGGAGGGTATCTGGAGTGAGGATCTGGAGGGATGAAAGCTCCTGTCCTGCCACAAATCTTGTTAGTCTTTAAGGTGCTACTGGACACTTGCTCTTATCCACTGCTACAGACATACTAACACATCTACCCATCTTGATCTGTCTCAACGGCTAGGAGAAAGTCTACAAATGTAACTTTAATGACAGGCCCTCAAGGATAGGGTTGCCAAGTCTAGGTTGGAAAATACCTGGGGACTTTGGGGGTGGAGCCAGGAGAGGGCGGGGTTTGGGGAGGGGAGGGGCCTCAGCATGGTACAATGCCATAGAGTCCACCCTTCAGAGCAGCCATTTTCTCCAGGGGAGCTGATCTCTGTCAGCTGGAGATCAGTTGTAAAAGCAGGGGATCCCCAGGCCCTACCTGGAGGCTGGCAGCCCTACTCAAGGAGAAGGTCTTCATAGTGTCCCAGCAGCTGACCCAATACACACCCATCTTTCATTCCCCCCCTCTCCTCCACGAAGTGTGTGCCTTTGAGCTGTAACTCTGTGAAGTAGCTCAGGCTCAATAGTCATGTTCCATTCCATCGCTGAGCTGACTTTTGATACTGTGCGGTGATTGCCCGAGAATCAGTGAGGATCCTCTTCTCTGATGTATCTCGAGGGAGCAATGGAACCTAGCTTTGAAGAGTTATAGGATCTGAACTAAGGTGATCACTCCTTTGATCCTCCCTGAATTCATCCCCCATTCCACATAAGGTGTGGTATGTCCACGGATTTGACCCACCAAGGCAATGACCTCATTTACGATGAAAAAAACTGGGATTCATCCCACATGGGGATTGACAAGCAATCCTATCCTTCTACACCAGTGCAACTCAAGTACAGAGTTGCAATGTTTTAGATACTCTCAAGTCATTTCTCTGTTTCTCTGTAGTGACTGTATAGTAGCAACGAACTTGGAAATAACATCAGTGATGGCTCCTCAGAACCTCCTCCCCTGCCCAATCTTTCTGAGGGGGTTTTGATATTGTGAAGGCTTATGGTCATATGCAATAAAACAATACCTACCTAGTACCCATGGAACAAAAGCAAATATAATGAAAAATCTATTATTCAATGAAATAAACTCTATCTATGCACTGGAACATAAGACATTAAAATGCAGCAAGATAAATATGCTAAATAACCCGCAATAAGGAAAGCGGAAGACAGATTAGGGGAGATCTGTTGTTTCTGTACATTCTAATTTTTAGCGTGATTTACTTTTCTTGACTTGCGGTTTCTTTTGAGCACAAGGAATTTCATTACTTTTTCTAGTATCTAGAAAAAATGCAGGAGGGAAAGGGATGAGCTTGGTGCCACAGTACTCCCAAGAAGGCATGTATTTAAAACCTATTAATTATAGGACTAGAACCTTTAAATCACAAAAACTGGGGAGGGTTCCAAAATTTTTCTCATGTGAATTTCTCACTGTATTCTGGAGATTTGCATTAATTGGTCTTGTTTTGAAAGTGGAAATAACGCCTTGGGAATCATCCCTTGTACAAAGTTTGGAAACAAAGAGCAGAGCAGAGTGTTGTGGAGATGAAAGTACCTGCTCCTTTCAGTTCAAATAATCTTTCCCGTCTTTGTGACTGATGCGCACATGTGCAATGATAAAACATTGCAAAAAGGTAAACTTGTCATGATTGGCTTGTACAGTTACATTCTAGATTCATTTTGTGTAGTGTTCTATCAATGTTCAGAGACAAGTATGCAGTAAAATATTGTATAATTTTTTTATGCACAGATGTGTTCACAACATCATTGCTCGTTTGTGGTGCTTTGTCAACGTATGCCTTGGTAGTGTAAAGGAGAAAAAAAGATGCAAATAAGTGGAACGAAATGTGTGGCTCAGCAAACTATGTAAACCAATTTTGGAATTAATTTTAGAGATTCTCGCAATTAAATCAGAATTAAAGAGGTGTGGATTGCAGCTCAGGGAGAAATTCTGAAACAATATGGGGGAAACTGGCTGATCTCTTAACATATCAGATACAGCAAAATGTATACATTGGTTATAAACATAACATGAACGATCTATGATATTCATGAAGTGCATAGATCACTGAGAAATATACAAAAGGATCCAGTAGTCTTAATTCAAGAAATCATACAAGTATAAAGATTTGCATACACCCTATAGCGTTCAATTGATTTCTAATTAGAAATTTAAAAGATTCCGGTCCCTTGGAAGGTTCAAAAAATTCTGTGACTAGAAAGTCCCTGAAGGGATCTGGTTTTTCAGATACATTTGATCAATAAGCTGGGGCCCCTGAGGAATAGTGGGGGAGTGGAGGGAACAACCTAGAATTCCTCTCCAGCCCATAAAATCTCCCCCAGTATTCTAAAAGCTCTCAAAGGCTTAGTTCCCCTTCCTCCTAGTTACCAGCCCCCACCCCCAGCCACCAAGGGATGGGGGGATAGAGTTGTCAGTTCCAAGTTGGGAAACTCTGGAGATTTGGGGATGGTGCCTCGGGAGATCTTAGTGGGATACAATGCCATAGAGTCCACCCTCCAAATCATCCACTTTCTCCAGGGAAAGAGATCTCTGTAGTCTACCGATAAGCTGTAATTCTGGGAAATCCCCAAGTCCCACCTGGAGGCCAGTTTGGTGTAGTGGTTAAGAGAGGTGGACTCTAATCTGGAGAACCAGGTTTGATTCCCCACTCGTCCAGCTGGGTAACCTTGGGTCAGTCACAGCTCTCTCGGCCTAAACAATAAATCTAGATTGCCACAAAAAGAGCTAGCATTTCAGGCTGCCAGACAATCTTTGGATCTCCTGGCTATACTACACCCACTGGCATACGATAATTAAGTAATTACCTAGAAGCTGGCATCCCTACTCCCTCCCCTTTCTTCCATTTAGTTGACTCTTAGCAGCTGTCAATATTCCATGTCTCCTGGAACATGTTTACTCTTCATCAAATGGTTTGTGGGGCGGAGGCTTGTTTAATTTCCAGCATATTATTTTTTTTTTCTGGGTATCTGGGGAGCAGAAGCTCTTGACTTGTCTACGGTTAGGCCAGTTTTGCTGCTTTGGTGATTGGTATGGGGGGGGGCAGCTGCTTTATTGTTAGATATATTGAGTGATGGGAAAACCTATGTACAGTTGCTGCAGGTTTCTATGTATATATATATTGCAGTTTTATATATATATATATATATAGAGAGAGAGAGAGAGAGAGAGAGGGAGGGCTATTTTTGGGCAGGAACGCACAGGAACGGAGTTCCGGCTGGCTCCTGAGTTGGCCACACCCAGCAGGAACTCATTAGCATAATAGGCCACACCCAACAGCAGAAACTCATTAGGATTGGCTACAGTTGGGATATGTGGCCTCACATGCAAATTAATTCCTGCTCCAAAAAAAGCCCTGGGTTTTGACAACAAACAAGGTAAACAGAATAAGAAGCAAAAGGTGGGTGCGGCTGGATGACCACTCTTCTGGTAACATGGGGGTGTGGCCTAATATGCTAATATGCTGTGCTGTCAGTGGTGTGGCCTAATATGCTAATGAGTTCCTGCTGGGCTTTTTCTACAAAAAAAAGCCCTGTATATATATGTTTCAGCAGTTGCTTTGCAGGAATTTGCAGTCTAAGTCAGTAATAGCTGCTTTCAGTTTCAGCCAGTCTGTCACAATCCTTTGCCAAACTCAGGAGTACACTGGGCCTCAAGTCAATTTTAAAAAATCTATTTTTCTTTCACCCATTCAAACTTCGCCTATACTGTTGGTAGTTTCTTTGGTTAATAAATAACTTTTAATTCTGTTGCTGGGTTGTTCTCACAGCACAGTATCATATACCTGATTCTGAGCCATCAGTTCAGGACACCATGAGAATGCGCTGGATATGAATATCAAATTTGGCATTTGATTCAGACCTTCAGACAAGGGTATTGCTTACGGGCACGTGCATCTGTGAGAACAGTAGACGGTTTGGAGAAAGTGCTGTTTTGAATGACCAGCAGAGGGCCTCTGCGTTGAAGTCAGTGGTGGCAGGCAGCTGTGGTCAGAAAAGTATAGAAGAAAATTGAAGAGCTGGAGGAGGAATCAGCTTAAAGAGTGCCAGTTTGTTTGGATAGCGTGATCTTCTACAAGTAGCTACTCTAAAGACAGCAGTTTTTGTATGCAGGGCTGCATCCACATGTCAAGGATTCTACAGTGTCCGGCATTGCCTCAGCATTTAAACTAGCAACGGAGCAACCACGTGGAAGCTGTGCGGACACTTCCCCCCCCCCCCAGCTGCCATTTCCCCTGCATTTCCCCCATCCTGATGTTTTATTTATGTACTTTAAACATTTATTAGCCACCTTTCTTCCTTACGGAGCTCAAGGCGGCTTAATATATAGACAAAATACATAAAATAGAATACAAAAAACCCTCAAAATTTAAAACCACAATTTAAGACTGCTAGTAAACTTAATCAAATGTAGTCCTAAATAAAACTTTCTTCAGCTGCCTCCTAAAGATCAAAAATGAGGGGGCCAGGTGCACCTGCCTGGGGAGGTTGTGCCCTAATTGTGGGGCTGCCACTGAAAAGGCCCTCTCTTGTGTACCTACCAAATGAGCTCCTTTGATTGATGGGACAGTCAGGAGGGCCTCTCCCTGTACTCTTAATTCACAGGCAGGAAAATGTGGGAGAAGGCAGTCCTTCAGATACCCTGGTCCTAAGCTGTGTAGTGTTTTGAAAGTCAAAACCAACACCTTAATTGGGCTTGGGGGTGGATCGATAATATTGGGGTCATACACTCCTTTTTTTTTTTTTAATAAATTTTTATTGATTTTTCCCTATAACTACAACTATAACGCTACAATCTAAGCTACATATACCTTATACAGAGAGTACTTTATCATTTGCTTAAAACTACCTTATTACATAATATAATTATGAAGCATTTAGAACCTTGGATAAATTTCAATTACTTTGTTACTGCTACTATAAAAAATATCAAAACTATTTGGCAGGCATGCCCACCTAGAGAAATACGGTTAATTAAACAATTTATAATACATAAGTGCAATGCTTAATAAAACAGTTTAATCACTATTTCTTCTTTCGTCCTCTTCTTGTCTTAACAGTCTCAACTACTTTTGGAGCTGCAGCTCCTTTTTCCGAGTCAGACACTTCTTCTTCACTCTTTGAGCTATCAAATCCATACATGCTTTCTTGCGAGGCCAGTGAACCATCCGAGTCTCTCCCAGTTTTCTGCTCTTTGCTTTTCTCCAGAAATTTTTTCGCTTGTTGAACAGAGTCAATCTTATACTTCTTATCTTTGATGCTGAAGCATAGTCCTTCTGGAGTATTCCAACGATAGATGATAGACTCAGACTGCAGCCAAGATGTCAATTTTCCATAGGCTTTCCTTCTTTTCCTTATTTCAAATGGGATATCTTTCATCACTTTTACTTCTTCTCCCAGGATCTTCAGAGTTGCTTTGTTTGTGGTCCTAAGCACCACGTCTCTTGTAGATTTTTTGGAGAACCTTATCATGATTTCACCAGGCAGGCTTTTCTTTTTAGTATAATCTGGATAGGTTCTGTAAACCATATCCATATCGCTTTTTATAAGGGGTCATACACTCCTGATAGCTGGCTCTGACCAGCAGTCTAGCTGCAGTCTTCTGCGTTAGCTGCAGCTTCCAAACGCTCTTCAGTGGTAGCCCCAAGTAGAATGCAGTGGTCCAGTCTAGATGCTACTAAGGCATGGATCATTGTGGCTAGGTTTGACTGAACCAGGAACAGATGTAGCTGACATACCAGCCAAAGCTGGGCAAAAGTGATCATCTTTTTAATGATTTTAAAAAATATTAGTTGCTACTGCGCAATAGCATCATTATGATGTATGTATTGCCACAATCAGCTAGTTCCTCTGAATTCTCAGCTTTCATTTTTTTAAAAGTAAATCTCTAACCTTATCATGGCAGAAAGCCTGGAAAGGGGATGATTAGAGGATGACATCATGTGGATGCTCCAGTAAAGCTTGGAAGCTGAGGAGAATATAACATAAGCTAGCTTTCAGGGCCTGCTTCAAGAGGTGACACTGCTGGGCACCTGTGGAGACCTCAGAGTCTTGTCTTTGACATCACCTGCCACCAGTGTTCCCTCTAAGCTGAGTTAGTGTGAGCTAGCTCACAGTTTTTTTAGCCTCTGGCGCACACACTTTTGTCTTGGCTCAGGAAGGATGGCCCTGGAGCAAAATAATTTATGCAGTAGCCAAATGGCTTGCTCACAGCTTTAATGTCAGTGGCTCGCAAAGTAGAATGATTGCTCACAAGACTCCACAGCTTAGAGGGAGCATTGCCTGCCACCTGATCCTTTTCACTGGAGATGCAGTGCTTGAACCTGGGACCTTTTTCATGCCAAGCGGGATGCTCTACCACTGAGCCGTGGCCCCTCTGGAGATGGCGCGAAGAAGGACAAGGCGGTGGAGCCAGTCTGAAGCCAGCCTACTAGTTCTCACTGTGGTCGTAAATCTATGTTCAGGCTCTACCAGTTCAGATTGCAAGTCTAAATGCATCTCCGTTTTAAACAAAAATCCTCATGTACAGGAAACTTGCAGGTCAGACAGAAAGCTCCGCTTGAACTATTCTCCCTTACTTACTAGTTTTCTGTACGTATGGATTATTTCTTTTAACTGAGGAGCATTCAGTCAAATGAACACCCTATTTGTAGTTCAAAGTGATGTCACCGAACTTGACTTCATCAGTGAGAACTTCGTTACAAGGTCCATTGTCTTTTCACATCCTCCCAAGCGTTACTGTAACATGGGCTCCTGCACTGCATGAAGTCTTGGTAGTCTGGAGAAATTGATTTTTGGAGTGGCAGACTTTTGTAGTTTGAGGAAAATGTCATCACCTGACCTGCTGCTTTCTTCTCCAAAGGAAACTTCATTTTGGAAAAGCTGTCCTGAGCTTCCTACCGCTTAGGAAAGGGGGGGGGGGGGGGGAATGCAAACCGGTATTTATTCAGAACCCATCTTGGTGACACCTCCATTGTTTCTGCGTGCAGCTCTGTGCAAACAAACCTGCATCATTTTCTTCAGTGCTCCAGCAGTGTCACCCACTTACAGTAAGTGTTGCCCACTTAGAGGTTATTTTTTTAAAAAAGAAAGAGCTACCACAAGTGGCTTACTCACTGAGATGCTGCAAGAACGTGAGCAAGGGAAGAGACATGCGCTGGCAGGAGAAGTGCCGGCGGTGAGTAAGGCTTGGATAAATGTGTCTGCACTTTTGATATTTTTAGAGAGAGTGAGTGCCACTTAAACCATGATACACTCATCTATTTTTGAAACCTCTCTCTTTTTTTTTTTTACTTCATGATGAATCTAGCAAGCGGTTCTGAACAGTAGCGTCTTGCTCTTGAGAAATATTGTACATGACATTCCTCACAGAAACTCTCTTTTGGAAAAGACAGTATCTGTGTGTGTGTTTTTTTAAATTGAATATTCAGTTTTATTTCTCTGTGCATCAAGTGTGCATGTGGCGCTGTCAGGTTTCTGTTGGGGGCGAGGAGGGAGATGCTGGCTCTGGTCTCCACCTTCTGCCCATTTTGTCCGGCTTCCTCCCACAGCCAGGTTAGATGGCATCCAGCTCTTCCTCTCCTCCTCTCTATTATCCATTGCATTTTTACCCTGCCTTTCCTCTAAGGAGTTCAGGGACTATGCATGGTTCCTCTCTCCCCGTTTTGACAACCTTTTGACATGGGCTGGACTGAGAGTGTGGCTGATTGCATCCTCTAGCCTTGAGGAAGGGAGCAAGTGCAATCCCTTCATGGCTCGTCCTGGTTCTGTCTTATAGGCATCTTTGCAGGCTACACATGCCTTGTGACCTCCCCAGCTCCATCACCTTCCAGTTCCTTGCTAGCCTCTGCTAAATGCTGCAGGTTGCCTAGCAACCTATCCCATCACGATGTCACGATGCTTGGAGTTGCCTTGTTTGTAAGCCCTCTGGCCCTGCCTTCCCTGCTGTGGAGGCTGTCTTTTCCACCAGGTTTGCTTCCTGACCAGCAGCAGGGAAAGAGGAATGCCACTTAGTGTCAGCAGCGAGTCCAACACTGCCTTCCATAGCCAATTTTCAAAGTACTTTTGTGACCCTGTTGCCTGGTATAGCTGGGAGCAAACAGCACCCCTGTGTTACACCACGTGAGGGTGCTCTTCTCCAAAGCTCAATATGGCCCAACAACCAGTCATTAGCCCTCCTGGGACTGGCCTTCCACAGATGCCTTGCTTTCTAGGAGGAGCCTCCAGCCTCAGTGGATTCAGCTCTGAGTTCTCAGAAGGGTTCTGCTCCTCTCACAAGGGCTACCTGTCTGTCTCCAGCTGGGCTCAGGCAAGTCTTTTTGTCTCCCCCTTTTTGTCTCTCCTGCCTTCACCTGCCTCTGACCTCCCTGCATCTTCCGGGTCACTGGGATTCACATTCTATTCACTTCCAGTCCGTAGGATTCATTTGCAAAAGTTATTTCCTGGCTGCAGTGTCGGCCAGCAGTGTCCCTCACCATTGCCTGTCATGGGTTTAATAGCTAAAAAGCAATACACATTTTACAGTTCGCTAAAACAAACAATACAATCAGTAGAACCAAATAAATGCCAGCTGTCCTCCACCTGTGTACAAATCTGAAAGGAGCAGTCAAAAGTGTGGTGGAACAAGCATGTCTTTGTGAGTGTTCTTTAAAAAGGAGAGCGGTTGGCTGAATGTACGTTCTAACAGAAGACATTCAATCACCCTGGGAGCAGTGTCTGAAAAGACCTTATTTGCAAGCAGGGTGCCATCGCTCGGTTGTAGACTATCAGGTTCAGGTTTCAGTTTATTGCTTTTAGCCATAGGCCATTACACTGACAGAACGATATATAATATATAACAATAACATCTATATAAACTTCTAAACCCAGAAGAATAAAAAAGCTAAGTTAGGGCACAATAAAATATTATAATTCCATCTCTCCCTTCCAGACTTCCGCTGGTGATCAAGCTATGGTACTGCCACTGTTTTCTTCCAAATTTTCTCTGTGGCAAAGGCAAAGAGGGCCACTCTTGGCCCCTACATCTGCTAGTAGAACTATAATTTTTTTCCCATTTCTGTTCTAGTACCTAAGAAGGCCAAGAATCCTAGGGGACTGGTAGAGTGGACAGAATAACGGGTAATGGCACAGATCTTCTGGCACTAGATCTCCACACGGGCGGAGATGCTGGGAAACAGCCATGTTGGTATAATGGCCTTCCAGTACTGCTGATTGCATTGATTCGAAGCGGATTGACGTTAGCGAAGAATGTAATTTGCAGAATGAGATCTTTATGAAGTATTGGGCCCTTCGATGATCTGATTTGATCAATTTGTACCAGGATGATGATTTCTTTTCTCGAATGACTCGCCTATCTTGGGCAGCATCCTGGAAGTTTGTAGACTATCTACTTTGCATGTAGAAGATACCAGGTTCAGTCCCCACTGCCTCTAGTTAAGAGGAGCAGGTAATGTGAAAGGACTCTGCTTGAGACCCTGGAGAGCCTCTGCCAACTAGAGCAGGCAATACTGACCTTGATAGACAAAGGTCCTCACTCAGTAGGAAAGAGCAAGAGTCCAGGAGCACCTTAAAGACTAACAAAATCTGTGGCAGGGTATGAGCTTTCGTGAGTCACTGCCCACTTCTTCAGGCATCCTCTGGCAGTGGATTGGGTAATTCCTTGTAGAGTGAAGAAATACTTTTTTTTTTGTTTATACTGAATCTACCATCAACTTAACTGCATAACCCCAAAGTTCTAATAATGCTGCAGATGGAGAAAGTGTTTTCTGTGCACTTTCTATATGCCGTGTAAATCTGAAAAGCCTCAGAGCCTTTCCTTCTAGGGAAGGTGCACAGGACTCTTAATCTGCATCTTTTCCTGTTCTATGATATGCCTTTTGTGACACAGTGACCAGATCTATACATGTAATGTTCCATGTGTGACGCTACAGATCTATACAAGGGCATTACAAAAAATGTGGTTCAAATTCCTTTTCTACAACCCCCCCCCCCGCCCCCGATTAGTCTCTGCCTCTCAGGAGACATCATTTCTTACTCCTGTGGGAGGAGATGCTGGTAGCTTTACATCCTCATGTGCCAGATCTTGTGATCCCCTCACCCATCTCAACCCACCATTTGTAATATACAGAGCCAAAGGTTCTAATAAGCCAACTTTCCCTTTGTTAAAGGCCTGCTAAACTGTTCTTTGCAACCTACCCAGGCTTGTAAAGATGTAGCCATTAGCCAGTGCCTCCGATTCCTGTATCATCTGCCTTGAAACACTGAGCTCAAAGGTCCTTTACGGGCAAAGCGACAGTAATAAGATGAATTAGAAGCCAGGCAGGTGAAACTGATGTGAAGCATTGTCTTTGCACTAGTAATCTCAAATTTGAAATATTCCAGCTATGAGCAGCTGACAATAGAATACGTGAATGGCAGTATCTCCTGGATGACTGGCCAGATCTTTCCCTATAACTATAAATGATTAACTTCTAGTGCAAAAGATAGTGTATTCCTGTCCTGGGATCTTCTGAAACATGCAGAAACTTGCAGAAAGTCAGAAATGGGCGAATGTTTTGGCTTCTGGAGCTTCCCAAATGGCCCTGACACAACTCCCAAACCCAAGGACCCATCCTTACCCCTCATTATTGGCAGAGTAATGGTACCAAAGTGATAGCCACCATCGTTCAGTGGTGAAGTGCATGTTTTGCATGCTGAAAGTCTCAGGTTCCATCCCTGGTAACTCCATTTAAAGAGTAGCAGAAACTAGGGAAAAAAACGTTTCTTTGCCTGAGATCTTGAAGAGCCAGTCAGAGTGCACAATGCTCCTTCTGAAGTTAGATGCATGGGTGGATGGAAATGACTTCTTAGCATTGGAATAAATCCATTTTTGGTCTGGTGATTCTTTGGATCATTGGTTTGTGGGTTTTTTTGCTACAGTATTTTATCAATAAATATTTGAACCGCCAATGCTGGCAATTATATGTAGCACGTACTGATTTTTATCTGTTGGGAGTGTGTGTGTGTGTGTGTTTGCACCAGATGGCCAAGTAATCAGAGTGGTAGACAAAAAGAGATTTCTGCTTCAGCAAGGTGCAAGATATACAATGCAGAGCTAAAATAGTAGGGACAATTCATTGACTATGTCTTTCCTCAGTAGAGTTTCCAAGATCTACAGCAACCAGAGGATCTGGTGCTTTCTTCCTTCCCGATCTTAACACCACTTCCCAGCTTCCACATTTGGGGATATTGCCAACATTATACTTTCCTCATGTCCTCCCTGGCTCCTAGCAGTCAGATGTATGCCATGAATTCCATGCTTGGAATTCAGTTCCCCAGCATGTAGGGATTGATTAAGGTCAAGATCACAGTGCATGGGAAGAGAGAACTTAAGCCTCCTACACCATTTTCTCAACTTGGATTGGCCCCTAGGAGGAGCTGTTTGCCCCAATGAAAGCTCAACATGGACCCATAAGGAATGGGTAGATTTGCCTAATAGGGCCATTTCAAGTTAGGGAAATGGAACAGGAGGGAGACAAGCACCCTCTTCCTGCACAGCATAAACATAATTCAAATCATCCCCTGTGTCATGAGTCAGTCAGAGCTCAGCAATAGCAAGGACTCCTCAGCATCATGGGTCAGGCAGAGCCAAGGATGGGTTCCTGGAAGACAGTCAAAGTCCAGACAAGGGAAACCAAGTCAAGAGTCCAGTCCAAGAGTTCACAGCCAAGAGACCCCTCAGTACACCAAGGGGTGTAGTCAAGCAGTCCAAGAGTTGAGCCAAAAATTTGTAGTCAGAAGCCAATCCAAGGGTTACTCACAAGCTGAAAGCAAGCAGAGCCAAAAGCCATAGTCAGAAGCCAGTCCAAGGTTCGCACAAGCAATGCAGGCTCCAAATGACTTGTTGCTTCCACACTTAACAGCTTCCCTTTGCTCGTTTTTATAGGCATGTGTCTTAGGGTCCAATTTGCAGCCAGCTACTTAGGAGTAAGTCTGCAACTACTCAAGCTGCTGACATCAGGCCTGGAGGTGAGCACTCCATCATTTCTCTTGCAGTTCTGCTCATAGTCTCTATCTGCAGTGCTCAAAAGGTGTGGGTGAAACTGGAGTACTGGGAACAATCAACTCAGGGCTGGAGACTATTGAAGGCTCTGCACCAGCTGTTGGCTGCACATCCTGATCAGCCTGCAGTTCTCCTGCTTGCTGGCTTCTGCTGACTCAGAGCTGGCTACATGTGACTCCCCTTCTCCTGAGGAGTCCTCTCTGAGCCCTGACTGATCCATGATATCCAGGAGAAGAGGACTCCTCAGGAGAAGAGGAGACTTGTGTCAACAGAAGCTGACCAGCAGGAAAATAAGCAGCAGGCTTGTCAGGATTCACAGCCAATAGCTGGTGCAAAGCCACCGACACCCTCCAGCCCTGATTCAGCAGGTGAACCTCAGCTGGCCATTCCCAGCCCATCAGTATCACCTACACTCTTAGAATACCACAGAAGGAGGCTGAGAACAGAGCTACAGCCAAGATGGCAAAGTGCACACTTCCTGGCCTGATGCCAGCTGCTTACTGAAACTGAGTAGTTGCAGGATTGCTTCTGAGCAACTGTTTGCAAGCATGACCCTTGTGTGGGGCTATAAAACCAACCAAGAGAGACTGTTAGGCATGGACGGCATGCATACAATAAATGCTAAGCCACTGACTCTGCAGTGCCTGACTTCTGGACCCGTGACCTTGGACTGAATGACTCTGCCTTGCCTGACTTCTGGACCTGATACTTGGAGTCTGCAAGCCAGTACACCCTATACACCTGGAAATTGAATTCCAAACATGGAATTCACCATGCATGCCTAATCACCAGGATGTAAGGAGGATGCAAGGAAGATCTAATATGAAGTTAGGCCCATTCATTCGGTGGATAAAGGTAGAAACTTTCCTTGAATGTGGAAGCACTGTGTCCATCCCTCTGGTTCCCAATAAAAAGCCTGTACAAAATTACCGAAACTGGGTTGTTGGCATATACTCCTTCCCCAACTGCACTCTAAGGCCTAGTTCTTGCTCAGCTGTGTTATCGCTGTATTACTTCAGACTGCAGGTGGGAGCTAACATTCCTCCATGACAGAAGAAATACACACATTGCAAGCCTAAGCAGAGTTACACCCTTCTAAACCCATTTACTTCAATAGACTTAAAAGGGTAACACTCTGTTTAGGATTATGGTGACAAAACTATCATGTCAGGGGAAAGAAGTCTTCTCCCTGGTATGATGGTTTTCTGTTTGCTGGGATTATTATTATTTTTTTGTATGGAGGAACATTCAGACCCCATTGAAGTGGTGCAGCTCAGCACAGGCTAGGGGTGTCAGGTCCAGGTTGGGAAATACCTGGAGATTTTGGGGGTGGAACAGGGTTTGGAGAGGGTAGGGACTTCAGTGGGGTATAATGCCATAGAGTCCACCATCCAAAGCAGCCATCTTCTCCAGGTGAATTGATCTGTCTCACCTGGAGATCAGCTGTAATCCCAGGAAATCTTGGAAGTTGGCAACCCTAACTCAAGCCTTCCATGTCAAGGAGACCTAGTGAAAACTAGATGCAGCCTCAGGATTCTAGCAATTTCTTGTATGCCTAAATTTCAGATGTAACTTTGTCTAACAATATTCTTGTTTAATACACCAGGCAGGGAATCCTGGAAACCGTAATTCTGTGATCAGGAATAAGGATTTCTAGAGTTTCCGGTTGGGAGAATGGAGGTCTGACACGCTTTGCAAATGTGCAAGGCGGACAGCGGCTCTTCCTGACAGCTTGGGTGGGTTAATCCACCCGACGCAACCTCACACAGGTAGTGTGAGGACCAGCAAGCAATATAATCCAGGTTTGAGCAACCTCGGTGAAGGGAAAGTCTCGGAGGAGACTTTTCCGACACCTTGAGCACTGCAGCCGAAGAGGATTCTTGCGAGTATCTCTAAGAAGCCGAGCTGAGCTGAAAAATTCAGCATAAAACCTCCAATTCCCCTGATTCCTTAACAAAGAAGACAAAGTTTAAACGTTGGGACCACATCTGAAGCGAAGTAACAACAAAAGGTAACGGAAAAAAGTTTTCTGCCTTACCATTGCCGCGTTTTGAAAGATGAAAAACAGATCGGGTGAAGCAATAGACTGATGTTGATTGGATGAGAGCAGTTTTGAAGTGCTAAAAAACCGAATTTGAACTTAAAAAGCCAAAAAAACAAGTTGTTTAACATTCCTGCGGTTAAAAGGAGTCGGGAGGGGAAGCCAAGCATCGCGAGACAAAGAGGGAGAAGGGAACCAAGCATCGCGAGATTAAGACGTGAGGACTGAATCAGGAAGTGACGGCTAGAAGAGCAGACAAGAAGGAAAAAGGAGAAGAACTGGAAGAAGGTAAAGGGGACTCTAAATACTGCCGGACCAGAAAGACCATAACAGGAAGTGACGTGCAGAGAGCAGACAAGTAAAGAAAAGGAAGGGACAAAAGGAAACTACGGCAAGCCAGAAGCAAGGTAAAAAGACTATAACCTTTGACATTAACCATAGAGAAGTCGCGGCCACCATTTTGAATTTATAAAAATTTTAAACTGCAATATCTCAAAGATTATATAACGTAGAAGGCTGAAACCAACATAATTTGACTTGGCAAGATTAGCTTGTTTGAATGCACTAATTGGTGTTTGATTTGGAAGACAAGATAAAATCGATCTTTTTAAAGAGGCAAAACGGACCGCGGACTAAGATCGAGAGCAGCCACATGGTCCTCTCCTACAATGGCAGCAAAAAAAAGAAAAAGAGCTACTAGCCATTATGGAAGCAATGGAAAAGAAAATGTTAGATGCTATAGGAGAGGTAAATGTTAAAATGAATAATATAGCGGCTCAAGCAGATAAAAATTGCATGGAATTAAAAGCAGAATTTCAAAAATTATCCACAAGAACACAAGATATAGAAACTAAAGTAAAAGAACTGGAAGAAAACACCCATAAGACAATGAGAGAGAACGAGAGGATGGAAAAGATGATGCATTATAAAGATATGCAAAACCACTTGAGATTTCGAGGGATTGAGGAAAAATTGAATGAGGATATTTTTACAAGAATGCAAGAAGCAATAGCAGATTTTTTACAAGAACAGGAAGAAGTTGTTAAAGAACACATGGATCTTGTTTATAGAGTTAATTCTACATATGCAAGAGACAAAAACATACCAAGAGACGTGGTTGTCCAATTTACAATGAAAAGAACAAAAGAACAAATCTACAGGAAGTGCTTTACTGACCCCTTTGTAATAGATGGAAAGAAAATCATAGTAATGAAAGAATTGCCTAGAGCAATACTGCAAGAAAGGAAAAAATTCAAGCGTCTGACGGATAAACTGAAGGAGAAAAAAATCAGATTTCGTTGGGAAATACCTCAAGGACTAAGTTTTTATTATGGCAAATCCAGAGTAGTGATTAAAAGCACAGAAGAAATGTATGCATTCCTGGGAGAGAATAAAGATGATTTTGGAGATATTTAAGAATATATCAAAATGGATTACAAAATACTTACATGGAATGTAAATGGACTAAATTCACCCCAAAAACGTAGAATGGTAGGTCATTGGTTGGAAAAACAAAAATGTAATATAATTTGCTTGCAAGAAGCTCATCTTAAAAACCAAGACCATAAATATTTAATAAGGAAAAAATTGGGAGAAGAATTTTATTCTTTAGCAAGCAACAAAAAAAATGGTGTTGTAACATATGTCAAAAAAGATTTGGAACCCAAAGTAATATTCAAAGACAAAGATGGAAGATATTTAGCTATTGAAATTTTACTGCAAGGAGTGAAAACTTTGATTGTGAACATTTATGCTCCGAATGGAGCTAAAGAATTTTTTTTTAAAGAACTTCAAATGGAATTGGACAATGTAAACTATGATCAAATTATGATGTTAGGAGATTTCAACGGAACTGTAGATAATAAACTAGACAGGCGCTCTAAAAGAAAGGATGAGACGTTAGGGAAGCTTCCAAAAAACTTTTTTGAACTGATAAAACAAGAAAAGTTGGAAGATATTTGGAGGAAAGCTAACCCACAAGGAAAAGACTTTACCTTTTACTCTAACAGACATGACTCACATTCAAGAATTGACATGATTTGGATGACTACTAACCTAACCTTCAAGACAAGAAAAGTGGAAATTTTACCCAGAATAATCTCAGATCACAATCCGTGTTTATGGACAGCTGGGCAGATTAAAAAACAAAAGAGATGGAGAATAAACGAGGACTTATTAGATAATCAAGAAATAATTAAAAAATTACTTGAAGAAACAGACCTATACTTCCAAGTAAACATGCAGAAAGAAGTTAAAATTCAAACCGTATGGGATGCATATAAAGCAGTGATGAGAGGACTATTGATATCGTTAAATGCTAAAGATAATAAAAAGAAAAAAGAGCAATATGAAAATATTTTACAAGCCATTAAAACAAAGGAAGAAGAACTGAAGAAGAAACCAGGGAAAAAGAAACTGCAAAAGGAAATTTGGATGCTACAAGACCAAGCAAAAGCCATTTTGAACCAGGAGATGTACTGGAACTTAAAAAAACTTCAACAAAAAGCATTTGAAGGTGCAAATAAACCCGGAAAATACTTAGCATGGCAATTAAAGAAAAAACGTGAAAATAAATTTATCACTAAAGTGATAAGAGATAATATTGAGATAATAGATAACAAAGGAATAAAAAGAGAATTTTTTAAATACTACGCAAAACTTTTTAAGAAGGAAAACAAAGACAGAAGAAAGATTAAAGAATACCTGCAAACATTAAAGCTACCAAAACCAACAGAGAAAATTAAAGAACTATTTAATAATCCAGTATCATTACAAGAGATCAAAAATGCAATAAATGACTCAAAATTAGGTAAAGCACCTGGACCGGATGGATTTACAGCGAAGTTCTACAAAACGTTACAGGAGTCAGTTTCACCGGTGTTACTGCTATTGATGAACGATATAAGAGTTACTGGAGAGGTACCAGAAACCTGGAAAGATGCATCCATCTCACTGATCCCGAAAGAAAATCAGGATTTGACCAATGTTAAGAATTATAGACCGATCTCTTTACTGAATAATGATTATAAGATTTTTGCTAAGATTATAGCGGATAGACTAAAAGAGCACCTTAAAGAGACTATACAAACAGAACAAGCAGGGTTCTTACCTAATCGACAAATAAGGGACAATCTAAGAGTAGTAGTGGACGCTATAGAATACTACGACAAACATCCTGAAAAGGAAGTGGGCTTTTTCTTTTTAGATGCGGAGAAAGCGTTTGATAATTTAAACTGGGATTTTATGTTTGAAGTTTTAGAACATCTTGAGATCGGTGAATATATGCTTAACTTCATTAAAGCAATATATAAAGAACAGAAATCCTCAATAATAATTAATACTGAAAAGACAGACGATTTTAAAGTTGAAAAAGGAACAAGACAAGGATGCCCGCTTTCGCCGCTGCTATTTATTTGGATTTTAGAAGTTCTACTGTTAAAGGTGAAGGAAGACAAAGATATTAAAGGCTTAACAACTAAAGGTTTTTCTTTCAAATATAGGGCCTTTGCAGATGATGTGATGTTTATAGTGGAAGACCCCTTATCCACATTACCACATTTGTTACAGAGAGTAAAAGAGTTTGGTGACTTAGCAGGATTTTATGTAAATAAAAACAAATCGAAAGTAATGTGCAAAAATATGTCAAATAAGAAACAAAACGAGTTACAAAAACTTACAGAATGTGAGGTGGTGAAAAAGACAAAATATCTGGGTGTAAACCTAACTATGAAAAATATTGATCTTTATAAAAATAATTATGAAAAATTATGGTTGCAAATTATGCAGGATATTAAAAAGTGGAATGTATTGAATTTGTCATTGCTGGGTAGAATTGCGGTGGTCAAGATGAATGTGTTACCACGATTAATGTTTTTGTTTCAAACTATTCCAATTGTGAAAGATGTAAAAACATTCAAATGTTGGCAGAAGGAGCTGTCTAAATTTGTGTGGGGAGGGAAAAAACCAAGAATTAAGATGAAAATAATGTGTGATGCCAAAGAAAGAGGAGGGTTTCAACTACCAAATCTAAGGTTATACCATGATGCAATATGTTTGACCTGGGTAGGGGCATGGACTATGTTACAAGATAGAATGTTATTGTCCCTGGAAGGTCATGATTGTAGATTTGGGTGGCATGCATATTTGTACTATGGCAAAACAAAAATGGACAATATGTTTAAACATCATTATTTGAGAAGAACACTAATGGATACGTGGACAAGATATAAAAACTTTTTTTCAGAAGAGATACCCATGTGGATTGTACCTGCAGAAGTCTTACATCCAACATCAAGATATAAAGGACAAGATTGGCTGAAGTATAGAGACTTATTAATAAGACATGGCAAGGATTTCAAACTGAAGGAGCAGCATCAGATTGATTTTGATTATGGTTGGTTAAGATATAGACAAATATATGACTTGTATAGAAGTGATAAAAAACACGGTTTCAGGGAAAAAAATAATGAAATAGAACAAGTTTGGGAGGAAGGTGGGAAAAAAATGATTTCTAAAATGTATAAAGTCTTGCTAAAATGGTTTAATGCTGATGAAATGGTAAAAGAACAAATGGTAAAATGGGCGATAAACTTTAACAAAGACATTGAAATGGAATCTTGGGAATTTTTATGGAAAAATGCTATGAGTATATCTACGTGTTATAACTTAAAAGAAAATTGTTTTAAAATGATGTATAGATGGTATATGACACCAAAAAAAATTGCAAATATTGGTCAAAATATGTCTAACAAATGTTGGAAGTGTAAAAAGAAAGAAGGGTCTTTTTATCATATGTGGTGGACTTGTGATAAAGCAAAGACTTATTGGTCAAAAATACATGCAGAAATGGAAAAAATCTTGAAATGTACATTTAAGAAGTTGCCTGAAATGTTATTGCTAGGACTTAAACTAGAAGAGATAAATGTAAAGAAAAGGACAATAATATGGTATATGATTACAACAGCAAGAATGGTGTATGCACAAAACTGGAAAAATGAAAAAATACCAGAGGTGTGGGAATGGTTGAAAAAACTGTTATATATGGCTGAAATGGATAAGTGGACTAGAAAATTGAATAATCTTTACTCAGAGACCTTTCTGGAAGACTGGAAAGATTTGAAAGAATATGTTGAAAAGTATTGGGATATGAAAAACTATATCTATACATGGTTATAATAGCATAAAGGAATAGAAATATATTATATGAATGTTTTAGTTAAAATTAGACAATGAAACTGTTTTTATTTAGAAATACATAAGAGTATAGAAAATAAGAATTGGTGTATAAGTATAAGTATTTTAAAGCTATATAACCGTCACCAGAAACGAAACATAGATATAAGTATTACTATTTTGAATAAAATGGAAAATGTGTTATGCTTCAGATGTGGTGGGAAACCACCAAAACAAGATAAAAATAGAATGTACAAATAGAACAAAATGTTATTTAATATGGAAAAAGGGATTTGTGTAAGGTTAAATGTATTATTTTCGATGTTTTTTTTTTTTGAAAAATAAAAATTTCTTTACAAAAAAAAAAAGGAATAAGGATTTCTAATAGAAATTTTTCAGTCAATGTCACCAAATTACAATTTCAGGAATTCCTTGATGTGGGGTGGAGGGGAACCATGGCAGTGAAATAAGTATAAAATTGGCATACATTTTTGGTGTAGACAAGAGAAAACTTGCGCCTGGAGTTGGGACAAGCCCATTATGGGGGTGGGGGGAGAAGGACAATATAGACATACTGTGCTGGGAAGAATTTGTTGATTTTGGGTTCCTGAGGTCTTGGCGCAGCATAGGATGGGGACAATGGATGCAGTGTACAACATAATTGCTGTTGGCGCCTTCCCCGACTTGCCTGTTGGGGTAACCAAGAGAAGAGGGTTGATACTAGGGCTAGACCAAACCAACTGTAAATTACGAGTAGTTTGAGAATTAGTGCATGATCTGTCAGAAAGCCCATACACAATAGCCCCTATCAGAATGCACAGCAGAAGAACAGACACATTTACATAGCTCAACTAGATGCAAGTCCTCAATGCACACACTCAGAAGAATCCATGGCTCCTGAAATAACTTCATCATATTTTGCTAATAGTATTTTACCATTTATGTAGTTATTGTGCAATTCAAGTTAGGGGTGAGGTAGTATGTACAGGTGGCACAGCCCCAAGACAACGAAATGTCCCGAACTGTGGTCCTGAAGCTTAAGAGCTTTGAAAAACAGGAAGCCATGCTTCCGTGCCAGCTGGAAATCAACACAGAGACCCACACAGCCCCCTGAACAACAAAGGCAAAAGTGTCCCACTGAAGGAAACCTCCTTTGACTCTGAAGAAGACCCTACTGTTAGAATTTCTACCCGACAGCAGTCCATGATTTGATTCCAGAAAAAGACCCCGAGACTCAGAAACAGCTAGGAACTCATGTGACATTATGTGCTGTTCTTTAACTGGTGCCAGTAGATTTGGTGGACTTTGCAATGTTACTTCTAAAAGTTGTCAGCAAGCTGTGGTTTGCAAGACAAGCTGTGGTTTGTGTTTTTTTTTCTTTTCTGCAAGAGAATCATGGGAAAGTGCATAGGAGGAGTTAAGTAACCCTTTGTGTGTTGTTTTTCCTACCCAGCATGTTACTCAGTATTGCTCCTCATATGCAAGTTATAATGCTTTTACAGTTTTTATCATATTAGGTTGATTTGCATGCATAGTTGTGATTTCCGGTTACTTTTAGGTTTTGTCACCTGCATTCCAGCAAGTGGAGTGTGCTGCGGGGTCTCTAGGGATCGAACTGCCACTTGCACTGATGCTGTCCTGGTGGTTTCAGAATGTCTGGTTGTAGAAAGTACTGTGACTGTGTCGACTATATAAAGAGTGGTGGCTATAGAACTACTTGCTGGATGATGCACCCACTTGAGTTTGTGCTTTTGTGTGCTTGTTCATCTCTTATCATATGTTCAATATGCTTATAGAAACTGTGTACTTTCCTTATATGTAGACCTCCACCAATGAGGAACAGTCCTGGAACAATAATCCCTCTATTTCCTTTGTCTAGCAGAGGGGCACTGTCATGATTGCCATCATGTTCCAAACATCCCCCCCCCACACACACATTTTTTGCATACTTCCCCCTGAGTGATATGAATTCTCTGGTTGAGGGTAGGTAAGCTATACTGAGAGGCTCAGCTCATTTCAGCTGCATCCTTTCTCTCAAGCCACGCCTTTAGCTAATCACAACTGAGCTGCTTTGTTGTGCCAGAGGTGTGAATCTCACACCCTGCTTCTTCTTCCAAACTTAATTCCTTGCATTGGCCTTTCTCCCCAGAAGTGGGAATTGGAAATGCCCATCAAAGTGCAGGCAGCTCTCCAGTTCTTGAATGCCCAATGCACCTTCGGCCTGTTCCTTTTCAACCTGAGCCATGGACCAGAAAGAAGCCAACAGCCCTCTGGTCCACTGGCTCCCACCCTTCCCAGAGATGGGCTGGCCGGTGGGGGTGGGCTGCAGGAAGCTGCTTGAGCCAACTGGTTGACAACCAATACTGGACCCAGCTGCCCAGAGACATCCTTCTTCCCCCCACTGCCACCCAGGCACAAATGAAGCTCCAGCTTAAGGTGCTATGCACTAATTTGTGCACAGGGATTTCCCAGTGTTGCTAAAATGCCAAGAAAGACAACTTGTTTACCACTTGGGACCAGTGTTCCCTCTAAGCCGAGTTAGTGTGAGCAAGCTCACAGTTTTTTAGCCTCTGGCTCACACATTTTTGTCTTAGCTCAGGAAGGAATGGCTCCAGAGCAAAGTAATTTATGCAATAGCCAAATCGCTCGCTCACAACTTTAATGCCAGTAGCTCACAAAGTAGAATTTTTGCTCACAAGACCCCACAGATTAGAGTGAGCATTGCTTGGGACCATGACGACCTGAATGAGGCTCTACTGTCCATCTGTTGCATCTCTTCTCGAAGAATTTGGCAGCTTGTTTTTCTTAATTTTAAACCTATTTATATCTTCTGTCTATTATGTATATTATAATGCTAATGAGATGTGTGTATCCCACTGGGGAGGTGCATCAAAGGATACAGAAGAAGATGGCTTATATCATAATTTGCATTGCATTAACATATTTCAAAATTCATCAGATTTCTACCACCTTTCTTCATGGCTCAGAATAACATTAGTTTAAGACTCGAAACGATGTCGTTCAGCTTTTCAAAGTAGAAGGGAGGGGAGGAAGCCCACGTTATCTTTGTATGTCTTTTCCCAAGAGAACCAAACAGAGCCCAACCCTAACAAAGATTCAACTATCGTCTGTGTGGTTTTTTTTTTTTAAAAAAACCCTGTCCCTACTCCCAAGACCTCTCAAGTGATGAATAAATAACAATGAGAGAAGCGTATTCATCTTATATATTTTAAGCCTGTTTATAAATAAAAGACAAAAAGGCACGTAACGTGAAAACGAATGTATTGATTCCCCTCCTAGTATAATTTGAAAGAGAAAGATAACAGAAACCCCCAAAGTGTGGTTTGATTTACAAATGCTTTACTAGTTTTAATTAAGGGCATTCACAATACGATGAATAAATTGGGGGAAAGCTGCAACTTTTATCAAAAAGAAGCTTCTCTGTAAAGGTATCATGTCTGTGTATATGCCTCTAGAAATGCAAGGAGAATGCAGTTAGTGAGAATGGGAATTGGGGGAGTCTCCACAAATTAGTTAAACCAAGCACTTTGATGGGTTTAAACAGAACTGTCTCCTGTTCAAGGAAGGCTGAAAATTAATGGAAGGGGAAGTCCCAAAGGCAAATCTCAAAACCATTTGGTTCAGGCCGTTTGGTATGGTGGTACACTGGTTTGTATGCACAATGTTCAGTCTAGGGATTTCCTTGTTCACTTCCTGAGAGTTAGTATCATATAGTGGTTGGCAGGGGTCCTTTCGTAGAAAAAGAGGTGCAGGAGCTCATTAGCATAACTCATTAGCATAACTCATTAGCATATGCCACGTCCCCTGACATCACTGGAAGTGTGTCAGAAAGGGAATGTCAGTTTCAGCCCCATTATAACCTGTGGGCCATTGAAATAAATGGCAAAAACTCATAGGGTATATGAGGGGCTGGAGGAAAGGGGGTTTGAGGGAGAGGCTTCAAACTTGCAGGGTAGCTGCTGGGGCCTCTCCTCGAAATACCCACTAAGTTTCAAGAAGATTGGACCACGGGGTCCAATTCTATGGGTCCCCAAACAGATTGTCCCATCCCCTCCATTGTTCTCTATGGAGGGAAAAAATGTTAACTTTTTTCCTACCATAGAGCACAATGGAGGAAATGGGGGCAACCTGTTTGGAGGCCCGTAGAATTGGACCCCCTGGTCCAATTTTCTTGAAACTTGGTGGGCATTTGGGGAGAGGTCCCAGAAGCTACCCTGCAAGTTTGGAGCCTCTGCCTCAAACCTCCTCCCCTACAGCCGCTTTTAAAGTTGCCGCCGAATTTCAGCGGCGATTCGGCAGCGGGCCGAATCAGATCAGGCAATCTGATTCGGCCCGTGGCTGCCCTAGTGGCCACTCCTGAGCTGGCGGAGTGGTGCTCTGCCTCACTCCGGCCCCAAAGGACCCCTGGTGGTTGCACTAGGATCCAGGAGACCAATGTTCAAAATTGTTATTCTGCCATTAAGATTCCTGGGTGACCTTGGGCCAGTCACTTTCTCTCAAGTTAATGTACTTCACTGAGTTGCTGTGCGCATTAAAAGGAGATGGAAAATCATGTATGCCACTTTCAGCTCCTTGGGTAGGCTAAAAATGTGTGAGATGAACACACTATTCTCTGTTGTTCTGGAGATTCGTTATGCCCTCCTCCTGGATTCTGGTTTAACTAGAAGAATTTCTGGAATTAGTTTTAATATTGGAGCATGCACAGCTTGTTGGAGCTTTCATTTCATTTGCATCTTCTCCTACCTCCATGTTACTGATGCACACTGAGAACATGCTAGGTAAAAGCGATATTGATGTGACCATATATGTCAGCAGTTTCCCGACCTTCTTAGAGCCAGTTTGGTGTTGTGGTTAAGTGCACGGACTCTAATCTGGGAGAACCGGGTTTGATTCTCTACTCCTCCACTTGCAGCTGCTGGATGACCCTGGGCAAGCCATAGTTCTGCCAGAGCTGTTCTCTCAAGGACAATTCTGGAAAGAGGTCTCTCAGCCCCACCCACCTCACAGGGTGTCTGTTGTGGGGAGGAGAAGGGAGAGGAGTTTGTAAGATGCTTTGAGACTCCTTCAGGTAGTGAAGGGTGGGGTATAGATCCAATCTCTTGTCTTCTTCTGATTATTATTATTATGGCAGCCCACAAATCCAAATTTACTGTCTGATGCACGCCCTCCTGCCGGTCTGCCCCATCTCTCTCACTACCCCAATGCATCACCCCTCTGGCACAGCACTCGCCCTCACAGCATAAGATCCCTGGCTTCATCCTCTCCGGTCTGTTCTTTCCCTCACTTCCTTTATTTCCCCTTTCTCCCCTGGCTGCCGTATCGGCAGTGATGGGATGGGGGTCCCCCACTTTGCCAGCTGAGTATTTGCATGTTGAGGGGGTTGGGGCCGATGGCCCCCCTGACATTTATTTATTTATTTGGATTTCTAGTCCACCCTCCCCCAAATATGGTGACCCATCCAGGCAAACTATAGGCTTGGCAACCATGTAGTCCATCATTCCATTGTCTACAGTGGCTAACCAGAGGTCCGTCACACAAAGGGCACAGCTGCCTTCACTATGATCCCCAAGCAAGTGGCATTCCGACATACACAGCTTTTGCATAGGCAGGTTACATTCCAGCCTTTGACCACCCCTCTCCTTCTCCGTTACTCCCTCTAATCCCCTCTATGATTCTTCGAACCTCCCTCTGGTAACCATCAGGACACATTTTACTTAATGAACATGTACATGCAGTGAAGAAAAAAAATACCAACTAATATATGACATGGAAGATACTGTTTCCGGTGTCAGATCTTGGTTTTCAAAATACAAAAGACAGCAATGGAAAGGGCAGTGGGTGGCTATTAGGGAGGGCTGGCCAGCGACCCACTTTCTGAGGTATTGCAACCCACTTTTGGGTCTCGACTCACACATTGGGAAACTGCAACAAAAGGGAAGACATGTACAACTTGGGGGCTGTGACTGGATTGTTTTCTAGCAAAAAAAATCATTCATTTTTAAAATATGTTGTTATATTTGTTATTAAAGCTATTCATTTTACAGCGCAATCCTACGCAGAGTCACTGAAGCCTAAATCTGTTGATTTCAGTGGGTTGAGGTTGCAGTAACTCTGCACAGGATTGCACTGTTAGTTATTCAGTTCTGTAACTTTATTATCCCCATCTAATTAGGATGAAATTCTCAGCAATTGTCCACTCAGTCCCAAAGGGATCCTCCCTGCCAAATTTCAGGCACATAGGAGAAAAATGCCTCCTTTTTTATGGGCAATTAAAATTCTTGCTTGCAGACTGGCCATTGCAAGGTGGTTGGCAACCCAAGAAAGAGGGCACTGGACACAAAAAATATGTGAATAAATAAAATATGAATGGTCACCACATTTAGGAAAAAAGCAGTACCACCTCTCCAATGAGAAAAAGGTTGCCAAGGCAACTGAAAATGGCTTTTGCAATCTCATGAGGTCCTCTTGCAAGATTTTGTCGGCCATTTTTGGCTGCTAAAGCAAGGATCCAATGCAGGGTGCCAACACAGTGGTCCTCATGCTGTGCTTTGGAAAATCGTGGGGCAGCCAGGATGAAGAGGGAGAAATGGTGATGAGGAGGAGGAGGAGAGGTGAGGTAGAGAGTGGCAGTGGGGGGCGGGGGAGGGGGTGAAGCAGTAGACCCAGAGCTGGGGTGGGAGAAGAGAGAAGCCAGAGTCTCCGGCAATGGCAGCTGGAATGGGAGGTGGGAAGGTGGAGCCAACATCTTTAATTATTCCTTCTGGGTCACCTACATATTAACAGGTCAAAAGCAGAAGCCAAAGTGGTCTCTTAATTGAGTGTGTGGATGAGGGGAGCTAAACTCTTGTCCTGCTCACTCCTTATTGCACTGCAGTGCTCTGACCATTTTTCTGCCAGCCCTGCTCCAACACTGAAGTAAGCTATGCTGGGAGAAAAATGCTCAAAGAAGCACAGAGCAAAGTGGGGAGTAAGGATTTAACTCTAGCCCTGAATGCTCGTATTGTTTATAGACTCCTCCCTCCCCCCCACACATACATTAACAAATGTTAGATACCAATGGGAGGATACTTGTATGACTGTTTACTCTTTAGATCTTTTGTCCCCAACACAACTGATTTAGCCGTTAATGTAATTAATTGAAATGGTTGTTGGGCTTATTTCCTTGTCTAGGTGAACAGCTTGAGGGACAGTTTCTGTACTAGGTATGGTGCAGGCCCAAAAGATCATCCCTCTTGTTCCGGCATCATGGTCTAATCCAAATCAAGACACACAGCTGATTTCAAGGGAAATTCATGATTTGAAAGCTCTCAGATCTTTTCTGTCTTCTCTGGCTTGACTTGAATTTTTCCTATCTCTATGTGTATTAGTGATTAGTGATCAGTCTGGCTGGTATGGCATCCAGTGTGTGGGGTTTTTTTTTGCAAGACCATTCCTCTGTATGTCTGTTGGTGCTAACCTTCAGCCATGCTGCTTGTTATTGGAGGTTGGCAACAGTATAATATATGTTCAGGATGTCGCCTTGCTGGTGCAATAAAAAATGTTTGCCTCTTCCTGTCTATTCCAGCAGATCTACCCTCGGATTTAGGGGTGTAGACTTTCGTAAAATCGGGGGGGGGGCAAGGGCTCTTTAGCGCGCACACGCTGGGGCGATGTCCCCCCCCCTGCTGGGAAACCTCCGCGCCTCTCCGGGCCCTTCCGAGGCCTGCAAGCCGCTGCTGCCGGGGCCTCTCTCTCTCTCCCCCCTCACTCCTTCCCTCTCCCTTCGCTGGGAAAAGAGGGAGGGAGAGGGAAGGATGGAAGAGTGGCCAGGCCGGGGGGGGGGGGGGTAGAGGCACCGGCAGCAGCAGCTGCCAGCCTCGGAAGGGCCCCGGGAGGCGCGGCGGCAGGCGCTACGTTTTCCCAGGGGGGGCTCAGTCCCCCCCGGGAAATTTTGGGGGAGGCTTGAGCCCTCAAGCCCCCCCGTAGTCTATGCCTATGCTCGGATTTATCTAGGGATGTTTCCAAAACTCTCAGTTCCATCCCGAATTTGGAGTTTCAAATTACTTGGGTTGGTTTCCATATTGGAAGTGATGCATTAGGAATGCTCTGTTACTCAGTTTTTTTAATTCCTAACTTTGCACATATTGCTGTACATGAGCAATTTGCCATAAGTTGGGAACTTGGCAGTTCCTTTCCTATTCATTTTTTTTTCATATTTCATCTTTCCCCCAAATTGCACTGTAACAGGTTGGTACAATATGAGGGAATAATGTCAAATGGGATTGCATGTGGTTTTATCAGCACTGTTTTTTGCTTCATGTTCTACAAATGAGCAGGAACCCATGAATGCATGAGTAAAACACCACAAAAAAATAATCATGGTCCAGTGAATCATGGATCACGACAAGACTGGTTGGGGTTTTGTGTGTGTGTGTATGTTTGTATTCAGATATGTGCATCAGTAATTGGAGGGGAGGTGCCGCAAACTGCATGTGCCAGTGCTGGAATTAATTTTAGAAATTCTCCTTGTTCATTCAGAATTAAAGAGGGATACAACATGGCTCAGATCAAAGTTCTGAAACAAACAATAAAAGTAACAGGGAACAATCCTAGCATCCCTAGCTTTATCCCTTTATTGCCAACAGCCTGTTCCACTGTGAGAGCAGTAGGTACTTGACTGTGCCAGTTTGGTGTAGTGGTTAAGTGTGTGGACTCTAATCTGGGAGAACCGGGTTTGATTCCCCACTCCTCCACATGCACCAGCTGGATAACCTTGGGCAAGCCATAGTTCTGGCACAGCTGTTCTTGAAAAAGAGCAGTTTCTGTCAGAGCTCTCTCAGCCCCACCTACCTCACAGGGTGTCTATTGTGGGGAGGGGAAGGAGTTTGTAAGCCACTCTGAGACTCCTTTGGGTAGGGATGGGCAGGGTATAAACCCAATTTCTTCGTCTTCTTCTTTGTTGGCCCTTTAGATGTATGCTAGAAGACAGTGTTGGCAAAGTAATTTTGTGTGTGTGTGTGGTGGGGATAGAATGCTTGGCTGAGGACAGACTGGCAATCTGAAGCGGAGGCAAAGCGGAGGGAACTGGAGCGGGGGAAAAAACCCACGGAGCTGGCCGTTCACACTGGCCAGAGCAATGCGGATCAGCGGCGATACGGAGCATTCAGACTGCCACGGAGCGTTCAGACTGCTGCATAGCCAGCGCGCGGCTCGCGCGTGCCGCTGCACTTTTTTTTTGTTTTCCTTTGATGTTTTTCGCATATGCGCACATGCGCATATGCGCACATGCGCAAAACTTTTTGCCGGTGCGTTCACACTTCCTCCGGATGCCTCCCGCTTCTTCCAGTTCACACTGTTTGGAAGCGGGAGGCATGCGGAGGAAGGCCCCTGAACACCGGGAAAAACCGGTGTCCGGGTAAAGTGGAAGGAAAGCGGCTGGGAGACGGGTAAGTACGCAACGGAGCCGACGGACAGATGCGCATGTCTGAACGTGCTCCTTTCCTCCGTTTGCAAAGCGTGCCTGCCCCGCTTCAGATTGCCAGTCTGTCCTCGGCCCTTATGTAAATTGGTCCTCAGTCTTCTTTATGTACAACATATCAAGCCATTTCCCCCTTTTAGCATGCTTATTTTGGCTTGGGGATCTGCAGAAAAAGCTCCCCTCTTTTATAAAATTCCAGATTATTCACAGAAGAACAAGCAGGATCAATAGCATCGATACCTGCATTGTCTAGTGGGAATGGGCAGCAGAAAGCACGTTTCCCAACAAGCGCATCTGCATGTCATACCTGTAACATTTGATCAGCTGCTGGTTATTTCTATTTTCACTGGAATGTTTTTTTGCTTCTTCTGCCCAGAAGTCCTGGAGTGCAACCTGACACCAGCACTATTTTAGATCTGCTTACCTTCTTACCATTTAACACTAAATGTTACAAGACAATGGCTGTGGTCACACACACTAAATTATCCACTTTCAATCCACTTTCAGCGCACTTTCCAACCGGGTTTTACTGTGTGAACTGCAAAATCCAGTCGCAAAGTCCTTTGAAAGTGGATTGAAAGTGGATTATTTAGTGTGTGTGACTGCAGCCAAGGTCTTACCATCATGGTCTAAGACACTTTCACTCTCCCCCCTTGATAAAGAGCCTGACAATGAGCTCTGGAGAACTCAAAAGCTTACCTACTGTTTTGTGTCATTTTGGTTATCCCTAAAAAAAACTGCTATGTGGAGGCAGGCAATGACGAACCACCTCTGTCCCTCCTTTCTTGCCTTGAAAACCCTACAGGGTGACCATAACTTGGTTGCAAACTGATGGAACTTTCCATCAGCACCACCACCATTAAAAGGTATTAACCTAAGTTTCGTTTGTGACCTTCCACACGGCTCTTCTGACTCTGACAGAGTGCGTGAGAACAAGATGGGAGGTATTTTGGTCATCAAAACCAGCCTTTATAGCACGATCAAAATAACATCCCGAAAGGATGCAACCTGGTTCTCCCTTTGAGAGACTGAGCCTTTTTAGTTTATTCTGAGACACAAAGCTGTTAAGTGCAAGAGCCGGGTTGTGTGCTTAAGGGAATGGGAAGTGAATCTGGAATAAGGTCAGAAGACTTTTGGAGGCTTGAGTAGCCACACCTTGTTCTGGGGGACCTCTGCTCTTTGTTCTTTCTTTTCTGCCTCTGAGGTCAGCCATCCCAGTACTTGTAGTTCCTACAGAGCGTGTCTGATTTATGCATCTGCTGTAGTTAGACAGCAAGTCTCATGGGACCAAGAGGCTGAAAATAAAATGTAGGTCTGTTGTGAAGTCTGAAGGAGACTTGGGATAGAAGCAGCAAAGCTTTCCACTAAGAAACCTGGACCTTTGATGCGATAACTGTTCTTTCATCTTGGTCACAGGAAAAAAAGGCCACTCCAATGCACATGTATCATGAAGTGTATACAGTATACATGTGGTGGGAGAATGGGACAGCACACCATAGCATGTGTCTGAGTGTGCCCACCTTTGTGCCAACCACAGTATGCCCCTGAGTGTGCCCACATTCAGTCCCACCATGTGTTTTTTTTTTTTGTAAGAAAGTTTTTATTTTTCAAAACATTAAAATTAATACATTTGTTTTATACAAATCCTTTTTTCCATATTATATAACATTTTGTTCTATTTGTATAGTCTTGCTTTTATCTTGTATTGGTGGTTTCCCACCACATCTGAAGCATAACACATTTTCCACTTTATCCAAAATAGTAATATTTATCTCTATGTTTACATTTCTGGTAACGGTTATATATCTTTAAAATACTTATATACCAATTCTTATTTTCTATATTCTTATATAATTCTAAAAAACAAGTTCATTATCTAATTATCCTTAGTACATTCATTTACTCAATTTCTATTCCTTTATGCTATTATAACCATGTATAAATGTAGTTTTTCATGTCCCAATATTTTTCAACATATTCTTTCAAATCCTCCCAATCTTCTAAAAAAGTCTCTGAGTACAGATTATTCAACTTTCTAGTCCATTTATCCATTTCAGCCATATATAACAATTTTTTCAACCATTCCCACACTTCTGGTATTTTTTCATTTTTCCAATTTTGTGCATACACCATTCTTGCTGTTGTAATCATATACCATATTATTGTCCTTTTCTTTACATTTATCTCTTCTAGTTTAAGTCCAAGCAGTAACATTTCAGGCAACTTCTTAAATGTACATTTCAAAAATTTTTCCATTTCTGCATGTATTATAGACCAATAAGTCTTCGCTTTATCACAAGTCCACCACATATGATAGAAAGAACCTTCTTTCTTTTTACATTTCCAACATTTGTTAGACATATTTTGATTAATATTTGCAATTTTTTTGGTGTCATATACCCTCTGTACATCATTTTAAAACAGTTCTCTTTTAGATTATAACATGTAGAAATACTCATTGCATTTTTCCATAAAAATTCCCAAGATTCCATTTCAATGTCTTTGTTTAGGTTTATCGCCCATTTTATCATTTGTTCCTTTACCATTTCATCAGCATTAAACCATTTTAACAATACTTTATACATTTTAGAAATCATTTTTTTCCCATCTTCCTCCCAAATTTGTTCTATTTCATTGCTTTTTTCTCTAAAACCAGATTTTTTATCACTTCTGTACATATCATATATTTGTCTGTATCTTAACCAGCCATAATCAAAGTCCATCTGCTGCTGCTCCTTCAATTTAAAGTCTTTACCGTGTCTTGTTAACAGGTCTCTATATTTCAACCAGTCTTGTCCTTTGTAGTGAGATGATGGATTTAAAACTTCTGCAGGTACAATCCACATAGGTATTTCTTCTGGAAAAAAGTTTTTATATCTTGTCCACGTATCGATTAACGTTCTTCTCAAATAATGATGCTTAAACATATTGTCCATTTTTGTTTTACCATAATACAGATATGCGTGCCACCCAAACCTACAGTCATGACCTTCCAGGGACAATAACTTTCTGTCTTGTAACATAGTCCATGTCCCTATCCAAGTCAAACATACTGCATCATGATATAGCCTTAAGTTTGGTAACTGAAACCCACCTCTCTCTTTAGCATCACACATTATTTTCATCTTAATTCTTGGTTTTTTCCCTCCCCACACAAACTTAGTCATTTCCTTCTGCCAGCATTTGAATGTTTTTACATCTTTCACAATTGGAATAGTTTGAAACAGAAACATTATTCTTGGTAACACATTCATTTTAACCACTGCAATTCTACCCAGCAGTGACAAATTTAATACATTCCACCTTTTAATATCTTGCATAACTTGCTGCCATAATTTCTCATAATTATTCTTATACAAATCAATGTTTTTCATCGTTAGGTTTACACCTAGATATTTTGTCTTTTTCACCACTTCACATTCTATAAGATTTTGTAATTCAATTTGCTTATTATTTGGCATATTTTTACACATCACTTTCGATTTGTTCTTATTTACATAAAACCCAGCCAAATCACCAAACTCTCTTACTTTCTGCAACAAATATGGTAGTGTAGTCATAGGGTCTTCAGCTATAAACATCACGTCGTCTGCAAAAGCTCTATATTTAAAAGAGAAACCTTTTATTGTTAAGCCTTTAATTTCTTTATCTTCTTTCAAATTTAGTAACAAGACTTCCAAAATCCAAATAAATAGCAACGGCGAGAGTGGGCATCCTTGTCGTGTTCCTTTTTCCACTTTAAAGTAATCCGTTTTTTCAGTATTAATTATTAAAGAGGATTTCTGTTCTCTATATATTGACTTAATAAGATTAAGCATATAGTCTCCAATTTCAAGATGTTCCAACACTTCAAACATAAAATCCCAATTTAAATTGTCAAACGCTTTTTCCGCGTCTAAAAAAAGAAAGCCCACTTCCTTCTCCGGATGTTTATCATAGTACTCTATAGCATCCACTACTACTCTTATATTGTCTCTTATTTGGCGATTAGGTAAAAATCCTGCTTGTTCTGTCTGTATAGTCTCTTTAAGATGTTCCTTAAGCCTATCAGCTATAATCTTGGCAAAAATCTTATAGTCATTGTTAAACAAAGAAATTGGTCTATAATTTTTAAAATTGGTTAAATCTTGACCTTCTTTCAGAATGAGTGAAATGGTTGCTTCTTTCCAAGTCTCCGGGACCTCACCTGTCACTCCTATGTCATTCATTAATAGCAATAACACTGGTGAGATCGAATCCTGTAGTGATTTATAAAACTTAGCTGTAAATCCATCTGATCCAGGTGCTTTCCCTAATTTTGAATCATTTATTGCATTTTTAATCTCTTGTAGTGACATTGGGCAGTTAAGTAGTTCTTTGATTTTCTCCGTTGGTTTTGGTAATTTTAATGACTGTAGGTATTCTTTAATCCTTCTTCTGTCTTTATTTTCCTTCTTAAAAAGCTTTGCATAATATTTTAAAAATTCTCTTTTTATTCCCTTATTGTCTATTATCTCAATATTGTCCCGTATCACTTTAGTAATAAATTTATTTTCACATTTTTTCTTTAATTGCCATGCTAAGTACTTTCCAGGTTTATTTGCACCTTCAAATGCTTTTTGTTGCAATTTTTTCAGGTTCCAGTAAGTCTCTTGATTCAAAATAGCTTTTGCTTGGTCTTGTAACATCCAAATTTCCTTTTGCAGTTTCTTTTTTCCTGGTCTGTTCTTCAGTTCCTTTTCTTTTATTTTAATGGCTTGTACAATGTTTTCATATTGTTCTCTTTTCTTTTTATTGTCTTTAGCGTTCAATGATATCAATAATCCTCTCATAACTGCTTTGTACGCATCCCACACAGTTTGAATTTTTACTTCTTTTTGTATGTTCGCTTGAAAATATAAATCTGTCTCTTCATGTAATTTTTAAACTATTTCTTGGTTGTCTAATAAGTTCTCATTTATTCTCCATCTCCCTTGCCTTTTTATTTGCCCAGAAGTCCATAGACAAGGATTGTGGTCTGAGATTATTCTAGGTAGAATTTCAACTTTTTTTTGTCTTAAATGTTAGATTAATAGACATCCAGATCATATCAATTCTTGAATGTGAATCATGTCTGTTAGAGTAAAAAGTATAGTCTTTCCCTTGTGGGTTAACCTTCCTCCAAATATCCTCCAGCTTTTCCTGTTTTATCAGTTCAAAAAATTTTTTTGGAAGTTTCCCTAGTGTGTCGTCTTTTCTCTTTGAGCGCCTATCTATTTTATTATTCACAGTCCCATTAAAGTCTCCCAACATTATGATTTGTTCATAGTTTACACTGTCCAGTTCCATTTGTAGTTCTTTAAAAAAGATTTCTTTAGCTCCGTTGGGGGCGTAAATATTTACAATCAAAGTCTTCTGTCTGTGTAACAGAATTTCAATAGCTAAGTATCTTCCTTCTTTATCTTTAAATATTAGTTTAGGTTCCAAGTCTTTTTTGGCATATGTTACCACTCCATTCTTTTTATTACTTGCCAATGAAAAAAATTCTTCTCCCAACTTTTTTCTTATTAAATATTTGTAGTCTTGTTTCTTAAGATGGGCCTCTAGTATACAAACTATACTACATTTTTGTTTCTCCAGCTAGTGTCCTACCATTCTACGTTTTTGGGGTGAATTAAGTCCATTTACATTCCATGAGAGTACTTTGTAATCCATCTTGTTGTAGTCTTAAATATCACCAAATTCTTCCTTGTTCTCACCAACAAAGGCGTACATTTCTGCTGAATTTTTAATCACCATTCTGTTGTTACCATAATAAAAACTCAGTCCTTGTGGTATTTCCCAACGAAATCTTATTTTTTTCTCTTTCAGTTTGTCTGTCAGACGCTTGAATTTTTTCCTGTCTTGCAAAATTGCTCTGGGCAATTCTTTCATTACGATAACTTTTTTTCCACCTATTTCAAAAGAGTCTGTAAAACATTTCTTGTAGATTTGTTCTTTGGTTCTCTTCATTGTAAATTGAACTACCACGTCCCTTGGTATATTTTTGTCTCTCGCGTATGTAGAATTGACTCTGTAAACAAGATCCATATGTTCTTTAACAACTTCCTCTTCCTCTTGTAAAAAATCTGCTAATGCTTCTTGCATTCTTGTAAAAATGTCTTCACCTAATTTTTCCTCTATACCTTTAAACCTCAGATGGTTTTGCATGTCTCTATAGTGCATCATCTTTTCCATTCTGTCATTTTCCTTCATTGTTTTTTGAGTATTTTCTTCCAGTTCTTTTACTTTAATTTCTATGTCTTGTGTTCTAGTGGTTAACTTTTGTAATTCAGCTTTTAAATCTATAAAATTTTTGTCTGCTTGTGCAGCTATACCATTCATTTTAACATTTACCTCTCCTATAGCGTCTAACTTTTTTTTTCCATTGCTTCCATAACAGCTAGTAATTCTTTTTCTTTTTTTGCTGCCATTGTAGGAGAGGACCATGTAGCTGCTCTCGATCTTAGCCCGCGATCCGTCTTGTCTCTTTAAAAAAGATCGATTTTATTTTATTTTCCAAATCCAACACCGTTTAGTGTAATCACACAAGCTAGTCTTGCCAAGTCAAATTTTGTTGGTTTCAGCCTTCTAAGTTATATAGTTTATGAGATATTACTGTTTAAAAATTTTATAAATCCAAAATGGCGGGCGCAACTTCTCTATGGTTTGTGTCAAAGGTTATAGTCTGTTTACCTTGCTTCTGGCTTGCCGTAGTTTCCTTTTGTCCCTTCCTCTTGCTTACTTGTCTGCTCTCCGCACGTCACTTCCTGTTGTAGTCCTTTTGGTCCGGCAGTTTTTACAGTCCCCTTTGCTCTCTTCCGGTTCTTCTCCGCTTCCCTTCTTGTCTGCTCCTCAAGCCGTCACTTCCTGTCTCAGTCCTCACAGCTTGGTCTCGCGATGCTTGGTCCCTCCTCCCCTCTTTGTCTCGCGATGCTTGGCTCCCCCTCCCGACTCTTCTTAACCGCAGGAATGTTAAACAACTTGTTTTTTTTGGCTTTTTAAGTTCAAATTCAGCTTTTTAACGTTTCAAAACTGCACTCATCCAATCTGCAACAGTCTATTGCTTCACCAGATCTGCTTTTCGTCTTTCAAAACACGGTAATGGTAAGGCAAAAAGTTTTTTCCCGTTACCTTATGTTGTTACTTCTCTTCAGATGTGGTCCCAACGTTTAAACTTTGTCTTCTTTGTTAAGGAATCAGGGGAGTTGGAGATTTTATGCTGATTAATCAGCCCAGCTCGGCTCCTTAGAGATACTTGCAAAAATCTTCTTCGGCTGCAGTGCTCAAGGTGTTGTAAAAGTCTCCTCCGAGGCTTTTCCTTCACCGAGCTTGCTCAAACCTGGATTATATTGCTTGCTGGTCCTCACACTACCTGTGTGAGGTTGCGTCAGGTGGATTTATCCACCCAAGCTGTCAAGAAGAGCCGCTGTCCGCCCTGCGCATTTGCAAAGCGTGTCAGACCTCCATTCCTCTGACCGGAAACCCCAGTCCCACCATGTTTTGATCTATTAGACATGATATTTCAACGGTATCAAGATACATATTAGTCACAACACTTTCTCCCCAGGTTATATTCATCCGGTGTAGAAATGTTGAACTATCTCCATATAGACTCCAATTAAATATTGGACTGGAGTGTCCTTCTGTGGTCAGGAAAGACATGGCAGGTCTGGAAAACTGAAAGACATTCCTGGAGAGATGCATGTGTACCTTCTGAGCAAATGGAGTGGATTCAGCCATCCTCCAAGGAGCCTTCAGCCTTGTGGCTCTCTTCACAGAAAACAGTGATAGTTTATGGAATTCACAGATGAATTCTAGTTTACATAGCTTTGAGAGGAGGTTAGTAAAACTTGGCTTCTGGCTTGTTTTTATGCTGTTGTCACTCGCTTCTTTTATGCTGTTTTAATGGTGTGTTTTATGCTGTTATTGTATTATTTTATTGTATTGTTTTGCTTTGTAAGCCTCCTCATTGGAGGTGGCATACACATTTCCTAAATAAACACATTTTTAGACAGCAAATCTATCACTGGTTATTTAGGTACCATTGTAGCGTCAAGTAATGGCTTTGTCCTTCAAAGACCACGTACAGCTCTGTGTTCCCCTGCCTTTGGTGGTACAGGGGATTGCTACATGTGAGAGCACTTCTCTGCTGATGGCATAAAAACTATGGAACTACTTCAGGGAGGTCCATCTTGCTTCCTTTCTCTCAGCCTTTAGGCATCTAACAAACCCCCCCCCCCCCAGTTTTGTTTCAAAAGGCTGTTTTGCCTGTTGTTAACTTGGGCAAAGGTAGCTGTCTTCTATCAAATGGGTTCCTTACTGAGCAATCTTGTCTTGTTTACTCACTATTTTTTATTATTAAATATTGTAAATATTTTAGTTTTAAGTTCATGTAAGTCACTTTATTGATCTAGAGTGTACAAACAGTGATATGATTAATTTAAAAATGATAGCTAAATGGACTCTCCATGTTAAAAGGCCATCTGTCTCTGAATACCAATTGCCGGGGGTGTAAAGAAATGCATTTTTCCTTTGGAGGTTTGAAATGAGCAAAACCTTTCTTCTGAGTTTTAAAAGTTATTTTCCCCCTCTGGGCAGAGAACAGGCAGGGAAGAGGAAGTCAATCAGTTCCCAGACTTACCCCAGCCCATCTTCATACAAATGCTAATCGGTTGAGAACAATGGGGTGGTCATGTCCTTCCCCTTTCAAGTAGTGAACAGAGATGGGGAGGAATTAAATGCATAAGACCTATGTACATTGCTGTAATCGATTTTGTGCTGATCACGAATCATATTAATAAATAGTCTTAGCCTCTTTGACCTGGCCTGACCTGCTCAGTGGGTAGGGAAAAGAAAGGTGATAAAACTCAGGGGAGCAACGAGGAAGCTCTCTTTGGTGCAGAGTCCATCAGAGCAGGCAGAACACTTAACTGAGTTCTGGAGGAGGTAGCCATTGACTATGTGGTGGCCTGGTCAGCTGAAGGATGGTTCAAGGTAATGGACACTCTGTAGAGATCAGTAACTTCCTAAAGCTAAGGAGCCTGCCCTATATTTTTAACATCTGATAGGGCATGTATAAAAAGAGGGACAGAGGAATTGCATTTTACCCATTTCTTTTGAGTTCCTTGTTCAGTCTGGTGCTGCACTAAAAGTATGCTTGTGAATATTTTCTTTTTAATAAATACTTTATGGTCCCGATCACACGCAGAATTAGCCATGTGTAGGCATGACTCCCAGCTGGATTTTAAGGGTGCGATCACAAGAGAACATCTGGCAAGCATCCCGCACCCGTCGGCAAGCCATTTTGCTCCGCCAGAGAAGCAGAGTAAAAAAACACTAGCAAAAATCCAGTATCAAATGGGTTGCTACAGGCCACAGATGGACTTTCCCTGTGTGATTGCTCCAGCACGCACTTGTGGCATTGAGGATAGTCTGATCAGGCTATCCCAATGCCATGCTGTTGTTTTTATCCCCTTCTCAGTATGCACATCATTGCATACTGGCATAGGAAGCCCTCAGGGTAGAGATGCAATTCATCGATCTCCCATTTAAGCAAATTGGAAACTAACGACAAACCCCCCCCCCCCCAACTTGCCCACAGTTGTGTTTGATCACGCAGTGGTGAGTTGCACGCAACTGTGGGTCAGATTACTCTGGCACAAATAGCCTCACTTCCCCCCACTTTATCTCACGCATGTGACCACAACCTATAACTTTTGATGCTGATAGTGGTTCTCTGCACCACATAGACTTCCGCCATCTTGGACATGCTATTTTAAAAGGAGTGCCAGGGAGAAGGCAGGCAGTTGGCAAGTGACTATTCCTTCAGGGGCACACAAGGCAGTACACTGTCCCCGTGGTGACCAGGCACTGGGCAGTGGGAGACACAGAGGCAAGGCCTCAGAACTTGAAAGGGAAGCTGGGAGTCCTGACCCTCCCAGCGGGCAATTCCTACAAAGGTCAAGTGGTGGTGGTGGGTTACCAGAGAGAGAGAGAGAGAGAGAGAGAGAGAGAAGCCTTTCCAGGTATTGGGAGCCTTGGAGGGCAGGATGGAACAGGGCCTGCAGGCCCGTTCTACCACAGGGGGCAACTGTGGGGGAGCTCTGCTCCCTTCCAGCTGTGCTGGGCTTTCAAGGCATCTGGCTAGCCAGTGTGGGCTACAGGAGGCAGGATTTGATGGATTTGGGGAAAGATCCATTATAGGTGTAGACTTTAGGGAGGTGTTGGGGCCCAGGCCACCCCTGAAATTTTCCAAGGGGGGCTGATCCCCCCCAGGCTACCAGTGCCAGCTTGCTATGTGATCCTCCTTTTCCCCTCTGGCATCACAGCTTCCTCTCCAGCAGGGCTGCTGCGGCTGTGCGCTGAGAGGGGTCGTTCATTCGGACCTGTTTGTGCCTGGGAGGGGGTGCAGTCTGATCTTGCCCGCCAACCAACAGGCAAAGTTTTTTTTGGGGGGGGGGGGATGTGGCTTCCTCCGAGCTCAGGTGCCTCTCTCTGGTGGGTGCAGTGGGCTGCTGTTGAGCCAGAGCCCGGTGATGACGAGAGACCCCTGCCAGCAGGAGAGCCCCCTGGTGCTGCTGCAGCTGTCAGCTAGGCCCCCTTCCCTCCCTAGCCGCCAGGCGCTCCCATGCAGCCCCTTTGCCAGGGCACAGCAGTCCAGTCGGGGGAGAGGGAGCCCTGCAGCATGCTGGGCTGCTGCCGCTCACCCAGTGACCCTCTTTGGGGCCACAGCTCCAGGGGCGGGGGTGTGTGCCAGTCCTGATGGACCGCTCTGCTGCAGCAGGAAGACACTTGGGAGCGGAGCAGCCGGCCCAGCAACAGGGACATGGTGATCAAGCTGAAAATGGGAGGCGTTTCCGGGGCACAGTTGCCTCCTGCCTGGGGGGGGGGGGGGCTTGGCTGCAGGAGCCTCCTTGCTGAAAACGGGGAGCTGCTGCTGCCCCTCAACTTGGGGCGGAGGGCTCTTCCCAGACTTTTGCAGACCCCTTCACCTCCCTCCCGACACCTGAGCCGGAAGGAAGGAGGAAGTGTGGATGGACGCCCAGCCAGTGGTTGCCCTGGGGCTCTTTGGTGATGCTGCCCTTTGTCAGAGAGGAAGGGCTGGAGCAGTCTGGGCAGAGGACAGGCTCAAGGGGAATCTCGTCCCTCCCGGACTGGGGAAGGAGGCCAGGGAGCCAAGTTTGAAGTGGAGTCTAGCAGCACCTTAAAGACTAACAAAGTTTCTCTCAAGGTAGGAGCTTTCATGAGTCACTGCTCATTTCTTCAGATACTGCTAGAATGGGAGTTCATCTGTCCTTATTTCTTGGAGAGTGAAGTGATTTCAGATGCCAAATGACAATAGTAGCCAGGCATTGTTAATGAAAGAAAACCTAGGTCTCACTTCAGTCCAGGAGTTTGCATTGTCTTGAGCTTCATTCTCTGTTGCAATTCAGCAGTCTCTCTTTCTAATCTCCTTCTGAAATTCCTTTGTAAGAGAACTGCAACTCTTAGGTCAGCAACTGAATGCCCTGGAAGGTTAAAATGTCCCCCCACTGGTTTTTGAATGCTGTGGTTTGTAATAGCAGTAGAAAAAGTAAGAGTCCAGTAGCACCTTTAAAGACTAACAGAACTGTGGTAGGGTATGTGCTTTTATGAGTCACTGCTCACTTCTTCAGACTTGTTTCCATTTATTCTTTGCATCCTCCTGGACTGAATCCTCCAAATTGAGACCTAGGTTTCCTGTTTCATTAGCAGGGCTGATATCTCGACTCCTAATAGCACACAGCAACTGTTTGGTATTCTGGCTCAGAGACTCCAGCCCTGCACTTACCAAACAAAGGCATCTGTGATGCCATAATTTCGTAAATTTCAGCACAAAGTCACCCTTATGAATGAGGCAGAAACAAGACTCCTATAAATGAATGTCCAGGAAAACTTTTAAAATGTTCCCCTGCAGGCTTTTCTGTGTTGCCCTCCTTACTTTCAAATTTGTGACCATTTGCTTGTCTTATGCACATGGTATGTTATATCTGCAGATTTTAAAGTGACTATTCTAAAAGTGAATGTAAATAAAGGGCACAGCAGGAGACCGCTGAGATACCACTATAATCACTGGCCAACTCCCACCTTTTCCTGGGTTTAGCCCAGCCAAGGGACATGGCTAGGGGGGGTTCCCAGGCTCCCCCCAAATTTCTGGGGAGCCCCTTCCTAAATCCCACATGGCTCCACCTCTATAGATAGTGACAATGGCCTGTGATGTCACTGGGCTTCAGTTCTTTTAAGGATCTAGCATAGCAATGGCTCTGGCCTAGCCCCAGCCCCTTCTGGGAAATTGGAAAGTCTACGCCCTTGAGATCCATTAGGGGTCTTTCTTACGTTGTTATAACACCACTAGACACAGATGGAAGTGAAATGGCAGCTGTTCCTCTCTCTCAAACTTTAAATACTATTTCCTTATGAGTAAAACCATAAATGAACTTTTAATCTGTTCAATAAACATTTGGTAGGGTCTCCAGGGACCTGACACAGTTTCTGCACAGACCAGATTTGGTTTGTAAGGTACTAGTTGCTCATCCCTGGTGTTTAAAACAAAAAAAAAAGCACGTGTCATGATGTTTTCCAGTGAATTCTCACTGAAGCCATCACAGGATTTACAAGACCATTTTCCCTCCTGGTATTTTTCTCAGTCAATTTGTATCAGCTATATTTATACTTTCTAGTATTTAGCATGGTTCAGTTATGATTCAGATCACAAAGTAACAGATTCATGAGTCTTTAAAAAGAACTGATAGTAGGAAATGGCTTGGCTTGCCAAGCAGAGTCCATGTTGAACCATCCAAAAGGTGTGTGTATACTAGATACGGTGAACTGACTTAAAAAGATGAACAACTGTGTGAATTTGCCTGTGGTGGGTTGCGCCCAGCTATGTAAACCACTGCTCCTTCTAAGCTGTGAAGTCTTGTGAGCAAAAATTCTACTTTGTGAGCCACTGGCATTAAAGTTGTCAGCAAGCGATTTGACTACTACATACATTAGTTTGCTCTGGAGCCATCCTTCCTGAGGTAAGACAAAAATGTGTGAGCTGGAGGCGAAAAGACTGTGAGCTAGCTCACACTAACTCAGCTTAGAGGGAACACATGGTTCTGTCCTTTCTGATTCAGGCACACATTTCCAGGCTCTGAATACAAAGCAGCAAATGGACCCGCACTTCATCAGGAGTAGCATAACCTAGGGCAGGTCTAGCTAGCTAACAGCTGAACTATATTCTCCTTAAAAAAAAAAAGTTTGTCAGAAAAAAAGCAGCTGTGTGAGACCAATCAGATGCTATAGCCATGAACATCACCTGACATGAAAGCAGTAAGAATAGCCTAGAGATACTCAATATTGTAATATAATCGCAGGCATTGCTTTATATGTTTTCTGTTAATATATTCCTACATTTTCCTGGAGCATACCTTTTCAACTATTTTAAGAGCACCTGGTATGAGCCATGATGGATCATACCAAAGGGCCATCTAGTCCTCTGTTGTCTACAGTGGCTGAACAGATGTCTTCAGAAAGCTGCGGTGGCTCAGAGGCTAAAATGCTGAACTGCAGACCAGAAGGTCGGTAGTTCGGCAGTTCGAGACCCGAGTAACGCATGACAGAGTGAGTTCCTGTCTCTGGCCCCAGCTCCTGCCAACCTAGCAGTTTGAAAGCAAGAAATTGCAAGTAGATAAATAGGTACCACTTCGGTGTGAAGGTAACAGCATTCCGTGTGCCTTGGTGTCTAGTCATGCTGGCCACATGACCACGGAGACATCTTCAGACAGCGCTGGCTCTCTGACTTGGAAATGGAGATGAGCACCATCCCCTAGAGTCGGATTCGACCGGCTTTCGAGCAAGGGAAACCTCAGAAAGCCTGCAATCAAAACTTGAAGGCTAAAGCTTTCCCCTTCTGTTGTCTCCCAGCAACTATTTTTCATATTTCCTCTATGGGTGCTGTGAATTTCTCATTGAACATGTTCAGCAGTTGAACTTCAAACTGTGGTGTGAATTCAACAGTCAAATGTCAGTGGATCTCTCCGTCTGTTTGGTTCATACAGGCTTGCATCAGGTTTTTAAAGAAAATGGAGTATGTGGCAAAACACTGACGATCCAAACAGTTTGGTAGCCATTAATATTGCTAAGGGTGATTCAGACAAACACTGAACGGCATGATTTTTCTAAAGCACAACACTTGTTTATGGCAGTTCATATGAGTTTTGACTGATTTAACTGTCTATGGCTGCAGCCAAGACAGCAAGTGACCATCTTTCCTGCATTTTTCCCTGCCACGCTACCAAAGGCCCTTTTAACAAAAACCAGTAATTGCTGTTGTGAAACAGCACACTAACCTTCTAATGATCTGTTATACCACACCTTTCCCCATAAAACTCTGCAAAGATAAGGGCTAGAAACTAAACTTTCTTTTAAAATGAAAGCTGGAAATTCATAGATCACAAGCAGAGGACCTTCAAGAAGTGTTTGGCTGATCTCATTTCCCCCTGTATTCCCCTCCCCACAATATTCTTCCCCCCGGCAGCTTCCATAGCCTCTACTCGCACTTCCTTTTCTTCTTTCCACCCACCAGCCAAGCTACCTTCATCTGCTGAATGGCCACAAACTTCTTGATGAACAGCTGAACTATTTATTGAAAAACTGGCTCCAACCGGAGAACAGGACACAAACTAAACCAGTGAGTGTTCAAGCAATCATAATTACCTCTGAATATGGAAATTCTATTTAACCATCATGGCTATATGCCAGTCATAGATTTATCCTCCACAAATGTGTCTAATGCTTTTTTAAAGCCATCCATGCAAAAGGGGCACCCCACTGATCTTTTTAAACAAAATATATTGCCAATATTGTAGGGTATGCTGGCCACACACTGTATCAGGCTTTAAAGGGCAGCACCAACACCTTCAGCTGGGTGTGGAAACAAATTAGGAGCCCATATAGGTGCACCAAAACTGAAGTGATATGGTCACTATGACCTGCTCCAGTCAGCATCCTGGCTGCAACATTCTGTATGGACTGGTTTCTTTTCAAGGGCAGTGCCATGCAGACCACATTGCAGTAATCTAACCTAGATGCTACCAGGGCATGTACCATAATGGCCAGCTCTTTTCTGCCCATGCAAGGCCATAGTTGGCTAACCAGTAGAAGCTGCTAAAAGGCTTTCCTGGTCATAGCTGCCGTGTGCTTATCCAGCACTGGCTCCAGCAGTATCTCCAAGGTACATGTTCCTTCAGGGGTAGTGCTACCTCATCTAGAACAGGAGACACCTTAAATCCTGGATCAGTTTTACTGATCACTAGTAGTGCTTACATATAATCAGGATTAAACCTCAGTTTATTAGCATGCATCCACCCTAAAACTGCCTGCAGGGCTTCTACAGCCTCCCTGGGATCTCTGTGGGAAGTGCGAGATAAGAGCTGAGTGTCATCCGCATGCTGGTGATACCCCAACCCAAATCTCTGGATGCCTTCACCCAGCAGTTTCATGTAGAAGTTAAAGAGCATGGGAGACAAGATGGGATCCCGTGGGACTCCATAAGCCAAGGGCCAAAGAGCTGAGCAACTCTTGCCCCTGTTCCACCTTCTGAAACCTATCTTTAAGACAGGAGCTAAACCACTACAAAACAGTGTGCCTCGCCCCCAGTCCCAAATCTGAAAGGTAGCCCAGAATATACCATGACTGATTGTATTGAAAACCACTGAGAAGTCCAGGACAATCAGGAGGGTCATCTCCCAGTACAGATCATCCACCAAGGTGACTGAGGTTGTTTCAGTCCCATATCCAGGCCTGAAGCCAGACTAGAAACGATCCAGGTAGATCATCCAGGAAACCCTAGAGTAGCCCAGCCATAAACAGTGGCATTGCATTGGCAGGATCCCCTCCTAGCAATGCCCAGGTCTCTTGTTCAAAACCTCTTGAGGGCTCCATTCCCATTACCAAGCCTGTTGAGAAACGAGTTGTCTCTCTGCTAGGAGCTGTGGTAGCCGGTTAACTACTGATACCCTCTGCTGGGAATAAATATTTACTTTGTCTTACTCCCATGTGAACCATGTGCTTGTATCAACTGTGCCACCTCCCAGCTCTGGACAAAGGAGGGAACTGCAATATGATCTTGTACTGCGAGAGGATGCGTGGATCAAACCTCTCACAGCTGATCCTGAAAGCTGTTGCTTCAGGCATGTGGCAACATCAGATGTTATACAACATGATGACATGACAGCATCAGTGCTAAGCCTTGTCTGTCCACACAGACAATGTTAAGGGAGAGCCTTGAAGTTGAGAGGTCAGTGATGCAGTTCAGAAGGCTAAAGCAAGCAGAGTCAGGGTAGGAAGGAAAGCAATAGCCAAGAGCTTCTTCTGCAATGACTAGGAGCTGGAGGCAGAGCTGGGTGATTATACTGAGAATGGAAAAGTCTGGATAGGAAAGAGGGCTACTGGCATGAAGAGGGACCTGTGTTCACAACTGAGTTCCATCTAGGCCACAAGATCATTATCCTGGTTGTGGGCAGTGCAAGTTACACTGTTGTTTAGGTAATGGGCACTCAAACCCAGAGCAGCAGGCCTTGAGCCTCTTCATGATCCTTTGGGGAGTGACCATGCATTATTAAGGAGCAGAAATGTTAGCTGAGCCAGCATGATGCTAAGAAGGGTTTTCCTGAGGATCCCACCATAAACAAAGGGAGAGTTAGGGAGGTGGAAGAAGAGAAGAAGGAGGAAATGAATCCAGTTTCCTTCTTGCTGAGGGTTTTCCTGCCAGGTGCTTTAGCTGGTGCTTAACCTCAATGTCTGTTACTAAAGCCAGGTCCCAAACTGAAGTTTCTGAAAAGGGTTTGGAGGAGGAGGAGGAGGAGATTGGATTTATACCCCGCCCTTCACTCACTTGGAGTCTCAGAGCGGCTTACAAACTCCTTTCCCTTCCCCTCCCCACAACAGACACCCTGTGAGGTAGGTGGGGCTGAGAGAGCTCTTTCCCAAGCTGTCCTTGAGAGAACAGCTGGTACAGAGCTACAACTTGCCCAAGGTCATCCAGCCAGGTGCAAGTGGAGGAGTGGGGAATCAAACCCGGTTCTCCCAGATTAGAGTCCGTGCACTTAACCACTACACCAAACTGGCTCCCCCATGGACTGTGATTGGTTTTTGCAGGCCCTAGATTCTTACCAATGGTTTCGTGGGGATCTGGATTGCTATCCTCCAGGTAGCACTTGAAATTCCCCTGATGATATTCCAACTTATGACCGAGATCAGTTCTCTGGAGAAAATGGCCGCTTGGAGGGTGGATTCTATGGCATACCCTATGAAGGTCCCTCCCTTCCCCAAACTCCGCCCTCCCTAGGCTCCACCCACCAAATCTCCAGGTATTTCCCAACCCAGAGCTGCCAACCCTATTTCAGGAGCAGGCCTTTGGGATCCGTTAATTGAGAAGCTTTTTCAGGAACTACAATGTCCTGCAAAGCATGCCTTTCCTGGAAGCAACACAGCAGGAACAAGTCCGTGAAGATGCACCCAAGGCTAGTACAGCGGTTCTTGCCGTTCCCTGAATACTTCCTGCACTCCTAGTTGAACCTGCTCCAAGAAATGTGCTCCATGTTATCCAGGACTTAAGCCCTAGAAAGGCTATCAGGATTGTGCCTGAGGAAGAACCTCTAAAGCCAATACGTTATGTGAAATTCAGAAATAACTTAGTGGACGGGGCCATGACTCTCTCCGTCATCTTCAGTACGTGTGACACTGTGCTAACTGTACAGACATATGTTTCCCTTTCCTCATAATTCCCACAGATGTTTCACCTCAGTTGGTGACATTGAGTGGCAACTCAATGAATGCCATGTTGTCCAATAGTGAAAATTATTTCCTGGTCATGCAGAGAGAGAGAGAGAGAGAGAGAGAAGTTATTTGCAAGAAGCAGGAAAGAGGTGGGGCTCCAGCAGTTCTTTTCTTCTCCTATCTTTTTTTCATGGAAGTGAGAGTATCTTGTGGCCAGACGTCTGGGACAGGGAATGAGAGATCCGTACAGGATACGCTCTTGCTCAATCATATTATATTCTCTACAAAATAATGAAGATCCCTAAAGGGCCCCGGCAGCACACCTGCTTGATCAATGATTTCCTGTACAGAGATTAGTCTTGCGATGTTCTGACCAAAAGTTTAACATCTGCACAGTTTAAAAATATGTCCTCCCCTGTGGGCTTCTGAAGGAATGAAATCTGGCTAGCAGCGCACTTTCAGCATGGGCTGCCCTCGGCTACGTCTACCTCGCACAGCGGCACAAGAAGAGCCTCCAGTCGGCAGTGGGTCCCCTTTGCCATAAATGAGGCACACAAGTCGGAAAGGACATAGTGGGGTGGGCGTCCTCAGCATGCTCCGGAGGGGGAAGACTTCCATTTGAAATGCACGAGTTCTACCTGGGTATGACTCCTTCTCCTGTGTCTGACATTCTGAATTACATGATTATAGATTCTGGCGACATCCTGCATTGTGAATACGGAGCTGCTCAGCATTTTTCGCCAACTGCCAAGCACTCTTGCGCTTTCCTTTAATTCGTCTGTGACAATCAGCATATTTGCCACCAAGCCGAGACAATCTGCCATCAAGTTCCAGCGAGCAATATTGCCGTCGTTATTTCTGTCTTATTTTCTTTTTGACTCCCCTCCCTCCCTCCCTCCCTCCTCCCCCTCCCCGCAACATCCATGATCTCGCAGCTAGTCAAAATCCAAGCTGGGAGGAGGCTGAACAGCTGAAGTGTGCACTGTAAATTCACATTTGTGCCAGCCTGAATAAGTAGATCATAGGGTATAGAGGCTCTCTCTCTCTCTCTCTCTCTCTCTTTTGTAAGTAAGTAGAGACATACTGCACCATTTCCTGATTCACTGAGCTCCAGAGGGTTGCTGGCTGTGTGCAGCAGGGGAGGTGCTAGAGCTGATCAAGCAGTGTAATTTTATACATTACTGAATCAGTGCAGGGAAAACCTGGAGGGACAAAGCATCAGCTCATCTTTGGACTGCATTGTGAAACCCTCCCGCTTGCTGCTCCAGCCATGCTCTGAGACATTTGTTCGTCTCCCTCCCGCCCACCCGCCCACCCCCCTTTGCTCCCCACTCCTCTCCTTTTTCCTCCCTCAGTTTTTTTTCTCCCCTCCTTGTGGTGTGAATGATAAAGTGGTCCGATGATGGCCCTCGTTATGGAACCTATTAGCAAGTGGACGCCCAAACAAGTAGTGGATTGGATGAAAGGTAAGGGCATTTCTCTATTGCAACCTGGCTTTTATTCCTTGTATTTTGTAGAATCTGTGCTTTTGCAGGGGAGGGGTGGGTGGGAGACATAATTCATTTTTTACCCAGCTCCTGCTCTTTTTTGATGTGCATTTGTGTGGAGTTCTCTCAGGTTTTTTTTTTGGGGGGGGGGAGGGCGTTGATCTGTATGCTGTCTCACACAGAGAGTTGACTGAGGGGCATGACTGAATAGAGAAGCTGGCTTCCGTGACACTCTCGGGTAACGTGCCGCTGGAATCTCTTGGCCAACAGCTGATGCATATGTGAGCACAAATGCTGGCAGAACTGTAGACCCCGTTTGCGTCTCAAGAAGGCTCCCTTTAGCCACGGCACGGTGTGATGACCTGGTGCCTGTCTGTCATTAAATTTGTCCTGATTAGCTCTTGATATGCTGAGAACAGGTGACTCGATGCAGTAGCTGGGCATGGTTGCAGCACTTCGCTGTCTAGTTTTGAAGGGGTTCGGAGGGGGCTGGGGGAAGGAAGGGTGGCATCCTGGATTCTTAAACCACACACGTACCGATGAGAGTCAGGGCTTGCCGGCTTGGCTTGCAGCTGTCTCTGTATTTTGTTCCATGAGTACGGTTGACTGTGACAATCCCCCCCCCCCCCCCAGCACCGTGGACAGTGCAGCCCTTGCCATATATGGAGAGTGCGAAGGAGGAAGCAGGAAGGGTCCGCCTGTCTGAGAACAACCTTGCTGGGGAAACTCTTCAGGAGAACTTGTCAGGGATGGTGGCTTCTGCACCCCCAGCCCCACATGTTGTGTTGTGCCACAGAGGAGAGCTGGGAAACGGTTTCTATTTGGATACTCAAGTTTGCGATAATGATGGGCACAGAAGGCATAAAACACACTTCGGATAACAAGCCAATTTCTTCTTCCTAAGTTAGGAGGGTGTTTATGTATGCGGGCGGGTGATATAGTATTGATCTGTAGAGGCAAGCGTTTTAAGGAAGGGTTGGCCTTACAGCATGAGCAAGCACACAAATTGCCTGCAAAAGAAGGCTTAATGTTACCAAAGGAGCTCATAGGCAACATTTTTGTGTGTGTATACACACACACAATCTCTCTCTCTCTCTCTCTCTTTGTCTAGTAAATCATTGTCTATATCTACCTATATTAATTACAATGCAAACTGTGTATATATGTATGTGTATACTTACATGTGCCATAAATGGATTTCATTTTTGTGTAGTGTTGAAGTCCATAACCTTCCCCTTTTCCTTTTTTGTTTTAAAGTGTTTTCTGGTTGCTTGTAACCCAAGGTTTTTTTTTTTTTTTACTGTGAAACAGAAACACACAAAGAGTGTAATGGGAAAGTCTATAATATCCGGCTTTTAATTCCCAAAGGTTCAGCTTATGCATGAAATATTATATGCTGTGTACTGTTCAGCTCATCTGGATATACGGCCTGAGCTGCAGACTGAGAATTGTTTGTATTGCATGTGATAGTTCTAAATAATTATGTGCATGGCTTTTCTGTCTTTCTACCCCAATCATCTGTGCAAACGTCCTGGTCAATAAAACAGTGTCTGTTATATACCTGGACCCTCAACTTATCCTGTTGTCCTGGTGGTAACATCTAAAGAATCCACTGAGTTGTTTTCTCAAAGAAGCTACCTCTTGAGACTAGTTAAGAGGCTCATGATAGCGACCTGGCAATGCCGGGGGGGGGGGTCTTGAAATTACTAGGTACAAATTACAGTCTAGTGACGGTCCTGGAAACAGGATGTTGGAATTGAAGGAAAATCTTACTATTCATAGATCCTTGTTCATGTTTCCAGAGTTATTTTGAAAAATGCTGTCATTTCCCCCAAATGATGTGATAGAAGGGCACAATGCAACTGATAGGGGGAAGTAACGCTTGTCGCTGCTTTCAGAATAAATTTCGGCACCCTTGTATTTGAGACTGACATCTCAGTTGAAAGAGACTATCCTCCACTGATTGAATAAGAAGCTCCCCCCCCCCCCAAAAAATATGCAGGTGTTTGAGTTTTTTTGGAACAGCCCATAAAGTCTTCAGTATCTTAAACACTTGGAACATAGTGGGCAAGATAGAAAACCTCTGTGCTGGAATGTGAACCATGCCTAATTCCTGTAAATGGAATGGGGATCAGAAACACAGCAGAGGTGGGTGAGAAATATGGAGATGGCAAACTTTTCCTCCTGCCTGTTCTTTCCCTTCCCGTGCATCTGCTTCTCCTAGCTGCTTCCAGTCAGAGCCTCACCTGGGGTGGGGGGTGGGAAGGCAGTCGGGGAAGGAAGTACCCAGGAGGGGGATGTGTGGGTGAAGGAACAGTTCACCCACCATCCTACTGCTATACAGGGATTCAGCAGTGACCCGATTGCAACCCATGGGTCTGCCGCTGTCACATCTAGCTAAGTTCCTCAATAGAACATGGTATGCATGGTTACAAACCCTAGTATGCTGGTCTTTGAAACAGCCTTTGTCTGTCACTCACTGTGACACAAGAAATTCAAGGGGATTCCTTGAAATAATATGGGTTGTCTTTCAAACTACATGTTGCACAATAGCCAAGGACGTGTGTAGCAGCGGCAAGGAACTTCCCTTAGCTTGTGGGCTTTCTGTGTGCAAACAGTCATATAAGCTCTGCTTAAAGCTATTTTATTACTAACACCTACAGTATAGGATTAGATTTCCCTTTAGCATTTGCTCTGCAGCAGAACGCACATTACAGCGTGGTCTGCACCGCTGAACAGAAGAAAGTGCATTAAATAATGTATCACTGCTAAACTGTAGCATGATGTCACCGAGACTAGTCCACATTTAAGGATCTATGCTGTTTTAGGCATTACGTGCAAAAAGTGGTCTCTTGGACATCAACTCATAACCCGAACTAATTGGCTGGGTCTATCTATATAACTGTATTTACTGATGTCCGGTGGTGGTGTGATGTCACGTACAGTATAGCGATATTATCCCTTTCGCAGATTGGTTGTCATTACCCATACGACTAAAGGAGGAGCCAAAGTAAACAACATCACCATGTCCATCAAAAATGGTAATGATCAGCATCAAGTTTCATTTGGAAAAATCTCTACCTCTGCTGAAATATCTAGTTTTGACTCAGACAGAAACAGGCCAATATTCTTTATGGCCCTAGACCTAATGTTTAGACTCAGAAACATTTACGGTCATCTATAAGAGAAAAAAATATATATAACTCTTATCCTAAAAAAAAAAAAAAACAACTGTTAGTTTATTCTGTAATGTTAGGGACTCAGATCTGACCCAGAGTTCCCATCAGGATTTAGAAGGAGAGGAGATTGGATTTTCTGGGGCTGAATCCAGGAAATAAAGGAGCTAAAACTTTATCCACCTTTATATTATTTATTTATAAATTAGACTTTCAAACTGCCCTTGTCTGTACACACAAGGCTCAGGGCGCTGAATAATAGCAATGACTATATGACTATACCCAGTAGAGCTTCGCCTGCTAAATTTCTGTGAGCCTGGCTGCTGTTAAAGGCACAAAAGAACCCGGAGGGGCAAAAAAATGGCAACCTACATCTCCCTGTGCTGAAGTTTTCCTCAGATTTCTGCATAACCCAAGGAGGAAAGTGGAAACTCTCAAGATCCTGGGGTTCCAGAATGCTCAAAAGCATCTAATGCTAAGCTCTTTGTCTCTCAGAGTTCAATATAGCCTGCTTCATTTTCTGACCCCAAGACCTCTTGAAGTGCAGAATCTCCTAGCGGGAGAGATCCTTCCTTGCATTCTTCTTGAGGTAGATTTCTACCTATACTCGGCTCTCATGAGTTGCCCAGGGTCTTCAAGTCTCCTGGGTTTTAAAGTCTTTCAAAGTTAAGCCTTCCATACTTGAGTAGCAATGGACTATGACACTGTCAAAGGTGGAACCAAACATGGCAAGCGTGCAGATTCTATTGCAAGATGGATGCACAAATTCCCTTGTGATGTAAAAATTATCCCATTTATTTATGCAGTTTGTGGGGGAAGGTGTCTATTCCAGGGTAGGGGTGTGAGAGACTTGTATCTGGATAGCCAGGAAGCACTGCTGGTTGCCAAGCATCGACCATCCTCATTCTTCTTCCTCCACTGCTATCTTCTGAGTCAAGACTCTTGGCCACCCAATTGAATGACAGAAGCAGTGGAAGGAAGAACAGTGGGGAGAGGAAGAAATGTTTCTGCTTCTCTTTTTCCTAAATATGTCCCTGAGAGTCTCAAGAAGCACAAGTAGCACCGGCTATTTAGCCAAGGAGTCTTTTCTTAGGAACAACCTCTGTAATGGTTGGCCTAGTTTTTAAATTGAAGGTTTTGAGAAATGTTGAGAAATTAATTTCTTTTGGTTTATTTATTTGTTCGATTTTTACAAGACTCAGTCCCAAGGACTCTACATAGCTTCATCTTATCAAATTTGTATATGCCCAGCAAGCAATATTCTGGGAGGATTCTGGAATACTTGGTTGTAGGAGCAATGGTAACTGAAAGGGGGAAGAATAATCTGTATTAGAGATTGATGTTAAGGATCTCAAAGACAAAAGTCTTACCCTCTTTCTTTCATCTTTCGTTTGTTAAAGGGCAATGCATTTTTCTCTCTTCCTTCTCAACTATAGTCACTCTAATACCCCTGTCTTTCTTCGGAATTCCAGAATAGCTTTGGACTAGGAAAAATAATTCAAGATAATATACTTCCTACACTCTTTTGGTGTAATGGTTAAGTGTGTGGACTCTAATCTGGGAGAACCGGATTTGATTCCCCACTCCTCCACTTGCGCCTGCTGGATGACCTTGGTCAAGCCATAGCTCTGTACCAGCTGTTCTCTCAAGGACAGCTTGGCAAAGAGCTCTCTCAGCCCCACCTACCTCACAGGGTGTCTGTTGTGGGGAGGGGAAGGGGAAGGAGTTTGTAAGCCGCTTTGAGACTCCCTTGGGTAGTGAAGGGCAGGGTATAAATCCAATCTCCTCTTCTTCTTCTTCTCTCTTCTTTATCTGGTTTCTTTTCTATTTCCAAATTATGCACTCCTATATTTTTTTACTATATCAAAAATAACTTGAGATTGTGCTTTGAAATCTCCTCCCTTATAGAATGTTTGCCCCTTTGTTCCTAAGCTGCTTATTGTGATGACCACTAACACAGATTGTTCTAAAGACAGAATCGGGCAAATTCATGGAAGACCAAGCCTACCTGTGGCTAATAGCCAGGATAGCTATAGATGGAACTCCCAAGTTTAGAGCCAGTCAAACCCTGGGAACAGTCAAGTGCTGGACTTCAGGAGAACATTCCTGAAAGCTTAAATCCTAGTAGCATGTAGATTGGATTTAGGTTGAGGCATTGTTGGGGATATTGTTAGGGAGTGGAGTCATAATGGGACTTGGGAAGATAATGCTGCCTCTCCTTTTCCAACTTGGCAGCTTCAAAATGCTCATTAGTTCCTGGTTTGAATCCATGGAGAAGTCAGAATGGCTGTTCCCATGATGCTTCTGCATGTTATCAGGCAGGCCAGTGAAGGAGATAGGGTGCCAGTGGTGGTGGTGGACTTATGTCCCAGCTGACTTATGGTGACCCAGTAGGGTTTTCAAGGCATGAGACATTCAGAAGTGGTTTGCCCTTGCCTGAATCTGCCTCTTGGCCCTGGCATTCCTTGGAGGTCTCCCCTTAGGGCCTCCCTCAGTGGTCAATATTACTATTGCAAAACAACACACATCCAGAAATAAATATATGAAAAAAGATTTTCTTTAAAGCCAGGTGTTTCTTTCTCACGTGATGTGCAATTGCTAAAAGTTTACACAGTAGGCCATGGATAACCTCATGGTAACTGCACACACTCTCCAAATTGTTTTGGTAACAAATATCCAATGTGTCTGGATGTATGTCTCTTCCATCAAAGGTAGTAAGGGGTCGAAATGCATATGGTCTACTGGTCATAAGATACACCCATCAATTGTATATGTGAAACTAACAGCTCTGTATGTAAAAAGTTTTAAGAGTCTGATATTTTGATCATTTCTTTTAACATATTTTATTTTTTACTAATGTGTAGACCATAATAAATATTTGTATTTTTATAATAATTTATTTTGTTAGCTTGACCCCCAGAATTTTAGTAGACCTTTAGATTAATCTAGGTAAACCATACTCATCACTGGTGGTTTGAGCTATGAAGCAATCAGGATAATTGCTCAGACCCCATGCTGGGGAGATGCTGGGAGGGGACCGCTTTGCAGCTACCATGACCTCCTTGCCTTGTTTGCCACCACCGCAGCTGTGACTCAGGAAGCAATGGTCCGGGACAGAGGTTAGGGGGTCTCCTTGCCACTGTGCAGCTGCCCTGGCTGCCCCTGCTTCCTCTTTGACACCACTGCAGCTGCAGCGGTGACTCAAAAGGTGAGGGAGAGGTTGGGGGGGGATCCCCTGACCACCATGCAGCTGCCCTCCCCCTGGTGCCCAGAAATGGAGTCAAGGTGAAGGGGAGACAGAGAGGGGGCACCGTGTAGTTCTTGCTCACTTGCCAAGCCTTTCCTTTTGTTCTTTCATGGTATTTTGATCCATAGATCTTGTGCAGCGGATACGCAGTCTTTATATTTTTAAGGAAAATATGGTGGAGAGATATTTGGCCACGGCCAGTGCAATGTTTAAATCACTATCCACCAATAGATAGGGGACTATGTTATCTTTTGGTACACTAGAGGGCAATAGGAGTTGTAGTAAGGGCATTCCAATAGCATATGGGACAAAGAGTCAGCCTTTTCCAGATCACATTGGCAAAGTCTGTCTGAATAAGGCAGATTACAATATCTCCCAGCTGAGGGGGCCACATTTAGACATGCGAGCATTAATATTCTGCAGTAACAAGGGACTGTTAAGTGTTTTATGTAGGCTGGAATGGTCGGAGATGGAAGGATACTGTAGAGCATACTCTTTGAGCTTGCATAACTGAGCTGGACTGAGGTCTTTAAAAAAATATTTATTTATTTTGCTTTTTAGACTACTCTCCCCTGTATGTTGGGCTCAGGGTGGTGAACAGCATTTCAATAAATACAATTACATGTAGGATTAAAACAAAACAATAAGTTCCACAATTATTCCAGATGATGCTTGAAGGACCAATTGATGTCCTTACCCCATGGGGGACAGGAGATAGGGGAGGCCAAGCTCAATGAAAAACTGTTGCTGTCCTCAACTGTAGGCCTGGCGGAACATCTTTGTCTTACAAACCCTGCAGAACTGCACCAGTTCCCACAGGGCACAAAGGACATTTGGCCACAGAGCACAAAGGACATTTGGCCAAAAAAGCCCTGGCTCTGGTTGAGGACAGCTAGATGTCTCTCTGGCCAGGGGTCACCAGGAGGCTCCCCTCCCCAGAGCGTAATGCTCTTCTGGAGGTATACCAGACGAGGCAGCCCTGCAGGGGTCCTTTCGTAGAAAAAGAGGTGTAGGAGCTCATTAGCATAACTCATTAGCATAACTCATTAGCATATGCCACATTCCTTGACATCACCAGAAGTGTGTCAGAAAGGGATTGTCAGTTTCAGCCCCATTATATCCTATGGGCCATTGAAATCAATGGCAAAAACTCATAGGGTATATGAGGGGTTGGAGGAAAGGGGGTTTGAGGGAGAGGCTCCAAACTTGCAGGGTAGCTGCTGGGGCCTCTCCTCGAAATACCCACTAAGTTTCAAGAAGATTGGACCACGGGGTCCAGTTCTATGGGCCCCCAAACAGATTGTCCCATCCCCTCCATTGTTCTCTATGGAGGGAAAAAATGTTAACTTTTTTCCTCCCATAGAGAACAATGGAGGGAATGGGGGCAACCTGTTTGGGGGCCTGTAGAATTGGACCCCCTGGTCCAATCTTCTTGAAACTTGGTGGGCACTTCGAGGAGAGGCCCCAGCAGCTACCCTGCAAGTTTGGAGCCTCTCCCTCAAACCCCCTCCCCTCCAGTGGCTTTTAAAGTTGCAGCCGAATTTCGGCAGCAATTTGGCGGCGAGCTGAATCAGATTAGAGAATCTGATTCAGCCCGTGGCTGCCCTACTGGCCAGTCCTCGCTCCGGCCCCAATGGACCCCTGCTAGATATGCTGGTCCCAGACCGTTTAGGGCCTTAAAGGTTAATACCAGAACCTTGAACCTGATCTCTGGTATTCAATCTGGAGCCGGTGCAGCTTCTTGATAATTTGTTGAGTTTCGCTTTTTCCAAGTCTCAGTATATCCTCCACTTTTTAGACCAGGACAGGACATCCAGCAAGAATAGAATTGATCTTGATTGAGCTCATAGAGCAATCCATCCTTCTTTGTGAAGAAAATGACCTTTAGTCTATGTTTAAATGCATGCTTTGGCTTCAATAGAGTCCTGGCCCAATTCTAGTCTTCAAGCTATTCCAGTTACACATCTTGGGGTTCCTGTAATGCGGCGCAAAAAGTGGCCAAGAGGATGATCTAAATTTCCATTGACTTGAAGGATCCATATTGAGAGTCCATATAGGAGTTGTGGAATGGTTTTTATATTAAATGCATGGAGTCCTCCTGGAATTGTTGGTGCTGCTGTTTATTGTTACAATCCAAGATCAGAATTTGTCAACAGGTATAGTAATATAAAACAAATCCATTAATTACATTATCTAAACATATCTAGGCATTAAGTAGAACTGTATACTTAAATGAATAAAATTGTTAAAATGTAATTAAAATTTCTTTTTTTTCTTTTTTCTTTTTGTAAAGAAATTTTTATTTTTCAAAAACATCAAAATTAATACATTTACCTTATACAAATCCCTTTTTCCATATTATATAACATTTTGTTCTATTTGTACATTCTGTTTTTATCTTGTATTGGTGGTTTCCCACCACATCTGAAGCATAACACATTTTCCATTTTATCCAAAATAGTAATACTTATATCTATGATTATAATTAAAATTTCTTAAAAGGAGTTATAATTGTCTAGACTAGCCAGAGCGCAAAATCTTGCTACCTTGGCAGTAATTCTGTTGCAGCAGTTAGCTAAGAAGCAAGTGGAATAAAATTGGTTAGATCTGCCTGGATAGGCAGCAATAATTGGTGTAATATACTTTATTTGGATCTCCTGATAGTACTGACAATATAACGGAAAGTTCTCAATTTTCTCTACCAGTCTAGATTGACAGTGGCAAAGACAATTTACCTATGGGATATGACCATATCTCCCCTCCAAAAGAGCAGAGGGGAGAATGTTAAGTTGTGCTAAAGTAAAAGCTCTGTGGTATTTCGGAAGTTCCAACGAAAAAGATAAATGGATAGAACAAAATTTTGTTTTCTGTTACCCACTGAGCCAGTTTGGTGTAGTGGTTAAGTGTGCGGTCTCTAATCTGGGAGAACCGGGTTTGATTCCCCACTCCTCCACTTGCACCTGGCTTGGATGACCTTGGGCAAGCCATAGCTCTGTACCATCTGTTCCCTCAAGGACAGCTTGGGAAAGAGCTCTCTCAGCCCCACCTACCTCACAGGGTGTCTGTTGTGGGGAGGGGAAGGGAAAAGGAGTTTGTAAACTGCTCTGAGATTCCCTTGGGGAGTGGAGGGCGGGGTATAAATCCAATCTCTTCTTCTTCTTCTTCACTACCGGGACATACAAAGCTCGTGCTCTGTCCACTTGTAGAGAGGTGTCCCATATAACCTCTGTTCAATAAGTACTTAGGCTGTTTGGTAACCAAGGTGCCCTCCTGGAATATATCTGCCCACCTGCCAAGCCCAGCTAGCCCTGGCAAGACAGCTGGCTGGCAGTGGGTGAGCGAGCAGGTACACTGCAGCATATCCTCCCCCTCTTTGTTATAGTCCTCACTTGTTGCCAACAGAGAGAATCTGTGCCTGCACAGCCATCCATTCCCACTGGCTGGCTGGCTGGCATGCCAGGCTGCAGCTGCTTAGGAAGAAGTCAGCATGTGTGCACCCATGGGTGCATCACATGTTCCTTCTTCTCCGCTGTCCACACTGCAGCCATTCTCACTCTGCATGCTGCCTGCCGCTGCAGCAGCAGCAAGCAATTTACAGATGATAGTGGGGATAAAAAGGGTGAGTGGGGCCCTGTCCTATGGCTCAAGACCCCAGAAACATGAAGAATACTTCTGATTCTCATGTTCTTTGGGAATGGAAAGTACACAAAAGTAATGACCTGAGTTCTGTAGTGGTTCCATTGCATTTTTAGCTGTTCGGCAATAGCTGTGTGAATTCTGAGCACGTTACAATGAATAACGGGGGGGGGGGGGTGAAGTGTACTTTGATGTTCTCTCTTGACGACTTATAGCTTGGGGGACTACCCTGGCTTTTTTGCTTGCAGTAACAACAAGTACCATTCTATGAAGCTCTGCACAGAAAAATATCTGTTTTGCTAGGCCAGGTATTTCTGCATTGAAAACACTGCAGTTTCCTCAGATCTATTGATTTCTAAGTTCATGTCTCATTATTTGCTACCAAGTAGTACCCAAAGTGGTACATAGCATGGTAGTAAGACAAAACAATCACAAACATTTAAGTAATGAAGCCATCAAGAGTTCAGTTATCAGAGATATTAGGGGAAAACTTTTTGATCTCCCAAGCATTTTTTGTTAAAACAGCAGCTGTGGAGGCTTCTTATTCAGACTGAGGCCATTGTACAGGGAGGGAGCTTCAGATCATTGGTCCATCTAGTTCAATACTGTCTACTCAGATTATCAGAGACCCTCCAAGATCTAACAGGTCTTTCCTCTTACTTTTGACTTGACATCATTCAACCAAAGATGCAAGGGATTGAACCCAGGACCGTCTGTGTGCGAAGCATGAGCCATGATTGTTAGTTTTTCAGATTTTAGCAGTAGCCTTATTGTCAACAGTATGCATTTATACATTTGATTGTTAAGTAAAACATTAAAGTATTGTTGCATTCACTAAACGAACCCCCAACTAGCTATGACATTTTCTCTTGAATTGAGCAGCCTGTTTCATCTTTCTTTGGTCTGTCTATGTTTTCTTGTAGCTAAATACAGGACTTTTTTTTTCTGGGGGAACACTCTGGAACGGAGTCCTGGAACCTCTTCAACAAAATTCTTTTTAAAATGTTTAAAAGTTCATGAGTTTTCTATAGACAGATCAAAAACCTCACTTCCCTCTTGGGAGTTTCGTGTTCCGACACCTCTTTTTCAAAAAAAGAAAAGGAAAGAAAAAGCCCCAGCAAAATGAAATAATCTCTGTATGTCAGCCCAGTACTTCCCACAGTACAGCAGCACCAGCAAAATTAGTTGTGGCTTTCAGGAGCATGGTAAGTGATTAAACAGCTGGGGTTATAAAATATATAAGATCAGTTCCTTCTTAAATGCACCTTTTTAGCAAGAGCTTCACACCAAGTCATTTATTCAAAGCCCCGCTGATTGATAGCAGTGCTTGCACGCCAAAGCTGCCTGCTCAGGAGGTTTCATTGAGAATGAACCTTCAGATGTAAATGCACAATTCACAAATGCAAAACTGTCCCCCCCCCAACGACTTCAGTTTTGCCCCCCCCCAAAGCTGGAGCCCTATAAATACAAACAAATCCTGTAGGTAAATTGATTAACCATGCTACATTGATCCTGTTCAGAATAATTATACCATCTCAGCAGAAGGGTTTTCCTTAGTACGTGATCCCCTGTTTTCAAGACGGTTCATTTTTAAAAAAGTAGAAGGATGGGGAGGGGGAGGGAGCAAGGATGCCGATGACGTAAGTGGGCTTGTTAAAATTCACATCACGCATGATTCTGGCAAACCCCTTTTTCAGTCTCCTTTTTTTGCCTCTCATTAAGTCAGTACCTGCTTTGTAGCAATGTGTCATGAAAAGGGAGTCTCCCACACTTGCAGAGAATGATGCATAAAATTGGAAAGCACTGGTGGAGCACCAGAATTTTTATCACCTTCCAGCCAAGTAGCTCTGCATCCATTAAATATGTTCCCTCAGTGTTTTCTCCTTTCAAAACCGGTTTGCTACTTCAATGTACGGAGGGCAAAACCACACCAGAGAATTAAACAGTCATTCCCTTTCCCAGGGATTACTGGGAATTGTAGTTTTTAAGGAAAATGGGGGGGATCCTTAATGAAAAGTTCACCGTTCCTTTGCATGCCAGAGCTCTCAAGATTCACTGTAGCCAGGATGGCTAAACAGACGGAAAACCAATTGATAAATTGGCACTCGGATAATCTGAAATTGTGAGTATTATGAGTTCTCCTGGGATAATTCCTCATTATTTCATTTTAAAAGTCTCATCTGTTTTCATAATAAATGGGTTAATCCAAGACAGCAAGGAGCTACAAGCAAGGAGCAGAAACCGTAAACATTTAAAACCTGAGGGATAATCATACACAGTATTTCTTATGAAATTCCATCCACCTCAAAAATATACTTAATAAATAACTAATGCAGTGGCTCAAGTGGTTAAGACGCTGAACCGCAGACCGGAAAGTCGGTAGTTCAGCAGTTCGAGACCCGAGTGCTGCATCACAGGGTGCATTCACACTTGCAGATTTGAGCTGGCTACAGCCGGCTCCAATCTGCACGTTTACACTGTAACAGCTGGCTCTCATCCCCAGCCGTCACTCAGGCGCGACAAAGTGTCTGAAATCCGAGACCAGCTCCCCTGCTGGTCTCAGCTATCCTCTTCTGCCTGCAGCCGCATTTGTGTGCTGTGTAAACGCTGAGCCGTCTCCAAGGCACTTCCGAGTAACCCCCCTCCCCTCCCCGCCTCTGGCTTCCGCTTTTCGTCCACCATTTTTTCTTGCATTTAGTGATATTCGCATGAGCGCCCATACGAACCTACATTTAAAGGACAGATGTGCAAATGGAGGCTAGTTTTACCGTGTACATGAGTTTGCGGTCACGATGAGGCTATTTTCGGGTTGAAATAGCACAGTGTTTTCAAGTGTCTAAAGGAAGCAGTGATTTGGTTCGATGGTGCTGCGCATGCGGGAAAATTTTTTCCCATCCGCCTGCATGAGCACTTCTGCGCATGCGCAAACGGCGAAAAAAATAAAAAAACCCTGAAACCCACCCCCACCCCCATTGTTAGTGTGAACATGGGGGAGCCGCTTGAAGGCGACACGAGGAGAGGTTAGTGTGATCGTGATTTTACGGAACCAGCCGTTTGCAGCCGGCTCCAGCAGGCTCCAGCACTCCAGTGTGAACACAGCCACAGAGTGAACTCCTGTCTCTGGCCCCAGCTCCTGCCAACCTGACAGTTTGAAAGCAAGAAATTGCAAGTAGATAAATAGGTACCACTTTGGTGGGAAGGAAACAGTGCTCTGTGCGCCTCGGCATCTAGTCATGCCGGCCACATGACCACAGAATTGTCATTGGACAGTGCTGGTTCTTCATCTTGGAAACGGAGATGAGCACTGCATCCCTAGAGTCAGAGTTGACTGGCTTTCGAGCAAGGGAAACCTAATGAGAGCTGCTTCCAGTCAGAGTGGACAATACTGAGCTCAGTGGCTCAATAGCTTGACTCAGTATAAGGCAGCTCATCAGAAAGAGACTGTGGTTTAGTGGTAGAACATCTGCTTGGATGCAGGAGGTCCTAGATTCAATACCTGGCATTTCCAGTAAAAGACTGCGGGTGATGAAAGACCTGTGGCTTGAGGCCAATGGCCTAATTCAGTGGCGGAGTATCCACTTTGCATGCACAGGGTTCCAAGGTCAGTCCCCAGCATTTGCAGTTGAAAAGATCAGGTAGTAAGTGGTGTTAAAGTCCTGAGACAGAGTAGACAATAATGACCACGATAGACTAATCTAGTGGTGCCGTGCCTGGCAACCAGAAGGAATCCAGGAAGGCGGGCTTGTGGGTTCCATCAAGTGACAGCGTGACATTATTTCCAGGGAAGAACCAGAAATGATATGGCACCTCTCTAAGAACTACTGGGAACTCTGTGGTAAAACCATAGCCTTTCTTGCAGTTTCTAGAACACGATGACATCTGTTTCCCACAGAAGTTGTGTACCATAATCACTGATGGCAGTTTTTAACACTGCTTTTCTCCTGCAGGCTGCAGAAGTAGTAGTGGAAACAGGTGCCGGGGCGGGGATCTCCTACCCTCAGTGGGAAACTATGAGCCTTACCCAATGACCCAGGCACCTGGTGGGACCAGTCTTGCCTAACTAACTATGCACATCATAGTAATTTGCAATGGAGATTCCGTGTAGTATGTTCAAACTGGCTCAGATACCCAGGAAAACTACCCTGTTAAGATGTGGGTGTGTTTGAGGAAGGAGAAAAGGTGCAGTCTCTCCAACAATTCACAAATAAAAACAGGAATACACTTGTAATATCCAAATTCTCTTGCCAGTGATGTAGTTTGGTGTAGTGGTTAGGGACAGTTTGGTGTAGTGTTTAGGAGCATGGACTCTAATCTGGGAGAACTGGGTTTGATCCCCCACTCTTCCACATACAGCTGCTGGTGTGACCTTGGGTCGGTAACACGTTCTTTCAGAGCTGTCATCTCATGAACAGTTTCCGTCAGAGCTCTCTCCGTCCCACCTGCCTCACAGGGTGTCTGTTGTGAGGAGGGGAAGGAAAGGAGATTGTAAGCCACTCTGAGACTCCTTCGGGTAGTGAAGGGCGGGGTTCAAATCCTGATCTCTGCCTTACCCTCTTCCCCAGCCATTAGATCCCACTGAAGACTCTGCTGTACCATCTGCATGCCTTTACTTGGTAAAAGCCTGCCTTCCAATGTAGTAAAGACCCTTTACTTTAAAAAAAATATACCTGAAAAATAATCTAAAATATGATCTCAGCAACAATGATGTGTGAAATGACAGACTGTGTGTCACATGGTGCCTTAGTTCTCATCTGCGCGCACGGAGCTACATGTGCACTAGAAAGAGGTGCACCTAGAAACAGAGGCTTGGATCCCCAGCCTTGCTTCTGTTTTCACAGTACACTTTTACATTTTAGACCTACAATATAACACGCCTTGTATTCTACGGTCCTCTGCTTCTTTTAATGTACTGAAAAGCACCTTGCATCAGAGGAAAGCACTGCAGAGCAAAAGACATCTTCACAGTAGAGTTATGCAGGTGGAAGCTCGGGACCCAAGCCATGATTTCTAGGGCGGGAGATGTACTCAGAAGAATAACTCAGGCACTGCACGCGTGTTGTTTATTTATTTATTTATTGTTTATATTTGTGTCCTGCCTTGCTGGACAAGCTGGCTCAGCACAATGAGGAGGGGATATTTTACATCTGTGGCTGTGTGAATGTTGTTGTTCAGTCGCACAGTCGAGTCCGACTCTTCGCGACCCCATGGACTACATCACGCCAGGCCCTCCTGTCTTCTGTGGTGTTCTGGAGTTTGCTTAACTTCATGTTCATTGCATTGATAACACTGTCTAACCATCTCATCCTTTGCCCTCCCCTTCTTCTTTGACCTTCAATCTTTCCCAGCATCAGGGTCTTCCCCAGTGAGTGCTCCCTTCTCCTTTGGTGACCAACGTATTTGAGGTTCAGCTTCAGTATCTGGCCCTCCAGGGAACAGTCATGGTTGATTTCTTTTAGGATTGACTGATTTGATCTCCTAGCAGTCCAAGGGACTCTCAAGAGTCTTCTCCAGCACCATAATTCAAAAGAATTTATTCTTCGGTGCTCAGCCTTCCTTATAGTCCAACTCTCGCAGCCGTACATCACTACTGGGAATACTATGGCTTTGACCATACGGACTTTTGTTGGCAGGGTGATGTCTCTACTTTTTGTTATACTGTCTAGGTTTGCCATCACTTTTCTTCAAGGAGAAGGCATCTTTTAATTTCATGGCTGCAGTCACCATCTGTAGTGATCTTGGATCCCAGGAAGGTGAATTCTGTCACTGCTTCCACGACTTCCCCTTCTGTTTGCCAAGGAGTGATGGCGCGGGATGCCATGATCTTAGTTTTTTTGATGTTGAGTTTCAAGCCAACTTTTGCGCTTGCCTCTTTTACCCTTAGCAAGAGACTCTTGAGGTCTTCTTCACTTTCTGCTATTAGAGTGGTATTGTCTGCCTATCGGAGGTTGTTAATGTTTTTCCCAGCAATCTTAAATTTGGCTTGTGATTCATCCAGGCCAACATTTCACATGATGTACTGTGCATATAAATTAAATAAGCAAGATGACAGTATACATCCTTGTCGTACTCCTTTTCCTGTGCTAAACCAATCAGTTGTTCCATATCCGGTTCTAACTGTCGCTTCTTGACCCTTATACAGGTTTCTCAAGAGACATGTGAGGTGGTCTGGTACTCCCATCTCTTTAAGAACTTGCCATAGTTTGTTGTGATCCACACAATCAAAGGCTTTAGCATAGTCAACAAAGCAGAAATAGATGTTTTTTCTGATACTCTCTTGCTTTATCTATAATCCAGCGAATGTTGGCAATTTGATCTCTAGTTCCTCTGCCTCTTTGAAACCCAGCTTGTACTTCTGGCAGTTCTCTATCCATGCACTGCTGAAGCCTAGCTTATAGGATCTTGAGCATGACCTTGCTAGCGTGTGAAATGAATGCAATTGTGTGATAGTTTGAACATTCCTTGGCATTGCCCTTCTTTGGAATTGGAATGTAAACTGACCTTTTGCAATCCTGTGGCCACTGTTGTGTTTTCCAAATTTGCTGGCAAATTGAATGCAGCACTTTAACAGCATCTTCTTTTAAGACTTTGAATAGCTCAGCTGGGATACTATCATCTCCACTAGCTTTGTTGTTTATAATGCTTTCTAAGGCCCATTTGACTTCACATTCCAGGATGTCTGGCTCGAGGTCAGTGATTACACCATTGAGATCCTTCTTGTATAGTTCTTCCGTGTATTCTTGCCATCTTTTCCTAATCTCTTCTACTTCTGTTAGCTCCCTACTGTTTTTGGCCTTTATCATGGCCAGCTTTGCATGGAATGTTCCCTTGCTTTCTCCAGTTTTCTTGAAGAGATCTCTAGTCCTTCCCATTCTATTGTTTTCCTCTATTACTTTGCATTGTTCATTCAGGAAAGCCTCCTTATCTCTCCTTGCTGTTCTCTAAAAATCTGCATTCAGTTGGTTAAATCTTTCCTTTTTACCTTTCCTCTGCTGTTTGTTAAGCCTCATCAGACAGCCACTTTGCTTTCTTGCATTTCTTTTTCTTTGGGATGGTAGTGATTGCTGCCTCCTGCACAATGTCATGAACCTCCGTCCATAGTTCTTCAGGCACGCTATCTGTCAAATCTAGTCCCTTAAACCTATTCTTCACCTCCACTGTATATTCATCATGGACGTGATCTAGGTCAAACCTGAATGGCCTACTGGTTTTCCCAACTTTCTTCAGTTTATGTCTGAATTTTGCAATGAGAAGCTCATGATCTGAGCCACAGTCAGCTCCAGATCTTGTTTTTACTAACTGTATAGAGCTTCTCCATCTTTGGCTGAAAATGAAATGGCACTGCACACTAACAATGTCTTAATGAGGTATCTTCAAAAGACAAACTAGGGATACTGATTTTCCAGGCAGGGAGGTTGGAAAACAGCTGGAGTGTGTGAAGGTAGAATAAACTGCCTTCGACTAAGGAACCTGAAATTTTGGTCCATTCTGCATCTAGCATTTGCTCTGCTGTTTTACCAAACCCACATTGGAACAGAAATTCCCCTCTGCATTGCATGCCACTTTCACTCTCTTTGATTGTTGGATTTTATTATAGCCTCCACACTGCATGCTGGTTTCACTTCCCTTGACCCCTCGGTTTTATGGTACCCATCTGCACTGATTTATTTTGCAGTCACTACAGTGTTGGCCCGGGGTATTTGAGTGTGGTTTCAAGCCGCGTCTTTTTCTGTTCTAGTGTGGGTTTGGTAAAAACCATGGAGCGAATGCTAGATGCAGAATGGGCCTTTGATGTTTTAGGCCTGCCCAAGCTGTGATTGACCAAGTCAAATGCAGCCTAGTAAAGCGTCAATGTGCTCTCTTCATCTGTTCTGATGCCTGTCTGGGACAACTAAACTGGGAACTGTCAAGTCCTCAGAAGAGCTGTATTGCCAGAATTATAGGACAGCTCACAGGTCAGTTGTACGACTTGTTGGGATCAGATAAATATTGCAGCATGCCTTGAGACTGTGCAAGAAGGTGTGTGTGTGTGTGTGTGTGTGTGTGTGTGTGTGTGTGTGTGTAAAGTGGCATCACGTTGCCGCCAACTTCTCATGGGACTTTCAAGGCAAGAGATGTTCAGAGGTGGGGTTTTTTGCTGTTGCCTTCCTCTGCAGAGCGACCCTGGAATTCCTTGGTGGCCTCCCATCCAAATATTAGCCAGGGCTCAGCCTGCTCAGCTTCTGAGTTCTAATGAGGCCAGGCTAGTCTGGGCCATCCAGACAGATCCTGTGTTGTTGGTCTTTGGCTTGATTTCTTCTTAACAGTGCTGTCTCTCTTCTACCCCACATCTCACTTCTCTCCCCAAATCTGTGACTGAATCATAACCAATACTGTAGTGCATACTACTGGTGGGAGAATGTTTTGGCAGGCTTATGACAGGCATAGACAGAGCAGCATTCTGGAATCTACATGCTATACCCGACTCCCGAGTTATTTTTAGGCCTTGTTATTTCTGCCGTAAGGATTAAGGAGAGTCTGACTCTTGGAGGAGGCAGAACTGAAAGTGGGGCTTTTACAGTTCCCTCGTACTTACTTGGACTGGAAGCCAGCTTCAGAAATCTGATGGTGCAAAGTATTCCTTCCTCCACAGAGCTTGAAACTATTTTTGTTTCAAGTGGAGCAAAAATGTCGTGTTCAGATTCTATAAAGCCAGGACTGTTTCAGCTCTCGCTAAGTGATAGATTGTGTCACTTGCTTTGTATAAATCTTTATGAATATACAAAGCTACCAGACATGTAAGCAACCTTTAGGTGTTGAACGCATTTGTGACAAGGGCTGGATCTGACATAAATGTCACTTTGTTGGGCCAAGCCATGTGTGCCATAAAATGTAATATCAGAGATATAAACTTTATAAAGATCACGGGCAAACCCAATTAACAGTATTATTTTTTTACTCAAAATACAGACATGCTTTAAACATAACAGCATAAGCAGAGACCTGCTGGATCAAACCAGTGGTCCATCTAGTCCATCATCCTGTCTCACACAGTGGCCAATCAGTTCCTCTGAGTCTACGTAATATACCAAATGAGACCACCCCATAGATCTATACAGGGGCATTACAATATCAGCCGTTTCATTCTCAATCCCTTTCCTAATCATCCCTAAGTTAAGAGTTTGCCTTTTTTCACTGCTGCAGAACACTGGGTTAGAACATAAGAGAAGCCATGTTGGATCAGGCTAATGGCCCATCCAGTCCAACACTCTGTGTCACACAGTGGCCAAAAACACCAGGTGCCATCAGGAGGTCCATCAGCAGGGCCAGAACTCCAGAAGCCCTCCCACTGTTGCTCTGCAAGCCCCAAGAATACAGTGCATCACCCTGGAGGAAATGGCTACTTTGGAGAGTGGACTCCCTTGCATTAGACTCTGCCTCCCGAATTTCCAGGAAGTTCCCAATGGAGTTGGCGTCCCTAGTCAGGGCACTGGGCTCTGGTTGGGGAACCTGGGCACCGGGGGAGAAGCACAAGATCCAGCCCTGGAGAAGCCTCCCAGGGCATCTGTGGAACAGCCCACCAACCCAGCCAGGCTCCTCCCTCCCATGGCAGAGAACTGGCTGGGCCGAGTGAGGGAGGTATATCTGGTGCAACGTGGCTGGGCTCCGCTAGGGCCATCCTTAGGTCAGGAGGCAAATGTGCGGCTGCTGCCTCCTTTCCAGCAGGCATGATGGTGTAATGCAGCAGCAGCGGCAATGGCAAGGCACATCCTCCACCTCCAGCCATGCAGTAAGAGACTGCGGGGTGAGTGGAGGGAGGGCATGCATTGCACTGCACAAGGCTTGGGACGCCCAGCCCACCTGCACGAGGGGGCCAGCTGCACAGCTTGCTTCCTCTCCCTGCATAACGAAACTTGAAGCGGCTGCAGTTCCTGCCTCTTGTTTACCAACCAAGGCAGCCGATTCTCTCTCCCCACTCCCTGGAAGTTTGCAAGCAGCTGGGAAAGGAAGGCATTCACTTTTGGCACCATAGCGTCAGTGCTCCCAGGATGGAGAAAGACCAGGGGGCTTGCAAGTGTGGCTCGAAGGGGCAGGTTCGGCCACCCCCACCTCCTGAACGGCCTGGTATTTCCTTAAAGTCTCTCCCTGATTTCCACCCTCCCACTTCCACTGCCCATTATTCCTTAGTACTGGGGCAGTCTACATAATGCACAACCTCTGTCATCTGGCAATAAAGGTAAAGGCCCAACAGTTGCTCACGGAGTACTGGAGTCGGGAGGCTGGTTGTAGTGAAATCAGCATGGTAGTTTATTGCAGGTGAGACGGAACATAAGAATCCCTGGGCTCAGAGCCCTCTTTTATGCCAGTCAGAGATAATCCTCCAACCTCGCCCAAATGCCCTGATAGGACCTTACGATTGTGTTTACCTGGCATAGGTCCCCTGGGGGGAACCTAGGTCCGTGATTGGTGGCCAGTTAGGATCCGGCTCTCTATTGTTCTCCCTGGCCGAAGCTCGGCCGCTCCGCAGCTCTGCACCATGTGTGGACAACCACGTGATACATAACACCCACCCTCCCACTTCCTCTGCCCATTATTGCTTAGTACTGGGGCAGTATACATAATGCACAACCTCTGTAATCTGGCAATAAGGGTAAAGCCCAGACAGTTGCTCATGGGCCAGATAAGAGCCCTGGATGGGCTGACTTCGGCCCATGGGCTATATGTTTCAACACCTCTGCTTTAGAAAGACTTGCAAGACCTTCTTGTGTCAAAAGGCACTTCCTTGACTGCTGTTACCTGTGCTGAGACTCTAACAGTGCAATCCTCAGATGCCCATTGCTGTCAGTGGACTTAGAAAGCTATAACTCTGTTTAGGATTGCACTATGGATGTGTTTGGTGGGTTTCTCTCTGAATCTGGTTATCAGGGCTTTTTTGATAGACATTTTCTACTTTTCTTATTTTGTTTCTTATTTTGTTTTTAAATTGTTGTATTTTAAATTGTGGATATGTTGTTATAACTCCTTGAGCTCCTGGAAAGGGAGATTATACATTTTTTTAAAAAAAGAAATAATTTAAGAAATTAGTCAGTCATGGTCCTTCTAGCTCAATATCAAATTGCAGTGGTTCTTTGATGGCCCATATAGGGATTTCCCCCATTCCTTTCTTGCGCTGGATTTGTTCTGCCTTGACTTTCACTCCTCCTGAATTCTGACTTAACAATAGGGCTGTCAAGTCAGCCCGGGGAGCGGGGGATCCCCTGCTAAAGGGGTTCCCAATCCGCCGGCCAAATGCTGGAACCCCACCCCCGACATCATCCAGCGAGGACGACGTAATGACATCACCTGAATTGACGTCAGCACATTGGGGGCGTTGCCAGGGCGACGCTCTGGCAATCGCCCCAAAACTCTATGATACCATAGAGTTTTGGGGCGATTGCCAGAGCGTCGCCCTGGCAACGCCCCCAACATGCTGACGTCACTTCCGGTTACATCGCTGGGCACGCGCGCTTTGCGCGCGCACCAGGAGAAACTCCTGGCCGGAGGAGGACTCCCCCCTGCCAGTGAGTTTTGAAGACTTGGCAACCCTACTTAACAAGGAGGACCTCCAAAAATTAATTCCAGAACTGGAGTATGTGGATCTCTTTCACTTCCTTGAGTTAATCTTTACCACCTATTCCATGTTAATGATGTGCAGGTCACACCAATAAAACATAGCAGTTCCTCAAATTTAGTATAATTTAATGTAACTGTTTGTATCATGCATCATGGATTATGCCCAGTGTTTTGCTGGTGTGGACATGCATTCCTGTGCGTTTATCAAACACTACAAAAAAAAGGATCTTGATACAAACGTGTACAGTCACATGATCAAGATTGCTTTTTTGTAACATTTCATCAATGCACATGCGCAATGGTAACATGAGGGTAAGGGAAAGAAATGAAGGAACTGCAAGCTGTGCACATGTAGAGAAAATCTGGGAATGAAGTCAAACAATATTTATTTAGTACTAGCCTGATACCTGTGCTTTGCTATGGTATTTAAGTTCCGGAAATCCAGTTATAATATTGATGATGTGAAGTTTGAAATGTAACATTTGTTGTAGGAATTCTAATGGAGAAGATTGTAGTGTAAAAAATGAAGTGAGACATATGTACTGTTTTTTCTCTCTCTGCTGAAGGACCTCTTTGTAGACCACATTGGTGGTTCTGCCCTCAGGTACTTAAGATCACCAGGCTGCTTGGTGAGTTCACTCTGGAGCAGGCAACATAGAACTGTCCATTTAAGAAGCAGTCATCTGTCAAGTCAACTCCTGCCACCTTCCACAAAAGTGATGGTTTCTCTACTTGTGCTCCTGAATTGTTTTGCTGTAAGCATCCTACCTCCTCTCCTATACCTGACAGGCATTACTGCTGGGGCGGGCTCCCTCATGGCTTAAAGGCATCTGGGAGGCTGGGCCAGCAGCAGGGCTAAGGCAATCCTGATCTCCTACACTGCCATTAGCTCTCTGCAGTCTCCTGTAACTGTTTTTTAAATCTCAGAATGCTGAGCTCTGCAGCTGACCAATCAGAGAGTGGGGGGTGCAAGTAGGCAGCAGCCTGCCAGCCTCATAGAAATCAATGGGGGAGCACATTTCCCCTCTTTTAACCCACTTAGGTGTTGAATCTCTAAAAATCCCTTCTTAGTGAGCACCTACAGCATGGTAGGAGCACTCTCCCTGAATTTGGTGTTTCTAGGTCCAGCGGTTTGGCCTGCGTGTTGATTTTACGGTGAAGGGACTTTCCTATATATATATGTTTGTATTTTGCTTTCCTCTCAGTGGGGACCAAAAGTAGATAACAATGCATAGAGGAAAAATACAGTAGCAAACAAGGAAGGGACTATACAGCAGTCTTTGTTTCATTTAGTTGTGTTGGCCAAGCACTCCTGTGCAACCACTGATGAAATCCTGCACAGCACCCCAGCAGGATGGTGCTGTCAAAATACTGGCATCCAAGAGGCTTCTCCGGGGCTGCCAAGAATACAGTCACTTCTGGCTTCCACTTGCAGAAACTCTGGGGCCCTGGGCTGGAGAATTTGCTTACGTGTGAAGTCTCCTACTTATTCCTGTGATGTAGTGAATATATGATCTCCTCTCCATCCATTAGGAGGCCGTGGGGTTGTTGTAGAAGAAAGCTTGTCAAGGTTGGACTAGCAGGCAGCCTTCACTTGCCCCTAGCATCACTCATTATTATTGTACTCAGGAGAGGGAGAACAGAACTCTGCATACAAACTGTCCAAAGCCTACCACCTTCACGGACAGCGGTTGTGGATCGCTGTTTGACCAAGTAGAAGAAGAATTCATAGGGAAGCAAACTCTTCAATTTCTGTTGTGATAGCTACCCAGTGGTTCAGACAAAGGGGTGTCGTAGAGCAGTGAACCTCGGTTAGGCATTGGTTGGACTTAGGACTGAATAACTTAGTCCTTGGAGGCCGTGGGTTGGAGAACAGAACACTGCTTGATTCCAGCACTGCTATCTACAGTCGCTAGTCTGACCCTGGCGCTGCAGTGATCACAGTCAGGGGTCATTTTGAGCCAGAATGCGCAGTGACGCCGTTCTGGGAGTAACAAGCCCAGGAGGGGGCACATATGGTGATGCGCTGTGGAAAAAAGCAAAAGCATACTGACTTGATCTGTGTTTCCATGCTTGTTGTAGGGCAGCTTCCCTGCCAGAACAAAGGAAACCTAAAGTGTCTGTAGTCAAAGTGTAAAGCTGGCTCGCCAGCTCTGAGTTGGGAAATACCTGGAGATTTTTGGGGTGGAGCCTGAGCGGTGGGTGTTGCCTTCTGACACACTTCCGGTGATGCCAGAGAGTGTGTCATGTGCAAATAAGTTATGCTAATGAGTTATGCTAGTGAGCTCCTGCATCTCTTTTTCTACAAAATGACCTCTGATCACAATAATGTGGAGATGAGGATGCTCTGAAGCCGTAGGCATCTCATCGAAACTCAGCTTTGATCTGTCACAGTGCAAGCCTAAGAAAAATAACACCTTTCTTACGTCCACTGACTTCAGCAGAGTTGGTCAGCATGGCATTGTAAATACATGCACTTCCAGATGGCAAGCCTGCATTTGCTGTTATTTACTTGGAACCACGGAGAACAGCACCACTGTGGAGAGAATGATAGGCAAGGAGGAGCAGAAGCCATCTCTTTGCTCTTCCATTAATGGCGCCGTGTTAAATTGGGGGTCTCGCTGTAGTCATCTCATCGCTAATCCTTCCTGGATACAGAATAATGGTCTAGCACGCCCAGAACATGTGTACTGGCCCCGAGGGCAGACACAACAGTTGCATTGAGAGAGCAGCCTACAAGCCCAGAACTTTCAGAAGACGCGTCATTGTGCGCTGACACGCTTCCGTGCCAGAGCACTGGGCCACTGCGTCTCATTGCCGGAGCCTCCCAGACTGTTCGCTTCAGTCAGCAATGAAGTCGGAGGCCTGTTTATCTCTAACCGGTCTTGACTCTGCATAAATTGCCCCTGAGAACATGTGTCATTGAAAGAGCCAGCAAAATGCTGACAAGGATTCTCAAGCAACAGCTGCAGATGCATAACTGACAGTTGCATTGTATTGCTCCTCCTGATATGTGGAGAGCGGGTTTTTGTGTTCCTCTTCAGCAGTCAGCTAATTTTATTATTCAGTCTTTACTGGGGACAAGATTCGAGGTTGAGTTTGTGAGTAACAGTGTGTATGTGTGTGGGGAGATTTAATTCTAATTAAAGTGCAAGTTGAGTAGTCTGGGGCAGAGCGTTATAATAGGGTCAGGACCACGGACTGGATGTAGACCGGAGTCGTTCCGGGAACTCCACGGAGAACTGGGAAGGAATATGGAAAGGGACACACAAAGGGCAAGAGGCAAACTCTAGTAAGGACAAGAGCTGGGGGACTGAAACAAAACAGATTAATTAAAAAATCTCCTCCTAGGATTTTTTTTTTTTTATGTACCTGAAGCTTCCAGCTAATGAATACTGCTGCAACTTTTTAAGGGCACGTGGACTCACCGAAGTGTTGGAATAAATATCTTAAAAATTATACTTTTTGCTGTCATTGTTATCCATCACAGAATAGGTTTTGGGCATGAAGGAAACTGACCTTTCTAGCCAGTTTGGCGTAGTGGTTAAGAGCGTGGACTCTAATCTGGGAGAACCAGGTTTGATTCCCCACTTCTCCACATGCAGCTGCCGGTGTGACCTTGGGTCAGTCACAAGTGCTCTCAGAGCTGTCCTCAAGAGTAGTCCTTGAAAGAGCTCTCTCAGCCCCACCTACCTCACAGGGTGTCTGTTGTAGGGCGGGGAAGGGAAAGGAGATTGTAAGCCGCTCTGAGACTCTGAGTGAAGGGTGGGGTATAAATCCAATCTCCTCCTCCTCCTCCTCCTCCTTTTTCTTCTTCCAAAGTGACATGGTGAATCCTTCAGTTCCATTGAAAGCCACTGCAAATTGTGCCTTAATGTTTACTTTGACATGACATCACTGTGGTTCAATTCTTTGTCCAACATCTGTAGGGCCTAAGTACATGATATAATGTTCCTAAGTTTGCCCCCGGGTAAATTTTATTAGTGTGTTTTTTATTTATATCCTGTCTTTCTCCCCAATGAGGACCCAAAGTGGCTTCCATCATTCTCCTCTGCTCTGTTTTATCCTTATAACAACCCTGTGAGGTAGGTTAGGCTGAGAGGGTGTGACTGGCCCAAGGTCACCCAGGAGGCTTCTGTGGCACAAATGGGGATCCCAGCCTGGGTCTGCCGGATCCTGGCCCAACACTTTCACCCCGACACCAGGCTGGCTCTCTTTGTCTCGCATCTGGGAGTCTGGCACTTCACAGGCGCACATGGCCCAATTCAGATTAGGACTGTGGCACATGAGGAGAGGGTTTAAGCCTTCTGTCTCCCCATATCATTTACCTGACCTGAAATGGCCCTGGAGGTATTTGGTCCACTGGGAAACTTAACACGTAGCCCATCAGTATACCCCGACAGGGCAAATAGCCGCTCTCCTTCTCCTTGAGCACCATGGACCCAGTCTGAGCTGGGCCCACTTACACCTGGGAAGCATGAAACTCCCAGATCACTTCGGTCAACCCGACCTGAGGATCTCCTATGGGAAAATGTCATTTGGTTAGGCCCTCAAAATATAGCAAAATCCAGCTCAGGGTATGCAGAACCATTGAGAGCTGCCCCTAATCTTGTGTGTTTTACAGCCCAAGAGCTCTGAGTGTAACTGAAGTAACCACAAATTATGCAGTCGAGTTTCCCGCATTTGGGGAAATCGCAGGGGTCAGCCCCAAGCATACCTGGCCTCTCTTGCTGTGATAGCTCTGTCTGCTTTGATAACAGAATGAGGTTTTGCATCCAGCCTCCTTAAGAGAAGCTAATCCTGGGCAGGACCATAGATATTTGGTGTCAGTCTCTTCTATTTTTGAAGATGCAGGGGATGCTTCCTTTATTTTGTTCAGAAAAAGGGACATGTGGGAATGTGCTTGGAAAGGTGATGGAAAAGGAAGGGGTCAATGGTCTCCCCCCCCTTTCTTCTTCCCCCCTGCAATGAATTAGTAGTTGGAGGGAAAGTGCTCCGAGAAGAAGTCCTCTGAGTCAAACCTCTACCCCACCACGCAGTCACAACAGCAGCAAAGCAGTCTTCCTCTGTCCCAAGCCTCCCAGGGGAAATAAGCTTTAAAAAGTCTGCCAAGAGGCTCAGACAGCACATGGAGCCTAGACACTTCTGGGGAAGCTGTCAGTGTAACCAAAGAGCTTCGCCATTCCCTGGAAGCAATGGGCAGATGACTGAAGAGACCAGTGCTAGCCTGAGAGTTCTTGGGCCAGTGCACCGTCAGATGGGAGAGGCTCTGGGAGACTGTAGCCTCCTGCCTCCCATGCTTACTTTACCGTGAGAGGGAGAAAGTGGATATAACAAAAGCATGCCAAAGGGAAGAAGGAAAGTTGCATCCCTTCACTGCTGAAGTGATCATAGTACATATGTGAGGGGTAGGGTTGCCAGCCTCCAGGTGGGGCCTGGGGATCTCCTGTTTTTACAACTTATCTACAGCTGACAGAGATCAGCTCCCCTGGAGAAAACGGCTGCTTTGAAGGGTGGACTCTATGGCATTGCCCCATACTGAGGCTCCTCCCCCCCAAACCCCACCTTCTCCCGGCTCCACCCCCAAAGTCCCCAGGTATTTTCCAACTCAGACTTGGCAACCCTAGTGAGGGGGCAGGTAGCAAGCTATGCTCCCTTTCCTCTCCCTTTCTGAGGCAGCGTGTCTCTGTCATTGGTACACAGCCCTAACGGTAATCCTCCTCCAGTTCAGGCACCCGAAATGTCGGCATCCCACTTTAAACAAAGGTAAATGAACATAATCTATTTGTTTTATCTCCATGAGCACAACACGTATACTTTCCAGGGACTATCATAATTTTGACAAGATTAAATTATGGGTTGGTTTTCAAGTGTAGGGTTGGATCCATCCGCAGAAAGACACCTGAAGAGCATGCTTGGATCCAATCCAATAGTTTATACAGTACAATAAAGTCTGTCACATACCAGGCGGAATCAGACACAAATGGCAGAGTCCTCGTGGAACGACATGTATTGCTCCACATCCCCGTCGTGTTCCTCAGCTTCACACCCCCATCAGTCGTGGTGTTATTCTCTGCCATTTCATTTTCTCGTCTCATTTGTGTCATGGCTAAAGATGGGAACCCAAACCTTAGTCAGTAGAGGATTCTCTCGGTGTATAAACAAGAATGAATTCAGGGACAACAAGACCGCAGAGAAACAGAAGAAGAGTTTGGGGTCTGGGCCTCCTTGCAAAATTATTTGCATATTACCCTCAGCCGAAGTCATAACTGCCGCTGCTGAAATGCATGCGAGACTACCTGTTCTCTGTGATGTTTAGTCAGTGATGGTTCAACCTACAGCTGGTCACCACGAAGTCCTCAAGTGGTGGCCATGCAATTCCTGGTTACATTTTGTATGGTTTGATTTACTGCATTTTACTCCACTTTGTAGACAAAAAGAGAGGGGGGACTCCCAAGGCTACCCCCCCCTGCAGACGGCAAACTTGTGCCGCTGTAGCTACAAGCCCAGGACGGGACAGGTGACACAAAGGTTGAACGGGGTTGCCTCTCATCTTGTCCAGAGGTAAAAAGGCCATGTTGGCTCTGTGTTTGTACAACAGTCTCAATGTACAGTGTGTATACTAGGGTTGCCATCCTCCAGGTGGGGCCTGGGGATCTCCTGCTTTTACAACTGATCCCCAGCTGACAGAGATCAGCTCCCCTGGAGAAAATGGCTGCTTTGAAGGGGGGACTCTATGGCATTGTACCATACTGAGGCCCCTCCACTCCCCAAACCCCACCTTCTCCTGGCTCCACCCCCAAAGTCCCCAGGTATTTTCCAACCTGGACTTGGCAAACCTAGTGTATACATTTGTTGCGCTGGAGTCAAAATAACCTTGGAATTCAAACCTCATCTGGTATGATGACACTTCACTTCTACTCCCACTGTTCCATAGGGAAAGCCAACATAGTGCAGTGGTTAGACTGTCGGAGTAGGGTTTCGGGGATCCACTGTTCTATCACCAAAGCTCCCTGGGTGACCGAGAGCCAGTTGCTGTCTCTACCTTGTCCTACCTTGCTGCTGTGGGGGTAAAATGGAGGAGAATGACATTGGAAGCTGCTTTGGGCCACTACTGGCAAGGAAAAGCAAAATAGATTTTTTTAAAAATGAAAGAGAAATAGTTTTTAGGAGCTCTGACCTGGGTGGCCCAGGTTAGCCCAATCTCGTCAGGTCTCAGAAACTAAGCAGGGTTGGCCCTGGTTAGCATTTGGATGACAGACCTCCAAGGGATACCAAGGTCACTCTGCCGGTGGCAGGCGATGGCAAACCCCCTCTGAAACTTCTCTTGCCTTGAAAACTCTACCTTGATAACCCATAAGTCAGCTGTGACTTGACGGGGGGGGGGGGGGGGGGAGAGAGAAGGAACAGGACCAGAAAATCAGAACTGTCCTCCTTCAACAGGGCTATTGGGGCATGTAGGTGGAATTTTATTCCCGTTTTACCTTTAAGGGAGGTCTGGGGAATGCCTTTTCAAACAGTGCAGGCATACCTTCCCTTACCACCACCCCATCTCAGTCAGCAGCTAATGTTGCTGAATTTTTTTTGAACTGCAGCTAATCTTGAACAATGACCAGCCATTGTGAGATTAAACATTATGTGAGACTTTTTAAGGTTTAAGAACAGATACAACCCTACAGGGCCAAAAAGCAGGGTGCACATTTAATAATAAAGACTTTTTAAAATAAGCAAATGTAAACAGTGATGACTATTACAGCCCATTCTTACATTAGGAGTCGTATGGTACCGGACACAGCTGTTGGAAAGTGAATGAATCCAACATATCGCAGGCAAAGAACACCGAACAGGGAGAGTCACTCTGGCCACAGGGATTGATACAAGGGATGTAATTAATGTTACCAACTGGTCAAGAAAAAAAAATATCCTGACCCTTTAATAAATGTTTAATTTGCAGACATGTTTAATATACAGTTGAAGTTTTTCATGGCTTGGAGCAAAATAAGATCTCCTGATAACTGCTGCAGATCAAAGCTGGAGAGACCTGTTTAAAAGTTGGCCTCACTAAGGGTAATAAGTACAAAAGTCATTTCCATGGTGGGGGCATGCAAACAACTCGATTTCTCCTCCACAGCAGACTGTGCAAGCCAGATGAGTCTGAACATGTGCCACTCTCATCAGCATTGGTGCACTGTGAAATGCTAATGGAGACATGGGCTAAAATTGGGATTGTACCTTGCATAATAAGCGTTGCTCTCGGATGCGCTTCTCATTTATTCAAATAAGAAATGCACTTGATAATCATCTAAATAATATAAAACCCAGCTGCTTTGCCCTGCTGTCTCTGCTATCTATTTTTTCAAATGCAAATCTCTCTGCAACAGAACTTTTGTTGTTGTTGTTGAAAGAAAGGAGACATGCCCTTGCTAAGCATTAGGAGGCAGCGAAATCGCATTCATGTTGATACGGCTTTGATCCAGTACTTGAAAAACTATTGATGTTCCAGCAAATGACTGTGAACAGATTTAAAAAAAAAAAAAATGGACTACCGTTTCATTAGCACAAAAATTCCTTAAAGTGGACTAAAACAGCCAGCTGTTCTTTAACTACAACGGCTCCCAGCACAAAAGCCCTGTTCATTTTGTAATCTGGATCCTTTCTTGTACCAGATTTCAATAAACTTTCTGCCGATGCTGCATTATTACTGTGGATATCAAAGATGTTTCCAAACTACTACTCTGTGATCTTTCTCTGAACTATTTTCTGGAAACCATGAATCAGCGGTAGAAACTGTTGAATAAGTAGGATCCTGATGGGCTACTTGGGGCTGGGGCTGCCGCTTATTGGAGATGGCATTCTTTAAAACTGATGCCATGGAAATGAAAAACACAGGATCCGAGGATGGTGCCATCGGGTGTGTGTCAAGTGCTGTCAAGTTGCTTCTGACTCATGGCGACCCTGTGAATTCATGACCTCCAAGATGTCCTGTCGTTCAGCCTTGCTCAGGTCTTGCAAACTGACAGCCGTGGCTTCCTTGATTGAGTCAATCCATCTCATATTGGCTCTTCTTCTTTTCCTCCTGCCTTCAACTTTCTCCTAGCATTGTTGTCTTTTCCAGTGACTCCCCTGTTCTAAACCACGCTAGTTCTACTCCTCTTCTGAAACCTTCTGTTGACTGGGCTAGTGCTGCCATTCTTCCTACTCCCCCAGAGATGTTGACAGGAGCAAGGGAAGAGCTTATTCAGGCAAGTCAAGTGTTGGCAAGGGTCCCAGATTAAACCCCGGCATTTCCAGTTAAAAGAAACAGGTAGTGAGCAATGTGAAAGCCGCCTAGCTGAGACACCATCAGAGACTTTCAGCCAGTTGGAGTAGACAATACCCACTGGATAGACCAATGATCGAATTTAGTATAAGGCAGTTTCAGGCCATTGGTTCTTTCTTCTCTGGTCAATACATACTGCTCTGGCAGTTAGCTGACCATTCCTTTGTTAGATGAATGGCTCAGAATGCCCAGCTGACACTTCTTCAGTGGGTACTAATTGCTTGGGATAGTTCCCCCCATAGCTCTGTTAACTATTCAGGAGAGCTTGGGAAAGGGTGAGTCATCCCAGCTGAGGAAAGGGAGCAGCAGCTTGTGTGAAGGAACAGCAGGATTGTGTCAGGAAGATAGATAGAGAGGGAGGCAGGCAGGTAGGCAGGCAGGTAGAGAGGCGGCTTTGAGTTGCCTGAAACACCTTGGAGATCTCTAAGCACCTGTGGGTAGATGGATCTGCTGCCTTGTAGGAGTGCCTGCTTGTGCATTTGTAAATAAAGCAAATGCTACAAAGAAAGAGACCTTACGTTTCTAAGGCTCCCCAAGGGAACCAACCCAAGTGGTATTGTTCCTTTTATGGCTTGGACACCTGGGGAGTGTTACATGTACAAATACAGTGACTGTGCTGCTGCTGTTAACTTACCAGTATTAGCTATGGCAGTTAAATGGAAACCTCCATATGCAGTGACAGTATACCAAAGAAGCTCCTTCATGCCCAGCTTGCTGGCTTCACAGAAGCAGCTGGCTGTTGGAAGCAGAAGGTGTGAGCAAAGCAGCATTTATGTCCATAAACTGTTGATTGAATATCAAATGACATTCCCGGCTTTTATGGCCAGGGGAGTAGGGCAAGCAGGCGTATAGACACCTCAAAACACAGGCCTTCTAAACCTGATAGATAGCACAAAATGTATTACAAAAAAGGCCTCCTGTGTGTGTATCGGGGTGACGGCCTGCTCCTATTCTGCCATTCTCTGAAGCTCAGAGAAAAGGACCTTTATGGCTTTTCATTAAGACTGATAATTTTTTCCTACCACAGTGTGAATGTCAGCCTCATCATTAATAGCTAACCACCAGGCTGGGGATGCTCTAACAAGCTACTAAATGGCTCAAATGATGATGTGTTCAGAAGATGTTGGTTATAAATGTTTGCTATTTTTAAATCATTCGCAAACGGCTGCAATGAGTTATTTCCCTCCCCCCCTCAGAACCAGCCCCTGTCCAGAGATGGCCTCCTAAAAAAAAAAAAATTAATCTTCATGATGAAATATATTTTGCTTCGGTACACCTCTCTTGCCCAGACCCCACACTCCATCCCATCCACTAGGTAATATTACCCAATTTGGCTTCCGTTGACTCTTTACCAAGTGCATTATCTAAATTAAGCGCCAGTTTTGTTAGCATAATGGCTGCTACATTTTGCCTCTGCTCTCAGCCTTTTAAGGGATTGGCATGTTTTATTCAGCATTAGAGAAACATTTGATCAGCTATCAGCTTTTATGGGTTCTGATGGAGGCTGCCGTTATTTCCCTCTTTCTCCCGGAAGGTAAGAGTACAGCTTCCTAGCAGCTCCATTAGCAGATGGAACTGGTGGAGTGCCATGGCTCAGCAACAGAGCATCTGCTTGGCATGCAAAAGGTCTCGGGTCCAATCCTTAGCATCTCCAGGTCAAAATATCAAGTAGTGGGTGATGTTAAGGACGTCTGCTTGAGACTGTGGAAAGCTGCTGCCACTCTGAGTAGATAATACTAACCTTGATGGCCCAAGGGTCTGATTTAGTGTAAGGCAGCTTGGTGGGTTCACATGTAATCTAAGGAAGCCTGCAGAATGTCCTGTGCAAGATAAAGACTGGAAACCTGATGGCCACAGCTCAAAGTATATTTCATCTCTCATTCCTTTTTTTTTTTGCCCCCCCAGAATAAAAATATGCAACATTATAAAGAGTTCTGGCGAGCTCAAAAGCTCACAATTTCATGATATTTTGGATATTTTTAATAGATGATGTTGTGCAGCTTTTGTTTTGGAAAGTCCTCCCCGAGCTTTTTGAATTTAAAAACTGGCTACTTGGATGGGCTTAAATAGGAAGCTCAGAGACTGATGCTCAGGTCTCTCAGAAATCCTCCCAAAACCCATTTCCAGTTTTGCAGAGTTCAGTTAACACTTATATGCTTTATTTTTATTCCACTCTTCCTCCAAGGAGGTCAGGGCTGCATGTGGGTCTGATTAGATGATACATTAGCAATTTTAAGAGTTTTATTGGTCATCCATCGAGGCATTTTATTTCTTTTGGCTACAAAGACTATTCCTGCAGCCAAAAGAAATGAAAAGCCTTGATGGATGACTGATGAAACTCTTAAAATGGCTAAAGATAGATGAGAAGCAAAAGTTGACAGAAATAGAATCAGAAGTCTAAATGCAGCATTCCATCAACTTGCACAAAGAGAACTATTATAATAGCCAGTGTAAAAAATGGAAAAGAACAACAAAAAAGGAAGAACAAGAGATCTGTTCCACAAGATCCAAGAAATCATAGGGAAATTTAAAGCACAGCTAAGCATGCCGAAATATCAACATAGAAATATGTTAACCAAACATATTTTAAAAATTGGAACAGTTTTTTAAAAAAAAACACCACTCAGCCTTTCATTGAGTGTGTTTGTACCCTGTTTCCCTTCAGTGTACCTACAAGATGGCTTCCTACAATAGTTAAAACAGAATTAATAACATCCATTCAAAGGTGTGCATTAAAAGACATAATAAAGCATCGCTAAAATTGGTAGTCCACAACTAAAACATATTTGCAGCAATAAAATGATAGTCAACACTAAAAGACAAACCACAATTAAAACACCCAATAGCCGTAATAATCTAAAACCAGAGATAACATAAGTGTATAGTCATACATGCAGAGGCAGGCAATGGCAAACCATCTTTGAACATCTCTTGCCATGAAAGCCTTGCAAAGGCGCCATAAGTTGGCTGCAGCTTGGCAGGGAGGGGAAGTCATGCATTCAAGGGAGGGAAAGGGAAAGGGGGAGAAATACCAGCACCACAAACACTTCTACAGCAAAATTTGTTTTAAAAATATCAAAAACAACTGGGGGGGGAGTAGAGTTTTGGTTTGGTGCCTCAAATTGTGCAGTCTTGATTCCTGGTGAACTAGAGTTGCCAGTCTCCATGTCGGGCCTGGAGATCTCCTGGAATTGCAGCTGATCTCCAGATGACAGAGGTCAGTTCCTCTGGAGAAAGTGGCTGCCTTGGAGGGTAGACTCTATGGCAGGGGTGGCCAACCTTGCTTAACGTAAGAGCCACATAGAATAAACGTCAGATGTCTGAGAGCCGCAAGACAGGAACAAATATCACACACACGTTTTTATTTTTAAAAATATGCAAATTTGCTTTTTATTAACGTTAAATGGGACTGCCAAAAATAAAAACAAATGAGGAAAACCGGTTATTGATAAAGATATTACTTGTTTGCTAATGATATTGAGAGAGAGAGAGAAAAGGAGAGAGATGGAAAGAAAGAATTAAAGAAGTGGAAAGAAAGAGAGAGAGAGAAACTAAGAAAGCAAATAGATGGGCGGAAGGAGGGAAGGAAGGAAGGAAAAAAGGGAGAAAGAGAGAAAAAGCATGCCTCCCCTTTGCTTCCCCAGCCGCCCTGCCAGGAGCCGCACAATATGTGTGAAAGAGCCGCATGTGGCTCCTGAGCCACAGGTTGGCCACCCCTGCTCTATGGCATTTTACCCCACTGAAGCCCCTTCCCACACTAAACTGTACCCTGTCTAGGCTCTCCCCACCAAAATCTCCAGGCCTTGTCTGACCCAGAGTTGGCAAAAGTAAAGTGAACCAATGTGAAGAGGATATGTCTCACTTTAGGAACCGCACTGGCCAAAGCTCACTTCCTAGTGGTCAGCCACCTGATTTCACAAGGTGAGGGCTCATGAGGGCACAAGCATCCCGAGTGGCAGCCATGTGCTACAGGAGATCAGCTTTGCACCTGGCTGTGGGCAGCATGGGAGGAGGCAAGAGGTGGGACCTATGCCTATCATTGCCTCCCAGACTCATGCCGCTTCTATCCAGTTCTTAGCTGAACTCTGTGGGCCTGCCAGTGGCACTAGGACTTTGTTTGCTCTCTGCATAGGAAGAAATGACCAGGCATTCTTTGCTTGGTACGATGCGATGCCTAGAACTGGCCCCGGGACAAATGCAAGAGGGCATCCAAAAACCTTGCTTTTGGGGTAGGGCAGAGAAAGAGAGTGCCCAGAGAGCACTCGACAGCTTTGAGTGGGTGAATTGTATGCAGTGTATGAATTGAGTGTCTGGGAAATATTGTAGGCTTGCCAGCTCTGAGTTGGGAAAACCCTGAAGATTTTGGGGGTGGAGCCTGGGGAGGGCGGGGTTTACGGAGGGAAGGGACTTAGTGAAGCATAATGCCACAGAGTCCAGCTTCCAAAGCAGCCATTTTCCCCAGGTGAGAATTGATCTCGATTGCCTGGAGATCAGTTGTAATCCCAGGATATCTCCAGCCGCCACCTGGAGACTGGCAACCCTAGAAATATGAATGGAGACGTGTGAATGAGTCTGCGCATATCAGAGAGTAAATGGGGACAAGACGTGGAGGAATTATGAAACAAGAACCGTATCTAAGTGATTCACTGCTTCCTACCTGTAACAAGATACAGACTTCTGCTACTGCAGCAAGATTGCTGCTGTAGTATAGATCATTCTCCACCTGGCCAAAAATCCTAGAGCTGTTCAAGTAGGGTAACCAGCTCCAGGTAGGAAAATACCCGGAGATTTGGGGGGGTAGAGCCTGAGGGGTAGGTGGTGCGTGGGGAGGAGGGGAAGGATTTCAGTGGGGTATCATGCCATAGAGTCCACCTTCCAAAGTGGCCATTTTCTCCAGGTGAACTGATCTCTGTTGCCTGGAGATCAGTTGTAATAGCAGGAAATATCCAGCTACCACCTGGAGGTTGGCAGCCCTATATTCAAGTTGTATACTAAGTTATCGGGAACGAAGCGTTTCAGAAGAAAATCAGTGTGTGTTTCATAGATTACCGCAAAGCTTTTGACTGTGTGGTAGGGCTGCCAACCTCCCTGGTGGAGGTGTGTGGGGGTCCCTCGCTGCCAGCCCCCCCCCCCCCAGCCACCAGTCATCTGGCCAGTTTGGTGTAGGGCAGGGGAGGCCAAACTTGCTCATCGTAAGAGCCACACAGAATAAACATCAGATGTTTGAGAGCCGCAAGACATGAACAGATATAAAAATATGAAAAAAACACATTTTATTGAAAAATATGCAAATTTGCCTTTTATTAACATTAAATGAGACTGCAAAAAATAAAAACAAAGGGGGTAAAACATATATTGATAATGATATTTATTTGTTCAGTGATATTTGTTTGTTTGATAATTACATTTATTTGTCTAAGAGAGAGAGAAATAGAGAGGAGGAAAGAAAAAGAAAGAAAGAAAGAAAGAAAGAAAGAAGGAAGGAAGGAAAGAAAAGAAAGAAAGAAAGAAAGAAAGAAAGAAAGAAAGAAAGAAAGAAAGAAAGAAAGAAAGAAAGAAAGAAAGAAAGAAGATAGAGGGAGGGAGATAAGAAAGAAAGGCACTCTCCCCTTTGCTTCCTCAGCTGCCCTGCTGGTAACCACATAATATGTGTGAAAGAGCTGCATGAGGCTCCCAAGCCACAGTTTGGCCATCCCTGGTATAGTGATTAGGAGCATGGACTCTAATCTTGAATAGCCAGGTTTGATTCCTGATTTCTCCACATGCAGCTGCTGGGTGATCTTGAGCAAGCCACAGCTGTCTCAGAGCTGTACTCTCAAGGGCAGTTCTCAAAAGAGCTCTCTCAGCCCCACCTACCTCACAGGGTGTCAGTTGTGGGGAGGGGAAGGGAAAGGAGTTTGTAAGCTATTCTGAGACTCCGAGTGAAGGGCAGGGTGTAAATCCAACACTACTTCTTCAAAGACAAATCTGAGGGGTTTTTTTGGGGGGGGGGGGATCTGCTATGTGACTGTCACAAGTATTACATATTGGAGCGGGAGAATCAGGCTGAGTCTTTCAGCTGTCCAGGTATTTCCCCCATCTGTTTAACCTTTAGTTAAAGGGAATGGCAAATTGTGATTGGTGGGGCTGTGAGCAAACAGCGCCATGCAGGGGCCGGTGTTTGCGACTCTTCTAGTTCCAGCGTGGTCTCATGACAAGAAACGGAACTATTAAAATTAGACTTTTTGACTGACGAACTGTGGGAGAGCCTGTGAAATGTAGCTGTACGTTCCTGCAGTATGAGGAATATAAATAAATATTCAGTGAGGGGCCTTCAGACCTTGTTAAGAATCCTCCTCCCCTACAGCATCTTGTTCTCCTTAATGGACAAAAATCTCCAATTTAGGAAGACAATATTTGACTGTAATTATGGCACTAGCACGACTTTTGCAAGTTTTTCCAGCCTGGAAAAGTATAGGCTTGCTGCCACTCTGAGATATTTTCTACATAAATCAGGCATTCAGGGGAGTCCTAAGATATGTTTAGCCTGAGTGGTTTTTACAAGCTTCCTCGAAGTCCAGAGCTGCCCTTTCCCTTCAGGGGCCTTTTGGCTGCCGTGCCTGCTCCATATCACCGAGTACAGCATTTGAGTATCCCGGCTGAATGACTTGCATGTAGAGATGAAGGTGACACTCAATTCTTAGCCAAGTTCTAATTCTCAACCTAGATGCATTTGGCAGAATTTTTTTTAAAGGAATGGAGGAGGAGGAGGAGAAGAGTTGGATTTATACCCTGCCCTTCACTTGGAGTCTCAGAGCGGCTTACAATCTCCTTCCCTTCCTCTCCCCACAACAGACACCCTGTGAGGAAGGTGGGGTTGAGAGAGCTCTGAGAGAGCTGTGACTGCCCCAAGGTCACCCAGTTGGCTTCATGTGGAGGAGGAGCGGGGGATCAAACCCAGTTCTCCAGATTAGAGTCCGCTGCTCTCAACCACTACACCAAACCAGCTTTGATCCCTACTGGATCAAACCAAGGATCCATCTAGTCCAGGATCCTGATTTCCACAATGGTAAACTGACCTTGGAAATGTCACTGAGCTACAGTAGCTGATAAAAACTAGCCTGAATAGTCCTGAATAGCCTTGTTATTGGAGCCTTGGAAGCTGAGCAGGGTTCGTACTTGGATGGGAAACCACAGGCTTGCTATGCAGAGGGGGGCAATGTCGAACTACCTCTGCTCATCTTTTGCCTTGAAAACCTCATGGTCCTGGGGTCACCATAAGCCGGTTACAACTTGACAGCTCACAGTTATTATTAGCTGATAGAAGCTGATAAACTGACTGTCCTTATATTCAGGGGTCATTTCGTAGAAAAAGAGGTGCAGGAGCTCATTAGCATAACTCATATGCCACGTCCCCTGACATCACCAGAAGTGTGTCAGAAAGGAAATGTCAGTTTCAGCCCCATTATACCCTATGGGCCATTGAAATCAATGGCAAAAACTCATAGGGTATATGAGGGGCTGGAGGAAAGGGGTTTTTACTTTTTTCCTGCCACATAGTGTTACTTTTTTCCTGCCATAGAGAACAATGGAGGGAATGGGGGCAACCTGTTTGGGGGCCTGTAGAATTGGACCTCCTGGTCCAATCTTATTGAAACTTGGTGGGCATTTGGGGGAGAGGCCCCAGAAGCTACCCCTCAAGTTTGGAGCCTCTCCCTCAAACCCCCTCCCCTCCAGTCACTTTTAAAGTTGCCACTAAATTTTGGCAGCAATTCGGCAGCGGGCCGAATCAGATCAGAAAATCTGATTTGGCCCGTGGCTGCCCTAGTGGCCACTCCTGAGCTGGTGGAGCTTTGCTCCGCCTCGCTCCAGCCCCAACGGACCCCTGCTTATATTTAACCAATCCCATTTTAAAGCTCTCTGAGCTGGCAACCATCACCACCTCCAATGGCAGCGGACTCCACAAGGCATTTATGCCTTCTCTGAAGAACTTTCTTTTCCTGTCCTGTATCTACTGTGAATTGATTTCATTGGGTGACCCTGAGCTCCCATATTATGGGAGTTCCTTGTAGTCTTCAGCGGGATTGATCGGTCGGCTTTCCTTGTCCGCTAGTACTGTCAGTCTAGTTAGGATTCCGTTTCTGTTTATTAGTCCCCCTCTTGCCTGAAGCAGAGCTCCGCCACTTGCTGGACTCTTCTGCTCCTGAATCTGATGAGAAATGAAGATACAATAAGGCATTGCCGGCGTTCTGATGACTCCAAACCCCAAGATTCTGGGCAACCGTGGCCAACAGCTGCATACAGATATTGGGAAACAACGAGAAGTGAAGAACTCGCTATGAATTAGAGGTGCAGAGCAGTCAGGGCTTTCTCTGAGTAGAGGGCCTTAGCTATGGAAATTGCAAATGAGGTTTTGGCCTCCTTATCATCTCCCTCTCTCAGCCTCTTCACTCTCACGCTTGAGAGTGGCTTTGCCCCATCTGATCAGCTGTCTGATAGGGGGAGGGGCTGTGTTTTCTTTGCAGTGGATCCTACCTCTATCCTACCACTCTGCTGAGCAAACTTTCAAGCTTTCCTCCAGTTTAAGTAGTTCTTCTGTCGGAGGAAGAGACACTTAAATTAGAAGAAGTTTTCAAGAAGTTTTCTCAGGGTGGAGGAAGCCTCCTTGGAGGACGGCTGAATCCTCTGTTTGGTGTAGTGGTTAGGAGCACGGACTCTAATCTGGGAGAACTGGGTTTGATTCTTCAGCTGCAGCTGCTGGTGTGACCTTGGGTCAGTCATAAATTCTTTCAGAGCTGTTCTCTCAAGGGCAGTTCTCGAGAGAGCTCTCTCAACCCCACCCATCTCACAGGGTGTCTGTTGTGGGAGGGGGAAGGGAAAGGTGATCGTAAGCCGCTCTGAGACTCCTTCGGTTAGTAAAGGATAATCTCCTCCTCCCCTGACCCTTGTTTGGGTTCACCACTGGATTGAGAGGAAACTGCCACCAGAAAGATAGATAGCCCTGCAAGTTTATCTATCCCTGATATAAATGTCTCCTGAGAGGTCAGTACAGCTATATTAAAGACGCAGTCGGATTTCATTGGAAGAATTCCACAGCGTTATGAGAAGGAGTAAATGCAGATAAATTATAGCAACATTTTTTGCAAACTTGTGGCACTGTTGACATTTCTCTGAAAGAAAAACGATCAGGTTCACCTCTCTATGTGTCGTCTCCCGTGCTTTAGCAGAAAACAACTTCCTTCAGGGACAAGTTTCTTGGTGCTCTTTTGGTTGGTGAGTAGTGAAATCCAAAGCAGAATTACAATCCTTCTAAGGCCATGGACTTGAGTAGATTTAGAGGAGAGTAACCTTGTTTAGGATTGCACTGCAAGATGCTTGAGTTTGGCTTTGGGATGAATGTAAGTTTCCTATTTCAGTTCTTATATTCATTTATACTTTTTGTCAACAGATTCAGTTCTCGACTTTTCACTGGGGGGCTTGATTTGTTTCTATGCTGGTAATATGGTTTGATATACAGTTTTTACAGTATTTGTACATACAATGTAAGTCGTTTGTATGTATAACGTATAATGCTGATCTATAGATGCACAGATGACATTGCAAAAGACATGCTTTTGATGGCAAAATTTAGTACAAGGAAACAACATGGTGGGAAATAAAGAACCACCGGTTTGATTTGCTCAAGGGTGAAACACAAGCATAATGGTGGGTTTTCTGGTCAAAATGGCGGTGATGAAAACTGTGAATCGACCCTAGTTTGGGCTTCATTTACTGCAACCCGCCACTAAGGGCTGCAAAGCATTGTTTATTTATGCTGCCCCCTGCTGGTGAAGATGACTAACTTCCAGGACAGCCTGTTTGTGTTCTGGCAAGACACTTGCCCCTTTGATAGCTGTGCATCAGGCAAAAATGCTACAGACTTCACTTTCTCCAGCAGTGCTACTTTCATGCTACATCTTCTGAATTTCTGGTTGGCACAGGAGCCCTTTTAGGAGAAACTTTTTTATATAAATCAGCGTGTTAGTGTTCTTCCCTGAATTCAACCCCAGGCCTTTTCCATTAAATCACCCACCAATACCAATTGAAACAGGCATTCTACACTGTTTGCATTCTCATTGTCCGGGTTGCATTTAGCTACGCTCTGCTAAACCTATCACCTATCATCACAGAGCTGGCTGCGTTTCAGTTCTGTTTAAACCTGTCCTTGTGCATTGTGTAGAATTTTTACAAGACTCCTTGTACCAGGGGACCAGATGAAAGGCATTGGGCAAATAAGAACTATTGTTTTACTGTACACCTATATCCTTATACCTTTGATGTGGCTACATTCTGGTAGAACAAGAAAGGTCAACATTGTGAGGAACCCAACACTGGGTGGTAGTGAGAGTGTTGAGCTAGGATCTGGGAGGCCCCGGTTCAAATCCTGCTCTGCCAAGGAAGCTTGCTGGATGACTTTGGGCCTGTCAGTCTCTCTAAGTCTCACCTACCTCACAGGAGTGCTGTGAGGATAAAATGGAGGGGAGAATGATGTTGTAAGGTGCTTTGAGTCCCGCTGGGAAGAAAGTAAAGGTAAAGGTTACCCTTGCTCGAAAGCTAGTTGAATCCGACTCTAGGGGGTGGTGCTCATCTCCGTTTCCAAGCCAAAGAGCCAGCGCTGTGTTCATGTGGCCAGCATGACTGGACGCCGAGGCACACGGAACGCTGTTACCTTCCCACCAAAGCGGTCCCTATTTATCTACTTGCAATTTCTTGCTTTCAAACTGCTAGGTTGGCAGGAGCTGGGGCCGGAGTCACTCAGTCATGCAGCACTTGGGTCTTGAACTGCCAAGTTATCTGACTTAAAAAACAGGCATCATTCACAGGGTGTCCAGAAATCGGCAAGGCTACTAAGTAACACCAAAGCAGAATCTGTTTGCTTCTGCCGCCCCGATCTCATTGGTTGCCAAGGTTAGGGATGCCAGCCTCCAGGTGGGGCCTGGGGATCCCCCAGCTCATCACCAGGCTACAGAGTTTAGTTCCCCTGGAGAAAGCTTTGGAGGGTGGGCTGTATGGCAGTGTACCCCACTGAGGACCCTGTCCTCTCCAGGCTCCACCCCCAAATCAACAGGATTTCCCCAATCTGGAGGTGGCAACCCAATCCCCCCTGCCCCTCACCTTTGGCCAGGGGGGACTTGGCAACTCTAATGATTTTTTTATAAAGAGTTATAGCCACCAGTGGGAGAGGGTGGGCCTAAATGGGTGTGGTCAAAAGAGGAAGGGGTGGGGCTTCAAAACCAACAGGACTTGCAAAAGGGTTTCTTCAGCTTACAACAATGTAAATATAAGCATGGATGTTCAGGTATCCCCCAGAGCTGATATATTTCCATTCACGATTAAAAAAAACACACCTCCAGGGTTATATCTAATTTATTCCCTCCCCCCGGTCTGATATATTTCAAATACCTTCCTTCCTGTAGCTGACTAATTTTGCTTTAAAATCTTTTGCCTATAGATGAGACTGAGTTTCAAAAAGTGCCTAGTTAGGTTCAAATATCTTCTACTTTGTAAGAAAGGAACCTGAGGGAGTCTTTATTGTCTTACCCCTTTTCTTACATCCAGGGGTCATTTTGAGCAGGAGCTCGGGGGAGCGCAGCTCCGGGAGTTGGTGCCAGCCCCCCCGCGGGGGAATGCCTGCTTGTGTCATGGCTGCAGCAAAATGACCCCGTCCCCTGGAAAGGTCCTTGTTCCACTGACCAGCCTTCTGAAGGCTTCAGCCACCACTGAAGCTATCCTCCCAGAATAGTGGTATTTCTGAGGCTTGAATTAGTAGCTGTCCCCTCTCTGCCAGCTCTTCCTTCCTACCTTCCTTCCTTCCTTCCTTCCTTTCCTCCCTCCCTCCCTCTTTTTCTATGAAATGTCCCCTGCTTACATCAGATGTTTTGCTGCTAAAATGAATACCTTTTTTCCAGCCTTGGTTTTGTGCAGGGGCATAGCCATAAAACTTTGGTTGGTGGGGCATTGGGAAATCCTGTGGGGCAGGGGAGAGGGTGAGAGTGGGGGAGAAAGAGAGAGATCTCGACAGCAGGCAGGTGAAGAAGAGAAGGGTCTTTCTTTACCTTAACTTACAGAGCGGGTACTGATACCAGCACATGACTGGGTCACATGACTGCATTGAGGCCTGCCTGCCTGCCTCATCTGCCTGCTCGCTCGGCCTGGGAGAGGGAGAGCTGGTGGGCTGGTGCAATAAATACATGGCGAATCTCTTCTTCGTGCTACATTAGTGGCAGGCCTCACCCGCCTGCTACTGTGGCACAAAGTGCATACTCGCCGAATACTGATTGCACCAGCTGATCGACTGGCTTTTCTTCTCTTGTAGTGGTCGAGGCAAATGAGTGCAACATGTGGGACATGTGCCATGAGCAATGGGGCATGTGCCCCTAAGTACCCCACCGTGGCTACGCCCTTGGTTTTGTGTCAGTTGCGTGCCAACAGTGCAAGACATATAATAAATGTCATATGAATGATGTAAAAGGAGCATAATCGTCATAACTACAGTCAAAATGAGGCAAAATAAAACTGGTGACAGTATATGAAACTCAAAGGAAAAGAAATGGTCATATTGGCTGATGCCAATCCTGGTCCATAGAGAGCAGAGCCAGCAAGGATAGGGCTGCCAGCTCTGGGTTGGGAAACACCTGGAGATTTTGGGGGTGGATCCTGAGGAGGGTGGGGTTTGGGGAAAGGCGGGACTTCAGTAGGCTGCAATGCCATAGAGTCTACCACCTTCCAGAGCAGATGCCAGCAGATGCCAAGAAAAACACAAGAATAATTCTGAGTAGGAGACCCAGAGCATTGGCCCCAAGTATAAAGTGACCTGTCGAAGCTGAGAGGGAAACAGATTGTTTACCCAGGAAATCTGTAGTTGCATGACAATTGTTTGGAAGCAGCAGCACTGCATGACGTAAAATAAAAAAACAAAAGAAGACGAAATATATGTGTGGACTGTAATTGGACTAGAATCATTTTTGCACAGTGATCATTGGTGGGGTACCACCTGAAGGTTGGCGACTTTATGCAAGAATCAGACCCCAGTGGGTCAGCACTAGAATCTGGATGGACCATTTTAGATTGGGATGTCAACTTAGTAACAACGGCAGTGAAAAATCTGAATCTCTGGATCTTAATGGCATCCCAAATTCAATACTGGCAACCTACCATAACTTTGGTCTACTACTTGGACCAATTTAAAAAAAAAGAAAAGCTCACCAGTTGGCACCCTTACATCTCTTCTCTCTGTCTAATCCCTGCTTTCCAGCCTTTGAAACAATGGCCCTGATCCCAGAAGGGAAAAGATCTGTGCACATTCTTGGAACTTCTTTCTGTGGCATCTGGGCCTGGCACCAAGTCCCTGGCTGGTACACTTTATTGGGGCTGAAAAAGAGATCAGTTCTGGTCGGGCCTGCTGAGGAGCTGCTGCCAGAGAAGACTCTCACAGAAAAAAAAAGATTAGTGTTTGTCTGGAGGTCTTTTCTTGATGCATGGGTGGGTGTGAGAAAGACTGGTTGTGTTAACTTGGACTGAAATTCACCAGTATTACAGTTTTCTTGCCAATTAAAAAAAAAACCTCATTTGGGTCTAAGTAAGGGAACATAAGAACATAAGAGAAGCCAATGTTGGATCAGGCCAATGGCCCATCCAGTCCAACGCTCTGTCACACAGTGGCCAAAAACACCAGGTACCCTCAGAAGGTCCAGCAGTGGGGGCAGGAATCCCTCCCACTGTTGCCCCCCCCCCCCCCAAGCACCGAGAATACAGAGCATCACTTGCCCCAGACTGAGAGTTCCTATCTAAACTTTGTGGCTAACAGCCACTGATGGACCTCTGCTCCACATGTTTATCCAATTCCCACTTGAAGCCGTCCATTCCTGTAGCCGCCACCACCTCTTGTGGCAGTGAATTCCATGTGTTTATCACTCTTTGGGTGAAGAAGTACTTCCTTTTATCTGTTCTAACCCGACTGCCCAGCAATTTCATGGAGTGCCCACGAGTTCTTGTATTGTGATTGTATTGTATTGGAAGGCTCCATTTTCAATTTATTCACACATCTTTCCGTTCATAGGTAAAGCGTGAGCAAGGGAGGAGGTGGAGTCTCTCTTTTTTTACCCAAAATGCAGTGTGCGGGTGATGGGGAGCTATGTTCTGCCTCCTCCTGCAGTTTACTTCTCTACACTTCTGTGTCTGAAGCACTGTTCTCCTGGCTTGGTGCCAGTCCTGGGTGTGTTGAGATTCTGAAAGAAAGAAGACTACAAAGACCAACAAGGCAGAGGAGGGAGAGGGTTTAGTTCTCCTCTTCTGCACACTTTTTGTTGTTGTTGATAAAACAAATAAAGACTCACTAATTGGTTTTACATGTTCATGGGAAGACCTGCTAGATACGGATTGTTCCCAGGTCTAGTTTAGTCCAGGGAAGCCAGAATAGTCTAGACAACTGATCCTTAACACGGTGCCATGGTGTCCATCACCGTGTCTTTGGAGCTCAGTTGCTATTTGAGCCTTAGGAAGAAAACAGGAGGGATAATGAATGGATAGGGTTGCCAACCTCCAGGCAGTGGCTGAAGATCTCCTGGGATTACAACTGATCTCCCGATGACAGAGATCAGTTCACCTGTAAAAAATGGTTGCTTTGGAAGGTGGGCTGTATGGCATTATACCCCACTGAATTCCCTCCTCTCCCCAGACTGCACCCCAGGCTCCATCCCCCAAATCTTCAGATATTTCCCAACCCAGAGTGGCAACCATATGAATGGAGCAGGGAAAGAACAAAACAAAACAGGGAGTTTCAAATTGCTCACTACAAGCTGAATGACTATCAACATATTCATCCTAGTAGATGTCAGCTAGAGCTACCAAGTCCAGGTGGAGAAATTCCTGGAGATTTGGGGATGGAGACTGGGGAGGGCAGGGTTTGGGGAGAGATCTCACTGGGGTATAACGGTATAGAGTGCACCCTCCAAAGCAGCTACTTTCTCTTGGAGAATGGCTTTCTGTCATCAGTTGGAATTCCAGGAGATATCCAGTCCCCACCTGGAGGCTGGCAGCCCTACTGTGTGTGCCATGGACATGGACTGTCTTATGTCTCTGGGCCAGGCAACCTCTCCCTGTGGCCATGCAGGGAGCAAACCGTTTCTGTTCTTTTGAGCACAAAACTGAAATAGTGGCTATTCCTCCAAACAAAGAGCCAGTCCCGACTTCCTTCCACCTCTAGAGCACAGGGAATGCTTTCACAGAGCCCAGAAGGCATGCCCTTTGCGTCTGCACCATTCATCCATTCGGAAGCAGCTTTCTTCATCACAGGAGGACACTTGGCTTAGAACTTGCCAACATTCAGTGGGACTTTTTGACATTATGTGATTTGCCCTACACTTTTGGCAGCCATTTTGGGAGTAGCTGTACTGTTTGGGCAGCCATTTTGTGGCAGTCTGCAGTACTCTTTATCAGAATCCCAAAAGTGGCCCCAGGCTCACCCAGGTTGGGAGCCCCTGTTCTAGACTTCCTCAGGCTCCACCCCAACGTTCAGATTCTGTTGCGGCTCTGCCTCTCCCTTGCCAGAGTCCACCCTTGCCTTGCCTTGCCTTGCCCTTGCCTGCCCTCGGGAATGACACCCACTAGAATGTGTCTCAAATTATGTGCTGGACCATTTAAGCAGGTGCATCCGAAGAGACTGCAGGTGATGGTCTGGGGCAACGGTGGACTGCAGAGAAGAGGCGGGAAGTACTTAAGGCTGCTGCTGACTCAAGAAAAAAGCAGAAAAATGGGAAGGCTGGCTGGGATGCAGTTCAGACAGGGAAAAAAATATGAAGAGACAGAACTGGGCTTCGTTCCTGATCAAAGTCCTCTTGGGTGCAACTGTACTATAAATGTTTAATGCTAATAACAGAGAGAGGGAAATAGAGAGAAGAGATTGGAAAGCAGAGAAATGGCAACTGGCAAATACAATTGCTTGCAAGTGTGTTTGTATCACATGGAAAAATCTCCAAATGCTTGCGTTTTGGCACTCAGCCTCTCAGAGATGCCAAATCCTTGTCACAGAAGATGTGGGGAGATGGTTTTCAAAATGAAATCTCTGCTCTCTACATATAACACCCCCCCTCCCGGAGCCAGGCTGGTACAGGGGCCAGAAGAACAGTGGTTCTTACCATGTGGTCCAGAGACCATCAGTTGCTCCTAGCACCCTCTCGCGTTAGGTCCCTCAGTCCACAGTGAACGGCTGGCAGAAAATGCAAAAGAGCCAGAGGTCTCTTGGAAATTTCTATCATGCTGAAAAGGTTAACCTCTTTTCCATTTAAATGTTAAAATTATATCTGAAAAGTAGGGCTGCAAATGTTAATTGATTCACAGGTTAATCAGTGAGAAGACTTTCGGAGCCCTGTTAATCTGTGCAACATTTAAAAAAAAATAAATATTAATATTCTTCATATACACACAAAAAGTTTCAGAAGGCAGAAGAGACAGCCTTTCTTCAATCATGAGATTGAAGAATGCTCTTCTAACACAGAGCTTCCTATGGGGTATGTGTGTATAGCTAGATTTGAGTCCAGTAGTCCATATGTACATATGAGTCAGTGGAAAAGGACAATCATGCTAAGAAAAGTTGACTGCAGCAGCAGAAGAAGAGGAGGAGGAAGAGGGGGAGAAGGAGATTGGATTTATACCCCGCCCTTCACTTCACAAAGGAGTCTCAGTGGCTTACAATCTCCTTTCCCTTCTCCTCCCCACAACAGAGGTAGGTGGGGCTGAGAGAGCTCTGAGAGAACTGCTCATGAGAGAACAGCTCTGAAAGAACTTGTAACTAACCCAAGCAATGCTCCCTCTAAGCTGTGGAGTCTTCTGAGCAAAAAATTCTACTTTGTGAGCTACTGGCATTAAAGTTGTGAGCCAGCAATTTGGCTACTGCATACATTGGTTTGCTCTGGAGCCATCCTTCCTGAGCGAAGACAAAAATGTGTGAGCCGGAGGCTAAAAAACTGTGACCTAGCTTACAGTAACTCTGCTTCGAGGGAACATTGTACCCAGGGTCACACCAGCAGCTGCATGGGGAGGAGTGGGGGATCCAACCCAGTTCTCCCAGATTAGAGTCTCTGCTCCTAACCACTACACCAAACTGGCTCTCACAAGATGGATTGACCCAACATGAGATGGATCGACTCAGTCAAGGAAGCCATGGCCCTCAGTTTGCAAGACCTGAGCGAGACTGTTAATGACAGGACGTCTTGGAGGTCGGAAGCTACTTGAGAGCACGCGCACACACAGAGTACGTATGTGAGATATATGTGCACCACCTAAAAACAAAGCAAGCATGTTTTTTTCTTTAAAACAATTGCTTTATCAATATTCACATTTATGTCGATTTAATCAATTGATCGATTGATTAAAACTCTCACAATTAAATGACTTGGGGCTCTTTAACTGGCTGACCGTTCTGCTGAAAAGTAACCTGCGTCTTCAAGAGCGTGCTCAGTACAGACTTCTGTTCTGGGCACAGGACTTCTTTGTACGCACATATAATTTTCATCAGCTCCTCATGACCAGGGAAGACAAAGCAGCCACGAACCTTTCATTCAGAAGCTCTTCCAGTCACAGTAAACATTACAGACGAGATGGACTGATGGTCTGATCCAGTATGGTAGCTTTAGTTGGTGGTACTCTGCCATCAGAAGGACATTGGGTGTCGGGCAGTTAATTAACACGGAGCCTTCCTGTAACACTGCCTGGTAGTGAATTCCGTGGGAGCCAAGTGCGGTGTAGTGATCAAGAGTGTTGGAATCCCCGCTCATGCCCTGGAAGTTTGCTGGGTGACCTTGGGCCAGGCGCACTCTCTGGGCATGACCTACCTCACAGGGTAGTTGTGAGGATAAAATGGAGGAGAGGAGAATGATGTAAGCTGCTTTGGGTCCCCACTGGGGACAAAGGCGAGGAATAAATGAATTAGGTGAATTAGTAGAAATCTTTTACTGAGATCCATCTTGCTTCGTCATTCTCCCTCATTGCTGGCTTTTCTGTGTAGAATTATGGTGCTAATTTTCCAGATGGCTTTTGAGCAGTGAACTGCTGATGTTTATTTCATTTATTTTGCTGGAGGTATGTTGTTGTTTCCTGTTCACCAACTGTTTGTTTTATCAGCTTTCTGTATTGCTTTTTCATACACAGTATTTTAAATGCTGTTGTAGGCCATTCAGGGTAACCATGTTGGACAGAAGAGTGGCATATAAATGTTTTGAATTACACTATCCTGTAAATTCAGATTCCAGTCCCTGCTTGGCCATGTGGTGGTATTTTTGCATTTGTGTGTGTGTCATGGTGACCACCAGCGACTCCTACTGGGGAATGGAGGATGTTCAGAGAAGTGGCTTGATAGTCTACCTCTGGCCTCCTGGCGCTGGTATTCTCTGGAGGTCTCCCATCCAGGGCTTTTCTTCTGGGGGAATGCACCGGAACAGAGTTCCGGAACCTCTTTGACAATTTTTTTAAAAATGTTTTAATGTTAATGTGTTTTCAGTATACAGATTGAAAACTTCATTTCCCTCTTGAGAGTTCCAGCACCTCTTTTTCCAGAAAAAAAGCCCTGCAATCCAAGTACTTGCCAGGGTTGGCCCTGCTTAGCTTCTGAGTAGGGTTGCCAAGTGCCTCTCTCAATCAGCCTACTCCCTGCCGGCCTGGATCGGGCTGCCAGGAGGAGCCCCACCTCCAAATTGCCAGGCTGAGGAGACATGCCCGGCGTGATCGCGTCGAGCACGTTTCAGGGGGATGCTCTATAATTTGAGGGAAAACTCTATGGTTTTCCCTCGAATTACAGAAGTCCCGCCCCCGACATGCCCAACGCAGTGAGGTCACTTCTGGGTGATGTTATTGCTGTGCGCGCACTTTGCGCGTGCCGGAACACTCCCAGACCCGACAAGGATCCCCCGCTAAATTGCAAGTAACACTTGGCAACCCTCCTTCTGAGATCTGATGAGATGGGGCTTGCCTGGGCTATCCAGGTCAGGCCCTTGGCCATGTCTCTTGCTGAGTCATATTGGGCAGGTCACTGTGTTGGTCTGATGATCAAACGCGATAACTTTATAAGAACGTAAGAAAAACTTTACAGGATCTAACCAAGGATCCATCTCGATCCCACAGTGGCCAATGAGATATCTCCGGGAAGTCAACAAGCAGTACATGAAGGCAACAGCCTTTTTCTGTGTCTCAGAAACTTTCTTCCCCCCCCCCCCACCCAAAAAAAAAAACTGGCACTCAGAGGTGCAGTGAGCTTGGAAGTTTTATTTAGCCAACATGGCTGCTGATAGGACCATCCTTCGTGTTTCCTAGTATACAACATACAATCCCATGTCTGCTGTCCTGAGCTTCACATAGGAAGAGTGAGATATCACACATATAGCTTCTGGTTGCACTCCTAAGGACACTTGCCTGGGAGTAAAGCCCTACTGAATAACATGGGCATTACTTCTTGAGTAGACATACTTAGCCTTGCTCCCTCAGATTATGTCTCGGCAATGACTGAGCGGGTGCTCAAATGCAAAAGAGAGCTCTGTACCTTTAAAACACGTAAAAGAGAGAACATGGACTGATGCTGCTTACCCCCTTCAGGCCAAGCTGCCAGCCTCTCCTTTTAGGGTTGCCAGCCTCCAAGTGGGGCCTGGAGATCTCCTGCTTTTGCAACTGATCTCCAGCTGACAGAGATCAGCTCCCTCTGGAGAAAATGGCTGCTTTGAGTGGTGGACTCCCTGGCCTTGTGCCACGCTGAGGCCTCGCCCCTCCCTAAACCCCACCTTCTCCTGGATCCACCCCCAAAGTCTCCAGGTATTTTCCAAACCAGACCCGGCAACCCTACCCCTTTTCAAGACAACAAGAGTTGATAACACACCCTTTTGCATCTAGGCAACTTAAGACTCATTTAAGAGAGTGTGTATCTTCTAATATTAGGTAACCAAACTCCGCTCCCACACAGCTGAGATAAGGAGAAGGCTTTCAGGTGAAAAAGTGACTTCCAGCTAGAAGTGAATCATAATAGTTCTCGTGTTGGAAGCTAACCACTTTAGAGTACTCCAAATTAATTTAGGCAAAAGGTTCCTTGTGTGTGATATAAAATGCTGCAGTGTGCTTTAGATGTCACTGCCCCAACGTTTGCTCCTTATTCCCTGTTAGACAGTGAGCACACCGGGCTGATTACAGTAATAAATCTGGGCCCAATGTAGAATTTTACTAGTCCTTTTAAGACATTCGTTCTGTCCCTTGCATATCCTTAGACGCTTTCCTTGAGCAAGAACCTGAAAATAAAGGGGATTATAGATTTCTCTATTTTTGTCCAATAGTGTGTCATGTTGTTAATTTTTCTTTAATTTCTGAAATTGATTCTGGAATCTGAGCATGTGCCATTTGGCAGGGCTGCTAGCTAAGCGCTGCAACTAGCAGGAGGTTTAGGGGGTGGGGGGACACGTTAAGAGGGGTTGCCCCAATGCTGCAACATCACATCTTGCATGAACCCAAATACTGTAGGATTCCCCTGGAACTCTATGGTTTTACCCATGCAACCCCAATTTGCTTTCTTTTTCCCCACTCCACTATACCAAACGGGTGAACAACCAAGGATGAAGGGCCGGAGGTCTCCCACTATAGCAGGAGACCTGGCCACCTTACCAATCTGTGACAGTTTTCAGTTCCTTCCATTTATTTGGATCTCTCTCCCCCCCATTACAATACTAAGGCTAATGTGGGTTGATGAAACACTGCAGATAAGCAGTCTTGAGCAGTGTTCCCTCTAAGCTAAGTTAGTGTGAGCTAGCTCACAGTTTTTTAGCCTCCGACTCAGACATTTTTGTCTTAGCTCAGGAAGGATGCCTCCAAAGCAAACTAATTTATGCAGAAGCCAAAGCACTCACTCACAACTTTAATGCCAGTAGCTCATAAATTTTTGCTCACAAGACTCCACAGCTTAGAGGGAGCATTGGTCTTGAGGGGATCCTACATATGAATAAGTGCTCCTGTGTATTGGTAAAGCATTGGTAAAAGGAATGTAAACATGCATATTAGTAGTATAGAAAGGGGGGAGAAAAGATGCAAATGAATGGGTGAAAGTGAAAGCTGTGGCAAACTGAACCCATGGTACTTTTCTATAAAAATATAGAAACAACTGGAAAAATGCCCAAGGCCTTGATTTTGTTTCAGAAACAGAATGTGGTCATCTGGAATTCAGAACTTTGGATGAGGAGGATTTTGGAAGCATGGCCTCCCTCAAATCTGCCTTGACATTTTGCTTGAGGTAGAACTTGGCCAGTTAGGAATGCGTGGAACCCCTTGAGATCCTTTCGGAACTTATTTTCCATGATGTTGAACCATCTCAAGTGGGCGCTCATGCAGCAAACCAGCCTGCTCCAAAAGCCTGGTTCCATTTTTTGTGTTGGGCATGCAGACACCGCCAAATCTGGGACCCACTCATAGGGTTACCAACCTCCAGGTAGTGTCTGCAGATCTCCTGGGATTACAACTGATCCCCGTGTGACAGAGATCAGTTCGCCAGGAGAAAATGACCACTTTGGAAGGTGGACTCTATACCTCACTGAAGTCCCTCCCCTCCCCAAACTCCGCCCTCCTCAGGCTCCACCCCCAAAATCTCCAGGTATTTCCCAGCCCAGAGCTGGCAACACTGACTCAGAATGGGTCTTGCATCTGCTCTCTGCAGCTGCAGCACCTCTGCTAGGCCATCCCCCATGCCCGCCTCGACAATGGAGGCCCACTTTTGCCAAAGAAGTCCATTTATCTGGGGGAGGTCCCAGTATTCCCCAGCTGTCACTTCCTATCTGAGGTGGCATTTTCTCGGCTTCCCGGTTCAGTTTAGAAGGCTGAGAAAACCAGAGTTTCCACCAGCTGCACTGCAAACTGACGCCTGGAAAATATTTGGATATATTTTTGCAAGTGGAAAGAGATCATTAGCCCTCATGTTGGTTACTCTGCCTATTCACCATGTGAAGGGTGTTTCTTTTTCTTTGGCTGGGGGGAGCTTTCTGAAGAGGGGGGCAGTTGCCGGTATGTGTGTTTGTACTGCAATGTGAAGCCTTTTTTGACTGCTCCATTATGACACTGGGGCTGACTGGCTGTACGTTCGATGACCTTGGTGTTCTCCTTCAGACTGCCACAAGGACTTTCACTCACAGATTCAGATTGGGATTGTGCAGTGCATGGAGATGGGGCTCCACCCTTCTTCCCATCCACATTTTTCCAATCTGAAATGGCCCCAGAGAGCCACTGGAGAACTTTACTTGTACAGATGGCTACCAATAGGTTTCCCTAGTGGGGTAAACAGCAGTTCCCCGGGACTCTTTCAGGCTGAGAAAATGGCAGGGGGCGGGGAAAAGGTCAAAGCCTAGGGCATGCCAACTACAGGTTGGGAAATTCCTGAAGATTTGGTGGTGGAGTTTGGGAGGGTGGAGTTTGGGGACGGGAGGCGCCTCAGTGGGGTATAATGTCATAGAGTCTAATCTCCAGAGCAGCCATTTTCTCCAGGGGAACTGATCTCTGTCATCTGGAGGTCAGTTGTACTTCTGGGGGATCTTCAGAGCCTACCTGGAGGTTGGCAACCCTATTGAAGCCCCTTCTCTCCAGACATCCAAAATAGCGACTATGCACCTGAGGACTGAGTTCTGAGCCTGGCATTCACTGGGCACATCTGATTGAAAATCATGATGGACCCAGGGAGGACCCGAGAGAAATGTAGTACATAGTTAGGCCCTGAGGGTTGAGCACCAGGGGAAGATGGAGGGTGGTTCACCCATCACTAATTCTTTTGAGATGCCATCAACGTTTGTGACAAGTCAGGTCCTTCAAACATTGCCTTGAAGTTTTGTTGCTAGGTGAAATTTGGTGGCAACTCTGTAATGTGATTCTTTTGTTATCTGGCGCTTTAAAATAGTTCCTTTGAGATGTTCCTCCACTCCGGAAGGTTCAGACAGCTGGCACAGCCATATGGGTTGGGGATCATTAGCTAATAGATGAAAATATAACAAAACTATTTTATGAGAGCGATGAAGTCCTTTGTATTGTAAAACTCACCTTGGCAAACTATGCTTTCCTGGCAATCAAAGGTACTCACTTCTGCACGATACACCAGCCATGTGTTTCAAGTCTGCTTTTGACAAAACTCGTTATGTTTAATATTACACACTAACAAAGTGCCTGTCATAAAGACAGGTGCGTGTGTGTATGCGTCAGTAAGGTGTGTATGCGTCAGTAAGGCTTGTTTATTGGAAGGACCCCCAGAGGGTGCAGTTATAACCTCTGCATATTGACAACATTCAGTGCTCCCCCATAGGATGTCAAACAGGAGCTGTGGATTTTCCTCAGTACCCACATGCATGGTGACCAGCTCAGAATGAGCCCACAGTGCCTATGGAGAAGGAGCTTCAGCCTCCTGTCCCATGTCATTTTCCAACCTGAAACGATTCTGGGGGCACTATTTGGCCTGCAGGAAAAAAAACCCAAGGTTTCCCCAACTGGTCAACTATGCCAGCAGGACAACTTCAGACTGGGGAGATGGTGGGGTGGTGGTGTTCAAAGCTCCTTCAAAGCCGGTGTGGTGTAGCCATTAAGAGCAGCAGACTCTAATCTGGAGAATCAGGTTTGATTCCCTGATCCTCCCCAGGAAGCCCGCTAGATGACTTTGGGCCAGTCACAGTTCTTGCAGAATTCTCTCAGCCCCACCTGCCTCACAAGGTTTCTGTTGTGGGGAGGGGAAGGGAAAGGCAATTGTAAGGCACTTTGAGACTCCTTTGGGTAGTGAAGAGCAGGGTATAAAACCAACTCCTCCTCCTCCACCATGGGCCCACTCTATGCATGTGGGAACAGAGTTGAACCCATAACCCACCCCTGACTGTTACCAGGATGGGGAGGCCAGACTCACTGTGTATACCGCAGAATGTGTGACTCAAACCCTAAGGAGATACACCTGCCACTGTAATTCTTTGTAAACCTCCATCCTGGATTTTTATCTGTCTACAGGAGAGGGAGTGGGAGGAGGAGAGGGAGGTGGACATATGGATAGATGTACATTAGGGAAACAGCCAAAACTTTTTGTCCTGTGATCTTCTTGCTTCAAAAGGGAGAATTCATTTTTCTTCTGCCCTCCATTTTCAATGGACAATTGAAAAACAAACAAACGCTAGACTTGATTTATTTGTTTCTATTTCCTCTCACTTTTCCTTTTTTTGCAATTTGTTCAACATATCTACGGAATCCTCTTGTTTATTCATTTTTAAGAGAGAAATCTCAGCTTTAAAAGAGCACCATTGACCTTGGGAATGCCAGCTGTGTGTTCAGGTAGCTGACAGTTCAGCCAACAGAAGATGCTAATTAACCTAAGCGGCCATTCAGGAAGAAATCAGAAACTGCGAGCTTTGAGTTAGACTCCAGTGCCCATTGACTCTGCCAGAAATGACATGCTGAAGAGGTATGTGGGATGGGAAGAACGTGCTAGTATAAATCCTGTCAATATTTAATAGAGTAATTATATTAGAGATGAAATTAAAGCATGGCGGTATAAATGTCAAGAGATGCCTAGGCTTGGATCCAGGAAAGGACATGCGAAGGAGCGTGATAGAAATACAAGCCAGGACCATCCTGGGAACTGCAGCAAGTAGAGTGTGTATTCTACGTTGATGAGAATGCGTCAAGTAACAGCATTTTTAAAAATGCAAAGAGGTTGACTGTCATCACATCCATGTCATTTGCCCTGGACTGTGTGCTGGCGAATCCTAGACCCTTTCTCCCTCACGCTTATAAACAACCTGGGCTGCAGAGGTGGGAAATATCTGGAGAAAAAGGGGGTGAGAAACCACTGGTGGTAAAGAAGGATAGCCAGTTGGCCTCCCAGTTTGGTGTAGTGGTTAAACCGGTGAGAGAGCCAGTTTGGTGTAGTGGTTAAGAGTGCAGACTCTAATCTGGGAGAACCAGGTTTGATTCCCCACTCCTCCACATGCAGCTGCTGGGATGACCTTGGGTCAGTCACAAGTTCTCTCAGAGCCCTCTCAGCCCCACCTACCTCACAGGGTGTCTGTTGTGGGGAGAGGAAGGGAAGGAGATTGTAAGCTGCTCTGAGACTCTGGGTAAAGGGCGGTTATAAATCCAATTTTCTCCTCCTCCTTCCTCTTCTTCTTCCCTCCTCCTCCCCCCCTTAGTGATGGGCTGCTCAGAGTAAGGCTGTTTTTACATCTGACTTTCCCGCTGGAATCATTCTAGTTCCAAAAAAACCTGCCCACACTTCTGTGCGGTGTGAAACCGTGCTGCTACTGAAATGTCCACATCTACTAATTGCCCTCCTGTGGTCAAGCTAGTATTCAACCAGCTTGATTCTGCTTTAAACAATTGCTGTTATTAGGGCACTTAGACCTCCCTGGAGTGAAATTTCACACCACTGTGAATTCAGCACAGGAAAAGACAGCAGTCAAACTACTTTAGAGGGGAGGTGTAAAATGACCCTAAGACAGTGCTGGGGATCAGGGAGATTTATAATAGGAAGTGACGTGGAATTGGTTCTCTAAGATCACCTGATTCCCGGGACCAAGAGGACCCTGGTCTGTGGTGTTGGTATCCTGCTGAAACTGTCTCCTCCAACTGGGGGTCCCAGGAATGTAAGGAATAGGAAACCCCATCCATAACTCCTGGAATTTTGGGTTCAAGCCCTGTAGCACCCCTCTGCAGTGAGAGAAACCTCCAGTCTCCTACAGACAACAGGGAGTCATCCTCCAAAAGCCAGGAGATATTTCAGGATGTTTCAATCATATGTTCCGTGCAGGTGGGACATTCCTTCCTGCTGATTAACTATGTGGGTCAAGCCAGCCAGGCATTCTTTTCCCCCTGCTCCTGAAAGCAGCTCAGTTGTCTCCAGACATCTGCCAAAGAAATGCCTACATCTGCTTTCAAACACTGAGGGGGGGGGGGGGGGGGTTGTATCCAATGCTCCCTCTAAGCTGTGGAGTCTCGTGAGCAAAAATTCTACTTTGTGAGCTTACTGGCATTAAAGTTGTGAGTGAGCGATTTGGCTCCTGCATAAATTAGCAAAGACAAAAAAGTGTGAGCCAGAGGCTAAAAAACTGTGAGCTAGCTCATGCTAACTCAGCTTAGAGGGAACACTGGTTGTATCTATGGTCTGATGCTGACCCAGCCAGAGTCTCCCTGTGCCTTGTTCTTTGGAACCCGAAGGCTTCTTGCGGCAATTAATTAATTAATTAATGCATGACTTGTGTGTAGTACAGCCAGGAGATCCGAAGATTGTCCGGCAAGCCTTAAGTTCTACTTATTTTAGTGGTGAGCTAGACTTATTTTGGGGGGCTGAGAGAGCTCTGAAAGAGCTGTGACTGACCCAAGGTCACCCAGCTGGCTTCATGTGGAGGAGTGGGGAATCAAACCCAGATCTCTAGATCCGCCGCTCTTAACCGCTACCCCAAACTGGCTCTCTAGCTTCGTGTGGTAGACTCATTCCTCCTAAAACTATAGAACAAATTCAGAGTCCAGTGGCACCTTTAAGACCAACAAAGTTTTACTCAAGGTAGCAGCTTTTGTGTGCATGCACACAAAAGCTCATACCTTGAGTAAAACTTTGCTGGTCTTAAAGGTGCCACTGGACTCTGAATTTGTTCTCCTGCCTCAGACCAACACGGGGGGGGGGGGGAGGGAGATGGTCCTAGTCTGGGACTCTATGATACCATAGAGTTTTCAGGCCAAATGCCCCGCCAGGCACGTCGGCCAGATCTGGGCACTTTGGGGGTGGGGTTCCCCCGGCCGGCCATATCCGGGCCAGCGGGTTGGGGGCTCTTTAAGCGGGCAAATCCCTGCCCCCCCAGGGGACCTGGCAGCCCTAGGTTGATTGTTTGTAAGCCTGTGCTGTGGAGGCATCCCAAAGGGAAAGGTGGGAGACTGCACGGGTCTTCTTGACTGTAAATGTCTATAGGCAGGCTGTGATATTCTCCAGTTTCAAGTATGAGGAAACATCTTGGGCTTAGAACTGGGGCCCTTGAAGGGCTGCCTGCTCTTGGAGTCTCCAGCCTGTTAGTTAAGATTTTCCTCTCAAGCCCTCCTCTGTCTGGACCCACCATCCGCGGCACTGAGGTGTCGCAAATTCCATTTGAGATACGAGCTGTGCCTACATTACTGTGGAAATTAGGTTCCATTTTCAGCCGTACAACTGAGGAAGATTACTTTGAAACGTCTGGCGTACCTGGGAAGGACATTTTCGGCTGTTACAAGTTTGTTGGTGCTTTGGGACATCCTCTGCCTTTCTTGAGGGCTTTGAGGGCTTTTGGACACTAATATATTCAAAGGATTTAGAGGATTCTCTTGTTGGATATTTTCCACTATCATCTAAGTGTGTTTTGAATTTGCAAATAGCTTTTGAATTGTGACCAGCAATTATATTGTATTTTCAATTTATCGTTATTGCATTTCAATAGACTGTTGTCTCTACTGTTTACTTGTGTAAGTTGGGAATCTTTTGATGGTCTACCCTTGCGGTTTATATTTTTGCATATCGTGGCACTGGAGGTGACAGCCACAGCTTTCTTAGTAGTGGCACTTCACCTTTGGTATTCCTTCACCCTTCAGGCACGTCTCCTTAATGTTGTTTAGGTCTTCCAGGCCAAAACATTTCTCTTCACCCAGGTTTTAAATTTATGTTTATCTTAGCCCTTTTAGATGGCTGTTTTATGGTTACCAGCTCAGGGTTGGGAAGTACCTGGAGATTTGGGGGGTGGGGCCTCAGGAGAGCAGGGTTTGGGGAGGGGAGGGACTTCAATGGGATGAAATGCCATAGAGTCCACTTTCCAGAGCAGCCATTATCTCCAAGTGAATTGATCTCTTTGCCTGCAGATCAGTTATAATCCAAGGAGATCTGCAGCCACCACCTGGAGGTTGGCAACCCTAACCACCAGTGTTGTTTTAGGACTGCTGTTTTTAACATTTTAGCCACAGTTAAATCGCTTGTTTTTATTATTGTACACTGAATGCTGTCATTGTTTGTTGTCCCCTTGTTAGCCACCTTGAGCAGGTCTCTGGAAGGTATATAAAGTAATAAATACATCTAAAAATATTACATTCACATGGTTTGACACAAGCAATTGGATTTGGTTGCACAGTGATGCCATTTGAGACAACTGAGAGCAACTGAGTAAGGGCAAGTGAGGGCAATTTAAATAAATAACCAGACATTTTGCCAGAAGGTTTTGTACTGCCAAAATTGTTTGCAAAAAAAAAAAAAGGTTAAGTTCTTCTTCTGAGTTTGCTTGGAAGTAAGTTGCATGTTATTCAAAGGGACTTACTCCCAGGTAAGTCCAAAAATAGTACATCCAGCAATTTAAATGGATAACCAAACATCTTTGCAACGAGTGCCCCCAAATTACCCCGAATAAGAGGGTTTTTTTGGCACTGCTAGAAACATTTGCAAAAAATGGTAAGCACAGCTCTGTCCCAATTCATGGCCATATTAAACAAAATGAGTTAAATTTGTTCTCTTTTGTTATCTCTCCAGTACATCTCAAATTAGGACAAGTAGTAGACTGCCTAATTTATAGAGCTATTCATAGAGTACATTACATCTGTGGCGAAGAGTACCACCGTTTATAAGCCTTTTGAGATTTTCCCATTCTTGACTGAAAGTTCATTGGAGTTCTTTCCTTTTATCAACCCATAAAGAGGATCTTATTAGAACACCACGGTTCTAAAATGGCAGAAGACCAATTTGTAACAATCAATGCAGATTGAGTTCAGCTGAAGTAAACAGATTTATTTTTAGAGCTTCTCACTGTAAGAACTAATTGTTCTGTGAGGATTATCAGCATAATTATGCATATTCTGTCTAAATAAAGTACACTGATACAGAAATAGGTCCAAGACTGGTACAATGTTTGTTCAATAATATCTGGCTAGGAGGAACACCGTAACAGACTGCCATTCATTTCCCCCTCTTCCAGCAGTTCTCATTTATTTACCTCGTTTGTATCCAACGGGCACCCAAAGTAGTTTACATTAGTTTCCTCTCCACCATTTTGTCCCCAGAAAAACAACCCTGTAAGGTAGGTTAGGAAGAGAGTGTGTGACTTGCCAAGGTCACCCACTGAGCTTCCATGGCAGAGTGGAGATTCAAACCTGGGTCTCCCATAAGCCCTGACAGTTTCAGGGATCAGGCCACCATTGCAGTCTGCAGTTCTGGTGGCCCTCAGCTAGCAATGCCAGCCTCCTAATGGGACCTGCGGATCTCCTGGAATTACAGCTCATCTCCAGAGTACAGAGATCAGTTTCTCTGGAGTAAATGGGTGCTTTGCCAGGTGGGCTCTATGGCACTGTACCCCACTGATGTCCCTGTCCTCCCCAGGCTCCATCCCCAAATCTCCAGGAGTTTCCCAACCTTGATCTGGCAGTCCTACCCTTCATCCCCTGCCAGTGGCCAGGGGGGACCAGGCAACCCTACCCTCAGCCTCTAAACCCCGTACAGAGTTTTAAAGGAGGTGGAAGGAATCGAGAGTCAGCCCTTAAAAGGAATGTCCTGCAAAACGTCTAGCTAATTTGTTGGTAGGATACGAACGCTGCTGCAAGCCGAGCTTAATGGCTGCTGGCTTTGCTTATCCTTCCATGGGGAGGTCTGCTCTCTCCTCCATCAGCCTGGGGGAAGCTGGAAGCAGGTCAGTGGCTGTGCTTGGCAGGGTGTGCAAAGAGTAAGAGGGAGGAAGTCTTTCAGGCTGCAAGCTGAATTTCAGCGGTACTGGAATTATTTAGAGCACGAATAATATAATAAGTTGTGAGTAGCTTTATATTCAGGTTTGGTGTACTAATTGTATACACAGGGTTGTGATCCAGATTTACTGAGTCACTGAAGGGGGGGCCCCCTGTCTGAAACCTGTTCACCTCCCAAAGGAAGGACTCCATGCTTGAGTTGAAAAAAAGAATAATTCCTAGGTATTTGTCTTCCTTTACTTCCACTCTCTAGTGGTAGCAGTCGGCTTGCCTTGCAACATTCACTCAAGGAACGCTTGAGCCTGCAAAAGGTCAGGCTGCAAGACATGTCTTGTAAGTTATGCAGGGCTGTTTTTGTTGACACAGTCTTAACATGGCTGTCCCACTGGAACCTGTTAACTCAGGCCCATTTAGCTTACATCCCACTGAATCAAACGCTGGGCTATTACATGGAACCATCAATGTGCGCAGTGGTTCACAGAGCACGAGAAGGCAGGTCTCTGCTCCAGGGAGCTTACAGTCTAAAATTTGAAACAAGGAAGATAACAAAGAGAGAGGAGAGAAGATAAATTGGGGAAAAATATTGAGGAAGAATGTGTGTTCGTTCCAGTGACATGTGGATGGGGTTAGCTGCTGTAGGGGAGGAGAGGGAAGAGGTTGTGCTGAAGTGTTTAAGCTTTTCCTGGGCTGTGTATCTTCAGGGACATGTCATGTGCATGAAACATTTTGCACCCCATCTGAAAGAAGATGAGGAAGAAGCAACTCCAGAAGGCACTCCAGAGCCATGGGCCAGCTACAGTGAAGACCCTGCTCTTCACAACTAACTGATGTCCTTGCCTCTCAGACTAGGACCTGAGCTGCTGAATTTAGGGTTGTCAACTGGTGGGGTGTAAAATGTCCTGTCCCTTTAATAGAGGTTTAATTTGTGGAAATGGACTCTTGAAGCTTTTTGTGGAATTGAGACGAATGATGTCACTTGATGAACAGCATCCCACCAGTCCACTATTAAAGGGACAGGACCCTTTCTCCAGGCCAGCCAGCAATCCCATTTATAATTTATAACTTTCACCTTTGGAATATCTTTCCCCTTGAGGCTCCCCTGGTTGCCCACTTCTCTCTCTTAGGTGCCAGGCCAAAACAATTCTGTTTACCAAGGATTTAATTAAGGGGATGATATTTTCCCCACCGTTTTAATAGTGTACTTTTGTCTGGAAAGTGGTATTTATTTGCTGCACCTCAGCAAGGCTGGGAGATCAGAAAAATGTGACTTCCAGCTGATCACTGCAATTGGCTGAGAGTCAGCTCCTTGATATTCCTCATCCCCCCCACCCCCACACACAAGTAGCTTGTTGGGTAGAGAGCAAAATTTCTCCAGCAGGAGATCAGAAACTGACTCTCAGCTGATCCCTCATCAGCTGGCAGCTGGGTTCTGATGGCCACAAGTCCTTGCAAGCAGACTTTAAGCAGCCGAACAGCCCATTGATCAATCAGCTGCCTGATTGTCACTGGCAAACAGAATGTGGGTAAATCCAGCAGGTGTTCCAGCATCCCTACTCAGGTCTCTTCAACAGGGTTTATTCCCAGTAGGGCTGCCGACTCTGGGTTCAGAAATACCTGAAGATTTGACCTGACCTGGATGGCCCAGGCAAGCCCGATCTCGTCAGATCTCGGAAGCTAAGCAGGGTGGAGTCTGGCAAGTACTTGGATGGGAGACCTCCTTGGAATACGAGCAGTCGGGAGGCGGGGGTGGGCCTTATTCAGCCACCTCTCGGAATATCCTTCAGGGCCCCAGTAGGGGTCAGTCACCAGAGGTTGCCATGACTTCCAGGTTCTCTCTCTCTCTCTCTCTCTCTCTCTCTCTCTCTCACACACACACACACACACACACACACACACACACACACACAATAAAAAATACAAAAAAGAGAAAAATACCTGGAGATTTGAGGGTGGACCCTGGGAGAGCGGGGTTTAGGTAGGGGAGGGACTTCAGTAGGATCTAATGCCCATCCATATCCACCTTCCAAAGCAACTATTTTCCCCCAGGAGAAGTGGAATAAATGTTTTCAATAAATAAGCAGTTTCTGTAGCCTAGAGATTAGCTGTAATTCTGGGAGATCTCCAGCCCCCACGTGGAGGTCAGCAACCCAAATTCACAGGAAAGTGTTTTATCAATGCACTGTAAGTACATTGAGGTCAACAGGTGTCGAAGGGTGTAACACTACTTAGGGTGGTGCCATGAGAGCAGGTCACCTGCTGTTTGGGGCTGACTGCATGGGCAGAACTTGTGCTGGGCTGCAGACCAAAGGGAGATCCTGGGTCATCAGTTGCTTGGGTGTGCTCCGGCTGCCTTCCCACTTGTCTCAGGCTGAGCTGCATTCTAGGCCTTGACTCAGCCTAGAGGGGGCTTTCACGCCTACTCCCCTGTCCCGTGTGGCATAGCTAAGCAGCCAGACCTTCAAGCTGGATGAACAGGGATTCCAGCTCTGGGTTGGGAGATGCCTGGAGATATTGGGGGTGGAGCCTGAGGAAGGTGTGGTGTAGGGAGGGGAGGGACCAACAGGGCATAATGCCAGAGAGTCCACCTTCCGGAGCGGCCATTTTCTCCAGGTGAGCTGATCTCTGTTGCCTGGACAGCAGTTGTAATAGCGGGAGATCTCCACCTGGAGGTTGGCAGCCCTATAAAATGAAGGATATTGAGTTCCTTTTCCTAACTGTGAATGTTTCCGATGTCTCAATGTATTAGTCTTTGTTATTTAAATGTATGTCAAGCTTGCAGAGAAGGAGATCATCTTTCACTAAATTTCGCTTTTCGGGGGAGGGAGAGAGATTCCCTTGCCAGGCTACATAAAAGTTTTAGGGGAAAGGTACTTCTGTGACTGCCTGCTCTTGGCAGATAACAAGCCTTGTGTGGGTTCCGCTTCGCAAGGCACCAATTGTGCAGCTTGCTTTGTATTGTCTGGTAGCCTCATGGGTCTGTGTGGGGGACATTTTGTCGGTGAATACAGAAAATGAAAAACCTAGGGTCTCAAAGATGCTTGTGAAATTCTTCTCATCCAATCTTGGAATTTCAATTACCTGGTCTTATTTCTGAGTAGGACGGATGCGTTAGGAATTCTTCCATTTATTATTTCTGAACGTTGTCCAGGGCTCTGTGCATACAATTTGGCGTGGTTTTCAGAGTCAGGACTCTGAGGCGAGTTACGGAGCGGCTCCTGCTGGATTAAGAGCTGCTGTAGCACTGCCATTTTTTAATCTGCCTTTCGGAAGGACCTTCTGTGTAGAGAACAAAGGTGCCAGGCTGACTGTCCATTGGGGTTGTTAAGTCCCCTCATCGCTCTGGCGGGGAGATTTGAGGGGGTGTTCCAGGAGTGGAGGACATCCCTGATATAATGATGTCACCTGGAAGTGATGTCATCACATCAGGGACATCACACGGGGGATGCTCTGGTATTTGGGCAAAACTCCATGGGTTTTTTTGCCCTCAAACCATAGAGTTTGCCCACATAGCAGAGCATCAGTGTTCCCTCTAAGCTGAGTTAGTGTGAGCTAGCTCACAGTTCTTTCGCCTCCGGCTCACACATTTTTGTCTTAGCTCAGGAAGGATGGCTCCAGAGCAAACTAATTTCTGCAGTAGCCAAATTGCTCATTCACAACTTTAATGCCAGTAGCTCACAAAGTAGAATTTTTGCTCACAAGACTCCACAGCGTAGAGGGAACATTGCAGAGCATCCCCGTGCAATGTCCCTGAGGCAATGACATCACTTCTGTGTGATGTCGTTGTGTTGGAAGTGTCACACAGCAATGTCCTTGTTTAGGGGCCGGGTTTTCCCTGGCAGCCAGCTGGTCCACAGTGGGGAGAAGCCCCTAAAACTGGGGGATCCCCCCCCCCCCGGACCTAAGGGCTGGCAAGCCTACTGTCCATCTTTTCATGCATGTTGAGAAGGTGAGTAGGACAGTGAGGTGAAGGTGCTTGGTGAAAGAGAGAATTCCTGACCCTCTATGGAAAAGAGGATTCCATAGCTTTCTTGCCCTTGACTTGTTCCTCCCTATGGTACACCCTGATGTGTTTGCTGTCCTCAGCTTCGGTCTGCTTCCCATGGTCTGGGCCTTGATGCCAGTAAATCATATCTCTAACTTGTCTTCTTCCTGTCACATGACACTGATGTCACAGAACGTCCTTGCACATGCTTACCACTAAGTGCGTCCCACGCTCAGTAGGTCTTGGATCAGAAAAGAGAGGAAAAACTACTGCTCTACATTCATCAATGCACATGTGCACATTGGTAAACACTGCAAAAAAACACCCAATCTTGTTTTGTTTGTTTGTATGCATGTATGCATCAAGGTTCTTCTGGAGCATGTTACTAATGCACATTGCATAAAAAGAATCTTGATGTGACTCCACATATGGTTGTGTCAAGATTCTGTTTCATGTGGCAGAGCGCATGTATGCACTGGTAAAACCCTCCACAAAAAGCATCTTGATGCAGTCTGCTCGCCCTCCCCTTGTTTTATCAGTGCTGACATATACACTGGTGATGCAGAGTGGGGGAGATAACAGAGGAATGGGGTAATCTGAGATCTACTGCAAAGGGTACATGTTCCAGTTCTGGAATTAATTTTAGAAATTCTCCTAGTTAAATTTGAATTAAGCAGGGCTTTTTTTGTAGAAAAAGCCCAGCAGGAACTCATTAGCATAATAGGCCACACCCAATGGCAGAAACTCATTAGCATATTAGGCCACACCTCTGACAGCACAGCTCATTAGCATATGGGGGCTGGGAAAGAAAGGCATTTTCAATGTTCCTGGGTTCTCTGCCTGCCCTTTTCCAGCTGCCACATGTCAGCTAGAGAAGGGAAGGCAGAGAGAGGCTTTTCCTTGTCAATTTCACTCTCAGTTGACTGGCAGGAATGAAATTGACAAGGAAATCCCCAGGGGCTCCCCAGTGGGAAAGAGGGCATTTTAACATGCCGCCTTTCCCTCTTGTGTGTAACGTGGGGAGGGCAGCGAGCTCTGTAGCCAAGCATGCCAGAGGTTTTGGTTGTAGGCGTGGCCAAATCAGGAGCCAGCCCGAACTCCGTTCCTGTGCATTCCTGCCCTCAAATAGCCCTGGAATTAAGGACTAGAAAACTGCTGAATAGAAGAAATGTCTTGAACTGTAAATGAGCAAATCAGGGAAATCCACTTACTTCTCATCTTAAATCAGCAGAGTTTTATTATGTTCTCTCCGCTCTTGTACAGATGCCAACTGATTATGCTTATTCAATTGGTTGGTGAGACATACTCTGCACGTTGTCAGAGGTTATTCACATTACCAGGGCATGGCTTTGAAAATAAGTTCTGGTGTTAGTTCATGGCTCACATTAAACCTTGTTCATAAGGATGATAGAATTATGGTTTTTTAAAAAAAAATTTGGGGAAATAAACTGCGTTTTGAGAAATATATTTATTTTTATTTATTTAAAACATTTCTATACCACCTTTTTACCCATCTCAGGGTCCCCAAGGTTGCGGACATTAATAGATTCCAGACATTTAAAAGCATTTCTAGTACACACACAATTAAAACAATTGAACATAATATAAATACACAAAAATATAAACACACAAGCAGGGAGGAGGGTTAATAAGAATTAATGAGAAACCACCAAACCAAACAAAAAAAGTCTTCAGCTGCTGGTGGAAGATGATAATAGAGGGAGACAGACAAATCTCTCTGGGGAGGGAGTTCCAAAATTTTTGTGCCACAACCAAGAAGACCCTTTCTTGAGTTGTTACACATCTAGCCTCAGATGGCAGGGCCACCCAAAACAAGGTGACTGAAGATGACCAGAATGGCTGGGTAGGTTAATATGGGAGTAGGTGGTCTTTCAGATATGCTGGTCCCACAGTGTTCCCTCTAAGCTGAGTCAGTGTGAGCTAGTTCACCGTTTTTTTTGCCTCCGGCTCACACCTTTTTGTCTTGGCTCAGCAAGGATGGCTCCAGAGCAAACTAATCTATGCAGGAGCCAAATCTCTCACTCACAACTTGAATGCCAGTAGCTCACAAAGCAGAATTTCTGCTCACAGGACTCCACAGCTTAGAGGGAGCACCTATATGTGTCTAGAGATCAGTACCAGCACCTTGAGTTGGGCCCAGAAGTTAAATGGAAGCCAGTGTAGATGGAAGAAGACTGGAGCAATAGGGTCCCTGGACACAGCATTATGTGCCACCGCTATCTTCCAGACGGTCTTCAAGTGCAGCCCTACTCAGAGCGCATTGCAGTAATCTAAATGAACGGATCTGAAAAGAAACAGCCCTGCATGCAGCCAGAACCCAGTTCTCCCTGACTTTGTCAAGGTGTTGATATATTTATTATTCTGCCAATTGCTATATATTTGAATTTACATCTACTCTGTCAATTCAGTATGACAGATTCTAGATAAATGAGCTGGGCTTAGCTTTGTCCGAATGTGATGCTTATTCCTTCTCAAATGCAAACCATTCCCTTTATTCATGGGTGTGTCGATAATAGCTGATGTTCATCAGCCAGGTGTCCAGACATGTTTCATGTCACACTTTGCTTTATAAATACTGTACAGGTATGGAAAAGGGAAGAATTGATTTTTTAAAATTGCATCTCTACCAACTCACAAAGCCCGAATACTCAGTTGATGGGAGCTGTTCTGTAATGGTGATGTGGGGTAAGGATAAATTATCAAGAATTTTCGGCACCTTCACCAAACTACAATTGCCAGAATGTTGGGAGGGGAGAAGTCAGTTTCAAATGCAGATGCACCTTTAGTTACCTTTCTGGGAGGTTCAGTCTGGAATTGGGGTCACCCACAGTGACACACTAGGTGAAAGTTTGTGACCCTTTCATTTAGATAATAAATGGAGAGAGAGTTGGTAGCCAAGAGGTCTCGGAGTAGCTGCCTGAATGGATTGTTAGTGAAATTTCCTACCGTCAAGAATTTATCCTCTAATGGATTCCTGGGAGAGGAAACTTGACAAGGCAGGCTCAGCTAATTACGCCGGGGCACATACTCCTTTTCACTTTGAAATGTATGTATTTATTTTAAAAGGGCTTCGGTGGCACTTGAAAGTCCAGGACCGTTTTCGGCGGCAGCCCCTGCACACATGATTAATTTTGCTGCAATCTAGACTGTAAATTGTTGAGCCAATTTACATGTTAAAAGGGACCCTGTCAGGTTGGAATAAATCACAAGTTCGTAGAGGTTGGAGCGTGTGTCCCCCCCCCCCCTTTATTCCTGTTTGGTCATCAGCACCATCTCGGGTTAGTTTTTGTGGCCAAACGTGCTGCTTATGCTATGAATACTGGGGTCTTTGTTGGGGGTGTTTCCAGAACTGACCTTGTGAAGAATCGTGAATGCCGGGTGGATTGATTCATGTCGCCTGCCAGTCTTTTCTCTTCCACCTCTTGTGAGGCTGGGGTTAAAAAAACAATGGTGACACACAGTTTGTCATGGATCAGAGTAGAGACTCCTCATCAAATGAAGAGGCGAAAGGAGGCAGCTGGGCATCCAGGGCTATTTTGGGGCAGGAACGCACAGGAACGGAGTTCTGCCTGGTTTCTGAGTTGCCCACACCTACAGCCCCCCCCCTCGGGTTCCCCAGGCACCTCGCAAGCCACGGGACACCTGGGGAAGCCAAGCTGATCCAGGGAGGGAAGGCAGTTTAAACTGCCTCCCCTCCTCGGGTTCCCCAGGCGCCCCACAGCTGCCACGGGGATTCTGGGGAGCTGTGCTGTCAGGGGTGTGGCCTAATATGCTAATAAATTTCTGCTGTTGGGTGTGGCCTCTTATGCTAATGAGTTTCTGCTGGGCTTTTTCTACAAAAAAAGCCCTGGACACCACCATGGGAGAATGCTCTTTGGCACCTCCAGGAGCCCCCTTTGATGAGCAAGAGGAGTATCATGAGTCTGAGTCAGCTGGGGCTGCCACCTTTGGGTTGGGAAATCCTTGGAGATTTTGGGGGGGGGTGGAGCCTGGGGAGGGCAGAGTTTGGGGAAGGGTGAGGATGTCTGCAGGATACAATGCCATACAGTCCACCCTCTGAAATAGGCACTTTCTCCAAGGGAACTGATCTCTGTCAAATGAGGAGCCGTTGTAATACTGGGAGATCTCCAGGTGGCACTTGGGGACTGGCAACCCTGGAGTCACCCTGCTTACCCCGGGCAACAGCCCTGCCTTCTGACTCAGACTTGGATCTGAACCTGCTGCCGCACCAGAGGTCTTTCCCCCCAACTCCCTCTTTGAGCCTCTCAAAGCCTGGAACCACCTCTGGCCCAGCGCAGGACTCTCTGCTGTTACCGGGCCCTGCGTCTTTAAGAACCGGCAGCCTGCCCCTGGAGGGGAGGAGCCAGCACCTCCACTTCCTTGAAAGAGTATTTAAGGGCCCTTCGCCCTCAGCCTTTGGTGGTATAGTATCCGTGACTCAGTCGTGCTGGCACCAGGGCCTTCTCTCCTGGCCATCAGCTTTGAGCAGGGTGCAGTTCTGCCTCACCAGGCTCCAGGCTATAGGACTATACCAATCCAAGACTGTATCACCTCAGCATGCAGATTCTTCTCAGATTGTACTGCCTTGTAAGTAAATCATATTTGTGTGTTTTAGCTCCGGCTTTAATTGTTTGAATGATGCAGCTTTTGTTGGATTTTAATGGTTTTTAAGGTGTGACCTCATTATTAAGACAGGACTTCATTCAGACCGGTGGTCCATCTAGTCCGGCATCCTGTTTCACGCAGTGGCCAATGTAATCCCTAGAACTCATTCTCCGTAGAGTTATTTCTGGTTTGAGAGACATGAGAAGCAAGCAACTTTATTAAAAACCCTGAATCTTCTACTCCCATGTGCAGAATCAACCCCTGGGGCTAATTCACACATTTATCCCTTGGTTTCGTATGGCTTTGTTATACCACACTTGGCAACTCACATCTGAATGTGTGCACTGAAAAGCATTCGCCTGCATCCAACCTTACAGGTTTCTGAGCTGGAACAGTGTTTCTTCTTGGGGAAGAGGGGGTGGCAGTTTCAGCCAATTCCCTCTTTCAGATGCATTCATCCCCTTAAGCTGTTCCTAAGGGTCCACTGGTCCCTAGGAACAACATGGGGAGGGGCCTCAGTGGGCTGCATCAGGATGGCAAAAGGGGAAATCCCTGTTCTGTGAAGTTCATGCAAGTACGCTTGGGGATGCAGAGGGGATGAGGAAGAGGCATATAAACTGAGAGCTACAATAAACGGCGTACGCATACCCAACACTCGATTTAAAAAATTGGTAATAAAAAAGAGGAGAATTCCGAATGCATCCATTCCCCTTTGGAAACTAAACCAGGTCGCTTCAGACCCCAAAACTCAGGAAGAAATATGGATGTATCTTGATCATTTTGGAATCATCTCAGTGCTTCTGGCAGACTCGTGCATTCCTCACATTTCACTAGGAGATAACAGACATGACAAAATAAAACCTAATTCAGTTTATAAACTGATTAACTGTGCTGCATTGATCCTGTTTGGAATAATTATATGTTTCACGGAAGGGTTTTCCTTAGCATGTAATTCTGCCGACTTCAGACTGGTTTACTAATGCGGGGGGGGGGGGGGAGATCTGCAGGGCTGCTGACGTCTGCTGGCTTCTTACCATTCGCCTCACACGACATTCTGGCAAACCCCTTTTCAATTCCCCCCCCCCCCCCCCCCCCGTGCTTTTTCATTAAATTGCTGTACCTGCATTGTAGCACATCGGCTCAGCCAATGAAGCTCTCGCATTTACATAAGGCAGATGCAAGCTGTGTGTTAAATATCTTTGTCTGACTAACATCCGTGCAGGTATTTCCCAAACATTATATCTCTCTTTCAAAAAAAAAAGAAAGAGAGAGAGAGTCTTATTTGCATCTAATCTACAGAAGGGAAGGGCATTTAACACAAAGCCGATAGGTGTGGAAGCTTGCTTTGGTTGTATGCATAAATTTCACTATCAGAAAGCATTGTTGGGTTTCTCTGATTATTATACTCAGTCACTGTCTGTGGGGAATAGTGATGAGTTCTAATCTATTGCGTATGGCTCACTTCTGTGCAGAGTGGCATAATAAGGGTAGTGTCTGGCTGGCTACCACCTGACCCCTTCCCTCTCAGGCACTGTCAGTGGGCAGCCATTCTACAGAAGGGGGGAAGGGGAAGCAAAGGGAGCGGGGCTGTTTCCAGCAGCCTGCACAGCCCACTGTTGCTTGGCCGCTCCATCTCAGATGCCATCTTAGTATAGTCGTCCTGTGGTGCCGGAAGAAAGAGAGGCCCCTTTCACTGAGTAGCAGCTGAAAAACGATTAGCTTTTATACTGCTGAATCTTTATTCTGCAGTTTTATTATCATTGGCTAAACTGGGAACACAGGGCAGAAATATATTTAATAGAAGGAATGAACTCTACCTCCCCCCCCCCATTAAAAACAAATGGCAATGGGTAAAGTGAGTCATCAACAATTAGGCTAGATGGAATAGAAAGGTGCAGAAGCAGTTCAGGCACATCTGCCTGGCAGGTGGTGGAAAGTGAGACCCAGGGAGGGGGAAACAAACTTGACCCAAAAACCGGAATCAAGAACCACAAGGGTCAGAGAGAAGTCTAATAAAGGGCCAGTATTAAAAACCTAGTTAAAACTTATACAAAAATACATGTATTTATTAGAAGGGTAGTTAAAAAACAAATAATGGCCCAATAAAAGCCTCGTAGAAAAGTTCAAGTGGCCTGAACCCAAGGGCCAATACAAATGGCCTGACGCGTTTCAGCCCTATTGGGGGCCTTCTTCAGAGGTCAAACAGTCTGAGGGACACATGTTACCATATAACATATCATAATAAGATAACCAATACATTAATACAGGACCAAGAAAAGGAAAGTTAAGCAGGATGTATGTGAGGCCTCTAAAGATGAAAGTCATGTGCCTTGTGCCAAATGCACAGCTGCTGAGTTAGAACATCTAAAAAATAAAATATATTTCAAAAAACTTCCAGTTTTTTGGAAAGTACCATCAAGTCATAGCTGACTTATGGTGACCCCTCGTGGGGTTTTCAAGGCAAGAGACCTTTATTTATTTATTTATTTATTTATTTGTTCAATTTATACCCCGCCTAGCCAGCGAACCGGCTCTAGGCGGCTAACAAAAGCCATTACCACAAGGGTTTACATATAAAACCGTTAAAACATTTCAATAAATTACAGTAAAAAATCTCAAAAACTTTCAATAAACTAAACTTTCCAAAAAACTAAACTTTCAAGATGGCGACCTCCGAGTTATCTGTTAAGCGGAGGCCGTAGGGGTACCTTCCCCAAGACCAAGGCGATGTTAACGGCCGGGGGTGCCCTCCCCAGGACCAGGACGATGTTAATTACCAGTTCTCCACCCGATGGCGGCTCCTATTTGAAAGCCTGGCGGAAGAGCTCCGTCTTACAGGCCCTGCGGAATTGCAATAAGTCCCGCAGGGCCCTGATGTCATCCGGGAGCTCATTCCACCAGTAAGGAGCCGCCACCGAAAAAGCCCTGGCCCTGGTACAGGTCAAGCGGGCTTCTTTTGGACCGGGGCAAGTCAGGCGATTCTGGGTGCCTGACCTCAGTAACCTCTGGGGCTGGTATGGGGAAAGGCGGTCCCTCAAGTAGGCAGGCCCCTGACCATAAAGGGCTTTAAAGGTTAACACCAGCACCTTGAACCTGACCCGGTATGCTATAGGCAGCCAGTGCAGCACTCTCAGCACAGGCTGGACACGGTCCCTCAGAGAGAGACCTGTCAACAACCTGGCCGCAGCATTCTGCACCAGCTGCAGCCTCCGGATCTGGAACAAGGGCAGCCCTAAGTAGAGAGCGTTACAGTGGTCAAGACGTGAGGTGACCATAGCATGGATCACTGTGGCTAGGTCTTCGCGTTCGAGGAAGGGGGCCAACTGCCTAGTCAGCCGTAGATGGAAAAAGGCTGCTTTGGCAGTGGCTGCTACCTGGGCCTCCATCGTCAAGGCAGAGTCCAGGAGCACACCCAAACTCCTGACCCTCGGAGCTGGCACCAATGGCGCCCCACCGAAGGATGGGAGTGGATGCCCCAACCCCGATCCGGTCCGACTCAGGCACAGGACCTCCGTCTTCTGAGGATTCAATTTCAGTCGGCTCAGTTGGAGCCAGCCCACAACCTCCTGCAACGCCCGCTCCAGGTCATCTGGGGTAGAGCCAGACCGGCCGCCCAACAACAGATAGAGCTGGGTGTCATCCGCATATTGATGACACCCCAGCCCATGCCTCCTGACAATCTGGGCGAGGGAGCGCATATAGATGTTAAACAACATCGGGGACAGAACCGCCCCTTGAGGAACACCACACACCAGTGGGTGCCTCTGGGAGGTCTGTTCCCCGAGCGCAACCCTCTGTCCCCGATCTTGGAGAAAGGAGGCAAGCCATTGTAAAGCAAGCCCCCGTATCCCCGCATCGGCAAGGCGGTGGGTCAGCAACTGGTGGTCGACCACATCAAAAGCCGCCGACAGATCTAACAACACCAGTGCCGCCGTACCGCCTCGATCCAGATGTCTTCGGAGGTCATCCGTGAGGGCGACCAGAACCGACTCCGTCCCATGACCCGGTCGGAAGCCAGATTGAAACGGGTCTAGCATGGAGGTGTCATCCATGAAGCTCTGCAACTGGATCGCCACCGCCCTCTCCAATACCTTGCCCAAATAGGGCAGGTTAGACACCGGCCGATAGTTGGCTAATACAGCCGGGTCCAAGGATGGTTTTTTGAGGAGGGGACGGACCATCGCAACCTTGAGCGCCTCTGGGAAAAGCCCTTCCAAGAAGGACTTGTTAATAATCTCCCGAAGCGCACCACACAACCCCTCGCGACAGGATTTTATAAGCCACGAGGGGCAGGGGTCAAGGCTGCACGAGGTTGGACGTACAGTCAAGAGCAACCTGTCAACCTCCTCCAAACTGAGGGGGCTGAAATGATCCAAGATGGAACCAGAAGACGTGCATGGAGCCTCAAGTTCACGCACTGTTTCAACTGTGGCTGGGAGATCGTGGCGGAGCCGCAAGATTTTATCTGCAAAATAGCTCGCAAATGCCTCACTGCCGATTTCCAATTCCCTATCATTTAGTGTGCACTGAGGCACTTTAGTTAGAGACCTAATAGTTCTAAATAATTGGGCCGGGCGAGAGCTAGCAGATGCAACCTCAGCCGCAAAGAATCTCCTCTTAGCGGCCTTGATTGCCATCTCATAGGATCTCATAAACGTCCTATAAGATGCTCTTGATACTTCGTCGCGAGATCGCCGCCACCGTCTCTCTAGCCGTCTGAGTTCCCGCTTCATCAGCCTCAGCTCCCCGGTAAACCAGGGGGCCAGCTTAGAGCGGGGGCGCAGAGGGCGTCGGGGAGCGATCTCATCGATGGCCGCCGAGAGCCGGTTATTCCAGTCCTCGACCAACCCATCTAGTGAGTCGCTGGAAGGCATGGGATCCCGCAAAGCTGTCAGGAACCGCTGAGGGTCCATCAGGCTTCGCGGGCGAGCTAAAATACGCTCGCTACCCAAACGGAGTTGGGGAGACACCATCAGACGAGCCTTCAGGGCATAGTGGTCAGACCATGGCACTGCCGTAGCAGTCAACTGGCTCACCGTAACCCCCGCCGCGAAGATCAAGTCGAGCGTATGCCCGGCCTGGTGTGTAGGAACCTGTATAAATTGGGTGAGCCCTAGTGCCGCCATGGAAGACACCAAGTCCCTCGCCGAAGCAGAGGCCGCATCGTCGGCATGGACATTGAAGTCACCCAAGACTACAAGCCTCGGGTGCTCCAAGGCCCAGCCCGACACAGCCTCCACCAGCGAGGACAGGCTATCGGCTGGTGCGTTGGGAGACCGGTACACCAGCCAAATAGCCAACCTCTCCCCAGCTTCCCACACCAGGCCCGTGCACTCTATGCCCGCAAGCCTCAGCGGCGGGAGTGCCCTGTAGGAGTAAGCCTCCCGAATGAACAGTGCCACTCCTCTAGAGGTGGTTTGCCATTGCCTGCCTCTGCATAGCAACCATGGACTTCCTTGGTGGTCTCCCATCCAAGTACTAACCAGGGCCGATCCCGCTCAGCTTCCGAGATCTGACGAGATCAGGCTAGCCTGGGCCATCCAGATCAGGGCAGCATTAGGTTGTAGCATTGCTTTAATAGGAAGACCAGAAGGAAGTAAAGTCCAGCGAGGGAAGAGTGGGTTTCCCCCATTGCATTATTTGATTGTTCAAGAATCTCCCTTGGTACCGCATTCTGTTTCTTCTTGGTTCCAGTTGACCTAAGGCTGTATCCACACAGAGGTTTTTTTCTCTGCCTTGGCTTCCAAACTGCAGCTCTTTCCGAAGGATCTGCATGCCATTCTGTAAACATTTGCTTTCCAGGCTTTCCCCATACTTGGTATATTTATTTTCTCAAAATTGCATTGGTACAATTTTCCTGGAAAGAATGCAACCCAAGCCACATAGTAAGCTTGGTTGTCCCCAGCCCAGGGGACATCCGCTTAGCCTCTATTAGGGCTGGGGCTTTTTCTGCCCTGACCCCAGCCTGGTGGAACGTGCTCCCACCGGAGATCAGGGCTCTGCGAGACCTATTGCCATTCTGCAGGGCCTGTAAAATGGAACTGTTCTGCTGGGCCTTTGGTTGAGGCAGCGGGCGTCCAGTGAAAAAGCCAGTCTCCCCTACTGAAATCCTCTCTATGTGGCCCAGATCAAGCAGACCTTGGAGACCCAGCGACACCAGCTCTGGAGATTGTGGGGCACAAACAAATAGTGCCATCTGTTTTAAAACACTGTTCTTAACTGTTTTAATCTGATTATTCATGTATTTATATTGTACTAATGTATTTATATGTTGTGGTGCCGAATGGCCCTGTGATCTGCCCTGAGCCCACTTGGGGAGAGGGCGGAATGTAAATCCGAAAAATAAATAAATAATAAATTTAAAAAGCTGCCTGTAAGTCTTCAGCCCTTTTTGTTGTTGAGCTGTAAGGGGGAAAGGCAGTTGGGGAGCTACAGTGGAAAAGGCATTCTTCAGCAGCTTTAACTTCTTTTGTAGATGAGACTAAACCTGGTGCCTTCTCTACAGTTCTTAATGAGCAGAGATGCACATTTTAGAGAACCGCTGCAACAGGAGTAGGACTTTTAGAAAATAAATTGTATCAGCAGGAGATTAGTAGAGGTCCATTGGGGTGCTGCTCTCTCTAAGCCTCAGTACCCTCACCTGCAATATGAGGATGATGATTACCAGCCTACCTTACAGGTCTGTCGCAAGGATGATTGCGATAATGTGCAGCATTTGGAATACTGAAAACCGTATATACAGTTCTAAGTACCAATGCTCCCTCTAAGCTGTAGAGTCTTGTGAGCAAAAATTCTTCTTTGTGAGCTGCTGGCATTAAAGTTGTGAGCGAGCAATTTGGCTCCTGCATTAATTAGTTTGCTCTGGAGCTATCCTGCCTGAGCGAAGACAAAAAGGTGTGAGCCAGAGGCTAAAAAACTGTGAGCCAAGCTCACACTAACTCAGCTTAGAAAGAACACTGCGAAGCATTATTAGGATATTTAAAACCCATGAAAAGCTGTATGTGATTGTTGCAGTGGACATCTTTGGCATTAAAACTGCATACGTGTGTTGGGTTTTTGTTTTATTAACAGCATTTTCTGTTGTGTAGCTGTAGGAAAGAAAATGAGCATCCCAGTTTTCTTTTCAAGGGGAATGGTCTTTAAGACTACAGCATTATAGTAATTGCACAAGTGAGAGATCCTGTCTTTTCCCTTGGAATGCTTATTATACATTACCACCTTAGATATCTAAAATTCATCATTCCTCACTATCAAGAATCTGCTGTTAATAAGGAATTACAGGTCTCTCTAGGATGTACATCTTCTAATAGATTCACATGTATCTCTGTGTGTGTGTGTTTGCAAGAGAGAGATAAATGAACTATTTACCAGTAATGGCAGTTAGATCTTGTCCCAGGCATTGGACCAGCAATTCTTTCTTTCTATGTGTCACTGCTTTTGCAGTCTCGCATCAAGTACACACACGCTGTATTGACTTATTTTTACCAGTGTACAGTAAGCATATTGGGGGAGACGCTGGCATTAAACCAAGATCGGAGCATCCTGGCTGTGTCACGTGACTGCTTCATTGAGTCATCAGATGTCTCTCTCATCAGCCCTCTACATCTCCCCCCCCACATTTTCTTATCAGAACTTCAAGCAGATCATAGATTTCATGTGAATTCCAGTCTGCCTTCTCCGACTGTCTTCTACTCTCTGCCCATTGAGGTTTCTTCTGGGTGATATAATTTGACAAGGCTACACACAAATTGGTTTTAGTTAGACAGCCACAGAATGGTACCTCTTGTTTACTTCTTTGGACTTACTGATACATCCATTTTAACATTTGTTGGCTGGGGGGAAACCCAAACTTGGTTCTCGTCCACCCCAGTGTGCAGTGTGCCAGTTGTGTCAATTTTAATTTTGGTCAGCATGGCAATGGAGGGGTCATAGTTTTTTTTTTTTAAAAAAAAACCCAGTTTTATTTGCCCCACCCTTCACTCACACTGGCAGTATTAGGAGAATGGGATCTTGGGTATTTATTTATATTATCTTGTTTCCAGTAGTACCATTTACCCTTAAAGGTAAACATCCTTTTAATTTGTACTCCGCAAGCTTGATTTATGTTTGGGACAGAACAGACCAGCACTGAAACCAAGGGATGACATGAACCAAATCTAACAATGCTTATTAAATAATTATATTTTAGAAGATGATGTGAATATTTAAGCAAATGTTTTTTCACCTTCGTGGCTTTTGTAAAGTCCCACATGGGACTGCATGGAGAAACAACAGCTGAGGGGTGGCATAATCGAGGTTTATAAGATTATGCATGGGATAGAGCAGGTAGAGAAAGAGGTACTTTGCTCCCTACAAGAACTCGTGGGCACTCCATGAAATTGCTGAGCAGTCGGGTTAGAGTAGGTAAAAGGAAGTACTTCTTCACCCAAAGAATGATTAACACATAGAATTCACTGCCATATGAGATGGTGGCTACAAGCATGGATAGCTTCAAGAGGGAATTAGATAAACATATGGGGCAGAGGTCCATCAGTGCCTATTAGCCACAAGGTGTAGATAGGAACTCTCAGTCTGGGGCAAGTGATGCTCTGTATCCTAGGTGCTTGGGGGGGCAACCATGGGAGGGCTTCTAGTGTCCTGGCCCCACTGGTGGACATCCTTATGGCACCTGGTGTTTTTGGCCACTGTGTGACAGAGTGTTGGACTGGATGGGCCATTGGCCTGATCCAACACTGGCTTTTCTTATGTTCTTAATGTAAGCTGCTTTGGGTCTCCCATGGAAGAGAAAGGTAGCATTCCTCTTTCTTAGTACTAGAAGGCCATCCAGAGAAATGTAGTTCATTTGTATCCCATCCTTTTCCCAAGGACCTCTGGGTAGTATGCATGACTCTCCTCTTTTATCCTCACAACAATACAGTGAGGTAGGTTAGGGTGAGAGAGAGAGACAGTGACTGGCCCCAGGTCGTCCAGCCTGCTTCCATGACAGAGTGGGGATTTGAACCTGAGTCTCTCAGAAGCGAGTGCAACATCCTAACCACTACACCACACTGGCAGTAAGTACAGGACCACCCAAAGAAGCACTTCTCCACATTGTATGTAATTGCCAGATGGAATTGTCAGCACCTGACATGGCGGCATTCAGCTGCTCGGAAATGTAACTCTACTGTAATGTATTATGGGTATTACCTGTATTTTCCCTGCCCTTCTTTCACAGAGCTCAAGGTGGAATATATAGTTCTCTTTCATCCATTTTGTCTTCACATCAGCCCTGCATGGTAAATCAGGTCAAGATACTGTGATTGATCCAAGGTGTCAAACTCTGCCTTAGTTTGCCGTGATGAAGGGGAATTCCTGGGGGGGGGGGGAACAAGTGCTGGAGTGTGTGAACCGCGGGGTGTAGAAGCCATAACCGCAACTCTTCCTTCTGCAAGATGCCTCCCTGCATACCAGGGTTGACCTTGAAGACAAAGCTGTGCTTCTCTCACTTTAGTAGATAAGGGAGCCATATATTCCCATGGGGGGGGCAACTTAGGGCATGCAATTGTGTGGTTGGCATTGTGTGATTGGTGCATGTTTGGGGGTTTCAGTTTTGAACTGTCTATATCTGTAGAGGACCCTCAATTGGGCCTCAGTTCTGACACAGTACCACTCTGACCTGAATCATGAAGATATCTCAATAAACAAATCATTGCCAAAGAGAGTGTCGTTGAGAGCCTCTTGACCAGGGGTCTGATACAAGGTCACCCAACGAGCTTCATGGCAGAGGAGGGACTTCTCTGCTAGTCTGACCTTGTAACAGACATGCTATTTGGATACCTCAGGCAAAGGGATGGCCATCTTCTGTGTCAGTAGATCACTTACTGATGATGATTGATCGACATCTTTAGCCCAGTCTGAAGATGCTTTAGTCTCCTAAGTTACAGCCAATGATGGTGGCATCCCACACTCTGGGCCCTAATTTCACCTGCTTCAAAGACTCAGATGTAGAAGGGAGGGTTTTCCCACCTGCAACCTCCTCTCCTCCTTGCCCAGCTCCCCTTTACCTACTGGGAGGGGTATGGAGCTAATCTTTTGTTGGTTGCCTCCCTTTCACCTTTACATAGCTGGGTGCAGGCTGTGCATACTCCCTGCAGCTTTTCGTCTTCCTGCAAGACAGCCAGGTTTCTCTGGGGATGAGAGTCAAGGGTGTTTGCCTTAAGAACTTGGCCATTTGGGGCCATTTTGCTTATGTGGCTCACCGTTAGCTTCTGGCTGCTTCTTTTTGACCCACCAGATACTCAGGTGTCAAGCCTCTCATCTCCAGGGGCTCTTGGAAGAGACTGATCTTCAGGACTCACCTCCATCTGGCTTCAGACCAGGGTCTGGAGATGGCTTTGGTCACCTTGGTTGATGATCTCTACCGAGAACTAGACAGGGGGAATGACTGCTCAGCAGTTTCATGGAGTGCTCACAAGTTCTTGTACTGTGAGAAAGGGAGAAAAGGACTTCTTTCTCTACCTGCTCTATCCCATGCATAATCTTATAAACCTCAGTCATGTCAACCCACAGTTGTCATTTCTCCAAGCTAAAGAGCCCCAAGCGCTTTAACCTGTCTTCATAGGGAAAGTGTTCTTGTCTCCTCTATTTTATCCTCAGAACAACCCTGAGAGGTAGGCTAGGCTGAGAGGGTGTGTCTGGCACAAGGACACCCATCAAGCTTCCACAACAGGGTGGGGATTCAAACCCAAGTCTCTCAGGTTCTAGTCTGATGCTCTGACCCTCATATCACCCTGACATGCAAATATTTAAATACAGATCTGGCAAGTAAATGTTGAAAAGGCATCTTTTTAAAGAAAACTTTTTTCCAAGGGCCTTTATTCTTGGCCACCCTGTAGCAGCTAATTCCTTTCAACAATCTGTAGGGTCAAGCTCCGTTCATCCCCACAGGTATGCGTTTTCTGTGGCAGAAGCAATTATCCTTGCCTGTCTCTTAGCCATTGGTTTCTACACCGGCGAAAATATCTACAAAACTCAGATCCTGGGAGCAAAATGCTTGTTCCCCTTGGAGTACTGCCCCAAACACTGTTTTACTGCACAGAGCAATCAGTGAGTTTAAAAACCTCTGACAACTCTAAATGGTGCATTACATTGGGGAGGACCCCAACACCCACAATACGGTGCCTTCCTTTTCCTCAAGGCTTTGGAACCCAATATTTTCCCAGGAGCAGATGCATTAAAGTGGCTGGAATGTCCCTATTCTATTCATTGCCTCTCTAAATAGCATACTATTTGTTTGGGGGGGAGGGGGATTTGATTATACCCCACTGCAGCTTGAATGAGTTGCAAAAAGCTTAACCTGCGTATAAAATGTAAGCGAGCCACATCTTCCAGATGTACTTACAACAGGTAAAAATATTTATTTTCTCACTACGTATTCATGTCTAGCGTGTGCTGAATCTCAGGACCGAGACCCTGAGTGACCCTGGCAGAAACGAAGAGTGGATGCAGTATCCAGGGGCTAGAGAGAAGCAGGGGCTGAGATGTTGGGCTCTGATCCTGCCATCAAACTCAGCCCCACTCAGAGGCCCCTTTGTTAATTAATTAAAATATTAAACCCCTCATTTCCCTCCATGTGGTGGCTCAAAGCAGTGGCCCATGGAGACCCCTGGGTCAGGATCTTCTGAGATAGCGCCTTCCCAGAGCCGGGACCTCCTCCAAGGCACCCCCATCACCCAGGGTTTTATGGTCCCATCCCCAGCTTTTCTTCACCAATGGGGACAACTGCAGCAGTTGGAAAAAACAACATAGTGCAAAGCCCAAGGCTCGTCCCTTAAAGGTTCTCAGCTCTGCAAGATGCGGACAGAGCTTGAGTGAGGTAGGGCCTAACTGTGTGTTACTTTTCCCATGGGGAACTACCTGGTTCAGGTGGAGAGGGGTGTTCTGAAATCCCACGCTTTCCATGTACATGTAGGCCTGATGTAGACCAAGACCTTGGGACATGGAGAGAGGAAGCTTCCTCACTTTGTCATTTTTAAATAGGCCCTAAAATAGACTTTTCCATGGTCATGTGGCCGGCATGACTAGATGCCGAGGCGCACAGAACGCTGTTACCTTCCCACTGCAGTGGTACCTATTTATCTACTTGCAATGCCTTCCTTTCAAACTGCTAGGCTGGCAGGAGCTGGGGCCAGAGACAGGAGCTCACTCGGTCACGCAGCACTTGGGTCTCGAACTGCCGAGCTATCGGTCTTCCGGTCTGTAACTCTACACTGACAGAATTTGCCCTTCTGGCCTTAACAGGATTGATACATCCTTTTATGCCCTGCTGGAATGCAGATTTTTGGAGATTATGAGGGATTACGATATGAAGCCTTTATTCAACCAACCGTCCCCCCTATACTCCAGAAACCTTGGCTGTTTTGCTCAGTGATAAGGATCCTAAGATCACTCTAGCAATTGCAAAATTTGTCTCAGTCCTCTTAGCCCTTGCATCTAAAAAAATAAGAAATAAGTGTTTTCTGCTGCTCAAGATTCGTGAATCAGTGAGCTTCTAAGGGTATGAAAGGAAAGGAAAGGAAAAGAAAGGAAAGGAAAGGAAAGGAAAGGAAAGGAAAGGAAAGGAAAGGTAACTAAGCCCCCAGTTCAGATCAGGGTAGTACATATCTGGGAAGCTAGGACTTCAGAGCATGCCTTTCTACATGATTTGGGGATAGCCCTGGGGAAAACGTAATGTGTGCCTGGCCAGTAGTCAGATCAGGGAGAGCTACAATGGCTGAGATGTGCCCAGAGAGCTGGAACAGGCTTGCTCTCAGTGATCTGTCCAGGGTGCTGAATCTTCAGACTTGAGATGGATTTCTTTCTGTTGCAACACCAGTGAATCTCTAGTCCTTGATATAGAACAGGGGTGGGCAAACTTGTTCAGCATAAGAGCCACCTAGAACAGGGGTGACCAAACTTGCTTAATGTAAGAGCCGCATAGAATAAACATCAGATGTTTGAGAGCCACAAGACATGAACAAATATTACCTGCTTTTATTGGAAAATAAGCAAATTTGCTTTTTATTAACATTAAATGAGACTGCCAAAAATAAAAACAAAAGGGGTAAAAGCAGATATTGATAATGATATTAATTTGTCCAGTGATATTTGTTTGCTAATGATATTTAGCTTCCCCAGCCGCCCTGCTGGGAGCCACATAATATATGTGAAAGAGCCGCATGTGGCTCCAGAGCCACAGTTTGCCCACCCCTGATCTAGCATTTTGGCCTTCCATTGACTATGTTTGCCAGCAGCCTTGATCTTCTGCTGGGCGTGGCTTTGCCCTATACAACATAGATACTGAATACCGAAATTAGACTAGATGGGATAGCTGTGTGTTTTCTTGATGTGGCTGCTCTCATAATGTATAAAACACAAGAATCGAAGAGGATAAGAAGAGCCCTGCTGGATCAGACCAATAGTCCATCTAGTCTCGCCTCCAGTCTCACACAGTGGCCAACCAGTTGCTCTGGAGGACCCGCAACAGGGCACAGAGGCCAAGGCCTTCCCATGATGTTGCCTCCTGGCTCTGGGATTCAGAGGCTTAGTACCTCTGAATGTGGAGGTTCCCCTCCATCACCATGGCTAGTAGCACCATTAATAGACTTATCCTCCATGAATCTATCTAATGCTCTTTTAAAGCTATTTATTCCTGTGGCCATTACTACATCCTCTGGCAGAGAATTCCACATTTTAATCACTCTCTGTGTCAAGTAGTATTTCCTTTTGTCTGTCCTGAACCTACTGCCCATCAGCTTCACTGGATGCCTTCGAGTTCTAGTATTTGGGGAGAGGGAGGAAAAGTTCTATTTATCAACTCTCTCCACCCCCATGCATAATTCTATACACCTCTATCATGTCTCCCCTTAGTCATCTCTTTTCAAAACCGAAAAGTCCCGGACTCTTCAGCCTTTCCTCACAGGGAAGGTGCTCCAACCCAAAGCAATGGTGCCTGATGATTGGATTTAAAAATATATATATATATGAAAAAGCATGCAAATGAGAGAGGAGCACCTTTGGGTTAAAAATTTTGTCCAAAACATCTGTGGCAATATTGATTCAACAGCATTAGAATAGGACCCCCCAGAGCTCTCCACTCATCTCTGATCTACGCCAGCAGTGTGAGGTTTACAGTGATCTCCCTTTTCCCATTTCATCCTCACAACAACCCTGTGAGGCAGGTTAGGCTGAGAGTGTGTGACTGGCCTGAGGTCAACCAGTGAGCTTCCATGGCAGAGCAGGGATTTGAACCTGGCTCTCCCAAATCCTAGGCCAACAATTTAACCACTTTTGTAGGAAGCTGAGGTTGGTAGGATTTCGAGGTTACAAGATGAACTGCAGCGTTTCAGGCTGCACATTTGGGGGGCTGGGCATTTTCTAAGGCCCCTATATGCAAAATCTCTCTGCAAACAGAATAGTGGGCAAAGAGCTGGGCTAAAACATGGTGTGGTAGCTACCTCCCTGCCAGGGGAAAACCCAAACAGTACTATCCCCAGGGGTGGCCAAACTTGCTCGATGTAAGAGCCACATAGAATAAATGTGAGATGTTTGAGAGCCAGAGGACTTGAACAAATATTACACGCTTGTTTTTATTTTTAAAATATGCAAATTTACTTTTTATTAACACTAAATGAGACTGCCAGAAATAAAAACAAAAGGGGTAAGAACAGATATTGATAATATTTGTTTGTCCAATTATATTTATTTGTTTGCCAATGAGAGAGAGAGAAAACGACAGAGAAGTGGAAAGAAAGAATGAAAGAAGTGGAAAGAAAGGAAAAGAGAGAGAAACAAAGCAAATAGATAAGAGGGAAGGGGAAGAAAGGGAGGGAGGGAGGGAGGGAGGGAGGGAGAAAAAGTATGCCTCCCCTTCACTTCCCCAGCTGCCCTGCCAGGAGCTGCACAATATGTGTGAAAGAGCCGCATGTGGCTCCCGAGCCACAGTTTGGCCACTCCTGCCCTACATCCATCCTGAAAGGGTCCCTACAGTTTGTTCTACCCCCTCAGTATCCTACCCTCTTATTCCATGTTGTACAGATGCATGTACAGACCCAGCCAGCAAGATGGTGGAGGCTGGTGGGTAGCCTGCACCGTTTAGCTGCCGTCTGTTAATGGATATAAAATGGCTTGCAGTGTGCTGGCTTACAGCACTGCCTTTTCTGTAGGTGGTGGACTAAGCTCAGACAAATTATTCCATCCCCCTTCCGCGCTGCAGTAGGCCGTGGGTGGACTGTGTTTGGGACAGAGTACCCTCTCAAGCACGTCCTCCATCCTTCTACCAGTCCTGGCATTTGTTTCAGTGGCTCTGGCCGGTCATTTAAATTCTGACCGATGGGTGATGCACAGCAACAGCTTGCAACAACCCTCTTGCGTCGGAGTGGTTCAGCAATCAGTCTCAGAGCACCAGGAAAGACTGAGAAGCAGCCGTCTGATTGGCGCTTGAAACGTGATGTGTATTTTATACAAATGCCATTCCAGAAATGTCACACATCCTGTATTGATCGCTAATTGCATGTCAAGTGGGCAGATAATTGAGATCAACTTCTTCTGTTAAGTGATACGTGTGCACGTTAGGGATGAACGGATTATCCCCAGTCTGTTCCTCTGTTGCTCCAGCCTTTCTTTGCATTTTGCTCCTCCTGGATTCCGGTTTAACGAAGTGAATTTTAAAAAAATGAATTCTAGAATGGGACTGTGCAAAGTTTGCCACAACTTTCACATTGCTTCCTTCTTTCCCCATTGTGTTACCCAACAGGCATCTGAGCACTGATAAAACACTGCAAAAAAGCAACCTTGCTAGGAAGGCCACATAGGATGCTTTTAGTGTGATGTTTTACTGAACCGGGCATGTACTCTTGTGTGTTGGTGAAACAGCATGCCCATGTAAATGTATATTCAATTAATTTAATTTAATTTAATTTATAGTTCTCCTTTCTCATTGAGACTCAAGGAGGACGCAATGTAAGTCAATGCAATCAAACAGAGTTTGACATAATCAATGCGACCGGAGTAGGATCACAGAAATTTTAAACAAAGCAAGAAGCATTAGACATGATATGTTAAACAATGCAGAAAATCATATTGCCTATGCAGAAAACAAGGCAGCGAGTGCAGGATAATACATACAGAGCAAACAGATAACACGTTCTATACAGAGCGGTATTAGTCCACAATCCTGGTCCTTTTATTCAAGTACCCTCTTGAGCCACCGCCTTATAATATAGCCCTGTTACCTTTATCATTCTGAACAATTCTCTGTCACGTCATTAGTGGAATGCCAGAAGCAGGGGAGACTTCCTGACTTCCTCAGGTGGGCCATCCCCCAAGGCTGGGGCCACAACAGAGAATGCAGCAGGTACAGCTGGTGGCCAGTCTCGGCAGTTTGCAAGGTGGTGCCCTTAGAAGGCTCTGCTCTGATGAGCGAAGCTGTTGAGGTGGAGCTCAGGAGGAGAGACAGTCCTGCAGATAAGAACATAAGAGAACATAAGGGAAGCCAGTGTTGGGTCAGGCCAGTGGCCCGTCCACGCCAACACTCTGTCACACAGTGGCCAAAAACACCAGGTGCCCTCAGAAGGTCAAGCAGTGGGGCCAGGACACTAGAAGCCTTCCCACTGTTGCCCCCCCAAGCACCAAGTATACAGAGCATCACTTGCCCCAGACTGAGAGGTCCTATCTGTACCTTGTGGCTAATAGCCCCTGATGGACCTCTGCTTCGTATATTTATTATAAGAACATAAGAGAAGCCAGTGTTGGATCAGGCCAGTGGCCCATCCACTCCAACACTCTGTCACACAGTGGCCAAAAATCCCAGGTGCCCTCAGGAGGTCCAGCAGTGGGGGCAGGAAGCCCTCCCACTGTTGCCCCCCCAAGCACCAATAATACAGAGCATCACTTGCCCCAGACTGAGAGATCCTATCTATACCTTGTGGCTAATAGCCACTGATGGACCTCTGCTCTATATGTTGATGCAATTCCCTCTTGAATTTGGCTCTATTTAGATATGAGAGCTCAAGGCCCCTAAAGGGCTTTGGAGTGACAGCCAGTGCCTTGAATTGGACCTGGTAACTGATGACCAGACGGTGGCGTGACCGCAGGACAGGTGTGATATGCATGGTGCACCTAGCTCCTGATACTGATGTATGAATTAAAAGCCGCAGCAAACTGTACGTGCATCGTGCTTTGTATAAAATTCGGAGATTTAAAATAAAAATGAACACCAGAGAATCCCTAATGCCTAGGTTCTGCTTCAGAAGAAAGCTTGGGACGTCAATCTCTAGGGAGACATTTGGTTGCAGAGAATTTTGGAAGCCTCCCTAGCTCATACCCAAGACACCCGTTATTCAAGGAATACTGTAAAACCAAAGCAGCGGGGAATGGGGATGTTTGCACAAAGGAACTGGTTTTTTCTGGTTTAGCTGTCTGGCAAAATGGTTAAAAACATGTAAAGGTCAGGTTGGCCTGATTTAAATGAAAGCGACACAGAAACCTTGCTCTTGGTTCTCTGCTCTTATTATGCTGGGGGAAGTGTGACCAAGTAAACGTTTCAAGAAACTCACCTGAACACTCACCAAAGAGTGTGGCCGTGTTGATGGACTGCAGATGCACCATTGGACAAGGCCTCCCCTTGGTCTGATTGCTTTTAACCTTTGGCTCCCATCCCTCCTAGCCAGGGTGCTCTTTTGCGCCGTGGTTGCTAGACACCCCCTGCGGTGTCTGCTGCACTGGCTGCTTGTATCATAAAAGCCCTGTTGGTTCCTTGAAGCAGAGATTCATTCCCTCTTTGTTCCTTCCCTGCATGGTTATTTTGCCTTGATGGCTTGTTAGGAAGTGACTCTTTAAATATGATCCTTAAGGTTGTCAAGGTGGATGTCTTTTCTTTAGACAAATAGCTGAGATTTTATTGTTGGCTACCTTTTATTGTCGGCTAGCCCAATCTCGTCAGATCTCAGAAGCTAAGCAGGGTCAGCCCTAATCAGGATGTGGATGGGAGACCCCCAGGGAAGTCCATGGTGGCTTTGAAGAGGCAGGCAGTGGCAAACCACCTCTGAACATCTGTTGCCTTGAAAACCCTACGAAGTTGCCATAAGTCAGCTGGGACTTGAGGGCACTTTCCATCAGCACCTCGGAGAAGCTTGTTTGGGGAAGGGCTTCGAGACCCGAGTGCCACGTGACGGAGTGAGCTCCCGTCTCTGGCCCCAGCTCCTGCCAACCTAGCAGTTCGAAAGCAAGAAATTGCAAGTAGATAAATAGGTACCGCTTCAGTAGGAAGGTAACAGCATTCCGTGCGCCTCGGCATTTAGTCATCCCAGCCACATGACCATGGGAAAGTCTTTGGACAACACTGGCTCTTCGGCTTGGAAACGGAGATGAGCAGGGGCCCCTAGAGGCAGATTTGACTGGCTTTAGAGCGAGGGAAACCTTTACCTTTACCTTTAAAAGTCTTTGAAATGAATAAGCATTCTGCTATGGAGTTTCAGACCCTGACCTGGATTGCCCAGGCTGGTGAGATCTCAGAAACTAAGAAGGGTCAACCCTGGCTAGTATTTGGATGGGAGACCACTAAGGATGCCAGTGCTGTGATGCAGAGGCAGGCAATGGCAAACCATCTCTGAATGTTTCTTGCCTTGCAAACCCTGTTGGGGTTTTTTTCTTCCATAAGTCAGCTGTGACTCGATGGCTCTTTCCATCCCCATGCAGTTTGAGATGGAAGGGGCAATTTTGGAGTCTCTGTCCCCAGTGAAAGGTCATATGTTCCTCTTTCTCGTTCGACACTTCTCTTTCCCATCCAGGCCAGATAAGTGGTTCAAGAGGAAAAGGTAGACAGTCCAAAGTGGGACAGGCTAGCCTGGAGTTTATCGGTTTTACAGAAAAGAACAGCATGCATACACTGAATTTTCTAACATGAAATCGGTTTAATGAACTGTTAACAACTATGGCTAGAGCTGTTAACAGTTCATTAAATGTATTTAATGTTAGAAAGGCAGTGCATGCTATACTCTTGGAATATAACAAATACATACACAAGTGTGTTGCCAATACAGTAAACAGAACTGCAGGTTACCACCCTCCTCCAAATTTTGCCCCAGGTAGCCAAATTTATTTGTGGCTGGAAGAAATTCATAGGTAAACAGAGACAGCTACCGGCCTTATGTATCATCTGGATCCGAATCTGTGGACTCCAGTTGGTTTGCAGGTGTACCACAGATGCACGCCTGGCTGAGCATGCTTATGGAAAAAAATTTCTCAATGCAAATCTGCAAAAAAACAAAAATATTTGTTGCCAGCTGCTTTAAAATGACATCTTGTTACTTTTTTTATTGGTCTTTATATTGCTAAACACTCTAAATATTGCAATGCAGCCGTTAAGAAACTTGTAAACAAATGCAGATTGGCTTCCAAAACCTTGGGAGGAAAACATTGAGCGCATTCTCACACGCGCACGAGAGCCAATGGGTCCTTGCGAATTCGGCACTTGGTTTTAAAAAGCTATAGAACCTTCAGGAATGTAAATGCGTAAGCAAGTTCAGAATGGAAGACGTGCGTTTCAAAGCAGCTGGCTGCCTTTGAATGCAGAAATGAGCTTTCAGGTATTCTTAGCTAGCCATGTAAATGGGTGCCACATGCACATTCTGCTAATCCAGATGTCAGAGCTGCATTCATAAAGCCCCAAGAGAAATCAGCAGTCCCACTGTTCGGCTGTTTGAGAGGGAGAGGGAGGGACAGATCTATGGGAAGCTCCCAAGCTGGGCATGAAGAGGACAGCCCTCACCTTGAAACTAAAAGTTTACTAGCTCTGTCTACAGTGGCTCTATTTAGGGATCATTAAGAACCTAAAAGGAGCTTGCTATGTCAGGCTGAAGAGCCATGTAGTCCGGCACCTGATTTTGGCACAGAGCTCCCAAACTGATTTGGGGGGGGGGGGGGCTGGCCCAGTCATGCCTTTCACAGTATCTTGGCATGCAAGAATCAGTGGCTGAAGTCTTGCATGGCATAAAGATAACCTTCCCCATCTGCCAATGTCTGCACATCCAGGTGTTTTATCCTTTCCTTTGCTTCATCTAAAAAAAAGCTCTAAGGCTGAATGCATTGAGCAGTTTAACAATCTCCCTTTAATGTGTTGAAGGGGCCTCCTCGTCCTGTCTCTCGGGAGCCCACAGTGATATTTTGTTCATCTACTCGTAGCATTACCTCAGCTAGCCAATCTGAGGCCTGACTATCATCATCTGTACCAGAGGTGCCAAACGCATTTGTTACGAGGGCCGGATTTGACATTGTTAAATGGATCAGCAGATTCACTGCTAGTGATCAGCTCAACTTTATTTATGATTTCAGCCAAAGCAAGTCTCAAGAACAGGGCCAAATGCCCTGTTTAAATAGCATGCAATTGCCACACCCAAACACACCCCACTCCCAACGATAGGCTATTTACATAACATTACTTCTTGATTGGTTACTGCCAGAATCCTAGTGGGCTATTGTTCTGAGGCTTCAAGCTCAACTAGTCTCTGGAGGCACCGTCCTGCAATGTTTCAGTCCCAATATATAACAGACATAAATGTCACTTTGTCGGGCCAGGCCATGTGTGCCATAAAATGTAACACCAGACACCAGAGACAGGGCCAAAGGGCTCTTGATCCGTGGGTCATTCCCTGTGGACCTGAGTCAGCTGAACCAGTTGATCGTGGACTAGCAGAGGATGTGGTGCATGGTACCTTTCATTTACTTAAACGGTATGTTTGTATTTTGTAAGCCTCACTGGGTCTGCACTCGGAAGAAAAGTGGAGCAAAAATAAATAAGGGTGGCCCTCCTCCATTGCCCAAGGTATACTTCCTCTCTTTATGGAGGTTCCACTTAGCTGTCATGGCATGTAATGCCCATTGATTGCAGATCCATACCTCCACAAAGTTAGTTAATCCTTTTAAAAAGCTATCTAAGCCAGTCACCACAGCTTGCACTAGTGAATTCTGCAGGTTAATTACACATTGTGCGGAGAAATCGATGCTGGCTATAATTGCTCAACAAAATAGAATGCCTATATTTTTTTTTGTAAATCAGCATTGTGGCTTTTGCTGTTGGGAATCTACAGGAAGGAAGATTTGTGGGGATCTATATTTACTTTGATGAAAAGAAATTAGAATTAACTGAACAAAAGTTGCTCATCGAGAGAGGTGCCAATCTCATTTGCTTGGTAATGACTTGGAATTTATGACTAAATGAGAATAACCCACCGGAAGACTATTGTGACAAGACTCATTCGATCTGGGTTACAGCCGCCTTGTGGAACAGGGGGGAGATAATGACGGAATGAGAAAATTGCTAACTTAATTCTCTCCTCTCTGTCAGATAATGAAGATCTGAGCTGGCTTGCAGCTAATGGGGAAGTGGTAGCTTTTGAGGCAGATTGGCTGCTTTGATAGGTAGTATGAGCAGACAGTGCAATTAGCCTTCAGTTGATTGTATAATTGTGTCGATCGTTTGCAGAGAATGAGAGAAAATTCATCTTCTGTTCTCTTGTATACTGTATTGGATCTCCTTGGCTAACAGACGCTACGTAGCAAGAAAGCAACTGCTCAGAAGACGGTTCCTAGATGATCCGCTCTGGTGCGCACCTGACTCATTTGTTTACGCTTGGATCAAGTGAGATTGCATGCTGGAGGTCTGTGATTGGAACTCCTGGGCTGCAAGCTCAACAACACTTTCCCGGAAGTCAGCCCAGGACATAATTCTGAGTAGACCTGTTTAGACCTGCTCCCTAGATAACAGTGGAGAGGGGGATATGCATAAGGGCAGCAGGGTCAGGAAGGGGCTAGAGACATTGTTCTTTCCTTGCACTGTTTCCTCAATTGAAAATGACCTCTAGGGTTGCCAGCCTCCAGGTAAGGCCTGGAGATCTCCCAGAATTACAGTGGACTAAAGAGGTCAGTTTTTCTGGAAGGAATGGCTGCTTTGGAGGGTGGACACTACAACATTAGATTCCATGGGTTTCCCTTCCCCAGACCCCGTCTTCCCCAGGCTGCACCCCCAAACCTCCAGGAATTTCCCAACTCAGAGATGACAACCTTACCACCTAGGTTGCTTGAGGCCCCAGTAGGGAGAAAAGGATGCACCAGTATTGAGTGTATATTCTTTCCCCGACCATGGCTAAAATCAGCCACTGGGGAAGGGGCCAGTTCTCATGGGGAAACAGCACAGAAGTAGACTTAAGCATTCTTTGCCTCGTGCCATGCCCCTGATCCAGATTGCCCCACAGCTGTTTCTAGGCTCACATAATACATCTGGATCATAGACAATATTGAACCAGCTGGACTGATGTTGTGACTCTGTACGAGGAGGTTCACATGTCAGCAAATTGGCAAGTATTGCAACCTCACATTAGGTTTGATCCATACTAAACTGCAAATTCTATCAATTTTCCCTTCCCGCTGCATTTTGTTCCTGGGGGTCTCCTATCCCCGGCAGCAGTATTTTGGAGATTTAGTCACAGCAAACGCCCACGTTCCGAAGAATTCGCATGACTCAGCTCAGAGAGACAGAGAATTTAAAGGAGAGGGTGTTAGGAGGCATTTCCCATCTTTTAACAAAGATTTAGATGTAGCCTTTAATCTTTAATACATGGGGTCATTTTTTAAATCTGTGTTTCTAGCAACAATCAAGGTTAAAAAGGCTTTCTCATACATGGCACAAAATGCTTTATACTTAAAAATGTCCTAAGTCTTGCAGCCATTACTGTCATTGAGACATATGTCTTTAATTCAGAGAATTGTGCTAAATTTGGTACATTGTGCAAACATTGGCGGAAACAGAAGAGCGTTTTTAACATCCCTGGGCAATTACGGTGGCGTCTTGTACAGATTAAAAAAAAATCACTGGGTTTTATTTTTCTGTAATTAAAGATGGGACAAAGTTCCTTTAAACATTTTGAGAAGCCGCTTAATTACATGATTATTCTTTAGAAGTTGCAGTGGCTTGTGCAATGAATTGGTAATTAGCAACTTCTTCAATGTAGCTTGCATGCATGTCGGGCAAACTACTCTGTTAATGTGGGGAAAGTGCTTGGAAGATTTACTGCCTCCTATAAGAGCAAATTATTATAATGTTTAATATTCCAAGGGCGCGAAACAATAGGCTATAAGACAGCCATGTAATTGTTGGATTAGTCTCTGCAATCTATTTCCAATTTTTTATTTAAATTTCCCTGTTTGGTTTTTACAAGGCTTACTTATCTGACTTATAACTGGAGCTCAGCAGAAACTACCCATGGGGTTTGGCTTTGGGTTTTTTTGTTTGTTTGTTTGTTTTGCAAACCGTTGTGGCATTACTGAAAGAGTCCCTATGCTGTCAATGAGTTCTACATACTCCTGGGACAAATATTTGTTTATTCATATGTTTATTCGTACATGCTGGCAAGCATAGGTGTCAACTACGGGGGGGTGGCTCAAGGGCTCGAGCCTCCCCCGAAATTTCCCGGGGGGGGGGCTCAGCTACCCCCGGCCAAATGGAGCGCCCGCCGGTGGCCAGTCAGCTGGCCAGCTGGCTGCCGTCACCGCCTCTCCTTCCCCTCCACCCCTGGCGTGCCCTCCTGCCTCCCTGGGGCGGGGGGGGGGAGAGAGGCAGCGGGGACATGGTCCGCGCTTCGCGCGCGTGGCAGTCAGCCGGCCAGCTGGCTGCCGTCACCGCCTCTCCTTCCCCTCCACCCCTGGCGTGCCCTCCTGCCTCCCTGGGGCGGGGGGGGGGGGAGAGAGGCAGCGGGGACATGGTCCGCGCTTCGCGCGCGTGGCAGTCAGCCGGCCAGCTGGCTGCCGTCACCGCCTCTCCTTCCCCTCCACCCCTGGCGTGCCCTCCTGCCTCCCTGGGGCGGGGGGGGGGGAGAGAGGCAGCGGGGACATGGTCCGCGCTTCGCGCGCGTGGCAGTCAGCCGGCCAGCTGGCTGCCGTCACCGCCTCTCCTTCCCCTCCACCCCTGGCGTGCCCTCCTGCCTCCCTGGGGCGGGGGGGGGGAGAGAGGCAGCGGGGACATGGTCCGCGCTTCGCGCGCGTGGCAGTCAGCCGGCCAGCTGGCTGCCGTCACCGCCTCTCCTTCCCCTCCACCCCTGGCGTGCCCTCCTGCCTCCCTGGGGCCAGGGGGGGGGGAGAGAGGCAGCGGGGACATGGTCCGCGCTTCGCGCGCGTGGCAGTCAGCCGGCCAGCTGGCTGCCGTCGCCGCCTCTCCTTCCCCTCCACCCCTGGCATGCCCTCCTGCCTCCCTGGGGCGGGGGGGGGGGGAGAGAGGCAGCGGGGACATGGTCCACGCTTCGCGCGCGTGGCAGTCAGCCGGCCAGCTGGCTGCCGTCACTGCCTCTCCTTCCCCTCCACCCCTGGCGTGCCCTCCTGCCTCCCTGGGGCGGGGGGGGGGGAGAGAGGCAGCGGGGACATGGTCCGCGCTTTGCGCGCGTGGCAGTCAGCTGGCCAGCTGGCTGCCGTCACCGCCTCTCCTTCCCCTCCACCCCTGGTGTGCCCTCCTGCCTCCCTGGGGCGGGGGGGGGGAGAGGCAGCGGGGACATGGTCCGCGCTTCGCGCGCGTGGCAGTCAGCCGGCCAGCTGGCTGCCGTCACTGCCTCTCCTTCCCCTCCACCCCTGGCGTGCCCTCCTGCCTCCCTGGGGCGGGGGGGGGGGAGAGAGGCAGCGGGGACATGGTCCGCGCTTTGCGCGCGTGGCAGTCAGCTGGCCAGCTGGCTGCCGTCACCGCCTCTCCTTCCCCTCCACCCCTGGCGTGCCCTCCTGCCTCCCTGGGGCGGGGGGGGGGGAGAGGCAGCGGGGACATGGTCCGCGCTTCGCGCGCGTGGCAGTCAGCCGGCCAGCTGGCTGCCGTCGCCGCCTCTCCTTCCCCTCCACCCCTGGCGTGCCCTCCTGCCTCCCTGGGGCGGGGGGGGGGGAGAGGCAGCGGGGACATGGTCCGCGCTTCGCGCGCGTGGCAGTCAGCCGGCCAGCTGGCTGCCGTCACTGCCTCTCCTTCCCCTCCACCCCTGGCGTGCCCTCCTGCCTCCCTGGGGCGGGGGGGGGGGAGAGAGGCAGCGGGGACATGGTCCGCGCTTTGCGCGCGTGGCAGTCAGCTGGCCAGCTGGCTGCCGTCACCGCCTCTCCTTCCCCTCCACCCCTGGCGTGCCCTCCTGCCTCCCTGGGGCGGGGGGGGGAGAGGCAGCGGGGACATGGTCCGCGCTTCGCGCGCATGGCAGTCAGCCGGCCAGCTGGCTGCCGTCGCCGCCTCTCCTTCCCCTCCACCCCCAGCCTGTCCTCCTGCCTCCCTGGGGCCAGGGGGGGGGGAGAGAAGCGGTGAGGACATGGTCCCGTGCGTGCACGCGCTTCGCACGCACGCACAAAAGAGCCCACACCCCCCCGGGGATTTACAAAGCCTACACCCCTGCTGGCAAGTTGGAACCAACTGGTGCTGACCCCAGCAAGGGGCTTTCAAGGCAAGTGAGAAGCAAAGGTGGCTTTCCTCCACAGACCCTTCCTTGGCGGTCTCCCTGCTAGCTTCCAAGATCTGATGAGATCAAGCTGTACCATACCATTCCACATCCTGGCTTATTCATATACTTGGCCTTTATTCTGAATCGCCTGTACAACACTGGGATGCTGTCCTTTGCTCTAAATGGTGCCAGACTGGATGAAATCACTTCTGACAGCGGTTCCTGGATCTTATGTTATGGCAACCCACAAGGCCAGATTTACTTGGGAGGGTGACACACTTAAAAAGAAAACTGAGCATGCAGGTAGCAATAAAACTGAAAAGGCCTAGGTCTCAGTTTCACAGGCTTCACGACCCACTTTGGGGCCGGAACACACAGGCTGGGAAACACTGACCAATGTGACTAATGGAGGAAGGAGAAACAAGCAGCAGTTTGGTTAGACCACGCCACTGAATGGGCCTGAGACAAGGAGAAGAACTGTACGAAGCAATTTTAGGAGGAAATGTCTCCCCTGCAGAAGTTGCTGTTTTCCATCCAGAAATCAATACCAGGCAATATTTTTAAGAATTCTACAAATTACTGAGGTAGTGAATTCTTGTCCTCTTCCAGGATCATGTTTACAAAAGTGATTTCTTCAGCTGAACAGTTTCTTGGCACTTTTAAACTTCTTGTTTGGTGTAGTGGTTAAGTGCGTGGACTCTAACCTGGGAGAACCGGGTTTGATTCCCCACTCCTCCACTTGCACCTGCTGGATGATCTTGGACAAGCCATAGTTCTGTCCCAGCTATTCTCTCAAGGGCAGCTCTGGAAAGAGCTCTCTCAGCCCCACCTACCTCACAGGGTGTCTGTTGTGGGGAGGGGAAGGGAAAGGAGTTTGTAAACCCCTCTGAGACTTCTTTGGGTAGTGAAGGGTGGGGTATAAATCCAATCTCTTCTTCTTGTTGTTTCTTCTCACTGAAGCAAAGAGGGAGAAGCAAACTGACTCCTCTTTAAAGTGGGGTAGGCACCTTTATTTCTGCAGAGATTATAAGGTTGGCATCTGTCTCACCCATTCCCAGAATGCCCTTCTTTATTTTAGAGAAATGCTCCCTCAAAGCTATGGAGTCCTGTAAGCAAAAATTCTACTTTCTGAGCTACTGGCATTAAAGTTGTGAGCAGGTGATTTGGCTGCTGCATAAATTAGTTTGCTCCAGAGCCATCCTTCCTGAGCCAAGTCAAAAATGTGTGAGCCAGAGGCTAAAAAACTGTGAGCTAGCTCACACTAACTCAGCTTAGAGGGAACACTGGTTAGGATATTCCAGGAGTGCAAGCTAAAACAGCAGTAGAAGCAGGGGAGTAGATATCAGAACAATTGCATTAAGATTTAGATGTGCCAAAAATCTCCTTGCAAATTGTAACTCTGACATAGCTAATCTGGATAAATTATTACTTGCTGAATGGGCACGGTCAGATTACCTGAAGGATTTAACAGAAACAACTGATTTGTCTTCTTTATTATAATTGGAGGAGTGTGCTACAATTAACTTCTATCTCTGTGAGCCTGATTTCTCCATTTTAAGGATTCATAGACACAGACATACCCATATGAGCCACTGTGGTATAGTGCCATGAAAGCTTGCAGGGTTAATTGGGCACACTCTCAGCCCAACCTACCTCACAGGGCTGTTGTGAGGATAGAACAGAGGACAGGAGAATAATGTCTGCTGCTGTGGGTCGCCATGGCAGAGAAAGGCAGGGGATAAAAGAAGTAAATAAATATCCAGGATGTACAGAAGGGATGCGAGAGAAACTAACCTTCCAGCTTTCCCTGGTGCCCCATCTGTAGTGAACACGGTGGGTCCTTTTCTGGCCCCTTTGAAGATATCCTGCCCTAAGGAACAGATTATGCCATGTCAGACTACTGGTCAGGGGCATAGAGTTTTCTAAATTCTGGGGGGCGGGGGCTCTTTAGCGTGCACACAAAGTGCGCTCACAGGGGCGATGTCCCCCCCCCCCTGCCGGGAAACCTCCGTGCCTCCCCGGGCCCTTCCGAGGCTTGCCAGCTGCTGCTGCCAGAGCCTCTCTCTTCCCCCCACTCCTTCCCTCTCCCTTTGCCCGGAAAAGAGGGAGGGAGAGGGAAGGATGGAAGAGTGGCCAGGCGGGGGGGGGGGGGAGAGGCAGCAGCAGCTGCCGGCCTCGGAAGGGCCCCGGGAGGCATGGCGGCAGGCGCTACGTTTTCCCAGGGGGGCTCAGTCACCCCCCGGGGAAATTTCGGGGGAGGCTCGAGCCCCCCCGTAGTCTACGCCTATGCTACTGGTAGATAATTGTGTATTTAATTGCTCCTAGGAAGTGATAGCATTACCACTGAGCCATCCCCTTGACATGCTAGTTTTCAAGGTGGAGGGAATTGTTTTATATGTGAGAAGTTCATTCAAAATATGACTCACCCCCATTTGCAGGTGACAGGCTGTAGCTCAGTGGGAGAGCATGTGTTTGGCACGCAGAAGGCCCCGGGTTCAATCGTAGGGCTGTCAGGTCCCCCCTGCCCACCGACAGGGGATGGGGGGTAGGTTTGCCAGATCCAGGTTGGGAAACTCCTGGAGACCGGGGGGTGGATTGTGGGGAGGACAGGGACCTCAGTGGGGTGCAATGCCATAGACTCCACCCTCCAAAGCATCCATCTTTCTTTAAATTCTGACAAAAATATGTAATCTTTCATTAAAATCTGCCTCCATTCCTAAGGACTGGAAGGTAGCGAATGTCACCCCCATCTTTAAAAAGGGTTCCAGAGGAGATCTGGGAAATTACAGGCCAGTCAGTCTGACGTCAAATCTGGGTAAATTGGTGGAAACTGTTATTAAGTAGGCACTAACGCTCCCTATAAGCTATAGAGTCCTGTGAACAAAAAATTCTACTTTGTGCATGACTGGCATTAAAGCTGTGAGCAAGCGATTTGGCGACTGCATAAATTAGTTTGCTGTGGAGCCATCCTTCCTGAGCTAAGACAAAAACATGTGAGCTGGAGGCTTAAAAAAGTGTGTGCTAGCTCACACTAACTCAGCTTAGAGGGAACACTGGCAGGCACACTGATGAACAAAAACTATTGAGGCAAACTCAGCATGGGTTCTGTAAGGGAAGATTTTGTCTCACTAACCTGTTAGGGTTCTTTGAGGGGGTGGACAAGGGGGACCCAATAGATGTTTTTTACCTTGGCTTCCAGAAAGCTTTTGATAAAGTTCCTTATCAAAGGCTCCTAAGTATGCTCAATAATAATGGGATAAAAGGACAAGTCCTCTTGTGGATCAAGAACTGGCTAATGAATGGGAAACAGTATAAATGGGCAATTTTCTCAGTGGAGGGTAGTAAGCAGTGGGGTACCGCAGGGATCAGTACTGAGTCCGATGCTTTTAAATTTGTTCATTAATGATTTGGAGTTGGGAGTAAGCAGTGAATTGGCTAAATTTGTGGATGACATGAAATTGTTCAGGGTGGTGAGAACCAGGGAGGATTGTGAGGCACTCCAAAGGGATCTGTTGGGGATGGGTGAGTGGGCATCAACATGGCAAATGGCGTTCAGTGAGGAAAAGTGCAAAGTGATGCACATTGGGGCCAAAAATACTAATTATAAATACACGTTGATGGGGTCCGAACTGGCGGAGACTGACCAAGAGAGAGATCTTGGAGTCATAGTAGATAACTCAATGAAAATGTCGAGACAGTGTGCAACTGCAATGAAAAAGGCCAATGCTATGCTGTGGGTTATTAGGAAGGGAACAGAAAACAAATCAGCCAGTATCATAATGCCCCTGTATAAATTGATGGTGCGACCACATTTGGAATACTGTGTGCAATTCTGATCACCACACCTCAGAAAGGATATTATATCATTGGAAAAAGTGCAGAAAAGGGCAACTAGAATGATTAAAGGGTTGGAACACTTTCCCCATGAAGAAAGGTTAAAGCGCTTGGGGCTCTTTAGCTTGGAGAAACAATGACTGAGGGGTGACATGATCAAGGTTTATAAGATTATGCATGGGATAGAGCAGATCAGGAAAGCAGTACTTTTCTCTCCTTTGTCACAATACAAGAACTCAGGGGCACTCCATGAAATTGCTGAGCAGTTGCATTAGAACGGATAAAAGGACGTACTTCTTCACCCAAAGAGTGATTAACATGTGGAATTCACTGCCACAGGAGGTGGTGGTGGCTACAAACATGGACGACTTCAAGAGGGAATTGGATAAACATATGGAGCAGAGGGCCATCAGTGGCTATTAGACACAAAGTATAGATAGGAAGTCTCAGTCTGGGGCGAGTGATGCTCTGTATTCTTGGTGCTGGGGGGGGGGGGCAACAGTGGGAGGGCTTCTGGTGTCCTGGCCCCATTCTTGGCCACTGTGTGACAAAGTGTTGGACTGGATGGGCCATTGGCCTGATCCAACATTGGCTTCTCTTATGTTCTTATGTTTTTATTTTCTCCAGGGGAATGAAACTCTGTAGTCTGGAGATGAGCTGTGATTCTGGGGGGTCCCCAGGTCCCACCTGGAGGCTGGAATCTCTATTCAATCCCTGGCATCTCCAGTTAAAAGATCAGGGTAGTAGGTGATGTGAAAGAGCTCTACCTAACACTGTACAGAGCCGTTGCTAGTCTGAGTAGACAATACTGACCCTGATGGACCGATTGTCTATTTCAGTGTTTGGCTGTTTCATATGAACAGCCTGAAATGGCACAATCAGGGATTAGAGGGAATGTGTGGAATCCTTCTGCCTCTGCACCCTGCTTATAGGGACAGGCATCTGATTGGCCACGGTAGGAAACAGGATACTAGGCTGCAGGGGTCCTTTCGTAGAAAAAGAGGTGCAGGAGCTCATTAGCATAACTCATTAGCATGCCTCATTAGCATAACTCATTAGCATATGCCACGTCCCCTGACATCACCAGAAGTGTGTCAGAAAGGGAATGTCAGTTTCAGCCCCATTATACCCCATGGGCCATTGAAATCAATGGCAAAAACTCATAGGGGTATATGAGGGGCTGGAGGAAAGGGGGTTTGAGGGAAAGGCTCCAAACTTGCAGAGTAGCTGCTGGGGCCTCTCCTCGAAATACCCACCAAGTTTCAAGAAGATTGGACCACGGGGTCCAATTCTACGGGCCCCCAAACAGGTTGTCTCATCCCCTCCATTGTTCTCTATGGTGGGAAAAAATGTTAACTTTTTTCCTCCCATAGAGAACAATGGAGGGAATGGGGGCAACCTGTTTGGGGGCCCGTAGAATTGGACCCTCTGGTCCAATCTTCTTGAAACTTGGTGGGTATTTAGAGAAGAGGCTCCAGCAGCTACCCTGCAAGTTTGGGGCCTCTCCTTCAAACCCCCTCCCCTCCAGTCGCTTTTAAACTTGCCACCGAATTTCGGCGGCAATTCGGCAGCAGGCTGAATCAGATTAGAGAATCTGATTCAGCCCGTGGCTACCCTAGTGGCCACTCCTGAGCTGGCGAAGCTTCACTCCGCCTCGCTCCGGCCCCAACAGACCCCTACTAGGCGGACCTTTGGTCTGATCCAGCAAGGCTTTTCTTGAGTTTTTATGAAAGACAGTTTGACGCCTGACCTCTTTAGTTCTACACTTAGGGTGGCTAATATCCAGGTGAGGCCTGGAGATGTCCCAGAAATACTACAGATCTTTAGACTACTGAGGTCAGTTCCCTTGGAGAAAATGGCTTCTGTAAAAGATAGTATGTAGGACATTATACTCCACTAAGGGCCCTTCCATCTCCAGACCCTGCCCTTCCCAGGCTCCACCTCCAAATCTTTATTTCCCAGCCTGGAGTTGGCAACCCTATTTATGCTACATGGTGGTTCTTCTGTTGGGTGTTCGTGGCTTGCTGACAGCAAACTCACGTGATTAGTTGCACATGTGAATGGACCACCACAGAAATAACCTAACTGATGGATCACTCACTCACCTCAAACACAGAGCTTTCCAATGGAGTTTGTCGAACCGTTCATTTGCTCGATCATCCCATGTTGGCTGTAATATCAAGTGATAACTGTATGTGTGAATGGGCCAGTATTTCACCTCCGACATGCGTATCATACCATGGTTTCTAAGCGCCACGATTTTCAATAAAACTGCTAGAAATGGGAGGGAAGGGGGGGAAGCCGAAGCAATTGCTTGTACCAGGAGTTTCATTTTTGACTGCAGCCGCCGCCAGACAAGGAGTTCTCTCTTCTTCCCCTTCTTCTTTTTGAAATGAGAAGAGATAAGTTTACAGCCACCATGTGCCTTGAAGCCGGAACATTTATTCATGGATCAATGGGTGGCATTGCTTGAGAGAAGCGTACAGCCTTGGAAGTCTTAGTGCTGTCAGTCGTTTTTTGAAGTTAGACTGGAGGAGGCTTCTCTGATACTTGCAAGCTGTCTTGGAGGGGGAGAAAGGAAATGCAAGATCAAAGAAAGGACCCAATTACAGAGACTAAATAGGAAGGCTTTCTTTCTGTCTGTCTCCTAGCAAGCATACACAGCTGATTGTTTGGTATTTAGGGCAGCACCTTAAAGATAAAAGATCTGCAAAGGGTTAATCAAAAAGGAAATTTACCAGCCAATCAAAGTATGTTTGCTCTGAAGTAAGTCCCATTGATTCCAGTTCCTGCAGCTTTTTTTTTGGGGGGGGGGGGGTGAGCAGGAATCAATTGAGCTACATAAATTGCCTTTGAAGACCAACACTCTGAAGACAGCCTCAGAAGCTTATGAAGTCTACTTTACATTTATACAGCGCTTGCATTGTAAGACCCTTAATTATGCCTGGCGGCTACCCTGCAGTATACGCCAGTATTCTTATGTATCTTTGGCAAGTTGGGAGCAGAATTGGGCAAACAGTGACTAAATGCCCTAAAGCCATTTTGAATCATTTGAGTTGGGGCCTTCAAGGCTCATAAGAGTGTGAGCCTCAGCAGTTCTACTCAGGAGTAAGCCCCATTTTATCCAGTGGATCTTACCTCCCAGGAAAGTGTTCTTAGGATTGCAGACCCAGCTACCATACCGGGCAGAGGCCAACTTTTCTGAGCACCCATGATCTCTTGACTTAGGGGTGTGGAACTCATTTTTTACAAGGGCTGGATCCAACAAAAATGTCACTTTGTCAGGCTGGGCCATGTGTGCCATAAAATGTAATGCCAGGTACCAGAGATATAAACTGTATAAAGGACAGCAGCTCGTAAGCTCTGAGTTGTATCCTCACTGCAAAGCCCCATGGACTGGGTAGGAGGTGAGAAGGAAAACCCATATAGGTGGATTGGAGATGCTCCCATGCTGGGCAGATGCTCCCATGCTGCTTGACTGCTGCAGTCAAGGTTGTTCCGCCATGCTGAAGCCACAGTTGGAGTGGCTCTGCTCTGCCCACTCCCCCCCAGCAGTCTCCTGTTCCCTCCCTCACACTAGTTGCTCACAGACCACATAAGAGCCCTGGATGGACCAGTTCTGGCCCCCGACACCCCTGTTTTAACTGGCAATATCAGGGATTGAACTTGGTACCTTCTTTATGCAAAGGCACACAAAGAGCTTGTCTAAGGCCCTTTATCTTCTTCCAAGTGAAGTAGGTTTCATCATTCCATGTTGGGCACTGGAAGAACTTATCAGGGTCTCTTGGAAACCACAGAGAAGTGTAAAGCTAAAGGTTCATTGGCTCGACGGCAGTGGATAAATTTTGTATGCTAGGTTCAATCCTGTCAAAGGATCTCAGTTACAGATTTCAGGGAAGACACTGGAACTTTAGAGTGCCACTCATAGTCATATTAGAACCTAAACAGAGCCTGCTGGATCAGACCAGTAGTCCATCGAGTCCAGTGGACTGTCTCACACTAGGGTTGCCAGCTCTGGTTGGGAAATACCTGGAGATTTTTGGGTTTGCAGAGGGGAGGGACTTCAATGGGGTATAATGTCATAGAGTCCAAGTGGCCATTTCTCCTGGTGAGCTGATCTCTGTTACCTGGAGATCAGTTGTAATTCCAGGAGACCTCCAGGCACTATCTGGAGACTGTCACACAGGGGCCAGTCATTTCCTCTGGAGGTCCAACAACAGGGCACAGGCACCAAGGCCTTCCCCTGATGCTCTTCTGGCACTGGGATCCAGAGATTTCCTGCCTCTGTGTATGGAAGTTCCCTTTAATCACCATGACTCGTAGCTATTGATGGAGCTCTCCTCCATCAATCTATCTAACTCTCCTTTAAAACCACCGAATACTTTCAAATGATTCCAGTTATTCAAAGCTGGGCTAGACGGACCAGTGGCCTGAAGGAGAACAAGCCAGCTTCATTATATTATGTCTCCAAGAAGAAAGGTGCACTGTTCTATACAGAAGGAATTTCTTTCTGATACCGTTCTAGACAGAGAGCCATATGTTTGTGTATTCATAATAAATAGTTTGGGCCCCTGTACAGCATCTGAATATAATCTGTAGTTATAAACATTTATTATGGAAGGGGCCTCTGAACCTAAAAAGCAATGCTGAATATTTTTAGTTTGTCATATGTCTGTAAATTATCCCAGGCATTCCCAGGTAAGATGTATCAAACTGAATTTGTGTTGGTAGATACATTTGTACTACTCAGGACTTTTACAGCTATTTTTTCCTCTCCGGTTGCCGTTTGGCTCCAAGAAAAGATCCGAGTCTGAGTGACATATGCTGACCTATATATATTGTGAAGGGTCTCTGAACTTGTTTCCAGTTAGTGAATGATGGAATGATGTCTTAATGGTTTTATGATTCCAGCTGAGTTACTCATGCTCCATTTTCCCCCCTCTTTCACCCAAGTAAAGTAATTTCTTCCATAGATTTTTTTTTGAGCAGGGATTTGGAGCAAAGGCAAGTATAGCCTTTATTTGGGGAGTAAAATGAGATTTCTGTGTCCTCCAAGATTTGCACGATCTGTAGTTTTTGTGCCTGGCATTTGATTTGGCCGGTGCTTTCAATATTCATGTTACAAATTCTCTGGATGAAGATTTTAATCTGCCACCTCTAAAAAAATTAGGGTTTTATACCTGGCAGTCCTTCCTAGTTCAGACGTGCAAGGAGGGGTAGAGGGAATGGTAGAATATAAATATTTTAATAAATAACAGCACTTTTTCAGTGGAAAGATAGTACATAGAAGAAGAAGAAGAGGAGGAGGAGGAGATTGGATTTATACCCCGCCCTCCACTCCCCAAGGGAGTCTCAGAGCGGCTTACAAACTCCTTTCCCCTCCCCTCCCCACAACAGACACCCTGTGAGATAGGTGGGGCTGAGAGAGCTCTTTCCCAAGCTGTCCTTGAGGGAACATAAATACATAAATAAATGAAATAGACAGTGCTGGTTGCCCAGTTGCTGTCTCTTGTATTTCTCCTGCAAATTGTCTTCCCCTAAATCATGGGTCTTCAATGCGGTGCCCATGGGCATGAGGGCACCCACCGACACCTCTCCTGGCATCCACCTCATGTTTTTAGAAAGTGGGTGGGGCTGCATGGTTTGCTTTTGTCCAGCAAGGCTTGGGATTGGCCACTGGAGACTTGATTGACTGTGCAGATTTTTAAAAGCATTGCTTTGGCACCAACTACCACCAGGGCACAAGAATCTTCACTGTGACTGAAGGTCAGCTGTGGCAGCCATTTTGCAGGTGGCTCTTCCTCCTGAGACAGCCATTTTGTGGCTACACCCACCACACTGTGTTATAGTGCCCACAGGCTCAGAAAGGTTGGGGACCCCTGCCCTAAACCATGAACAGAAGTGCTGTGATGTCATAGAATGGACACAAATATTCAAATAACTGAAAGCCTCAGGATGCTTACAGAATCTTGATAATCAAATAAGCTTCTGTAATATGATCTTGGCAACACGAGGAAGAATAAATTTGAACATCTGGGACCTGGGTGAGGCCAAGAGGCCAGGAGAAGGGCTACTGTAGAGCCATCACTGTCCCTCAGACAAAGGCCGCGATCACACACGCTAAATAATCCACTTTCAATGTACTTTCCAACTGGATCTTGCCAATTCACATAGGCCCAATCTGCATCTAGCATTTGCTCCGCTGTTGTACCAAACCCAAGCTGGAACAGAAATCCCCCTCTACATTGCATGCCAATTTCAATTTGATTGATCGTCAGATTTTATGGCAGTGTCCAGACTGCATGCCGCTTTCACTTCCTTTGATCTCTCGGTTTTATGGTAGCCGTCTGCATAGATTTATAGCCGTTCAGGGGTGACTCTGCAGTTAGTATGGCTTGGCCTGGGGTATTTGAATGCTGTTTTGAGTTGCATCTTTTTCTTTTCCATTGTAGCTTTGGTGAACCAGCAGAACAAATGCTAGATGCAGATTGGGCCACAGTAAAATCCAGTTGAAGTGCATTAGAAGTGCATTGAAAGTGGATTATTTGGTGTGTGTGATCGCAGCCAAAAATTCCCTCTGAGCCTACTTCAGAGCCAACCCAAACATCATGTGAAAATGAATCACAGGACTGGCCCAGCCCCATGGATAATGGGTGCCCCTGGAAATCTGTTCTTCTAGTCCTCTTCTTTCAGTTACCATGAGTGAGAGGGATGAAGTGGCAGCACACGAGGCAAGGAGGGAATGGAGGTTGGAACCAAACTTTACAAAGGACCTAGAAGGGGTGGGGCTATCTGGGACGGGGGTGGTGGTATGAGAGAGGCAGAGGGGCTCTGGAGCATGGAAGGTAGTGAAAGACCAAAAGGGGAACACAAGGAGCAAGTTTGTTACATATTGATTTTTTTAAAAAAAATTGACCATATTTTTGGTTATTGGTCAGCACTGAATGTATAATTGGCCAATCCGATAGTTTTATTGTGTGTTTCCCATGAGGTTTATTTTTTTTCCCCTCCAGATGCTAATCTTTGATTTGCTTGAAGGCTGATCATCGCTGCTCTTTCATCTCCCTGCTCTTTCATGCCGCTGCTGATCTCCCAGCTATTTACCCTGAGAACAAATTCAGAAGTTGGGCTTGGCAGACAGTTAACGGCATGAACACTGTCATGTCGGCTGCAGAAGCTGAATCCCATGGTCCATTACTGTTTGATCTGTCAGAAAGACAAAAAAAAAGGAAAAAGTACTTGCAAAGCTGGCTAATGATGTTGCTTCTCAAGTTAGTGACCTAATTTCCTACATGAAGTTGGCAACATAGTATCCCCCCCCCCCCCACTTTCCCGGGCTATTTTCTGCATTAATTTTGCAAGAGGTGGAAAACTAAATGACTTTTCTTGGGGGGAAAGCCAGCCTGCGCCCATCCGAGGTGAGCTCAGGAATGGCTGAAGTGTTGAAACTGAAATCCAGTAGGTGGTTCTCCATCATTACGAAGGAAAAACAAGAAAACCAAAGGTTGTGAAAATGCTATTGTGTATTAATACCGTCCACAAGGATTACATCTGGATACTGCTATGACATACTGAGCTGAAGATATGCCATCTGTATAGCGTTCGCTGTTTTATATGTTTTAATGTTTTTAAGGTATTATCTGCTCTATGTATTCGTTGTGAGCTGCCCTGAGCCGCCGTACAGCAGGGAGGGTGGGATATAAATCTCAAAAATAAATAAATAATAAATTTCAATAACTACGTGATAAAAAAGTCCAGTTCATAATTTCAAGGTTTTCACACAATTTTCTCCATAAGGTTTCCAAGGTTTCCGACGAGGTTTTCTAGAATTATTCACTCGTTTCATCCATATTGGACTTCATCCCAACAGGAATTTGAAGGGTTGTGAACTGCGTACACTAGGCACAACTACCAATACATCATCAGATGACATTTGTTACAGTCTATACCAATAACAATCTTTTCAGTTGTAATGTAGTATGCTCTGTGTAGCAACCAGCCTGCCATGTGCTCCCAGGTAATGGCGCCCGCTGCATGGCTAGAGCACATGGTCAGGCAGAGAGGGGAGCTTGAATCTGGAGGAACAATAGACATCCGGATTGAAAGCCTCCACCAATGGGGGATCTAGGTTCTCCCTGGAGAGCCAATGCAATCGAAGGCTCCTCCAGGAAACCTATGACAAACATGCGCATATGTTAAGCCCCTATCAGGTCTTTTGGGTGCGGCCGGAGGTGTGGCTCCGGCCAGCATATAATGAGGGCCCTGGAGCCCTGGAAGCATGCTTGTTCTGACCATCTACTGGGCATTCTGAATCACTCAATAAAGGCTTCATGATTTCACCGTTCCTGGTCTCCTGAGTCCAGTACTCTTCATCAGTGAAGGCTCCATACAGACATTCTTAATTAGCCTAAGTCCAATATGGATGAAACGAGTGAATAATTCTAGAAAACCTCGTCGGAAACCTTGGAAACCTTATGGAGAAAATTGTGTGAAAACCTTGAAATTATGAACTGGACTTTTTTATCACGTATTTGTTGAAATTTATTAATACACAGTAGCGTTTTCACAACCTTTGGTTTTCTTGTTTGTTCTTGCTTATTGGGGTTGTGGTTTTCTTGTCTCCATCATTACCAACAAAAGCCATATGTAGGCTCTGAACGTCATTGGCCCACGCAAAGGGCCACTGAATTGACCGTACCTCTGACTCAGCCCTGCAGAAAGTGCTGATATTTCAACTCTTTTTTCTAAGTTATCTTGGCATCCTGTGACTTTTTTTCTCTAGCTCAGGGGCTTCCTCAAATGGTGCTCTGGAAAGCCCTGGGGCTTCTTGGCAGGAACTCCACAATGAAAAGGTTATCAATCTTTCCCAAAAGACAGCTTTCCCATTATTACCAATTTTCTCCTGCAATGTACATTTGCAGGGGAGTTTCTATGTGTGCTCCAGCTCCCCACCCCCCCTTTTTTGGCTGTGCCCCTTAAATGTCATTGTCTCAATTTTTGCTTTTGGGGGATGCTCTTTACCAATTTACTCATGAGAATTACTTATGTTGTCATTCTTCAGGGCATGGTTCCCTCCTAGATTTGCAGAAAAACTGGGCTTTATTTTGAGAAGGTAATGGAAAGACATTGTGGTTTGGGTGCTAAATCAGTGATTCCCCAGTGTGGTGCCCATAGGTGCCATGATACTAACTTATGGGTTTCCTGGCACAAGCAAAGAAGCAAGCCCATCTCACTGGAGCTGGAGGTACTTCAGAAAACCCTGAAAACATCCCCTGTGGGTCTGCAGGAAGTGCCAATTTGGAAAGAGCTGCCCCCATTAGAGGATGCCCTGACCTGGATGGCCCAGGCTAGCCTGATCTCCTCAGATCTCAGAAGCTAAGCAGGGTCACCCCTGGCTAGTATTTAGATGGGAGACCTCCAAGGAAGCATAGTGGGCGCAGCCACAAAATGGCGGTTATATGAGGCGGAGCCAACCACGAAATGGCTGCTGCAGCTCACCTTCAGTCATACAGTAAAAATCCTTGTGTTATGGTGGCAGTTGCTGCCAAAGCAACATTTAAAAAAACCTGCACAGCCAATCAAATCTGCAACGACCAATCAGAAAACTTGCCGAACAAAAGCCCCACCCGGCCTCACCCACTTTTTAAAGACTCTTGGCTTGTGCCAGGAAAAGTGTTGGTGGGCACCACACTGGGGACTCTTGTGCCTACACATATCCATGTACATTTCGGTGCACGGAGATTGGTATCATGCAGTACACACCTTACTGTTTTACATACTTTAAAAACTGAGCTATACTTTGAACTGAGAAGCAGTTATGACAACAGTTATATTTTTTTAAAAAACCTTTAAACAAATGAACAAATACTGCCCTGGCTTTTAAGTTAATGGAGGATGATCAATTGTGCAGCAAAGGAATTCAGTGTATGACTGACGTAATAGAGCCTTTAGCAGCGGGTAATGGAGTGGGGGGCTCGGTCACTAGTCCTTGGTATGAGAACCAAGGTGGTTACAAACATGTCCTTATTTTAATTTGTGGAAGTGTTACACTGGGGGGATCCTTTCAGTGCTGTCCTAAGCAGAGAGAGAAGGCTAGACTAACTCTGCGAGTGTTCCTTCCCAAAACAAATGCAGTTATTTTAATAGGAATTCTATTTGTTTAAGCAACAAAACCACACAACTTGGCAGTTACTGGAAAAAAGGGAAGTGAAAGGGAAGAGCCCTGGATCCTAGAACCTACATAATTGCCTCATTAGTTAACCCTTTCCTGACACCAAACCATTTCGAATAAAAACTGCTCAGGTAGGCTCATCAACACAGGAAAAAGGGAAGGAGACACCAGAGTTTAAATTTCCCAGCTAGGATTGCCAACTCCTGTTTGGGAAATACCTGGAGATTTTGAGGGTGGGGTTTGGGAAGGGGAGGGACGTCAGTCGGGTATAATGCCACAGAGTCCACCCTCCACAGCAGCCGTTTTCTTCAGAGGAGCTGATCACTGTAGTCTGGAGATCAGCTGTCTTTCTGGGAGATCCCCAGCCCCCACATGGAAGATGGCAACTCTACTTGATAACAAACACCCACTTGATGCTTGCCTTATTGTCCATGTGCTATTTCTGATGCTGCCTTCACTCCCTTTCCTCTTTTGATTCAGCAAACTGGAACATGGATTGAAATTTTTTTCCCCCAATGCTGGGAAACCCCAATCGATCTTTGGCGTTAAGTAGAACAGGGACAGATGTCCTGAAAGCTGAGTCTCTTCACAGAAGGAAGGAGGAGTGGCTGCTTCCTTCTGATCACTGATTGGGCAAAAAAGCCCCAGGGGACCTGCTTGACTGTATAACTAATGAAAAGGCAGGTGGTAAAGACTTACTAGGTGGGCTAGGGTGCCAGTCCCCCGGTCCTGGTGGGGGTTCCCCAACTTTTGCAGGCTCCTCCACGCCACCGGCCAGCTGGCTGGCAGAGAAAAACCCTGCCCGCAAATGCCCCCAAACACGGCATGATTATGTCACCCGGAAGTGATGTCATCATGCCACTGATGTCATGTGGCGACATTAGTTTTTGGGCAAGACTCTACAGTAAAACCAGGCTCAAACCATAGAGTTTTGCCCAAAACACTAGAGCACTGGCTGCCTGATGTCACTTCTGGGTGAGGGCATTGTGCCCCGCACGCTTTGCACGTGTTGCAGAAGCTCCAGGAGAGGCCTGTCAATCCCCCTGCCAGCAGAAAGTTAGTACTTGGTAACCCTAAGGTGGGCCTAGGAATTACCTGAAATAATAGCTGTGGTTCTATGCTAGCTGTATGCTGGCATTTGAAAGCGGGCATGGTGGCGTGGTTGGCCGCCTGTGCTACTGTTTCTTTCTTTTAGAAATTAACTTAACATCAAACAAACAGACATTTATCCAAAACCCTCTAATTTTGTAGGAAAAGGGTCTTCATTCCTGGAATATTTATATGCATCAGATATTAAGCCATATAAACCTATATATCACATTCTACTTCAATGAACATTCATGTAATCACCTGAATACACAAACACCCAAACAAACAAAAATATTTATACCTAAACAAAACCAAAACCCTCTGGAAATCACAAGCTCACTCTAAAAAACAATAATTACTACCTTCTAGCTCTGACTTACATCAGTACTATCAGCATTGTTAACTATTAGTTATTGATAGGGATAGCTCATATTTTGGTTTTTTTTGTGACACTTCCCTAACACCGCAATGTTAATAACTTTGTGCAACTTGTTATTTAATCAGTTTTATGTATCTGTATTACTGAAAAACCAATAAAAATAAATTTAAAAAAAGAAAAAGAAAAGAAATTAACTTCTGTGGCTCAGTTCTTCTGTGGTCCCTGCGCCAGTGTTTGGGCTAGGGTTCCCAGCCTCCAGGGTCCCGGAGCTCTCCCAGAGTCATTGGCCACAATACAGTTATACCGGTGGGCTAATTGCCGAAAGTTGCTCAGATTTTTCCTATTCCTGCAAGAACTTGCTGTCCTTTAAATCATGACTGACATTGAGCAGAAGCAAAGGCAGAAGCAAAATGCATTCAGAATCCTATTTTCGGATCTGATGTGATCTGAGTCCTGTAGTGTAAATTGCCAGACTGATTAAGCTATACAAAGGGGTCATAGCACAAGTCTGGGCTACAGCCTGCAATCTGAATTGGTACAGATTAGATGTGGGTTTGGTCTCCCCCCCCCCCCCCCCGCAGCCGCCTTTGGTGTGATGGTGCACTGATGTAATGTGGCCATTAGAACATAGTATGGTAGCAAAGTGGTTCGAGCAGGGGTATCAAACATAAGGCCCAGGGGCCAGAACCGGCCCATCCAAGGCTCTTGTGCAGCCCATGAGCAACTGGTGCAAGAGAGGGAACAAAAGACTCCTCGGGGAGGGGAGTGGGTGGAGCCACTCAGATTGTGGCTTCTGCTTGGCGGAAAAACCTCACCTGCAGCAGTCAAGCAGCGTGGGAGCATCTACCCAGTGCTGCACTGCTGGTTCTCCAGTCCTCCCGTGTGGTTTTTCCTCTACACCCCACCCCAGCCTGTGGGGCCTTGCAGTGAGGATACACCAACTCAGAGCTATGAGCTGCTCTCCTTTATACAGTTTCTATCTCCGGCACCTGGCATTACATTTTATGGCACACATGGCCCGGCCCGACAAAGTCAGATTGATGTCCGATCTGGCCCTCGTAACAAATGAGTTTGACACCTCTCTGTTAGGGAAACCTGGGTTTGTGTCCCCGTTCTTCCTCAAAGATCACTGCCAGCTCCTGTCTCTCACAGTTGTTGTGAGGTTAAAATGGGAAGGGACCAGATACGTTGTCATGAATAACTTCAAGAAAGGTACGTGTATATATATAAAAACCTTAATTAATTAATCAGTTTCACCCCAAAGGTCCAGAAGTGCTTCTATTTCTTAAAAAAAAATCTTCCTGCAGAATCAAGTACTTACAAAGGAATTATCTTTACCTTGATCACCAAACCGTACATGCTTCTCAATTAATTTTTTTTTTTTGGAAATTTAGATTTGCTTCCCAAAGCAAAGAAAACAAGAAAAAGCACCAGCAGGCTATAACAACCTCTGAATAAATACTTTCTCCCACCTGGTTGGCAGCTTATCATATTAATTAACTTCTCTTGCATTCTCTGCTCAATAAACTTCTAAGTGTCTGTTCTTTGGATGGGCACCCGAGCAGCAACTTCTTATGATGTTATTCATATTTATGCTTAAAGGGAAGACAAGGCACAGTAAAACTGACTTATAGTAATAGCCAAGAACCATAGATTTAATCACCATAGTAAAACATCCGTTTTCAAATTGGAATGACTGCTAGGTTTTTGCAGACGTAATTGAAATGGAGCTTCAGTTTGTTCTGGACAGAGCAAGAAATACTTCTTCAAGTGGCCTCTCTGCCTGAGCAGCCTTTTGCTCATGCATCGGGTAGCTATGGGGGAAATGTGCAATGGCTCCATATACTTTTAAGCTGGGTGTTCATGAGACTTTTCTGACTTGCATCGAGTGGTGGGTCAACGGACTAGGATAAGAAGAAGAGATTGGATTTATACCCTACCCTTCACTACCTGAAGGAGTCTCAGAGTGGCTTATGATCTCTTTTCCCTCCCTCTCCCCGCAACAAACACCCTGTGAGGTAGGTGGGGCTGAGAGAGCTCTGAGAGGGCTGTGACAGACCCAAGGTCACACCAGCAGCTGCATGTGTAGAAGTGGGGAATCAAACCCGGTTCTCCCAGATTAGAGTCTATGCTCCTAACCACTACACAAAACGGGCTCAGTGAATCAAACTTCCATGAACTGTAGGTCTGGCAGACCCCCTCAACTAACAGATTAAAAGATAATTTCAAAACAGTGTATGGAAAGCCCTAGATTTGGGAGATAATGTTTGGTGTTTTGATCGATGGTTGTAATGGTTCACAAACCATGAGCCTGCAGGCTGTTTTTACAGTCAAAGTAAGGAGGTTACTGCCCTGTTTGCATTATTACAAGGCTGATGGCACCCTGTTCTGTGTCTGAGCCGTGAATTTTAATACTCATTGTTTTGAGTTAATAGTCCTGTGGTTGTGTGTGTGTCTTTTTAGAGCATTAACCGGCAAAGATGGCCCCTTGATCTCTGAATGTTGACTTGGTTATGTACAGTACCCTCCTAAACTGAGTTGCACCTTTCTAAGATCACTAATCTCAGTGGATTTAGAAGAATGTGGTTATAGTCAGGATGAGGCTGCCGGTATAACTTTGGAATGGCGTGCAGTTATGGAGAAGGGCTGTGGCTCCGTGGTAGAGCCTCTGCTTGGCATTCAGGAGGCCCCAGGTACAGTCCCCAGCATCTCCAGTTAAAGTGATTCAGGTAGTAGGTGATGAGCAGGGCTTTTTTTTTGTAGAAAAAGCCCAGCAGGAACTCATTAGCATAACAGGCCACACCCAACAGCAGAAACTCATTAGCATGTTAGGCCACACCTCTGACAGCACAGCTCATTAGCATATTAGGCCAGTCTTTGGAGTCTCTCCACAGAGGCCCCACACTCCTTTCAGATGTTTCTGCCTGGCAACCGGGCCAGCGATGGCCCCACTGTCATGCAGAAGCTTCTGCTGGGTTCCCTTTCTCCCCCCCCCATCCCTTCACCCCGCTTGGAGGTGAGGCGATGGCGGGGGAGGAATGGATCCCAGGTGCTTCTGCCTGTCAGAGGGATTGTTGCGCTGGCCACTCTATCAGGCAGAAGAAGCCCTGGGTTCCCCTTCTCTCCCCCCATTTTCCCTTCGCCCCGCTTAAGAACATAAGAGAAGCCAGTGTTGGATCAGGCCAGTGGCCCATCCAGTCCAACACTCTTGTCACACAGTGGCCAAAAACACCAGGTGCCATCAAGAGGTCCACCAGTGGGGCCAGGACACTAGAAGCCCTCCCACTGTTGCCCCCCCCCACGCCCGTCAAGCACCAAGAATACAGAGCATCACTTGCCCCAGACTGAGAGTTCCTATCTGTACTTCGTGGCTAATAGCCCCTGATGGACCTCTGCTCCATATCTATATATCTAATTTCCTCTTGAAGTCGTCCGTGCTTGTAGCCGCCACCACCTCCTCTGGCAGTGAATTCCATGTGTTAGTCACTCTTTGGGTGAAGAAGTACTTCTTTTTTTCAGTTCTTACCCGACTGCTCAGCAATTCTTTTTAAAGATTTTTTTAAAAAAACACTCAAGTTCAGAAGGATAGCTGAGTTGCATTTGTGCCAATGAACAGGGCTTAACAGCACTTTCCTGCTAGTAAGTAGTCGCAGAATGTTGCTTTATTTTTGCTTTAATTGAACTTGCATGTGTTTTTATGCCCTTGACTAGGTACATACAGCAACTAGCCCTGCAGTAAATGGCCTCCTTTACCTAAATAATTCTAACGTATCTTGGAGGACTGACTGCAGAAAGTACTGTGCATTGGAACGTGTGTCTTTGTTCAGATCCTGCATGTCAAAGACAACATCAAGTCCCTCATGCGATGTTCTGTGGAACACTCTCCTTTGGACAACTGCCCACAAGGGTTAGTATTAAAATGCTCCTCCTCCAAGAGGCATGTTGACTCCTCCCAGCTCAACCCCCTTGCTGAGCACGCTTCAACCCCCCTCCCCCGCCAAACAAATTTTGCCACCAATCCCAGAGCCACCCACACCAACCATGCTTTGTCTGCTCCTGTTCCTTTAACAGATATTTGCTATGCAGGACTCAGAAAGGAAAGCTTTTCATGGCTAAGCATCATCTAACTGCTGCAAACCAAAGCAGGTACAAGGCACAACTCAACCCTAACTTCAGGATTTCCACATCTGCTTATATCTGATGAAGGGAGTTTCAGGTTTTGAAAGCACATAGCCCCCCCCCCCCCCCTTTTGGTCTCTAAAGTGATACTGGACTCAAATCTAATGCTTGTTGCAGGCGTGACCTGAAAAAGGGGCTAGGAAACAGTGGAATGGGAAAAAAAGGTTGCCACTTTTATCATAGCAGGACTCTTATACCTTATCAATATGAAACATGTGTAAATATGGAGCAGGGGGGCAGTTTCAACTGCCCTACAGCCAGGACTCAAAGGAAACGTGAAGATATGTGGAGTGACTTTCCTTGACCAACTGCACCTTGCTCACATATAGACAAAATGAAGGAGACGGATTGTCTTGAAAGGTATATTGGGGCTGAATCTCATCACCTTTTTAAAAAGACTTCATTTGTGTTGCCAGCAGCTAGAAAACAAACCCATTCCCAGTGGTTCCCCCCCCCCCCAGGTTTTCCTTCTTTCCCAGCTAATCTTCAGCCAAAGAGAGAAAGAGTTCCCTTTTGGCAATTTTCTTTTATCTCCGTTATAAGCTAGGTCCACCGAAAGCTTATATTTATATTCTCCTTCTCTTTCTCCAGCCCCCACCCTAGCCAGGGCTTAATTTGGTACTGGGCTCTCTTGATGTAATATTGAATGAAAAGAAAGCTTTAACCAACAAACATACAGTGGGAAACAGAAGAATTACAGAACAGACGGTTGCTCCAAAGCAAGTCTGATTCCCTCCACTTCCCTTTTTTTTCAAGCAGAGCCCACCTCTCCTCGTGCAGCATTCTATGGAGCTGAGACCCAGCTCGTTCCCTTCCATACGAAAATCCACTCCAGTTTTCCCCATTTCCCTTTAAGTTTTCCTGCCACCATAAACATCCATTCCCACAGAGTCTCTCCTCCCTAGACAAACCCAGCATAGAACAGGAATGCAACCCAAAAGAGCCTCAGTGGGTCATCTATGTGACATTACAAAGTGCAGTAAGGGAGCCGAGGATGAATTGTTACCCTGGGCAGATACTATTAGAAGTGTACGTGTGGTTTGTACTGAACAGGTGCCAGCCTCTGACAGGGGCAACACTACCCCTTTCAATGCATATGCCTGCCTTTTCCACAAGGCCTAGGCAATGAAAGAGCTCCCTAAATTGGGGGGGGGGGGACTAAGTTCACTTCCTTTATGCTGAGAGGGAGAGGATTCAGGTAGTGTGTCTTTGCAAGCAGTTCACTTTGAAACTGCTCTACCAGCTACTCATCACAAAGAAATTAAATAGGTGATTTTTTTTTCCTTAGCAGGGAGATAAAGTGCTGGGGGAAAGCTTTAAATGCTTCATTTCTTCCTGTTGGCTGTTTATAAGAGGTAAAGCAGCAGGGCCAGAAGAAAAGATACTAGAAAATGCAGGTGAGCTGAGCATGCTCCCCCCTCCCCCCACCAAACAAACTTCACCACCAAATTGTCTGCAGCTTCTCCAAGCCGGCCAGCTGGCTCTGGGAAGATGCAGATAAGTTCAGCATACTCCGCCTCCCCCCTCCAAACAAACTTCGCCACCAGCCCCAGAATAGCCAGGTCTACAGTCTCTCCAAGCTGGCTGGCTGGCCAGCTTGGGAAAGATGCAGGCGAGCTGAGCTCCTCTCTCCACCAGGACATTCCTCTCACACCAGACATCTTGGATGTTTCCCACCAAGAAAGCATGTCATGTGGAAGTGAAGTTCCAGGAGATATGGACACAAAATGGGAGCACAAGTAGACACTATTTCCCTACCATCTTACCCCTAAAACCATGGGTCAGGGTCTGTTTCCTGTTTGAAGGAAGCCCCCCAGGGGATCCTGACCCAGAAAGACTACTTAGTCACTTGGACACACAAGCGGTGATTGATGACAGTAGGGGCACTTTTGTGCTTATGTGCACATCACTAACAAACTGGAAAAAGGGCAAAGACAGAACAGAAGGTTCACACTTCACAACCAACTTGAGTTCACAACAGGTGAGTTCAAACATCTGAAAAAGTGGGGTGAAAGCGCAAATATCCATAAAGGCCAGACTTTCCACAGTGTCAAATAACTCTGATTCAAAGATGGGTCATAATGGGGTACCATTGCATGTGGAACGGGAGGCAGATGTTGCTGTCTGCACATGCACTTTAAATACACCAGGGAACATGGACAACATCAGACCAAATTTCTCATCTGACCACAGCCATAGTGTTGGAGATGGTGCAGAAAAGGGCAATGGAGTTGTAGCACCGTCCTAATGAGGTGAGGTCAACAGCCGAACAGTGGGTGTTCTGCAGCTGAGATGCAACCAAAGAACAGGACCTGTCTACTTCAGAAGGTGGGGGAGCAGAGAATAGAGCCTTAGGTGCTGATTGTAACTGGAGAGCAGGTTCATATAGCAGGCGGTGGTCCTTTCTGCCTGTTGCCCTTCCAACTGTTTTTAGGTACTGGGGAATGTTCTCTTAGGTTTGGATTCAGGTGTGGCTCCTTGAGTTCCTCACAACTGATGCAAACAAATATCACACATTTAATTGCACGAAACTGTTGTTCATAAAAAAAAAAACACCCAGTGTTTTGTGCAATAAATAGCTATGTAATTTAAACTGAAATTCCAGTGCAGTGAAAATGCTTGTCAAAACAGATTGGACATTATCAGGTACGGTTTTGGGGCTTTATACGAGATTTCTTTATTAACTGTCAAGCAAGGAGAAGTGAAAACGTCTTAATAACGTAATGAACTAATAAAACACTTGGGGTGGCTGCTACAGTTTTGAGGTAATTATATTGCCGCTATCGTTCTGCTGACATCCTCTTCTATTGGAACCTTATTAAAACTATATTTGGAAAGGTTTATTTGAGTTGCTGTAAATGCATGTCACCAGCTTGACTGGCTGTGGAATGAATATCCTGGAAAATAATGTTCTTAATGTGAGTCAACAATTTTCATTAACTTGTCAAATGGAATAATTACATTTCCACTAACTATGAAAATATACAGGTCTTCGGCTACAAGTTTGTCCTATTAGATAACGGGGTGGTGTGTAATTACTGAATGGGGTGGGCATTGTTATATTATCTAGTGCTATTACGGGCAGCTTGAATATCACCTTACGTTCGGATTAGTGCAATGTATGCGTGGATAAGGGAAGAAGTGGCCGTTTTAGCTGACAAAGTGCTAAGTTTGTAGGAAGGTTCTTTACTTCAGTGCTCATTCCAACTGGGTAGCCCAGTTTGTAACATTGCTGAGCGTGAGACTGGTGCAAGGGACCTGGGGATTCCACCTTGGACAGCATTGCTAGTGGGTAATTCTTCTACACACCTCTAGGAATGGGACCATATGATATCTATGAATGGTTGTGGTCAGCGGGGTGCCATAGTGCACCATGCTGGGGACCCCTGTATCAGACATTCAGCTCATGACTCTCAAGCATAGCATGGGCATGATCATATGCACCCATTAGCCATGCAAGAGGGACGATTCACTAGCAGATCAAAGTGGCACAATCACACCAATACATCTATGAAGCGTCCCACAACCATGGGCAAACCGTGGGCAAGCTGTTTTGCTCCGCTGGAGAAGTGGAGTAAAAAAACACTAGTTAAACTCCAGTAGCAAATGGGTTGCTGCAGCCCACAGTCGGACTTTCCTCATGTGATCGCACCAGCGCAAACTTGTGGCATCAGGGATAGTCTGATCAGGCTATCCCGATGCTATGCCTGTTGTTTCCCCCCCCCCCCTTCTTAGTATGCGTATCATCGCATACTGCCAGTGGAAGACCCCAGGTTGGAGAGGTGATTCATCAATCCCGTTTAAGCGAATAAGTGAATCGGAAACGAACAACAACAACAAAAAACCAACTCGCCCACGGTTGCGTCTGATCACACAGCGGCGAGTTGCGCTGGCAGCTTCACAGACCTGTGTGATCGCACAACTGCGGGTCAAATTGCTCCGGGGCAAAATAGCCTCGCTTCCCCTCCAGATTATCTCACTCGTGTGGCTGCGACCCATGTTCACCTTTCCAGCATGTTCACCGCAAAGTTTGCAGCAGCCTTACTTTGCAGACAGCTGAACTTTGGAAAGAAAATACCCTTCTCTTGTCTCTCACTCCTCTTCTAAAGGAGCTGTTGTCTTCTGTTTTATACCCAACTGGAGGGGGTAACATGCAGCAGTTACTAAGGAATTGTTTGGCACTGCAATGAGGCTGCTTGGCAGGTTTGGAAGACTGAAACCAGGACTATGGTGAAAACAGGGATAACGGTAATTGACGGTAATACATTCAAGCAGTCATGATAACATGCAGCATGCAGAAATAGCACCCAGTACTAGAATGTCTATGTTAAATGCATGTATTCAAGGCACCAACATTTGGTGCAGCATGTATAGCACTCAAGAAGGGGAGGCTGTTGTGGAAGAGGCGGAACAAGAGAGGGGAAAGGAAGCTTATAGACACTTATCACTGCAGGTTTTCTAACTAGAGCAGTGGTTCTCAACCTTTCTAATGCTGTGACCCTTTAATACAGTTCCTCATGTTGTGGTGACCCCAACCATAAAATTCTGCCAACACACACAACAATGAAGCTACTTTTTCAGGTGTTTTCTCTTGCATGGCAGTTAGCACCAACCAACTTTAATACAGACTTTAGACACACATATATTTGCAAGCTATTCCCAGCAAGACACAACAAACACTCAGGCTTCAGACTTACTTTTCTTCAACAGAAGATGCCATGAGAAAATGAAGGTAGGTGGGGGGGAGAGGCTGTTGCAGGTAGGGAGGGGAGAGATTGAGAGAGAGAGAGAGAGAGAGAGAAAGAAAGGTAGGGGGAGAGAGAGGAGGGAGAGAGAGAGAGAGAGAGAGAAAGGGGGGAGAGAGAGAGGAAGGGGGAAGAGAGTGCGAGAGAGAGAGAAAGGTGGGGGGGAGAGGGGGAAGGAAGGTAGGTAGGTGGGGGCAGCTTTTGCCACTTTTCCTGGGCTCTGCGCCTCAGCGCAAAGCCTAGGGAAGGCGGCAGGGGGGGCAGCTTTTGCCGCCTTTCCTGGGCTCTGCGCTTCGGCATGGAGCCTAGGGAAGGCGGGGGGCAGCTTTTGCTGCCTTTCCTGGGCTCTGTGCTTCGGCATGGAGCCCAGGGAAGGCGACGGCGGAGCACCCTAAAGGCGGCGGTGGCGCAGAGGGAGAAGCAGCCATTGACTTACCTGCTGGCTTCTTCCTCCTCGTGGCCCCTGCTGGAAGGGGGTGGGGCTCCGGCCCCAACCAAACCGTGCTCTTTGCCCTTAAAGGGAAAGCTCCCTTTGGGTGTAAAGAGCTGAGAGGCCAGACCTCGCACTTGATCGAGCGCGGGGCCCTTTCCTGCCGGCAGGGAGGGGAGGGGCGGGCTCGGACACCAGCCGGCGACCCCTGTGAAATGGTTGTTCGACCCCAAAAGGGATCGTGACCCACAGGTTGAGAACCACTGAACTAGAGATCCAAATTGTCCAGCTGGGGTGCCAAACATCTGGACAGTGAATAATCCAAAGGGAAAGGCAACATCTATATGTTGCCATAGTATGCTGGGGCTTAAGCCACTGCACAGACTCTGGGGATTCGGAGCAGATCAGAACCCCTTTGATGTCAACAGAATCTGCTTTCATTTATAGAGCTTGAAGCATGAACAGAACTCAAAAGATCGCTCTCCCTAAGCTCTGGAAAGTGGAGGAGTTTCCAGGCAAGCTCTGAGTTATAGACCCTGATAGGCTGAAGGTGAGAAGAGCAGAGTGCCTGTGTCCTGGGAATGTTTTCAGATAAGGGAAGGGTGGGAAGTCTTGGGGCCAGGAAGGAGGCAGGTTGGAGGGAGTTCTAGCAAGTCTAGTACAGAACTAGGCTGTTTGTTGGTAGGAACGTGTTGTGTCAAGGGGCACCTTGATTAATTGAGGAGAATCCCTGATCAACGCTCTGAAAGCAGCAGTGCCACTTGGGCTTGGAACCTGTGATGATTGCTTTTCTCTAGTGAGTGTGATAAGATCAAGCTGTGTCCGATCCTGCTTCATTCTCTGCTGGCTTTCAGTCCTAGGTGTGGAAATGGCCCCATATGGCATTTCCGTTCCTCTTGAGATCAGCCGATAGTGATTGGAACAAGAGCTATGATGGTGGGGAAAGAGAGAGGCCCGTAAACATTGAGGCCTGAGGGCAATCTAATGGAGGAACTAAATCGAAATGGGTCTGTTTGGGCTGAACAAGGCAGCTAGTGAAATCCGGCCTTATGGCTGCCTTTTGCTGTTTTTTTCTAAAGAGTCTGCCCATGCCGTCTTCACAGAAGCCAGTGCACTAATGACACTTTTCACAGTTCTTTTTAAGCTACTTTCACATTATGTACAAAGACCAACTTGTGAAAATTCCAAAGCTGTCAGGACTTGGTGCTAGCCTTGGAACATAAAGATGTAGTAAAAGAGAATGCCTCTAAGCGTGTGCAGAGTGTTGTTATCTTTGAGCTTCTGCAGTCAGCCACTTCAGGTTGGAGATAACAGAGAAGGATTTCACTGACCAAAGGTGTCATTCCTCAATTCTTAGAGAGTTTGGAGTGTAAGAAATGACACCAATGCGAGGACATTCATGGGCCTTCCTTTGCCAAGCTGTGCCCTGTTTTATAATCATCAAGGTATTCTCCAGTGTGCAAGATATCATTTTTAAGCTCTATCAAATGCAGAAAGAGAACTGGCATCAAACCACTGCTTCTGTCCAGTGGGGATAGAGGAAACCACTAGGGATAGCATGAACCAGCTCACGAATGAAAGTCCATAGCGAATTTTGGCTGGTTCGTCCTTTGCAAAGGCAAGTTTGTGGCAGGGCGACCAACATGAACTTTCCACAAACTTTGACGTTCGTGGAGGTTTGTGCAATTGTGTGAGCAGATACACTCCCAGGTAGACTGTCTCCACTCATTTAAAAAGTCCACAAAACTTCAAAGCAACAACTTGGAAGGGATATAGAGGAGCATCTGGGGGAGGTCCTCTGTGACTTTGATGTCTGTAGCTTGCACAGGACCTGTTCCATACACTGCTGAACCTCTGTAATTTTGACAGGCCCAGGTTCAGGAAGTTCAGGAGTGTATAGAATGGATCCTGTGCAAGCTACAGACACTAAACTAGCAGCGGACCTCCTGCGATTGCTCCTCTATATGCCCTCCAAGTTGATGTCTTTAGCTTGCACAGGATCTATTCTATACATTCCTGAATTTCCTGAACCTGTGGCTGTCAAAATGACAGAGAATTCAGGAGTGTGTAGAACGGATCCTGTGCAAGCTAGAGATACCAAACTTGTAGGGGATCTTTGGCTGTCTCTCCTCTACCTGTCCTCCAAGTTTTTCCCCTTCTTTGGTGGGGGGGGGGGCCGTAACTCGATCTATGTAGATCCAGTCCTCACCAAACTTGGTCAGTCAGAGATCCCCTGTGAGTTTCGTGTCTCAAGTACACCATGTGTGTGTTCTACTGCCTCACAGACCTTGTGAACAGAACTGGTTCATGAGGCGGCTAAAAAATTATGACAGTCCATAGTTCGCAAACTGGGCATGTCACAAACCACAAACTGAACCGCATTTCCCGGGTTCACGCCTGTCCCTAGACACCACCATCTCTGAGTAGAAATGCATGTGTAGCTTGCCTTGTCCTTGTGCTACAGTTCATATCTAACCCATTTGACCTTGATTCTTCCCTTCTTCCATAGAGCTCAGGGTGGGCTACATCACTCTCTTCTTTTCCATGTTATCATCACAACAGCCTTGTGAGGCTGAAAGTGTGTGTGTGGCCCAAGGTCACCTAGGGCGCTTCATAGCCAAATAATTCGGGTCATCCCACTCTGACTGCCACACTCACTCTGCTAAAGTCAGGTGGCAGTGAAGTTTGCATAGTCATACAGAAGTTCTAGCCATTTGTTTCCAGGTAAGACAATAGTCTAGCGTCAGGCCAGAAAGCTGAGTTGGTTTCTGCCAAAAGGAAGATCAGCTTGCAAACAGAGCCCCTTCAGCAATTCGGCCCAATAGCCCTGGGATCCATTGTTCAAAACGTGGAACTGCTAGCAATCCCAGAATGCTGACATCGTGAGCTGTGTTACTGTTAGCCGATGCTGTTCCCATGCTTTCAAAAGTCCAATTAAAACAGACTGATTTGGTTGCAGCCAGTGCTGGCACACTTGCTTTGCGGGGCAATGGTTTGTAAACTGAGTTCATGACTTACCTTAAGAGTACTTGAAAAATCAGAGAATGGGCTTGTGTCCTCCTTGATGACTGACAGTGCAGTCCTAAACAATTATGCCCTTCTGAGTCCATTGAAGTCAATAGGCTTAGAAGGTTGTGACTGTTCAGCATTGCACTGTAAGAATGAGGGAGAACACAGGAGTACTTGGTGCTGAAGAGAATGCTCGGTGATTGATGAGCAGTGCTGATGATTTTCCTGTTTTGCCTCTTTATTCTTCTGATGGGGGAATGTACAGTGGAAGATGTGCCCCATTGCTTGTAGAAGCTCTGTGCCGAAGATGGTTTGTTAGCTATTCTAAATCGAGATATCCACAAACTGACTTGGATGAAAGCCCTGGATGAGAAATTAATGATAGTTGTAATATCGATTAATGATATTTTTGAGGTGGGCAAATCCAAAGCATTTTCTCTGATCAAAAAGCGCGTCCTGGAAATCGATTATTGTAGTCTGATCCTGAGAGCCTGCAGAGTTCGCTCACCCCTATCTTTTGGTCTTTCTTTCCCATGATCTTTACCCCCTTATATGTACTATCTTACCATCCCATCTTACTGTAGAGCAGTGGTTTTCAACCTTTCTAATGCCACGACCCTTTAATACAGTTCCTCATGTTGTGGTGACCCCCAACCATAAAATTCTGCCAACACACACAACAATGAAGCTGCTTTTTCAGGTGTTTTCTCTTGCATGGCAGTTAGGACCAAACAACTTTAATACAGACTTTAGACACACATATATTGGCAAGCTAGTCCTAACAAGACACAACAAACACTCAGGCTTCAGACTTACTTTTCTTCAACAGAAGATGCCATGAGAAAACGAAGGTAGGTGGGGGGGAGAGGGTGTTGCAGGTAGGGGGGAGAGAGAGGGGGGGGAGAGAGAGGGGGGAAGAAAGGTAGGTAGGTGGGGGGGGGTTGCCGCCTTTCCTGGGCTCTGCGCTTTGGCGTAGAGCCCAGGGAAGGAGACGGTGGAGCACCCTAAAGGTGGCGGCGGGGAGGGGGAAGTGGCCATTGACTTACCTGCTGGCCTCTTCCTCCCCGTGGCCCCTACTGGAAGGGCTGCTGGAAGTAGGGGGTGGGTCTCCAGCCCCAATCAACTCCTGCTCTTTGCCCTTAAAGGGAAAGCTCCCTTTGAGGACAAAGAGCCAGGAGGCCGCCCTTTCCTGCCAGCGGGGAGGGGCAGGGCAGGCTCAGACGCCAGCCGGCGACCCCTGTGAAATGGTCATTCGACCCCAAAAGGGGTCCCGACCCACAGGTTGAGAACCACTGCTGTAGAGCTTTTTTGTGTGCAAGATTGAATATTATGCCTACAATGGTCTTACAGGAGAGATTTTTGAAGAGGCCCTATTCTGACAGAATCTGCCCTTGTGGCTTTAATAGGATAGATACATCCTTCCATGCCCTGCTTGAATGCAGGTTCTTTGAGAAAATAAGGGATCACTATACTAAGCCTTTAATCAACCAACTGTCCCCCTGTACTCTGGAAACCCTGGCTCTTTTGATCAGCGATAAGGACTCTAAGTTTACTTTAGCAACTACAAAATTTGTCTCAGTCCTTTTAGCCCTTACATCAAGAAAATAAAAAGCAAGCATCTTCTGCTGCTCAAGATCTGTGAATCAGTGAGCTTCGAAGGGCATAAAAGGAAAGCAAGAAGCAGACAAAGCTTTCCCATAAGTTTCTGGAAGGATGTACTCAGGTCAGACTTTCAGATCATTGATTCTTTACCAGCAAATCCAGGTCCCATGTTATCAACTCCATGTTTGGCTTAATGGTGCTGACAGCCAAAAGCTGACCATACTTTTTGGATGGCCATGCAACCGCCTGTAGATTGAATCGATGATCATTAATTTTTAATATGAGTTCTGTTAATGATATTTTCATTTCTGCTTTGCTGTTATTATTTGCAATAAGGGATGTCGTATATTTGGACAGTTTTATTTGTTTGGGTCCATGGCCAGTGTGAAACTATCAGTCCAGCAATTTTGGGAGGGGAGGGCCTGTTAGTCAGTATTGAATTCAGTGTGTTATTTTAGTTGTTTTATTGTGATTGTTTTATGATCCCATTTCCTTTTGGAAAAGTAGTGTATAAATATTTTAATAAATGAATCAGTAGCTGTCTGCCCTGAGTACGAACAGCAGGACTGGATTGACATATCTGCTCCTTCCCTCAGTTATAAAGGGGTATCAGAGTACCTGGAAAGTGTTTACATTTCAGTCTCTCTTCAGAATGCTGAATATAGGCAGGAGGCCATATATTGCAAAAATAGTCTTCATCCCTGGTTATCCTTTGCATCTCTGAATCGTACGATCAGTATAACTGTGTGACTTAGAACATCGTAAATTTACTTACATCTGTGTCTAGTTAAATTGTGGGCGATTTCTGCATTGGCTTTTCCTTCCGTTGTTTTAGCAAACCCACACTGGAACAGAAATTCCCCTCTGCATTGCATGCCACATTCACTTTCTTTGATCATCAGGTTTTATGGTACCTTCTGCATAGACTTATGGCCATTTTATGGCCGTTCAGGGGTGACTTTGCAGCCAGTACTGTGTTGGCCCAGGGTATTTGAAAGCAGTTTTGAGCTGCACCTTTTCCTCAGTGCTGAGAAAATGGGGAGTGAATGCCAGATGTAGAACCAGCCCGGATCACACTGAGAATTGTGGTGGCTCTATAAACCCATGTATATTGGGCCAGTCATGAGCTAGAATGGCGTATGAAGGTTCGGGAGACGTATGGGAGCACCACTAGAAGGGATTCCCAGTGTGATACTGCTGGTCACTGTAGTTCTTGCTGCTGTGTTTCCTGGCACCAACTTCCCCAGACCAAAGACCCATTCCTGGCTTTCCTCCATTTTGCTGCGGTAGGAGGTGCTCAAGAAGAACCCACGAGGCAACACTCCATTATATGAAGACAGCATCCATTTAGAAACTGGTGGCCACATCATAGGAGGATGCATGGCTTGGAACCTCCCAGCGTTTTGTGACTGGCTTCATGGGGGCCGTTTTGTGGTGCTGCCCACTACCCATTTTCAAACTCCAAAAGTGCCCTTGGGGTCCACAATGTCAGGGACTCTTGTTCTTAAGGAAAGCAGTAGCAAATTCTTCCCTTCTCTGTTGGCCAGTTCATACAAACACCTGCGTCTAGGGCTTTTGGTATTTCTCACCCCAAGCTAAGTACTATCTGCCTCTTCCCTGAACAGCACAGTATAGGTTCGTGTAAAATATTGTTTCCTGGGATATCATTTTATTTTTAATTTCATTAACACTGCAACATCTGTTAGTGTTGATATGCATCTGCATTGAACATCTGTTGGCAAAGTGTCTTAAATGCCTGAATAACTTCACTCTTAGCCCCAACTAAAAAAAGCTGGGAATTACATCAGTCCCAAAGCTCATCATCCTCTGTTTTGTCCAGTCAATAAAAGCAAAAGGAGATGTTGAAGGACATACATGAAGACAACAGGCTTACATTGACCTTATCATACTGATGGGCTTGCAACATGGACAGCACTCTTCAGGATCCTGGGAAAGCATTCATGTTGGACCTGTCCCAGTTGTGTTTGGATCCTGATATCACTCAGCTGCACATCCATCACTGGATGCACCAAGCCAAAGTTTGCCTTACAAATTTCCAACTATACTTTTGAAGAAAAGTAGCAGGGCCTGAAAAACGGAGCTGTTCTGCCAGGCCTTTGGCTGAGGTGGTGGGCATCTAAATACCCTGGCCTCCCCTGTCTATTCTGCCCAGGTGAATTGCCCTTTAGAGATTGCCATGGCATCTGCTGAGTGCGTCCTTATTTTTGTCAGCATGTGCTCAGCACCGGAGGATGCTGAAAATCAAAATTTCTGCCAATTGTTATTGTTTTTTTAGGAATTTTAACTTTGTGTGAATTTGTTTTTGTATCTGGATTTATTGCTATGTTTGTATTTAAACTGTTGTGACCTGCCCCGAGCCCGCTTGTGGGGAGGGCAGGATATAAATCCAAATAAACAAATAAATAAATACACAGTGCATTTGTACAAAGCAGTGGTTCTTAACCCTTTTAAGCCTGTAGGCAACTTTGGAATTCTGACATAGGGTGATGGGTACAACTACAAAATGGCTGCTGCAGGAGGTGGAGCTAATCACAAAATGGCTGCCTGGGGAGGCAAAGCCAGCCACACACTCAGAGAAAGTCCAAGTGCAGGGGGAAAGACAGGTAATTTTTAAAATGCACTGGGAAATAGGAATGAGACAGAGAATAAAACCAACACTGTAGCTGCAGCTGCACTGAGGCAATGTTATTTTAATCTTCACAGCTAATCAAATCTCTAATGGCCAGTCAGAAGTTCTCCCCCCCCCACACACTTTCTGAAAACATGGTGGGCACCAGTTAAAGTGTTGGCAGCCACCATGGTGCCCCTGGGCACCATGCTGGGGACCTCTGATACAGAGTATGTTTATTGCTCAAGTGAGCATATGACCCAAATCATTCTTACAGCAGACCTGTAAGACAGAGCAGTATCATTCTTCCCAAACATTAGCTTCAGAGCTAATTACCAAAAAAAAAATGGCAGCTTGTCTAAGGCAGGGATGAGCAGAAGATAGATCTCGGTCCATAAATGGATTTTTGGCTGGTTTCCAAAGTATTTCCCCAGTGCCTAGTATTTGCAGGTATTCTTCAGAGTATTTACTTAGAATCAGTTAACAAATGACCTAACTCTATGTTACATTGTCCTAAATGAAGATGGGTAGCCATTTTAGTCTGTCTGTAGCAGTAGAAAAGAGTAGGGCTGCAGTCACATGCACCATTTGGAGCGGAGGGAAAGCGCCCCTATTCCTCCGGAGTAATTTGACTCATAGTTGCGAGATCACACATCCCTTTGTCCTGCGGATTCAGCCTTGTCACTGTGTGATCAGCTGCCACTGCATGCAAATGATTTTTTTGGGGGGGGCTGTTTGTTTCCCATGTGCATAAATGGGGAATCACACCTCTGCACTGAGGGTTCCCAAGAAGTATGTGATTATGTGCATACTGCTACATGGGGGGAATGGCACCAAGTTGGGATGGAATGATCAGACCATCTTGACAGCTTGAGAGCGTGCTTGAGTGATCAGACAGGGGAAAGTCCATTCGTGGCCCATTGGCAAACGTTAGGACCAGATTTCCCTGGTGTCTTTTAATTCCATTTCTGTGGCAGGGCAGCACGGGGTGCCAACCACTGCGGGACCTTTCCCAGATGTTGCTGTCTGCTTTAGGCATTCACAGCTATGTTGCACTCCAGTGGAAACTATCTATGTACTTGGGGCAGTAATGCTATGATACTATAAATTTAGGCAGAGCAAGAGAGCAAGGACAAGAAGGGATGAACCGGTGCTCGGGTCCTGTGGCCCTTTCTTATATGCCCAGGGTAATCACCACTTTGGGGTCAGGGAGGTATTTTTCTCCAGGCCAAATTGGCCCTGGGATCCTGGAGGGTTTTACCCCTTCTTCTGGGCACAGAGCAGCAGTCACTGGGGGAGGTGGAGGGGATAGCTGTGAATTTCCTACATTGTGCAGGGGGTTGGATTAGTTGACCCTTGGGATCCCTTCCAGCTGTGTGTTTCAGTGCTTCAGTATTAAGTGCTGTGACGTTCTATATGTAGCATTTCTGGTGTGTGATGGCTCCTTCACAGTAAAGTTATCTCACTGCAAACACCAAGTAGGTAAGCTAAGGCGTGTGACGCTGATGTTGGGACTGGCCACCTGCATTTGAATCCGAGGGCAGACAACCTTATCTGGGAGATGGATCCCTCTTCTTGGGATCCCATTGGAAAAGAAAATTGGAAGTAATAATGGTGGCCCTGCTGGTTTATTGTGATAAATCTTTCATGAAAGAGGCAGAATGAAATATTTTTTTATGTGCCTCGCCTTCGTTAAAGAGATTATGTTTCTATTTCAGGGGATAATGATGTAATGCTTCACATTTAAAGAAGCTAAATATTAAGAAATATGCACAGAAGGAGTACTCCTGCTTCTCCCGGTATACGAATGTTCATTTTCTTTTTTGTAATTAAAAAGGTGCACCTATTTTTCCTCTGTCAGAGGCCATATGTCTACACAAATCCTTCCCCCGCCCACCTACATTCATAATTATAAAAGTAAGCACCCCCACCACTCTGGGCCCATCTGTGCGAGAAAGTTCAGAGACTTGAAAATACTGTCGATATATTTGGTTGTAGGCATAATTTTGCCCTGATTTACACTCCGTGTGGAGCTCTGCTTGCTGTGCTTTAACGCGTGCCATCTTAAGTTCCCAAATCCACACCAAGAGCAAATCATTTGCATGTGCTTTATTTTTTAATTTGGTTCCATCCTTTTAACAATCTGTTATTTTGCTTCCCCACTTCCCCAGAGAGATAGGAGGAAAAGAACACTTGAAGCAGCTCCCATTAATAATACAATAGGAGCGAGCACACAGATTTGCTGAGGTGGTGTTTTTCAGATGAATTGCCTGTGAATTTTTTTTTCTCTTGGGGTGGGGGGCAAGTTGCACGCTTGTAAAAGTATCCGGCTCTATCCTCTCAGTGGTGTAAATTGCAGCTCTTGAGTCAGCCTTGCTCCAGGGAAAGGGCCGTGAGTCGAAATTCAAGGGGTCACCTGACAGAGGGTTCCAGTTTATACAGATTGACACCCCCCCCCAATCCTCTGCTAAACAGAAAGCAGAACATGTAAAGCTTGGTTGGTGAAGGAGAAAGGCAGTCTGTGCACACAATTGGGGTTATCAGCTCTGGGTTGGGAAATACCTGGAGATTTGGGGGATTTGGGAGCCTCGGAAGGGTGGGGTTGAAGGAGAGGAGGGACCTCAGCAGGGTGTAATGCCATAGAATTCAGCCTCCAAAGCAGGCATTTTTCTCCAGGGGATCTGAGCTCTGTCACCTGGAGATAACTTGAAATAGCAGGAGATATATGGAGTTGTGTGTTTGTGCGCACGTGTGTCTGCACCTGGAAGTCATGGTGAACTCTGGTGACTGACCTCTACTGGGGGCCTGGAGGATATTCAGAGAGGTGGCTGAATCAAGCCTGCCTCTGTCCTCCCGATTTGGTATTCCAAGGAAGTCTCCAATCCAAGTACTAACCACAGTTGATCTTGCTTAGCTTCCGAGATCTGACGAGATCTTGAGGTGCCACCTGGAGGCTGGCAACCATAACATGAGTTAAATCCATAGGGCTGAGCCAGAATGGTGGAAGCATAATTCTTTCTTTAAAAAAAAATTAACTCTCCCCTTTGTTTGGGAAGGGTTGTGAAACGGAGTGAAATAGTTTGCTCATTCTGAGATGGACAGGAAGTATTGCTTTCATCCTGTGTTTGCTGTGTGACATCATCAGGAAGCCAGCTCTGATTGGCTTGGCTGTGCTATTCTCAGGAAGTTTTCTTGAAGCAATGACAGTGCTTCATGTCTTCATATGATTTGGTCCGGTGTCATCCCTAACTGGGCAGGATCACCTAGGGATGCCTCTCTCTCTACACACACACACACACACACACACACACACACGCACATTTAAAAATGTGTCAGAGTTGGAGATCAAGGACAGAAGAAGCTATAAACAGGAAGTGAACTGTGCATGATAAATGGAACTAGGGTTCCCATTCACCAGATGGGGGTGGAGAATCCCCTGCTTTTGTGGGCTTCTGCCCGCTGGCGGCCAGCTGGCTGGCGGGAGGAAATTCTCCCACCTCAATGTCACCCAGAAGTGATGTCAGTGTGTCAGTGATGCTGGGAGGGGGATGCTCTGCTTTTAGGGCAAAACTCTATGGTTTGAGGCCACTTTTTACCATAGAGTTTCCCTCAAAAGCAGAGTGTCACCCCGATGTCACTGACGTGCTGACATCACTTCCAGGTGATGTCAGCGCATTGTGCGACATCCCCACCAACCTCCAGAATGCCCCCCCCCCCAATTCCCCCACCGGTGCAATAAGGGGACTTGGCAGCCCTAAATGGAAGTGAGGGTGGAGCTTTTCACACATGCCTTTCACAGCTCTTGCTTTTGCCCCCAGATTTTGTTGGTCAAGATTTGGTTCAGACCTGAAGATGGGAAGAAGCTGCAGCAGTTGAAATTCAAAGGCATCCATGGTCATAGTTCTTTCTTACGGACAGCCACATTAACGTAGAAAATTGGTCAGTCTTGGAGTCTGTATGATTCATTATTCACTGCTTCCTTCTTTATTCCAATGCTCTCTGGGGACGTCTTTGTGCCAGAAACAGAGGCGTGCCAGTCTTAAAAAGTAAATAAATGGATGTCTGTCTTTTTCCTGCCTGAGCATCTCTATATAATTTTTTAAAAACTGGATGTAGAGTTCCTCCCAAACCTCTTCAGTAGCAAAATCCTGAAGCAAATTTGGGGGTTCCAGTTTGAGGGGAAATTTCTGAAGACCTTCAAGAAAAATAAAAGGGATTTTGAAGAAGATTCACAAAATTACTTAATACGGATCCCACTATATTTGGTCTAACATGAAATTTTGAGGCTATTTCAGAGTTTTGATCCTGTTTTATTATTCATAACTCTCTATCTGAAAACCGCACGGCAGCTCAGTAAGGCTTCCAGGTGGTCTCACATTCCGGAAGCTTACAAAGATAGAGGAAATTTGCTTCGCCAATAGATGCAATACGTGTGCTCTCTACGCTCACTTGGTAGAACAACTGTGATCTACATACCTTTGCAAATTTCATAGACAAAAATAACCCCATGCCACAGCACCACAAAGCACTGCCCGAGCTCTCCCCTATATGGCCAATACATAGACATTATTACTTGAATGCTCACAGGCTACATTCTGCAGTAAAAAGGTAAAGCTAAGTTTCCCTTGCTCGAAAGCCAGTCGAATATGACTCTAGGGCTCATCTCCATTTCCATGCCGAAGAGCCAGCACTGTGCAAAGACATTTCCATGCTAAACATTACAGTAGCCTGTCTAAAGTAGCTTTCTGAAAAGCCAAGAAGGGGGTGGGTTCTGTAGGTTTCAAGATACCTTAGAGAATCTAAATCATCATAGAAGTAGGGGTTTTCAAACAGCCGCTGGTTCAGTTCACCTCCTGTCCACCTGCTGGGAACAGGGAGCCAGTTTTTCTCTGGCCTGTTTGTCAAAGCATTCATGGCTGTTTGGCAGGGCGCTCCACAGCATTCCTATCTAACAGTGCGACACAAAGCAACTGACTCTTTGTGTCTGCACATTCACTTAACCCCGTGGAGTTCCGCTCTTCTCTTCCTCCTGCCCTGCTGCTGAAGTTGACAAGAAATGGTTTAAATGAAAAGTTTTTAAAAATCTATCGGAAATCATATAAATCAGTCACAAATAAACGCTTTTTTAAAAAGGCATTTGGTGTCTGGTGTGTGTCCAAGTAGTTCTTGGCGACATTAATTGCTGCCAACTGGTTTCTATCAGCAGTATTTTTGTGTATTCACAGTGTTGGAGAAACCTGATGCAAGCCTGTTCAGCAGGCGTTCAACTCGTTTGGGGCCAAACCAAATAGACCAGGTGATCAGCTCATGTCTGTGTATGGCAAATGTGACTGCTGAACATGTTCATGCTGGAATTTGCAGCATCTCTGCCGATAATGGCTTGCCAACAGTTGAAAATATATTGCAGTGGCGGCGGCAGCATATGGAACTGTGGACTACCCTATCTGATGTCTTAGTGTTCATGCACATATGTTGATAGGCATATGCACTAGAGATATGTGTATCTTCACTCTGATTTGTCGATACTTTGGGTGGGGCTCAACCCTAAGAATAAGAATGCTAGCAATGCCCATTAAAAATGAAAAGGTCTCAAATAGGAGCAACATAGAACATCTGGTTTGCCATTTCCTACCAGATGTGGAATTGTGCCTGTTAAATGGGGACAGTTGGAGCTAATGTTGCCAGTCTCCATGTGGCATTTGGAGGGCTCCTGGGATTGCAAATCAGCTGTAGAAGCTGGTTCCCTTGGAGAACCTGGCTGCTTTGGAGGGTGGACAGTTGCATCATAGCTGGCTGAAATCCCTCTCTTCCCCAAATCCCACCCTCCCAGGCTCTACTGGCCAAATCTTGCTACTAGCAACGATGGATATCTACTCCCCCGAGTACCAGAGTGTAAACCTGCAAGGTGCTTTTGCGGTCTTATGAATGAGAAATTCATAAGTGATAAATAAACGGTGTTAAATGTGTGAGAAAGACTGTGAGGCAGAGTAACCAGGAAGAAAACAGCTGCAGACATCTCCAGCAGAGGCGTTTTCCAAGGTTGCCACCTCCAGGAGGCTGCTCCTAAACACAAAGACATTTACACAGAAAATAGCCATATTGTCATTTTTGGCTGAGAAATGTGCTTTCAGACTCCATTAAAGACAAGCTTCTCCTCCAAGTTGCAGACAACACACACACCCCTCCAACATTCCTTGACCAGCGAAACAATGGACCTGACCAGCTAAAAACTGGTTTGGCTGCCCAGAGAACTTAATCTCATCTGCAAGGCAAAAGATGAGTCATCCTCCTGCTTGAAGAGTATCTCTGACCTTTGCTAGGTAGAGTGTAACATTGCCCAACCCCACTTCTCCCAGTGGACAAGAGCTAGTGGGTGGTCTCAGGACAGGCATCTGGCCAAACCTGTCCCCAGAGACCACCCCCCAATAAAAGAAAGCTCCCAGCAGCCAGCTCGCTCTCTGGCTTCAACTACCTCCTGCCCTCCCTCACCTTCAAGACTCTTGGTCTGCACGCAGCCAAGGGCCTACACATGCTGCTGCTGGTTCAGCACATGTGCTTCCCCCCCTCATCTTCCTCCCAGCCTTCCCTTAATTCTTTTCCAGTGGAATCACACCAGATCTCTGGACAGGTAAATATTTCCTTCTATAGGATACCATCAACTTCCTGCCAATGCAACTGTCTCTTAATCTATCTAATTTCCTAGAATCTGTATAAAGGCTTGCGTGATTCTGTATTGTTTGAATGAGATATAATTTTCTTAGTAAAGAAACACTGCTTTATCATTTACATCAGTCTCCTTGTCTATTCTCTGGTTTGTCTGGAAGGGGCCCAACCTCTGTATACACAGGTGTGATCCGTTTATGCCTATTGCCAGTTGTTAATATTCATAATTCCCCAATATTGATTAATAAACCAAGGCAATTTGGCTAACAAGAGGCGATATGCTTCTTTACATCAACTGCAAGGGAGCACGGACAGGAGGATGCTGTTATAGTTAGGATGCTCATGGGCTTCCTAGAAATGGCTGGTTGGTCACTGTGTGAACAGAATGCTGGTCTTGATGGGCCTTTGGTTTGATCGAGCATGGCTCTTCTTATGTTTCCTCCAAGCACTGAGTTTCAGAGGTTTTCTGGTTCTGAATGCAATGGTTCCCTTAACTCACCATACCTAGTAGGCATTTATGGACTTCTCCTCCATGAGACCCCATGCAAGCCACAGGCATATGTGAATGTATGGAATAGCCTGATACCATTACAACCATAGCATGATGGGTTTCACTGCACTTACAGCCAGTGTTACCTCTAAGCTGAGTTAGTGTGAGCTAGCTCACAGTTTTTTAGCCTCTGGCTCACACATTTTTGTCTCTGCTCAGGAAGGATGGCTCCAGAGCAAACTAATTTATGCAGTAGCCAAATCACTCACTCACAATTTTAATGCCAGTAGCTCACAAAGTAGAATGTTTGCTCACAAGACTCCACAGCTTAGAGCAGGGGTGGCCAAACTGTGGCTCGGGAGCCGCATGCGGCTCTTTCACACATATTATGTGGCTCCCAGCAGGGTGGCTGGGGAAGCTAATTATCATTAGAAAACAAATATCATTGGACAAATAAATCTCATTATCTATATCTGCTTTTACCCCTTTTGTTATTATTTCTGGCAGTCTCATTTGACGTTAATAAAAAGCAAATCTGCATATTTTCCAATAAAAGCATGCAATATTTGTTCATGTCTTGCAGCTCTCAAATATCTGATGTTTATTCTATGTGGCTCTTACCTTAAGCAAGTTTGGCCACCCCTGGCTTAGAGGGAGCATTGCTTACAGCACTTACTTTGCCAGCAACTGAGTTGGCAGAAATTAACCCCTTTCTGCTTCAGTAAGATCAAGATGGGTAGCCATGTTAGTCCGTCTGTAGCAGTAGAAAGGGGCAATAATCCCGTAGCACCTCAAAGCGCCTTAAAGGCTAACAAAATTTGTGGTAGGGTATGAGCTTCCGTGAGTCACTGCTCACTTCTTCAGATGCAGCTAGAAACATCCTAGTCTTTAAAGTGATACTGGACTCTTGCTCTTTCCTACTGTTTCAGTAAGTTTGCTAAAATCCTCTGCAGTACTCCAAAACATGCTAACATCGCCTCTTTTCCTCTGTGTTTATAAGTTTCGCATGCCCCTTGTAGATATTTATTAAATAAAGAACTTTTATAGTGTGCAGAGAAGCATTCATTTCACACTATCCCCACCAGGCCTTTTCTATTCCCTATTGTGCCTTAAAAATGTTTTGAAGATTGAGTAAGCACAGTAACAGCAGTTTGATAATCCGGATCCCAAGTTTAGGTCTCCAAGCTCACATCCTAGCCAGTTTGTGCACGTTAAAATGAAGAGCCCCATCATCACTTGGGAGTCTGTTGGTGTTATGTAATGGATCACCAGCAGGATTTTAGATTCTGTTTTTAAAGTCTGTTTTCTAAATTTGGCTGGGTAAAAGCATTGGTTAATAATCCAGGAAAAAAATGGTGTTTACCATGAAGATCACGATTTTCCTTCATGCTGGTCTATAAACATGCTGTTATTTTTTCACACCCTCCTTTAGCAGAGTCTGCATTGTCATTTTTTTAATAGTGGTAGTTGGCTTTTTTAAAGTATATTTTTATTCTTTTGACTGTTCACGGCTGGCTGCCTGACTGGCCTTAGAGAAAAGGGCTTCAAGGAGCAATTAAGCATTCTACAAATGAATACATCAGCTTCAGGTAGCTTTGCTGTTAGCTTGCTAACCAATAATCAAACTGTTGCCCTGTGTACACAGTTGTATCAACCTCATCGGGGGTTTTTAGAGTTCTGTTCACACAATAACTATTGTTGTGAAATTGATGCCTGAGTACTTTCAGTGGGTCTCTCCATAAGGGTTTGGACCCAAGTGACATCAAGTGGGAGTCGGGGCCTCGGAGTGTTAATGTCCCTCAAATGGGACTAATTGCTAAAGGATAGTCTCCTGGTTGCTCAGGGCTTGGAGAAGGTGATAACTCGCTGAGACAAAGTGCAGGGTATGTATGTACACTGGAGACACTGCAGTTTTGGGGTCATAGTGGGGGAAGAGAATGAGGCAGACTGCTGTAAATTGGCCAGGACACAGAGTGTATGTCTGTCTCTCTTAGATTTGAGGCGTAGACGGCAGAATTGCTGCCTTCCAGAAGTGCTTGTTTGCCTCCCCTTATGCTCTGCTTGTAGATTTGTCAATAGAGAAAGCATGGCTTCTTTCTTTCTTTTTTTCTTTTGAAAAAGAGGTGCTGCAATTCTCAAGAGGGAGATGAAAACTCATGAACTTTTAAACATTTTAAAAAGAATTTTGTTGAAGAGGTTCCGGAACTCTGTTCCGGCGCGTTCCCCCAGAAAAAAAAAGGCAAGAGAGAGTATTGCAAAAAACACTATCAGCTTCCTGTGCTCCAGTTTGGTGTAGTGGTTAGGAGCGTGGACTCGAATCTGGGAGAACCGGGTTTGATTCCCCACGCCTCCACATGCAGCTGTAGGTGTGACCTTGGGTCAGTCATAAGTTCTTTCAGAGCTGTTCTCTCACAAGCAGTTCTCAAAGAGCTCCCTCAGCCCCACTTACCTCACGGGGAGTCTGTTGTGGGGAGGGGAAGGGAAAGGAGATTGTAAGCCACTCTGAGACTCCTTTGGGTAGTGAAGGATAGGGTGTAAATCCAATCTCTTCTCTTCTTCCCTTCAAATGCCTTGGGGAACTTTGTACACCTTGTGGACATTACTAAATGTGGATATGTGGAGCACTACAATGATGAGCCTTTCCTCATACTCTGCCAGAAGATGAAAACAGCCATTGTGCTGTACTGCATGGTCTTGGTTCTGTCCTGAGGAGCTCTGGAGTTCCATGGAAACTTACTGAGAGTTATTTTAAAATATTATCTGTAATGGCGGACACACTTCATGAAAGCCAGTTTGCCTGACCTCTACTGATCTTCCCTTGCAACTTGCAGCGTTGAATACATTCTTGGGTGCATATTTGGATCTCGGGTGAGTGGGGTAAAATGAGGGATTTTTCTTCTCAGCAGTTGACATATAGCAATATATCGTACTATCAGTATATCAATATACCACTCCCCCCCCCCAATCGCTGAAAAAGTCTCCCCCAGTGGCAGGATCAGGGCAATGACCACTGCAGGGACGGGGGTGAGAAAAATGGCTGCCATGTAGGTGCCACTGGAGAAAATCTGAACATTCACCTCTACATGGCTTAGCTACCATTGTAAAACTTCACAGCAAAGTGAGTTTGGGAAGTATCAGAGGAAAGCCAGAGGGAACCCAGGAGATGCACAAGTGTTATCATGATGTTGAGGAGAAGCAGAGGGGGAAAATGCAGTTTCTCAACAGCACTGAACCCAGGCCAAATGACCTGTGAGGTAAAGGTCATCCGCATGATAAAGCTGACAATTATCTTTGGGGGGGGGGGATCCTTGAATCAAAGGGAATGTTGAGTGGGCAGAGCTGAACAGCTTGGGTGTGTTTTGGTACTCTGCCTATTTTGAGAAAAGGGGGAAATCAACTGCCACTGGCTTTTTTAAAACTGGAATTTTCCGTTTCTTAAGAGAGCTCTTCGGTGGATTTGAGTGAGTCCAGAAGGGGTGTGTGAAAGTATAGACCCCTGTGGGGTCCCTAATGTGGTGCACATGGGAACTGTGGTGCCTGTGAACACTTTTCCTGCTGCTCACTGAGTGGTTTTAGAAAGTAGGCAGGCCAAGAGGCCAGCAGGGCTTCTCATAGGCCCCTAAAGCCCTCATTGACTGTGAAGATCAAAATAATGTTTCAGCAGCAGCTGGCACCACTGTGTTGGTATTATTCTCTCTCACTCCTCTTTCACAGTGCTTTTTAAAAAAATTAATCCTCTTGTCCCCTGTACTTGGGCTTCCTCCATGTGTGTCTCTGCCTCCCATGGCAGCCATTTTGTTACTGGCTCCAACTCCTGAGGTGGCCATTTTGTACTGGCACCTGCTACCCTCTGTCAGAATTCCAAAGGTGCCCTTAGCTCAAAAAAAGCTGGGGATCCCGGGTATAGAGTAATCCAGGCATACGAGGGGGGGCAGTTTTGCTGATTCCTCTGAACCCCCTTCAAACTGTTCCTGAGGGGACCCCCATCTTCCAGAAGCAGCATATTATGGGGTATTGGAAACCACAGCAGGAGAAGGGGAGGCATGGAAATCATGCTTCCACAGATGGAAATCCTTCCATCCATGGAAATTTTTAGACAGGGTCCAAACCACTATATTCACTGGTGCAGCAGTGCTAGAAGCCAATATGGGTGGGAGGGGGAGAGAAGATTCAACAGCAAAACCTATTTCTCAACCCCTTTGAACTTAAGTTCAAAGTTGTGAGGAAGAACCTGGATGTCTCTCTTTAGAAGAGAATTTATAGGTGCACCTGGTCCTGATTCAGGCCAGAGCCATACAGGGGAAGGGTTTTAACCTTTCAAACCCCACTAATCCAAGTCAGCTCTTATGAGCTGTTATCACTTTAAAGGAAAAGAGACTAGTCCTTTAAAGATTTTTTTTTAAAAAATTCCTTTAAAGTGCTAATAACTATGTGGGGAGGGGCAGTTCTGACTTATAACCACGCAAGTCTTAAGTCCTCCCTGCATGACCCTGATTGTGATTCTGTATGTGCTATTTACCTGCAAAGGTGACCGGAGCTCAAAGATCTCCTTTATAGCCACTTTGACCTTTAAAAAACTCAAATTCCATCTTAGGGTTGCCAAGTCCGGGTGGAAAATACCTGGGGACTTTGGGGGTGGAGCCAGGAGAAGGTGGGGTTTGGGGAGGGGAGGGGCCTCAGCATGGTACAATGCTATAGAGTCCACCCTTCAAAGCAACCATTTTCTCCAGGGGAGCTGATCTCTGTCAGCTGGAGATCAGTTGTAAAAGCGGGAGATCTCCAGGCCCCACCTGGAGGCTGGCAACCCTACTCCATCTCCTTTTATACACCGGGCTAGTGACCATTCCCTGCTTTTCTTCCTGTGAAAATTTTTCGTATTAAATTTGGGATGGGCTGTATGATAAGCTCATTATAACGATAAAATGACTGTCTTTTAAAATGTGATGAAGAGGTGCGAAAGGGAAATATATATCCACAGCTACAATACAGATTAAAATGTAGAGGCCTGAGTTAAAGAAGCTTGCCTTTTCCCACCCTGTTGCTCTTAAGAAAACTCTTTTCTGCTGTAGTACATGCAAATGACCAAATCTAGCACATTTTCATCCCATGGCTGTTCCTTTTGAAATTAAAAGGACTGAGCAAATTTATATTCTGAACTAGAGGGATTTCTCCTGCATTTTTAAAATGAATTTTCGGTGCCAAAATGCATGATTTATTTTTTTCTGGAAACCACACTATGTTTCCCTGATTAGGAGGACCTGTGATGTCAGGCACGCTTTGGGCACAATTACCTGTTCAATGCTGGATTGTGATCCTTTCCCCCCAAGGCTTTTTTTTTCTTTTACAGAGTTCAGCCTCAAGGCTGTGATTTAAAAGGGGAACCTGGTAAAAGATGGGAGGGGGTATTTAACTCTTCCCTTCACTCAGTTTTCCTAGCCAGATCAAGTGGTTCTAACAGGTAAATGTAGGTTGTTACAGATCAAGCTGTGACAAACTTACAGGTAAATGTAGGTTTTCCCCTAGTGGGGGCAAATGATTCCCTTTTCAGAATTCAGCTGTAAAAAGGAGTGGGAGGGACCGTGGAGGGTGTGAGCACCAATGCTCCCTCTAAGCTGTGGAGACTTGTGAGCAAAAATTCTACTTTGTAAGCTACTGGTATTAAAGTTGAGAGCAAGCGATTTGGCTGCTGCATAAATGAGTTTGCTCTGGAGCCCTCCTTCCTGAGCCAAGACAAAAATGTGTGAGCCGGAGGCTAAAAATCTGTGAGCTAGCTCATACTAACTCAGCTTAGAGTTGAGCACTGGTGAGCTCATGAAGGATCACTGAATAAACACATAGTCTTCCCCTTAGAGGTAAGTTAGGGTTGCCAGATTCCAGGTAGTTCAATTCGAATTACAACTTCTCTGTGGGAATCATATTCCTGCTAAGCTGTCTCCAGACTCCACCTTCCGCAGACTCCATCCCTAAAGCTCCAGGGATTTCCCAAGCTGGAGTTGGCAACCCTTGGCAAGTCCTTTTTGCTTTCAGTTGAATTGTTCCTGAAGGAAATGAACAACTGCTAACTGTCTTTTAAAAAACACACATTATATCTATCGAGTCTATTGAAACAGGACATTTGTACTTTGCTTAAATATGTTCTAGGTAAGCTTTTTATTTCAGATTTTCTAAATGTGTTTTCGTTCACTGTACAATGTACTTTGCATATTGTCTTACTACACATTTTCTTTATTTTGAAGTGTTGAAACAAAGTTTTAAAAAATCCATAAATTATTCTGCCATGGGTAAAGAAACCATTAACTATTTGAACACAAAGGGTAACTGCATTTTTCTACAGGTCCTTGTTTTTCCCCCTTCTTTTACAAATGAAGTGAAAACCTCTCTCTGCTTACTCAAGTGAGGCAAAACGTGAAAAGTTAGACTAGCATTTCAAATCTCTTCGATCGATGCAGGGGGGCATGTTTCTTTAATAAAATCACAGAGGCAATGCTAATTCTAATCAAAGTTACATTCCTACAGTGTGCTTTTAATTACTATTTGTAATTAATAGATTGTAACCGTGTAATTATGTGTACGGCATTTATGGTACAGATGGAGACAGCCATTGAAAATATGAGCCATTGATTCGATAGTCCTCTTCCCCCCTTACACACACCAATACTATTTTTAATTAAACTTGTCTTAAAGTAATTACGTGAGTCTACGGGAACTTGCACGTTTTGTGGCAATGGATTACGACTGGAGATACGAACACATCAGAAACACAATTAGTCATGGAGGTATGACTCACTGGCAACTGTCATAAGGCCAGTGGTGATGATGACATCCCCTTTGACATTTCCCTGATGGAAATAGGGACACCCTTTCACGCTTGGTTCTTCTGGCAAAGCAGCCCCCTACTCACATTGCTGAATACTCTTCTCCATGTGCTATATGTTAAACTGTAATAGTATACTTTAAAATGAAGCATATTAAGTAACTGCTGTATCAACTGCACCGACTCCCAGTTGTTTCTGGGCCCAATTCAAACCATTGGTTTTGACTCTTAGAACCCTTACTGGCTTGGACCTAAAATGCCTTCCTTGCTTGTAAGAACATGACGAGATTCCGAGATCATTGTGAGGAGTAGTCTCACTGTTGACATACTTTGTACATTTGCTTTATTTATACCCCACCTTTCTCCCCACCCAAGTTGGCTTACACAATTCTCCTCTCCTCCATTTTATCCTAAATCAAGAGCACACATACAATTTCTATACACAGGACTCCCATGGTGCTGGAATATTTTATGGAAATTGTCTAGACGATCTTCATTTGATTGCTTCACAAGCTTTTTAATGTCCATTGTTTGGGGCTTTTCCTTCAAGACTTCAATTTTCTGGTTGCTAAGAACAGATCAACACGTTATTTTTACAATGCAATCTTAAGAAGAGTTACATCCTTCTAAGTTCATTGAAGGCAATGGGCCTTAAAGGATGTAACTATGCTTAGGATTGTTGGAAAAATGAGTATATAAGACAAGGCCTGACAATTTCAGTCATTATAGGGTTAACCTATGCAACTTGCTTGTTTACCTAGGCTTAACCTGGAAGAGATACCTGGCAGCTGGCCAATTGACTCTAAACCCGGGAAACCTAGAGGTCTACTGTTGTGCTAATTGGTTACTGATATCAGGTGTTTCCTTTCAGGGGTCAAGAAGAAGGAGAGATCCTCCATTGTAATCTCTCACTCTCTAGAAGGATGTCTTAGTGTGTAGACCGGAGAAATGATACTCCTGAGAAAGCATGTTTTTTTTGGTTTATTTGTAGCTAATCCCGTTTCCCTTTATTCTTTAGTAATAAAAATTTTAAACTGGAGGACATAGTCTCTTCTTTCCAGAAAGCAAGATCCATAACCCTGAATTTTCTCAAATATTGAACAAAAGTTCTAACAAGGATCACATGGTAGAGGATGTTTAATACAGGGTATGATGTTACCCAGTTTTGTATTTTTAAGTGATATTGCTTACATAGAAGCAGAAAACCAGCTGGGAGCTGAGAAGCTGAATGCATTTTTTGCCTCTGTCTTCACTGTGGAAGATGGGAGGTGCTTGCCCACTCCAGAAATGCCACTGTTTGTGTAATTTAATTGTAATGCATGGTTTTATTGGTTTTATGTATTTTATATTGAAATGTATGGTTTTATTGATTATGTAAGCCTCCCTGAGTCTGATTCAGTGGGGAGGGCAGGGTAAAAGTGAACGTAATAAATAAATAAATAGAGAAAGAAGTACTTTTCTCCCATCTCACAATATAAGAACTCAATGAAATTAATGAGCAGAAAAGATAAAAAGATAAACTTCAGTAATTAACACATGGAATTCACTGCTGTAGGAAGTGGTGGTGGCTACAAGCATAGACAGCTTCAAATGGGGATTGGATAAACATATGAAACAGAGGTCTATCAGTGCTATTAGTCCCAAGGTATCAATGGAACACTATGTCTGAGGCAGTGATGCTCTGTATTCTTGGTGCTTAAGGGGGCAACAGTGGGAGGGCTTTAAAGTTCTAGCCCCACTTGTGGGCCTCCTGATGGCACCTGGTTTTTGGCCACTGTGTGACACAGAGTGTTGGACTGGATGGGCCATTGGCCTGATCCAACATGGCTTCTCTTATGTTCTTACATATTCTTACCACAAGGCTTCTGAGGCACTTTAAAAGAAATTAGAGCTGCTGGTTTTGTAGCATTTCAAACCCCAAGATCACAGAGGAGTGTCTGAGAATGCACAGCAATTCTAAGGGTAGTAATTACCAAACTGGACTATGGTATCTGTGCATGTCTATAGCCAGTCACAAGGCTTTGAAGAGATGGAGTGTTGACTGCACAAGGAAAAATAATGTGTGTGGAGAAAGTAAACATGGAAATTGACTATGTGCTGGATGCAAAATACATTTTAGTTGGAAGAACGCTACCCACATTTCCATTAAAATGTCCAAGGCCACTAACAGTCTCAAAATATAGTACAATAAACACAATCAATATCACATTTTCTAAAACCTTAATTAAAAATACCAGCAAGCATATAAATGAAGCATAATTAAAACAGTAGCAATAAACAGTAGTGGAGCGGTTAGTGCCAGATTATAGCTTCCCATCTACACCACAAGCAGGCATACATTAAAATCCTGGAGGAAGCTATCAAATATGTGAGCTAACTGATGTCCCTGAGTTTCTTATGGACAGTGAGCCCCAAACCCCAAGTCTTGGGACCAGAGCCTAAGACTTGGCAACCCTAATAAAATTACAATGAAAATTAGAGCCAGGAAGGAAGACGGCAAGGTATAGCCTGCTCTTGTCAGAGCTCAGATGCTAAGTAGGGTCAGTACTTGGAAGGGAGACCACCAAGGAAGACTCTGCAGAGGAAGGCCGTGGCAAACCACCTCTGTTTCTCACCTGCCTTGAAAGCCTCTTGCTGGGTTCACCATAAGTCAGCTGTGACTTGACGGCAGTTTGACACACGTAGTAGTTGGGGCTGCCAGTTACTCTTCCCTGCTCTCAGGCAATTGGGTAGTGAGAGAAAAATTGGGGGTGGGGGTTTTCAGGGAATGAAGGGGCTTTTTCAGCACCTCTGCAGTGGCTGTGATCATATGCACAATTAGACCCAATGCAGGTTTGAATGCCAGGCAGATTTAAAGGGGGTGATCAGACAGCAACATCTGGGAAGCGCCCCGCAGCCATTAGCAACCAGTTCTGCTCTGCTGCAGAAGCAGAGTTAAAAGATATCGGGAAAAATCCAGTTGTAAATGGGTTGTGACGGACCACGGACAGACTTTCCCCTGTCTGATTGCTCCAGTGCGCTCTCATGCCATCAGGATGGTCTGATCAGGCCATCCTGACTCCATGCTGTTGTCCCCCCGTTCTCAGTATGTGCATCATTGCAAACTCCATAGGGAGCCCTCAGTGTGGAGGTGCGATTAATTGATTCCTCGTTTAAGCACATGGGAAACAAATGCCAACCCCCCCCCCCCCCCAACTCACCTGCAGTTGTATCTGATCACACACTGGTGGGCTGTGGCCACAGCTTCAAAGGGAGGTGTGATCTCGCAACTGTGGATCAAATTCCTCCAGAGGAAATAGCCTCGCTTCCCCACCCCCCGCTGTATCTGGCATGTGTGAGCACAACCTTTTTTAAGTTAATCCATTCACAATAATTTAAATGTTCCTACGTGAATGTGCCATGTAAGATGTGCTTTTATTTTTGTAAGTAATTTTTTTCCCTCTTGTTACCATTGGAGTCAGATCATCTTTGTAATTTGATTGAACAGCATTTTCCTCTTAGCTTGGAAACGTGGAGGATTGGGGATACTGTGTTAAGCTCCTGTACTTCCAATTCAAATGACTTTTTTTTAACATTTAACCCAATATCAACATGGTTGGGGAGCCATACATATATATAGCAAGCCGTGTTGCCAGCGACTCACTTTTCATGCATGTACACTGACCCTTGCCTTCAACCCTGCCCCCCGGCTGCTCTGAGCAAAGCCCCACCAAACAGGAGGAGGTGGAGGTGGCAGCTGAGGCAGCACACAAAGATGAGGCAGTGGCTGAGGGGGAGAAATAGCTGTGGTGGCTGGCCTCTCTCGTGCTCTCTGTCCCCTCAGTCAGTCAGTCATGGAGGAAGATGAGGTTGCGGCACCTGAGGCAGCGCACAAAGATGAGGGGGAGGAAGCAGGTGGGTGGCTGGGAGCACTGTGGCAGAATTTGGGGTTTCATCAACCTGGGCCTTCCTGTTCCTTATTTCTAGGGTGGTTTTTGCTATAGCTGACTTCTGTTCTTTAGTTCATGTATCCCATGAGCCTTTGTTTGCTTGCTGGCAACCTAGGCATAAAAGTAAAGCTGTGCCCTTCAGATATACCTTTGGCCTGGATTCTTAGCGCACAGGCCCTCCATGTGCCAGGCACTTAGCCTAAGCATCAGAGATTAGCATGGAGGGCTCAGTAATATCTGCAGAGAATAGGGCAATAAGTATGTATCTAGGTAGAATACAAATGTATCTAGGTAGAAGTTCATTGCTGACCTTACCATTGGTAAGGGGGTGGGGTCTGGTTTTCATCACAGACCACCCCATTCTGCTTGGCATCTTGCACTGTATCCTCTAGGTGACCAGAAGAGTATAAAATAGTATGAAATTGGATGCTCGGGGCTGCTTCTCCAAAAACCCCTCCTGTAGCGCTTGGTGAGCAGACAAGGAACGTTCCTTTTATCATTATTTTTGGGGGGGGTTTATACAACTGGTTCTATTCTTTGTTCATATTTTGCTTTGGTTACTTCAATGAAATAGTATGTTAGCATGAAGCTGATTGGACTGTTTTTTCTTCCTGGAGTAAACTCAATCTCTGGGTTAGTCACACCAACCCTTTGGACCTTCTGGGGGTACTGGAACCACCAGAATCCCCCCACAAGCACCACCACTAAGCCTCTTTCTAGAGCCCATTGTATTTATTCCCAAAATGGGCCTTATTCCTAGTGCCTATATAAACATAAGTAGCTGCCCTACACTGAATCAGGCTTTTGGTCCATCACAATCAGTACTGTTTATTCAGATTGGTTGAGTGGCTCTCCACACTCTCGAGCAGAGGTCTTTCACGTCATTTGCTGCCAGATTCTTGAACTGGAGAAGTGGAGGATGGCGCCTGGGACTTCAGCATGCCAAGCAGATTCCGAGATGCATTTCCCCTCCCACCCTTGAACACCCTTGAAACCAAACAAAAATGCAGCGTTCAAACGAAACCAAGTTAGAATATACATTATTATTTACCCGTGCCATGCTGCTCCAGTTTGTGGAGTCCAAATTCTTCAGCCATAATCCAATTACGCTCTTTTTTTCTCACTAATGATCTGGTTCTTAATATTTCCTTCCCCTTTCCGTTTGCATTTCCGTTTAAAGAACTTCGAGAGGTGACGCTTTGCATACCTGCCTTTTTCAAAGACTAATCGCGTTCTATTCACTACCCAAACAAGGAAGCTTTCGTATTGTTTGCCAGTCTTTCCCAGCTGTCAAAGTTTTACATAATTTCTTTGGGGCATTATAACGGGGAATCCCAAGCTTGGCTCTCTTCTGGAAGTTAATTAGAATCTGTCCAGGGAATGATCGGGAATGAATTCCGTGGCTGACAGTGTGTGTTTGGTATACAAATCACATTGTGCTAAAAGCCTTTTTGGTAGTCTGATGATGAAAGCAATTACTGTTTTGATATTTTAATTATAACTTTCTAAGGTGCACAAAGTGATCTTAATAAACACTGAAATAACACTTGTTTCAAAAGAGCTGGAGACAAAGAACAGCTCACCTGTAGACTCCTGCTTGATAAAACTGTCTCCCTCTTCTCTTTCACTCCTCCCCCACCCCACATGTCTACTTCAATGCCTCTACATCAATGAGGCCTTCGTAAGGGTTAAAGAGCAATTACATAGTTGAAGAAGTAACACAAGCCAATGTTGTGATTTGGTTTGGAGGGCTTGCATTGAATGCAAAGCCAGTGAAACCTTTTTTCAAAGAAAATGCTTCTATTTAAAATCTTCAGAGCTTATCCTATTGGGGCCAAACAGTTGGTGTTTGAATCTTGGTGTAAATGGTGAATATAGATGGGAGCTTGAACCATAAATCAAAAGATTATGCTTCTGGGCTTTCTTATTCTCTCCTCCCCCTTCTTGAGAAAGCCAGGCAAATATCTCTTTTCCTCCCCCTTTTACTTGGCTGGCTTTGACTTGTCACCGGGAGAATGCAAACGGAAAACAGAACATGTAATACTCAGGGGAGACCCTCACCGAGACCGGAATTGTTTTGTGGTGAGGTTCAGACTGTCTTGATGGGAAGCTTTGCCTCACATTAACAATGATTTCCATGGCCTCCCTTGCTTGCGCGCTCTGGTGTTCTCAAAAGCACAATTATGCCGTTAGTATTTCTTGAGAGAGGGTTTTTTTCCCCCTCCTCCCTTTCTGTTATGTGGATTTTCTTTTTTGATTGTTGTCATTTTCTTCCCTGAATCTGTGCCAGCTACCAGCTGTGATTCTAATTACAAGAGATTTAAAAAATGAATGGATATTGGAAATTTATTTTCAGCTTATGTAAACAGGCAGAAAACATTTAACCATTACCTCGGCAATCCCCAAGACTTGCGACTTAGAGGTGGTCACTAATATGTGTGCTGATCGCTAATATGTGTGTTGATTGACAATACCCTATTTGTCCTGGGGTCTACCAGAAAAATGCTCATCTTTAGGATGGTTAAGGTGGGGTGGAGGCCTTTCTATTTGCAGGAACCCTGAGGAGGTGAGACAGGCATTCCAGCTACAGACTGATATAGGTCAATGAACTTGCAAGGTACTGGAGTCGGAGATGTGTTATAGTGAAATCAGCAAGCGTGTTTATTAGCAGTTCAGATGAAACATAACAACCTGGGCTCAGGGGCCCTCTTTTATTCTGGCCAGAGCCACACCTCTGGCCTCACCCAATTGTTCCAATAGGACCTTAAGGTTGCGGTTACAGATCGTACGTTCCCTAGAGGATCCTAGGTGCTAGATTGGTGGCACGTCACGATCCGGCCAGCTATTGTTCTTCCTGACCCAAGCTCAGGTAGCTGGCCTGGCAACGTGCGTTTGGCCACGTGGTGATCGCCATCACAGTAAGCACATGGTGACCGCCATTACATACATTACAGAACTTATGGCTTAAAAAACCCACTGGGTTAAATGGATTTATTCCTTGAACACATGCATAGTTATATCAGCATAAACTGCCTTATCATAAAGGGCACAAGCATCATTTCTCTGTGCTTGATACATGTGTATTCTGTCGCATTCTGTATCTCGCCAGCCAGGTACACATCCTCCAATCAGGCAGCCAAAACCAAGCCAAGCCGGAGCTGTCCTTCAGTAGGGGAGCTGGACTTCTCCAGCAGAGGCAGCAGGGGCCTAGAGACCTGGAATCCTTGCAGCAGGAAACTGTCCTGGGTAGGGGGAGCCTTGCAGCAGGAAACTGTTTGTAGGAGCTCAACAGCAAAGACAGGAGCTCAACTGAAGATTTATAAGTGGAACTGAATACCCCATCCTTTCCTGTAGCTACAGTTACATCCCTGATCCTTAGCCTGCTAAGGCCTAGATTTTAACGTTTTTCTCCTGCATACACCTAGAACATGGAAGGCTTCTAGCCATCAGATGTGTGCTTCCTCACGTAGTCTAGACCTCAGCAGCCACAGTGAAAAGGAGGAGGAAGGGATCTGCCATTCCCCTTCTCAGCCTTGGGATCCAACCCTTTGTGTGTAGAACCAGTAAGTGAACATATAGAGTTGCTTCTGTGGAGTCATCACATGTGGTCCGAAACACCAGGAAGGGCCTCTTCGCATTGCACTGTGTCCCAACTTAGGAGTGCCAGAAGTCAGGACACACAGACAGCAAATTCTGTCCGGATGCATCAATAGACAGCAATAAGCTTGTGAACTGAAGGGTGATATCAGGACCATTTAAACACCAACCAGCCAGGAAATTCCAGACCAAATAGTATTTGAGCTCGGTGGCCTGCTCAGCCCTTTAAAAAATTTCACTAGGCTGCTGAGTAGGGAAGGAACGGAAATATCTGTGACATTGAGATTAGAGCCTGTGGGGCAAGGCAACAGGTGGCAATATAAAAAATTTATGTGCACATAATTTAGTTAACAGCCACAAATAGGGCTGCCAAGTCGAACTCACCTACTGGCAGGGGGGAGTCCTTCTTCGCCTGGGAGCTGCCCGGGAGCCTCCAACGAGGTGACGTCACTACGCTGGGTAACTTGGTGACATCATTACGTGGTGATGTCATTACGCTGGGGAAGTCATCCATGCTGGATGACTTCGGGGGCGGGGTTCCCCCCGCCGGCCGAATGCCGGCCTGCGGATCGGGAACCCCTATAGTGGGGGATCCCCCGCCCACCGGGCTGACTTGGCAGCCCTAGCCACAAACAACCAATACTTTGGGGGGGGGGGTTGGAACAGTCCTCAAAGCCTCCATCAAACTGATTTCTGAACCTCTTGATGCAACGGTTGTTTATGTCCTCCTCTTCTCCCCAATGGGGACCCAGAACAATTTACAATATCATGCCTTCCTCCACTTTTATCTTCAGAACAACCCTGTGAGATACGTTAGGCAGAGAGAGAGAGGTTGGCCCAAGGTCACTCACTGAGCTTCCATGTCAGAGTGTGGATTTAAACCTGGGTCTCCCAAATCCTAGTCAGAGGCCGCGGTCACACAGCCCCTTTAAATCCGGGAGGGCCCCCGGATTTAAAGGGGCCGCATTTTTCAACCGCGGGTTGGATGTCCATACATCCCAACCCTTGCGGCAGCACCAGCAGCAAAAGCAGCAGCCGCAGCCGCTGAAGAGGCGGCGGGAACGACTGCCACGGCGGCTGTGGCCGCGGTGGAAGCGGCGGTGGCTGCTGAAGAGCCGGCACCCGCGGAGCGAACGGCAGCCGCAGCGGAGGCAGCCCCAGCAGCAGGAGAGGCAGCTGTGGCGGCCAAGGACCGCCAGCCGCCTGGGTAAGTTGTGGGTGTTTTTTTCCCCCCCTTTTACACTTGGGCGCATGAGTAGCCATGCGCCCAAGTGTAAAAAGGGGGGGGGGAAATGGAGGGGGGAGGCCATCTGGACAGCCCTGCTCTCGCAATGCTTGCGAGAGAGGGCTGTCCAGATAACCTCCAATGCGGGTTCCTCCCGCGACTCCCGGGAAAACGCTAGTTTTTCCCGGGGTCGGTAAAAGCGGGAGCAACCCGCATTGGAGCCCACTTCGCTGCGGGACTCGCTGAGGGGCTATGTAGACGGCCCCTTTAAATGCGGGAGGAAGCAGCCCTTCCTCCCGCATTAAGGGGCTGTGTGACTGCGGCCAGACACTCCCTTTCACCACGGTACCACTACACACAACGTGTCAGTTAGCACTGCCATAAGTTCCTGTTGACTATTATTATCAATAATTCAGTTGCCTTCGTATCATGTACCAATGCTTAAGGTTTCTATCGCCTATCCTGATGGTCAATTAACCTTGCCTTTGTTTTAAGTTCCATCCCAACTCCTCTAGGTCCCGGACGGGAGATAGCATCAGCAGAGTGATTCCCACTGCAGGAATGCGCGTCTTGCTCAGTTTGCGCATGCTTGTTGCTCATTAGCTTTTCTTCACTCTTATCTGTCTTTCACTTTGCCTTAGTTCACGGCCTTGAGCTGAAAGCCTCCTGCTCTGTGTTATATTATTCACAGGTGCTATGTGCTCCTTTGCTTGATTTTTCCTTGGGAACATCCACCCCACAAATCCTAACAGTGTCTTTGCCTGGGAACCTAATTTACCCCGCTTTCCTTGGGAACAGTGGGCCAGTATATTTGGGTGCCAATAATCCTCCCAATTGATTGGTGGATGTTGAAGGGGGCTTATTTCATATCAAGTATAATTGTAGCTGTATTTCTATGCTTAGGCATTACTAACAGAAGAAGTGTATTTGACCAACCAGATCTTTTCTGCAAATAAATAACGAGACCTGTTGTGGACTACATCTATTGGCACAATCTCACAAACGTCCAGTTCAGGAATGATTTGACTGAGACCAAAGCTAAAGCTACCCTGGCCTTAAACTGGAAGCTTTTCTCTGTAAAAATTTGTTTCAGAGCTGACAACAGTTTGAACTATGTCTGGTAGGATCCATAAGATCATCTCACAAGCCCATCCCATGTTTGAAACTCTCAAGCATTTTCCCTTTGGGAACAAAAGCTACAGGTGTGGGGGGAGGTCCTATTTGCTTCATGGCCATGGCACTGGGACAGAAGGGGATTTTAACCACCCCAGCTCTGTTTTCCCAGCCTGAAACACTTTTGCAGAGAACAGAAATCTCCTTGATTGGGCACAATTCAAACCGTCAGCTTTAATTGAGACAAACCATTTCTATCAACTGAGGGGACCCACACAGCCTCCTATGATTTGGGGGGAACCAGGTTTATTTTAAACTATAAACTTTCACTTCGGATACCAGGTTTTCTAAAGGCAGCGAGTGTCTTGGCTTTGGCTTCACTGCTGTGAGGTAAGTTCTGTGGTGCGCAAGTAGGATATGTAGTCACTGAGGCGGGAATTGTATATTAACCACAAAGAAGATTTATTTATTTACAGATTGGTTTCCAGGAACTGATCAGCAGCACAGGACTCCAGATAGATAAAAGAGAAACCTGGCTGAGGCACATTAATTTAGAGAGTAGTTTCAATTTTCTTTATTCCATTCAAGCATAAACAGGCTTTTACCCATTAGCCACTAGGCTGGATGCTGACACACACAGAGGATCCCACCCATACTAGCCTGCCCTTTCCGAAGAGTCAGACTAAATGGCACCAGCTCTGCTCATTGCCAGAGACAGGCTTAACAACTGGGTACTCTATTCTCTGTCAGAAGGTGAGCCAAACCACTCTGCCACACTAAGTGGAGCTACCCTTCACTTTGTCTGGTCTTTTCTGAAGCCAGACCTCAGCTCTCACTGCTCTCTCCCTGAGGCAGATCTGAACTCATCTCCTGTTGTGTTTCCCTCCCACATTCCCTCCCCCTTCTCAAAGGTGATTGGATGCCGGAGCAGCACCCCCATAGGCTCAAGTGAGTGGCTGTTTTTTTCCCGCTTCCAGGGTCGGGATGGCCTTCTGTCCATCACATTAACCTTTAGCCTTTCCTGACCTTGGATCCACATGTTTCAAGAACCTGTTGTATATAGGCCAACTTTCGAGTGGAAGTCTGCCCAGCTTCTCCTGCTTTTGCGTTTAGGGAGGTACATTGGCGCTTTGTGCCCGATCAGTTCTCGTCTTGGTGGTAGCACCCACTGAAATTGCCTGCCAGAGGAAGTATTTCACTCTTCTTTGGCTAGGTTTGGGAAACTGTTGGGACTTTAGAGGCCAGGTCTTTTGAGTAAGCTTCTCTGACTGCATCATGCTTATTTGGGGTTAAGGCTAATGTTTTTATGGCTGCCGGTCTTGGATTCTGGGTGTTCTATGGAGGTTGTACATGTACTGGTTTGGGTGCAGGTTACTTTCTTATTGTTATGCTCTGATGTGTTTTTGAATATTTAGCCACTTCATGTGCAGAAAGTAGTAGCATATGATTTAAAAAAAAATGCAGGAAAATCTGAAACCCTGCAATGACTTTATTCTGGTTTTATTTCTTCATTCTGATTTTATCTGGATTTTTTAAAAAATCTATTATTGTAAGCTGCTTTGAACCATGAGGAAGAAGAGAAGAAGAAGAGATTGGATTTATACCCCGCCCTTCACACATTTGGAGTCCCAGAGCGGCTTACAAACTCCTTTCCCTTCCCCTCCCCACAACAAGCACCCTGTGAGGCAGGTGGGGCTGAGAGAGCTCTGAGACAACTGTCCTTGAGAGAACAGCTGGTACAGAGCTATGGCTTGCCCAAGGTCATCCGGCCAGGTGCAAGTGGAGGAGTGGGAAATCAAACCCGGTCCTCCCAGATTAGAGTCTGTGCACTTAACCACTAGACCAAACTGGAAAGGTGGGGTATAAGTGTTTAAACACATAAATAAGAAAAGAAGTAGGGGGGCACTTTGTGTATGGGAATCTTAGAACCAAGAACCAGTAGACAGGAAAGAGGGGGGAAAGCCTCCTCTGTTGGGCTCCCAAATACGCACATCTTGGGGAAGCACCTTTTCCTTTCTTAAGGAGGCCATTGGTCTACTGCCAAGTCTTTGCATCAGCTTTGGCCTCAGTATTCAGGAAAAGAAGCCTTCCACGGCTAATTCTTGGCATCTTAAAACAGGTTCCAAAATCTGGTTTGTGTTACGCTCCAGATCTACAGCAGAAGGTTAAGCTCCCAATGCCTGTGAGAACAAGAGAGTAGACTTTAAGGCATGCTTTCATCCCCCAAACAAAGCAGATTTGGGGATTAAACGCTCCCTCCTAGCCCGCTCTCTCGGTACCTCCAAGCCCTGTTAGTTATCAGTACGTAAAGCTGCAGCAGGGAGTGCTTGTCTGCTAATAAGAAAATTAACATTTAGAAGATGATGCAGTGCTTCAGTGAATCTTGGGACAGCTCTGGAGATGGTAGAGGAGATCCGATTACAAAGCGGACAGACGATGCCAGGTCCGTCTTCATAATGACTGTCTTAGGGAATGACAGGCAAGCCGCTGAGATGAGTTACGATCAGACTTCTAGCCCAGCAATCATAGCAGGTGCCTATTTTTCATTCATTGACAACCAAGCTGCATTTTGCGAACCTGTGTAATTTGTTGGCAGATGAATCTGTTCAGTGTTTGGGAATCTGCATCCTTTGGGGGATCTACGGTTTGAAGGGACTTAAAGGAGAAGTCTGCGGTGAAAAGCAAAGCTAACCAGTCACATTGGTGTCACTTGCCTTAGTTACCTATCTTCAAGGGTCATTTTGTAAAATATAGAGGTGCAGGAGCTCATTAGCGTAACTTATTTGCATGTGCCACACCCCCTGACATCACCAGAAGTGTGTCAGAAGGCAATACCCACCATTCAGGCTCCACCCCAAAAATCTCCAGGTATTTCTCAATTCAGAGCTGGCAAGCCAGCTTTTACACTTTGACTAGACACTTTAGGTTTCCTTTGCTCTTGCAGGGAAGCTACCCTACAACAAGCATGGAAATATAGATCAAGTTAGTATGCTTTTGTTTTTTTCCACAGCACATGACGATATGTGCTCACTTCTGGGCTTGTTACTCCCGGAACGGCATTCCTGAGCGTTCCTGCTTGTAATGACCCCTGCAACTGTCTTTGGGGAATGTGGATTCTTCTTTGCCTATTCTCTCGCACATTTTTCTGATTGAGGCTCATTTTTATCTCTGCTTCAGAGGGATGAAATTGATTGGAGAAACGTATGCTCAAATTAGATTCAGGAGGGGGAAGCTGTGTTGGTCAGAAGCAACAGAACAAAGTTTGAGTCCAGTGGTACCTTTAAGACCAACAAAAGTTTTATTCATGGTATAAGGTTTCGTGGGAAGCACACTTCCGCAGATACAGTGGAACAGAGCCTCCTCAACCATTTACTAGGGCCAATCTCTGTTTTTCGGTAGCAGTCCCTACTCTGTTTTATATTTTTTTGCCATTGAGTCATGTTAACTTTTTTCCTCCCATAGAGAACAATGTAGGGAATGGGGGCAACCTGTTTGGGAGCCTGTAGATTGGACCCCCTGGTCCAATCTTCTTGAAACTTGGTGGGTATTTCAAGGAGAGGCCTCAGCAGCTACCCTGCAAGTTTGGAGCCTCTTCCTCAAACCCCCTCTCCTTCAGTGGCTTTTAAAGTTTCCACCGAATTTCAGCAGCAATTCAGCGGCGAGCTGAATGAGATTAGAGAATCTGATTTAGCCCGTGGCTGCTCTACTGGCCAGTCCTGAGCTGGTGGAGCTTTGCTCCACCTCGCTCCGGCCCCAACGGACCCCTGATGTTCTGCCATATATGTAACAAAGGAGAACCACTTGCTAACAAAAGATGAGTGCCTTTTTGTAAATATAGACGATTGCCCTTCAACTATGTCCGCTATTTTATCCATGATAAAATGATCCCAGCATTTATTTTTCCATTCTGTTATGCTTGGTGGGGTAGGTGCTTTCCATGAAGCCGCAATAGTCAAACAAGCAGTTGCTAGAAGAGTGGCGGTTAGCGTGTTTATTTCTTCTGCTTAGCTTCTAAGATCTGATGAGACTGGGCTATCTGGGTTATGCAATGTCAGGACAGCCCCTACTTATTATTTTACCCTTTGGAAAGAGCCCTGGTGTGCCTTTTTAAAAGGCTGTTACTATGTGTGCTCTTGTGCCACTGCGAAGTTCTTTTGATGTCAACTATCTCTGCAGGTGTATAGGTATTAAATTTGGGAGAATATATACTATTTAATAGTAATTGCAGTAATTTAAGGCACTTGCCGTGGGACTGCCTTTGAAGACTGTTTTGAAATTTCAGTTAGTAAAAAATGCAGCAAGTGGATTGTTAATTAATAGCCTTTGCAATGAACTCATTACATCTGTACTACTCCACTTGATTTTAACTGGGCCTGCTAACAGATGGGAAGCCAAGGGCTGGTTTTTTAAAAACCCTAGATAGCTTGAGCCCACAGTACTTCGAAGACCGCCTCTGCCAGTAGCAACTAGCCCAGATCTGGAAATAATCTAGGCAGGTTTGCTATGGGGAATAAGGGTGTGCGCTCAGTATATCTCAAACCAAATAAATAGCAAAAAAATACTTTATTGGTATTTGGGGGATACTTTGGAGATATTTATTCAGCTGAATATATATCAGAGATCTGTATTTGGCTACCAAGATAGGTGCACCCAAATAAAAGCCGATATTATTCAGCTTTTATTCGGGCACAGCTAGAAGGCATTTAAAGAGTCCATTGTCTCTTTAAAAGCCTTCTGACTTCACTCGCCAAGTCGCACTGCTTTGGTGTTTAAAGAGACCGGCGTGTCTTGGCGAGTGAACTCAGAAGGCATTTAAATTTTAAATGTTTGCTGAGTTCACTCGCTAAGTTGTGCCACTGCCACGGCACGACTTAGCGAGTGAACTCAGAAATCCTTTCTCCATTATACCCTATGGGGACGGTCCCCATAGGGTATAATGGAGCCAAATAAATTTGGGTTTCCCAAATTTTTACCCAAATCCCAATACAAAACAGGTATTGGTATTTGGCAATATTTGGGAATATGGATATTTTTAGGGTCCAATACACCTGAATCAGAAGAAAAACCCCGATTTTTTTTTTGCACACCCCTAGTGTAGACCCACTCTTTCAGAGATTAGTGCTCCTCCCAAACCCAGACTGTGGACTGCACTTCCTCACAAGGTACAGCTGTCCCTTTTGAAGCAGACCCTCTGCGGAAGGTACAGCAAAATCTTTTTTTTTTTTAAAGGCCTTCAATATTGGCTGGTATATACTCTCATTTGGTGTTTTAATATGACTCTGTACCTTCCTAATATGGTCCTATTGCATTCTTGTATGTTGTTAGAAGCTGCACTGTGAGTTTTTAATGAAAAAGTGGTATATGTATGTTCTAACAAAAAAATTTGAGTGGGAATAGACTGGATTGTGATACACACTGTAAAATGCATACATCTGGATATACAATGCCAGTGTATTGTACCCCTTCCTCTGGATACCATCAAAGTTATTGCAGGTATTCTACAAACATGACCTGATCATTTTAAAAATTGAGCATTCTGTGAAATTTCTCAGGCTCCTCAAGGAAGTCCACAAACAGGGCATGACTGCTCTTGCCTCCAAGCAGTGGCATTCTGTGGCACACTGTCTTGGAACTTGAAGGCTCCATGAATTTATCAAGTCCCGCAAAGGAGCACTTGTTATGGTATCCAAGAGGGCTTTAAAAGCTTGCTGCTGCAACCCTATCTTGAATTTATTTGTGAGTGAGTTTTGTTATGCACAGTGATACTTTTAAGTAAAGAAGCATAGGATCAGGTTGCATGCCTCATTGTTATGGTATAGTTGTGGCTGGGCTAGCTGGTCAGACTTGGGAGGAGTTAATGCAGGAGAGGAAAATGGCCTCCTAAAGTGTGAATCAAAACAGTGCTATCTAGGAACACAGCCTGGAACCTTCAGGTTCTGAAAGGATAGGGGCCATTGGTAAGCTGGGCCTGAAACCTTGGGCTGGTGCTCATCACTGTAGAAGAAAAGAAGGCTAAGGGAAGATTTATAAAATTATGCAGGGGTGAATAAAGATAATTTTTTCTCCCATAAACTTGAAGCTAGGAGGCAGCCAATGAACTGGATGAGCAATAGATTCAAGATGGGGGAAAGGGAGTACTTCTTTACTTAGCAACTAATTAAAGTCTGGAATTTATTGCTAGTGGGAGTGGCATTGGCTGTGAATGTACATGGCTTGAAAAGTGGATTATACAGATCCATGGATTAGAGAGCAGCTGTGGTGACTAAGGGAAACCGCCATATATAGATAGTTCCAGGTGGTCAGCCATGTTGGTCTGAAGCAGTAGAACAAATTTAGAATCCAGTGGCACCTTTAAGACCAACAAAGGTTTAGTGTGCATGCACACGAAAGCTCATACCTTGAATAAACCTTTGTTAGTCTTAAAGGTGTCACTGGACTCTAAATTTGCTCTACTCCATAGAGAGGCAGCAAACCTCTATACTGCTAGAAGGTAAGCATTGGGATAAGGCCTTAGTTTCTATGACCTGTCTGAAATGGGATAATTGATCTGAACCAGTAGGGCACCTCTTATGATTTAAAGTCTCACAATGAGAGAACATCAGTCTTTCTAGATCAAATAAGGTTTAGTTCTAATTGAAGCGGTAGGCTTATGTCTGGGCTGTACCACTGCAGTCTGCCGGTGGTGGACTCAGACGAGTGAATCCTCTTCCACACACACCCCCAACCTAGCCTTCCCAAGTTCTGCATGTGTGGGAGATTTTAGTGGAGGAGAATTCAATCCAATGAGCTCTGAATTGGTACAGTGGAGGCTATTCCCTTAGATCTTTGGGAAGTAAGACTCACTGTGGCCAGGGAGAAACAGCCTTTTTTCTGATAATGCCAGTCCTTTGGCACACCTGCCAAAGCATGTATAACCTGCACTGACATTGATATCCAAGGGAGAGATGAAGACCATTCTGTTCTTTTTAACTGACAGATATAAATGGATACGCAAAGGAATGCAGCAGGTGAACACACAGTCATTGAAGTTTGGCAGCTGAATGTATGGATGGATTCCATTAAACCAGGAAGATGCAGGAAGATATGAAATTTCTAGGCCAGTGCAGATGTTATGTTTATGTGAACTGGAAGGCATGCATATTCCATGTCTGAAATGGTTCGCATATATGGAGATTATACACAACGGAAAATCCATGAGTTGCCCAGTTTACAGTATATAGATTGTATATATCGGGTGCATCAAGGGAACATTTGCTCTCAATATGCACAGTTGGCAGGCTTTCAGGTCATGTGATCGTAGCAGCTGAATAGGAGTATGATCTGTAATGTATCTGTGACCAGCCTTTCCCACATGCAAGTCATCACTTGATGTCAGGAGATGGATATGCATGTGGGAACAAGCTCCAAATATATAGCAACAAAGTACTGATATAATCAAGTGACGTACAAAACAGTGGTGCTTAACCGCAAGATTCGGGGGACCAGAATGTCAGATTTTCTCCCTTTTGCATCTTGTCTTAGAGTGTGAGAATGTGTGGATTGAAAAGTGTGGGAGTAAATAGGAGACTGACTCGACAACATTGACGGATCAGAGTGAATTTTCAGGACTTAGGTTTCTATTCTGTTTTCCCACTCGGAGATAAGTGCTCCCCCCCCCCCCCCAACGGCTCCATATAAATACAATAGATATATTTTTATATATTGGAAGGGGGAGAGCCCTGCTTGCTTCCTACAAATTTCATGATGAGAGTCTCCAGCCTGGCTTTCTGTTACTAATAGATTACTGGGGATGTTTGCATGCTGCCAATGAATAATTCTGGCAGGGTTTCAAAAGGAAACAAGCAGACAAATACTGAAAGGCATATGTAATAAAAGAACAACTTAAGACAACTGTGAACTGTTGACAGCCCCAACCAATATAAAGTGTGCATCTGCCTTGGGGTATTTGACAAGCTGCTCAGGCTTGGCTTGGGAATAGCGGGAAGACTTCTTGCAAGGCATGCTTTGGGCAAGGCATGAGAGAAGGGAGACAGCAGGATTCAAGGCCTCAGCAAGTCATGAACCTGGGACCAAGGAGATGTCTGGTCGAGGTTCAGACTGTGTGCTTTCCTTTGGCTGAAGGAGACACGGAATGGTTGGAGAACCAGCAACAGAGGATGACCAGAACTTTTGTTCTTGTTTTGTAGCTTTTCTCTGACCTGTATACTGGTGGTGGTGATGAAAAGTGCCATTGTTGCAGCTGATTTATAGCAACTAGGGATGGGCATGAACTGATTTACGAACCCTGGTTTGGCACGAACCAGGCCGGTTCGCAAAGCATGAATCAGGGGTTCAGGAGACCGGTTTGTCTCACGAAACTGCTCGTGGCCTGACCCAAGTGGACTTTGAAGGCATTTTAATGCTTTCAGAGCCCACCTCCAGGTTGGGCCAGTCCGACTGACCTCCCAGAATGAGTTTTGGATGCCTTTATAGACCTTTGGAGCTTACTCTTGGAGCTGAGTCGAGTTGGGCAGCCTGACTCAACTGAACTCCCAGAGTGAGGTCTGAAGGCTTTTATAGGCCTTATATGCCCTTATATGGGCAGGCCCTTATATGGGTTGGCCCAACACAGAGGTGGACTCTTAAGGCAGCTCACTTGGGTCAGGGTGGTGGGCTCAGATGGCATTTAAATGCCTTTGAAGCTCACTTCCGGGTTGGGCCCTCCATAAACTTCCAAAGCACAAACCGGTTCATGCGATGGAAAAGTTCATGGCAGTTCATGGTTCATGTAAACCCCCAAAGCACAAACTTCCATGAACCTCAATTTTTCCAGTTCATGCCCACCCCTCATAGCGACCTCAGGGTTTTCAAGGCAAGAGATGGACAGAGGTGGTTTGCCATTGCCTGCCTTTCCATGGCGATCCCGGACTTCCTTTGTGGTCTCCTTTCTGGGTACTGACAACTGGGACAATTCCACTTAGCTTCTTGAGATCTGATGAGATTGAGCTAGACTGAGCCATCAGGGTGAGGGCTGTCTTGCCTTCTACTACTCCCCAATTCTGGCCTAACTAGGAGAATTTCTAAAATTAATTCCAGAATTAAAGGAGACTCACAAGCTGCTGTGGTGGTAGATTCCTTCAGCTCAGTTGCATCTTTTATCCTGCTTCTTTTGTCATGACGGATATTTACATGTTCATTGAGAAAACACCACACACAGGCACACACACTTTTGATGCAATTGCATTTCAAGTTTGCTTTTCTGCAGTGTTTATATGGGCATTGAGAATCAAGTTATATGGGCATCAAGAATGAACCGAAAGCTGTTGCAAATGCCTTGTGATGCACAGTACTGTCTACTGAATCTGGAAGTCTACTGTTAGTTGTGGGGGGGGGGGGTGTTGAATGGCAGCATACAATTATTTAAAGAAATGAATTTAAACAGAACAGTGAATGAATTTAAACAGAACAGAACATTCCAGTTCAGAAATGAGTCCATGCCATTCTGAAGTCCAAAATCTAGGGTGAAATTTAAATGGGGAGAATTTTGGAATCATTTTTTACTCAAACAAAGGAATTTCTCTTAGAGCCAATCCACTGATGATCCTAGGGTTTCATGAAGAAGATTTGGTTTTATACCCCCACTCTTCACTACCTGAAGGAGTCTCAGAATGGCTTACAGTCGCTTCCCTTCTTCTCCCCACAGCAGATACCCTGTGAGGTAGGTGGGGCTGAGAGACTCCGAGAGAACTGTGACTGACCCAAGGTCACCCAGCTGGCTGCATATGGAGGAGTGGGGAATCAAACTTGGGACTCCAGATTAGAGTCCACCACTTTTAACCACTACACCATGCTGAGGTCAGGATCAGCTGGCTACAAACTGCCTTTCTCTCCTCAAATAATCCAGTCCCACCTCTGAGAGCACCTGTAGGGAACATGGCTGCAAAGAAGGATATTGGATGTCATGGCGTTCAGTTTGCACAAAAATCTGAGGGCCCTAAGAAAATAAATGTGATTGGGAGGGGTCACAGCAGGCCATGGGAAAGGGCCATGCTTTCTCCCTCTCTCCTGTAGAAATGTGGGCTTCTGAGTATACACTTTTTTTCCCCACTGTCAAGTTGCAGCCAACTTACAGTGACCCTGTAGGGTTTTCAAGACAAGAGACCTTCAGAGGCGGTTTACCATTGCCTGCCTCTGTGTAGCGATACCCATTTTGAAAAGCAGGCAGGAGGTGATGACTAAGAGGGGGCTCTTCCCTCGCTGCACTTGCCATATGTTGGGATCAGGAAGCAGTGTGCCCCCCCCCCCCCCGGTCAAACTGGAAAATAAAAAAAAAACCCTAAATCCCTTTCATTATAATCCACTCATAATGTTTATGGATTGTTCATATTCTAAGCCCCTCTGTGCAAACATGTTGCGGATGGTGTCCGTGTGTGATATAAATTATTTCTCATTAGGAACAAATTCCCAGTTGGTCATGGCAGCTTCACATGAATGCCTAATGTTGGTTTGTTTTTTGAAGTGTCTCTGCATCGACCCCATGAGGGCTCAGTTAATTATCTGGGAGCGTCTGATGGAGAGGCTGAAGTTATGTTGGTCTAGAGGCTCTCGGTTTCTGGATGGGAGGACTCAGACAGCCTTGTGGAAGAGCATACCCTGAAGGAAGGAGCAAATATGCCCGGTAATGAAAGATGGCAAACAGGATTTTAGCAGCTCCAGAACTGTGCAAAGAATGGTCATTAGGTCCCTCCCATTTCTCAGAAATGAAAACCCCATGTTTTGTATGGTCAGTTCAAACTATATGTCAGGGCACAACTCATGGAACGCTTCTCCATGCAAAACAAGCAAACAGTCCCTTCCCCGGACCCTAATTGCCACATGTGGAACACGAGCTTGCTAGTGAGAAGCCCCTTCATAGACTCATAGAGTTGGAAGGGATCTCCAGGGTCATCTAGTCCAACCCCCTGCAACATGCAGGAAAATTCACAAATACCTTCCCCCATACCTCCAGTGACCGCTATTCCATGCCCAGGAGATGACAAAAATCCCCCTCCAGGATCTCCAGCCAAACTGGCCTGGAGAAAAATTGCTTTCTGACCCCAAAGTGGTGATCAGCATTTCCCTGGGTGTGTAAGAAATGGCCACGAGAACTAAGCAGTGAGGCAACCCTTCCTGCCCTCCCTCTCATGACCTGCCTAAGTTCACAGAATCAGTGTTGCTGCCAGATGGCCATCTAGCCTCTGTTTGAAAACCTCCAAAGAAGGAGAACCCACCGCCTCCCGAGGAAGCCTGTTCCACTGAGGAACCACTCTAGCTGTCAGGAAGTTCTTCCTAATGTTCAGCCAAAAACTCTTCTGATTTAATTTCAACCCATTGGTTCTGGTCCCTGACATGTTAGCATAGGCGTCAACTATGGGGGGGGGCTCAAGGGCTTGAGCCACCCCAAAACGGTGCACCCTTCCTAGGGCCGCTGCCACCGTCTCTCTCTCCCCGCCTGACCACTCCGTCCCTCCCTCCGTCCGTCCAGGGGCCAGTTAAACAAGTGCCCAGCTGGCCCCTGGACAGATGGAGGGAGGGACGGAAGCAGGAGAGATCAGGCGGGGGGGGGGGAGGAGGCAGCGGTGGGAACATGGTCCCGGTGGCCGCGCGCACACAGAAGAGCTCCCGCCCCCCTCCTCCCCGGGATTTTGAAAACTTGATGCCCCTGCATGTTAGTATTCTATGCATAGAAATCTTTTTGTGCCTATGGCAGTCTGAAGTGGGACAGCTCACATACAGGTTTACCACCTCCACAAGGGCCAGCCTAAGTGAGATGCCAAATTTCCTCAGTTAATTAAGATGTTGTAATTCTTAAAAAAGCTGATTAGCATCGCCAGAAGATTGCTTTGAAAACCAACAGCTGCCAATGGATGGAGGTGTTATTAATCCTTTCTGCAGTGTGAGTGGCCAATCTGAAGGCCACGAGTGACAGACAAAGTGAACAGCTTCAAGTTAGTGTTTTCCCCAATGTAGAGAAGTATGGGAGGAAAGTTGAAACGTTTTTGCTTCTGCAACCATTTCTCTGTTCTCAAAGCAGTAGTCTGGGGTTACAGATTAATTTTTTAAAACTATGGAATACCTTAATCATGGATGTTTTGCGTCTCTAGATTTGGTAGATCAGAAGATGGTACCTCACATGGTGGCTCTACTGAGCCTCAGCCTAGGTACCAGTTTCTGCGGTTGATATGTTCGTTGTGCTAGTTTACTGTGGTTTTATACTGCTGGGTGTCAAGGCTGTCCATAATTTGCTAGGTGGAAAAGTAGTGACCTTAAGCACTACACTCTGTGTGGAGTCCTTCTGTGCAGTGCCTAAAAGGGGGAGGAGAATCCTACTTCTCTTTCATGTAGCTAAAATTGGCCAGGGACATTAAATATTAATAATAAAGGGTTTCTTTCCTCTGGAACACTGCAGCTGTTCAAAAATATCTAAGCTATATAGGTACAGTTTCAAACCATTTTAAAAAAACAAACCACGGTTCTGTACTTGATAGAAAAGTGTGTTCACATCAAACTGTAAATTTTTTGAAGACAAGAGCAAGGAAGTTGTGTCGAGAACAGATTCTTTGGACCAGGGTCCACAGACTGGATTTGTGTGTGTGTGTTGTAAGGTACCGTGAGATAGTAAAGTATCAAGAAAGAGCAAACTCTTTTTTTTTTTAATATATTTTATTGCTTTTAAACAAAGTAACACAGCATACTATTTACTACATTTCATTACAGAGATGCACTCTAGAATATATTAGGATGGGCACAAATAAAACTTATCACTAACATATAACAATAATATAGATACATAACACTCAAATAGTTGAATATTACCTGTATGTGTTTTAAATTTTGTTTGACACTATACACAATTTACCTTCTAAATTAACCAAGTTTATCGTCTAACCAACTATACGTTTTTGCCCAGACTATCTTGTATGAATCGTTATTCTTACCCTTTAACGTTTTGGTTAGTTTATCCATTTCCATCACTTGAAAAATTTTTTGTAAAAATTCCTGAGTACCTGGGATATTTGTAGTTTTCCAATGTCTTGCATAAGTAATTCTAGCGGCTGTAACACCATGTAGAACTATTATCTTGTCTACAGTTTTGATATGTTCTGGAAGTATATTGAGAAGGAAGGTTTCTGGTTTCAGGACCATTTTTCCTTTTATAATTTCTTGCAATATTTGTAATATCATTGACCAGAATTTTTTGGCCTTTTCACAGTGCCACCACATATGTATAAAAGTGCCTGAGTTCTTTTGACATTTCCAGCAAACATTCGGGATCGTTTTTATATATTTGGAAAGTCTTTCCGGGGTTAGGTACCATTTGAAAAACATTTTGTAAAAGTTTTCTTTGAACGCTACTGAGCTAGTTATTTTTATATTTACTGTCCAAATTTTGTGCCATACATCAAGATCTACCGTATGACCCAAATCTCGCGCCCATGATATCATGTTCGGTTTAACTTCTTCCTCAGTTAATTTCAACTCCATTAAAAAATTATAGATTTTTTTAATGTTCTTAGTTGTAGCTACCAACCAAACCTTGTCAAGGCTCGTTATATCTTTATAAAAACCGGTTTGTTTATCTATATTATATCTAGAAGCGAGTTGTAAGTTCTCCCACCATGTTAAACTAATTCCTTGTTTTTGTATCTCGTCCTGAGCAATTAACTTATTATTTTTATCTAAAAGTTGACCATAGGACAGTTTTTTTTCTTCAGTTAACAAGGTTGGTCTGATAAATGCTTCACAGGGTGATACCCAAACTGGAATTTTTGTAAAAAAATGATGTCTAATTTCTTCCCAAACCTTAAACAATGAGCCTCTAATTATGTGGTGTTTAAAAAGGGCACTTTCCTTGTTGTACCAGAAAAAGGCATGCCAGCCCATCGGTAGATCATATCCCTCTAGGCTCAAGGCTCTGTAATCTTTCAACATTGCCCAGTCTTTAAGCCATACCATGGCTGCCGCTCTGTAATATGTTAACCAGTCTGGTAGACCTAACCCTCCCCGGTTTGTCTTATCCTGCATATACTTCAGTCTGATCCTAGGTTTTTTATTTTGCCAGATAAACCTCGAAATTAATTTTTCTAGTTGTCGGAAAAAAACTTGATTTCTAATAATCGGGATAGTTAGAAATAAAAATAATATTTTAGGTAAGAGGTTCATTTTAATTGCGGCTATTTTGCCTAACAACGAAAGTTGAAGCTTTCCCCATTTAGTTAAATCTTTATTAATTTCAGCGAGTAGAATCTTATAGTTATTTTCAAATAAAGAGCTGGCTCTATTCGTTAGATTAATTCCTAGATATTTGACTTTTTTAACTGTTTCAAAGCCGGTCTTGTCTTTCAAAGCTTGTTTTACTTTCTCCGAGCAGTTTTTTGTTAATATAACTGTCTTCTTATTGTTAACCTTAAAACCCGCCCTTTTGCCATATTCTTGGGTCACTTGGAAAAGCTTATCTATTGAAGAGAGAGGGTCCTCTAATATGAAAACTACATCATCTGCAAATGCTTGAGTTTTGTATTGTTGGCCTCTAGTATTTACTCCTTTTATTGCTGTCTCTTTCCTAACTTCATCCAAAAGTGTTTCAACCATAAAAATGAATAATAACGGAGATAAAGGGCACCCCTGTCTAGTACCTTTTGTTATACAAAATTTTTCAGTATTCTCTCCATTTACTAGGACCCGGGCTTCCTGTTTATCGTAGATCGCACTAACCATTTTATAAAAATTTTCGCCGCATTCCCAGTGGTTTAATTGGGATAAAAGAAATTGCCAGCTGACGTTATCAAACGCTTTCTCTGCGTCTACAAAGACAAGAGCAAGCTGTTTGTCAGGTCGGGCTTCAAACAGTTCCAAAATGTCCAGAATAATTCTTACGTTGTTACGTATTTGTCTCTGTGGAAGGAAGCCTGACTGATCTTTATGTATTGTCTGTACTAAGACTTTCTTGAATCTAGCTGCCAGTATATTAGCGTAGATCTTATAGTCTACACTAAGAAGTGATATTGGTCTAAAATTCTTTATGTCTGTAATATCTGCTTCTTTCTTGGGAATTAAGACAATCCTGGCCTCCTTCCATGATTCTGGTATTTTTTTATTTTTATATATGTTTTGTATGGTTAGTTTTAGAGGTTCTGCTATTTGCTCTTCAAAGGCAAGATAGAATTCTATCGGGATACCATCCGGCCCTGGGGCCTTGCCTTTTTTCATTTTCTGGATCGCCTCATGTATTTCAAACTGCGAGATAGATTGATTTAAAAGCTCTTTTTGTTCGTCAGTAAACCTTTTCTTTACTGCTTTTTCCAGGTAACTTTTAACATCAGATTGGTTTTGTTCTTTTTGCTGATAAAGCTTTGCATAAAAGCCATAAACTATCTCTTTTAACTCATTAGATACAAAACATAATTTACCCTTTTCATTTTTTAAAGATTTAATAATTCTGTCAGCTCGTATTTTCTTTAACCTATAAGCAAGCCATCGCGACACCTTATTCGCGTTTTCAAAATAATTTTGTCTAGCATATTTCAACCTGTTCGCTAACTCTTGAGAAAGTAGACAGTTCAACATGTGCTGTGATTTTTAAAGTTTGCTTTTCAGTCCTTCCGAAGATGGATCTATCTTTAATAACGTTTCATCCTTTTTAATTTTATCCACTAAGTCAATGTATTTTTGTTTGTTTAGTTTTCTTTGCCATATCTCTTCACTAATCAGTTTCCCTCTCACAAATGCTTTGAAGGTATCCCAGACCACTGAAATGTTTGTTTCTGGTATATTATTAGCTAGAAAAAAAAAGTTAAACTCATCTCTGCATTTATTAACAAAGTTCTTATCATTAAGCAACCATGTCCGCATTGACCACGTATGTTTTTTTATCTTATCGTGAAGTACCAAGAGTAGTGGGTTGTGGTCTGCAAATGACCCTGGCAAAATTTCTACATTCAACATATCAGGTAACAATGACACTGAAATCCAAATTAAGTCTATACGGGACCATGATCTGTGACGCGCAGAAAAAAAATCATCTTTTTTATGTATGGAGGATAGATTGTATCTTTTACCTCAGAGGGTGAAAGATAGACCTTCTGGAGTTAACCATTTATATGGTATATCCTGTTCCCTCAAAGCCGTTGCCAGTGTGTTATATTCCCGTCTTTTTTCTCTAATTCTCCATGGAATGTCCCTAAGTATAGGGATTTCTATTTCCTGAATTTTTAATGGTGTATTTCTAGATGTTTCCAGAATCCTGTCCCTCATCGTTTTCTTACAAAATTTCACATGTACTTCTCTAGGGCATTTGTTTCTTTTTGAATATGCAGAGTTGCGTCGATAAGCCTGTTCTATTTCTTTATGCATTTCAGCAGGTGTTTCCTGTCCTAAAAGCTCTGAAAAGGCATTTGCTAAGTCTTCTTTTATTTTTTCCTCCTTATTTTCTGGGATGTTTTGTAGCCTAAGGACATAAGCTGATTTGTCTAGTTCTAGAGACATCAGTGAGTTCTCCATAGAGTCACACTTTAGTTGCAACTCTTGCACCTGAAGGTCTACCTCCTCTAGTTTATTGTCAGTAAAATTATTGGATCTTTTAAGTTTATTTATTTCTTGTGTGTTGTTAGAGATTTGTTTTTTAATTTCTTCCATTTGCGCTAGAAAATTCTGATTAAGAAGGTCAATTTTTGCTTGCATTGGTTCAAATGCTTTGGAAATTAATGGTGGTAGCATGTCCTGAATATTTTGCCCCATTGCTTCCATAATGTTCTCTTGGATTTGGAGCCCCCATTCCTTAACATTAATTTGTTCAAAGCTCAAACTTGTACCTTTCCCTCCAGGGGGAGGGGCAGAAAAGGAACCTTTCCTGGCTCCACTAGCCATATTGTTCAAAACAAAGGAGACTATACCCGCAAGGCACGCTGAAATCCAATAAACTACACCAAAAAGAGAAAGAAGAAAAGAGATATGCAATAGCAATGGTATGCCAGAGAGTTGTCCCAACAGTAATACTAAGCTAGCTTATTTTAGGTTCTAACTCAACTATCTTAACTTATCTTATCCTAACCTAATAACTTATTGTGCCAATACTATAATTATCTATACTACTTAACTATTATGCCTTATTATTCCCTTAACTTAACCCTCTATCTTAACTTTTAAGTTCTTTAAGTAGCCTAACTCTTACTAATTTCTTTCTTAAGTGTTAAGTGACCTTTCCTTTATACAACAATTTTATCCTTTCCCTTCTTCCCCTCTTTTTTGCTTTTTTACTTATATTTCTGCTAAGTCCCGCCTCGTTAACCAGACCCAAGTCCAAAGGCAAAAGGAAAACTCCATCCCTCAGTAGCCACCAAACACAAACGCAGCCCAGACGTGTCCAGTCGATCGCCAAACTCCCAGCCAGACTTCAGCTGCTATTTCCCAAGCCCCCGGGAAGGCAGGTTGCCGGGGGAAACAGAGGAAACGAAGGAACAAAGAGAGCCTCTCAGTCAGTGAAGCAGTGAGTGGAGCAAGCAAAGGGCAAAGGTTTAGCAATATAACACCTTGTAAGCAAACAAGTCCGACGTTCCAAACGCTCCAAACGCTCTGCGGTGTTCAATGTCACGTTATCCAGCGCCAAGGAACAAAAACAGGACGCCGACAACGCCCTTATCCCGCACTCGGCGCTCGATTAGAGTGTCTCCAGCTCTCAAACCTCGCCCCACGCTCCACTCCTGATTGTCGCCCTGGCACCCAGTGTCTCGAAAAATCCAAGCTTGGAGGAACACAAGGTAAAAAAGGCTAAGTTTTCTTTTTGTAGAGAAAGGCTCTAGTAGTGCTCTCTTAGGTTTCCCGGTCCTTGCTATGGTCTACGATAAACGCGACCTTCTTATCTTCCTCAGTCGCTTCAGCCTATTCCAATGACTGCAGAGCCGCCACTCTGTCTCGCCTTAGAGGAGAAAGGCTATGCCCGGACCCCTCTCCGAGGGGTTTCGGATGGGACTATCACAAAAGCTGTAGACCCACAAAAAGAGGAAGAGTTCAGCTTGAGATGCGGAGCTCGCACCGACACCTCTTGCTGCCACTCAGACCAGAACCGGAACCTCAGAAAGAGCAAACTCTTGCGAAGTGTTGCTGATTAAAGGCCTTGGAAAAATTGGATTTTATTGAAAAGATTTTGAAAAATATCACAAAACATATTACCTCAATATAAACAGGCAGATGTTACAGATACTGGGAGTCTGGCTGTGATACTTAAGGAAGTGCGAGGTCTCAGTAGTAATATTTGCAAAACCTACAGTTCTCTTCCCCATAAAATGTGCAACAACAAAACCCTTCTGGCTTCTTCTTCCCCCTTCCCCCACCATTGTGGTAAAGCATATATGACATATATCTCAGTCTTTTGTGCCCAATTAAATGATTTGTCTAGGGTTGTCAGCCTCCAGGTGAGGCCTGGAGATCTCCTGGAATTAGGAAGAAGAAGAAGAAGAAGAGATTAGATTTATATCCTGTGTTTCACTTGGAGTCTCAGGCTGAGGACAGACTGGCAATCTAAAGCGGGGCAAGCACGCTTCGCAAACGGAGGAAAGGAGCACGTTCAGACATGCGCATCTGTCCGTCGGCTCCGTTGCGTACTTACCCATCTCCCAGTCGCTTTCCTTCCGCTTTACCCGGACACCGGTTTTTCCCGGTGTTCAGGGGCCTTCCTCCGCATGCCTCCCGCTTCCAAACAGTGTGAACTGGAAGAAGCGGGAGGCATCCGGAGGAAGTGTGAACGCACCGGCAAAAAGTTTTGCGCATGTGCACATGTGCGCATGTGCGCATGTGCGCACATGCGAAAAACATCAAAGGAAAACAAAAAAAAGTGCAGCGGCGTGCGCGAGCCGCGCGCGCTGGCTATGCGGCAGTCTGAACGCTCCGTGGCAGTCTGAACGCTCCGTATCGCCGCTGATCCGCATTGCTCTGGCCAGTGTGAATGGCCAGCTCCGTGGGTTTTTCCCCCCGCTCCAGTTCCCTCCGCTTTGCCTCCGCTTCAGATTGCCAGTCTGTCCTCAGCCTCAGAGTGGCTTACAAACTCCTTTCCCTTCCCTTCCCCTCCCCACAACAGACACCCTGTGAGGTAGGTGGGGCTGAGAGAGCTCTGAAAGAACTGCCCTTTCAAGGACAGCTCTTGTTGGAACTATGGCTTGCCCAAGGTCATCCAGCGGGTGACTTATCTCCAGGTGACAGAGATCAGTTCCTGTGGAGAAAACGGCTGCTTTGGAGGGCAGACTCTGTGGCATTATAGTCCATTGAGTTCCCACCCCTTCCAAACCCCTCCCTCTCCAGTCTCCACAGCCAAAATCTTCAGCAATTTCCCATCCTAGAGCTCCATATGCTGTTCCAACAGCATAATATTTGATGCTCTCTCTCCTTCTGAGATATATGTAGGATGTGTATGTGAGTTAGGAGAAGACAGTGTATGAGGAACAGAGTTTAATAGCACTTAGTATTTTTATTTGGAATAAGTGGGTAAGAGACTTCTCCTCCTATTCATTCATGTTGATGAAAGGCCTTCACTTTTAACCTCATGGAGAACAGATGAATACTGGACTTGTTGATGCCAACTTGCATAGTACCTGGATTTGTTTGAAAATGAAATTGTGAGGCTTTATTCCTGTCTTAGGCTCAGGAGAACCATTATCATTAGGGTCCGAGCATGCCACATAATTTTGTCTTGGCCTGCAGTGGTGTGACCAGGCCTTTGTCAAAAGCCTTATCTTCAAAATGCAGTCAAGGAAACCTGGAATGTGCATGTGGCAGATGCTGCCTTGGTTGGCATTTGACGTGGCGCTAAAGCTAAGCATGCATTCCTAATAGTAGCAGATGTGCCCTCTGTTGGCCCTGCGCCCATTCAAATCCCTGATATCTCTGCTGTTAGCATAGGACAGGAGCAAACACTGCAGACAGTGGTCTTGGGACATGTGAGGGGAAGCATAGCTCCATAAATACGTATTTGCCCTGTTGTGCTGTTTGAATATTTTGTTGTGACCTCGCAGCTGCCTTTTACTTTGCGACACTGTAAAATCTTTTCTTCATGGATTTGTGGCAACAGATGCATGTGGAACCTGCGCTTCTGAGAAGTTGCTTTCCTGGGAAGAGTTCTGAGATCAACCAGGCAATGCTTTCTCCTTAGTATAACAGTCCACCTTTCCCCCATACCTGGGTATTTCCTGCTAGCTCCTCCCTCTGCTATCAATACAATTTTGTTCTCTTTCACTCCTGGAGCATCTAGACAATTTTTATTCCAACCTGTTGCATTTTCGTGTCTTCTCTGTTGCTCCCATCATCCCTGTTTAATTCAAGTCTGGATTATCCCAATGCAGTCCTTTCAGGTGTGCAGTGCTGTCCCCCCCCCCCCCCCACGGGAGCTGTTGGTCCTCAGTAGTCCCACCATTAGCACCTGCGGCTGCCAGCATCAGCATTTTAAAAAACAGTGATAAAACTTCAGGTGGGTAGCCGTGTTGGTCTGAAGCAATAGAACAAAGTTTGAGTCTGGTTGCACCTGAAAGACCAACGCAGTTTAATTCTGGGTATAAGCGGTCGTGTGCCCAGAATTATATCCAGAATTAAACTGCATTGGTTTTACAGGTGCCACTGGACTCGAACTTTGTTCTAGTGATAAAACTTGTTCTTTAGTTCTCCTCTGCCTTGGCCAGTGGTTTGATGGGCCACTTGTGGTAAACTCCATTATAATTCTGGCTGCCACATTTTGTTTCAGTTGATGTTTCAAGACCATTTTCAAAGGCAGACCACGTAGAATATGTTACGATAGTATAATCTGGATCTCACCAAAATGTGTGTGACAGCAGCTAACTCAGCTTCCTCCCAGAAGGGCTACACCTAGCAAACTACCCTAAGCCATTAAAGCACTCCTCATCTGTCTAAATAGGACTGACAAGAAGGGGGGGACTCGCGATACTCGCGGGGGGGGGAGAAGTTGTCAGCCACTCGGCCTGCTGCTCCTCCTTCCCCCCTCCCTTCTCCGCAGCCTGAGTGGTTGTCAGCCACTCGGGCCACTGCTTCTCCTCCCCCACCCTTCTCCATGGCCCGAGTGGCTGACAGCTACTTGGGCCACTGCTCCGCTTCCCCCCCCCCGCCATTCTCTGCAGCCTGAGTTGCTTTCAGCACTCGGGCCGCTGCTCTCCTCCCCCCCGCCCTCCTCCAGCCATCTGCCCTGCTCTCGCTCGGGGCCGAGTGGCTGAAGCCACTCAAGCCTGGCACTTCTCCCTCCCACCCCACTGCTCCGCTCTCACTAGGGCCCAAGTGGCTTTCAGCCACTCGGCCCGGCGCTTCTCCCTCCTGCCCCCCCACCCCGGCTCCCAGGCCCGAGCAGCCAAGCCCTGCTCAGGCCCGCCACTTCTCCCCTCCTACTCCCCCCCTCCGGCGGCAAGGCTTAGATGCCTCCCAACTGCTGAGCCGCCCCAGTTCCCTGAGTGTTCCCTGTGCATGTGCAGGGATCAGTTTTACTTTTTGGGGAATTTAAATATCCCCCCCCAAATTTTTTTTCAACTTTTTGGATTTTTCTGCACTTCCCCCGTGTGTAGGGAAATCTCCCTGACCCCCAGGTGCCCCCCGGTGCGAATTTAGGTATCCGCATGCAGGGGGCACCTTCGGAATTAGATATATAGATAATCCAGAAGTTGTCTCAGACTGTTTGGGTGATCATTCTGGGAAGCACAGCCCTGTCTGGAAGAAGCTGTACACCTGTTCCTATATCAGTTGTATTCTCAATCTATGGTTTAAACTCCATCTTCTCTGGATTAATATTCAGTCTGTTTGGGGGGGTTTCCGGCCGGAGGAATGGAGGTCTGACACGCTTTGCAAATGCGCAAGGCGGACAGCAGCTCTTCCTGACAGCTTGGGTGGATTAATCCACCTGACGCAACCTCACACAGGTAGTGTGAGGACCAGCAAGCAATATAATCCAGGTTTGAGCAACCTCGGTGAAGGGAAAGTCTCGGAGGAGACTTTTCCGACACCTTGAGCACTGCAGCCAAAGAGGATTCTTGTGAGTATCTCTAAGGAGCCGAGCTGAGCTGAAAAATTCAGCATAAAACCTCAATTTCCCCTGATTCCTTAACAAAGAAGACAAAGTTTAAACGTTGGGACCACATCTGAAGCGAAGTAACAACAAAAGGTAACGGAAAAAAGTTTTTTGCCTTACCACCGCCACGTTTTGAAAGACGAAAAGCAGATTGGGTGAAGCAATAGACTGTTGTTGATTGGATGAGAGCAGTTTTGAAGCCCTAAAAAACCGAATTTGAACTTAAAAAGCCAAAAAAAACAAGTTGTTTAACATTCCTGCGGTTAAGAAGAGTCGGGAGGGGAAGCCAAGCATCGCGAGACAAAGAGGGAGAAGGGAACCAAGCATCGCGAGATTAAGACATGAGGACTGAACCAGGAAGTGACGGCTAGCAGAGCAGACAAGAAGGGAAAAGGAGAAGAACCGGAAGAAGGTAAAGGGGACTCTAAATACTGCCTGACCAGAAAGGGGACTCTAAATACTGCCGGACCAGAAAGACCATAACAGGAAGTGACGTGCAGAGAGCAGACAAGTAAATAAAAGGAAGGGACAAAAGGAAACTACGGCAAGCCAGAAGCAAGGTAAAAAGACTATAATCTTTGACATTAACCATAGAGAAGTCGCGCCCGCCATTTTGGATTTATAAAATTTTTAAACTGCAATATCTCAAAGATTATATAACTTAGAAGGCTGAAACCAACATAATTTGACTTGGCAAGATTAGCTTGTTTGAATGCACTAATTGGTGTTTGATTTGGAAAACAAGATAAAATTGATCTTTTTTAAAGAGGCAAAATGGACTAAGATCGAGAGCAGCTACATGGTCCTCTCCTACAATGGCAGCAAAAAAAGAAAAAGAGCTACTAGCCATTATGGAAGCAATGGAAAAGAAAATGTTAGACACTATAGGAGAGGTAAATGTTAAAATGAATAATATAGCAGCTCAAGCAGATAAAAATTTCATGGAATTAAAAGCAGAATTTCAAAAATTATCCACAAGAACACAAGATATAGAAACTAAAGTAAAAGAACTGGAAAAAAGCACCCATAAGACAATGAGAGAGAACGAGAGGATGGAAAAGATGATGCACTATAAAGATATGCAAAATCATTTGAGATTTCGAGGGATCGAGGAAAAATTGAATGAGGACATTTTTACAAGAATGCAAGAAGCAATAGCAGATTTTTTACAAGAACAGGAAGAAGTTGTTAAAGAACACATGGATCTTGTTTATAGAGTTAATTCTACATATGCAAGAGACAAAAACATACCAAGAGATGTGGTTGTCCAATTTACAATGGAAAGAACAAAAGAACAAATCTACAGGAAGTGCTTTACTGACCCTTTTGTAATAGATGGAAAGAAAATCATAGTAATGAAAGAATTGCCTAGAGCAATACTGCAAGAAAGGAAAAAATTCAAGCGTCTGACGGATAAACTGAAGGAGAAAAAAATCAGATTTCGTTGGGAAATACCTCAAGGACTAAGCTTTTATTATGGCAACTCCAGAGTAGTGATTAAAAGCACAGAAGAAATGTATGCATTCCTGGGAGAGAATAAAGATGATTTTGGAGATATTTAAGAATATATCAAAATGGATTACAAAATACTTACATGGAATGTAAATGGACTAAATTCACCCCAAAAACGTAGAATGGTAGGTCATTGGTTGGAAAAACAAAAATGTAATATAATTTGTTTGCAAGAAGCTCATCTTAAAAAACAAGACCATAAATATTTAATAAGGAAAAAATTGGGAGAAGAATTTTATTCTTTAGCAAGCAACAAAAAAAATGGTGTTGTAACATATGTCAAAAAAGATTTGGAACCTAAAGTAATATTTAAAGACAAAGATGGAAGATATTTAGCTATTGAAATTTTACTGCAAGGATTGAAAACTTTGATTGTGCACATTTATGCTCCGAATGGAGCTAAGGAAATTTTTTTTAAAGAACTTCAAATGGAATTGGACAATGTAAACTATGATCAAATTATGATGTTAGGGGACTTCAATGGAACTGTAGATAATAAACTAGACAGGCGCTCTAAAAGAAAGGATGAGACGTTAGGGAAGCTTCCAAAAAAATTTTTTGAACTGATAAAACAAGAAAAGTTGGAAGATATTTAGAGGAAAGCTAACCCACAAGGAAAAGATTTTACCTTTTACTCTAACAGACATGACTCACATTCAAGAATTGACATGATTTGGATGACTACTAACCTAACCTTTAAGACAAAAAAAGTGGAAATTTTACCCAGAATAATCTCAGATCACAATCCGTGTTTATGGACAGCTGGGCAGATTAAAAAACAAAAGAGATGGAGAATAAACGAGGACTTATTAGATAATCAAGAAATAATTTAAAAATTACTTGAAGAAACAGACCTATACTTCCAAGTAAACATGCAGAAAGAAGTTAAAATTCAAACCGTATGGGATGCATACAAAGCAGTGATGAGAGGACTATTGATATCGCTAAATGCTAAAGATAATAAAAAGAAAAAAGGGCAATATGAAAATATTCTACAAGCCATTAAAACAAAGGAAGAAGAACTGAAGAAAAAACCAGGGAAAAAGAAACTGCAAAAGGAAATTTGGATGCTACAAGACCAAGCAAAAGCCATTTTGAACCAAGAGATGTACTGGAACTTAAAAAAACTTCAACAAAAAGCATTTGAAGGTGCAAATAAACCCGGAAAATACTTAGCATGGCAATTAAAGAAAAAACGTGAAAATAAATTTATCACTAAAGTGATAAGAGATAATATTGAGATAATAGATAACAAAGGAATAAAAAGAGAATTTTTTAAATACTATGCAAAACTTTTTAAGAAGGAAAATAAAGACAGGAGAAAGATTAAAGAATACCTGCAAACATTAAAGTTACCAAAACCAACAAAGAAAATTAAAGAACTATTTAATAATCCAGTATCATTACAAGAGATCAAAAATGCAATAAATGACTCAAAATTAGGTAAAGCACCTGGACCGGATGGATTTACAGCGAAGTTCTACAAAACGTTACAGGAGTCAGTTTCACCGGTGTTACTGCTATTGATGAACGATATAAGAGTTACTGGAGAGGTACCAGAAACCTGGAAAGATGCATCCATCTCACTGATCCCGAAAGAAAATCAAGATTTGACCAATGTTAAGAATTATAGACCGATTTCTTTACTGAATAATGATTATAAGATTTTTGCTAAGATTATAGCGGATAGACTAAAAGAGCACCTTAAAGAGACTATACAAACAGAACAAGCAGGGTTCTTACCTAATCGACAAATAAGGGACAATCTAAGAGTAGTAGTGGATGCTATAGAATACTACGACAAACATCCTGAAAAAGAAGTGGGCTTTTTCTTTTTAGATGTGGAGAAAGCGTTTGATAATTTAAACTGGGATTTTATGTTTGAAGTTTTAGAACATCTTGAGATTGGTGAATATATGCTTAACTTCATTAAAGCAATATATAAAGAACAGAAATCCTCATTAATAATTAATACCGAAAAGACAGACGATTTTAAAGTTGAAAAAGGAACAAGACAAGGATGCCCACTTTCGCCGCTGCTATTTATTTGAATTTTAGAAGTTCTACTGTTAAATGTGAAGGAAGACAAAGATATTAAAGGCTTAACAACTAAAGGTTTTTCTTTCAAATATAGGGCCTTTGCAGATGATGTGATGTTTATAGTGGAAGACCCCTTATCCACATTACCACATTTGTTACAGAGAGTAAAAGAGTTTGGTGACTTAGCAGGATTTTATGTAAATAAGAACAAATCGAAAGTAATGTGCAAAAATATGTCAAATAAGAAACAAAACGAGTTACAAAAACTTACAGAATGTGAGGTGGTGAAAAAGACAAAATATCTGGGTGTAAACCTAACTATGAAAAATATTGATCTTTATAAAAATAATTATGAAAAATTATGGTTGCAAATTATGCAGGATATTAAAAAGTGGAATGTATTGAATTTGTCATTGCTGGGTAGAATTGCGGTGGTCAAGATGAATGTGTTACCACGATTAATGTTTTTGTTTCAAACTATTCCAATTGTGAAAGATGTAAAAACATTCAAATGTTGGCAGAAGGAGCTGTCTAAATTTGTGTGGGGAGGGAAAAAACCAAGAATTAAGATGAAAATAATGTGTGATGCCAAAGAAGAGGAGGGTATCAACTACCAAATCTAAGGTTATACCATGATGCAATATGTTTGACCTGGGTAGGGACATGGACTATGTTACAAGATAGAATGTTATTGTCCCTGGAAGGTCATGATTGTAGATTTGGGTGGCATGCATATTTGTATTATGGCAAAACAAAAATGGACAATATGTTTAAACATCACTATTTGAGAAGAACACTAATGGATACGTGGACAAGATATAAAAACTTTTTTTCAGAAGAGATACCCATGTGGATTGTACCCGCAGAAGTCTTACATCCAACATCAAGATATAAAGGACAAGATTGGCTGAAGTATAGAGACTTATTAATAAGACATGGTAAAGATTTCAAACTGAAGGAGCAGCATCAGATTGACTTTGATTATGGTTGGTTAAGATATAGACAAATATATGATTTGTATAGAAGTGATAAAAACACGGTTTCAGGGGGGAAAATAATGAAATAGAACAAGTTTGGGAGGAAGGCAGAAAAAAAATGATTTCTAAAATGTATAAAGTCTTGCTAAAATGGTTTAATGCAGATGAAATGGTAAAAGAACAAATGGTAAAATGGGTGATAAACTTTAACAAAGACATTGAAATGGAATCTTGGGAATTTTTATGGAAAAATGCTATGAGTATATCTACGTGTTATAACTTAAAAGAAAATTGTTTTAAAATGATGTATAGATGGTATATGACACCAAAAAAAATTGCAAATATTGGTCAGAATATGTCTAACAAATGTTGGAAGTGTAAAAAGAAAGAAGGTTCTTTTTATCATATGTGGTGGACTTGTGATAAAGCAAAGATTTATTGGTCCAAAATACATGCAGAAATGGAAAAAATCTTGAAATGTACATTTAAGAAGTTGCCTGAAATGTTATTGCTAGGACTTAAACTAGAAGAGATAAATGTAAGGAAAAGGACAATAATATGGTATATGATTACAACAGCAAGAATGGTGTATGCACAAAATTGGAAAAATGAAAAAATACCAGAGGTGTGGGAATGGTTGAAAAAACTGTTATATATGGCTGAAATGGATAAATGGACTAGAAAATTGAATAATCTCTACTCAGAGACCTTTCTAGAAGACTGGAAAGATTTGAAAGAATATGTTGAAAAATACTGGGATATGAAAAACTACATTTATACATGGTTATAATAGCATAAAGGAATAGAAATATATTATATGAAGGTTTTAGTTAAAATTAGACAATGAAGCTGTTTTTATTTAGAAATATATAAGAATATAGAAAATAAGAATTGGTGTATAAGTATTTTAAAGATATATAACCGTTACCAGAAATGAAACATAGATATAGTATTACTATTTTGAATAAAATGGAAAATGTGTTATGCTTCAGAGGTGGTGGGAAACCACCAAAACAAGATAAAAATAGAATGTACAAATAGAACAAAATGTTATATAATATGGAAAAAGGGATTTGTATAAGGTAAATGTATTATTTTTGATGTGTTTTTTTTGAAAAATAAAAATTTCTTTACAAAAAAAAAATATTCAGTCTGTTTATCTTCCTCCAATCCTTCACTGCCTCCAGATTTCCCTAGAATTAGATGGAAGGTTGAATATTCATATTCAGAATGCACGTGTCTTTAACACCTTTGAAACTCAGCAGAAGTATTAGACACTTGAGAGTGTGTGTATGAACATGTGCATGCTAACAACATCCCAACATATCCAACATATTCTCAAACCTAGGTCAAGGTACTGTTCTTATGGTATGGACTAGCACCTTCCTGAACTCTTTACACTCGTGGTCATACCATCCGCTCTTTACAGTCAAAGACGGTTTTATGGGGCTATTGTTTATAAAATATGGCTTAAGTTGTGCATTGATTTCAACAACGATCTTTATGGCATCAGTACCATGATGTAATAGAGCAGATCTCAATGCAGGCAATTCTGGGTTTTTGAGGACTTGGTCTAGTACATTGTATAAATGTTCAGACCATCTGAGCCTCTTAAGGCTGGATGTAATGCCTCCAGCAAAGCCCTGGTCTGCAGTTAGTAAAATCTTGGGATTGATGTTAAATGTCAGCTACTGTGGACAATGGTCACTCAAGGAAGAGTCCACAACCTCAAACTTAGCCACAGAATTCATTAAAGAAGCAGAGATGGATATATAATCTATGGTTCTGGCCCTACCAGTGGAAGAGAAGGTGAAGGATGCTCTAGATACATCAAAAAAGGTACCATGCAGAACATGTAAATTAAACGTTGAGAGAAGTTCCGAAAATTTTAGGCCAAACTTATTTACAGTTCTGTCTTTTGCAGAGTGGAAAAGAAAGTGGGCATGTGTTGCAATCTGTGCATTCAAACCTGCTTTAACATCAGTATTCCCAGAAACTATTCTTGCATTAAAATCACCGCATAAAATAATATTTTCAGTAGAGTATCAGGTACTGTTCTTTTACTAGAGATGGGTACCAGTAGGGTAATGGGTTGGTATCACGGATTGGCATGGCTGGGCTCTTCTCGGCTCCAGGACCCATCAAAGTTCCCACTGCTGATTACAGATGCTTGACACATCCACTAACACTAGAAAAAGAAGGCTTCTAGGAAGCCTCTGCTAGGGAAGGTGCATACAGGGAGTAGAGACAGTTCTTGCATGACATTGCTGTGTTCTACTCTCTTCCCACAAGTGCCTCTCCAGTCAGGAAATGGAAGATCATCCCCAAGGCTCCTGTAATACCATGGGAGTCTCTGGATCAATCTCCCATTTCTTGCTGGGAGGTGTGCTGGAGGGAATCAGAGCATGATGCTTTCATGCCTCTTAGCTTTGCTGGTGCTGACAGAATTTAAGGAGCACAAAATATTGTGCTCTGCTCTTTTTTCTAGGAATCTGCAGGTGCGCATGCATAGGGATGGTGTAGTGGATGGAGCCATTAGAGGCGTTTGCTCAGGGTACCCCAAAATCTGGATTCCCCCAACCTCAATGACAGAATGTAGGAACTGTGCCCACTAGTTGGAGGCTGAGATGGTTTGATCCCTGTCTGTCCTCTGATGCTACTTGATGCTCAGGGTTAAGTGTGTGGACTCTAACCTGGGACAACTGGGTTTGATTCCCCACTCCTCCACTTGCAGCTGCTGGAGGACCTTGGGCAAGCCATAGTTCTGTCAGATTTGTTCTCGAAAGAGCAGTCTCGAAAGAGCTGTCTCAGCCCCACCTACCTCACAGGGTGTCTGTTATGGGGAGGGGAAGGGAAAGGAGTTTGTAAGCTGCTCTGAGACGCCAAGTGAAGGGTGGGGTATAAATCCAATCTCCTCCTCCTCCTCCTAGCCTAGGCAATGAAAGGCATCCATGATAGTACAGCCATGGATCCAGTTATCCAGCCCCCTTTTCCTGTTAAATAAGGCACGGGGCAAAATTGGTTGGGGTCAATGTTCCCTCTAAGCTGAGTTAGTGTGAGCTAGCTCACAGTTTCTTAGCCTCCGGCTCACACATTTTTGTCTTAGTGCAGGAAGGATGGCTCCAGAGCAAACTAACTGATGCAGCAGCCAAATCGCTTGCTCACAACTTTAACGCCAGCAGCTCACAAAGTAGAATTTTTGCTCACAAGACTCCACAGCTTAGAGGGAGCATTGGTTGGGGTGCAGAGATACCAGCACACTGGAGGAGAGTTAGGGGGAGGGAAACGTAAAGGAGCTTCCCCCTTTCCATGCAAGTATTTGCTGTATGGCTCTGACGGCTGGGGAGAGAGCAATTTCCCTGGCCTTGGCTCAGTGGCTGGGAAAGTGTTGTGTGTGAGGAGTGCATGCGAGGGGCAGAGGTCCTCTCTGTCACTTGATGGGGCTTCTCTCGGTGTTCATGGCTTTCCTCTCTGGCTACGCAGTGAAGATAACGTTGATGCTCGTGACAAAGCAGGAGATGAGGCCACTGCTGCCCCCCTGCCTGCCCTTCCCCCGCCCGCAGAGCAACTTGAAGGTGTCTTTTTTTAAAAAAAGAGATGGTTTGTTTTTCAGATGAAAACCGCTTTAAGCAAGGGATGAATCCCTTCTCTTTTGTTTCTGGTTTTCTTGTTGTGTGGCGTGTGATTAATTTGTTAAATTCTCAGCATAATCAAGGGACACATGGCGGGTGGAACTGAATGATTAAAAATAGCTGCATTTTCCTTTTTGCACCAGTGAGATGCAGCACATTCTGACACTTACCTAAGTGCCAAATTCAATAGAAAGCAATTAACTCTGATCTGAAACTTGACACCACCAGGCTGAGTAATTCAGCAGCTTCAACAGGCGGGTGCTGTCATAAGTGCCTACTGTTGTGCGTCTGTGTTACAACGTGTGCTCCCTTCCATTAATCCTTGCCTGTGTGTTTATTCAGCGTGGTTCAAAAGCACGGGATGCTGCAAGGGCCAAAGGGGGCCAACTCTTGCAGAGTTGAGAGCGCAGCAGGCCAAGTCAGATATGAGAAGGTCTACAGATGGCTCTCTGGTGTATTTTGCTCCCTCTCTAGTAAATAACAACTACAAGGAGACCTGAATTCAGGCTGGGATGGAGCAGTGGAGGAGAAAGCAGGCTTCCCTCTTCCCCTCCTGCATTTTTTAAACCTTGGACAGCTCCCCCAGAGTCAATATTTGCCTTGTTGGGAGAAGCCTATAAGTTGCCTGTATGTTTCCTCCAGTGGGGGAACTATCAGCTCCAGAAGGTTGTTCAAGGTGTGCGAAGATCACAGTCTTGACCTGAACTGAGGCAGCCCATAACTGTTGTGCTGAAGAAAATCCTGCCAAATGCAGATACAATTCTGCAATTTCCCAGTGTTCTTTCTAGTTTGGCCTTATGGCTCAGTTCTCGCAGAGGTGTCCATGTGTGTTTGGACCTGGACCACTGTAGGTACAGGGCCACAGGACTGAATACCTTTTTGTACAAAACAAAAGTTCCCTTTGCATAGAAAGCTAGCATGTTATGGAAGAAGTCGAGCCAAACCTTCTCTCTGAAATGCTGGTTTTCTTTGTGCATGGTTCCCACACCTGCTTTCCGTGTACAGACACACAAAAAGCGGGGGCTGCTGGTCCCAGTTCTCCAGCCAGTTTGTCTGCTTTTCTGTTCCTAGGCAATTATCCCTTTGGGTGGTGAGTGGGAGGAGGGGAGGCGATCATCTGCTATGGAGAGGGAGAGAAGATGAGCAGAGACAGATTGGCTTGGAAACCGGCACTTACCAATGCAAACCAGGCCTTGAGTGAGTGTCTGTGGGATGAATCCTGGCTTTCCTGACAAGCTGTAGTTGAAATAAAATCATGGTTTCAATTTTGTCTCTGAATCAAGTCGCTGTGTTGTGGTGGGAGCAGTGTAAACAGATCCCTGTGCTTAACTAGGAACCCCTGAAGAGCTGAGGCAGAAAGAACATGCAAAGCCACAACAACAAAACCCTTGTCTGTCGGGTCTTACTCACCCTGGGGGCCTTGATGTGAAACAGTGCCTGGCCACTGTCTGAAAAAAGCAGTGTCTCATGTGCAGTGCTGTCAAGATGCTACAAGGCAAACTGTGGGCGTCTCCTGGGCAACTAGTAGCACTGAGCCCTGTAGTAAGTTGAGTAAAGATCCCCCCCAAGCGCATACCAGGCTCTCAAGTCAGTTCTGTAAGAGCTGTGTCTTCTAGGGAGGCCAGCCTCCAGGTGGGACCTGAGGATTCCCCAGAATTACAGCTGATCTCCAGATTCCAGAGATCTGTTCCCCTGGAGAAAATGGCTGCTTTGGAGGGTGGACTCTATGGCACTGTCTCCCACTGAGGTCCCTGCCCTCCCTAGGCTCCGTTCCCAAGTCTCCAGGGGTATCCCAACCTGGAACTGGCAAGCCTAGCCCCTCACCCCCTGTTAGTGGCCCGGGGGGACCTGACAACCTTAGTTTCATCTGACCTTCCTGCACAGAGGACAAGGAAGCAGTCAACAGTCAAACCCTTTCTGCTTTCCGACTGGTGACTTCCCCTCACTCCATCAGCCACCCCACCCACTCCCAGCGGCTGCTAATAGGTGCTGGTTGTTCTCCCACACTGTCTCCACCTGGGCTTGCCTTGCCCTTCCAGCATAGGCTCCTCAAAGGTGTTTGCCCTCCTTTTGGCCCCTTTCAAACAGCCTTTGTATTCTGTTTTAGGAGCTGGTTGCAAATGGCTTTCTTTTTTCAGCCATTTCAGACAGACCTGTTTTAGTAACTGGCCGCTGATGGATTTTATTTACCTTTTTACACAAAGGCACTTGTGTCCAGTTAGCAAAGCATGGTTGAGCTGTTTTTGAGGGAAACTGCTTTCTTCCATTTTCACCTCTTTGTTGCACTTCTGAATCGCTGTGGTGTGCTGTTTAAAATGTCCATAGCACTTCCTACAATGCTGCTCCCCCTCCCCTTTACACAATGCAATCTTATTTAGATTTTTTTTGGGGGGGGGGAAGGTAGCGCTAAACCAATTTAGTACTTCAGTGCTACAACGGCACCACTTTATTGGTCTAGCGCTATAGTGTTCAACTTAGAATGTTAAAAAATGTTTAAAAAATCAAGGAAGAACATGCGGGGAGGGGTGAAGCATGATGCTGTTTGAAATGGCCAGATTGCTATAGAGACAGCTCATTAACACAGTGCAATTTCCTATATGGAACTTCTGCCCCTGTATCACCTTACTTGGAACCAGGCCAACAATGGATAACATCCAGTTTAGAACGGTAATGTGAGAGGGACCTTTGGCTTTGGACTATGGCAGCTCCGTCTTTTAAGATCCCTTCTGGCTCTCTCTGGCCATTTCCAGAAGAGCTTCAGAATGCTCAACTGCTGGAGCCTAGCTTGTATTTGGCTACTTTTGGCGTGGCTTTTAGTAACAAATCGTGTAGGGCTATTCAGGCTGCTCCTAAGAATCCCACAGTCCTTAGTCTGCTTGCCCGTCTACCCATCGATCTTCTGCTTTTACTCCCCCAAGTACACCTCTCTGTGTGCAGTCTGAAGGTGGCTGAGCTCAATGGCGCTTACCCCCTGCGAGGCATGTTTAGGAAGGGATTATACTCTTAGTTACTCAGTTCTGTTCTGCCGAGTAACATCTGTGCCCTGTGGGACTTGATGCAGTTCCACAGGGCACATAAGGCAGAGGTATTCCACCAGGTGGGGGTGGGGCGAGGACAGCAATGGCATCAATTCCGGCTGGCACACACACACCCCTGTGCACGCAAGGCGGTAGCATAATTGGAATCGCCAATCTGATTTAATTTGACTGAATTTTAGTGTGATTTTAAATGTTTTAACAGATGCAATATGTTGTGTTATCTACTGTTGTTCACTGCCCTGAGCCCTGTTTTCAGGGAAAGGGCGGTATTAAAAATAAAATTTAATAAATAAGTAAATCACACCAACACTGAGCCCCTGACAATTACACTACAGTCCTGTATCTTCTCAGAAGTAAGTCCTGCTGTGTTCATGAGGAATCGCTCCTGGATAAGTAGGTATATTAGTTACTCAGAGCCGAACTACACATTACCTGCAAGCAGTTCCAATAGAATCCCAACATCCTTCTTGCAACCCCCCCCCCCCCACTTTGGGAAAGGTTGATAGACTGGGAGAGTAGTGGAGAGGGAAAAAGAGGGACTTCACCCTTTCCTCCCTGCTTCATTTCTCCACCCCAAATTGCCCATCAAATAGACTTGCCTGGGAATTCCAAAAAACACATTCTTAGAGTCGGGGGTGGGGGTGGGGAAGCTTGGAGGCAAAAAGGGTTAATCATTCTCCCATGTTTTTGCTACCCATCTCCCCTTTCCCTCAAACAGTGTTCCTTGGAGAAAAAAAGAGAGATTCTTCTGTAGTGCTTGCTATTACTCACTTTTGCATGTTACGTGCTGTGGTGGCTCAGGGTCTGTTGCTATTCCTTGCTGCCCCCCTAGGTGTGGGTTTCAGAAACACGGGTGGTGTGGAGGGACTGCAGCTCTTCTGGTGCTGCCCTGCTGTATGGAAGGCAGGCGGCAAAAGCAGCTACCTTGCCCCCAAACCAGGTAGCAGAGGCCCGGGGGGGGGGGCAGCCTGGGAGGAACTCCCCTCCCCCTGTGCTGTGCTTACTGATTTGGTATCCCAACAAGCTTCTCGCTGGCTCCGGTAACAAGTGGCTTGGCCCTGAGACAGCCGCTTTCTTTAAACCTTGAAATGACACTGGAACTGCGCTCGGAGCAGAAAGAATAATGATCTTGAACATGATTATATGAGGCATCGTCTTCTGTAGCAAATAAGAATGTGGATTGAATAATAATTCAGCGTAGATGAACCGAGATGGCAGATTGTTTACCTAAACCATACGTGATGAAAAGATTCTACGGCTTGACTTTGGGTGGCAAAGACCTTGTCAGTCCTGCGTCTGATGAAGCGGCCTTTTTTTCCCCTCTACCATTTCTGGCTTTCTGAGGTGGTCTGTGTCTGCTCTATTTTCCGTCAGTAAAGCGGGAAACTCTTTTTTACAATATGGGTCTTGTGTTATCTGGTAAACCAAAACAGGTAAACACAAGCGGGGACCTGCAAGAATCGGGAGGGGGGATTCTACCCAACCCCCAGCTTTACTGTAGCAGCTCTCCCTGATGTTGCTCCACTCTGGATATGGTGATGACAGAGGTGGCTCTCCCCCCATCCTGCCTGAGTAAAGCTGAGGGGATGATGGAGGCAGCTCCTCCCATCCCACCTGACCCCAGTTTCACCACCTAAACCCTAATCCCAGCCCTTCTGACCCTAGTTTGGTGTAGTGGTTAAGTGCATAGACTCTAATCTGGGAGAACTGGTTTTGATTCCCCACTCCTCCACATGCAGCTGCTGGATGACCTTGGGCAAGCCATAGTTCTGTTAGAGCTGTTCGTGAAAGAGCAGTTCTGGAAAGAGCTCTCTCCACCCCACCTACCTCACAGGGTGTCTGTTGTGGGGAGGGGAAGGGAAAGGAGACTATAAGCTGCTCTGAGACGTCAAGTGAAGGGCAGGGTATAAATCCAATCTCCTCCTCCTCCTTCTGGCTCCAACAGAGAGGTGTTTGCACATGCACAGAAAACCTCTGTTGGGGGGGATTTATGCCCCCCTCCATTCTCCCTTGGTTTTCAGATTTTTCTGAAAATCTGAGAGGTTCCCATAGTTTGTAGAAAAAATCTTCCTTATATGTAAATCGGGCCGATCTCTGGATTTAAGTATCCACAGATGGGTCCACACTTCTATATTAGATTCTTGCATTTATAGGTTGAGATTTCCTTCACAGATTTGATTAAGGTGACTCTCTTTTCTAAACAATGAAGGTTTCCTTTGGCACGCATAAGAACAAGGGCCTGTAACTTTTAATTTGATTGGCTGGGTTAATAAAGTAAAAGCTTCATAGTCAATTTAAAAAACAGGGGTTGTCTTGAATTCCTCTGCTGTCTTGACTGTCAAATCTTAATTTCACTGTGCAGTCCTAAACAGAGTTTTGTCCTAAATCCATTTATGTCAGTGGCCTTAGAAGGGTGCAACTCTTCTTGGGATTGCACTGTTGGATTAGTTTCTTCCCACTGCAGATCAAAATGTGATTCTTTAATTTTATGCTATTTGCTGTTCCCTAGAATTGAACTGCTTCTATAAAAAGTGTACACTTTTCAACATTATCTAGTATCTGTACTTTAGCATTAATTATATGCATACTCTATATAAGTTGGTGGGGGCTGCAGTGGCTCAGAGGTTAAGATGCTGAGCTGCAGACCCGAAGGTCGGGAGCTTGGCAGTTCGAGACCCTAGTGCTGCATGATAGAGGCTGTGGTCACATGGTCCCTTAAATCCAGGAGTCCTCCTGGATTTAAAGGGACCGCTTTTCTTAGCTTCGGGTTGGGATGTTCACATCCCATCCCAGACAGCTGGCGGCAGCGTGCAGCAGAGGAAGAGGCGGCTGGTGGCCGGGGAGTCTTTGGCAGCAGAAGAGGCGGTGATGAGGCAGAAGAAGAGGTGGTGACAGAGGAGCCGGCAGCAGTGGATAGTGGAGGAAGCGGCAGCCGGCAGCGGCCAGGAGAGGCACCCTTCCCTGAGCCCCGCCGGCTGCCTAGTAAATTGGGGGGGGGGGTTCCCCCCTTTTACACTTGGGCGCTTGAGTGGCCAAGCGCCCAAGTGTAAAAGGGGGAAAAAATGGCGGGGGGGGCCATCTGGACAGCCCTGCTCTCGCAATGATTGTGAGAGAGGGCTGGCCAGATGGCTCAAATGCGGGTTCCTCCCGCAACACCCGGGAAAACTGTTGATTTTCCTGGGGTTGGGAAATGCGGAAGCAACCCGCATTTGAGCCCGCTTCGCCGTGGGACTTGCTGCGGCCCGTGTAGTCGGCCCCTTTAAATGCGGGAGGAAGCAGCCCTTCCTCCCGCATTAAAGGGCCGTGTGCTCGCAGCCAGAGTGAGCTCCCGTCTCTGGCCCCAGCTCCTGCCAACCTAGCAGTTCAAAAGCAAGAAACGGCAAGTAGATATGTAGGTACCGTGTCTGTGGGAAGGTAACAGCATTCCGTGCACCTCGGCGTTTAGTCATGCCGGCCATATGACCATGGAGAAGTCTTCAGACAGTCAGTGCTGGCTCTTCGGCTTGGAAACGGAGATGAGTAACACCCCCTAGAGTCAAATTTGACTGGCTTTCGAGCCAGGGAAACCTTTATCTTTTTATATGTTGGTTGTTATATCTATACCCAACTTGTCTGGCAGTTGTTTCCTAACATGGTTACATCAGTCAAGAGAGACAGGTCTTGTCCAACCCAAAAGGTAAGCCACACCAGGGAGGTCATGGACAGCTGGAGCCAGGTAATCTTTTTGGATGGAGGTGGTACAATTATTCTCCAGTCCTTAATTGTCCAGCCAGTGGCAGACATATGCTGAAAGGTTCTACGACAGTTCCAAAAACATCATGACACTTAAAGTCTTTGGAGAAGGTGGTGGCAATTTCTACAGATTCCTCTCTCTCTCTTACTGCAGAACTCCCTCCCCCCTTTTGCATCTGACACTATTGGGAGAGTCTGCTGATCCTCAGGAACCAAAATGCCAGGGAGGGGGGCGGTGGTCAGTGGACCGCAGCAGGCAGGGAAAGCAGCAGAGCTCCACGCTCCAGTCCGTGGGTGGCTGAATAAGCTGTGTATATAGAAATGCCATATGGATTGTGTATAAAACCTGTCCATCACGCAAACCAGTCTTCGAAACTGACAGCGAACAATGAAGAGCTGAAGCACTTGACAAAACTTATAAATGAATATAGAATGAGCCAGAGAGAGAATATTAGCTCATCATTACTAAAAATATACCTTCAATTAATCAGATAGCGGAGTAGGGTTTTTTTTTAGATATTAGTTATAAAAACTGCAGCTTGGCAAGGGCCATTTTAGACAAGGCGTTCCACCTAGGGTTGGCAACTCAGAGCTGGGAAATTCATGGAGATTTGAGGATGAAGCCCAAGAAAGGCGGGTTTGGGGATGAGAGGGACCTCAGCAACATTTTAATGGTTTGGAGGGTTGATGCTGCAAGCAGCCAGTTTCTCCAGGGGAACTCTCTGTCATCTGTGAATCAGTTGCAATTCTGGGGGGTCTCCAGGCCCCGCCTGGAGGTTGGTAACTCTAATTCCATCTTCTCTCTCACTTGAGGGAATAGTACTTCTGAGATGCTATCTGCTCTAATGCAAGCATCATTTAAGCAAGCATTATACCCCGCGGGGAGGGCGGGATATAAATGGAAGTAATAAATAAATAAGTAAATAAACCAGGGGTGGCCAAACTTAGGCTGTGGCTACACGGGCCTTAAATGCGGGAGGAAGAGCTATTTCCTCCCGCATTTAAAGGGGCTGACCACACGGCCCGCCCCAAGTCCCATGCTGAAGCGGGCTCAAATGCGGGTTCCTCCCGCATTTTCCGACCCCGGGAAAATCAAGTGTTTTCCCAGGTGTTGTGGGAGAAACCCGCATTTGAGGTATCTGGACAGCCCTCTCTCGCAAGCATTGCGAGAGCAGGGCTGTCCAGATAGTCCCGCCGGCCATTTCCCCCCCCCCCCCCTTATACACTTGGGTGCTTGGCCACTCAAGCGCCCAAGTGTAAAAGAGAAAAAAAAAACCCCAAACTCACCAGGCGGCTGGCGGGTCCTTGGCCGCCACCGCCGCTTTTGCCGCTGCTGTGGCCGTAGCTGCCGCTTCCACCGCTGCTGCTTCCGCCGCGGATGCCATTCCCACCGCCGCCGCTGCCGCCGCCGCCGCTGCCGCAGGGGTTGGGATGTGTAGACATCCCAACCCGCGGTAGAAAAATGTGACCCCTTTAAATCCAGGAGCGCTCCCGGATTTAAAGGGGCCGTGTGACCGCAGCCTTACTTAACGTAAGAGCCCCATAGAATAGACATCAGATGTTTGAGAGGCACAAGACATGAACACGTATTACATGTTTTTATTGGAAAATATGCAAATTTGCTTTTTATTAACATTAAATGAGACTGCCAAAAATAATAACAAAAGGGGTAAAAGTAAATATTGATAATGATATTTATTTGTCCAATGATATTTGTTTGCTCATGATATTTAGCTTCCCCAGCCGCCCTGCCGGGAACCGCATAATATGTGTGAAAGAGCCGCATGTGGCTCCTGAGTCACAGTTCGGCCACCCCTGATCTAAACAAAACAGGCCTGCTTTTCAGTTCCCCTCTGCTGTATTTGCTCATATACACACTGAATGAATTGACTTAGAACTTATATGATTCCATTAATCAAGTGACAAACCTATGACAGTGTAAGATGTTCAGGATAACAGACTATTACAAGAGGGAAAAAAATCTCCGGACTTTCTTTTTGCTCCTTTCAGGACAAACCTGGGGTTTGAATATTGGGGGGGGGGGGGGAGTAGCCATATTCGACTGTTACAGTGAATGAATCTACATCCTGTGTATGCATGCATCCGTTTGCAAATAACAGCCAGTTTGTGTTCACTTTGCAAATAAAGTTGGCAGCCAGTACCTGGATAAACATGTTCAGCTGTGCATGAGTTGAATGCAGCGTGAGAATTATTCAGTACATGGGTGAAGAAGAATCAAGTGTATATAGTACACAGACTGGGTAACACGAAGACGGTTTCGGAGGGTAGCCAGCCGTGTTGGTCTGCAGTAGGGCAGTTAGATTTGAGTCCAGTAGCACTGAGAGACCCACAAGAGTTTCGTGGTGTTATAATATAGAACGCTTCACAGATTTGTGTGTCATCCTTGTGCTCACTTTGACAGCAAGTATATGCAGGATCTTCTCAGTGTGGAACCAGTGGGCTTTCTGTGTTGGGATAATTAGGGAGGAAGCTGTCGCTCACTTTTCTTGGAAATGGCCTTATTTTAGAAGCATGGTGTGAAATTCTGTGGTGGCTTAAGTGCGACAAAAGCAACAGGTTCCCTCCTTTTGCTTTCGCCTGTGCTTTGAATCTGCCATGGGCTGGTGGTGTAATTAATTAGGCCGAGCACTCCTGCCCCTTTAACGGTTTCCCAGAGTCTGGAGTGACCACTGCTATCACCGAGTTGTGAGCACCTAATCCATTTCACACTTGCTTCAAGTCACAGGATGGATGTTAATTTGAGGGCTGGAACTTGCTGCTACAAAAGACTGTTTTCTTTTTTAAAGGGCTTTCCCTGTAATACTGCCTTCACACACACACACACACCCCAAAGGAACCCCTGTTGAACTGTTAATGGTTTGGCTGGCAACTGCTTGCCTATGATTTCCTGGTCTTCCAGACATCACACTCTTACTAAGAGCCCACCAACATGGCATTTACTAACCATGACGTTTCTGATATTTACAATCACTCTTTCGTGCCACTAGGGCAGGGGTGGGCAAACTGTGGCTCGGGAGCCGCATGCGGCTCTTTCACATGTATTATGTGGCTCCTGGCAGGGCGGCTGGGGAAGCTAAATATCATTAGCAAACAAGTATCGTTGGACAAATTAATATCACTATCAATATCTGCTTTTACCCCTTTTGTTATTATTTTGGCAGTCTCATTTAATGTTAATAAAAAGCAAATTTGCTTATTTTCCAATAAAAGCAGGTAATATTTGTTCACGTCTTGTGGCTATCAATCATCTGATGTTTATTCTATGCAGCTCTTACATTAAGCAAGTTTGGCCACCCCTGTTCTAGGTGGCTCTTACGCTGAGCAAGTTTGCCCACCCCTGCACTAGGGCAACGTGCAGATTTTTCATGCATTTGCTTGGCTCCACTCAGACAAGACCCCTGGAAATGGCGACCACACCTATCGGGAGCATCGCAGGTAGTGGGTGCTGCCCTGATCCGTTGTGATGTGTCTCCTCACCAGAGACTATAGAAAGGGAAGGGATTCAGGGTTGGTTTTGTTTTGTTTGGCGGAGCTGGGTTTAGAAGAAAGCACTTTGCACTGAGCTTAGGATTTATTTATTTTTGTCATCTAAACAATCTGCAGACCTGACCTGGATGGCCCGAACTAGCCCAATCTCATTAGATATCAGAAGCTAAGCAGGGTCAGTCCTGGTTTGTACTTGGATGGGAGACCCCAAGGAAGTCCAGAGTTGCTATGTAAAGGCAAGCAGTGGCAAACCACCTCATTGCCTTGGATTCCCCATGAAAGGTGGCCTGTGACTCGATGGCACTTTCCAGCATCAGGAAATTATCCACAAATGTCACTATCCTATTATCTTCAGAACAGCCCTGGGATGTTATCTCTCTGTCTCATCTATCTCAGGCCCTCCAGTGAGCTTCAGGAACTGGACAGTGGACTCCCCAGTCAAAACCCACCATTCTATCCACTACGTCACCCTGGCTTTTCCACACAAGGGCCAAAGCTGGCAAGCACGTTCAGTGAGCAGTTACCTAAAACACCATCCAATCAAGACAGAGGAGGGAGACAAACTGCACCTTATATTTGAGATCTCTGATTGGGCCTCCCAGTATGCAAATTTGCAAAGCAGCCACCATGGGGTCATGGTGCCAGAGTGGGGGTGCAGTCACACGGTCGTTTTGATCAGGTTTCGCTGCTGTTCCCTCTTGCATTTAAATTTGCTGATCAGATGGGCCGATCCGCCTTCCGTGCCGAAGCGGGCTCACTCCTGCAATGCTCCTGGTTCCCTAGCACGTTTGCCGACACTGGGAAAACCCAGTACTTTCCCAGAGTTTGTGGTTTAAATCTGGACAGACATCTCTTGCGTGGATTGCAGTTAGGGTCATCTGATAATTCTTCACGCAATATTTTTTTCTGAGCTTCCTCCTTTGAGTGCATGAGCAATCGTGTGCTGAACAAATTCAACATTTAAATGTGCAAGTGTTATTATTTATTTATTTATTTATTTGATTTCTAGGCCGCTCTCCCCACGATTGCAGTCAAGTGTTGGGAGGGAGGGAGGGAGCCCCTGGTGCCAGGGAGAGGTTGGTTTGGCAGAAGAACTGTTGTGCTCCAGGCAGCTGCCACCACCACCGCCTTCCCTGGTTTCCAGGAGGCCCTCGGTTAAGATGAGACCGGGGAGGGTCCCATTGTCTGGAGACAGACAGCAGGAGACGGTGGGGAAAGTGCCGGGGGGGGGGGGAGGTGGGCGGGCAGAGAAGGAAGGTTGGGTGAGTCCAGTGTGGGCAGTGATTCAGCCGTGTGCATGTGCACATGCGCAAAACAATAAAAAAAAATTCACATTGCGCCACCCAAACGGTTGTGCAGCTACCTAGATGCTGCTCAGAGCCTCATCGCACAATGCTTGCAGTTCAGGAAAGAATGTGTGATCATCCCAACCCGGAAAAAAAAAAATCCCGATTGTATTTATAGCAAGACCAAAATCGCAGTGACCACAGCCTGGGTTAGGGTTAGCCTGTCCCCCCAGGCTCTTTCCTCAGTAGGTGTCACCCCTCTTGAGAATCAGTGCCCCTCCTCTCCTTCTGCTCCAGTTCTGTGGGTCTGATCCAAACTGGCTGTAAGACGTCATCACAGATCCCCAGCCAAATGTGAGCCATGGTGCTATTTATTTAATTCATTTATTCCTCGCCTTTCTCCCCAGTGGGGACCCAAAGTGGCTTACATCACTCTCCTCTCCTCCATTTTCTCCTCACAGCAACCCTGTGAGGTAGGGTAGGCTGAGAGGGCGTGACTGGCCCAGGGTCTCCCAGCAAGCTTCCATGGCACAAGTGGAGGTTTGAACCTGGGTCTCCCAGATCCTAGTCCCGCACTCCTAACCACTACACCACACCAGCTCTCTTTATAGTCTTTATAGTATTTAGTCCATGGGCATAAGCACAGAAAAAAAATGGGCAGGGTCATTTCCCTTTTCTTAAATTATTTCACCCCTGTCGCTGTTCAAAATGACATTTGTGTATATTATTCTAGTGTACAGCCAAGCACATTGGACCCTAAGGAGGAACAATCTTGTGCAGGGGAAATACAGTTTTTATGTAGGTGGGCATGTGGGGTTTACTAAGGAATCGGCTTGTTCCTTAAAAATGCATTAGGAAGAAAGATGATTAAAAAGTGGAATATGAATGCCAGCCAGTGTTCCCCCTAAGCTGAGTTAGTTTGAGCTAGCTCACAGTTTTTTAGCCTCCGGCTCACACATTTTTGTCTTAGCTCAGGAAGGACGGCTCCAGAGCAAACTCACTTATGCAGCAGCCAAATTGCTCGCTCACAACTTTAAATGCCAGTAGCTCACAGAGTAGACTTTTTGCTCACAAGACTCCATAGCTTAGAGGGAGCATTGACAGCTGTGACTTTTTTCCTCCATTCTTCCCAGTCTGTCATTTTCTTCCCTGCCTGTTCTCTTTTGTATCTTTCCTTTCCCATAACTGTTCTTTCCTTTCATTCTTCCAGGTAGAAAAGGCATGGTTGCAAATTGGGGGAGAGGAGCTCGTGCACCAGAAAAAGGGGGGGGGGGGGAACAACAGCAACAAACCTGTGTGGTGTTTCCTTACCCCCTTTTTCAGTGTAGAGGAAAGTGGCAACTAAAGAGAAAATTTCCTAGGTGTAAGCACTAAGAAAATAGAGCAGGCATTAAATTTTATAGATGCAAATAAAAGTACTAACTGCAGAAACACTAATGGAATGGAATCAGCTGAAATATTGGGGGGGGGAAGCTGGTGCTGAGAAAACGCACAACAAAGTTCATTTCGTACAACAAACAAAATCAGAGGGAATAGTTTGAGGTTAGGTGTATTTATAAAATCTTAAGACCTAACTTCAGTCTCTTAGTGCCATTTGGTTAGCGGGTACTCCGAGTTGCTGGAATTTGTATCACATCCTCCTTAGAGTGCCCTGACCTGGATTGCCCAGGCTAGCCTTATCTTGTCAGATCTCATAAGTTTAGCTGGGTCAGTCCTCCTGGTTAATACTCAGATGGGAGACCATGAAGGCAGTCCAGGGTCACTATGGAGAGGCAGGCAGTGGCACTCCACCTCTGTTTGTCTCTTGCCTTGAAAACCCTGTGGGGTCACCATAAGTCAGCTGTGACTCAATGGCATTTTAGATGCGCACACCTGCGTAGGGCTGAAACTGAGAGTTTTGGTAGCCTTGTGCTGGTCCAGAGAGAGGAGGAATGCATAGGATCGAACAGGAAGCTTCTAAAAATGGGAGTATTTTGCTTTAAGGCGAATATCTGAAGTTGAGTTATACAGGGTCGCAGATGATTGGTCCATCTTGTCAACACTCCGCAGGATCTGGGGCTGAGAGAGGTCCCTCTAGGTGAGATGTTTTATCTGAAGGAAAAGGACTGAACTTGGGTCCTTCTGGGTGCAAACTATGTGCTTTGCCTTTGAGGACTGTTGGAGTAACCTTGCCCAAATGTCTACAGTTTCTGTAAAGTATCAGAAATTGTCAGACCTCGGGGCTGAGCACACACACACCCCGGCCCCCAATCTGGAGCCGGGGTTTGCACCCGTTGCAGGGACCTCGCTCACCGTGATGACAGGAATCTCCACCTCCGTGAGTGGCCAAGTGTAGTGGTTCTCTGGGGGTCCTCACTCAGTTCAAATCAAAGCTCATCCATGACCTCCCTGGACAGCCTTAAGCAACCTGCCATTTTTGAGCTTCTTAACTGCCATACAAGGATAGCATGAAATATGAAGTTTGCTTTTGTTTGCAATTGGTTCACATTCTCGTTTGTATGGTCTTATATAGAGGCCACCAAAGGCTCAGAGGTCAAGACACTGAGCTGCAGACCGGAAGGTCGGTAGTTCGGCAGTTCAAGACCTGAGTGCCACATGATGGAGTGAGCTCCTGTCTCTGGCCCCAGCTCCTGCCAACCTAGTAGTTCGAAAGCAAGAAATTGCAAGTAGATAAACAGTCTTCGGTGGGAAGGTAATCGGGTTCCGTGCACCTTCACGTCAAGTCATGCTGGCCACATGACCACAGAAATGTCTTTGGACAGTGCTGGCTCTTCGGCTTGGAAACGGGGATGAGCACTGCTCCCTAAAGTTGGATTTGACTGGCTTTCGAGCAAGGGAAACCTTTACCTTTACTATATAGAGGCAGGTAATGGCAGACCACTTCTGAATGCGTCTTGCCTTGAAAACCCTAAGTCAGCTGTGACTTGATGGCACTTCCCACCACCGTATTTTTTTCATATTTCTGTCTGCCCATTTTGAGTCTCCACTTTTCATTGTTGGTTTGTGGAGTTCTTGTTGCATGTACATGTGGCATGGTTTTTAAGGAGTGATTTACACAGCATTTATAGGTACAATGTATATCATTTCATGCATATGATAATGTGTCATGCTGATTTGATGCACAACCAATGTTAAGGCGTGCATTTAACAGGAGAAGTTCGACGTGAGGAAATGGAAAATGGCATGGAAATTATGAATCACAGATTTCAGTTTGCACAAGGGAGATGCGAAATAGAAACAGATTTATTTCCAGGTTAAAAAATAAACAGGGACGAGAAATTTGAAATGAGTTCTAATTTGTGTCCTGCCTTTCTTCATTGGAATTTAAAGTGGCATATGTACAGTTCCCAGGCTATCTCCCTAGACACTGATCAGGGCCAGTCATGCTTCTTGTTAACAAATTGCCCTCTTAGTGATACCTTCAGACCCACCTGAATTCTCGTATATACACACAGGACTCTGGGAAGGGTCAGCCTCTCTGCGCTGTGCTTTGCCGATGCTAGAATACACTGTTTAGCCTGCTTCTGAGGGTCTAGTCCAGTGTTCTCTCTAAGGCCGAGGACAGATTGGCAGAGAGGCCGTTCAGACGGCCGCATCTGCCCCCAGGAGGTGGCCTGGACGCATCGCGTCCAGCGCCGCGCTCCTCCTGCACCAGCCGAGCACCACTTCAAACTGGTGCTCGGCTGCTGTGGCGCACTGCGCAAGCGCGTTCCACCCGCCGGAGCGGGTGTGAATGCGTGCGGGCAGGGGCAGCCGCGCAGCGTCCACCCGCCGCTGCAGGAAGCCGCCCGCAGTCTGAACGCTGCGGGCGGCTTCCTACCAGTGGCGTGCGAACGCTGCGCTGCGGGGGAAATTCCCCCTGCCCCAGTCTGCCGCGCCGCGGAGGCGCAGCAGACTGGCAGTCTGTCTTCAGCCTAAGCTGAGTTAGTGTGAGCTTGCTCAGTTTTTTAGCCTCCAGCTCACAGATTTTTTTTCTTAGCTCATGAAGGACGGTTCCAGAGCAAACTAATTTATGCAATTGCCAAATCACACACTCACAACTTTAATGCCAGTAGCTCACAAAGTAGAATTTTTGCTCACAAGCCTCCACATCTTAGAGGGAGCATTAATCTAGACTATAAAGTGAGTGAATGCCAGGGCCACCCTATAGAACAGGGCCTGCGAGCACCTTTGGAATTCTGGTTGCTACAAAATGGCTGTTGCAGGAGGCGGAGCCAGCCACAAAATGGGTGCCATAACTTACCTTCAGTCACATGCTGAAGTTTCTTGTGCTGTGGTGTCTGCTGAAGTCACGTGCTGAAGTTTCTTGTGCTGTGGTGTCTGCTGAAGCCAAAGCAATGTTTTTAGAAATTTGCACAGCCAATTAAATCCTTAATGGTCAATCATCAGCCTGTGGGGCAAGAGTCCCACCTGGCCAGGCTCACTTTAAAAAAAACACTTGGCAGGTGCCAGGAGAGGGGACCACGGGTGCTGCACTGGGTGCTGTAGAACCTTTGTCACACAGAACCTGAGACATGGTATGGCTCAGAGCAGCAGTTCCCAAACTTATTTGGCCTACCGCCCCCTTTTCAGAAAAAAAATTACTCAGCGCCTCCCTGGAAATCTACCTTCAAGAAGTGGACAAAAAGATGCAGGTAGAGTCCACCACGATCCACGCAGCCAGGCAGGCCAAGGCAGGCACAGAGCAGAAGCAGCTGAAGGCCTGAAGTCAGAGGCCAGCAGCAGCCACCGCCCACCGTGCAAGAGCCCAGCAGCAACACCAGCCTTACAAGGGTGCACGGCTGTGATTGGCTGTGGGGACCACTCTCCACCTCCCTCCCTGATCCCAGGGAAGACCAGGAGATGGCAGGAAAAAGTGGCTATAGATAGGTTCTGGACTTTTACTTCTGTATGCTTCCACTGCCCCCTAATTTTTATTCAACGCCCCCCAATTGTACCCAAGGCTCCTATTGCCCACCTGGATCGTTCCAGCGCCCCCCAGGGGGTGGTATTGCCCACTTTGGGAACCAGTGGCTCAGAAGGTCATATGAGATATTGTTTTGAAGGCATCTGAAAGTAACACGTCGGGAAGAATTCTTGGTAGCTGCTGCCAAATGTCCTCAAATCCCAGTGTGAAGTAAGAAACTGGCTCTTCGTGCCCATAAGTCTTCTTCATGTTGCAGAAGACTTAATGGGACAACCAGAGTTTGTCTCTCCTGGCCAGCATGGAACAAGAGCCGCCTTCATCCTCCATATGACACAGAAAACTCGGGGTGCAGGAGGATTGGGGTGCATGTCACCAGGCAGTTATTCACTGATGAGGACCACGTTGGGGAAGGTCCTGCCTACCCGATTTCACCTAGGGATGCTTCCACAAATCTCCTCATCCAAATTTCTTCCTGGATTTTGGAGTTTTGAGTTACCTAGTCTTGTTTTCAAAGCACATCTTTTAGAATGTTTGTGCAGAACACAAATGTAGGTGGAGTTGGTTGCAGCTTTTCAGTTTCTGCAGATTTTCCACTGCTTCTCCCACACCCACACCCACACACACACCCACACACCCACACACACACACACCAGTGCTAGCAGTAGGCATTGGTCAAAAATGTCTTGATGTATAGCTGGGTCAAGATTCTTTTCTTCCCCCGGAGCATGTGTATGGATCAGTAAAATCCTGTCCCCAAGAAAAAACTGAGATTTGTGTTTTTTGGAGTAGTGTATCAGTGTGCCTTGTGTAGAAATGAACTGAAGGAAGCGAAAGCTACAGCGTACTTTACACAGTAGGATTCCAGAATTAATTTTAGAAATGTCCCTATTTAAAGCAGAATTGATGAATGAAACTCAGCATGGAGAGAAATTTGAGGAGAAAAAGGGACTGCATGGGGAAATCCACTCATCTGTAGTTCTGCCTAGTCCAGAATATAAGTTTTTTGCAAAATGGCCATTCTATGGCACCTAGAGACCTCGAGCTTGCCACCTCTTTGTCTCTCTTACTGGGCAAGGGAAACTGCTGCTCTGTGTCCAAATTGGAACTTGAGACAGCTTCACACAGCCACTTCTGAAACCTTTTCGGGATCATGCTGCGCTGTGCTTGGGAGACCTGTTGGAACAGCGACATGGCAGGGAGGCTCACCGCATGTCAATTAAGAAGAACTTCACCATGCATGTCACAGATAAGCTCCCGATATTCCCAATGTGTTAGCTGCTTGCCTGAAGTGGGGACAAAACGAAACAAACTTCTTCAGACAAGACTCAGAATTTCTGCTCAATATTTGTCATTTGAAATATGTATTTCTGTGTGGAGTTTTATTGCGTTCTGCACAGCACAGGGCAGAGTCTCTTGGAAAAATAGGTTTGATGTGGGAAGACCTTAGACAGGTCGCAAAACCAATCCCTGTTTTTCAAGCCATCCAAAAGTAACAGGGCAATATCTTCATTGAGACTAGGCTAAAAAGCCACCGAATGCGAAAAAGCATTTTTGGGCTCCTCAAAAATCGATATCAGACAGCAGCAAAGAATCAGAAGTGAAAAGGATGATGCTGGGTGTGATGAGAAAGCCCCAGTTTGCTGCTTGTAATAATTTAAAAATGCAGTGGGGGATGCTTTGTGCAAACTTAATTAGGTGAAGCCATGTTTGGTAGAAAAATCTCAGGTCGCCCAAAGACAGTAGAGGCAGAGAAGCGTAGCTTGTCTTCCTGTGGAAATATAAAAGCCGGCTGTAATTTAAATCTTCCTCTAGTACCACTCAACATTCACAGTCCCCATGTGGGGCAGAAAACAGAGGTCACTTGGGCGTTGTTTCCAGGGTGCCAACACAACTCCATAGTGTTGCTTATTTTTAAAGACATTTCTGGTATTTAAATACCAGAAGAGAGAGAGACCTCAATCCAGAGAACAATTTCCTCCCCTTTTACATTAATTTATGTTGGTTTCATTTTGCCCTGCTTTCCCCTTCCTAAATCCTAGTTTAACTAGGAGAGTTTCTAAAGCGAATTCCAGAACTGGAACACAAGCAATGTGCTGCCGCTTTCAGTTCCTCCTTGAAATGCACAGGTCCTTTGATAAAGCTCTGCAAAGAAGCATGGACGTATCATTATACCAAAATTCTTTTAGTGCAGTGTTTTACTAATATACACTTGAGCAGCAATATCATGTACTTTGGTAAAACACTGCACAAAAAGGATCGCCATACATCTGTACATCCAATCATATACACGCTGCTTTTGGGGGGGGGGGCAGGACTTTATCAATATATACTACAGACATTCAAGCATTCTCCAGTTCGGCTCATGTCCTACTCACCCACTGAGAGGAGTGCCACTGTTTGGCAGGCAATCCAGATTACTTGCAAGCAGCTTTGGCCTATTCGTGGGTTACTTTCCATGCATATGGACCATCATGCACAGTACATGTTAACCTCCCCTCAACTGTCCCTAAGGTTGCCAGCCTCCAGGTGGAGCCTGGAGATCTCTGGAAATTAGAACTGATCTCTAGGTAACAAAGATCAGTTCCCCTTGAAAAAATGGCTGCTTTGGAGGGTGAACTCTATGGCATTATACTGCACTGAGGTCCTCCCCCCTCCCCCAACTCCTCCCTCCCTAGGCTCTACCCCCCCAAATCTCCAGGTATTTCCCAACCCATAGTTGGCAACCCTACCTGACCCTGCTGTCTCATTGCCCTTCACTGCCGATTGCTTAAATGAAGAAAAGCAGTTGCCTATATCTAATCTGTCAGGGACTGGCTGGGTCCCCCTGGGTTATGGCACCTGATCCCCTGCTTAGAACCTCTGTACAACACCCACCCGGTGGGTCCTCAAGGTTAGATGCACGCAAGAAAACCAGATCTTGTAAAAACGTGTAAAGGTTCATTAAATCATTAAAATAATTCACTATGCAGTACAGTCTCTGTAGCTTAGCAATAAGAAAATAAAGAAGCTAACTTTTCTATCTAATACCTGGATTCATCTAGTATTAGATGGCAGATCTCTTGCAGCATAAAATCCAAGCAGTGGCATGAAAGCATTCTATACGTTATAGTCCATCATAATGAAGCATAACATATTTAAATATGTTAGCACGACTCTCTCTGGTCTGCACCCTTATTATAGCTTTCTGCCCTATGGCATCAGGTGGTCCCTTGGTCCAATCAGTACTGTTCTTCTCAGGAACTTTCCAGAGGATGTTGGCAACTGCCCCTAATTCCCCCCTCCCATCCGGTTATACAACTGAGCACAGGTTCTCACAGTTAGGCCCAATTACTACATTTCTGTCTCCAGCCTTGAAAGAGATAAGGATGGTAGTTGCAGAAATGAACACCTGCAAGCAGAACTAGGCCTTCCAATATTCATGTTAACTGTTGAGGGAAATTAGGGTACTTTGCCTCACATCATCCATGTGTAATTTTTTTGGTGTCTTACTGTTTGCATCTGTTGTACACACATCAACAGTTGCCAGTAGGGTTGCCAGAACCCCAGGTGGAGACGAGGGTCCCCTGCTGCCAGGTCCTACCCCCAGCCACCAATCAGTGGGCTGGTGGAGGGAGGAGTCTACCAGGAGAAGGCCTAGGCCTCGTGGCTGGTGTCTCACAGGAAGTGACATCATCATGCCAGCAACGTACAGGTAGCACTCTGGTATTTTGGCAAGTACTCTATGATAGAAGCTGGCTTTACCATTGAGTTTTTGCCCAAATGCCACAGCGTCACCTGGACGTTGCTGGTGTGATGATGTCACTTCTGGTGTGACACTGGTGACAACAACAACAACAAACCTTTATTGGCATTATACATTAAGAAGAATACAAGGCATATGAAGTACTCAATACAGTTAACATAAATCTCGCTTTTTAGAAGCCAGATACAAAAAAATAGTTGCCACTATTTCAACAGTTACAGCATTTTTGAGGACACTGGTGACAAGGTCTAGGCCTTTCTCTTCCTCCTCGTAAGTCTCCCCCATCCCCTGCCAGGAGGGACCTGGCAACCCTACCTACCAGTCTGGATTTTCAGCAGTGTTTGTGTGTGTGTGTGTGTGTGTGCGCGCGCGCGTGCGCGTGCATGCTTTGCACAGTCCATAAGAGTTTTCCATCTCCCACTGGTGTTATTTGATTATATGATCAAACCATGACCCTGCAGGGAAACAGACTTTACCTCCCATGCAGTCACAAAAACAGGCATAAGGCAGTTGGACATGAAACTGTACCCCTGTAGCTGCTGCGCAGCCACAAATCTACTCACCATGGGGCCTGTGTCTGGCAGCAAAGGCAAGAGGAGCCAGTCTGAGGCTCAGCTCACAGGGGATCACGACTGGTTCACATGTCCATCCAAAGCGGTAGGCTGTGGCTCATGAAAACTCATGTTGAAATAAGGTGCCATTGTTTTATTAAATGGGTTGTATGTGTGTGTGCATACATACTTCTATCTATCTATCTATCTATCTATCTATCTATCTATCTATCTATCTATCTATCTTAGGGTTGCCAGGTCTGGGTTGGAAAATACCTGGGGACTTTGGGGGTGGAGCCAGCAGAGGGTGGAGTTTGGGGAGGGGAGGGGCCTCAGCAGGGTACAATGCCATAGAGTCCACCCTTCAAAGCAGCCATTTTCTCCAGGGGAGCTGATCTCTGTCAGCTGGAGATCAGTTGTAAAAACGGGAGATCCCCAGGCCCCACCTGGAGGCTGGCAGCCCTAATCTATCTATCTATCTATCTATCTATCTATCTATCTATCTATCTATCTATCTATCTATCTATCTATTATTGCATTTATGTGTGTGCATGCGTGTATGTGTGCCCCCATTCCTGGGAGTCATGGCAACCTCTGGTGACTCCTGCTGGGGCATGGAAGGCATTCTGAGAAGTGGCTTGATAGTCTATCACTGGCCTCCCGGCCCTGGTATTCTTTGGAGGTCTCCCATCCAACCACTTGCCAGGGTTGGCCTGGTTTAGCGTCCAAGATCTGATGAGATTGGGCTTACCTGGAATATCTAGGTCAGGGTTTAAATGGTGTATTTTTGTGCCAAACATGTTTGCCACAGTGTTCACAGCATGCCTAACGTGTACATGTTTTATTTATTTATGTTATTTGCAGTCTGCCTTTGTCACAGATTCTCAAGGTGGATTACACACGGTGAGCCAGCACAATCACAAAAAATGGGACATTCAACAACAAATGCATTAGGTGAACCAGTAACCTCAGGGAGAAAAGAAAGACGTGAATGAGTGGAAGAAATTGAAAGATCTGGTGAACTGCACAGTGCTTTGTCCAAAAACTAAAAATAAAACATGCCAATATCAAATTCCTAAAGCATCAGTACTGGTTCAAGGCAATTCAAAATCCCCAAATCTAGAGATGATATCAGAGTACTCCTAGCATTCCATGAAAATTTTGGAAATAAGTAAGTGGCACAATAGAGGAATCCTTATCTATTGGTTCCATTGCGGGATTGAGGCCAGGTAATTAGAAACTCCCAAATCCATGGAGCAATGGAGATGAGGAATTCAGAATTTATTTTGATGGCAAGGAGGGTCGTGATATACATTAAATAAAAAAATAAGACAGACAAAAGACTTCTCTGGTGGATTATGCTGTACCAGTGGCTTATTCTGTGACTCTACCCCATTTGGAGAGAAATTTAAGACTTTGTTTAGTGTGTCCAGCCAGATCTAGGGAGGGTTTAAAAATAACCATGCTTGCATGCAAATGTATCTGAAGGGGGAATAGTTGATTTTGAAAAGCTAGGAGTTTATGCCCTTTTAAAAGTATTTTCTGAACACCTGATTCTGTTTGAAAGAGGGCATGCAGATAATGATGGCTTGTGGTTTGGCCGGGAGCACTTTGCATCGAGAGATTCCATTTTCACACACTCAGCTTTTCAAACCATTCTTCTGGGGCTGGAATGTTCTAAGTTCAGTCTTTTAGTGCATTTTGCACAAAGCCATGTTAATGAATTCTGAGCCTGAAGAAAATGTGTCCTCTTCCTTCCCACAGCTGGAAAAAAATGTGTTTTTCCACTTCAGTATCCTAATAAAGAAACCGCTAAGGTCTGAAATTTGAACCTTGCCCTAAATGAACTTCACATTTTTTCTAACCGACCCTACTTACCTGGAATTTTCTGTTCTCCGCTCCATGACCCAGGTAAATATTTGGTGTAGTGGTTAGGAGCGCGGACTCCAATCTGGGAGCACTGAGTTTGATTCCTCACTCCTCCACATACAGCTGCTGGTGTGACCTTGGGTCAGTCACATGTTCTCTCAGAGCTGTTCTCTCAGGAACAGTCCTTGAAAGAACTCTCTCAGCCCCACCTACCTCACAGGGTTTCTGTTGTGGGGATGGGAAGGGAAAGGAGATTTCAAGCCACTCTGAGACTCCTTCGGGTAGTGGAGGGCGGGGTATAAAGCCAATCTCTTCCTCCTCCTCCTCTTCTAAATCGCTGTCTTTGTTGTGTCCTGATATTCACCTTTCCAGGATTTCTTGTTAATGTGAGTGCTACAGTTGTCATTCTCCAGGGATCAGTTCTTTTCCCAAGGTCTCTTGAACTTAAACCTCTGGGTGGATGTGTCAAATCTCTAGTGCACATCCACCTCAAAGTGTGCCCGTGGATGCTAAGGGCACCATAGAGTGGTCAGCCTGCCATTTCACAGGTTGTAGCTGCTGAGATGCATTTTGGTGTTTTTTCAGGTTTATCTCTAACCTATAGAATGGGTTCAGGTGAGTAGCCATGTTGGCCGGAAGCAGCAGAGCAAAATTTGAGTCCAGTGGCACCTTTAAGACCAGCAAAGGTTTATTCAAGGTATGAGCTTTCGTGGGCATGCACAGAGGTATCTGATGAAGTGTGCCTGCACATGAAAGCTTATACCCAGAATTAAACTTTCTCAGTCTTAAAGGTGCCCCTGGACTCAGACTTTGTTCTACAGAATGAGGAAGAACCAACACGAGATGGACCGACTCCATCAAGGAAGCCACAAAGGCCCTCAGTTTGCAAGACCTGAGCAAGGCTGTTGACAATAGACCGTTATGGAGGTCATTAATTCATAGGGTTGCCATACGTTGGAAGTGACTTGATGGCACCTAAAACACACTCGCGCACCCACACATACACACACACAAAGAATAGATGCCTTCTTGGCTTTGAAATGATTGAAGAATGGCTTATTGTAAAGGAATACTACAGATGACATAGTCTTCAGCAATGTGCTAAGGGCGGGGGGACACAGAACATGGATGGTGGTCCCTGGTGTGACACTTGTGTTACTACAAGTGTTACATGCAGTATGTATGCCCTCCTGGACCCTCTGGGAGTGGCTGAGAGCTCAGAATGTTCAGATGAATGGCAGTTTGGTGTACTGGCTAGAGCGTGGACTCCCAGAATTTCAACTGATCTCCAGATAATGGAGATTTGTTCACTTGGAGAACATGGCTGCTTTGGAGGGTAGATTTCTCCAAAAATTATACCCTGCAGAGGTCCCTCTCCTCACCAAACCCTGCTCTTCCCAGGCTCCACTCCCAAATCCTCCAGGTATTTCCCAGTCAGAAGCTGGCAACCCTACACAGCATGTCCCTCTTCACAGCCATGTAGTAACTTGTTCATGAAGCGTGTGCATGAACTCATGGGGGGGGGGGAATAAAGATTGCATCTGGTGGCTCTGCCATTGACCGTGATACACAAAGGCCTTTGCATATCCACCTTTTAGGGTTGTCAACTCCATCTTGGGGAGTTCCTGGAAATTTGGAAGCAGTGCCTGGGAAAGTTCAGTGGGGATGCAGTGCCATAGAGTCCATCCTCCAAAGTGGATATTTCTTCTGTGGGGTATTGATCTCTGTTTTCTGGAGATCCAGGGCTATTTTGGGGCAGGAGCGCACAGGAACGGAGTTCCGGCTGGCTTCCGAGTTGGCCACGCCTACAGCTCCCCCCCCCTCAGGTTCCCTAGGCACCTTGCAAGCCACAGGGCGCCTGGGGAAGCCATGCTGATCCAGGGTGGGAAGGCAGTTTAAAGTGCCTCCCCTCTTTGGGTTCCGCAGGTGCCCCGCAGCTGCGGGGTGCCTGGGGAAGCCGATCCAGGGAGGAAGCTGCGTTGTCGAGGGTGTGGCCTAATATGCTAATGAGTTTCTGCTGTTGGGTGTGGCCTATTATGCTAATGAGTTCCTGCTGGGCTGTGGAGATCAATGATAGTTATGGAAGGATCCCTGGCCCCACCTAGCTGTTGGTAACTTTAACACCATTGTACGTGTAGATTCCTATGAATGGTTTGTTTTAATGCAGTTTTAAAGGAAATATGTTTGAGTCATGATATGAAACAGGTCCTTCATGACTCAGGCAAAGCTCAGCATGAGAGAAGTTGGTATCCTGCATTGTGCAACTCACTCCGCCAAGCTGGACTGGTTGCCTCATTTATTTATATTGATATTCTCTGATCTATGCAAGTTCGCAGATGCAAGGAATTAAAACTGCAGATATGGAAACCGGATGGAGTAAATGAGGGGACTTGTTTAACAAATGATGGTACTGAGCTTGCCTTAAAGATCACACCTTCCTTCTTAACCGCATCAGCCAAGAAATCTTGAAATGTTTGTTTTCCCTGTACCTTAGGTGTCAGGAGAGACATTAGATCATAGATCTGTCAAAACACTATGGTGGTAATTACTGGCTTCAGGAATTGGGAGAGGGGGGTCTTTGATGGGACTCTCCATGGCGGCCTTTTTACAAGATTGATGTTGTGGTCCGTGTCTTTGATTGCACAGGGAAGCTTTTCATGTTCTGTAGGAAACAAATGAAAAGAGGTTAGACTACAAAAAAACCCCACTTTGGTTTCAGACAGATGTTCCCCAAAGCTTCCTGTGGCAGATCACACACCACTCTGAATTAATTCATGAGCCTCTGAGTATCCGGGTCTGTTCTAAGGCAGCTGGAGATCCTCAGGGAGGGTCTGTGTGCTTAATGTTACCGACAGCTCAGTGAAAACCATAGCACAACCCTTTGTCCAGTGACATGTTTGTTTTTCCCCTTAGTAAAAGTTTTCCAAACCTTCTGGCCTGGTGTGTTGTATTTAGAGCAAAAAATGGATTTTGCACATTCCTTGTCTTTGTTTTATAAGCTTGCTCTGACCTGTGTCATGCTTTAACAAGGAGGATTTCGAAAAAAATTAATTCTGGAATTGGAGCATGTATAATAGGCTGTACCCTTTTGGTTCCTTCAGCTGATTTGCAAATCCTCTTCATATTATGCATGCTCATGGGTACATACTGATAGGCTGCATACAGTAATACATATGATTGCATCAAGATCCTTTTTTCCTGCAGTTTTGGTGGTATAGAATCAGAGAATCACAGAGTTGGAAGGGGCCATACAGGCCATCTAGTCCAACCTCAAAAAAAATAAAATAATAACAATAAGAAGAAGAAGAAGAAAAAGAAGAAGAAGAAGAAGAGATTGGATTTATACCCTGCCCTTCACTACCCAAAGAAGTCTCAGAGCAGCTTACAAATCTCCTTTCCCTTCCCTTCCCTTCCCCTCCCCTCCCCACAACAGACACCCTGTGAGGTAGGTGGGGCTGAGAGAGCTCTTTCCCAAGAATTGCCCTTAAGAGAACTGCACTGAAAGAATTTATGACTGACCCAAACTGCATGTGGAGGAGTGGGGAATCAAACCTGGTTCTCCCAGATTAGAGTCTGCGCTCTTAACCACTACACCAAACTGGCTCACAGTAGAATGGGGACTTCCTAATGTTTAAGTTTCACTTTGGAAACAAGACCAGATAATTGGAAATAACAGAAAAATTATTTGGAGATAAGACCAGAAAAATGCATACTGGGGACAAATTTGGAAACATCCCTAGTTTTATTGTAATATTCAAAATGAACCTACGAATTGGTGGTGGTGGTTTGAGTGGGGGAAGCTGTTGCTTTAACACTGCAAAACAATAGATAATTTTTCAGAGTATCCGATAGCCCTGGCTCAAATTTGCTGGTGGCTTCCCTCTCTACTTGTTTCCAATGTTGTTCCAGTTTCCTAACTTAAAATAATCCAGCCCTTTGGTTTCTGGAATCTGTCTTGACTAATGATTTCTCCCACGGAAAGAGAGGAGGCTGAGTGGTCCGCCGCACAATGCGCTTGAAGATATACTTCCTCCTGGCGAGTGCAGAGCAGCTTTGTGGTTTATCAAACTAGCATCCCTGGCTTTCCATATCTTCAGCTCCATGTGAGTCATTTTGAGCAACTCAAATATATCTCCCTTGGAGGTGAAGAAGAAGAAGAAAAAGAAGAAGAAGAAGGTAAATGCAATTAAATGAAGAAGATACCAGTGAGCCTGTGCTGTGAGTTTGTGTGACCATTTGGGGGATGCCCTTCCCTCTAATAGCAGCCACAGGTGAATCCAGGAGAAGGGGGCAGGAGTGACAACAACAACATTACCTGCTGGAGCCCAAGTTAGTTCTTCATGGGGCACAAAAAGCTTCTGGACAAGGCTGGAAAACTGGGGGGGAGGAAGCTGATGCATTGGGGGATGAGTGGTGGAGACAAAGGTGGCCAGACCATTGGAAGCTTGGTGAGAACATAAGCAGCTGTGTTGAACAAAAAATCGGTCTATATGGAGACTTAGATTATAGACCACTATATGCAGAATTTCATGCACAACCTGAGCTGTGTTTAGAAAGGTGAGGGTTTGGGTTTTTTTTTAAACTGCAGTCAATCACCGGGTAGAATTGGCAAGCCTATTAAGGTCAAATCTACATCTGACTTTCCCACTGGAATCATTCTAGTTTCAAAAAAAACCCCAAACCCTGTCTATACCTGTTTCTAGTTTCAAACCATACTTGTTCTAGTTTTAAAATTACTGTCTACATCCGTTAATTGCCCTCCTGTGGTCAAGCTAGCATTATACTGCTTTAAACAGATCCTGCTCTTCAGACCCGGGGGGGGGGGGGAAGCAAAATTTGAAACCAGTATGAAATGAGTGTAGGAAAAGACAGCAGTCAAACTACTTCAGAGAGGAGGTGTAGATTTGAGACTGGAAAAACAGCTTGCCCATTTCTCTGATCAGCTGCAGCAACAGCTTTAGAACAATCAGCCAGCTGGTTCCCTTCAGCCCACTCACATTGCCATTCAGACTGTGGCCCACTCCTGCCCTCCAACATTTCAGGCTTGAAAATAGGGGCATTTTTATCCCCCCCCCTTCAAAGAGCATGACCCGGGTAATTTATGTAGTTCTCCTTTCTGCTCCTCTCAACAACTATGTGAGGTAGGTTAGACAGGGAGCAACTGGCACAAAGTTACTCAGGGGAACAGAATGAAGCCTGGTTAGGGCTGCCAGGTCATTCCTGGCAACCGACAGGGGAAGTGGGGGGTTCTTACCTGGAGAAAAAGGAAGGCCCAGGCCTCGTTGCCAGCATCACACTGGAAGTGATGTCATCACACCAGTAACATCCTGACAACACTCTGGTATTTGGGCAAAAACCCTATGGTAGAATCTAGCTGGTTTTACAATAGAGTATTTGCCCAAATACCAAAGCATCACCTGGATGTCACTGGTGTGATGATATCACTTCCTGTGCAATACAGACAACAAGGCCTGGGCCTTTCTCTTTCTCCAGGTAAGTCCCTCTGCCTTCCAGCTGATCAGTGGATGGGGGGCAAGGCCTGTTGGCAAGGGCGTTGTTGCGTTTGTGTTAATAACTATGGTTTATCTATGAAAGAGCTCTGGTATCCTAATGCTCCACTTCTCATTGGCTGACTAATAAAGACTCCCATTGGTCCTGAAGCCAATCTAGGTACCCAATCGCAGAGCCCTGCTTGGGTCCAATAATATCGCTTGTATATAGTTACATTGTTGAAAGTTATTTACTGGAATTGTATAAATTAGAGTGCCGCTCTCATAGAGCTGTCTTAGAGCTGAACGATGTTATGAATAAAAGCCTGTTTGTTGGATTCATCACCTCCTGACTCAATACTTAATAGGTGTAGACTTTCCAATTTCCTGGGGGCGGGGCTGGGGCTGGGCCAGAGACGTCACAGGCCATTGTCTCCCAGGGAGGCTCAGCACTTCCTGGAAAAGTTTTTTGGGGGGGGCTCCAGCTCCCCAGACCCCCTGAAGTTGATGCCTATGCCTGTTGGTGGGGGTGTCTGGCAACCCTAGACCTGAGTCTGCCCAGCCTTAGTCCAGCTTGTTAACCTCTATACCGCACTGCCTGTCATACTCATAACCACTCTGTTTTCACTGCAAGCATTACTGCCAGAGCCTCAGTTCTACCCCACCATCATTACACATTGCTGAAAGTTTTACTCTGCCTCTGTATGCTGCATTCAGGCATTCTTTAATGGCATGTCTTTATTGACTCAAGCCATGATACATATTATTTTGCTAAAGGTGCATTAGAAATATAAATACTTGACTTTCTTCTGTGGAATTTAAGGGGGGCATAATTAAGGTTCCTTGGTAGTTTCCTCTCCAGACACTGGGGTGGATCCTACAACTCCACTGAGCAAAGTTTGAAGCTTTCTTCTAGTCTAATCTTTCTTCCACCAGTTTAAGTGGTCCTGCATCAAGCCTTTCACCAGCAGAAGGGCCACTTAAGTTGAAAGAAGGCTTTTAAGCTGGAGGAAAGCTCCTTGGAGGATGGCTGGATCCATCCCACCAACCAGACCCTGATGTGCTTAGTTTCAGGGAAGATGTACCCCTGAACTGTGCTCTAGACTCTACATTCCACAGCAGTTACAAAACATTAAAAAGTCAGGCTGTGTAATTTCAGGTCTCTTGGGGTCTTTAACACAGTACAGAGTACTAATGTTTGTTGGGAGAGGAGATGAGGATTTTGAACTACACATTTAATGGGAGCTTTGCACCTCCCAAACTCATGCAAGCTCCTTTCTCCTTGCAGTTGGGGCACGCATGCAGAAGCAGCTGCATCCTTCCCTTTGTTCATGGAGCTGCTGTTGACCCCATTTGAGAAATCAGGTTACTTACATAGTTCCATGTAAGTTTTGTAACAGAGCCAATGAGGCTTCATGGGGAGTTTTAAGAAGGAGAAAACAGCACAGAGGGGAAGGCAATCTCTACTTCTCTTTGTGTGTCCAAAAGGAGAAAAGGGCTCCTGAGAGTCTGGAAGGCATAAAACTTCCCTTGAAGGTATGATTTGGTTTAAAATACAGCTTTATTAGATGGTTAGTACCTATTTTGCTATTATATTCATTAAAACCAAAATATTCCAAGTCCTTGTGTCATTGCCCAAGAAATGTGGAGACTTTTTAAAGAGGCCCTTCATATTCAAGTGCAGAAGAAATACTTGCCCACCCCTCAGTCAAAGACTTAACTCGATCTTAAAGAATTCCAGCATCTGACAAAACCAGAAGGCAAAAGTAAAAATTTTCTGTGGGCAGGGATTGGAAAGAAAGGAACTGGACCTGATAATAAGACTGTTGAAGCATATGCTCCTGTGGTCTAGATCAGGGGTTGACGACTTGTCTATTTTAAATCAATGTTATTTGACCCCTGGAAGGCCAACCACATTCTAACGGAGATGTATCTACCATGAGAAAAAGTGGTTTCCAAAATGTGTGTGTGACCAACCAATAGGGTTGCTAGGTCCTACCTGGCTGCCTGGGGGGGGGGGGGGGATCCAGGGTCCATCCTGGGATCTTCTATTGTTTGAGCCCAATTTTACCATGGAGTTTTGCCCAAAAACTAGAGCGTCACCCCCTGATGTCAGCGGTGTGATGATATCACTTCTGGGTGATGTAATTATGTTGCATTTGTGGGCATTTGTGAGTGGGATTCTCCCCTATTGGCCAGCTGGCCAGGGGTGGAAAGGGCCCCACAAAAGCGGGGGACCCCCCACCTGGACTGGGGACTGGCAACCCTACCAACCATACATATTTGCATAGAATCATAGAACCACAGAGCTGGAAGGGGCCATACAGACCATCGAGTCCAACCCCCTGCCCAATGCAGGACCAGCCTAAAGCATCTCTGACATATATTCGACCAGCCTCTTCTTGAAAGCTGCCAGTGAAGGGGAGCTCACCACCTCCCTAGGCAGCTAATTCCACCTTTGAACCACTCTGACTGTGAAAAAGTTTTTCCTAATATCCAGCTGATACCTTTCTGCATGTAATTTAAACCCGTTGCTTTGGGTGCTATCCTCTGCTGCCAACTGGAACAGCTCCTTGCCCTTCTCCAAATGACAGCCTTTCAAATATTTAAAGAGAGCAATCATGTCCCCCCTCAATCTCCTCTTCTCCAAACTAAACATTCCCAAGGCCCTTGGCCTTTCCTCGTAGGTCTCAGTCTCCATGTTACCTCTCTTTTTGAGGTTTTAGATGTAACACTTCAGCTGTGTCCAAGAGTATATACTGTGTCCAAGAATATATGGTGTCCATATAACCCTTTTGAAGGAGTGGATCAGGGAGGGGCAAAATAGTTCTCAGCCCCTCACTCATTGTCTAGCAAATAGAGTGGTCGCCTGAGAATTACAGAGTTGTGTGGTAGTGGCGTAGATATCTGCATGATCAACTGATTTTTTTCCACAGATCATGAAATATGAAATATGGTTGTTGGTGTCATGAAATATGAAATATGGTTGTTGGTTATCCTGAAATATGGCTGTTGGTGCCATCTTCTCAATATAAATGCTGTTCTGCCAAGCTTCTTTCCTTCCTTCTAAAGCTTGTGGTAGAAGGCAGGAGGAACAAACTGACATTTTGATAACTGAATATCTCTCACGGCTGTTCTCTTGCCAAGTGAATTCTCTCCTGGGGGAATTTCTCTAACTTAAAAGCCAATACAAGCCTGGGACATTTCTACCAACTCTCTTGCTCCCACAGAGCACCACTTTGTAGTCTTTCACTATAATTTGTGTTTAGACGTCTGTAAGAGGAAATGCAACATTAACAAGCATCTAGAGAAGAAGTGGAAGAAAAAATATCCTAAATGTATAAACAAAGTATTTGGAATCCATAATGGGATTTTTTTTATAAGGAATCGTTACTCTTGCATCACTTTAAACAGTTGCCTGTAAACAGTAACATAAGCACCTAAAATACCAGGGAGAGTCAATGTGGAGTATTGGCTACAGTGTCAAGCTAGGGCTGGGTTCAAATTCCCACTCAGCCACTGGGTGATCTTGGGTCCTATGCACATTCTCATGGCCTAACCATTTCCTACATGTTCAATTATGAGTTGTCTGTAACTATCTTGTGCATCTGGTTAGAATTTCCCTCCGCTCTATGCTATCCTTCCACAAACGCAGCTTCTGGGATGGCACTGCCTATTGGCTGAGAATGCTTTGGCTGCTCTTAGCAATGGTTCTGATTGGCTGAAAGCCCCACAGAGTCCTTCCTCATTCCCCTTTAGAGAGACTCAGCAGGGCCTTCAGCCAATCAACAGCTGAAGCATCATGGAGCATGCCATTTTCTGCTTGCTGCCTGCAGTCCTGTGAGGAAGACCTCAGTATGAGTAGACTGAGGTTCAGTAGAGAGAATTAGGTGTCTGCCTAGCCTTGGCCTCTGGTAGTCAAGATGCAAGGAAGGGCCTATTGCACGAGGAAGCTACTTTCGTGGAAAGGTAAAACCCAGTAGGATTGCCAACCTCCAGGTGGCACTGGGAGATCTCCCACTGTTACAACTGATCTCCAGATGGCCAAGATCAGTTCACCTGGGGGAAATGGCTGCTTTCAGTGGTGGACTCTGTAGTTTTATACCCTGTTAATGTCTCTCCCCTCCCCAAACCCCGCCTTCTCCAGGCTCCACCCCCCCAAATCTCCAGGTATTCCCCAATCCAGAGCTGGCAACCCTAAAACACAGAGAAAGAAGATCTAACCAGACATACACCATATTGACAGGTAGCCACAGCAGCTTGAGCAGCCTTGCTTAGCCTGGACTTGTCAGAGCTTGGGAGCTAAACTGGGTCAGTTAGTACTGGGATGAGGGACCACCAAGGAAGACGAGGTTTGCTATGCGGATGAAGCCAATGGCAAACCACCTCTGCTCATCTCTCTTCTCTCGCCTGGAACACCCCACTGATGGATTCGCCGTGAGTCGGTTATGGCTTGACAGTATGCCCTTTGTCTTCATAACCAAACATGTGGGAAATGTCACATCCAATTAGGCCCCTGGCACACACTCCTTCACAGGGCTGTTGTGAGGATCGCATGAGAGGAGAACGCTGTCTGCTGCCCTGAGCACCTTTGAAGCACGAAAGGAGGATAAATAATTGATAAGATCCTTGTCCCGATGAGTTTAAGATCTAATTTAATTTTATCCTTGGCCTCCCTGCGCTGAGTGGAGCAGTGGAAAGTAGGACAGCAGAAAAGAAGGTGTTTTTTTTTTTAAAGTAACCCACCTTTGAGGCTAACTGGTTTTGCAAGGCATGATCTTTCACAGGCAGTTGTTCCGGTGATGGGTATTCTGTGGTTTGATGTGCATGGCCCGCTGCACCAGAAGGAACTTGCAGGAGCACAGGAAGAAGGCTTTTCCCCCAAGCACACAGTGACAAATTCCTAACGAACGCATGAGTCTTTCTGCATTCCAGCCCACCTGTACAGATTGCACAGGTCAAACGGGAAAAGGACAGCATTGTGATACAGCAGATATGCATTGCTAGCTTTAGTATCTGTGTCAGTCCCTGGTCTGCCTTCTGGTCTTGATCATATCACCCCGCATTAGTAGAAATATCTGAATGAAACAACTCGGCAATGCTTCCTGGCAGCGGCTGCCTCTTCCCCTTCTCTCTGGGCATTCAGGACAGGTGCATTGGAGTTCAGAAGAAGTTCAGATTTGTTTCCATGGTTTTTTTTCAAGAGGCCTTTCACATGGCAGCAAAACATCAGAAGGTAGTTGGTTGCAGAGACTGGAGAGCACCAAGACAGTGCTCCATTAAAGGAACTCTAATTGATTTCATGGGGTTTTCTGGGCAAAGATACTGGAGTGAAGACTCTTGAGAGTCCCTTGGATTGCAAGGAGGTCAAACCAGTCAATCCTAAAGTAAATCAACCCTGACTGTTCCTTGGAAGGACAGATACTGAAGCTGAAGCTCAAATATTTTGGCCACCAAATGAGAAGGGAGCACTCCCTGGAGAAGACCCTGATGCTGGGAAAGATTGAAGGCAAAAGAAGAAGGGGACGGCAAAGGATTGAGATGGTTGGACAGTGTTGTTGATGCAACGAGCATGGAGTTGAGCATGCTCTGGAGGGCGCTGGAGGATGTGGTCCATGGGGTCGCGAAGAGTAAGGCTCAACTGTGTGATTAAACAACAACAGTCGATTTCATATCAGGGTAATTGAAGAACAAACCACATCTCCCATCCAGCCCAACTCATGCGAAAGAGTGGTCTGTCTGTCTTATGCAATAAATTTCCTGATTAGTCAAGGCATGTGGAAACCACTTAGAACAAGATCAAAGTGAGAGAATGGTGATGTTGAGGTATGACCTCAAGTCTCTCCTCATAACTTATTAAAATCCTAATCTTAGGTGGCCAGCCACCTGCACAGGTGTCTCAGAAGATGCAGACTGTGGAGGTTATGGTGCATACCTAGGCAGGAGCATCGTTCTAGTGCAGGGCCCCCCAATGCAGCGCCCGTGGGAGCCATGGTGCTTGCTGACACCTTTTCTGGCACCCCAAAGAGTTAAGCTGTGGCAATCATTTTGTGGCTGGCTCCGCCTTCTGCAGCAGCCATTTTGTGGTGACCATATTGTTGCTGCGCCTACCATGCCATGCCAGGCTCAAAAAGGTTGGGGACCCTGGCCCAGTCAAACCTGGTCAGTTGCTGGGGACTCCAATACTGTTTTGATGCCTGATTGAATCTAACAAAAAAGGCTTTTCAAGGCACGGAGAGGGTGCCTAATGCGCACTCTCTCATCCTGTGAAGTTACCGAAAGGATCCACCTACCACTGTCACAGAGGAAGCCTTTCTTGCCTTTTGAAAAACTGAGCTGAATAGCAGCCACCTGTTCTGCCAAGGAAAGAACGTGTTTGCATTTAAGTGTATGCCAGAAAAGGAGCCCAGCGGGCTCCAAACACCACAGAAAGGGTCCATTCCCCCCCCCCCCCCCCACATTGCAAGACATCTTCCCCAAACCCGCAGTGGCCATGCTACTGCAAATCGTCAGACTCATTGCAAAAAATGGACCATGGTGTTTGCAGTCGCAAATTGACTTGCAGAGAGAGAGAGAGAAAGAGATGCTCAGCCAGCCCCCTTTTGTGCAGGTTGAGTAGTGTTGAGTTAGAAGAGAGGTGGATGCTCCGACAGCGACTTTCTCCATTCCCTCTCTGTCAGCTGCCGTGCTGTTTGAACCATTAAGTAAAATGTTTTCCAAAAACCATACCCCAGAGAGTAACGAAAGAGCAGCATGAGTCATAAATATTTTTTTGCAGATTTTTTGCTTTTCTAAAGTAGATGTACCTGGCAAAGAGGCATCTTTAGATCAGCAGCTACACAGGTATGGCCGTATCAGAGGACGGCACCATTTGTCTGGTATATCCCAGCACAGGGCAAGCACACAAGAGGACTTTTGTGTTTTGCATCTAATTGCTGTGGGTTTGTGTCCTTCTTTCCTTTTGCCTTCGCATTCAACAGCTAGGTTAAAGAATCGCTGTGCTGAAGCTTGTGGAGATGGTGATTTTCATGCCAGGGCTTCGGAATCAGTGGTTGAAATTAGGGTTTTGCCCAGCTCCTGCCAGCCTAGCAGTTCAAAAGCAAGAGATTGCAAGTAGATAAATAGGGGCCACTTCAGTGGGAAGGTAACAGCGTTCCGTGAGCCTCAGCATCTAGTCATGCTGGCCACATGACCACAGAAACGTCTTTGGACAGCGCTGGCTCTTCTGCTTGGAAACGGAGATGAGTACCACCTCCTAGAGTTAAATTCGACTGGCTTTCAAGCAAGGGTAACCTTTACCTTTACAAATTCCAAACAAGAAACCTGTTACCATCAGTCCTATCTGTTAATGGGAAAAAAAGTTGGTGGCTTAAATGCTATGATACAAATATAGCTTAAGACTTTCCCCCAATGTTACATCTTCACATTCTGTGAGTCCAACAACCATGCACATTGGGAGCATGAGCTACCCATAATGCTCCTCAGCACCCAAAGTTACCGTGTTGTGTGAACAGGGACAACTCATGTCTTGGTACTCACAATCAAGAACCATGAAAAATTCTGTGGTCAGTTTGTAGTTATGTGAATGCAAAATATACAGTACATGGCAACCATACATACTGGGTAGGGATATATGTAGTTGGTGGGTTCCTCTTACATATGGATGTGATATCTGAACAGTTGTTATGCATTCAGTAATATTGGACAAAGAGTTACAAGTTTTGTTTTGTTCGTATTTGTGGGGGGGGGGGGGTGCTTGCGTGCCTGGAAGTCATGAGTCTTGGACGTTTTCAGAGAGGTGGCTTGATTGCCTGCCTCTGCATCTTGAGCCCTGGTATTTCTTGGAGGTCTCCCTTCCAAGTACTTTGCCAGGGTTGGCCCTGTTTAGCTTCCATGATTTGACAAGATTGGGCTTGCCTGGGCTATCCAGGTCAGGGCTGGAATTACATGTTGTAATAGGTGACTTTAACTTCCCACACATTGATTGGGTCAATATGTGTTCAAGTCGGGAAAAAGAGATTGAGTTTCTAGACACTCTCAATGACTGTGCTATGAAGCAGATGGTTACAGAACCGACCAGGGGAGAGGCGATCTTGGATTTGGTCCTATGTAATGCCCAAGACCTGGTGAGAGATGTTAAAGTGATTGCACCGCTTGGAAACAGTGACCATAATGCTATTGAGTTCAACATCTGTATAAATAGGTAGTTGCCCGTAAAGACTGACACAATCACTTTTAACTTTAAAAGGGGTAACTTCTCCGATATGAGGGGATATGTGAGGAGAAAACTGAAACGAAAAGTAGAAAAGGTCAAAACCATTGGGGAAGCTTGGAGACTATTTAAAATTACAATCCTAGAGGCTCAGAGAAAATATATACCGCAGGTTACGAAAGGCACAAAAAGGTATAGAAAAAAGCCTGCATGGTTAACAAACAAAGTAATGGAAGCTGTAAAAGGTAAGAAGGATTCCTTTAAGCGGTAGAAAGCTAGTCTCAGTGAGGCTGATAAAAGGGAACACAGGCTGTGGCAAATAAAATGCAAGTCTGTGATCAGGCAGGCAAATAGGGAATATGAGGAGCATATCGCAAAAAACATAAAGACCAACAATAAAACTTTCTTCAAATACATTAGAAGTAGGAAACCAGCCAGGGAAGCAGTGGGGCCCTTGGATGACCAAGGGGTAAAAGGTATAATGAAGGATGATAGGGAAATGGCTGAGAAGCTAAATACATTTTTTGCCTCTGTTTTCACTGTGGAAGATGAGAAGTGCCTGCCCACTCCAGAACCACTGATTTTGGGAGGGGGGTTGAAAGACCTGAGTCAGATTGAGGTGACAAGAGAGGAGGTCTAATAGACAACTTAAAAACAAATAAATCACCTGGCCCGGATGGCATACATCTGAGAGTTCTGAAAGAACTCAAATGTGAACTTGTGGATCTCCTGACAAAAATATGTAATCTTTCCTTAAAATCTGCCTCCATTCCTGAGGACTGGAAGGTAGCGAGTGTCACTCCTATCTTTAAAAAGGGTTCCAGAGGAGATCTGGGAAATTACAGGCCAGTCAGTCTGACGTTGATCCTGGGTAAGTTGGTGGAAACCGTTATTAAGGAAAAAATTAGTAGGCACATTGATGAACAAAATCTATTGAGGGAGACTCAGCATGGGTTCTGTAAGGGAAGATCTTGTCTCACTAACCTGTTAGTGTTCTTTGAGGGAGTAAACAAACATGTGGACAGGGGGGACCCAATAGATGTTGTTTACCTGGACTTCCCGAAAGCTTTTGATAAAGTTCCTTATCAACGGCTCCTAAGTAAGCTCAATAGTCATGAGATAAAAGGACAAGTCCTTTTGTGGATCAAAAACTGGCTAATTAAAAGGAAACAGAGAGTGAATATAAAAGGGCAATTTTCTCAGTGGAGGGAGGTAAGCATTGGGGTACCGCAGGGATCAGTACTCGGTCCGATGCTTTTTAACTTGTTTAATAATGATTTGGAGTTGGGAGTAAGCAGTGAAGTGGCTAAATTTGCAGATGACACAAAGTTGTTCAGGGTGGTGAGAACCAGGGAAGATTGTGAGGCACTCCAAAGGGATCTGTCTAGGATGGGTGAGTGGGCATCAACGTGGCAAATGGGGTTTAATGTGGCCAAGTGCAAAGTGATGCACACTGGAGCCAAAAATCCTAACTATAAATACACATTGATGGGGTCCGAACTGGCAGAGACTGACCAAGAGAGAGATCTTTGGGTCGTAGTAGATAACTCAATGAAAATGTCGAGACTGCAATGAAAAAGGCCAATGCTATGCTGGGGGTTGTTAGGAAGGGAATAGATAACAAATCAGCCAGTATCATAATGCCTCTGTATAAATTGATGGTACGACCTCATTTGGAGTACTGTGTACAGTTCTGGTCGCCACACCTCAAGAAAGATATTATAGCACTGGAAAAAGTACAGAAAAGGGCAACTAAAATGATAAAAGGGTCGGAACACTTTTCCTATGAAGAAAGGTTGAAGCTCTTGGGGCTCTTTAGCTTGGAGAAACAGCGGCTGAGGGGTGACATGAGTGAAGTTTCTAAGATTATGCATGGGATAGAGCAGGTAGAGAAAGAAGTCCTTTTCTCCCTTTCTCACAATACAAGAACTCGTGGGCACTCCATGAAATTGCTGAGCAGTTGGGTTAGAACAGATAAAAGGAAGTCCTTCTTCACCCAAAGAGTGATTAATGCGTGGAATTCACTGACACAGGAGGTGGTGGTGGCTACAAGCATGGACGGCTTCAAGAGGGAATTAGATAAACATATGGAGCAGAAGTCCATTAGTGGCTATTAGCCACAAAGTGTAGATAGGAACTCTCAGTCTGGGGCAAGTGATGCTCTGTAATCTTGGTGTTTGGGGGGGGGCAACAGTGGGAGGGCTTCCTGCCCCCACTGCTGGACCTTCTGAGGGCACCTGGTGTTTTTGGCCACTGTGTGACAGCGTGTTGGACTGGATGGGCCATTGGCCTGATCCAACATTGGCTTTTCTTATGTTCTGATGTTCTGATGTTGATTCAAAAGGGGTAAAAGAATGGGGGGGATGAGTCAGTGGTGATGCTAAACTGGTTTGATGCTGCTTGGAAAAGCTGCGGGGAGGCGAGCTTCCAGTTTGTTTGCATGAGCCTCATCCCCTTTCTGTATGAAGCTGTTTAGTAGTTTCTGTTTATTACGATGAACCCTAATGAGTTATTTTGGTTTAATGACCTCAGTTTGCCGTGTCATCCAAATCAGTACCTTACCGTTTGTGCTTGGAATTGCAAGGAGAATTGCAAACCATGGTTGTTGTTTTTTCTTCTGTTATCAGTATTCATTTGCACAAGTCACAGTATGCCAGTTCATTACAACAGCAAAAATACATAGAGAAGTAATGAGCTTGGCTGGGGGGGGAGGGCAGTGATTCCATGACCTGGAAATTCCTTTCCAAGACTCACACATGGACTGCCAGGTTATGGTTTTCCATCATGTTTGAAAGAAGTCATTGTTTTTTCTTGCTCCTTCTCCAGCAGTGGGAAGTAAATGGCATCTTTTACTTTCCTGGAGGCCCAGCCTTGTGTGGCAGTTTAGCCTTGTGTGGATGTTTGGAATTCAGGCATAATCAATGTTTTTTGATCATATTGGTCTCACTGTGAGGATGGTGTGGAGAGCGAAGGGTGGTGCACCAAAGGATCTCTGGCCTGGAGTCCTCAGACAAGAGAAAGCTTTCCTTTCATCTTCTCTGGAGTAGACTTTGCCAGGCCACCATGTCAGCTGTCTAGGGGGTTAAATCCAGGATGCTTGTGTGACTTCCTAATCGTGAGAGGATGGCAGCTACCATTTTGCTTTTATTGCCCCCCAAACAGGAATGTGCTCATGGCAAGTGGCCAGTTTGGTGTAGCGGTTAGGAGCGCGGACACTAATGAGGGAGAACCGGGTTTGAGTCCCCACTCCTCCACATGCAGCTGCTGGTGTGACCTTGGGTCAGTCACAGTTCTCTCAGAGCTGTTCTGGAAAGAGCTCTCTCAGCCTCACCTACCGCACAGGGTGTGGGGAAGGAAAGGGAAAGGAGATTGTAAGTTGCTCTGAGACTCCTTTTGGTAGTGAAGGACGGAGTATAAATCCAATCATCTCCTCCTCCTTCTCCTCCTTGTTTCTGCTAACTTAGTTTATCTCTCAACATGGACATTATATTTAAACTGCTGCTTTGATCAGGACATGCTTTTTGTAAACAAAAAGGTGCTGCTACTCATATATGATGTGTAGATTTCCATCAATTCCTCCCTTAGAACTTGGGAGAGCCCCCCTCCCGAAAGGTGCCAGTACTCAAACCCCCCATCACTACCTGTGATCTTGCAGCAGCCTTCAGCTACCAAATTCTGTGATGATTCTGGGTTGATTTAAAACTACAAGTTTTGTGTATTATTTTTCCACACTGTGGGGGTGGGGATACATGGTGGTTCATTTCTCCAGCATGGGAGCCAGCACGGTGTAGTGGTTAAGGGTGGCAAACTCTAATCTGGAGAAATGGGTTTGATTCCCCACTCCTCCACACATAACCTGCTGGGTGGCCTTGGGCCAGTCACAGTTTCTCTTGGAACTCTATCAGCCCCACCTACATCACAAGGTGTGTGTTGTGGGGAGAGGAAGGGAAAAGGCAGTTGTAAGCCGCTTTGAGACTCTTTAGGGCAGAAAAGTCAGGGTATGAAGACCCTTCTTCTTCCTGACCACAAGAACAGTGTAAAAAGCTGATGTCTGTTTTGTGTTAGTGTATTGATATCAATGGTGTATAAATGGCTATGACAAAAACGGCAGTCCAGACCATACATTAAAAATCACAGGAGTAGAAGCAGCACTCCCTCCCCCAGAAGATCAGTAGTTCAGCAGTTCAAGATTCGAGTGCTGTGTGACGGAGTGAGCTCCCATCTCTGGTCCCAGCTCCTGCCAACCTAGCATTTCGAAAGCAAGAAATTGCAAGTAGATAAATAGGTACCACTTTGGTGGGACAGTAACAGCGTCCCGTGTGCCTCAACGTCTAGTTATGCCACCCACATGACCATGGAAAAAGTCTTCAGACAGCGCTGGCTGTTTGGCTTGGAAACGGAGATAAGCACTGCCCCCTAGAGTCGGATTCGACTGGCTTTCAAGGAAGGGAAACCTTTACTTTACTAACCTTGGGCACTGTCATACTACAAGGATGCAGCCTACAAAAACTTGCAATCCTTGTTCCTGAACTTAGGCTGTTTTCACACACATTGAAGAATGCACCATCAATGCATTTTAGGGACTGTTTGCAAGTAGATCTTCCTTTTCGCACTGAAAAGTCCAGTTGCAAATGATCACTAAAGTGCATTGAAAGTGCATTATTCCACTGTGTGTAAAAGCAGTTCCTTTAAATAGATTCTTGGATGAGATGGGGTAATGGTGATTTTTGGTAATGGAAGAAAATAGGAAAGGATCGTTTCATTGATATGGTGTGCTGGATTTATTTTCTCCTATAAAAGCCATCAACACGAGGAACATAATACAGAGCCCATTTTGGGGTAATCTTAAAAGGAAACGGTGGTTATAGAAATGATGCCTGATCCTGAAAGCGCGTGGCTTGCACAGCAGGTTCATTCTTTCAGAGATGCTTTGCCACAACACAGAACCTTGTGAAATAAACTGAGAATCTAAAATAGCAAAAAAGAAATGTGCATGGGGGAGGGGGGGAATAACATGTCACACACAAACAAGGATGCAGACCAGAACACATTTACTATTCTTTAAATAGCCCTTCTAAAAGATACTCTCCAAGACCATTTCAGTAGCAAATTGACGTCGCTAGTTTAAGCAGTTATGCGCGCATCGCTAAGAGTTTTTTTAACATTGCAGCCGTTCGGGATGGTCTGGAGACCATCCCTACAGGCTGATTGCACACTGGAGGTACAACCTGCCGGTGGAAAGTCCGGCATTGGCCCGTCAGCTGGCTTTAGACCGGACTTTAACTACTATCTTTTAGGTACGAATCCCCAATGGGAATCAATGGGCTACTAACGAAAGTGGCACGATTCCCAGATGTTGAGGTCTGGACGTGCACTTTAAATCCACCAGGCACTCGTGCCTGGCGCAGCTCAAAAGAGCCGTATGAATGCACCCTAAGACTCTGCTAAATTCAGGGATATGACTGCCAGACCTCCTGCTGCAGCAGAACCCCTGCTGACAGCTCATGCTTCCTGCCACCCCTCCTTTGGGTGGCAGGAGAATTTTTTTTTAAATTGCCATTACCATGTGTGACATGATGTCACATTGCTCTAGGAATCACTGGATACTCTGTGGTTTTACCATAGAGTTTTTGGTGATTCCTAGAACACCACGCCGCTTTCAATTTTCCCCCAAAGTGATATCACATTGCACAATGACAGTGCTCCCCATGTCCCTGCCCCCCATCTTCCATAGGGTGCCAGCCATCAGCTGGCAACCCTAGCTGTTCCATGTATTTAAACACACAGTTGCCCCAATCGCAACAGCAAGAAAAGAGCACGTGTTCAGCCCTTGTTGCCACAACCCGCACAAAGCATGATATTTATCAGTCTTAATGTGCCTTCAGCTTGGTTCTTCCGGCACATCTTTTGTTCTGCTGCTACTTTTCATTTCATTAGCTGTTCTCACATTACTGGTCAACCATGTTCAGGCGGTTTCCTTTTGAAGCAGCAGAGAACAGATCTCTTCCTTCTTCCACAAAATAGCTCTTCAGGTATATGAAGAGTTCATTCACATTTCCCCTCACTCTTCTCTTCGTCCTCATCTGGCCATTCCCTAAACACAAAGTTTACCACAGTTTCCCATTGCTAGTAACAACAGGCCATTCTGCATCTGCTATGTAAAGCTGTTCAATGCTGTTGTGGTGCCGGCTTCCCATTTGGCTCAGTATAAAGCTCTCCTCTGTCCGCATCAGGACGCAAGTTGTTTAGGGAGAGTGAGCAAGAGAGGGGGGAGGAGCAGACTCCCGGGGGTGCTGGCAGGGCACTGTGCTGCAGGGAGGAAATTGCACCCATGACCCCCCATGCAGAAAATAAAGGGGGGTGACCTGGCAGAGGGGGAGGCGGCGGGGCAGGAAAGACAGAACAGTTGGGTAAAAAACACAAAACACCCGGCGGATGCCAGGCAGGGCGTTCTGGGGACTGCCCTAGGAAATAACAAATGGTTTGGGGGTGGGCGTGCTTCTAACCCCCCCCCCCCCCAAAAAAAAATATGATCACAGAAAAATATTCCCTGGCTGCTTTTAAATGCAGACAACTGTATTTTTAGCTGACTTGTTTCCTTTGTGACAATTTGCGTATCTCTTAGAAAAGATTGGGGGGGGGGGGAGAATTTGGCTCCAGTTGTCTGTTTTTTGCTCACAGCGGCTCGAGGATGGGAAGGAGCAATTGTGCCACCTTAAAACCAAATCCAGATAACACGGTGAGATGCCGTAGTGACCTCGGAGTCACCACTAAATGGCAATAAAATGATGCAGATGGCCAATGCTGAGACGAAGCAATAGGAGAGTGGATGTGGCATGAGATGCAGACAGAAATTTGTGAGGCGCTGTGGGATTGTTGGCACAATAGTGGGAAAGACCAATGCAGATTGGACCTCTGTCATAGGCATGGAAATTGCACCTCCCCCTCCTTCAGGGGAACAACGTGTCCCATTTTTGTGGCGTTTATTTTTAGCCACAGTTTTTAGTTTTTAGCCTCCTTTCCGGTGCACAATCTATGCCTTTAGGAAAATAAACTGATGAAAACAAATGCAGGTTTCTCACAAGGGGAAAAACGAAATCAAAGTATTCAACTTGAGCAAAGTTTTAAGTATTTGTACCTGCCAATGTCCACATTTGTCTCTCTGTCTCCTTTGCTTTTCTTTGCTCTACTATTTCCCTGTTGTCGGTTTTAGGTGGTAAATTCCTTGGGGGCAGGGACCACTCTGTTTTTGTCTACATATCTCTGTAGCTACCTTTGTAGACAGACTGAGTTGTATGAACAATAATGTGATATAATTTTAGACTGTTAGATTTATAATTTTAGACTATTATAATTTTAGACTGTTAGATGCACTGTATTTTTAGTGCTTGGGTGGGCAACAGTGGGAGGGCTTCTGGAGTTCTGGCCCCACTGCTGGACCTCCTGATGGCACCTGGTATTTTTGGCCTCTGTGTGACAGAGTGTTGGACTGGATGGGCCACTGGCCTGATCCAACATTGGCTTCTCTTACGTTCTTATGTTTTATTATGGGATATGAACCTGGGTCTCCCTTACATTACTCCAATACTTTAAATGTTGAACCGTGCTGAATGCCCCCCCCCCCCCGAATATGTATCTACTAGATACATATTCTGTGAGAAACTCTGGAAGCCTGAGAAACTTTCATTAAGGCCACAGCACATTATTATATCTAATTTTGAGCAATGATCTCAGATTATGGATCAAAAATCTGCATAATGGGTCCATGTACAGATAAAGAATATTTTTCTACAAGCCTAGGGGAAGCTTTCCTTCTTTGGAGGTTTTTAAACAGCGGCTGGATGGCCATTTGACAGCAATGCTAAGTCTGTGAACTTAGGCAGATCACGAGAAGGGAGGGCAGGAAGGGTTGCATCAGTGCTTAGTTCTTGTGGCCCTTTCTTACACACCCAGGGAAATGCTGATTGCCACTTTGGAGTCAGGAAGCAATTGTTCTCCAGGCCAGTTTGGTCAGGGATCCTGGAGGTTGCACCCCCCCCCCCTTCTGGGCATAAAACACAGGTCACTGGTGGTGTGGGGGGAGGTATTTGTCAATTTCCTGCATTGTGCAGGGGGTTGGACTAGATGACCCTGGAGGTCCCTTCCAACTCTATGGCTCTCTGATTCTAAATTTGCAGAAAAATAAGAAACGTTAAAAAAAATTGAGGGAAGGGTGTCAAAACCTCTAAAATAATAGAACCCCGGGGAGCCTCTGGTTGTCCCACTAGGAAAACATGAGTTGCCCATCAGAATACCCATTTTCCCCAAGCAACAATCCCTGGAGCCTTTTCAAGACAGAAAAAAAAAAACATTGGGGTGAAGGCTTAAGCCCACTCTGTCTGCACACTACAGATAATTCTAAGTGTCAGCTGGAAATTCCCAGCAAACATCTGCTTGACAAGATATGGGAGCAGTATATTGTGTAGCGGAGGGAAGGTGGCATGGTACAGCCCAATCTTATCAGCTCTTGGAAGCTAAGCAGAGTCTGCTCTGGTTACTACTTGGATGGGAGACCTCCAAGGAAGACTGCAGAGGAAGGGAATGACAAATGACCTCTGCTTCTCACTTGCCTTGAAAGCCCCTTGCTGGGGTGGCCATGAGTCGGCTGCAACTTGACGTCAGTTTACACACACACATGCACATATTGTGAAGTTAGGCCCTGGAGTGATTAGTTCTTCGTCTGAGCTGTACCCCTTCAGACTGTAGTTGGAGCAGCTGAATGCTCCTCTGTATCCAACAATCGTGAGACCCAGCATTGCATTCTGAATGGTACAGCTCAGATACAGATTTGTTACCAGACTGAGAAAAAGGGCTAGGAAATGGTGTGAGCCTATATGTAGATACTCATGAATACGTATGTGTGCTTTTATGGCTGCACACACTGCACAATTGTGATTGGCTGCAATTTCCCAGCATCTGTATCACCCATATACACTCAATAACTCATCTCGCCATAGGAAATCAGATGGTGGTTTCACAACATCCCTAGTATTGGGATACGGTGCTTGATTTCAAATGTGTACAGTATAAAAGATGCACAGCATTGCACCAGGTATAAAATGTTATTGTTCCTTCTTGCATCCTCTTCATAAAGAATATGGCCTTTGTGTTGCACTGAGATGAAAGCAGTCTTACTTCTGAAGCTGCCGGGAGCCAGCAAAGTGTTGCTCGTTTTGAAATGTCTAACTTTGCGTCTTCATCGTTGCTGTCTTAAACCAGGCCTTGATGACTGCCTCCAACAATACATAAAGAACTTTGAGAGGGAAAAGATCAATGGAGAGCAGCTATTGCACATCACTCATCAGGAGCTTGAAGAGTTGGGAGTCACTCGGATTGGTCACCAGGAACTCATTCTGGAAGCAGTGGATCTGCTCTGCGCTTTGGTAAGTGAGTTTGTTACCTTAGAACTTCCTCCACAATGAGTTTCATGTTATCTTCTCAATCCAAGGTGCTTACTAGGGTCGCTAACCTCCAGGTGGTGGCTTGAGATCTCCAGCTATTACAACGGATCTCCAGGTGACAGAGATCAGTTCACCTGGAGAAAATGTCCACTGTGGAAGGTGAATTTCAAGGCATTATACCCCTTTAAAATCCCACACTTCCTCAAACCCCACCCTAGCCAGGCTCCACCCCCAAAATCTCCAGGCATTTTCCAACCTGGAGCTGGCACCTCTATTGCTTAAATGTGCATAAAATCAGGAGCCCCTCTAGTAAGTAATGGACAGTGAACAAACCTGATGGGAAGAAAGCTGATTCATTTAAAATGTGGTGCTGAAAGAGAGTTTTACGGAGACTGCGGACCGCCAAAAAGTCAAATACGTGGGTTCTAGATCAAATCGAGCCTGAACTCCCCCTAGAAGTTAAAATGACCAAACCAAGGCTACTGTACTTTGAGCACACAATGAAAAGACAAGACTCAGTGGAAAAGATAAAAATACTAGGAAAAGTTGAAGGCAGCAGGAAAAGAGGACAACCTAACATGAGACTGATTGATCCAGTAAAGGAAGCCACAGGGCCTCATTTTGCAAGGCCTGAGCAAGGCTGTTAACAAAAGGATGTTTTGGAGGTCATTATTTCATAGGGTTGTCAGAAGTCCCCCCCCCCTCCAAGTCCTGATGGGTGCTTGGACAGACCCAGCTTCTAATGAAGCCCAGAAGGGAGACATCTACAGTTGTTAAGAAACGTTCCTGTTGTCCTCCCATCTGGAGCACATTGCTTCAGGCCAAACCCATGAGATAGACTCATTCACAGGAACCCATTCCTCAAATTTTCAAGGGCCAAACTACATTTTATGAGTTCTCAATGGGTTGTGTCTGGGTTCCCTGACTCTGAATTAGTCTGTTGCACTTCAGCTGCTAGCTGCCTACTGGAAACTCATTTTCTGTGCTCTGATCAAGACTGCAATGTGCATGGAGAAGGAGCTTCACTCTTTGCAACATGACATCTTCCTGACTGGAAACTGCCCCAGGATGTGCTGTTTGTCTCCTTTGGGGCTGTTTGTGTACATACTGATGAGCTTCATGTGCAGCCCCCCCCCCCCCCCCCCAGTAGGGCAAATGGGGCCATTTCATGTTGGGAAAATGGCAGATTGGATGGCAGATTAGAACCTGGGAACTGTGCACTTGGGAGGGAACTTGCAGCTGACCAGTTGAAAATCATAACATGTAATTTGTCCCTGTGACAGACTGTGCTGTAAAAGCTCATAAGTGCTGGGTAAACATGTGAAGGACTGTGAAGGCTTAAGGCCTCTCAGAACCTTGAGTGACAGGCTGCTCAAAGGGATTTGATTGGTTGGTGTCAGCTGAGCAAAAAGACTGGGGGACTGACTGAAAACTGGAACAGTTTAATGCTGACTGAGGAGAGTTTAGCATTGAGAAAAGTTTAACACTGACTGAGACCTAGGAAGGTCAGCCAGGAGGAGTGGGAGGATCAGTGAAGACCCCCATTCAGGTCAGAAAAAGGAAATTTCAATTAGAGAAGTGATTCCCTGCCCAGTTGATACAGGAGATAGCTCAAAGAGTGGAGTGATCCCTGGAGTGTTTAGAGAAGGAATTTGGGTACTTGGTAGTATATTCCTGCCTTCTGAAACCTGAAGAGTCAGTTAAACTCAAGAAAGTGTACTGGAGTGTTCAGGAAACGCAGAAACCAAAGCCTCTCATCTCTAAGATTCTAAGACTTGTGAAAAGCTTTAAAACTCTCGCTTGCTAGAAACATATGAACTGGAGTTTGTGATTATAAGAATGCATCTCAGAGTTATATTAGATTACCTCAGACATTTTACCCCTGATTCACCTGACTTCACCCCTCTACATTGAATAAAATATCTTGTTTATTTTTGAATGTTCTAAGCCTCTCATGTGCCATTTTCAGAAGTTTAAGAGGTGAATTGGTCTCTTCCCTCAAGTTCCTGCACTTGAGCCAGCAGCAAAATTCAATTAAGTGGGGCATCCATAGATGGGACATCCATAGATCTTCAGAAAAGAAGAAAATAGATAAATGGGCTGCTCAGCCAGAAAGGAAGGAAAAAGCAGCAGGAAAATCCTATATCTGAGTGAGGAAATTGGGCTAGGTTGTTATAGTGAAGGTAAAGGTTTCCCTTGCTTCAAAGCCAGTTGAATACGACTCTAGGGATGGAGTGCTAATCTCTGTTTCCAAGCCAAAGAGCCAGCACTGTCCAAAAACATTTCCGTGGTCTTGTGGCCGGCATGACTAGACGCCGAGGCGCACGGAACACTGTTACTTTCCCACCAAAATGGTACCTATTTATCTACTTGCAATTTCTTGCTTTTGAACTGCTAGGTTGGCAGGAGCTGGGACCAGAGACAGGAGCTCACTCCGTCATGCAGCACTCGGGTCATGAACTGCTGAACCACCAACCTTTTGGTCTGCAGTTCAGCTTCTTAACCACTTGAGCAACTGCAGCCCCATATCAGTTGTCATAGTCCCTAACATAATCTTGTGATTAGTGCTTTAAACAGCAAAACAAGTAAGACAGACCACAAGAAGCATGACAGGGAAAGGACATAGCCATGGGAAGATGAGGATTTACTGCAGAGACAAGTAGGTGGCTGTACTGAAGCCTGAAAGTGCAGGGAAGCTGGGGCTATGGTTGCCAGTGTCCAGGTAGTGTCTGGAGATCTCTCGGAATTACAACTAGCCTCCAGGTGAAAGAGATCAACCCCCCTGGAGAAAACAGCTGCTTTAGAAGGTGGACTCTATGACATTATACCCCACTGAGGTCTCCCTCCTCCCCAAACCCTGCCCTCCCCAGGCTCCACCCCCCAAAATGTCCAGGGATTTCACAATCCAAAATGGGCAACTCTAAGCTGGGCTCACTGTATGAGTTCCTGTTTTTTGGTTTGGTACCTCTTATATGTTGCTAGAGCAGCCTTTGAATGGCAAGGCAGTTTTAAAAACCAGAGAAAATGAAAATGGTAAATCCAAATAAATGTTGGTATGCCATCTGTATTTTTGCTCGAGTTCCTGAAATTTTTGTTTCAACAGCTCTTCTTAATGAACACATCCAGACGGTTTTAAACTCCTCCAGTCCATGTTGTGTTTTTTTCTTTCTAAAAAGCAGTTTGGAATCAGAGTCTCTCCAACTAAGACCAATAATCTGCCTCCTTGCTGTGTTCTACACAAGTCGATGTTTCTGAGTGGTTTTCAGGGGCAGCTCCATGTTCAGCACATTGTGGTAGTCTGCCTCTCATCTTTCATGGGCCCCAGCACAAGTTTGCTGATCACCACTCTAACGGACAGCAGCAGTTTTTATACTGTAATCTGGTTCTGTACCCTCTCTCATCTTCCATTCCGTCTGGGCTCGCCCCAGTGACTTTATAATCTGCACATTGTGCACATTTATGCTCATGCATGGAAGTCCAAGTCTTGAGGATACAGAAGTGCCAGATGGCAGTGATAATTAGACTGGAAGATGATTCAAAAGACAAAAAAAGAATGTATAACTCTTCCACCTTCCCTTTTTCCAAGAACAAAAAGATAGTGGGACCAAATGTGGAAAACGGAGATTATGACCACTTGTAAGGGTCATCTTTGAATGCATTTGCCCCTTTCTTGAGTCCTAGTTTTGGGGGGTGTTGCACATTGTCTTCTTGTATGAACCCATGTGCCAGCTTCACTGTGTGTGTTGTGTGCGTTCAGATTGCTTCCAATTTATGGTGACTCTATGAACTCATGGCCTCCAGAATGTCCTATCGGTCACAGCCTTGCTCAGGCCTTGCAAACTGAGGACCGTGGCTTCCTTGATGGTGTCAGTCCAAATGTTGAGTCTTCCTTTTTTCTTGCTGCCTTTTCCTAGCAGCTTCCCCAATCTCTTAAGTTTTTATAGTCCACTTCCCAAATTTAGGCCTTCTCAGTTGTCTCCCTGTCCCCCTGTCGCGGTCTTCCGGTGGAAGTGAGGTGGGCACATTTGTTTGTTGGTGCTTAGAGGGCACTGCATAGTGATTGGGTTTTTGGAGGCTTTTGGTTGGATATGTATGGTTATGACTGCATTTTGTTATAGGTTGGCGGTCCTTTTTGGCAGACTTTCTTTCTGAGTTATGGGTTAAAAGTATACTTTGAGGGTTGTGCTTGTCCGATTGTTTCATGATTGTGCTGTTTATAAGCCAGCTTGAGCGCCTTTCTTTTGGTGGAAAGGCAGAGGATAATAATTTCATCTGAATGGGGAAAAAAAATGCACCCACTGCATTCATTTAGTCTGCAAACAGCTTGTCTTCTATAGAGTTTTGAAGCCGCAAGTACTAATACATTTGGACCATTTTCCTTTGAAAAAGAGAATATTTAGCAGTTTTACGATGCAATCCTAACCAGTGTGTTACAACTTGCTAAGTCCATTGACTTCAACGGAAGCATGTAGCTGTGTTTAGGATAGCACTGTTTTTGTTGTGTCAGGGATAAGGGCTCCAGGTTAGCCTTCTACCTCATATGCTAGATTTCTATAAGGAGGGGCATTCAGTCATGAGGAGTCCCCACGTACACTCTGAAACAGTATAGCTCAGACACATGTTCACCACCTCCATAAGAACTCAGCTGTGGTTTTGTGATCATCTGCTGGAGGGCCACTTTGGTGGAGCGGGGTTCACTGGACCAAAGTTCCGCTGGGTCCCATTGACACAGATACTTCTCATATCCACAGCCAGTATTTTTTCCTGTGGGATTGACATGGCAAGGGGAGGAGCAGCTTAACTGGCCCCAAAGATATCCGGCTGTCCTTGACTAGAGCCAGGGCCTTTTTGGTACTGGCTCCGACCTGGTGGAACTCTCTGCCAAACACCACAAGGTCCCTGTGGGACTTGATGCAGTGCTGCAGGGCCAGTAAGGCAGAGATGTTCCTCCAGGCTTTTAGCTGAGGGCAGCAAGGCTTTCTCCATTATAGCTGGCACCCTCCCCTGTTCTTCCATCTCGTCTTTCCCTCCTCATGCCCCGTCTATGAGGTGACCACACGGTCCAGGATGGGTTCTGAAGGATCAGATTAATTACACCATCTTGAGTATATTCTAAGAATTTATTGACTGTATTTACTTAGTCTATGGATTTTAACTTGTGATACTTGATTAATGTTAACTTCTGTTGTGCATCTCCCAGAGCCCTGTGTACACAGGGATTAGGTGATTTATGAATTTTAAAAACAAATAAACATCTTTTAATGGTCAGATTTTGCCCTGGTGACTATTTGTCTCTGACCTCTGACCTCCTTGGCTCTTAGGCTGTTCCCTATTTCTGCAGCTCCCTTGCTGGCTGCATCTGTAAATGCCATTGGAGTTGTTGGCTGATTCTGCATTGCCTTTTCTCTCCATTGTTTTACATTGTGGGAACAGAAATTCCCCTCTGCATTGCATGCCGCTTTCGCTTCCTTTGGTCATCAGCTTTTATGTTAGCCTCCACACGCCATGCCGCTTTCACTTTCTTTGATCATTGGCCTTTATGGTACCTTCTGCATAGATTTATTGCCATTCGGGGTGACTTTGCAGTCAGTACGGCATTAGCCCGAGGTATTTGGATGTGGTTTTGAGCTGCACTTTTCCCTCCCAGTTGAGAAAATGTGGAATGAATGCTAGATGCAGAATCACCCGTTGAGATTCTGCTCATGAAAGCTCCATAAGCGGAGGGTGTGTGTGTGTGTGTTTTTATGAGCCCGAGGAACAATTGACAGCTCTCATCAAAGGACTGCTCTGTCCAGATGATTTTGACCTGCAGCTCACTTGCAAGTAGAGGCTAAAGATAATGATATCTCATTTGCTTCCATCTTTGCAATAGCTAACTCTGTAATTAGCATTTCAAGAGCCAGTAAAGTGTAACGGCCAGCATCAAACCTTATGATGAACCGCATGCTGATTTTTACTAATAGTACAGTGGGAAATACATGGACGGGGCTAAGGAACTACCATAGCAGCTTCTGGCAGGATGCTGCTAGTTGAACGCAACTGCCTTTTTGCGTTGTCCATGGATCTGCTCCATGAATAATAGGTCAACAATGGTGGTGGAAAGTGCTGTTGAGTCGTCACTGACTTATGGCAACCCTGTGGGGTTTTAAGGGAAAAGATAAACAGAGGTGCTTTCGCCCTTGCCTGCCTCTGCGTAGCAACCCTGGACTTCCTTGGTGATGTCCTATTCAAGTACTAACCAGGACTGACTCTTCTTAGCTTCTGAGATCTGGTGAGATCAGGTTAGCCTGGGCCATCCAGGTCAGGGCAATGTCAACATTGCGGCAAGCGAAATCCATAGGGCAGGATATAGATATTGTCATAAATAAGGAAATCCAACATTATGTTATAGATGTGGCTCTGGGAAAAGAATGGAGGTATGGTCTTGCAATCTAGAGGCCTTTAAGGCTTTCCAAAGCCGCCCAAGTTGTCCTCTGTGAGACAAGCAAGAATGCATAGGCGTATGGTGTTGGATCCTATCAATGCTCCAGGATAAGTCACTGTCAGGGTTGGATTCTTCCCATCTTCCAATTTTGGTTAATGAAGGTTGAGGGACCCACATAGACAAAAAGCTATGCAACACAGATGTTGCCATGAGGCTAGAAAAGTGGGTGAAATTGCCACTCTTTGGGCACGATCATACGCACCCATTAGCCACGTGAAAGGGACGATGTACCGATGGATCAAGCTGGCGCGATCACACCAGCACATCTGGGAGGCATCCCACAGTCGTCAGCAAGCCGTGGGCAAACCAATTTGATCTGCTGGAGAAGCGGGGTAAAAAGCTTCTAGGGAAACTCCGGTATCAAATTGGTTACTGCGGCCCACAGCCAGACTTTCCCCGTGTGATCGCTCCAGCGCAGAAGCGTGGCATCGGGGGTAGTCTGATCACAGGCTATTCCGACGCCATGCTGTTGTTGTTTTCCCCCCTTTTCCATGCGCACATCATCGAAAGCCCTTAGGGGGGAGAAGCAATTCATCAATCCCCTGTTTAAGTGCCTCAGAAACCAACCACAAAAACCCCCACACAACTCATCCATGGATGCATCTGATCACGCAGTGGCGATTTGCACCGGCAGGTCCACAGATCGGTGTGATTGTGCAACTGTGGGGCAAATTGCTCTGGGGCAAAATAGCCTCCCTTCCCCTCCAGATTATCTCGCTCATGTGGCCGTGGCCTTTGCCTCCTCTGTGGGTCCCCCCAATCCCCAACACTGCCTTTTTGGCCTATAGAGGGAGCTTCTGGGAGAAAGGGACGGCTGGAAAATGTTGTTTGCTCCAGCAATTTATGCTGGCCGTGCACAGGATCCAACCCAGAAATTCCAGAATAGACAAATAAACTTGGTTGGGTTTGTTCAGATCTCAGCTTACTGAGGAGGACACTGCACAGTTCTCAGTGCTCTTGATGCCCATCGATCTCGGTTTGGAATATGTGGGCCAGTTTTCAGGTTATAAAGTCAAATCAGTCTGCAAGACCCGATCAGTTCTAAGCAGGGGTAAAAAACGAGGTGCAGAAGCTCATTAGCATAACTCATTAGCATAATTTATTTGCATATATCACACTCCCTGACATCACCGGAAGTGTGTCAGAAGGCAACACCCACTGCTCAGGCTCCACCCCGAAAATCTCCAGGTATTTCCCAACTCAGAGCGGGCAAGCCACCTTTACACTTTGACTAAAGACACTTTAGGTTTCCTTTGCTCTTGCACGGAAGCTACCCTACAACAAGCATGAAAATACAGATCATGTCAGTATGCTTTTGCTTTTTTCCACAGCACATCACCATATGTGCCCACTCATGGGCTTGTTACTCCCGGAACGGCGTTCCTGCACGTTCCTGCTTGTAATGACCCTTGGTTCTAAGAACAGTTACTTGCAAAAACCCTGAGAAATGTGTACATCCCATGTCAGAATCATAGAATTGGAAGGGGCCACACAGGCCAACCTCCTGCTCAATGCAAGATCAGCCTAGAGCATCCCTGACAAGTGTTTGTCCAGCCGCTGCTTGAAGACAGCCAGGGAGGGGGAGCTCACCACCTCCCTAGGCAGCTGGTTCCACTGTCTCACAACTCTGTCAAAAAGTTTTTCCTAATATCCAGCTGATAGCTTCCCACCCTTAATTTAAACCCATGATTGCAAGTCCTACCCTCTGCTGCCAACAGGAACAGCTCCCTGCCCTCCTCTAAGCCCCTTCACATACTTTGAGAGACCAATCCTGTCCCCCCTCAGCCTCCTCTTCTCCAGACTGAACATTCCCAAGTCCCTCAGCCTTTCCTCATAGGGCTTGGTCTCCAGGCCCCCGATCACCCTTGTCACTCTCCTCTGCACCCGCTCAACCCATTATAAACAAAGCCGGTGTTCAAAAATGGAGAAGTATCTTTCCCAGTAGGGCTAATAAATGCTATCTGTAGCAGTGTTGAAATTGCAGTGTTTTTCTTTAAAATGCCTCAGTTTCTCAAGCAGCAAATTTCACACTCTCTACCCAGGATAACAGTGCTTCTGGAAGCAAGCCTTTGAGCAAACTGCTTCTCCAACTTAAGTACACTTTGATTATAAAAGGCAATCGACCTTGGGGGCTTGGCGGAAACTTTCAGCATCCTGTAAGCCTTTCCACAAGCAAGACTTAAGAAGTTCTGGGGTTTACGTTAGACTAAAGTCAGGAGGTTACAGACCTTTAATATCTAATATAATAGGAAAATATGGCAAAGGGATATAAATCCAGATCTTCACTCCTACACAATAATTTTCAGGCATCCCACACTCAAGGAAACCTTTGCACATAAATTTATTTGCTGAGGAACTCTTCTCAAAAGCATCCAGTGATACACCAACTTTCTTTTAACTACTATATCAATTTTTAAAGGTTTTTTTAAATTGAGGAACTGCTCGGTAAACTTCAGAGAAACTCCCAGAGTTCCTGGGAACCAGGGCTCTTTTTCAGCAGGAACGCACCAGAACACCGTTCCGGCTGCCGTCCAAGCCTGCCCCACGCCCTCCCTGCTGGGCCTGAGCTGTTTACACTTAAAGGGAAAGTTCCTGCAGGAAAAAGCCCCACCCGGCGCTTTCCTTTTAAGTGCAGAGAGCCAGCAGGAGAAAGCCCTGCCCAGAGATTAAGCACCGGGACTGGGCTCTTTGCACTGAAAGGCCTGGCTCTGCATTTGGCTTGCTGACATCGCCTCGCTCTCCCTGCTCCAGTAAGTGCCTCCCCCATCTCTTTTCCTTCTGTCTCTCCCCCCCCCCCACCTTCCTTCCTTCCTTCCTTTCTTTTTTTCTTTCTTTCTTTCTCTCTCTCTCTCTCTCCCCCCCACCTACCTCTTTCTTTCTTTCTTTTTGTTTCTTTTTGTTCTTTGTGTTTTTATAAAAAAAATATTGAAAAGGGGGGGATGTAAAAAAGCAGAGAGCCTGGGAAATGCTGCTTGTGACAATATATTTAATTTTTGAGAATCTCTTTAGTTTTCTCATGGCATCTTCTGCTTAAGAAAAGTAAGTTTGAAGCCTGAGTTCATTGTTGTGTTTTGTTGGGAATGGCTTGCAAATATATGTGTGTCTAAAGTCTGTATTAAAGTGGTTTGGTGCTCACTGCCATGCAAGAGAAAACATCTAAAAAAGTAGCTTCATTGTTGTTTGTGTTGGCAGAACACTTGACTTTTGCATGGGGGACTTTGGGGGAGATCTGCAGAGAAACAGAGTTGTAACTAAAAATGAGCATGGTCAGCAGCACTTTGGAGATTGTCTATTTTGTGAAATTTAAAAAGTGGGCATAGTTTCTGATGAAGATGATTGTCCCTCTTCTCCTGCCACTGGGCTGACATCTGCCTTTAATGGGCCAGCAAAGTTGATGTTCTTAAACCTCCTAATAAGAGAGATTTCTGCCTCTGAGGAGTTGACTTCCAACGATTGGTGATCTTGTGATGGTAGTGATATTTTTATGTGGTAAAGACCACCCGTTCACAGGACAATTTTACCTGTGGGACAGACTCTGCATGGTAACCACTCCACTGGTACATAATTGCTTGTAAAAAGTAGTATAGTGTAATAATTCAGGTGGGTAGCTGTGATGGTCTGAAGCAGCAGAACAAAGTTGGAGTCCAAAGTTTCATCCAAGGTATAAGCTTTTGTGTGCATGCACACTTCTTCTATGTGAAGAAGTGTGGGTGGCACGTGAAATCTTATACCTTGAATAAAATTTTGTACCTTGAATAAAATAGTCCACAAACTACTCCCATCCAGTGCATCCACAAACCTAGAAGAAGAAGAGATTGGATTTATACCCCGCCCTTCACTACCCAAGGGAGTCTCAGAGCATCTTACAAACTCCTTTCCCTTCCCCTCCCCACAACAGACACCCTGTGAGGTTGGTGGGGCTGAGAGAGCTCTGAGACAACTGTCCTTGAGAGAACAGCTGGTACAGAGCTATGGCTTGCCCGAGGACATCCAGCAGGTACGAGGAGTGGGGAATCAAACCCGGTTCTCCCAGATTAGAGTCCATGCACTTAACCACTACACCAAACTGGCTCCTAGCATTGTTCTGCCAGTGACCTAGTGTTGCCAGCTCCAGGTTGAGAAAATCCCTGGAGATTTGGGAGTGAAGAGTAGGGTTTCGGGGAAGGAGGGACCTAAGCAAGGCTTGATGCCATGGACTCCACTTTCCAAAGCAGCCATTGACATGATCTCTGTAGTTTGGAGCTCAGTTGTAATTCCAGGAGATCTCCAGACCCCACCTGTAGGTTGGTAACCCTAAAAAATCATATTCAGTGTACTAGTTCTGCAGGAAGGCAAGCTGATTTCCATGGGAACCTAACCTTTAGGAATTGATTCCAATCCAGTGTGGGAATAATTGTTGGACATAAGATATTGGTTCAGGCAAGATTTTGTATAGATGGGACAGAAAATAATGTTTTAATTGGTTTTGTCAAAACTGTTTTGACAACAAGGTAAACAGAATAAGAAGCAAAAGGTGGATGTGGCTGGATGACCCAACTTCTGGTAACATCGTATGTGGACTAATATGTTAATGAGCTGTGCTGTCAGGGGTGTGGCCTAATATGCTAATGAGTTCCTGCTGGGCTTTTTCTACAAAAGAGCCCAGGATAGATAGATAGATAGATAGATAGAGTTATAGTTATTCTCAAAAATTTCATTTGTTTCATATGTTGAACAGTTGCATTTATATCTATATCGATCACAATTCCACAGGGCCTGCAAGACGGAGTTCTTCCGCCAAGCGTTTGAGTAAGACGCCATATTAACCCATTTAACATCAACCGAGTAAGCTAGGCCCTATAATTCACCCTGTCAGCCTGCTCTAATATCCTCGCCCATACTGAGGAACAAAGCACCCAGGAGCCAAAGACCCGCTGTACAACTATTGCTGACTCTACTGTGGCCAATTAGAACAGTCTTTGCCATATATATATATAGCGTGTATATAGCACTTCGGATTGTGTTTTTATGATATTACTGTTTTTATTGTTTTAATTTTTTTTATGTTGCAATGGCCTTGTAAGCCACCATGAGCCTGCTTCGGTGGGGAGGGTGGGTTATAAATCAAATAAATAAATGCAACTATATATCTATCTATATGCAACTATATATGCATATTATATGTATAGTAGATAGATAGATAGATAGATAGATAGATAGATAGATAGATAGATAGATAGATAGATAGATAGATTTAGCATAAGCTTTTGTAGCATACAGACCTGCAGGTTGACTTCTTGATGCCATCCTTTGCCTATGTTAGCAGCAGAGGGAGCAGGGGTTCTCCTTTAAAGGGGAATATGGATCTCCATTTCTGAATTAGCATTCTTGTGAATGTCATAGGAGTCACATCATTGATAAGATCATAAGGAGTAATAATTAAAGGGAGGGGCTGTGCCTCAGTGGTAGAGAACTGGCTTCTCATGGACAATTCCAGTTTCAGGCCCTGATCTCCAGGTAACAGGTGTTAGGATGACTTTTCCTGACAGCCTGGAAAGCTACTGCCGCTCAGAGCAGGCGATATTGAACTAGATGAACCAGTGATCTCACCTGGTATAAGACAGCTTCGTGGGTTCATTATTTTATTATTGAAACATTTTGTGAGACTTACCTGGTAATCCTTAGAGTGGAGGTCCCCAACATGATGCCCGTGGGTGCCATGGTGCCTGCTGACACCTTTCTTGGCACCCATCAAGTGTTTTTAGAAGGTGGGTGTGGCCAGGTGGTTGTCTTGCCCAGCATAGCTTCTGATTGGCCACTGAAGATCTAATTGGCTGGGCAGACTAAAATAACATTGTTTTGGTGGCACCCACCATTCCAGTATTTGGTGTAGTGGTTAAGTGCACGGACTCTAATCTGGGAGAATCAAGTTTGATTCCCCTCTCCTCCACTTGCAGCTGCTGGATGACCTTGGGCAAGCCATAGTTTTGGCACAGCTGTTCTTGAAAGAGAGCAGTTTCTGTCAGAGATCTCTCAGCCCCACCTACCTCACAGGGTCTCGGCTGTGGGGAGGGGAAGGGAAAGGAGTTTGTAAGCCACTCTGAGACTCCAAGTGAAGGGTGGGGTATAAATCAAATCTCCTCCTCCTCCTCCTCTTCTTCTATTTGCTCTCATTCCTCTTTCCCAGTGTATTTTTAAAATTAACCCTCTTCTCCCCTCATTTGAGCTTCCTTTGTGTGTTTGGCTCCACCGCCCGTGGCAGCCATTTTGGGGTTGTTGTGCCCCCTCCCCCAGTGTCAGAATTCCTGAGGCACCCACTGGCTTGGAAAGGTTAGGGACCCCAGCCTTAGAACATCTTTGTAGAGTTAGCCAGTGTAGAGCATAGATTGGGAGGGGGGTGCACTTAATCTGAGAGCTGTTGATGATGAACCTAAGGCCACCACTGGTGTCTGAGACTTTGAAACGAAGATTTACTCAGCCACACACCTGCGTCTCTTTGGTTAAATGAGGTTACTCTTTGAGACCTATCCAGCAAGAAGATGCTTTTAAATGCTATTTATAAAGACACAGCTCTATCAAAAATAGAAAACAGCCTTTAAAATGAATGGAACTTCACTACTCCCTACCGCAGAGTCCACCTGCTTTTCAGCAAGGGAAGGAAAGCTCTAATAGGAACGGATTTAAGTATGTCATGGGAGTGTATGTTCACAGAGGGACAAGATGACATTTCCCATTTTAAATTGGTTCAATATTAAAGCTGAAGTGCTGTCATAAAAATAGTTATGCCAATAATGTCCTGTGGGGGGGATGTGTATTTTAATTTCATGTTTTCAAGGCTTCATTCTTTATAAAGACACTTGGAGCTCATCTTCTTTAATTTCCTATGTTACATGTGAGAAAAAAAGGACAAAAATTCATATGAATACAGCTATGTACCATTGAATTAAGAGCAGTATCTGCAGCGGAAATGCTTGAATACTGTGTGTAGGGTTGTCAACTCTGGCTTGGGAAATTCCTGGAGATTTGGGGGCAGTGCCTAGAGAGGGTAGAATTTGGGGAGGAGAGGGCAGAGCTGTGATGCCTCAGAGTCCACCTTCTAAAGCTGCCATTTCCTCCGGGGAAACTGATTACTTTAGTCTGGACATCAGTTGGTCTTAGGGTTGCAGGAGCATTGGGGGGCAGTGACTGCAGAAACTGACATCTCACAACATTCCAAGAATTCCCCACATCTCTATGGTAAAAATCATAGAGGTTTGGGAAACTCCTAGAGCTTTGCATGAAACAATGATGTTACTAATGGATACAAATGAGGAAGTAATATTGTGGTGTCATACACTCCTGATTCTTTCCTGCTTTTTTTTGCTCCTGCTGCTGCACTGAGCAGTAGAAGCCTGGGGTCTAGGGGCAGAAGGATGGGTAAACTTCCCCCACCACCACCAGTGTTCCCTCTAAGAGAGCCAGTTTGGTGTACTGGTTAAGTGTGCGAACTCTAATCTGGGAGAACCGGGTTTAAGGAGGGGCAGGCCCAGATGGAGAGGAGGGGCAGGCCCAGATGCCAGCCGGAATGCTGTTCCGGTGCATTCCAGCTGAAAAAGAGCCCTGCCTTCGGACCTTACTTCTGGATTGGGCTGCCCCATTTAAATGCTTTTGGAGACCAGCTCCAGGTCAAGCCAGCCTGACTGAAGGCCTTCATAGACTTCATCTGAAAGTGGATCTCCATGGAGGACTTGAAAGTGATCTCCATGGAGGCCTTCATAGGCCCCACCCAAAAGTAAACTCCAAAAGTCTATAAAAGCCATCAGAACTCACTCTGGGAGGTGAAGGCCTTTAGAGCTCACTCTCCAAGCTCAGTCAGGCCAGCCTGACCCAGGGGTCGGCTCTGAAGGCATTTAAATGCCTTTGGAGCTCACTTCCAGGTGAGGCTGCAGCCCCACAAATTTCTCCAAAGCACAAACTGATTAGTGCAAGAAGTTCATAAAAGTTTATGGTTCAGAGGTTCATGAAAACCCCAAACCATGAACCTTCATGAACCTCCATTTTTTTCCATTTCATGCCCACCCCTAGTGACCAATGCAAAGCAGGTTTGACTTATCAATATCTAATGAGCCAACTCAACATTGAACTGCAGCTAGTACGTATTTAATTTGTGATTTGTAAGCCACCTTGAGCCACAAGGAAAGCTGGGCTATAAATGCTTTAATAAATACTCAAGGTGAAGTTCTACATCCCTCTCTATACCCCTTTCAAATGATTCAAGATTTCATACTAGCTGATCCTTTCTCCGCCAGGTAGCAGTACTGCCTCCTGTTCAGTTCGGAAAGTTTTCTCTTTTAATTGATGTAATTTTTCCCCATCTTAGACTCTGATTTTGTAAACACTGAAGAATGAATTTTTAATTGAAAGTTCTTATTCAGGTTTCATTTAAACATAAACCGTGAAAAGTATATTACACCGTCTCGCCCCTTTCCTCGCCCATGCTCATGAGTTTCTTTTTGCTGCCATAAGATTGAAACCCTCATTTTCATAGATTGGTGCTTAAGGAGATGGAAACAGATCTTGTTTCTTTGAGACACCGGCTCATATCTCTATAGTGACAGGAGTAATATCAGCATTATATTTCTAACATCCAGTACACTTTTTTCCAAGTTTTTTTCAAAAGCACAGGAGAGTCATACTTCATAATCGTAAAGTGCTTCTTTTATAATGCAGTCCCCAATCCAGAGAAGCTCTTAACAGAAGAGCTTGGTAATTATTTATAAATATGAGGGAGGACAAATCTTCTTTATGGCCTCTCTAGATGTCTCTTTAGCTTGTAAAAGCTTAGAGGAACTCTCTCTCTCTCTCTCTCTTTTTTTTGCAAACTGATAAAGAATGTATGCATGAAAATGTTGGAGGAATCCAAGTTTGGGGTACATTATTAATCATAATAATGTTGTTATAGCAGCCTGGATAGCCCAGAGTAGCCCGATCTTGCCAGAGCTTGGAAGCTAAGCAGAGTTGGTAAGGGCTGGGTTGGTATTTGGATGGCAGAGCAGCAAGGAAGACCTGGGTTGCTCTGCAGAAGAAGGCAATGGCAAGCCACCGCTGGTCTCATCTTGCTTTGCAAACCCCACGAGTCACCATGAGTCAGTTGTAACTTGATGGCACTTGATGGTTATTAATAATGTTGCTTTTGTTACTAATACAGCAGCCTCACTAAATATGCAACATTACTGGGCCATCTAGTCTACCATGGTCTTTGACAGAACAAAGTTTGAGGCCAGGGGCACCCTTAAGACCAACAAAGTTTTATTCAAGGTTGGAGCTTTCATGTGCATGCCCACTTCTTCAGGTACACATAGTGCAATAAAAAAAAGGCACACATAGTGCTTATACCTTGAACAAAATTTTGTTGATCTTAAAATGTGCCACTGGACTCAAATTTGTTCTGCTGCTTCAGACCAACATGGCTGCTCACCTGCATTACCTTTGACAGCTGCAGTTTTTCTAGGGCTTAAAACAGAGAGAGGTTGTTTCCAACCCCTGAAATCCCTTAATAGGAGGTGCCAGGGATTAAACCTGGGAATTTCTGCATGAAAAGCACATGCACTGCCTCTGAGCTGCAGCTGTTCTGATAAACAGGGGTGCTTTGCAGAGTAACATCTGTCTATACCCCATGTTTTCATTATTGCCAAAGGTTGCTTAAAATTCCAAAAATTTAAAAAAATATGCAAAAACCCAGGGTTTTATCTGTTTATACATTTGTCCCCCTCCCCAAGAAAACACTTGCAGCTTAAGCCCCACTAAAAACCCTCACAAATTATGTGATCCTATGATGCCTCCTAAAAAACTTCTAAGCATGGAACTGTGCTGTCCCCACTTCAAGGAATCCATTCCACAAAGTGGAGCCAGTATAGAAAAGGAACAAGCCGTAGCGTATTTCAAGGGAGTCACCTTAAGCAGGGGAACATCTACAAAATGGTGATCAGAAGACCCCAACACAACACAATAACACACAAGGAGATGCTAGTTTGTGGGTCCTAGCCTGTGAAGGGCCTTCATGGCCATAGCTAGGGTTGCCAGTCACCAGGTGATGGCCAGAGATCTCCCAGAATTACAATTGGTCTCCAAGTTACAGAGATCAGTTCCCCTGGAGAAAATGGCTGCTTCATAGTTATTTTAGTCATAGTTTTTCATGGTTAAAAAAATCTTATGGTAAATGAATGGTAGGTGCAACATTTTACATTTCTAATCTATTTGTATCTGTTTCAGTTTTTATGAGTCCAAAGGGTTTAGTTCCCAGTCATAAAAGGGGTGGGGAGGATAGACCGAAAGGGAGTAGCTGGGGTTGTCAGCCTACAGATGGAGATCGGAGTTCTCCCAGAATGACAACTGTTCTAGGTAACTAGTGTTGCCAGATCCAGACTGGGAAACTCCTGGAGATTCAGACATTGAGCCTGGGGAGGACAGGGACCTCACTGGGGCACATCATCATAGTCCACCTTCCAAAGCAACCATTTTCTCCGAGGCAGCTGATCTCTGTGGGTTGGAGATGAGCTGTAATGCCTGGGATCCCCAGGTCCTATATGGAGGCTGGCATCCCTAACCCAGTCAGTTCCCCTGGAGGAAATGATAGCTTCAGAGGGGGGGATTCATGAAATCCATTCCTGCTGAGCATCTTCCCCTCCCCAAATGCTGTCCTCCCCACGCCCGGCCCCCAAATCTCCAGGAATTTCCTAACTCTGAGTCTGTAATCCAAAGAACAGCTGTAGCTGGTTTTGGTAGCATGCCAACAACTACATTTCCCATGTTACTCTAGTATGAGGTGTTGTTGTGTGACGGGCTTCTGTTTGGGCATCAGAAACCATCTCTATATTTAATAGCTGACTTTCTTTAACCATATTAGCAAGCTGTTTCCTTAAGAGATTTTATATGTCTGCAAAGGTTCGTGCAACCCAGAGACCAATGCATCTAAAATGCTCACATATCCAAAAGCAGCATGTACTAAATATTGAATTCCTTCTGTATAAAAATACATAAGACTCTCTACTTGACATAGCTTATAATACCAGTTTTTGGGGGGATGTAGATCCTGTTCTGTTCACAGACTCTTGATTGTTCATTTCATCTTAAATGGCACTGCAAAGTTCTAAAGTGGGTAGAACTTTGGTGTGATTAAACCTTAATGCAAGCTTTGGTACTTCATTACACCACTGTTTACTGGCTGGCGCAAGAGTTGATTATTCTCCATTGGTGCATGTCCAAATTAATTTACTGAGTCCACATTGCCAGATGTGCTCTGACTCACACACATCCCAGTGTTACAGTGTCAGTGGGTTAGTTCTCCCTTCTTCTTATCCTGCAGTTTGTTTTATCCCTGCCTGATGTGTGCTGAAAAGCACACTGAAGAAAAGCCATGGATGTAAAAACAACAACAGCACCTAAATAAACCTGAAATACAATACACTTAAAACACAATTTCTGTGGTTGTGACCATTTCCTAATAGGTTGCTAAGAGCAACTTCAGATGTTTGAAGAAACATGCACTGGCTCAGTATCATGCTCAAGGAAAGAATGCAAGCATGCCTTTTGATCCACCTGACCTGGATAGCCCAGGCTAGGCCCATCTCATCAGATCTTTGAAGCTAAGCAGGGTCAGCCCTGGTAAATATTTGGATGGGAGACCTAGGAATATCAAGTCATGACCCAATGTCAAACCACCTCTGAATGTCTCTTGCCTTGAAAACCCCATGGAAGTCACCATAAGTCAGCTGTGACTTGATGCCCCCCCCCCCAAAAAAGTGAAAATGGGTAGCATGGCTTCCTTGAATCTGTTAGCAGAAACATTATTTCAATCTGCAGCACCCTCACCCAAATTCAAGAATACGTAACCCACGATGTTCTTCATTTAAATTGGCTTGGATAGATTTCCCCTTTTTTTAAAAAAACCCAAACCCTGAAGTTAACAGTAGATGCACAGGAGTGTGGTTTGGTGGCTGACAGTGTCGTGGTCTAAAAAAAAGCAGGGATTCAAGCACTATGAGCGATCCACTGCCAGATGTAGCACTGAAAAGTCTGCTCCATGTTTTATTGTAGTTTCAGGGATCTAGAAAAGGGAGCATGTTCCAGGCCAAGTAGGCTGGATCTAAACAAGCTGGTAGGCGGTACTCTGGTAGATCTCATTTTCCATTCTTTGAGTGGGATGCACAAACAGAAACATAGGTAGATTTTGTCCAGTTCTGCTTGCACAAAATGTTGTGCAACACTTTGTGCTTTCCACCCTGTATATTATGGTGCCCAGGAACTGGTTGCACAAGATCTCGCCCAAGCAGAAACACAAGTCGGGGTACTGCAAGTATGACAGTGCAAGTGGCTAGCATGTAATTTTTTTTTAGTTTCCACTCATGGAAGGATTCTAGTACAAGCGGAAGGCATGTTCTGAAAAACTGTATACTCTGTGTACTTAATAATACCCTCCACGTGTTCCAGGTGACAGCGTCTTACACCTGCCAGTGCCAGTTTCTTGGTTCTCACTTGGCATCAGGTAAGGCTGTCAACCTCCAGGAGGAGTCTGCAGCACTCCTGGAATTACAGCTGACCTCCAGATTGCAGGTATCTTTTTCTGCTGGAGAAAATGGCTGTTTTGAAGGAAGACTCTATGGCTGCTGAGGTCCTCCCCTAATCCACTGCCCTCACCAGGCTCCATACCCAAATCTCTGATTTCCCAACCAGAATTGGCAACCGTGGGTATGGGGGTCCAGCCAAGTCAGAAGGGGCAAGAAGGAGGTCACATTACACATGAAAATATGCTCTTTTGCCAACACTACACTTTTCAAGAGGTTCTCAGAAAAGGTTTCACTCTTTTGGTTCCATACACTCAGCCAAACTTGGCCCTGTCCGTGAAAAGACAGAAAATACACCCAAATCATTAAGAGATGCTAAATGTAATATAATGAAGCTGAAAAACCCCAGCAACACTCTGAAAGCACCAGCAAAATCAGCAGCGTTAGAATCTTGGTAATGAGTTAAAGTGTTATGAACAGAACACTTGCAAAAATAAAACTAAGGCAAAATGTATGTGCTGTGTTAAGCTCCATCAAGTCACTTCTGACTAATGTTGACCTTGTGTATTAACGACCTCCAAAATGTCCTATCATTAACAGGTCTTGCTCAGGTCTTCAGAACATAAGAACAAAAGAGAAGCATTGTTGGATCAAGTCAATGGCCCATCCAGTCCCAACACTCTGTGCAATAGTGGCCAAAAACCAGGTGCCATCAAGAGCTCCACCAGTGGGGCCAGAACTCCAGAAGCCGTCCCAATGTTGCCCCCCCAAGCACCAAGAATACAGAGCATCACTGCCCAAAACATAGTGTTCCAGCTATACCTTGTGACTGATAGCCACTGATGGACCTCTGCTTCATATGTTTATCCAATCCCCTCTTGAAGCTGTCTATGCTTGTAGCTTCCACCACTTCCTGAGGCAGTGAATTTCACATGTTAATTACTCTTTGAGTGAAGAAGTACTTCCTTTTATCTGTTCTAAACCTACTGCTCATCAATTTCATTGAGTGTCCAGGAGTTCTTGTATTGTGAGAAAGGTCTTGCAAACTGAAGGCTGTGGCTTCCTTGATAGAGTCAATCCATTTCATGTTCGACCTTCCTCTTTTTCCAATTTCCTTCAACTTCTCCTAGCATTATTGTCTTTTCCAGTAGCCCTTTTCTTCTCATCATGTGAGCAAAATACGATAGCCTCAGTTTGGTCATTTTAGCTCCTTGGGAGAGTTGAGGCTTAATCTGATGTCAAACCCACTTATTTATCATTTTTGGTGGCCACTGTAAAATTCTCCTCCAACACCACATTTCAAAAGCTAGGAAAAATCAGGAATCAGCTCAAATTAAAACAAGTCCTCGTGTTTCGAGTATCTGGGCAAGTCGATAAGTTTGGACTCAGTCAGTGCTGAAGGCACAAGAGCATTTCCTCAGTTGACCAGCCGAAATGGAGAAAGGCCTATCCCTCACAAAGCCTTGCCAAACTTTAAAAAGTGGGGAAACTTAACATTAGAACTACACAGCTTGAGAAGATGAGAGTTCAAGGCCTTATTCATAAAATTACTTCAAAGGCACTTCTTCCTGTTTTGCCTGGCAGGCATTTTGCCCTCTAGTTAATCTAAACTTGCTAAGCGAAAGGTAGGACTTCTGGTAGGGAGGAAAGACTTTTCAATTCTTTTTTGAAAGGAAATCCAATAGTTATTTCAAGTATTAGCATTTGTCTTCACACTTCTAGTGTTATTTTAGTCATCTTTTTTTTTAATGCTGCAATTGTCCCTAAGGGAACAGAAATAATAAAATGTTTGGTTTGTGCTATGATTATTTCTCATCTGAGTGGATGGACCCAATTAATAGGCATTCTGCCGTCATTTAAGCTTGATAAATGTCACCTAATGATAAATAGGCCAATAATATTTTTAAATGCTTGTGTTTAATCTAATTTTAAAAAATAAGGATTATTGGTATTTCTGGCTTGTGTTCCCTGCAGACAGCTGGATGCATTATGGGTTTGTCCAGAGATGAAAATGATTGCTGTAAAATGCCTGGGTTTTGCATAGAGATGCTGGGAAGAGGGAATTGGGTTTTCTGTGTGTAGTTGTGTTAAGGGCTGAAAGCCTTGGGGAAATGGAGTAGACTATCAGTTCACATATATTAATAGATGCATTTCCAGTATTTCCTGAGAGCAAAATATTTTCTGGAGAGTCTTCAGTAATATTGTTTTAATTGACTATGAGCAGGCTGCTTGGCATTCCATATATGCAAGTTGCATTGAAATAAATGGAAGGGGTGCCCAAAAGTGTACAGATATAGGCAGTGTCTGTAACAGTGACACTCTAAGCAGAAATACACCCAACAGACTTTAATAGGATTGGATAGTTCCGGGGGGGGGGGCACATAAGGGTACCTCTTCTTAGAAATGCCATGTAAATTTCCCCCTGAATTCTGGAGTTCCAGACAATCTGATCTTGTATTTGAAGTGAATCAGATACATTCAGATTCCTCCATTCTGTGTATTTTTTAATTTTCAGATTTTACATAGAGCACTGTACATTCACAGTTTACCATGTGAATGATGCATACATGTGCTTTCATAAAACAGCAAAAAAGGTCCTTTCTTTGTGACTGTTTGTTAGTATCAGGTTTCTTTTTGTGTGGAATAGGAATGCATGTGTTCAGTGGTACAACACTGTACAAAAAGTTTTGGGGTGTTTCTTTTGTGTGTGTGTGGTGTTCTATCAGTGTCCACATGTGCATCGCTAATGTGGTGGGTGGTGAAATGATGTTACCTGCCCTGAGCCCATTCGTGGGATGGGAGGGATATAAATGCAAAAAAATATTAAATAAATAATTTTTTGTTTGTTTGTTTGTTTGTTTGTTTGTTTTGATTTGTATCCCTCCCTCCCCGCCAAATTACCTAAAGGAGTTGTGGAAAACTGCCCTTGCTTCAATTCCAGAATGAGTTTTAGGAAATCTGCCTATTAAATCAGAATTCTGGTAAAGGGGAACCTAGGACTAAATGAACCTATGGAATAATAAAGGAACTGAAGAGGTAGATACCCCCTCATTTGGAAGGGCAAGTCCACAAACAGTATTAGCTATGACTAGGGTTGCCAACTCTAGCCAGTTTGGTGTAGTGGTTAAGTGCGCAGACTCTAATCTGGGAGAACCCACTCCTCCACTTGCAGCTGTTGGATGACCTTGGGCAAACCATGGTTCTGTCAGAGCTGTTCTCTCGAAGGCAGTTCTCAAGAGAGCTCTCTCAGCAGCACATACCTCATTGAGTGTCTGTTGTGGGGAGGGGAAGGGAAAGGAGTTTGTAAGCCTCTCCGAGACTCCAAGTGAAGGGCGGGGTATAAATCGAATCTCCTCTTCTTCTTCTTCAACTCTAGGTTGGGAATTTCCTGAAGATTCGGGGGTAGAGCCTGGGGAGGATGTGGTTTGGAGAAGGGAGCAATATCAGTGTGGTATAGGGCTTCAAGGTCCATCAGAAATGCTAGCAAAGTGGGAAGGTGGGGAGACGTTCCGGGAGCCAGAAGGGTTGTAGGCATGCCAGTGACTTTGGGGATGATCCTCTAGTTTTTGGGCAAAACTCAATGGTAAAATCAGCCTCAAACCATAGAGTTTTCCCTCAAAACCAGAGCATTGACTCCCCCCCCCCCATCACCGATGTTCCTACATCACTTCTGGTGACATAGGCATGTTGTGTTTATTTCTGGCAATGTCGCTCTGTGTGTGTGTGTGGGAGGGGAATTTCCTCCCACCAGCCAGCTGGCCAGCGACAGGCAGGAGCCCACAAAATCGGGGGATCCCCTGCAACCAACTGGGGACTGGCAACCCTAGTGTAGTATAATGCCAGAGTTCATCCTCCAGATCAGCCATTCTCTCTAGGGGAACTCATCTCAGTATTCTGGAGCTCAAGTTGTATTTGTAGGAGACCTTCAGGCCACACCTGGAGGTTAGCAATCCTAGGTATGGCTCAGAGACGTTGAACACCTGCTTTACATTGCAGAAGTTCCCATTCCTGGTACCTCCACTGAACGGATCTTGGATCAGCAGAACAGAACTTTCCCAACCCACCCACCCCCCACTGCAGCCCATTGGTCATTTGGAAATGCTGCTCCAGCGGGCAGGGAACCCTTAGGAATGGCATGATAGGTAAATGAAGGCTCTGTAGCAGGAAGGAGGGTTTGGCAAAAAATGAAATGTCCCCTTTGGTTAGCCAAAAAAATTAGTTTGGATCGAACCATATATGTTTTGCTCTGCCGTCAAGGATGTACTAGTTGCAGGGAAAAGATCAGCTCTGCCCACACACTTCTCACTGTCCCCAGTTATATTTGGTCAAGATGTGGGCAGCTCCAGTGCATTTGTATTTCGAAAGGACATGTCAAAACCTAGCTCCTAGAGATAGGAGTCCTCACTGGAATGTGACAGGGCTCCTTTATGTTAATCTCCTTGGAAAGGCAATGCCACTGACTTCTTCTGGATCCAGGCTGCTGGTGGAGTTGACAGAGCATTGCTAGGTGACCCTTCTTCTTGGATTGCAGGCCAGGGGAGTGTTCATGGGGAGACAGGGTATGGCGAGGCTATCTCTGTGATCTGCATGGCCACAGATGATTTCGTGCTCTGTCTTTAAGCAATGTATCATTCAGGCCAGCCCTGAATTTCTTGCTACCTTTTACACTTGCAGTTGTACAGCCTCCTAGGTAATACTTGAGTACAAAGCTCATTTAAAACCAGCTCCCTTCTATTCCCTGCAAGCTTTGCATTAAAAAATCTAACTCGCTCTCTTTGAAGTCAGCCGAATCTCTCATGAAAATGAATGCCTCTTAATATAATCAGTGCTGCCCTGATGAATGTTTTAATGTAGCGGGAAGGAAGCAGAAGGATACAATGCCCATGGACTTTGATCTGCCTTCTTTCATTTTTGAAAACAAATATGGGAAAGCTATACCTAAAATAAGGAGAAATAATTAGAAGGCTGAAGTCTAGTTCCTATGTGCAGCGTGTCTAAGAAACCTGCACATATAGTGGTGTGTGTGTGTGTGCATATGCTCACCTCTAGGGTTGCCAGGCCCCCAGTCGAAGTGGGGGTTTCCCCACTTTTGCGATCTCCTTTCTGCCACCAACCAGTGGGCTGGTGGGGGGAAATCAAACCCAAAATGGCCCCCAACATGACGTAGTGACGACACCTGGAAGTGATGTCATCACACCGCCAATGTCGGGAGCAACGCTCTAGTTTTTGGGCAAAACTCTATGGTAAAATTGGGCTCAAACCATAGAATTTTGTCCAAAAACTGGAGCATCACCCCCCCCCCCCAATGTTGGAAACATGATGACATCACTTCTGGTGCTAGCCAGAAGATCCTGGAACAGACCCGGGAGCCCCCCCATTGGAAGCCAGGTAGGACCTGGCAAGGCAACCCTACTCACCTCTGTAGCACATACAGCACAACATCTGCTTTGGCTCTGTACCTGCATCAACTTATGTGCGTCCTGCACCACAGTTCCCCAAAATGGTACCTGTGGGCACCATAGTACCTTCCGACACTTTCCCAGCATAGCTTCTGATTGACCATTGGGGGTCTGATTGGCTCTGCATTTAAACAGCATCATTTTGGCAGTAGCTGCCACCACAGTGTTGGTTTTATTTGCTCTAACTCCTCTTTCCCTGTGTATTTTTAAAAATTATTTCTCTTCCCAAGCATTTGGGCTTCCACTTTTTGTATAACTCTACCTCCCACAGCAGCCATGTTGTGGTTGGCTCCTCCTCTGATGGCAGCCATTTTGTGGTTATGCCCACTATCCTATATCTGAATTCAAAGCTGCCAACTGGCTCAAGAAGGTTGGAGACCCTTGTACTACACCATTCAGAGGATATATTATACTGCAGTGGTTCTACCCTTCTTTTCCATGCTGATGGATTTTTGGTAGGTCTACATACGGAATAAGGTAACTGAGAGGGTAGAAATATTGCAACCAGAAAGTCTCCATTTCATTCATAGTATCTCTGGTTTAAAAAGGACCTCAAACAGCAGACCGGGAAAAGACCACTGCTTGCCCCCTTAGAGAGATACTGCCAGTCTCGATAATACTGCACTAGATGTTTGAGTCAGTGTAACGCAGCTTCAGACGTGGTTTCTGTGCACAGGAGGCAGCACAGTCCATGTGATTTTCTTCTCCTTTTCCCATCGGGGTTTACAAATTGCAACTGCTCCATTGTGCACCGTCCCTAGTGCAAGCAGAAAAGGACTCGTCTGGGAGCCCTACAACTGCTCATCTTGGTTTTCAGTTTTATCTAGACATCATAAAGTGATTGTCTCGTGTGATGAGAGCCAGGTCAAACATTTTCATTAGTCAATATTTTTTTTTTTTTGCCTAAAATAATGGGAGCTGGAATTCTTCCAAGAAATGTCGGCAAGGGTGAACCTAAAGCCGCTCCGGCTTTTGACGTGCCCGGTTACATAGAACAGATTAATTTCCCTAATAAAGAACAGAGCCGCCAAATTATATTTAATAAACTAGGCAATGGTTCATGCAATTGTGTGTTTAACGTTCGGCCGCATCCTGACGCCACAGACCCGACGGCAGGCTCAGCGATAAACAACGTTATGAATCAGGGATAGTAAGAGCTGCCCTGTAGCTTGCCTCCCAGTCAGTATTAATAGTAATTCTGCTTGATGCTTCCTCCCCCCCCCAAGCCCCACAAAATGATAAGTTAAAATTATATGGAAGTGGGTTTCTGTGATAAGATGTTGTGGAAATTAGGTCATGGTGGGTTCAATTACCTCTTACTCAGATACCTCCATCTCTTGCCCATGGAGTGTGTGATTATCATCATTACCCAATTAAAAACACTGCAGTGGAATGACAAGACAGTTGGGGCATGAATAACACCTGACATGGGGGGAATTCCTTGAACAGACTCTCCGGCTTATTAGATTTCTTTATATATCTTCGTCTCCCATTTAACCTTGTGAATGATGGCGTTTTAATATTGCCACCATCAGATCTTTTGCTCTAGGACAGAAGTGACAGTCCTTCTATGTTGTCCTCCCCCCCCCCCCGAGTCTGGTTTTAATTGATAGTTACAGAATCCCCTTTTACACATCCACCCCCCCACACACACAGACACACACACAGCCTTTTGACACAGAGAACTTGTGGCTATTGTTTGTGAAGCGGAAACGGGAAAGTGCTTCTGCAGGTCTTGAAAGAAGGCTTCCTTCTTGCCAACACTTCACTGATGAAAACAGGATCATGCTTGGATCAGGTCCATTCATCCTAAAAAGGATCTGCTGCCTGCACTGGACCACATTGTTACACATTGCTAAGGGCTCTGTTTTGTCTCTTGCTTCAATTAATTCTGCAACAGGCTACCCTGTGCCGATTGTAGAGACTAGTTGCGTATATGTTCTTCATCAACATTAGTAAAGGTAAAGGTTTCCCTTGCTTGAAAGCCACTCGAATACGACTCTAGGGATGTGGTGCTCATCTCCGTTTCCAAGCCGAAGAGCCAGTGCTGTTTCCGTGGTCATGTGGCCAGCATAACTAGATGCCAAGGTGCATGGAATGCTGTTACCTTCCCACTGAAGTGGTACCTATTTATCTACTTGAAATTTCTTGCTTTTGAACAGCTAGGTTGGCAAGAGTTAGAGCCAGAGACGGGAGCTCACTCCGTCATGCAGCACTCGGGTCTCGAACTGCCGAACTACCGACCTTCCAGTCTGCAGTTCAACATCTTAACCACTTGAGCCACTGCAGCCTCTTTCATCAACATTAGAAACGTGAAATATACACACAGACTATATTAACAAACTAGATATAAAAATGAGTTTCGATACTGGTAGATGAGAGGATTTCCTTCATCCTGGTCATTTGTTCCTTTGTTCTTCAATAATATTTCTATGCTCTGTTCCACTCCTCGTTCATTCTACTTCAACTAGGAGCAGGGGTCATTTCGAGCAGGAGCTCGGGGGAGCTCAGCTCTGAGAGTTGGTGCCAGCCCCCCCCCCCCGGTGGGGGAATGCCTGCTTGTGTCATGGCTGCAGCAAAATGACCCTGCCCCCTGGAAAGATCCTTATTCCTCCGACCAGCCTTCTGAAGGCTTCAGCCACCACTGAAGCTATCCTCCCAGAATAGTGGTATTTCTGAGGCTTGGATTAGTAACTGTCCCCTCTCTGCCATCTCTCTCTTTCTCTCTTTCTCCCTCTCCCTCTCTTTCTTGCCTTCTGACATACTTTCGGTGATGTCAGGTGGTTTAGCATATGCAAATAAGTTATGCTAATGAGCTCCTGCACCTCTTTTTCTATGAAATGACCCGACTAGGAGAGTTTCTAGAATTAATTCCAGAATCGCAGCCTGTGCCATACGCTTTGCCTTTCAGATACTTCCATGGGTTTGCATCTTTTCTGTTCATCTGTTACTGATGCACACATGTACAATGAGAAAACACTACAAGAAAGCAATTAGAACTTTTTCTGTGCAGTGTGTTACTGATATGTACCTGAACTCCAGCACACGGGTGAAACACCAGACAAAAAAAATCTTGGGTGCATTGCTAATGCTGTGGAAGGGAAAAAGTTGCAAATGAACTGAAGGAATAGAACTGAAGGAGCATTTATGTGGCAGAAATAAAAAATGGAGCAGTGGATCATCGGGTAATTCAGAACTCCAAAATCTGGGTGGAAACCCCAGAACTCCAGAATCTGGGCAGAAATTCAGGTAAGGGACTTTTGGAGACAGTATAGCTTGCCTCTTTGTGCCTTCGTTGCCCTCTTATACAGCAGGTGTCTCATAGGCCAGGTGACACATGTCTTATTTAGTTTCCCAAACTGCTCCTTCCCCCAAACCTTAAAAGAAAGCAGTAAGGGAAGCTCTTGAACAGCAGAAGATTTGACCTACTTTCTGCAACCCCCCCGAGGTATTTGGATGCAAGTCGCTCAGAATGTTTCCAATTCGTTGCTTTCCTAAAAGCCAAATAACATTTGTGGTGCTTCTCAACATACACAGGTATGAAGTGTGTGTGTGTGTGTGGAGAGGTGCACATCTCAAAATGCCTGGCTGCCTCTACAGTGTTATTTAAAACACACGCTTTAAATATCATGAACTTTATATAATGATGAGTGAAGATGTTGGCTCGTCAGCCAGGAGTTTAGTTGTGTTTATTTCAATTCGTCAGTCAGCTCCAACTGTAATGCCCTTTCTTCTCCCTGGTATTTCTCTCAGCTGAATGAAATGTGTAACATTCTTGAAATATCAAACAGCAGGGAAGCCAAATGGTGGAAGAAGGGGGGCGGGCTACTGCTGCTGCTTCAGACTCTTCCTGGCTTAACAGCATCTGAGTATAGTTGACCGCAATTTGACGACAAAAATACAGACCACCAAGGTTTAGGAAAGACACGTCTAGACAATCGGTTTTTTTCAAGTGTGCTTCTCCCACATAGAGGCATGAATGAACACATGCCATTGTCTACTCTGGTGGACTCTAATTAGGGATGTTTTGAACCTTCTTCATCATTTCTGCATATTCTTCTGCCTCACCTAAAGTTGCCATTGCATGTTCAGGAGATATCCACAAAAGACTTCTGTGGGAAAGGATGGACTCTTCTAAATTACTGCCTGTGGTTTTGTGTCTTACTCCATAGCCTAGCATTACTGACTATTGTTCCCCATGTAGATGATGTTTCTCTAGTGCTCTCCCACTTCAGAGAATGGCCGTGGCTCAGCCATGGAGCCTCTGCCTTGCAGGTAGTGGGTCTCAGGTTCAATCTCCAAAATCTCTAGTTTTAAGGCTCAGGTAATAGGTGATGTAGAAGAAACTGCCCATCAGGATAGACATAATACCGGCCTTGATAAACCGATGGTCTGATTCAGTAAAAGGCAACTTCATGCGTTAAGTTGTGCTAGTGATGGCTCAGCCTAACTGGAGCTGTTCACGATGTTCCTGGCTAGCTATGGCCTTAATTGTGCAGCTATTTGTGGAAAGCATTTCTCCTTTCTTTGCAGTCCTGTGATCATTGTTCTGAAACCTGCTCCCTTTTGGGGGGACAGTTGCAGTTTTTGCTGTAAGAAAGTCAAAATTGCAGAATTGTTTTTGCTGTGTCTCTGATCCTAATAACCGGTGCTTATTTGCTATTCCTGTGAATTGTTCTCTAGTGGATCAGCATAGCTGCCGCTTGTGAATTTATGCTCCCCAACTTCATTTATTTGTTAATTTTTGGAAGGGGGGGGGGTTGTGTAAGGGTGTGTGTGTGTTTACCTGGAAGTTATGGTAACTTCTGCTGACCCCTAGTGAGGTTTGGACATTTCAGAGAGGTGGCTTGATAGTCTGCCTCTGTGTCCCAGCCCTGGTATTCCTTGGAGTTCGAAGTACTTGCCCCGGGATTGGCCCTGTTTAGCTTCCGAGATCTGATGAGAGCGGGCTGGCCTGGGCTATCTAGGTCAGGGCCCCACTTTATTTATAAAGTGCATTTCTATTGTGTCCATCCTCCAAGGAGCTCAAGATGCCACACTTTGTTTCCTCCGCTCCTCCGTTTTATCAGTTTGGCCCATGGTCACCCAGTGAGCTTCCATGACAAAGCAGGGATTTGAACTTGGGTCTTTTGAGTTCCTAATTAAATACTCTGACCATCACCACTATGCCACATGTTAAGCTTTGCAGATGAATCTTCTACGTCCCTGTTTGCAGGCAAAAGCAGTGTACTCAGTTGTCATATAGTAGGCTGGGGAACAACAGCCTTGTCTTTGTCCCCCCCCCCCCTTTTGTTTTTAGCCAGCACCTGGCTTTCTCCTTTCTCTTGTAGCAGTATTCTGATAATACTGACGAGCACTTAAAGAGATTGTTTTCCCCTGTTCTGCTTAAATATCCTCTGGCACGCAAGGATATTTTTATTGGAGGAATAAATAACAATTCACTAATGAGTACAGTTTCCTTCCTGTGAACCAGACATTCTCCCACCTCCACTGTTGTCTTACATTTTGACAACCGTCACCACTTGGGGAAGGACAAACAAAAATATCCCTCTCCAGCTGCGAAGCATTGGAATCGCTCCGTCCAGTTGTTTTGCTGCTTCACAGCAGTTTCCAGTGGTGCCAGTCTCTGAAAAACACAAACAAGGATGGAAAGGGACAATTCCATACAAAACAAACTGGGGTGTGTTCTGTGAGCTGAAGACCTTTGTCATTTCACATATTGGAATGGAAAGTTCTTAAGGGAGAATCAGTGAATCCAACTTACGCCAAATCTTTTCATGGGCATCCTCAAGTGGGATGGTGTTTCAGGAACCGATCCCTAACCTGAGTTTCATGGTTGAGACCCAAACTACACCAGATTTGAGGGGATGGAATCTGTGCTTGGATTTTCTGACTGTATTCATCCTTGTCCTACATTTTAGCTTACATTGCAAGACTACTAGGAGCGATGGGCGTGGGAGCCTGGGGGCTTGTGAGAGGAAGACCATGCAAAGAAGGAAAGGCTGAAATGGGTTAATCCTCTTAAGAACATAAGAACGTAAGAGAAGCCAATGTTGGATCAGGCCAGTGGCCCATCCAGTCCAACACTCTGTCACATAGTAGCAAAAAATACTAGGGGCCATCAGGAGGTCCAGCAGCCGGGCCAGGACACTAGAAGCCCTCCCACTTTCCCTCCCCAAGCACCAAGAATACAGAGCATCGCTTGCCCCAGACTGAGAGTTCCTATCTATACCTTGTGGCTAATAGCCACTGATGGACCACTGCTCCATATGTTTATCCAATTCCCTCTTGAAGCCGTCCACACTTGTAGCTGCCACCACCGCCCCCTCTTCCCCTATCATGGCCACTCTGATAAAAATCGGAGCCCCCAACCTACTGCTTTGAAGTAAAAACAAAAACAGCAGCGGGGACCCCAAGCAGCTTACGTCATTCTCCTCTTCTCCGTTTTATTGTCTGCCTTTCTCACTGGGAGTCGAGGCAAATTTACAGATACGACCAAACTATTCAGTCAACCCATAAGCCAGTTGCCAACACCTGATAACATTTGCACGATAACAATATTTGAATCCAATAGCTAAGATGCCTAGTAAAAAAAGGCTATCAAGTCAATCAGCAAGCATGTGATAATATTTGAGTCTAATGGCAAAGATTCCTAGTAAAACAACATAATGCGTTGGGGCTGGGGTTGGAAGAAAGAACACATTATCCTTAATGGAGGTCACCTCCCAAGCTGATCCGTTACGTCACTGCTCACAGCTCTGCTCCTCTACAAGAATGCCCTCCTGAACAGTTCTGTTTTGCACATTTTGTGAAATGACAGAAGTGGGGGGGGGGGGGGGGGTGTTCCTAAATGCCTCAAGCAGACCATTCTGTAACGAGACACCCATGGAGAGTACACATGAACATACAGTTGTGCATTTTAGCTGTTTACAGCATAGTATCTTCAAAGGGCTTTGCTCTGAGGTTGCAGTGGAAAATAGCAGGAGAGGCAATCCTGCAGGTACGCCACTAAGGTATGCCATTAAGAGGTTAAGATGCTGAGCTGCAGACTGGAAGGTCAGTAGACTGGCAGTTCGAGACCCGAGTGCCCCATGACGGAGTGAGTTCCTGTCTCTGGCCCCAGCTCCTGCCAACCTAGCATTTTGAAAGCAAGAAATTGCAAGTAGATAAATAGGTACCACTTCGGTGGTTAGGTAACAGCGTTCCGTGTGCCTCGGCGTCTAGTCATGCTGGCCACATGACCACAGAGAAGTCTTCAGACAGTGCTGGCTCTTTGGCTTGGAAACGGAGATGAGTACCACCCCCTAGAGTCAGATTTGACTGGCTTTCGAGCAAGGGAAACTTTTACCTTTACAGGTAATAGAACAGAGGCCATGGTGGCTCAGAGTTTAAGATGCTGAGCTGCAGACCAGAAGGTTGGTAGCTCAGTAGTTTGAGACCTGAGTGCTGCGTGATGGAGTGAGCCCCTGTCTCTGGCCCCAGCGCCTTCCAATTTAGCAATCTGAAAGCAAGAAATTGCAAGTAAATAAATAGGTACAGCTTCAGAGGAAAGGTAACGGCGTTCCATCCACCTTGTACCAGCCACATGACCATGGAAAAGTCTTCAGACAGCACTAGCTCTTCGTCTTGGAAACAAAGATGAGCACCACCCCCCTAGAGTCAGATTCAGATGGTTTTTGAGCAAGGGAAGCCTTTACCTTTCGGTAACTGCACATTGAATGGAGCCTGGTACCTGATCGGTAACCAGTGGAACACTTTCAGAGTGGGAACAATATGCAGATTCTGTTTAGGACCTGATAATAGCTGGACTTCTGTATTCTGTACCAAATGGAATTTCCGAGTTGTCTTTAAGGGCAGACCCATGTAGGAGGCATCATGGCAGTCAGGCCTTAAGGGTAACCATAGCATGGATCCATGTAGCCAGGTCAGCCAAATCAAGGTAGGAGGCCATCTTCCAAGCAATGCTCCGTCTAAGCTGTGGAGTCCTATGAGCAAAAATTCTACTTTGTGAGCTGCCAGCATTAAAGTGAGCAGGCAGGTGAGTTGGCTACTGCATAAATTAGTTTGCTCTGGACTGGAGCCTTCCTTCCTGAGCTAAGACAAAAATGTGTGAGCCAGAGGGTAAAAAATTGTGAGATAGCTCGCACTGACTCAACTTAGAGGGAACACTGCTTCCAAGGTGACTGGAGTTAGTAGAATGCCTTTTTTTTTTAGCAACTGTGTCAGCTTGCTTCTCCGACAGTAATGCTGAACTGAGAATGACCCCCAGGCTCTTAACCACGTCAGCAAGTGACAACTGGATCCATCAGAAGTCAGGCGCCCAGTATCTTTTAGGGCTCTCAGCCTTCCCCATCAACTTTACTTCTTTCTTGTCAGGGTTGAGTTTCAGCTTGTTTACTCTAAGCCATTCAACTACAGGAGTCAGGCCTTGGTTCTGAGACTCTACAGAGTCACCAGGTGCTTTAGAGAAAGGAATGTAGAACTGGGGTGTCATCAGCATATTCCAAAACTACTAACGGTTTCACTTTTTTACATAATGACAGTATGGCAATCTGGCTTGGTGTTTAGGGTTCCCAGGTTCCCCTTGGCCATCGGCAGCAGATGGGGGGGGGGGGGGGGTCATAGGGTTGCCAGATCCAGGTTTGGAAACTCCTGGAGATTTGAGCCCAGAACCTGGGGAGGATGGGCACCACAGTTGGGTACAATGCCATAGTGTCCACCCTCCAAAGGATCTGTTTTCTCCAGGGGAGCTGGTCTCTGTAGTCTGGTAATGAGCTCTAATTCTGAGGGATCCCCAGGTCCCACCTGGAGGCTGGCATCCCTGTGAGCCCTGTTCTATAGCCTGCTTCATCTAATGCTGAATGTTGGCCTTGTCGGTACTATTTTCCCCGGAGGGTTACAGTGTGTGTGTGATGGGGAGATGAGCAGAAGAGACAGAACTCGGCTACTTTCAATTTACTTCGTCGTCTAGGAAGCTGAGATTTCTGCCTTGGTTTACGGCTTTCATAAACGCTCCCTTTGAGCCTTTTGATTCTTAAAAGATGTCAGAATGTTCCTGGTAGGAAATGACCCCCTTTCCCCCATATTGCAGGTCACAAACAGAAAATTTTAAAAACATAGTGTTCCTGTTTAGATGTTTTTTTAAATAGAAGGTTCAGATTACAGTATCAAGAGTGACTTTTGAGCTGCAGAAAAAATGGTATTTCGTGTAAGCATATGCCCTTTTGTTGTGAATAATCCTACTCTCTTTTTAAATGGCAAAGAGTGAAGATACGCACACCTGGCCCATGAAATATAAATATGAAACAGTCGTTAAAGAGCAGGAGCATTTCAGACAGGCGATTGTAGGCTTTTCTCATCCTGGGGGGGTTATGCTGTATTCCTTCCCAACGTGGGCTCTCTTCCACAAGGATTAAACAGCTGAGCTCTTACTGTTTTCCTACTATTGTCCATGTCCATGGAGCCCACGCCCTATATATGGGCAGACTTGGAGCATAAAGTGCAGGAAGTGAAGACCTTGTAGGGTGCTCCTTGGCACTCTGCTTCCAATCTGCTTATGGTATCTTCTTCCTCGTGGAGAGAGTATGCTGAGGACAGTAAATGTTGTGGTGTAGTGGTGAAGAGTGTCGGACTAGTATCTGGAAGACCCAGGTTTGAATCCCCAGTCGTGCCATGGAAGCTCGCTGAGTGCCCTTGGGCTAGTCATGCTCTCTCAGCCTAACCTACCTCGCAGGGTTGTTCTGAGGATAAAACAGAGGAGAGGAGACTGATGTCGGCTGCTTTGGGTCCCCACTAGGGAGAAAGGCAGGGTCCAAATGATGTAGCTAAATAAAATAAAAAGTGGGAGCCACTTGCAGGAAAGTGGTTCCCACAGACAATAAAATTTAAAGGGCTTCAGAGAAGTAATCAGATGTGGGGCCTAGTGGAGGTGGGGGTCACCCAGCTTCAAGTCTTTCTCCATTAGAGTTGTCCACTCTGAGTTAGAAGATTCCTGGAGATTTGGGGTGGGTGGGGCCTAGAGCGGGCAAGGGTATAATGTCATAGAGTCTGACCTCTAAAGCAGCCATTTTCTTTGGGGGAACTGAGTCATCTGGAGATGATTTGTAATTCTGGGGGATCTGCGGGCCAGACTCAGAGGTTGGCAACCCTATACTCCATCTAGTTTCCAACCAATGCAGATTTTATTATCTCTCCACCACCTGGTTCCCTTTGGCCCATTCTGTGTGTTTTGGCATACCTACAAGTTCTACATCTTGTTAACACAACAGGTGAGGATGCGATGCTTGCCACCTGATGGCCAAAACTGACAAAAGAGAGATCTGTTTTATCCAGCACTTGGGAATTGACTGGCAGAGAGAGGGGCTGCATCGGCTGATTTGAATTGCAGTAGCTCTAGAGGTGGTTTTGCTTTTTCGGCACCTGATAGTGATAATGGCCCTTCTTGATAAGAAGTTGGCATGCTCCCAAGGTGTCCAGAGAGGGGTGAATGAATGGACAGTTGTCCTTCTTGGCTGCTTGTATGTTGAGGTGTTAGGACAAAGTCTCTTGACTACCTCCTGGAGTTGTATGGGATGGACAGAAGAACAGCCTGCAGAACAGATCATTTGGTTGGCCGTGTGGGCAACTGATGTCCAGAAGTATCACTACAAGGTAGATAGCAGGAGGACCATGGATAACCCCAAGGCAGGCAACTTACTTCAACATCTTGAATCCTGTTGGAGGCCCCAATACCCAACTGTTGAGGAATGGATTCTTTAAAAAGGACCTTCTCTCTAGTCTGGAGTCCAGCACTACTCCAGCTTTCTATGGTTTCCTGGCAGATTGGATTAGTGTAGCATCCTCACGAGGATGCTCTATTGGGAAGGCTCAAGGGGATGATACAGAGAAGTCAATCTATCTGTTAGAGTGGTCTGGGCTTCTGACCTCTGGGTCTGGGTCCAATGCTGCTTTATTTTTTCTTGCCTGCTCCTTCCTGAACTGGGCTGCAAATGTCCAAGAGCCATATCAAGGCTCTGGTTTGGTCTTCTGAATTGGTACGCGAGTCTTTGTGGGGGTGGGGTGGGGTGGGGTGGGGTGGGGTGGACAGACACGATCTCTCCCCGCCTCCAAGTCAGTGTCCAGTTTCTTAGACGCTAGCCATTGTGGGCATTGTTAAGATGGTAAGCACTGGGCAGAGAGACATGGTTTTAAATATTTGCAGTCATTTGGTATCCCGCTTCAAAACTGTACCAAACTTCTTGTTTGCTTTCAGAATTATGGACTGGAGACGGAGAACCTGCGAACGCTCTCTCACAAGTTGAACGCCTCGGCCAAAAACCTTCAGAACTTCATAACGGGTAGAAGGAGGAGCGGCCATTATGATGGCAGGGCCTCCCGAAGACTGCCAAATGATTTTCTTACCTCTGTTGTTGACCTGATTGGTGCTGCCAAGAACTTGCTTGCCTGGCTGGATAGGTAATTTAGTTTTCAACCTTTCTGAAATTTAAATTCCCCTTCCTTCAACTTCCAATTGTTATAACATTCAGTTGTTGTAAATTTGTCCTCATGTGAGGTGACAATGAACACAGTGTTCTGTAGGAGGGGGTTGTAAAATCTGGAAAACTTTTGCCTCTATCAAATGTTGCTTGAAATTAGGGTGGTGTCAAATATTCCTCTGTTTCAGTTTTGGATAGAAACTAGCAATTTGAGTGGGGACAGGAAACTAAGACCATGCAGACAGTGTTCATCTTTGTGTTGTCTTCTTTGACACCATTATTTTCCTGGCCGCTGTTTCCTTCTCTCCCACTTTTCCCCATCTAACTGCCATGGCTTCCTCCATCCCGTGGGGACCTTCACCCGAAGATGGACCACATCAAGAATGGAATGTTATCATAAAGCCATGTGTGAAATGATGGCTGCCAGCAAATAAAAGCACAACAAATTAGATTTGTGCTTGGTAACTTGGCCAAATGAGGGTAATTGAGTGAGGGCAGGTGAAGGGAATTACATTTTTTTTTTGCAAAGATTGCTAGAAAGGGAAAGCTTTTTCTTTTTTTCTTTGCAAAAAAAAATGCTTCCCCAAATTGGGGAAGTGGTGTCAGTGACACCCTGCCTGGGAGGAATTCAGACCTACCTGAAGCAGACAGATTTGCATGCCACAGAGAGGTGACTCTGAGGGGACCGTTTTTATCTGTTCTTCAACAGGGTTGATAAGGAGTAATTGAGCACAGAAGCTGAATGGCCATTTATCAGTTTGGGAAAAAATGAGTTTGTTTTTTTTCTTGGTCAGGGCAGGCATAAATTTTAGGATGGGTCTTTCATTCCTGACTCTGCCTCTTACAACCCCAAAGAGTTTTGCAAGCTAAAAGAGCTTTACAAGCTGAAGTGCTGTTTAGGCCTGTACTGAAGATGAGTCTCCAAGGTCTTTGGCATACATCTTTGCCAGCCACGCTGATTGAGATTCTGAATCCAAGTGGAGAGATGCAGTTTTTGAATTCTCTGCTGCATTAAAAAAAAACCTTGCGAGTACAGAAAGCAAACCAGTCTGTCGGGGCTAAGGGCTGTGGTTCCGTGGTAGACTGTTACTTTGTGTGGAGAAGAGAGGAGAGACTGGATTTATACCCTGCCCTTCACTACCCAAAGGATTCTCAGAACAGCTTACAATCTTTCCCTTCCCCTCCCCACAACGGTAGGTAGGTGGGGCTGAGAGAGCTCTGAGAGAACCGCTCTTGAGAGAACTGTGACTGATTCAAGGTCACTACCAGCAGCTGCAGGTGGAGGAGTGGGGAATCAAACCCAGTTCTCCCAGATTAGAGTCCGCGCTCCCAGCCACTACACCAAACTGGCTCAGAAGGTCTCCGGCTCAGTCTTCACTATTTCCCCCTGAAAGGATCAGGTAGCGAGCAATAGGAAAGACCCAGGCCTGAGACACTGGAAGGCTTCTGTCACTCAGAGTAGAAGAGACTGACCTTGATAGGCCACTGGTCTGACCCGGGATCAGCTCGATACGTCCAGGTAACAGAAGTCAGATTGGCTATTTCTCCGCTGTACTTTTGTTTGCTGAACAGCATTTCTATCCAGCCTCTCAGTGGTGTTCCCACAGGAGATCACAAATATTTCCTTCAAGTAAAACTGCTTAAAAATTCATTAGGGGGATAGAGAGACGGGTATTGTTACGAATATTCTGTACCAGTTTGCTACTTGCATGGAAGTGTTCTTTTATTCTTTTCGTTCTTTCTTTGGAACATTTCAGAAATACAGTTCCTTCCCTTGTAGTCTGAAATGGTTCACCTCATTTGACCGCCACAGAATTTCATTCCCACCTAATTCTGTTGTGGATGTAGACCAAGTCTGAGCATCTGGCAGGAGTGTGTGCGTGTGCACGCCCTGGTAGTGGTGCTTCCATGGAACTACAATCTCCGCAGTCACCTGGATGTAAGCAGATATGGATCCAGACTAGATTTTCCACTAGTGGAGTGGAAATTTCCCATGAAGCCTCTCTCACAGCAGCCCACTGATCCCCATGGAATGCTGCTCTTGCCAGGAAAGGGAAGATACAAGGGGATGTGCAGTGAGAAAGGGGCATTGGTGGAGACTGCAAGCTGAGAGCTGGTGTGATGTAGTGGCTACAGCGTTGGACTAGGATCCTGGGAGCTCTGGGTTTGAATCCCCACTTCTACTATGGAAGCTCAGTGGGTGACCTTGGGCCTGTCACATGCTCCCAGCCTGACCTGCCTTACAGGGTTGCTGTTGTGAAGAAATGGAGGAGAGGATGACGTTCTAAGCCTCTGTGCCTCCCACTGAGGGAGGAAAGCGGGATGTAAATAAATAAAAGTAAGATGCATGCTGTTTGGTCTGGATCTGACCCTTAGAGATTTCAGTCCAAGGGCCTGATGAATAGACAAGATGCTGTAAGGTCAGTTCATCCCAGGGTTTAAAGACGGAAGCGGCTGTTTGATTGAGGCTTTGTGTATGAGCAGGGACAAGGGTTTAGCACTTCCCTTCCATGCAGTTTGCCAGTCAAAGCTTAACCCCTTAATACACACACTGATAGCCTTGGAAAGAAAATATATATATATAAGCAAATGACATGTGCTTGACTTTCCTCACTTGCAGGCTTAACAGCAGAACAGCAGGTGGAGAAGGGTTAACCCCTTTGTTCTTTCTTGCATGACCCTGATCCACACTAAGAAGGACCTAACTGCATGGTACAAAGCCCTCATGACCCTCACATGTCTGCTGCAGGTCCTGTCAGGACGGGGGTCTCGTGCTCCCTCCATGCTGTTTTCCTGACCCAAAATAGGCCTTGGGAAAAGCTGTTTGCCCCATTAAGGGAAACTTGCATGTATTGATGGGCATCATATCAGAGTCTCCCGTGGGGCAAATAGCAGCCCCTGGGCCATTTCAGGTCAGGATAATAGCATGGGGGAAAGGTAGAGTGGGCTACCTAGGGTGGGCAGCTCCAAGTTGGGAAATATCTAAAGATTTGAAGGGGGGGAGCCTGAGGAGGGCAAGGTTTGGGAGGGACTTAAATGCCATAGAGTCCACCTTCCAAAGCCACCATTTTCTCCAGGTGAATTGATCTCTATTGCCCGGAGATCAGTTGTAATCCCAGGAGATCTCCAGCCACCACCTGGATACTGACAATCCTATGTAGGCCCTCTTTCCTCACAAACCATGACCTTGATTCAAATTAGGCTAATGTATAGCTGGGAATTAAGTTTTGAGCATTGAACTCCCAGAGCCAGGGTTGCTAGGTCCCTTCATCTTGCTGGCGGTGGGATTTGGAGGGCATTCTGTCAGTGGGTGGGGACATTGCATGATGCATTGAAGGCACCTGGAAGTGATGTCTGTGCATTGGTGATGTTGGAGGCAATGCTCTGCTTTTTGGGCAAAACTCTATGGTAAAAATGACCTCAAACCATAGAGTTTTGCCCAAAAAGCAGAGTGTCTCCCCTGACATCACCAATGTGCTGATGTCACTTCCCGGTGACATCAGCATGTTGCGCACAGCATTGGGGGGGGGATTTCCTCCCGCTAGCTAGCTGGCTGGTGGTGAGCAGGAGCCCATGAAAGTGGGGGATACCCCACCCCACCCCATCTTGGAAATGGTATCCCTACCCAGAACATGTCTGTCACTAGGACCCCTAAGGACACAAGGGCTTTTAAATGTCTGACTAGGCTCTTTGTTTTTCACATGGCTGCTGTTCCCATTTAAAAAATGCTTGGAAGGTTTGTTTTCCTGTCTTCCTTAATTGTACCTAAGTAAGGTCCTAAAACCTATTTAGACCTCTCTTCCAACTTCTGCCTAAAGCTTTGTGCTTAGTACCAGTGCAGTCATTATGTTCCGTGAACGAAGGTCAGTGAAGCCAATTGACTGGGTTTTCTAGAAAAATGTTTGTTTTCCTTTTGGGCTATGAACAGTTGAACATCATGCATTCATTGATCATAGTCTGCTTTTGGGAAATAGGAATAGTGCAGATTCATGGCAGTGTGTTCGTCTGCTTTGCAGGCGTTGTGAATGAGAATGCCCATAACTTTTTAAATTCCTTCTTGATAGGTCTCCATTTGTCAGTGTGACAGAATACTCTCTGCTGAAAAATAACATTGTTCAACTGTGCCTGGAACTAACAACCATAGTGCAACAGGTAAGAGTTAATCTTACATGAAGTTACTCCTAAAAAATTTCCTCCCATAAGGGAGAAGCACATTGATTTCTTCCTTGCTGTCAGACCTGCATCTTGTCTGAGAGCTACAGGGAAAAGTTATCTGTCTTGTTAGCCAGAACAGACACCCAGGTTCTTTAGTAGGCAAGCCCGACTTGACCCCAAAGCTTTCCGTGAGGTCAGGATCCAGAGGAGTTAGCCATGTTAGTCTGTTGCTGAAAAGCTTTCCGTGAGGTCAGGGAGAGTCACCCAGTCCAATCTGGCCAATTGATCCAAGAATGCTTCCTAGGAGAGGTGGTGGGTCTCGCTGCAGCTGAGTTCTCCCCTTTGGCCAGAGTTCAATGATGACTCTCAGAACAAATCCCCCCAGGCCACTAACTTCAAGAGGCTTTGTGAATGTGAGTCCTAACACTTCCATCCTATCCAAACCTCCATATTTCCTGGAACTCCTAGCCTTCTGAGTCTTCTGCATTCTATATAATGGTGTGCTCATAGGCGTAGAGTACGGGGGGGCTTGAGGGCTTGAGCCACCCCCGAGAAAATGGAGCGCCTGCCGCCGCGCCTCCCTGAGTCCTTCCAAGGCCGGCGGCCGCTGCTGGAGAGGGAGAGGAAAGGGGTGGTGGGGGGGGGGGAGAGGCACTGGCAGCAGCAGCTGGCAGGCCTCGGAAGAGCCCGGGGAGGCGGGGCGGTTTCCGGGGGGGCGCACTAAGGAGCCCCCGCCCCCCCCCCCCCCCGGATTTCCAAAACTCTACTCCCCTAGGTGTGCTGTTGTAAGAACACCTTCTTTGCTAGATCAGACTAGGGACCATCAAGTCCAACTTCCTGTTTCTAACCATTCTATGCATAGGTATCTTGGGAACTTCACAAGCAGGGTACAATGATGGTGGTAGTTCCCTGTTGTTGTTTTTACCTCAGTGTCTGGTACTTGGAGGTCTACTGGTTCTGTAAACAGAAGTTTTATTTGGCTGTGGATATTAACAGTCATGAATACATCTATCCTCTAGTAACGTTCTTAATCCAGTTTACTAAGAGATGATGGTCAACCCAGGTAAGAAGTTGGAGGTTGAATGCATGAAGCCCCAAAGCATTTTTAACTGCCCAGTGGTAGCCATGAAAGGTCTCCAGTGAGATTGGGGGAGGGGGGTGGCATAGGAGAGGTATTAACCCCTTTTGCCCTGCTCTCATGTCCTTTGGAGCTGCTAATTTGGACCACTGTGGGGGAACACACAGGCATGCAGATAAGATGTATGTTTTCGGTATGAGGGCAAATAGCTATGGAGAGCCATTTCTGGTTGGGAACCATGTGTATGGTGGGGAGAGTGAAAAATCTCCCCCCATACAATGCACCCCACCTGCAATGATCGCCCTCCCGCACTGGTTACTATTAAGCAGTTAGAAACAGCAACAACATTAGAGATCTCTTCTTGGAACTTCCAGTGTTTGGTTGTGTTTTGACCCTAAGCTAGCTGCCTTCATCTCATTTTGGACTAATGAATTCCACAGGTTTATTAGGTGCAGTGTGAAGAAGTGTTTTCTCTTGTCTGCCCCGAGTGTACCAATAATTAATTTCATGGTGTGCCCCAAGTTGTAACATAATGAAAGGGGGGGGGGGGGGAATGTCCTACATGGCCGTTCTTTGTGCCCCTGATCATTTTTACAAACCTCAAAATGGAAACCTGTCTAAATGGAAACCTTAAGTAAATATTTCTATTGTTTAATTGAGCGTCCGACTACCTGAATACCTTGGCTGTCTCCCAAAGTGCTCAGAGACTGCCTTCATCTGTACATCTAGACACAAAGCTCCGCCTCGCTGAACCCTAATTTAAATGGAGTGAATGTAGAAAGAAATATACTTTTCTGTTACGCAATATGAATCCCAATCAATCTCAGTATGAAAAGCTTCGTAAATCAAATAGAAACCATTGGAATCTTCTGCCTCGGCATGGCCTGTTCTTTGAAATTAATTCATTCCGCTCTACAAAACAGAGGAAACATTCAGGGCCACTCCTTAACCGAAGTCCTTTATTCTTTGACCTGAAATAATTAGGTTTTCTGCAAAGGAAGCTCCAGTGGCATTGCTGATGCATAAATTGAAGGAATAATGTCCATGGCTCAGAAGTCGAGCTGGGAGCCCAGCTGGGATGGATATTTCTCCTCTGGTGTTTTGAGAGTTAAATGGAAATTGGGTATAATAAAAGGGCCATTCCATTTGAAGTATTTTAAACTAGGGAGTGGGGGAGTGCCTCCGGGGTCTTGCCAGGGAAGCTGTTTGAGTGCTTCAGTATGTGTGTGTGCGTGTGTGTGTGTGCTTGCTTGCTCTGTAGAAATCAAGAGGGAACTTCAAAGGAGTGCTTGACCATGAAACATAGAGTGGAACTCTTCCATATCCCTGGGATCTTTACTCATGATTACATTTTCCTTAGCCTTTCTCCATCAAAAATGGATGAGATTCACATTTGCATGAAAGGAAACTCTCGGAATAAACCATTCACACACACGGAATAAACCATTCACACACACACACACAAACAGATGCAAATGTACCAAAGCTGCTTTTTGTGTAGTCAGTCTATCCATCCAGGCATAAACAGAGGGGTGGGTCCAGACTCAGGCCACTTCCGCACTGTCATTTTTATTACTTGTTTGTCTCTATTGCTTTGGGTTCCTCCCCATTTCCACATGTGGTTTGCTCCCTCTTGGACTAGTAGAGAAAGCAAAACACATTGGGGGGGGGGGGGACCCTGGAGCAATAGGGACAAACGAGTGACAAAAATGACAGTGCAGAAGTGGCCTAACTTTTCCAAGGCTGCTCTTCCAAGGCTTCCCATCTCTTCCCATCCATGACTGGCTGAAATGCCCCCTGAAATCCTGGATGTCATTTCAGGCCCTTGGAAGGGTAGGAAATCATACTCCACAGGTGAAAGTCCTTGCAGAGGTGCAAGTCCTGGCACTTGTAGAAAAGTTTGTCTGGACCCCAATCATTGTTTTTTCCCTACGCATTTTCCCAGTTTTTTGTTGCTGTTGTTGTTGTTTGTTTTTTGCTCCAGTTTTACGGTGGTTCCTTCTATCCAATTTTGTGCTTGTTCTTCCTATCCCTAGTTCTAATGATTATTTTGGCCCTTTTGATAGCACTCCTCCATGAGTTTGTGTGAGTTGCCTGCTCTTGCTGATTGGCTGTTGGGGTCTCTCTGTTCTCCACAGATTGGCTTTTGACTTGTTCTATAACAAGGGCCTAACTTTTTTCACAACATTCTTTCATCTACTGGGTTAGATAGATTTAGTGTGATTCTCTAATAGTTTTGATGTTTGTTTAATGCTTTACTTGAAGGTAGCCTAGAGACCACTGGGCTGGGGTGGGTGGGGCATGAATAATTTAAATAAATGTATTAGCAAGCAGAGTGGAGCCTGGTAAATTACGAGTCTTGGTGTCCCTAATGTAGGCATAAGATGTCATCTCCTGGGCAGGCTGTTGATAGGGAGGGACCTTGGCTTAGAGGCAGATCACTCAGTTGACATTTTGAAGACCCCAAATTCAGTCCCTGATATCTCATCTTAAAGGATCTCTGGTGTTGGAAAGAGTCTTTCTCTGCTTGAGAGCCATCCCTAGGAGACAATACTGGGCTAGAGGAGCTGGTGCTCTGACAGTCATTTATGTATTTCTTTTTTAAAAAATTATTTTCCTACTCCTCCACAGAGTTCTGAGTGCAGGGCCGGCCTGTCATTGACAAAATTTAGGCAGCTGCCTGTGGGTGCCGGCTTGACAAGGGTGCAGTGGTGGGTCTTCTAGCAAGGGAAGTGGCCTTCGCCACAGGTAGGGATGCTGTTTTGGGCATCCAGGGATGCGGGGAGGGGTGGTGCACACATGGGGACATCCTCATGGGGTGGAGGAAAGGGGCCCAGCAGCCACCTCGGGTGGGCAGAGCTTGCTCTGCTCCGTGCTCCAGAGCTGTCATCCAAGTGGCCCCGTCTCACGGTTCCAGCCAGGAGGGATTGCAGCAGGCCAGGCAGCCTCCCTTCTGCCCCACCTCCCAGCAGCGGCCTGTCTCCTTGGGCCTGATCTCCACCTCCTCCCCTCCTTCCCGGAGTGCCCCCCTCCTTTGTCATGCCCCAGAAACCAGACCGCTGGCGCTCACAAAGGGGAGGGGTGCCAGAAAATTTTGGGGTGCATGGGGGGCGCCAGGATGGGGGGGGCGCCTAGTGTACAACCCCCCCCCCCGGGGTTGGCCCTGTCTGGGTGGTGTGCATATTTCTCCCCTCCTCCATCTTATCCTCATAGTAACCCTGTGAGGTACATTAGGCTGAGAGGGTGGGCCAGAGCCACCTGGCAAGCTGCCACGTCTGAATCCGTACACAGGTGTCCCCAGCTCCTCTCCTGGCCTTCTAAACCACGCACCACACCACCTACAACAGCATCATTGGTTCAGTGCTGCTCGACAGCAGTTCAACCAAAATTAACCAGGCTATTAATCTATACATCAATAAAATGATAAAACAGTAAAAAAAACCCCAATATTTTATAATGCCAAGGCTATAATTATGTTTTAGGGCAGATATTGAGGCTGCCCAAGAAGTAGGTCATTTAAAAAAAAATGATTACCCGAGTTGAAGCATATCTCCCAGATGACTGCTAATTTCTCAGATGCTGCCAGAGATTCCAACTGAAGCTGCAGAAGGCCTCATATTAAGCTTGTCATTACACTTATTAATGTATCACATATTTTCTCTTAAACATTGCTTTTCCCAAGGGAGAAAAAAACCACTCCCGTGCAAGTTGGTACATCCCCAAAGAGACGAGTTCAGCGGCAGAGTCAGATTGCCTTCTAGCCGCTCTGCAATTATGTCTGATCTCTTCCATTTGTAAGAAATATTCTGACATTTCAGCCTAAAGAACTGAAAGAAAGAAAGAAAAACCTAAAGAGGGAGCTGAAGGAAAAATCTTGTGGAATGGCTGGGCTTGAAGCAGATCACTTGGCAGGTAGAATGCTTTGGAATAAAGCTCAGGGTGAAGAGCCAGATTTTTCCTGTGTTTCCTGCAAAGGCCTTTGATTGGGGAAAATGTCAAATTCAGTTAATGCCTGATAATAGGTAGGAGAGAGACAGCAGCTAAAAAGTTGCTTCTTTTTTGCTCATCTGACAAAAGGAAAGAAAGAGCCCAGTGTTGTGTAGTGGTTAGAGAGTTCGATTTTGATCAAAGAGCCTCCTGTTCAAATTGCCGTGAAGGCATGATGCCTGTGGGGAGTTCAGTTCAGACACCATGAGCAAAATGGACTTTTCTTCTCGGCATCCTCCTCCTCCTTTTGCATGCCATGCCATGCCAATATTGAGAAGGCTTTCTCTCCAGTTAGATAAGATCAGGGCTATTTTTGGGCAGGAACGCACAGGAACGGAGTTCCGGCTGGCTCCTGAGTTGGCCACACCCAGCAGAACTCATTAGCATAATAGGCCACACCCAACAGCAGAAACTCATTAGGATTGGCTACATTAGGGGTATGTGGCCTAACACGCAAATTAATTCCTGCTACAAAAAAGCCCTGGGTTTTGACTACAAACAAGGTAAACAGAATAAGAAGCAAAAAGTGGGTGTGGCTAGATGACCACTCTTCTGGTAACATGGGGGTGTGGCCTAATATGCTAATGATTTTCTGCTGTTGGGTGTGGCCTATTATGCTAATGAGTTCCTGCTGGGCTTTTTCTACCAAAAAAGCCTTGGATAAGACTTAAGGGCTACCCTTAAAGAGAGGTTTCTGTCTTTCCCAGTGACTGAGATTCTTCACTAGGGTTAAATAGGACCTCTGTGTTCAGAGCCAGTGCCTCTCTGAGTGTGAATTGCCACGGGGCAGCAGCTAGGGTGGGTTTTAAAGAATGAGCCAGTCTGGTATAATGGGTAGGTGGTCTTGCCAGGCCCTTGGGGTATGAATCTCTCTCTTTTTTTTCAGCGTTTATACCCTGCCTTTCTGCCTCAAAGACACACCATAAAAACAATTAAAACCAAACAAAAACATATAATTGAAACAATTAAATCCAATGCTAAAATATAAATACAGTCAGTAGAATGGCACTCAGTAGAATTGCACTCTTTACCGTGTGGGCAGTATTCCAGCCAGTCATAAGCCAATGATTTGCCATTTCCAGGTAATCTTCTATTCTGGTTGTCACCAAGTTATTGGACAAGAGTGTCTCACTTCAATATTTTCTTTAAAATACTTAAAAAATGCAGCAACAAATAAAGATCAGTGGATCCAGAGGGAGTTTGTTGTTGTTCAGTCACACAGTTGAGTCTGACTCTTCGTGACCCCATGGACCACATCACACCAGACCCTCCTGTCCTCCACCGTCACCCAGAGCCTATTCAACTTCGTGTTCCTTGCATCGATAACACTGTCTAACCATCTCATCCTTTGCTGTCCCCTTCTTCTTTGACTTTCAGTCATTCCCAGCGTCAGGGTCTTCTCCAGTGAGTGCTCCCCTCTCATTTGGTGGCCAAAGTATTTGAGCTTCAGCTTCGGTATCTGGTCTTCCAGGGGAACAGTCAGGGTTGATTTCCTTTAGGATTGACTGATTTGATCTCCTTGCAGTCCAAGGGACTCTCAAGAGTCTTCTCCGCACCATACTTCAAACGCATCTATTCTTCAGCACTCGGCCTTCCTTATAGTCCAACTCTCACAGCCATACATTACTACCAGGAATACTATTTGACCATACAGACTTTTGTTGGCAGGGGGATGTCTCTACTTTTTATTATGCTGTCTAAGTTTGCCATAGCTTTCCTCCCAAGGAGCGGGCGTCTTTTAATTTCATGGCTGCAGTCACCATCTGTAGTGATCTTGGATCTCAGGAACATGAATTCTGCCACTGCTTCCACTGCGACCCCAGCAAGGGGCCTTGAAGGCAAATGAGAAGCAGAGGTGTTTTTCCCTTGCCTTCCTCTGCAGAGTCTTCCTTGGATGTCTCCCTTCCACGTACCAAGCCTGCTTAGCTTCTGAGATCGGGTTGTACCATGACACCTTCCCTCCATAGGGATATACAGATATGACCCATTTAATTCTTTTTTTTCCCCTTCAGCCATTTTCATTGCTGGGGTTCTAATATGTTTGTTTCTTTTCATTTATACATTATACAGCATTCATATGTAATTGCCACAGAGCCAGGTCAATTTTAACAGTCATAGTTCCATCTGATTTGGTTAGCACAGTCAGGTGGGGAAAAGGCACTGCAGTTTTGTCCCTGAGCACGAAGAACCCGTATCAGAAACTGGCATTTACTAGTGCACTCAGAAAATGTGGTAACATCTCCTGCTGGGCAATTCAAAACTGTCACCCCTTTTATAAGTCTTAAGGCTATTCCATCAGCTATTGTATGGGAGGGGGGTTCCTCTGGCTTGATCTAGCCTTGCCAGTTTAAAACTAGGCAGTGGACTGATATGCATGGCACCCACTTTGTTGGTTTGGCTGGGCGACAGTACAGCAAATGGAGGGCTGTCACAGCAGGCTTTTAAAATTTTGTTTATTTTTATTTCTGTCCTAATTAATCCCAAGGGATCAGGGTGTCTTATAAAAATTAGATATGCAGCAGATGAGTCAATGTTCTTCAAAGAGTTTCCAATTAACTTGCATTAATAAACAGACCCTGGAAGTTAAGTGGGTATGTGTAGATCAGGGGGTTCCCAACCTTTTTGAGCCTGGGGCACATTTGAAAACCTGACACAGCATGGTGGGCACAGCAACAAAATGGCTGCCTAAAATGGCTGCTGCAGGAGGCGGAGCCAGCCACAAAATGATTGCCACAGCTTAACTTCAGGAACACCATGCAGATCTTTGTGTTGCAGTGGCAGCTGCTGCCAAAGCAATGTTCAAGAAGATCTGTACTGCCAATCAAATCTCCAATAGCCAATCAGGAACCTTGCTGGGCAAAAGCCCTACCTGACCCCACCCACATACTAAAAACACTTGGCAGGCGCCAGAAAAGATGTCAGCGGGCATCATGGTGCCATGCCGGGATACAGATATAAGGTTAATACGTTTCAGATGTTCTAGCAGCAGGTGTTTTTCTCAGGTGGACACACTTATGTATTTACACTGCCCTAATCCTCACACAAGTGATCATTGCCTGAGAGCAACGTGCACATTATGATCATTACACATTTGCAGAAGACTTTTTTCATAAGAATATAAGATGAACCTTGCTGGATCAGAGCAGTTGTCTATCTAGTCCAGCATCTTGTTTCATATAGCAGCCAACCTGGAGGGCAAAGGACAACAGTGGCCAAGGCCTTCCCCTGATGTCACTTCCTAGCACTGATATTCAGAGCTTTGTTGCCTCTGGACATGGTGGCCTCCTTTAGTCACCATGGCTAGTAGCTATTGATGGCTGTCTCCTCCGTACACTCCTCCGTAATTCTGCCAAATCCTGTGATGGGGAGCTTTGCCCCACAGTGACATCAGCCCTGTGACTGAAGAAAAGTCAGAAATTTATTTATTCCAGTCATCAAGTGAGAATCTCGCATCCAAGCCAAAGACCGCTCACGTTCTCTCTTTAGATTTTTATTTAAAATCAATCTAATCACTTTTGAAATGATTAAATATAAAAGAATCACAATTATACCCCAAAAAAATCCTAGTGTGTCAATAAAATCAAAAACAGGAAAGTATATCATCTTTTATCTGTCTTAAATTTAAAAGATAAAGTACAGTTTCGATCATTAAAGATTACAAATAACATTATTCTGGCAATTGAATAAGCACAAGATCTTCTTCTGTTTTAGACATGATAATTTCCAACTACTTCATAGCTATGTAATGGTTAAAATATAATTTAAAGTGTTAAGAAAATACTGTACTTTAATAATTAATAATCTAGCTACTTCTTAGACTTCTGACTCAAAACATGTAGTAGATTGTATAAGATGAACATTATCTCTGTGCATGCAACCTATTTTCATAATTATGCTATAATATGTAGGATAATACACCATTGAAGTTCCTATACTTTTGTGATTTTGCTAACAGCATGTACTTTAGTGTTTGAAATTATTGTGCTATGTATGTATTAAAGCTTGTTTAAATCCAGTAAAATGTTAATTTAAAAAAAAACCCTTTCAGAAAGATTAGATAGCCTCTTGCAACCCGCATTGGAGAGATTCAGGAGTGCATTGGGTGGGGCTTTCTTATATAGGCCCAGTTGTGTGGAATGCACCTGACTGTATCAAAACCATTTAGTTTGTTTACTCTGGAAGCATGATGTAAGCGTCTCTGAACTCAGAATGAATTTCCCACAGAAATAATTGTGTCAAACCTGTGGTCTGTTCTTAGATTTAGTTCTAGCCACACAGCCACGTGTTCATCACATGAAAATATGCATGACTGTCCTTTTTGCTTACACTCGGTGGAGGTCTTAACTTTGCTGTTTCTTTTTTTTATTGCCCATGCAGCCATTAATTCATAATTACCTTTCCCAAAGATGTAACAGTGAGAACACTGCTAAAATAATAAATGCTGGGACAGTAAAAAGCAAACACACGTTTGCAGAAATTGTCAAGCCTGCATCGTTCAATTAACAGCCAGGGTCTGCGACACCCCTTTTAAAGCCAGCTGTGTTTATGGTCATCACTACATCCACTGGCAGCAAATTCCACAATTTAATTACTTGATGGCTGCTGGACCTTGTGTTCATTTACCTTGCAATGGGTTAGCCTGTCCTAGAATGACTTATAAAACTAGTGTGTTAGGAAAGTTCTGTGTGTATATATAGTGCCGTCAAGTCGCAGCCCATTTATGGTGACCCCAGCAAGGGGCTTTCAAGGAAAGTGAGAAGCAGAGGTGGTTTGCCATGGCTGCCTTCCGCAAAGTCTTCCTTGGAAGTCTCCCATCCAAGCACTTACCAGGGCTGCTTCACTTCCAAGATCTGACGCGATCGGGCTGTACCATGCCACTTTCCCTCCAATTACCCTTGAAAAGTTACCTTTGGGGGGAAATCCTGCTTAATAAGACATTTAGACGAAGAAGAGTTGGTTTTTATACCCTGCTTTTCTCTATCTTAAGAAATCTCAAAGTGGCTTACAATTGCCTGCCCTTCCTCTCTCCACAACAGGCTCCTTGTGGGGCAGGTGGGGTTGAGAGAGTTCTGGGGAAACTGGCTGGCCCAAGGTCACCCGGCAGGCTTTATGTGGAGGAGGAGTGGGGAATCAAACCTTGGTCTCCAGGTTAGAATCCGCCACTCTTAACCACTACACCATGCCGGTTTAGGGTACTGGTTGTAGTTGCAGTGCCACTGTCTTGGGCGATGTCTACTCTTTGCTAACAATTTCATTTTAACGAAATGGCATCCTCAAAATCAACCAGTCAAGGCAACATGAAGAACAGTGATTTACTATGAAAAAAGTGCCAGAAAATTGGAGCTGTGTCTATGAAACAAGAATACTTGGATCATATCCATAGCTTTCTGCATGTTTATTACTGTTAACTATTTGGGTGGGAAGATATGCCTTGACACATTGCCTCTATGTTCTGATTCACCAAGCCCCTTCTCTTCCCAATCCACCAAGCACCAGGTGCTTTCTTTCTCACCCTTCTGGGTTTAACCTTTCATTTCAAACATAGCAGCTTGAATAGCCTAGCTAAGCTTGAGCTTGTTAGAGCTCAGAAGCTAAGCAGGATTGGCCCTGATTAGTGCTTAGTGAGGTAGCCAAACCTCAAGTAAGGTCACCAAATCTCCAAAGGTGGAGATGGGGGCCCTACTGCCAGGTCCTGCCTCCCCAGCTGCCTATCAACTGGCCAGCAGGGGGGACGACTTTCCAGTAAAAAGAAAAAGGCCTAGGCCATGTCAGCGTCGCACAGGAAGTGACATCACACCAGTGACTTCTGGGCGATACTCTGGTATTTGGGCAAAAAACTCTATGGTAGAGCCAGTTTTACCATAGAGTTTTTGCCCAAATACTAGAGTGTTGCCTGGAAGTTTCAGGCGTGGTGACGTCACTTCCTGAGCAATGCCAGCAATGTGACATGGCTTTCTTCTTTCTACTGGTAAGTCCCCCCCATCCCCTGCTGGTTGCCAGGAGGGTACTCACGACCATAGTACTTAGATGGAGACCACCACAGAATACCAGGGTTGCTATACAGAGGCAGGTGGTGGCAAACCATCTGTACTCATTTCTTGCCTTGAAAATCTCATGAGGTGGAACTTCATGGACTTACAGTGAGTCAGTTGAGTCTCGATGGCACTTAATTATGTTTCAAGCAAAGCCAACTGATTCTCAGCCCCTGTATATGTGCTCAGCCTGACCTGGATAGCTCAGACTAAGCCCAATCTCATCAGCTCTCAGGAGCTAAGTAGGGTCAGCCCTGCTAGTATTTGGATGGGAGTCCTCCTAAGAATACCAGGGTCATGACATGGAGGCAGGCAATGGCAAGCCATCTCTGAACCTCTCTTGCCTTGGAAACCCTATGGGGGTCAACTCTGAACTGACAGCACTTTCCACCACCTCCATGTGCATCCATGCTTGGGGCTAGTACAGCCAAGTTCATACCTGAAATGAATTTCTCTGGAGAATCAGCGGATCCTTCCTTTCTTTAAGGAGACTCATCAGTTCTGTCCTGCCACAGAGGGGCAGGTCCAGCTTGGCCTTGTAAGTTCTGAGCCAGCTCAGTAGCCAGGTGATGCACAGCAACTCCCCGGTGGGATCTTTTTGCTTTCATGCAGTGAGAAGTGTCACCTGCTCATTCCCACATATCAAAAAACAGCTCAAATGACACTCGGAAACTTGTGCAGTCTTTTGTTTGTTTCTGGTTGGTCCTAATAAAGAGGCATCATGCAGTGCTTGAGCTTGGATTTTGCTTTCAACCTGCAACAGCTACTTGCAGTCTCCATAAATGAAAAGCAGACGTTCTTTTTCATTTCCAGATGACAACTTGTTTTCATTATTGTCATTAAGAACATAAGAACATAAGAAAAGTCAATGTTGGATCAGGCCAGTGGCCCATCCAGTCCAACACTCTGTCACACAGTGGCCAAAAATACCAGGAGGGCCACCAGTGGGGCCAGGACACTAGAAGCCCTCCCAATGTTGCCCCCCCTTCCCCAAGCACCAAGAATACAGAGCATCACTTGCCCCAGACTGAGAGATCCTGTCTATACTTTGTAGCTAACAGCCACTGATGGACCTCTGCTCCTTACGTTTATCTAATTCCCTCTTGAAGCCGTCCATGCTTGTAGCCACCACCACCTCCTGTGGGAGTGAATTCCACGTGTTAATCACTCTTCGGGTGAAGAAGTACTTCCTTTTATCTGTTCTCACCCGACTGCTCAGCAATTTCATGGAGTGCCCACGAGTTCTTGTATGGTGAAAAAGTACATCTTTCTCTACTTGCTGTATTCCATGCTTAATCTTATAAACCTCAATCGTGTCACCCCTCAGCCGTCGTTTCTCCAAGCTAAAGACCCCCAAGCGTTTTAACCTTTCCTCATAGGAAAAGTGTTCCAACCCTTTTATCATTTTAGTTGCCCTTATTCTGCATTTTTTCCAATGCTATAATATTTTTTTTGAGGTGTGGCGACCAGAACTGTACACAGTACTCCAAATGAGGTCGCACCATCGATTTATACAGGGGCATTATGAAACTGGCTGATTTGTTTTCAGTTCCCTTCCTAATAACCCCCAGCATAGTGTTGGCCTTTCTCATTGCAGTCGCACACTGTCTCGACATTTTCATTGAATTACATGTGTTCGTTTTCATGAGTTTGCATCGCGGGAATATACCCTCTCTCCTTCCTCTTCCCCTCCTGACTGCGTTGACAACAGTGCCCCCTGCTGTGTTGGGCTCTGGACACTCACCACAAGCCAACTAGTCTGCTTCTGGTTTGGAAGGGAATCTCTCTTCCCCTTCCTTTGCCTCTCCCAGCCTCTTGAGCACTATTTGGGATGTGTCAGAAGTTCCGTGCCTCAGAACTCCTCAGGGAGCCTAGCCATGTCTGTTCCGCTGGCCCTGACTGAAGATTTCTTCGGCTGAAGGCACAAAAGTATGCCAGACCTGTTTGTTTTTCTCCCTCTGGCCCCCTGTTAGCAAGCCTCCTCATTATATAGTTTACATTTGGGAAGGAACCATGACTCAGTGGCAGAGCACCTGCTTCTCATGCAGAAAGCCCCAGGTTCACCCCTGGTATCACTGGTTGAAGTGGAATAGAGTATCGGCCTGAACGATCTCTGAGACCCTGGAGAGACACTGCCAATCAAAATAGGTTCGACTGAGATGGGTGGACCAATGGTTTGACTTGGAATGAGGTGGCTTCCACATGGTCATACCTTTTGTTGTTGTTGTTGTTGTTATGAATTGTCAAAGTCAGATACCCAACCAGTAGATGGTGTTCTGCAATTCAAGATCTAGCCAAGTTCTTGGGAACTGGAAATGTATCTTCGCAGGATTCTTGTTGTCCCAAGCAACACTGTCTACACCACAAACACACTGGCTACACCACAAAGGGCATTATAGGAAATAATGGGGGGGGGGGATAGATAGAGACATAAAGTGGTCATTTTTGAAAACTGCCTGGAATTTACATTCATGACCTGCCTCTCCTCCAAAAAGCTGAGCTCAAATGATAAGGGATTATCCTTCTTTATCCTCAGATTAACCCTGTATGGTAGGTTAAACTGAGAGTGGATGACCCATTTAGCTTCACAGCAGAGGCAGGTTTTGAACCCAGATCTCCCCAGTCTCATTCCAGTAGTGTAGTCACTATGCCACACTTACAGAAGAATTGGGGGGAAACAAACCATTAAGAGTGTGTTGCAGTGAACAGAGTATTGGCTCTGGGTTCAGATCCCTGTTTAGACAGCATCTCTCAGCCGAACCCATCTTCTAGGACTTTTATAGGGTAAAACTGTGGCTGGGGGGGGGGGGGGTGGAATCCATGGGCACTGCCGTGAATTCTTGAGAGTCTGGGCAGGCTAGAAATGGGCTAAATAAATAAAGTCAGCAAGTGACTGCCTATTTTCCTCGCACAGCATGAATGAAAGCAAGCACAACCCAGAGATACATTTTAAGTGAATACATAATAGATGAAATTGTGGGGATGCAACATTCACCATCTCTTCCAGACTCCTGCTAAGTCAAGAACGGTTGCATCGGAAAACATCTCTTTGGGACTGAAATGAAAGCATTAATGCACCTGAACTCTCCTGACCAATTATTATGTTAATGCACACAAATACAAAAGATAATTCTACATACACTTCACTTGAAAACTACAAGTTGTTGTTGACTTTATCTCCACTCGTCTCCACTTAACTGAATGTAATTTGGTGGCCGGAGGGGAGATTTCCCTCACCCTCCCCCCTGCTTTTTTGATCAGGTTCCCTGCAGATCAACAAGGTCTGCAAGTGAACAAACAAAGCAAAGCAAATACAGTTGATAGAGAGATTGTGGCTCTAGTCTGATTGTTTTTTGTGTATGAGATGGAGACAAAGAGGGAGAGAGAACAAGGAGATGAGGAAAAGAATATATAAAGCAGTGCAAATTGTTTTCCCAAAGATGTCAGCCGCGTTCATATCATGCATGATACTATGGCAGAGAGAGCCCAGTCTGGCAAGTGTGGAGACTCTCCAGTTTCATGGACTCTGTTCACGAGAATGGAATCTCTCCATGCATGAAAGATTCTCACAGGTTGACTGAAACAAATGGGCTTTATTTTCAGTTTCTCAACATCGCTCTTTGGATCCCCAAGCTCCCATTTTGGTTTTGCTTCTCCTTTTGTGAATCAAACCCTGTGCTCTTTTTGTCCTTGTACCTGATTTTTCCTGTTTGGTATATTATTTGTCAGTAAATCAGCACTGCGTTTCTATTGTATACGTAAATGCTGCACCCTATATATGGTGGTGGAAAGTGCCGTTGAGTCATAGGCTCACATCTGGAAACTCCATATGGTTTTCAAGACAAGAGACTTCAGAGGTGGTTTGTCATTGCCAGCCTCCACATCATGACCTTGGTATTCCATGGAGATCTCCCATCCAAATACTAAACAGGGCCTACCCTGCTTAATTTCTGAGATCTGACGAGAACTGGGCTATCCAGTTCTATATATTATATTCTATACATTATATATCGTTTGTACATAAAAGCCCATGAGATGTGCACATGGAATAAAAATGAATCTTCAAGGCCCAAGGTGCGAAAAACCAATACCATTGGCAATATGTTCACACAGAGAGAGAGAGAGAGAGAGAGAAACAATTGCTCATCCAGAGAAGGGAGGATGGATAGCATCAGCTTGTGCTGGCTTTCCCAGTAATGTGCATGTACTCCTCTTTGGAGGCGCCAGTCCTTACAAAACCCACCTGCGCATGAGTTATATGCTTAGCTGTGACAGTGGTTCCATGTACTCTGAAGGCACTCCTGTCAAAACGACTGCAAATGTGGACTGGGCAATAACCAGTTTACAAGGAAATGCATGTTTCCCACTGCAGTTCTAGCCAGTTGTAATCTTTACAAATTTCCTGTCCCCATGCCTTTTTGGATGCATTTATCCTGGCAACACTCAGCTACTTCTCCTTTAGAGTACTACATCTTAGGGCCAAACTGTCTGTAGCACTGTAGTCCTGCAGATGCACATTTGAACAATGATGCTAGGAGAAAGGGGGGGGGGGATGGTAACTCCCCACCAGTGTTCCCTCTAAACTGAGTTAGTGTGAGCTAGCACATGGGGGTTTTTTAGCCTCCGGCTGACACATTTTTGTCTTAGCTCAGGAAGGATGACTCCAGAGCAAACTGATTTATGCAGGAGCCAAATTGCTCACTCACAACTTTAATGCCAGTAGCTCACAAAGTAGAATTTTTGCTCACAAGACTCCACAGCTTAGAGGGAGCATTGCTCCCCACCACACACACACATCATTTCCCTGCTTGAAATGACCTCCCTGGTGTGATATTTCTGGGGCCACAGATAGGTTGCAGTCACACGCATGAGACAAAGCGGGGGGGGGGGGGGGGAGTGAAGCTAATTCCTCTGGCAGAAGTTGACCCGCAGTTGCGCGATAGCACAGACTTTTGTAGATGCGGGCACAGCCCACCACTGCATGATCAGACGCAACCACAGTTGAGTCAGGGTTTTTAAAAAACCGTTTGTTCCCAATGAGCTTACACGAGGAATCGCTGAATTGTACCTCTGCACTGAGGTCTCCCTATGAAATGGGGGGGGGGGGTGTGCGCTGATGTGCATACTGTGACGGGGGGGGGGGGGGCGGATGGCATGGAGTTGGGATAGCCTGATCATACTATCCCAACGCCATGGGAATGCGCTGGGACGATCAGATGCAGGAAAGTCCGTCTGTGGCAACCCATTTGCTACAGGACTTTCTGAGGTGTTTTTTTAACTCCACTTTGCGGCAGAGCAAAACAGGTTGCCGATGGCTGCAGGGTGCTTCCCAGGTGTTGGCATCTGATCGCACTCCTTTAATCCGCCCGGCATTCGTGCCTATTTGGGGCAAATTGTGCGTGTGATCGCAACCATAGATTAACAGAATGAGGAATCAAGGTGGGTAGCCGTGTTAGTCCATCTGTAGCAGTAGAAAAGAGCAAGAGTCTATTAGCACCTTTGACTAACCAAATTTGTGGCAGAGGATGAGCTTCCACGAGTCACAGCTCACTTCTTCAGAATGAGGAATGGCTTTAAAACATTAATATAAACAGCTATGACAGACCCCTGCTGCTGCTTCTCTGTGAGGCAGATTTTACTGCCAAAACACTGTTCTCCACTCTGATGGAGCAGCCTCTTAGTAGGGTATTTGAATTATAAAATTATAACTTTATGTGCGTCCCACCCTGTGATAGAGAAGTTTTTTTGGCTTTTGCCCAGGCCAGAGATTTATTGTAACTCAGCAGGAGCCCTCTTATAAAACTCTTTGTAAATGGCATTTGACACAAAGTAAAGTTACAACAAAAAGGTTGTTTTTATTGAACAGGCACAGTTGGCTCAGGAATAGGGCAGGAGATGAGGAGTTGAGCTACTGTTGTTGATTATACAAATTATAGTATTCTGAACAGGCAACAGAGTATAGTTGAAGCATTTATTCTTAGAGACTCAGTTCTTGACCGCGAGGGGTTTCTTTGTCTTAGAGATTTCTTTCCACAGCAATGTGTCTTAATAAAGTTTCATAAAACTATCTTCGCTTCCTGGAAGTTAGTACTTTCTGCCTGTATTTGAATACAGGAAGAAGTATTTGAGCACTTCCCTTGTGGGGTTATAACTTTCCCTTCTGGAGGTCAGTTTGTCACAACAGCATCTTAAACCTCTTGCGTAGCAGTCTCTAAATCCTGATTTAGAATAATCTAAAAGTCACATGATCTTAGGGCAGTTTCACAAATCACCAGTCCCACAACCCATTTCTGACATCGGGTTTAGAAATTCCCCTTCTTTCACTTGAATTGAGGAATAAAGTGCATAATGGATAAATTCCAGAACGAAGCTACAGAGCCGGGGAAATCCATGCCTCCCTAACCCTGCCCTGGTTTGGCTCTGCCCCAGTGCTCATATCTTTGACATAAAACCTTGGCAGCCCTAAGGGCGGTGGAACAGTGGAACTTGTCTGGTCTTATCAGATGTATGTGCTGGTCAGTGTGCCTTCCAAATGAATAAACAACCACGTCTCTTGGTGGGGAAGCCAGTATCTCAGAAGAGGCTCAGTTATGCCTGTGCTTTGCTCCTTGCTGTATTCGTGCATTTGCCACCGTCCCCCACCCCCATTCTTTGCTTTTCCCGTTTGAGGTCCTGGCTGTTTGCAAAGAATTAGGAAGTATGTGTTGTAGCCTAGCAACCGCATGATGTGTTTTCCTTCACCTCTGAAACTTACAAAATGACCTTCAGTCTGGCATCCCCTCCTGAGCTGCCCATAAAACTCAACAGGAGATTGAGAGCTTGAATCCCACTTTTGGGAGATGCATATATGTGCCCTTCTCATAGAAAGTAATAAGCACAATTAACATGGAATCCACTGTCCCAAGGTGTGCTGACTGCTGTGGGCTTAGACGGCTTTAAAAAAAGAACTAGGTGAATTAATAGCCTATTTAATGTTACGTAGTGATGATAGTTCAATGAAGCCTCCATGTTCAGAAGGGATGTATCATAAGAACATAAGAACAAAAGAGAAGCCAATGTTGGATGAGACCAGTGGCCCATCCAGTCCAGCACTCTTGTCACACAGTGGCCAAAAATACCAGGTGCCATCAGGAGGTCCAGCAGTGGGGCCAGGACACTAGAAGCCCTCCCACTGTTGCCCCCCCCCAAGCACCAAGAATACAGAGCATCACTTGCCCCAGACTGAGAGTTCCTATCTATACCTTGTGGCTAACAGCCACTGATGGACCTCTGCTCCATATGTTTATCTAATTCCCTCTTGAAGCCGTCTATACTTGTAGCCGTCACCATCTCCTGTGGCAGTGAATTCCATGTGTTAATCACTCTAATCTTGATCTAATCTTGATCTAATTACTTTGCAAATCAGTTGATAGCAGCCAGGCAAAAAGTGTGTGTGTGTTGCTTTCCTGCCCTTTTTGTGGACTCCCCAGAGGCATCTGGTTGGACCACTGTTAGAAGTAAGATGCTGGACTAGATAGATCCTTGGTCTGATCCAGTAGGGCTCTGTTTCTTCTGTACTGATGGGGCATTTAAGAACATGAGATGGACGGGCCCTGTTTCTGAGGGCTTCCCTGCAGGGGAATGTTCATTGTTTCATGCTTACAGGGTCAAGCGGTGACCTGCAAGTCTGAATTGAGCCACTAGGGACCTAGTAACATGGACAGGACTTTCCATAACATGCCACGTCACCTCAAGTCAGAGGCAGTAGCAGGAAAAGTAAGGGAATGGGAGGTTGAGGCGGCAATGCCAGAAAAGTCCAGGTAGTGATATGGAATGGAACCATGAGTGTAAAGTTCTTTGCAGTGGAATCGGTTCACTCATCTGGCAGGGTGCCAAGTAAGCCTGCCAAGCCCGGACTGGGGGGGGGGGGGGAGAAATTGTCCATCCCTGTCTCCTGTTTCTTGCCACCACCGCTGGCTGATAGGAACCTAAAAAAATATCACTGTTAGGTGATAGTGTGAGGTCACTTCCAGGGAAAACCTGAAACTGACATCAGGCCTCTCTAGGAATCCCTGGAAATGCTATGGTTTTATGACAGACTTTTTCGCAGTCCTTGAGAGGCATGATGTCACTTCTGGGGTTTTCTCAGAAGTGACGTCACACTGTTGCTGACAGTGCCTTCCCACCCCCCACCAGTGTTCCCTCTGAGCTGAGTTGGTGTGAGCTAGCTCACAGTTTTTCTGGCTCACACATTTTTGTCTTCGCTCAGGAAGGATGGCTCCAGAGCAAACTAATTTATGCAGTAGCCAAATCGCTCACTCACAACTTTAATACCAGTGGCTCGCAAAGCAGAATTTTTGCTCACAAGACTCCACAGCTTAGAGGGAGCATTGCCCCCCACCCCCCCAGTCTCCCATCAGTTGCCATGCTGAAATAAATATGAAATAAAATGATTTGCTTGACATGTGGCTATGTTTTTTAAAATCTTGTATCAAGGGTGGGGCATTAGGGGAGGTCTTTTTTAGCTGTGTCAGCCTCTACTTCCTGCCTTTTAAACAAGCGAACAGAAAAGCGAACACATGCACGGCGCCTTTTTGTGTGCCGTCAGGAGTTCTGCTGGAGCCCAGCCATTGTAATTAAGTGTCACAATGTGTTTGTGGCTATTTGCAATCCTAACAACTTTTGCAAGGGAACAAAGCTGACAGTGCCTCTCATTTCTATGCTCCGGAGCTGCCAAATTAGCTCGCTTTTTGCTTGTTCGGTGAGTTATTCTTTTCTTTTTTTAAGTCTCTCAACAAGAAATAGGGTTTAAAAGATTCCTCCCCGAACACACACACACTGCAACCAGTGTTTGTGGCAAGCTGGAAGCCCCCACCAGTACTTTATGACTTAATTTCTTTGTCTCCAGAAGACGCAGAAGAATACAGCACGTTGCAGCCAGCCTCAGACCTGCTGAATGCATGCAGTGGTGAAGCGCTGGGATCATGCCCTGTGCTCTTATCGAGGGGCAGCTTGACCACTGTGCAAACCTAGACGACTGCATATGGCACCAGATTTTGAGGGACACCAAAAAGGAAAGAGGAGTCTTCTCTTTCTTGTGTGCTTTGCTCCTGGAGGCCAAAGGGAAGCTGTTGCCCATCTGCTATCCTTCCCCCCCCCCGCCCCCCAGCCCTGCCAAAATGCCAGCTCTCTCTTCTGCTGCTGTGGTTCAGCTGCTGCCACCCCGTACACACATCTGTTGACTCTGATCTTCTGTAGCTGCCCTGATGGACCACAGAGGGTGTGATGTTTTCACTCTGTAAATATTTTGTGGGTTTCTAAAATTCCTATGTTTCATTGAGGTTAGGGTTGCCAGCCTCTAGGTGGTGGCTGGAGACCTCCTGCAATTACAATGTTTTTCGGGTTACAGAGATCACTTCCCCTGGAGAAAATGGCTGCTTTCAAAGATGGGCTCTATGGCATTGTACCCTACTGAGGTCCCTCCCGTCCCCAGACCCCATCCTTCCCAAGCTCCACCACCAAAAATCTCCTGACATTTCCCAACCCAGAGCTGGCAACCCAGAGCTGTGTGGCTGTGATTTAAAATGCAGACCTGCAGACTAAGAAGGGGTGTGTGGATTAGGGTTGCCAGCTCCTGGTTGGGAAATACCTCAGGATTTGTGGGGCGTAGCCTGTGGAGGGCGAGGTGTGGGGGAGGGGGGACTTCAGTGGGGTATAATGTCACAGAGTCCACTTCCCAAAGTGGCCATTTTCTCCACATGAATTGATGTCTTTCACCAGGAGATCAGTTGTAATAGCAAAGGATCTCCAGCCACCACCTGGAGGTTGGTAGCACAAGGCTGCATGGGTGAGTGTACTGTGTTGTGATTGGATGGCAGCTGTACCCTAGGGGGTGGAGTTGACTGGCTTTGTTCTGAGAGGCTTTGTGGGGGGGTTGAGCCTGTGGGAGAGTGGGGCAGGGGGACTGAGTGAGGTGCCGTGACAGAAATCTGTGTTCTGTGTGGACGTTATTAGCCTAAGTGACAAGTTAGGAAAATTAAGCTTTGTGCAAGTTATTAGCCTAAGTGGCAAGTGAGAAAATAAACCTTTGTGGTGAGGTTTACTTAAGGAACTTAAGAGAACCTGTCTGAAACCCTTATGCAGATGTACTACTTGAAACCACTAAACTTGGTAACCATACAGAAATCGTTACGCTGTTAGGCATAAACTCAATTTATGTTCAAGGGGGAAAAAAGAATGTTTTGTTTAGACTAAAGGATCCCCCTTTACCTCAGAGCCACCCACATGTGCTGACCATTCTGTCACTCTACTAATTATAACTTAGCCATCTTGTTCTTTAGGTCCAACTAAGAATTCGAAGGCAACAGTCTTTGGTGGCAGCGAAAATAAGCAGGGGACGCTAAGAAAGGCACGGAGGCAGTGTAACACACGTCACCTCAGAACACTACAGAGAGGTGCCTTTACAGAGGTTACATATAAGGGGTCTCACTGAAAAGAGGGCGTGTGTGGTGAAAAAGCTGAAAATGTGGGGGAGAAGACAGTTGAGTGGATGAGAAGTGAGGTGCTGAGAGAGAAATCTGTGCTCTGTGTGAAAGTTATTCGCTTAAGTGACTAATAGCATTGTGCAAGTTTAGCCTGAGTGGCAAGACTTATCTAAGTAACTTAGTTTGGTGTAGTTTATATTTATATTTATTTATTTATTACTTTGATTTCTATCCCGCCTTGCCGGGCAAGCTGGCTCAAGGCGGCGTACACATGATAGTTTGGTGGAGTGGTTAAGGGCATGGACTCTAATCTAGGAAAACTGAGTTTGATTCCCCACTCCTCCACTTGCAGCTGCTGGATGACCTTGGGCAAGCCATTGGCCGAGTTCAGACTGGCAGTTTGGCCCTATATAGGCCTGCTTTGCAAGCGGATTAAGAGAGCCCCTTCACACAGCCACAGCGGCCTGGCGTTGCTGTGCCACACTCACCCCGTCCTGAAGCGCTTTCATCCTGCTTTAAAAAGGTACCTGGTGAAACTGGTGTCAGGCCATCTGGGTGCACATTCATCCTGCTTCCTGGCAATGTGGATGCAAATAAGCCGCACATCAAGCAGCGCCGGTAATGTGAACCCGCTGATCGGGCTGCTGCGCCCATGCGCCTATGCGCCTACACACAGGTCGGCAAAACGGACCAAAGCTGTGCACCACTGCAGCACCGCTGCCACGGGCTGCCCCACAGTACGAATGCTCTGTTCCGCCTCCTCCCCAGTATGGTCCCGCATGAGTCTATGCAGTGCGAACAGAAAGCCCAGTGACAACTCGGCCCGGGTGTTTTTGCTCCCCTTCCCTTGCGCTTCATTTTGCCAGTCAGTCCTCAGCCATAGTTATGGCACTGCTGTTCTTGAAAAAGAGCAGTTTCTGTCAGAGCTCTCTCAGCCCCACCTACCTCACAGGGTGTCTGTTGTGGGATGGGGTGGGGAAGGGAAAAGAGATTGTAAACCGCTCTGAGACTCCTTTGAGGAGTGAAAGGTGGGGTATAAATCCAATCTCTTCTTCTTTTTTTTTCTTCTTCTTTAGTAAAAGAAGAACCACACCTCTCTTAAACAATTGTACTTATGAACTTAACAAAATTGTTACATATGAGAGGTCTCAGAAAAGAGCAAAAACATTACAGAGGGCTTTAAAGAAATCATTAGTTTTAATTTTTACATTGTTGATCTTGAATGCCAAGTTAGTGAAATGTTCGTCCTTGGCTTCTTGCTTTTCTCTTTATTGAACGCGTGTCTGGGGGCAAAGTAATGATTTGCCAAGGGTGCCAAAAAATCTTAGACCAGCCACACCCTTCCCCCAGACCACTGCCTATGCGTAGTATGTCTGCATGCTCAAAGACACTGTGTGTGTTGGTGTACAAAGCCTTCAGATTTAACTAATTAAGTCCTGGGTCCTAACTAGGGGTGTTTTTCAGTTATCAAGTGTTGTTTCCAAAGCTGGACCAGTGCATTTAGAATCCCCCTATTTTTGCTTTTTAATTTTGTAGATAATACTGTGTGTACATTGTGCTACGTTCAGTTAATATAAGAGTCTTTCCCCTCTACCAAACTGTGAAATGTTATAACTCTGCAATCTTCATGTGCTTTGCATGGACAGTTTCTCAATTACCTCCTGCAGTGTAATATTTATTCTTATTTACTTACAAAATTTATTCCCCACATTTTTGCCCTCATCAGGGCCATCGAGGTGGCTAACAGCTAAGAAATGTATGTAATAAAACCACATCTTTAAAAACTCTTAAAACAAAAACACATTATGAAAACAATTAAAATCAATGCTACAACACACACATAAAAACAGCAATTAAAACATAGGGCAGGAAAGAGGGATCACTGAGGGAAAGCCAGCTGAATCAAAAACAAGCTCTTTGCCCACTGGCAGATGGTGGCAACAGAAGGGGGCAGACAAACATCCCTGAGGAGAAAGTTCCAGAGTTTTGGTACCATGTCCAAGAAGAGCCCCTTCCCAGGTTGCTATCCTCCTAATCTCAGAAGGTGTGGGGTCTCCCAAGATGACAGGAGCGGTCAGGCAGGTTCATAAGGGAGCAGGCAGTCCTTCAGGGGTGTTAGTCCCAAACCATATAAAGGTTTAAAAGTCAGCACTTTTAACTGTGCCTGGAAACGCATGAGAACCAGTGAAGATGGGTCAAGTCTGGAGTGATATGGTCCCTGTGACCTACTCTAGTCAACATACTGGAAGCAGAACTTGGCATTAATTGACTTTCCGAATGCTTTTCAGGGACAGCCTTACACAGAGTGTATTGCATTAATCTAATCTAGATGTACACCACAGTGGCCAGATCTTTTCTGTCCAGGAAAGGCAGCAGCTGGCTATCCAGTAGGGTTGTCAGCTCTGGGGTGAGAAATACCTGGAGATTTGAGGGTGGAGCCTGAGGAGTAGGGTTACCAGCCTCCAGGTGGGGCCTGGGGATCTCCCACTTTTACAGCTGATCCCCAGCTGACAGAGATCAGCTCCCCTGGAGAAAATGGCTGCTTTGGAGGGTGGGCTCTATGGCATTGTACCATGCTGAGGCTCCTCCCCTCCCCAAACCCCACCTTCTCCTGGCTCCACCCCCAAAGTCCCCAGGTATTTTCCAACCTGGACTTGGCAACCCTACTGAGGAGGGTGGGGTTGGGAGCAGGAAGGGGACTTCAATGCCATAGAGACCACCTTCCAAAGTGGCCATTTTCTCCAGGTGAGCTGACCTCTGTCACCAGGAGATCAGTTGTAATCCCAGGAGATCTCCAGCCACCACCTAGAGGTTGACAACCAGCAGTAGGCCAGATTCCAAGAGCCCACCCAGACTATAGACCCATTCCTTTGAGTATACAGGAGCACATGTGTTCATTTGTAAAGCATGATAGGAAAAGAATTTTGTGGCTGCCTTGCCTAGGATACCGCCAGGGTTGCTTTAGTGGTATTGGGTTTTTTTTCAAAATGTGAATCGGTAATGCAGAAAGGGAAAGTATGCAAATAAGGAGACAAAGGATGCAAATGGCCCAAAACAGTTCATGCTCCAATGTTGGCATTAATATTAAAAATTCATCTTTTTAAAACTAGGATTAAGGAGGGTTGGAATGCAGAGCAGAGAGAAATTCAGAATAAAGGCATGCAGGAGGGGAGTTGTCTCATCTGTAGCAATACCCTTCCCGGACTTCGCTCTCATACATCTTTAGACCTGACAGTAAAGAAAAGGAAGAGATTTGTCCTGAATGAAGTTTTTAATACAGTCATTAGCTGTTGCTTACATTACAGGAAAATCCTTGGCATACACATAATTTTTCTCCTCTGTGTTTTCATTCTCCATAGTTGGGTCTTTCTACCCCTTTGACTCATGGGATTAACCTCCTTTACTGGCAGAAGTTAGAACTGAAAGAGTCTAGCTGAATTAAATGAGCTGTTACTGTATGAAAGTGGGGTCGTCGTCCCCCCCCCTCCCCCCGCTTCCTAGAAAGCACAGAATAATAACCTTTATGATATTCTTGTAAGTCACTGTGTACGGCAGCCTGAATCAGCCACGGTCAGAGTAACATGTTCTTTTCCCAACAGCCGTTAACATAGCTGAGTCAAAGCAGATTTATGGGAATATTAAATGCTGTTTTCCCCCCTCTCCCTCCCCCTCTCTGTTGTTACAGGATTGCACAGTGTATGAAACAGAAAATAAAATTCTTCATGTGGTAAGTAGACATTACAGCCTCTTCTTGTTTATGCTTTGCACAGACTTATTCCTTAGGATGTTACCGTCTTGGGAATCATCGCCATGGCCCTGCCCGCACTTACTTGAGAACCAGTCCCATTGAATATCAGGACTTGCTGCTCAATAAATATGCATAAGACCTGGCCACAAGGCTCTGCAATGGATTTTGTCACCACTGTTGGCAATAGAAGGATGGCTTAGAATTTGGTGTGGCTCCCAGAGGGGCAGTAAGAAATCAGCTTTGCAAACAAGACTGTGCAGGTTTCTAGTCCACAAGGCAGCTCTCTGTACATGGTTCAGAGGATACCCTACACTCCCCTCAGAGTTCCTTAGAATGCATGGCTTTATAATCAGCTCTTCACCTGCCATCAATGGTGGTTCCTTGGTGCTTGCTCTAGGAAGTTCCATGGAGCAGATGAATCTGCAAATGCCATATTGCTTCTTTTTTAGTATACTTGACAAAAATTGGTGTGTATTAGCATGCCTTCTATTAGAGGGGGTTCTCTGGTCTTGTTAATCCTCTTTAAAGTTAGCAACCTGGGCAGAACTTGGGAGAGCAGACACTGTGCATGCAGGAAGTCCAAGGTCCAAGCCCTGGTGTGTCTCCGGCTTTGTCTCCAATTGTGGGTCTCCAATAGTAGGTTACGGGAAAGACCTTGCTCTGTCCGAGACCCTGAGGAGTCACTGCCAAGTGGGCAGAAAATGCTGAGTGCAATGACCGATGTTCTGACTTGGTGTCAGGCATTTTTGTATGTTCACAGGAACACTCTTCGATAAGCTCTTTTCAAAGCCCCACTTTCAAAAAGATTAGCTGTTTTTTTGGTAAAGAGTTTATAGTGCATAATTGGTTGTATAGGTTGTGCTTTCCATAGCAAATGTATTTTGCATGAAATTGCAGGTTGATTATACATCAATATTGATTGCCAAGGAGCTGCAAAGGAGCTGTTTAACCATTTGGTGTGATTAAAAAACCCTCACAGTACTGATGCATCGCATAAATTATTACAGCCTTGTGTATCAGTAGCTCACAATTGAACCCTGTTTCTTGATAGACTGGACTTACAGTAGTTTTTAGCATTTGGTCATGCCTAGACTTTCATCGATTAATGACAACTGGAGTATAGTTTCTTTTTTAAGGAGTTGGGCCAGTGGTAATGGGTTTCTTTTTAAATGTTCAGAGCTCATATACTCCCTGGACTGAATTAACCAGCAGGCTAAATAGGTTATAGATTATGATCCTGACCATTCTGATGTCTTTGTTACAGTAAAATTATCTGAGTTTTCTTCTGTGGATTGTGGCCCACCTGTCATTTCCTAGGGAAACAGCAGTAAATGTCTTGTGAATGGTGATGTTCAGAACTGAGGAGTAAGAGGAGATAACCCTCCCTGTCCGTACCTTCCAGGCTGATTCTAAGCCATTCCCAAATCACTCTGCAATTCAGGCTCAGTTTGCGATTGGCTTGGCCCCAGGCCAGCACCACCCTGCCACAGCTGCCCCCTCCCATATCCTGTTGAAATTTCCCCAGCAACGGGGATAAGAAGAGTAGCCTTCATTAAGCAGCAGCAGAGTCATCGAGACCTTCTGGCTTTTTACTTAAGGATCCATGAAGCTTGAGAAACTACATTTCCCAGGAGTCAGCAAAGGCCCTCAGCAGGTTCAGCGGGAAACGGCAGTTGCACACTGTAGAGAGAGCATTTTAATACAAGGGCTTTTCAAATGAACCGTTCTTCCTCATTTACCCAGCAACTTGAATGCTCTAGTTTCTTTTAGTGGAGCTTATGAAAAGCGAAATGTAAAGCCATGAAATCCTGACATTTCTTTCTCTTGAAGAGCCTCATTGACTTTTAGCTTGGATTACTTTGGCAGAAACAACATCCTTAGAAGTACAGCACAGCCGGGCACTCTAAATGGGCCTAACTTTAAAATGAGCTGACATGGGCCTGAATGGAACTGAGCCTCAATTTAGCTCATTTGAAGCCAAGCCCATGTTGAACTGAGTGCGGGGAAACTTCTCGTTGCTAGTTCTGAACCGTCATGCAGAGGTGTGAATACCCCAAAGTACCACTAAAGGTAAAGGTTTCTCTTGCTCGAAAGCTAGTCAAATCCAACTCTAAGGGGCAGTGCTCATCTCAGTTTCCAAGCCGAAGAGCCAGCGCTGTCCAAAGTCTTCTCTGTGGTCATGTGGCTAGCATGACTAAATGCCGAGGCGCACGGAATGCTGTTACCTTCCCACCAAAGTGGTACCTCTTTATCTACTTGTAATTTCTTGCTTTCGGACTGCTAGGTTGGCAGGAGCTGGGGCCAGAGATGGGAGCTCACTCCGTCATGCAGCACTCGGGTCTCAAACTACTGAGCTACTGATCTTCCGGTCTGCAACTCAGCGTCTTAATCTCTGAGCCACCGCGGCCCTAAAGTACCACTAGCCTTGTGTAAATCATACAGCATTAAACCACTAGTAAAACTCCAGTGCAAACACAGAATAGAATCCTCAAAGAAGTAACCTATTCCAGAGTAGCCCACATTAAAACTCAGTGGAGCTATTCTGGGGGAAGAGCTTTTCATGACTGCAATTATTGCAGTTTTCACCTTTCCTCTAAGCCTCCACTAAAAGAAACTGGAGCACTGAAATTCCTAGCTGAATTTGGATGGGCATTTAATTAGAAAAGCCCTCAGAAAACATGTTCTCTGTGGGTGTTTTTGTGTGTAGTTTGTCACTGAACCCACTGTGGGCCCTCAATAAAAATGCCGTATTACTGGATTTTCCTCTTCTTGGGCAATAGCGCCCTGTTAATGACACTCAAAGTTCACAGACACTGGGGCATAGCTCTTGCTTAACAAACTGATTACGAATCAACTGTCTGAGGCTGGAGCCATTTTAATTCCCGTTAAGAAAATGAGCATTTGCAAAACTCTGCTCTGCTCAGCACTACCAATGGCTGAACTCCACTTAGCTCAAATAGCATTTGAGTCACCATTTGCAAACATCATCTGCAGATGTTAAAATCACAATAATAATGATAGGTTTTCCCTCGGGAGTTCTAAATTGGTTCTCATTAATGCATGTGCATTCTTGCATCACCACTTGAGAATTGGTGGGGGGAAGGATAGGAGTGGGGTATGTAGAAATCCTCTCAGGCTACTGTGCGATGCTTACAGACTAGTGAGGGTTTTTTTTAAAGTCCACATTTATATTCTGCATGCCCCAGCTCTGGACACTTTTCTCCTAAAACAGGCCTTCTCAGCCAAACTGATTGCTGGACTCTGGAACCAGGGAACTGTTTTGTGAATTACATTCCCATATGAAAAAATTTCTAGTCAGTTTCAGCAATCTGGAAAGAAGACTGAGGCTGCTTTCACAGGTGTTGAATGATGCATCCTGAAAACCCAGTTATGAACAATTGCTAAAGTGGATTGAAAGTGCATCATCTGACGTGTGAAAGCAGCGAACCATCAACTTCTGAGCATGTGCCTGTAGCAGATACTGGATTTGGCATTTAGCCTAATGAATGCCAACTATGGAATGCAAAATAGGTATAGGTGCATGTACCAAATCTCAATGTTAAATACAATGACAGTCAACATTTCTGCTTCTAGTTCCAATGAATTCGACTCTCAATGCCTCTGGTTAGTGCGAGCTAGAAAATCCTTATATTTGAGCCCTGTGTTTTAAAACATTGATATTGCAGTTCAGCACTGCAAAAGCGGCTTTTGCAGTATTGTGCAGTAATACCCACAGAGCCAGTTTGGTGTAGTGGTTAAGTGTGCAGACTCTAATCTGGGAGAACTGGGTGATTTCCCACTCCTCCACTTGCAGCTGCTGGAGGACCTTGGGCAAGCCATAGTTTGTCAGAGCTGTTCTTGAAAGAGCAGTTCTTGAAAGAGCTCTCTCAGCCCCACCTACCTCACAGGGTGTCTGTTGTGGGGAGGGGAAGGGAAAGGAGTTTGTAAGCCATTCTGAGACTCCAAGTGAAGGGTGGGGTATAAATCCAATCTCCTCCTCCTTCTCCTTCTGCTTCTTCTTTCATGGCCCGGGCACCCAGTTCTGTGTTCCCCCTCCCACATCCATATTGGGTGCAAGTTAAGGATGACTGTGTGAACCATTAAGGGCACTACCGCTGAAATTCAAGGTTATCTCCCCTCAGACTACTCCTGCTCATAAGATTGATTTCCTCATTTCATACCAGTACTATTCAATAGTGGCATTAATGCACTTTACTGTGTAAAGCTGCAGACCAGGACCAGCATCAGTGGCCAGCACGGTTGGGCAGTTGCCAGGGCCCGTTGCAGAACCGTAACCGAAGGGGAAAACATGAAAGAATGCATCCTGTGTTCCTCCCTTCTTGGTCCCCCTCCAGGGGAAAATGGGAAACTGCTGTAGAGGCTGATGTAATGCTGCAGGGGGTCTCTGGAACTCATTCCCATTTCTGGCTGAGTGGGATGCCCAAGGAAGGAGCTCAGCGCCCTGCTTTCATCCACGTTCAGGCTCCATGTCCAAAAGCAACTCTCCGACTAGGGGTTCAGCTGGTAATTCAGCCCCAGGTTCAGCAGCATGGAAATGATTCCTCCAGTATAAGGGTTTTAGCCTCCACTTCAGGAGCGAAGTGGAATTCTGACAGTAGTGATCCGAGGGCAGATTTGTAAGATACAGAGTCTTTGTGGCCACCCGGAGGACTTTGGCTCCCACATGCACTGGGAGCTTCTGTGCTTCCCCCGGTGCCTGATTTGGACTGGGGCCATGGCACGTGTGGAGAAAGGGCTTCAGCCTTCCCTCTTGCTGTTTTGCTGACCAGAAATGTCCCAGGGAGACTGCTCTTTCCTCCATTGGAAAACTTGTATGTCATTATGCCTCCTCCAGGAACGTATCTAATTGCCCTTTAAAATTAGCTAAAGTAGTGGTCGTCACTTCATCCCATGTCAGTGAATTTCACATGCTGACATAGAAACATAGGAATTCGGAACATACCTATTCTTGCCTATTGCTGTTAAGAAACTCCCTTGGCGGTTCGGCTGATTCTCTTCCAGTTCTTTACTTTGGCCAGAACTGGATGGGGGCTTACAGGCTGATACCTTCCCAGGATCAGGACCTGCTGCCTCCTGCTGTCCTGACAAGTTGTTCAATGAAAATGCAAAGATGCAGCTGTGAAGACACTTCTGTAGGAACCTATCTTCTGTGATGGGTCGGCTTGGGAATTGGTCGCCATGAGTGCTGAAAGTGGAGGTTAAACTGGCACAACTTTTAACCAGGGTCTAACACAGATGCTGGAGGTTGCTTGGAAGCCTGACCAAACATAATTTGTGGACCTGACCTTGGTACAGCTCAAAATATGGTTGTGTTTCATCATATTAGGCTCTCTGAGTGTCACCTTGGGGAGGGGTTGTTGCTTTGATGGTCCCTTGTTGAAATGAGTGTGCAGCTGCTAGGGAGAGTTAGAGCAATGCGTATATCCAGGGGTCCGTTGGAGCGGGAGCGCACAGGAGCGCAGCTCCGGGAGTGAGAAGCCCAGGGGGCGGGCACATGACCAAGCCCCGCCCCCTCCTCAGCTTCCCCAAGCAGTGCAGAGGCGCAGCGCCCCGGGGAAAGCCCTGCTAGGGTCTTTATTGTTTTTAATGTTTTGTTTTAATATTGATAATTTTATCATTGTTCCTTTTATGACTGTGTGCTGCTTTTCTAGAGACTTGCTCAAGGTGGCATATAAACTTTCTACCATTTTTTATCTGGGCACATGGCACATAAGTACTGGAGAAATTTCACCAATCCTTCAGCAGCTTCCACCCCATCAGTTTGGTGTAGTGGTCAGGAGCTGGACTCTAATCTGGGAGAACCAGGTTTGATTCCCCACTCCTCCACATGCAGCTGCTGTTGTGACCTTGGGACAGTCACAAGTTCTCTCAGAGCTGTTCTCTCATGAGCAGTTCTCAAAAGACCTCTCTCAGCCCCACCTACCTCACAGGGTGTCTTGTTGTGGGGAGGGGAAGGGGAAGGGATGGGTGGTGCACATGTTCTGGGTATCTCAAGTCTACTTGAAACCTGGTGGTTTCAAGGGAGCAGGAAGAGAATGAGGGTGTGTTCTTTATGCTTATTTTTACTGCACAAAGTATTGGATGGGGAAGGGAATGGAGGAAGAGCAGGTCAGTTTCACTCACCTGTGGCGTGGAGCCTGAGGGGTGGGTGTTCCCTTCTGACACACTTCCGGTATGTTAGGGGGTGTGGCATATGCAAATGAGTTATTCTAATGAGCTCCTGCACCTCTTTTTCTACGAAATGACCCCTGCGTATATCAATGTGCTAATGATGTTCTGCTAGTTATCACTAGTACCTCTGGCCCTGCTGGGGCAACAGAATAAAAATCCCCAGTGGTAAGATCAACTTGTGGGTTGAGTAGGTGCCAGCTTGGCTCAGGCTGCATCCAGACAAAACTTTAGCTTCTGTTGGTGGGCTGGCACAAGAAACTCGGAAGACCCATGAGAAGGACTATACGTCATACAGTTTAGGAATGGGTTGGATATAGATGGTGATGTGGTCAGAGCAGTGGACCAGGGTCTGGGGAGCCTGAGTTCAAATTCCCACTCCTCTCACTCAACCAAACCAGTCTTCACTACGTTGCTATGAGGAGAGCGCAGAGAACAAAGAAGCATGTGATCTGTTCAACACCTTCTTGGGAGAAAGGATGGGAGTGAAAAGACAGAGAAATGTGCCGCGCGCCTGAATTTATGTTCAAGGTAATTTCTGTATAAAATCAAGCCATGCATAAAACAATGAATAAAAGCCATGGGAAACAGCATTAAAACAGTGTAAAAACATTCATGTAATAATCGAGTAGCACACTACAGTGACAGAATATTAAAAATTTTCAGTGACCCATAAGTCAGTTGTGGCGCAGTTTGAGAGGACTGATGGCTGAAACCAATGCACCAGCAAAAGATTCACAGCTGAACGGGTGAACTGACTCGAGATATCAAAAATTCCCATCTGTCCGGGTCCATCTGTTTATGCAAGTAATCATTTTGATGCTGCAGTTATCAAGCAATGAACTCTGCTCATGAACCAGCCTTTAAATCCAACAGACGTCATCAATAAGGAAGTTGAAAAACAATTTAAATTAGCATACTTGTTGCAAACAGAGATGACTTAGGAGAATTCTGAGTTTCTATTGCAGACTTAGCATGGAATTGCACAGCCCCCAAAGGGGGAAAGGGAGATACAAATGCTGTGCAGAAGCATACTGCCTAACCAAGAAACACACACACAATTCCGTTAGTGCTTTATGGCTGCGGTCACACACACTAAATAATCCACTTTCAATCCACTTTCAGTGCACTTTGCAACTGGATTTTACTGTATGAACTGGCAAGATCCAATCCAAAAGTGGATTGAAAGTGGATTATTTAGTGTGTGTAACTGCAGCCTACGTATCTTCGTTTAGTAGCTAAAAACCTAAAGAAGCATCAGAGAGAGAGAAAAATAATAAATTGGCAACTGCAGGGTGGCTTTTTTAAGCTGTCAAGCGAACAGTGACTTACATATTAAGTTGTTGTATAGAATTGAAATTTATATCCCTTTTCCATGTGTATTGCACAGTCAATCAAACTAGACTGCTTTAGAAGTAAACCCATCAGTGATTCCAGGTCAGCTAATACATCTGGGCCCAGAAAAAGGGAGGTTGCTGTGCCTTGAATGTGTGGCTACTGAGACAGTCCTGTTTTGAATGACAGTGGAAGTAAAGTATTTCCACAAGCCTTGGCGCAAAACCCAGCATATTGACAGGGACAGAGAGGTGAGAATATTCCACCCCCCCTCGCTAATGTTGTTAACATCAGAACAGAATGGAATAAACTCCAGTAGCTCTGTTGTGTCATGATGATAAAGTCTGGTATGCTTTGGAGGTTGGTATGGCATAGGACAATCCCATTCTGAAACTGCGGATGTGCAGTTATGCGCACGATTGTGCAGAAGTGATGATCCCGTGCAACCAACTGAATGTGAAGATGTGCAGAAATAATCACCCCAATTGTGCTGATGTGTCCAAAGCAGAATTTGTTTTTAAAAATTACAAGAAGAGTAATATCTGTGTTTGATTTATGAGCAAGGCGGTCCTGTGTTGCTAGTCAAACACAGAAGTGGTTAGGCATTTTGGCAGGCAGCCGGGGATCATTGTCTCTGATGCTGCTCAGAGATATTCATAGTTCTGTGTTGGGTTTCAAGGTGGATACTTGAAGGACAAGTTCTGTGGGAGTTAACAGACAGCAGGCAGGAAGCTGTAAATAACAGTGAAATACAGTACTCCGCTCTGCTCCCCCCAGCCCCGAGCAGCAGAACAGTCTTTAGAGGAGAAAACCTTGGAGACTTGTGCTGTCTTATTTGTGGCTTTCCAAACATATCACTTGAGCCAAAATGTCAGAGTAGAAGTCAGCACATGGGCAGGTAGCATGACTATACAAGCGAAGTCAGCCCAGGCCTCCTAAATCCATGCAGCCTCTCTCTGAGTTCTCACTCTGAGCTGCCCACTCTCTAACCTTGGTACAGCTCAAGTCCATGCAACCTCTCTAAGTCCATGCAACCTCTAAGCTGAGTTAGTGCGAGCTAGCTCACAGGTTTTTAGCCTCCAGCTCCCACATTTTTGTCTCAGCTCAGGAAGGATGGCTCTAGAGCAAACTAATTTATGCAGTAGCCAAATCACTTGCTCACAGTTTTAATGCCAGTAGCTCACAAAGTCGATTTTTTGTTCACAAGACTCCACAGCTTAGAGGGAGCATTGGGGGCATGAACACACACACACTGCCACCACCACTGGAGCTTCAGAAATTGGCTTGGGAACATGACCCATCCTTGCAGTGCCTGCTTCTGCCACCCCGCTCTTGCCTCCATTATGCCTATGCCAAAGTGTAGACACGGCAGTGACTACAGTACCCTCTGTGGCCCAGAACTTCCCCTTCCCCTTACTTTCATTTTCCCTGCCAAATTGCTCTGTCAGCAACTATGGCAGGGAAGGGCCCTTGAAAGGGCCCAAGGGGGAGAGGAATGGTGCACAGCAGCAAGCAGCCCCATGCTATTTGGGAAACAAAGCTTAGCACTTTCCCTTCCCCATAGTGGCAGTGGATGGAGGATTCAGACCGACGTTCCACCTGCAGCCACGCTACAGTTCTCCCTTTGAACGGGATTAAATTAGGTTTGTTTTTGATCTGGTTTAAAGAAATAAGACACAGGAAGCCTACAGAATTGTGTTCAGATTGTGGATGTTCCCACTTAATTTGGGGCTTCCCGCATTCCATACAGGGGAAATTTCCCGTGTTGGAACTAGTCTCTTTCTCTCATCTTTGTTTAGGAACTTCTTTGCAACTCTGCCAATCAAAGCTAAATCAGCTCCTTTCAGCATTCTCTGTCCCTATGCTCCAGCCGAGAGAACAGTAAAACCAATTTCAGATGCTTCCCTTTAGGGTGCCTCAGTCCACTGCATCCTGCCCAAGTCCACTCCAGTGTTGTTAAGAGAAATTCCTAATTCCTCCTTACCCAGTTTCTCCCTGAAAGCCAACAAACCATTTCTTTTTCTCTTTTTATGAATTTGGAGTTTGTTTTGAATCAATTTCTTTTTTTTGCCAAACGAGAAATTCAAAGGGAAGAGGAGCAGGAAAGGAGGTTCTGCAAAATTTCACAATTTCACACTGTAGATGCTCAGAGGCAGGCGGTGTCTTCCCAAATCTTCCCATCCTCCTGCTAGAGCACCAGCCTGTGGTGTGTAACATCAAAGAACCCCCAAAGCCCTGAAAGGGATGAAATTACAAAAGAAGAAAAAAGCGAATTAGAGGAGGCATAGCTGCTGACTCCAAAGATGACTTTGGAAAAAGAAATTCCAATCCCCATAACAACGTTACTCCATTCACAACTTGAGCCCTGGTAGAACAGATTCCAGCTGTTATATTTCTTTTGGAACATTATGGTACATAGACACACATGCTATGCAGTTGTTGGTGTTTATATTTGTGGCAAAATAGAGTGTCAATGGGACTGCTATGGAGATATGTTATACTGTGGCAGTGTTGGTATTCAGGGACATCTTATGCCCTCAATGAACTATCAGACTCTACCAAATGATTTGAGACCGTGTCCCCACAGCACTGCATAGGTGTTGAGATCCCTGGTAGGATATCCCAGGCAAGTCCAGATCATCCATGCCTGGACTCTAGAGGGAGTGATACACTGTGCTTTCTGCTTAGTTTTAAGCTCATCCTGTGTGTTGTCAAATGAAGTGACAGTAGATGAATTTGTGCCTTGTCTTTTTGATCTCTGTAGTGATGGTTAGCAAGCAGAAGACCCTGCCTTAAGTCAGTAGGGGTAACACAGTTGATGGAGTCTCAGTTCACTTCCCACAATTAGAAAAGACGCCTTTACACATTTATCCCCTATTCTGACATATTACTTTGCTGTCCTTTCCCCCCATAATGAAACTGAAACAACTGTTGACCTTATAACCTTAGTTTGTTATTTAGTTTTGTATTTGCATATCTTAAAACATCTTCATCATGTTACATGTTAATTTGCTGTTCAGCCTCTGTCTATAAGTCTGAACTCTACCTTTCATTCCAATGTATTTGAAAAAGTGTGCATGCACACATTCATACCTTGAATAAATCTTTGTTGGTCTTAAAAGTGCCAATGGACTCTAAATTTGTTCTACAATTGAGGGGTGTGTATGTGATAAGAGATGGGTTCTTTTTAAATTTTGGGTTGATTCTCTGTTGTTTAAGGGAATTATTGACTGTAACATATTTGTGCATATTTCCATGGGTGAACCTTCTCCATCCAAAAAGGGGCTTTGGATGTTCTTGGGCTGTTCTTCAGGGCTTCAGAAATTTCTCCTCCTGCCAAATATTTGTCTCAGTAGGGAAAAGGCTGTATACTAATGCTGGTATACCCATTTCTTCTTTTGCTGATGCTGGAGGCAGAGCATTTTATTTCCTTGCCAACCTCTTTTTCTTTGGGGGAAATTGCTAAGCCTCCCATCCTTTCAGTCGTGGCTTAGATCTAAATTGCTACCCCCCCCCCCCCCGGCTTCTTCTTACCATTTAAAAAACTATACATTAGAAGATCCATTCTCTCATGTAATGTGTCATTTGACCCTGAAAACCATCGTGTAGCCTTTTTTCCTCAAGCCAGTTAAGATCAATAGTCCTAAATTGCTACTTGGAATTAATGTTTTAACTTGAATAATTTGGCACTTTTGTAAAAGTGCTTGTGGTGATTTCTCTCTTTTCCCCTCCCTTCCCCCAGTGTAAAACGCTCTCTGGAATCTGTGACCACATCATTTCTCTCTCATCCGACTCTCTGGTCTCCCAATCAGCTCACCTTGAAGTCGTTCATCTTACCAGCATCATGCCGAGTGAAGGTTTGGTAAGTAAGAGCACACTGAAGAGAGACAGGGAGAATACGTGACACTCAACCTAAATTCCACCCCCCCACCCACCCCCATTCCACGTTCCTATTCACAGGCTATGAAGCTGAGGGGAGTTTTGGTGAATTGGGAGCTTGCCAATAGGGGCAATATGTTTACTCCATTTAGGGCCTCCATGGCTGCAAACATTTAGATGAGTATCAATCAGCCTACTACATTTTTATTCCACCCTCTCAAGAGCTCATAGCAGCATTCTGTATTCAGCCTCCCTGTTTTATTCTCATAAAAAGCCTGTGAGGTAAGTTGGGCTGAGAGGGAATTGTTGGTCCACAGTCACCCAGTGAGCTTCTTGGTTGAGCGTTGAGCTATGGAACATTTGTGGTCCATATTCTGTGGGAAGGTGTAGTTGTCTGTTTTGCTGGAACAGAAACCTCACATGGCCCTTAAGGAAGAATGCACAGTGTGTTGTGGGCCTGGAAAGCTGACTCAGGGGACATTTCCGGGGGTTCATAAACTACACGGCAGAGGATGCTGGGGCTACATGCCCTTGAAGGAAAGGGCAGAGTAAGCAATGGTGTGATACATATGTATCTGGCAGAAGGGCAGGGTGAAGAGAGTGTCCTGGAACATGAAGAATGTTGGGATGCTTCCTGTCTGGCTTCCGCTGCCTTCAAGAGTTGCCTCAGACAGAGAATTCTGTGAGTTATGCCTGCTAATATTATGTTTTTGCAGTCCTTGCTGGACAGTAAGTGCCAAGAGGCAGATATGCTGGGATGCTGAAGTTCCTTGATCAATTTTAGTGTAACCAGCCCATTCTTCAGCAGCAGCCTTCTCATTTCTGTTGTTCTATCTCACCACAATGCCAGAATCCATGGCAATTTCATGGTATTTTAAGAGCACGCTTGTTCAGCATTCACAAATAGGAATATGGCCCTGCCTTGTTTCTCAGTCCAAAACTCCCCCCCCCCCCCCCAAGTTGTGCTTCTATTTCTTCTGGTACATCATTTCTTCGGTGTCCATATGAGGTCTTGGAGATAACTCCATTAGGGGTACATAGCCTTGCTGTATCTCTCATGCATTAGGAAATGTCATCTTCTCCATGATGCCAAAGTGATCAGGAACCTGACAAACAAGCACAAACACACTTGAGTCTTTTGGACTTTGCACAAGGGTCAAAACAGGGAAGTATTCATTGACCTGGTTCCACTCCTTGTGAGTTCAGAATTTTGCTTGGTGGTGTGCTGCACTACTTCTGGTGGGGCAGGGGTGGAAAGTGAGGAAGATCTTGCTAGTAGCAAGCTAGTAGCAGCTGAGTTTTGTCTGGGCTACGGTTGTCTTCCCCTCCTTGCAAGTACTTAAAGCCTGGGCAGGGTCAGAATGCGAGTCAAAGGGCTTGTGTCCCAGGGGATGTATTAAGTAGCCCCTCAGAACCAGCCTGGCATTTGTTTCTGTTGTTATTGAATTGTACTGTTTGAAAAAATTGTATTTTGGTATATTTCTGTGAGCATCTTTGAATCCCTTTGGGGAGGAAAGCAGCTAACAGATCCCATAAATAGGTACATTCCGGTACAGCTAGATGAATTCCCCCAACTCTGGAACTGAAGCCATTTGTCTCAACTTCTCTTTCTCCTCACTCAGTGTTACCCTTGTGTATGTGTGCATCAGTAAAATGCTGCCAAAAAAGCAATCTTGGCACAGTCATGGGTAGGATCTCAGGATGGTTCTATGTGTGTGTTTTACTGAAGAGCTCGCCTACTCCTGTCACTTGATACACTGGACATAGGTGTCAACTACAAGGGGACTCGAGGGCTCGAGCCACTCCTGAAATTTCCCGGGGGGGGGGGCTCAGCCACCCCCGGCAAAACGGAGCACCCACCAGTCCCTTCCTAGGCTGGCCGGCCCACCCACCCACCGGCTGGCTGCCGCCGCCGCCTCTCCCCCCCCCCCCCCCCGGCCTGGCCACTCCTGCCTCCGTCCCTCCATCCGTCCGTCCAGGGGCAAGCTGGGCAAATGCCCAGCGTGCTGGCGTCACCCAGAAGTGACGCCATCATGCTGGGCATATTGCCGGGGCAACGCTCTAGCAATCGCCCCAAAACTCTATGGCACCATAGAGTTTCAGAGTGATTGCCAGAGTGTCGCCCCGGCAACGTGATGCCGTCACTTCCAGGTGACGGCAGCACGCTGGGCATTTGCCCAGCTGGCCCCTGGACAGACGGAGGGAGGGACAGAGGCAGGAGTGGCCACGCCCAGGGGGGAGAGGCGGCGGGGACATGGTCCCGGCGTGCGCACGCAAGAGCCCCCACCCTGGATTTTAAAACTCGACGCCCCTGACACTGGAGGTACAACAGCTTTGCATTTTTGCCGTGTGTGTAGCCATAGAGGAAAGGAAACACTCAGAGGAATGGAAGGAACTGGAATTGCACGTACCAAATTCAGAAATAAAAGACTGTAGGATTCCTTAGTGCATTGGTTTCACATCAGAAACAAGAGGAGGTAATCCAGACTCCAAAATACAGTGAAAAAAAACTGGACGAGGATTTCAGAAGCATTGGTGTGTTAACAGGAAAATTGTTTTGTAACGAATCTCATGGCTGACTAGCCCGATGGTTGGGAAGAACTGATGGTCAGCATCCCAAGCTGCAGGGTGCCATGCCGCTTTCTGATTAATTTCCACAATTTGGGACATATTCATCACAGTTTTTAGTTATTCCCCTTTTTTTCACGGGGAGAATTTCATCCTTGTTTTTAAACCAGAAGCGAAAAGGGTTTCAACTTCAGCAAGAGAGCCATTAAGCAGGAGAACAAAGGGAAACGGCAGAGGGGAGAGCTGGGACTGACTGGCAAAGGGGTCTCTGCATGCAGAATGAGAGGACCAAGCCCAAAGGGATTTACCGCCACCAAGGGCCTGCATGGGTTCGACTTAAATTCTCAAGGCAACACAGAACACTGGCTTAACAAAACATCCAATGTTTTGAGAAGCAAAGGATGACTCTAGTTGGGAAGGGGAGGGATCCAATCTTGTAGGTCCTTGTCACCTCAAGCAGAAAGAAAGGGAGTTATTCCTACACTGACCCCTTTCCTCCAAGGCTCCTGGCTCTTTGACTAGACATAGCCACAGAACTCCTTCCTCCTCAGTAAGGTTGCCAGGTAGGTCCGCTCAGCCACCAGTGGGGGATGGGGAGGTAGGGTTGCCAGATCCAGGCTGGAAAATTCCTGGAGGTATGCGGAAGGAGCCTGGGGAGGACAGGGGCCTCAGTGGGGTACAATGCCATACATAGTGTTGCCAGCCTCCAGGTGGGGCCTGGGGATCTCCTGCTTTTACAACTGATCCCCAGCTGACAGAGATCAGCTCCCCTGGAGAAAATGGCTGCTTTGGAGGGTGAACTCTATGGCATTCTACCATGCTGAGGCCCCTCCCCTCCACAAACCCCACCCTCTCCTGGCTCCACCCCCAAAGTCTCCAGGTATTTTCCCACCCAGACTTGGCAACCCTAGCCATACAGTCCACCCTCTAAAGTAGAGGTGTCGAACTCATTTGTTACGAGGGCATGAAGATGATTTCAGATGCCGAATGGCAATAGCAGGCGTGATTGAATTAGGTATGATATGAAGAGGGGTAGTAGGTGTGGAGATATCAGCACTGCTAATGAGACAGAAAACCTAGGTCTCAGTTTGGTAGAGGAGAACCAGTTTGGTAGAGGAGTCCAGAAAAATGCAAAGAATAAATAAAAGTCTGAAGAAGTGAGGGCAATGACTCACAAAAGCACATACCCTACCACAAATTTTGTTAGTCTTTAAGGTGCTACTGGACTCTTAGTCTTTCTACTGCTATTAGAAACCACAACATTCAAGAACCAGTGGGGGAACATTTTAACCTTCCAGGACATTCAGTTGCTGACCTAAGGATAGCAGTTCTCCTACAAAGGAATTTCAAAGGGAAATCAGAAAAAGAGACTGCTGAATTGCAACTGATAATGAAGCTCAATGCATCCTTCTGAACTGAACTGAGACCGAGGTTTCTTCTTTCATTACCAATTCCTGCTATTGCCATTTGGCATTTGAAATCACTTCACTCTCCAAGATATGACAGATGAACTCACATTCTAGCTGTATCTGAAGAAGTGAGCAGTGACTCACGAAAGCTCCTCCCCTGCTGCTAATTTAGTTATTAAGGTGCTACTGGACTCTTGCTCCTTTCCACTGATAAAGATTGCAGGCTGTGCTGTTAGGTTTCCACCTCCCATCTGTTAAAACTGGAAAGGGGGATGTCTCCAAGTGCTGTGGGACTCCATCTCTTTCTCTCTCTGACTCTTTCCCTCCCTCTCTCCTCCCCATCCCTGAAGAAGTGTGCACCCACACAAAAGTTTATACCTGGAATAAAACATTGTTGGTCTTAAAAGTGCCATGGGACTCCATTTCTCTCTCTCTGGCTCTTTCCTTCTTCCTGTCTCCCCAGAGGGGGAGAAGTCCTCAGCCAATCGAGGGAAGGGAGGCTTGGCTTTCTTTCTCTCCTCTGTGAAGCAGGAAATAGGAGAGACTGGGCAAAAGGAGCTGCGATGCAGGAAGCAATGTAGAGCCAGTTGCTCGCGGGCCAGAGTGCAAGCCTGCATGGAGCAGATCTGGCCTGTGGGCTGTATGTTTGACAGCCCTGCTCTAAAGCATCAATTTTCTCCAGAGCAACTGATCTCTGAGGTCCAGAGATGAGCTGTAATTCCAAGGGATCTCCTGGTACCACCTGGAGGCTGGTATCCCTACTGTTCAGCCTCCCTTTCCTCCAACAGGAACTCCTTTCCTATCTAGCTATGCCCACGTCCCATCTCCCTTGCCTTGTTTGTGAGTCGGCTGCTCTCTAACTGTATCTCTCTATTATATTTTTATGTTGTTTCCTGTGAGTTGTTCTCCATGTGAAAGGGAGAAAAGGAAAAGGACTGCCCAAAAGGCTATGTGGGGTGGTGGCGGTCATTGGACCTGCATGGAGAAGAGCTACATGGGATGGGACTGCAGTGAGGAAGGGAATGGGGTATGGTTGCCAGAAAGCCTGAATAAAAAAATGCCCTGACCATTTAATAGAGGCTTAATTTGAGGAAATAGGCAGCTGAAGCTTCTCATGGCATGGGACTAACTCATATCACTTGATAAATAACATCCCATTAAACTTCTATTCAAAGCCAGGTCATTTTTCTCCAGGCCGGTTCTATAACTGGGCAAGATCAAGTGGGAAAATGTGTGGGGTCCAACTAGTAGATAATAAACATCTCGCTAAACCCCAATATTCATACATCAGACAATTTGAAATTTAAAATCAAGCACCCTTCACAGAATCAGCACTCTAACACTTATCTAATTCATCCTATCTAGTTTCTTCTACCGTATTTTCTGGAATTTCTGTTCTAGTATCCTAGCATTCCTGTTCCTTTGAGCAATCCCATACAAAGTTAATCTGATTAATTTTATTGCACTTTAGGCTGCAAAGGCTTGCACTGTCAATCACTGATGCAGTCTCGAGATACACTCCTTTGCCTGTTCTCCTGCATCTACCCCATACTCATTCCTAATTTTGCTGTACCCTGCTTCTTCCTGCCTTGGACCTTTCCCCACCTTGTATTCGCAGACCTCGCACCATCCTGTGGCTTCTCTGCAGCATTCTCTGGGCGCTCTCTTGTACTGTTGGGGCCTGATCCTGCAAATACCTGGCAATAAGTGCCAGACGCATGGTGATCTTATTGGACCTTCCTTCTGTTTCCAGAAAGCGCTGGCAAGACCTGTTGCAAGCCAATCTTTTGATATATGAAATTTCCCTAGTGGCCAGTGGAGCTGTCTCTCTTTCTAAACAATATGCTCTTCTTGCTTCACTCATCTCAGCATTTTGTCGGGGGGTGGGGGAGGAATTAACCAAGTGCCATTCCTGTGCAAGCTCCATTTACATTAATGGAATTTGTATAAGAGCTGCGTTTGCTGGATAGAGTCCATAGATTACAAGAGAATGGACTGCATGATTGTTGCTGGAGGAAAGTAAGCGCAACCGCAAGTTGTTCCAGGAAGAAGGCTGTGGAACTCCCTCTCCCACCGCAATGCACAAGCACTGAATAGGATAATTCTGTCTTCTTTTTGCTTATCGCGTTTCCCATCCCTGCTGCTTCAACCTCAAAATCACTGTTTTGATTTTGCTTCCTTTCTGTGTGAAACAAACCTGTGGCTCTTCATTTTTGCCCCATTCTGTTGTACTGAATCACTCTCCCCAAATGTGCATATTTTCTGGAGCCTCTGCATCAATCAGCATTGAATCTGTGCATTTCTCAAATGTGATAAACACCATACACTGCATATAAACACTGTACAATGTATGCATGCAAAGAAGACTGTCAGCAAAAGTGTAAACTAATGTGAATAGGAATCATTTGTTCTAAAAAACGCTGGATACTGATTCAGACCACTGGTCAGTATGGTCTGCTGTGACCAGCAGCACCTGTCCAAGGTTTCAAGTCAAGGCCTTTCACATCAATTAATCCTTTTAACTGGAGATGTAATGATTTAATCCGAGGACCATCTGACTGCAAAGCACATACCTGAGATCTACTACAGAGCCACAGCCTCTGTTTCTGTTGGATGCAAGACCCCTGATAGTGTTGTAAGATTCTGCCAGCAAGAGGGAGACACTTCACCTAGTTTGGGTCAAACCACCCACCCTTCTCTTAGGAATATATTTGGCGTTTCTGCACATTCTCAAGTGTCTGAGAGAAGGACCAGTCTTATTACAGGCCCTTCCAGTTTAGCATCTAGTTCCAGCACACCTGATCCAGTATGCAAACACAATCCTTTTAATACCATCTGTTATTTATTATGGGGATTGTATTCTGATTTGGGGGGGGTGTTACTCTGGGACCCACACAGCTGCTAACGACTTCTTTCTTACCAATAGGCAAATACCAGCTTTTCCCAGGAGGTGTTTTGCAATGTGAGGAAGCAGTTGTTGGCTGAGAACTGTAACAACCTCCAGCAGCTTTGGTTAGCAGTTATGCTAGCAGAGAGTAGGTCTGTTGGATTTTGCGGTGGTTCCATCTGGGACTTCAAAGAGATGCTCATGAAATGCTCCCCAGTTGCATTTTTCTGCCAAGTTTGATCTGTCCATTTAGTGGCATGACACATCAAAACGGACCTGAGCGTGCTTAAGAGGTACAAAGAAATAAGTGCATCTGAAAAATCTGTATTTGAATATGTGTTCTGCTTCGCTCTTTGATATGACATTCTGAATGATGGAGTAAAAAGCATATGCAAATATGTATTCGATGCATATTGCCAAAAAGAATGTATGAATGCAGCATTTGCTCAGTCAAACACATATGAAATGTCACATCAAATATCAAAGTAAAATACATATTCAAATACAGATTTTTCAGAAGGCAGCACTACGAAAGAGCAATACTCCAGAGAGGCCTTCGTGCAGACATTTAGAGACAGGATGATGGGGCGGGGCTGGGGGAATTCCTGCTTCCCTAGTGTCTTGCCAGAAGAAGCAGGCAAAGGTACCAGCTTTTCTAATCCAAAATAGGTATTTCTGCACTTTCCAGTTCAAAAAATGTCAAACAGGGATCAGGCAACATCAAAAAAACCCACTAAGCAGTCCTCATGCAAATGTACAGGGTTTCCACACAACGTCTTGAGAAGGGATGCTGAACTTTTAAGAAAATAGGTTGGATCCAGCAGTCCATGGAAGCAGGGATGGCAGATTTTTTTTCTCTTTCATTCCCCCTCCTCCAGCAGTCCTGACCCTGTGAAAGTTTAATTCCGGGGTTGCAGGTCCCATGTGGACTGGGTTGGGAGGTTGCTGTGGGGAAGCAGTGCAAAATCACCTTCTCTGCCTTCCATCGCTGGAGCTGCTCTGAAAGAAGAGGTGGAAAAGATAGTTTTACCACCTTTCCTGTCCCTAAGCCTCCTGACTTGCATGGCTATTGGTTAGGCATGGGCACAAACCATGATTCATTTTAGTTGGTTCATGGTTTGCGAAGTCAAGTTCATGACAGGTTAACAGGCATGAACTTTCCATGAACATTCAAGCTATTCACAGAGGTTCCTGCTGGTTCATGAGTGGAGACATTTCCAGACAAACTGTCTCTGCTCAAGCAAAATGTTTACATAACTTCAAAGGAACAACTTGGAGGGCATGTAGAGGAGCATACAGGGGAGATATACTGCGAGTTTGGTGTCTCTAGCTTGCACAGGATCCATTCCATGCACTCTGGAACCACAGCAGTCATTTTGACAGGTGCAGGTTCAGGAGTGTATAGAATAGATCCTGAGTGAGCTAGAGACAACAATCCCCCCAGGGGTTTCTGGCTGACTCTCCTCTACCTGCCCTCCAAGTTTGGTGGGGAGTGGATTTATGGGGTCTGAGTTATGTCCCACCCCAACAAAGTGCCCCCAGGAAAGTACTTTCTGGGGAAATGACAAGTGGTCATTTCCTCAGAAAGCACTTTCCTAGCGGAACCTTCTTCGGGGGGAGCTGTAATTCAGATTCTGTAAATCCAATCCTCACCAATCTTGGAGGGCAGATAGAAGAGAGTCAGCTGGAGATCCCCTGTGAGTTTGGTGTTTCTAGCACACCAGTGGAGCTGTTCTACTGCCTCACGGACCTCAGAAACCAACCCAGTTCATGAGGCTGCTTAAAGTGCATGATGGCCCATGGTTCACCAACGGGGCATGCCACAAACCAAGAACCAAACTTTATTTTTCCTGTTTGTTTCTAGCCCTACCATTGGTCCACACAGGTCCCACAGCCTGGGAATAAACTTTTGTTCTGCAAGGGGAAGGGGAAGGCGGGAACAATCTGTGAACATCAGTGCCTTCTACAGATCAGCCCCTGCATCCAACCCAATGTATTCCTAAAAGCTGAACAGTATGTGAAAATATCTGCAATTCACAAATGGTGCCAATTTTTAAAAAGCTGTGTGAAATATCCCCCCCCCCCCTTTATGCAGTGTCCTGTAGTGGATAGGATGCTGGGCATGTATTGGTAAGATCTGGGCTTAGTTCTTCATTCAGGCATGAAACTCCCTGGTCCACTAGTATTTCTTGGGCTGACCTACCCCACAGAGTTGTTGTGAAGATTAAAATGGAACAGTCCCAGCAAATGCCACTGTGGGTACTTTGGAGAAAGAGTGCTCATAAAATAATATTCATAAAAGCATTTCAAAATATTTGCCCTATTGTAGGATGACTCAGAAAGTGAAGCTAGGATGGAACATGTAGGGAATCCCTGATTGTATGAGATGACAGAGAATTGGTTCTGCATCTACCACATCAAAAGTGTTCCTGAATGCATTCTTTTTGCCAGTTTGGTATAGTGGTTAAGTGCACGGACTCTAATCTGGGAGAACCGGGTTTGATTCTCCACTCCTCCACTTGCACCTGCTGGATGACCTTGGGCAAGCCATAGTTCTGTCAGAGCTGTTCTTGAAAAAGAGCAGTTTCTGTCAGAGCTCTCTCAGCCCCGCCTACCTCACAGGGTGTCTGTTGTAGGGAGGGGAAGGGAAAAGAGATTGTAAGCCACTCTGAGACTCCTTTGGGTAGTGAAGGGCGGGGTATAAATCCAATCTCTTCTTTTCTTCTTCTTCTTAAATTTCCAGTACAGATGTTAAGTAAGTGATGGGCAGACTCTCCTCATCTTGAACCAAAATTAGCCTATTAAGTATAAGCATCTTGAGAATGTTTTTGTGGGAGATGTTTTCAAATACCCATCATAAGGTACTAAAAGCAAGTAAATAGCAATTCAAGGGGATGCCTAATAACAGAGGATATAAGCTAATGGTGTACTAAAAATCACAGGAAGAAGGAAACAATTTGCCCCTGAAGCAGTGTTCCCTCTCAGCTGAGTTGGTGTGAGCTAGCTCACAGTTTTGGTAGCCTTCAGCACACACCTTTTTGCCTTAGCTCAGGAAGGATACCTCCTGAGCAAATTGCCCTGCACAACTTTAATGCCAGTAGTTCACAAAGTAGAATTTTTGCTTACAAGACTCCACAGCTTAAAGGGAGCATTGCTCTCAAGGACTTGAGCAGCATAATCTCCCTCCTCATTTCCTCCCCTTAACTGACTTTCAGCTGCTGAATGCATTCTGTGCTTCCTAAAGCATATTCAGTGCTCACCATCCACTGGTTTTTTTACAGGGGTGGAGAGGTCTCTATGTTAATTTACTGTGATGCTTCCCCAGTCAAGGCTACTTTGCCCCTTGCTCCACCGTGACCTTCCCTGAGGACCTGCAAGACCTCGGACTGGCAAGAGGAGGGCGCGTTGCCCCACTTTGTTCTTCTGCTTTCTGTCCTAGGGATGCCAACTCATCTCCATGCTACAGAGATCAGTTCCCCTGGAGAAAACGGATGCTTTGGAGGGTGGACTCTATGGCATTGTACCCCAATGAGGCCGCTGTCCTCCCCAGGCTCCACCCCAAAGTCTCAGGAGTTTCCCAACCTGGAGTTCAGAACCCTACTCCCACCTCCACCAGAGGCATCTGGAAACTGTACTCCAAATCCTCTGCTCTTCCACATTACCTGAAAAGGAATGCTTCCTCCTTCCTGGCCTGCTGCAGATCCTCCTTCATTGGGCCATGCTTCCAAGCCCCTCCCCACAACCCTTCACCCAGCCAAAAGAGTCCTGAAGCCCTGTCTCAGCTGCAGCTGCCTCCCCGGTTGCTCCCTTTTCCAGGCAGGGCTTGATGATGTGGCTGGCTCCACCTGGCTGCCAAACTCTGTTACTGGACCCAGAGGCTGCAGGCTTGCCCTGCCTGTCCGGCTTGTGTCCTGGCCTGAACACTACAGCTGCCAGTTGTGTATGGCTTGTCTCAGCCAGAGTGAGTCGCCCCTGCAAGTCTGGGGTGGGTCTCATCACTGGACATTTGCAAAGTCATTTTTTTTGTGTGTACCTGTGGAATAATTCAAAGCCCTTACCTTGTTGATGAATGGATGAGTTTACCTGATCTTACGATCAAGGGACCGGCTCACTTTGAGCTGTAGCAATCTTAAAATCCTTTGCCTGAATGATTAGATTACGAAGCTTTCCAGACTTTGATTAGGCAACCTCAGGGACTGTACAGTTCTTCACCCCCAGCCTCAGACTCCAAAGCTTCGTGGGCTTGCTCGCAGCTTCTCAGAGTTGTTTACATTGGTATTTTTTACCGTGCTTTTCTCTCGCACTGGGGACTTCAGAGCAGCTTACAAACGAGCACAGATGCACACAAAATGCAATTTAAACAGAGACATTTAATTTAGCAGGCCTTTGGTACACTTCTTGGAGCAAGTGATGATTTACAAGGCTGACATTGGATTAGTGCTGGTTCTGCCAGGGCGACTCTTCCCAGGGCCTCAGGTTAAGAACCAAGGCGTAAGAGCCCTTTGGCTTATGCCTCTGGCAAGCCCAAGCTTCAGATACTTGCAAAAAGGGGAGAGGCAGATGCCCAGCCATAGGTCTTGCTAATCTGGCATAGATGTTCCCAGTTCCCTTCTCCATCACTTCCCAGGCATTTACTTAACTGGACAACAAAAGAGGCTTAAACTCTGTTTGCAAAATAGACTTGCTCTATTCAAGCACATTATGAGCTTGTGCGCAGTCTTGTTTTATATTACAAGTTGATATGGAACTTCTCAGGAAATGATGTTCAAGGCATTATGTGTTGGAGCATTACGAGGCAAACGGATTTATACCCTAGATAATTATGAGTCCGAGCACGTTCAGTAAGAAAGAGTTTCCTGTTCACTCATAAGCAAAGGAAACCAAACAGGGCTTTTTTTTTTTTTTAAAGGAAGGACAAAACCTACCTTTAACCTGGTTTGGCATTGGGTGGCTTGGCCCTCACTGGCACAGGGGGCAATGAGATCTGTGTAGAATGTTGCAGTGCGCGCTTGTACCCAGGACTCCTTGGGATACACAAGCTATCTTTGCTCACTCACACTGTCAGTCATAAAGGTGGGGGCGTTTTGCTTGTAATAATAATAAAATTACAGTTCCTCAGGTGTAATAACCAGAGAAAGCCTACGGCAGTTTCCCTCTTCCTACCCTACAACTGCTGGGAGCAGAGAGGGATCCTGTACGGGCAATTTGTACAGCTCAGCCTGCCTGTCTGTTTAAACATAATGCGGAGTGGTCCCCAAAGCAGTGTCATCATGACACAGGCTGTCTTGCAGAAACAATATGTTTTCTTTAGTGTCAGTAGCTTCTTACCATGAAGGATAAACTGGTCCTTTGAGGGTCTTCCTAACCGTGAGCACGACAGAAATTTAAACGAGAGCAGGATATGCATGGCATTAATAGTGAGGGGAGAGAAGCCCAAACAAGCCACATTTCACCCCAAATGTTTACCCTGCAGAGAAGAACAATTTGATGGTCTCTGTGATGAGTATTTCTCATGAGAAGGGCACAGCCCACTGGGAAGTTCTCCTGAGTAAGCCCCAATGCCATTAATGGGAAGAAGACAAAATGATATCATTCATTTTCAGTGGGGGTTAAGAATATTGGAAGAGCCTTGCTGGATCAGACCAGTGGTCCATCAAGTTCAGCATCTTTCCTGTCTCACACAGTGGCCAACCAGTACCTCGGGAGGGCCAACAACAGGGCATAGAGGCCGAGGCCTTCCCCGTGTTGCTTCCTGGCATTATGTTTCAGAGGTTTCCTGCCTCTGAACAGGGAGGTTCCCTTTAGTCCCTTTGAAGAAATCCATTGTCTCCTAGAAGGTTAGCAATGAGCAAGACCTCCACTGTATGTTTTAACCAGTTTTTCCCTTTGAGCTAAGAACAAGCAGGAGACAGAAGGAAATTAACCCATGGCCTTCCAGAAACATCTCTTAAGATATGCTAATAGAGCCAGGAGGAGAGACAAAGCCACTACACCACCACCCGTTCTCCAAGCAGGTAATAGATTTGGAGGACTGAGAATGCCAGAGAGACCATCAGGAAGAGGTCTGGCCCCGCCTGACCTGGTCAATGGGAGGAGACAGGGATTTGGTAAAATCTCGTTGCAAGAAGAAACAGCTCTCTTTCTTTGGGATGCTGCTTTCCTAAGGACGCACAGAGACTCCCCTCTGAGCAGGTGGCTATTGACCATGTGGCTGGCCAGAAGCACTGAAGGATGCTTTGAGGTAAGGATAACTTGCTAGAGATTTGTAACTGCCTAAGCTAGAAGAGCCTGACCTATTTTAATATCAAATAGGGCATGTGTAGCAAGAGGGACAAAGCATTTGTGTTTTTACCTGTCTCTTTTGGATTCCCTTGCTCAAATCTGGTGCTGTGCTAAAAGTATGGTTGTAACCATTTTCTTTTTAATAAACATTTTTATCTTCTGATACTGGTAGTGGAGGTACCACATAGACCTCCACCATTTCAGACATGCTATTTTAAAAAGGGCTCCAGGGGGGTTGGCAAGTGGCTATTCCTTCAGGGGTGCTCAAGGCATTAATCGGTCCCCATGGTAGCAAGGAGCAGGGCTGGTAGAAGACACAGAGGCAAGGCCTCTCAACATGGAAGGGAAGCTGGGAGTCCTGCCCCTCCCAGTGGGCAATTCCTTGGTGGCGAGTTACTCTAGAGCAGGGGTGACCAAACTGTGGCTCAAGAGCCACGTGTGGCTCTTTCACACATATTGTGTGGCTCCTGGCAGGGCAGCTGGGGAAGCAAAGGGGAGGCATGCTTCCCCAATCAGTCTTCCCTTCCCCAGCCAGTGCTCCCCTTCCTGGCTAGAGGCAGGGGGGAGCGGAGAAAGAAAACGTTTAAATGCGTTCTCAAAGCCACCACTCCCAGCCTACAAATATCACTGGATAAATAAATATCATTATCAATATCTATTTTTACCCCTTTTGTTTTTATTTTTGGCAGACTCATTTAAAGTTAATAAAAGGCAAATTTGCATATTTTCTCATTAAAACGTGTACTATTTGTTCATGTTATGCGGCTCTCAAACATCTGACTTTATTCTTTGTGGTTCTTACGTTAAGCAAGTTTGGCCACCCCTGCCCTAGAGAGAAAGAAAAGACCCTCCAGGGAGTTGGGAACTCCCTAAGAGGGCAAGGCAGACATGCTCTGCCACAGTCTCCATGGCAAGCAGCCACTGATAGATCTGTCCTCCATGAAATCTGCCTAATCCCCTTTTAAAGCTGCCTGTACCTGTGGCCGTCACTACATCTTCTGGCAGTAAATTCCACATTTTAATCATTAGTGTAAAGAAGAATTTCCTTTTTGCTGTCTATTGAATAAACTAATTAGTAGTTTACAAGAGGTGGGGACCCGCGATACTCGCGGGGGAGCTCCAAGTGGAGGAGGAGAAAGGCGCCACAGGTAAGCCTTCTCCCTTTGCCACCCCAGCCCGAATAACGAGACAGACAACGATTGGAATTAAACAAGGGCCACTTTATTAACTATTTAACAGAACATTGCAGCAACGGGCAAACTAAGCAAGCACAGGAACAGGCAAGGCAGGCGTCAATCCAAGACACAGCCTCCTTGCCTTCTGATATGGGCGGGACACCTGACTCCGGTATTGAGTCAGCCCCAAGTCTGGCTCGTTAACCGGCAGCCCAGCATACTGGTTGCCTCGCAGGAGCGCCTACCCCCGAGACCGTACGGACCTTCAGGGAGGAGCCTAGCCGGAGAGGTTCCCAGAGGCGGCCACCATTCTCCGCCCCGAACCATACAGCCCTGGGGCAGTATCCTGATGACCTCCTGTTCCCAAGCGGGATATGCCGTAAGGCGCTCACCAGTTCCTTTCTAGCTTGCACAAACCTGCTAAGTGACCAAACTATTAAATCTCATCCACCACCTAGGCCCTTAACAACTGTCCCAGTGTAAGGTAGGCAAAAACACCTCTACCAACGGCCAATCCAAGTAGAGGCGAAAAATTCCTACCTGGCCCCAAGTGGCGACCAGTTGAACAACCTACACTGCAAACAGGGCGGGCGGGTGGGCGAGCACGCGGAGCCGAAGACGCGGGCGGGAGCGGGGCACTGCCTTAAATAGGCAGCCCCGCCCCGCCGGCTCCGAGAGCGTGCGAGATCGCACGAGATCGTTGCTGCCTCGCACTCAGGCGAGGCGGCAAAGCGTTCCCTCGGCGCGACGAGCGCGCCGGGATCCGAGTTGCCACCCCAGCCCGAATAACGAGACAGACAACGATTGGAATTAAACAAGGGCCACTTTATTAACTATTTAACAGAACATTGCAGCAACGGGCAAACTAAGCAAGCACAGGAACAGGCAAGGCAGGCGTCAATCCAAGACACAGCCTCCTTGCCTTCTGATATGGGCGGGACACCTGACTCCGGTATTGAGTCAGCCCCAAGTCTGGCTCGTTAACCGGCAGCCCAGCATACTGGTTGCCTCGCAGGAGCGCCTACCCCCGAGACCGTACGGACCTTCAGGGAGGAGCCTAGCCGGAGAGGTTCCCAGAGGCGGCCACCATTCTCCGCCCCGAACCATACAGCCCTGGGGCAGTATCCTGATGACCTCCTGTTCCCAAGCGGGATATGCCGTAAGGCGCTCACCAGTTCCTTTCTAGCTTGCACAAACCTGCCACAGCCAAGGCCAAGCCTCTGCTTTGACCTTTGCGACCCCACTCAACAACCGAGGGCCATCCGTATCCCGTGCTGCAAGTCCTCTAAAAATATCCCATTGCCCTTGTCGGAAAGGTGCACCCCATCAGACCTATAAAGGTCGGATAACTGGTATTTAATACTAGGGTGCGGCAAAAACCAACCCAAGCCTGCCTCCATGGCCTTCTTCATGTGTGTGTTGGCCTTGCGCCTAGCCCGATCCAAACATTTGGGATCCTCCACGTGCCGCCAAATTCGGCGGGGGAGCATGGCTGACCAGACAATCCGAACCCCCGGCCACCTTGCCTTTATAATCCGGAGATCAGCCTTGGCTTGCAGAACAAGGGCTATGCCTTTCATCAGGCCCAAGTCATTGCTCCCCAGATGAAGGACTAGGATGTGAGGAGGAAGCCCCCACCTCTCATCAAACAACAAGGGCAGGAGGGCAGGCCAATTCATGCCCCTCCTACCCAACCACTCAACCGTTGCGACCTCGCTAAGGCCGAGCTGGGAGCCAACTGCTGTCCTTCGGGCTTGATGTGCTGCCCAGAAGACCATGCTGTGGCCGCAGACTGTGACCCTTCACCTCGTCTCGCGGCCTTCAGCACCTGTAAGAGGAACCTAATTAACCAACATGCAGCAACAAGAACTCTCAACGGTGGAAGGGGCCAGGGCCACGCTCATCGCCCTGTCGGCCTTAGACCTCCAATCTCCCACACCTCTTCTGGCAGTCTGGCTGGTAGACGGTCGGCCTCTGGTGCCAGCTGACGGAATCTCTCCATCTGTTTGCGAGAGAGTGCATCAGCAATGCCATTGTTCACCCCTGGAACATGCCGGGCTCTGAACAAGATGTTATAACGCAAGCATTGTAGCGTAAAGGCACGCACCAAAGCCATGACCCTAGGGGACCGTGATGAGAGGGAGTTAATGACATGCACAGTGGCAAGATTGTCACACCAGAAATGGACAGACCGATTAGCTAGCTCATCGGCCCAAATCCAGACCGCTGCAACAATCGGGAAGAATTCCAAAAAGGTAAGGTCTCTAACCCACCCATGCTGAATCCATTCAGCAGGCCAGTCACCCATACTCCAATGCCCCCTAAAGTATACCCCAAAACCAAAGGAGCCTGCCGCATCTGAAGAGATCTGCAGCTCCGCCTCTATCAAGAGTTCTTCCCACCACAGTGACACCCCATTGAATGACTGCAAAAATTGCCGCCAAACAAGGAGATCATCCCTGACACCCTTGGTAATCCTAGTCCTATGATGTGGGAGACGGAGGCCCCGCATAGACTCACATAACCTGCGCACAAAGGCCCTGCCGGGCGCCACAACCCGGCACGCAAAATTGAGGTGGCCAACCAGCTGCTGCAACTCCAGCAAAGTAATCTTGGACTGCCCCAAAATGGCGTCAACACGGGCCAGCAACGCAGACAGTTTCTCGCGTGGCAGCCGACAGCACTGGTTGTCGGAATCAATTTCAATACCCAAAAATGTTAAAACCATGGAAGGGCCCTCAGTTTTTCCTGGGCAAGGGGAACACCTAGCTCCTTGGCAAGGCCAATAAAACTTGACAACAAAAACGCACTGTCCAGTCCCCCGAGGCCCCACCAGGAGAAAATCATCAAGATAGTGGGCAGTGCTGCTGAGCCCTGTCCTGAATCCCAAGGCCCATTCCAAAAAGGAACTGAACCTCTCAAAAGCAGAACAGGACACAGAGCACCCCATGGGGAGGGCACGGTCCATTTAGAAGCTGCCCTCAAAGGCAAATCCCAGCAACTCAAAGTCGTCAGGATGGACCAGAAGGAGACGAAAGGCAGACTTGATGTCGCACTTCACCAACTCAGCCCCACCACCACAGAGGCGAACCACCCGCATGGCCTGATCAAATGAGGTATACCGCACGGAGCATAGCTCCGCCGGTATGGCATCATTCACTGACCCCCCACATGGGTAGGACAGGTGATGAATGAGGCGGAACTCACCCGGTGCCTTCTTGGGCACAACTCCCAAAGGGGAAACCTTAAGGTTAAGAACAGGGGGGCGAGAAAAGGGGCCTAGTACCCTCCCTTCCTTACATTCCTTTGCTATTTTTTCCCTTACAATTCGCTCCATGCCTATGACAGACTTCAAATTGGAAGCGAAATAAGGAGCCCTAATACCCATAAACGGGATTCTAAAACCAAATTTAAATCCATGCCACAAATAAATGCTGTCCTGATGGCTAGGGTAACAATCCAGCCACTGCCGAAGTACGTCCAGTTTAACTGGGCTGGGACCCTTTGTCAGCAGGGGGGTTTGGGTTCCCCCCGCAGCCAAAACGTTTACCTCCTCACCCCCTGCCCCCGCCCTCTGATCTGGGGCAGTTGGACAAGGCGTGAGGCCCCGAACACAAGGGGCACTCATGCCGGAAGGAGAAATTCTTGCGCCCACATGTGCCCCGGGAGGTAACTCCCCCCAAAGCGGACATCTCGGAGCCGCCTGCCCAGACTGCCCACAAAAGACCGCCTGCACGGGGGCCCTCTTTAGAGAGTGGCCGCTGTGGGCCCTCTCACTTCCTGAAGACTTACCAGGGGACATGATCTGCGGCCACAAATCAAGTCCATCCCCACCTGCTGTCACCTCCTTACCTCCCGGGCCCTGAGGCGCCGAATAAAGTGCCAACTGCTGGTCAGACCGACCAAGCCCCAGGTGTCCTGACGATGATCCCTCTCCAGCCTCAGCCACAGCTGCATCACGCTTGTCCTCTAAGAAAGCCAGGCGCGCTAGGACCTGAGCCTGAAAAGAGAGTTTGGATTCAGGTTTAGGTAATGCCACCGCAGAGGACAAACCCCGCCCACCTTCCAACACAGCCAGCCTCTGTAAGATGGCTGCATTAATAGGATCTTGGTCCTCCTCATCTCCCGAAGGCACTGGATCAGGACGAGGAGGAGGCCTCTTAGGGACAGGCTGTTTGCCCTTCCCTTTCCCCTGGCCCTTCTTGGGCGCCATACTACCACCTCGATTGTAAACGATGTGCCGAAAAGGAGCGAAAGCTAGGAGGAGCCAAGCAACCGAGGCCAACCCAAATAATCTAGCGAAGCCGACAAGCAACCAGCTTGCCGAAGGTCATACAGCAGTTGCAAGTGGAAATGGCTTTTTAAAGATGGCTGCCGGGCAAACCGAAGCTAGCCTGTTGCAATCAGTCGGGAAAGGAGAGTGGGTGAGCTCTGAAAAACTCCCTACTGGAGCAAAATGGCTGAGAGAGCTCTGACAGAAACTGCCCTTTTCAAGAATAGCTCCGAAAGAACTACAGCCCACCACAGGTCATCCAGCAGCTGCCAATGTAAGAAAGTGGGGACACAAGTAGAAGAAGAAGAGGAGTTGGATCTATACCCCGCCCTCCACTCCCCAAGGGAGTCTCAGAGCGGCCTACAAACTCCTTTCCCCTCCCCTCCCCACAACAGACACCCTGTGAGGTAGGTGGGGCTGAGAGGGCTCTTTCCCAAGCTGTCCTTGAGAGAACAGCTGGTACAGAGCTATGGCTTGCCCAAGGCCATCCAGCCAGGTGCAAGTGGAGGAGTGGGGAATTAAACCCGGTTCTCCCAGATTAGAGTCCGCTCACTTAACCACTACACCAAACTGGCTCTCTACACCAAACTGGCTCAAGTAGGCTCTCCCAGATTAGAATCCACACACACAGGCAAAAGAAATGGCTAGGAGAAAGCCAAGTGGTTGTAGGCAGCCCACAAGGTAAATTGTAAATAAGGCAGTCACTGCCAAAAAATGGCCACCCCTGTATGAAGGAAGAGGAGACCTTAAATGGCCGCAAGGTACTGCTCACATGGGGCCTACAAAATGGCCGCCACCTAAGTAAAGAAAAATGGGGGGGGGGGCAAAAATAGGCGGCGCTGGCAAAGCCAAGTAAAATCCGCCAAATGCTTGCTAACGGGGGGGGGGGGGTCGTGGCACGGAAAGCCCCTTCACGAAAACTCCAGCCGGCCACACAATAAAAGAATGGGTGCCCAGGAGTGTGCCCCAACACTGCAATGCCCCATCAAGCTGGTAGAGCGCCTCTCAAAATGGGCACCGCACGAGGCAAAAGGCCTGCTTGAAATGGCCACCACCAGGCCTATGAGAAACCGTGGCAAAATGGCCGTGGAGGCCTTCAGAACCCCCCGCATGAGAGAAAGGAAGCACAATGATCCAGCGGGACACACCCTCCCACCTGATGACCACGCCGAAAATAAAGGGACCCCCCCAACAGCCCGGGCAAAATCCAAAATGACTGCTAACCGGGGGAAGCAAGCAGATGGGAAGGGGGGGGGTCCGCGTGGAAAAATGCTTCTGCAAAACCTCCCGCCGGCCCCAAAGAAGAGAATGGGTGTCCTGGAAACGTGCAGCAACTGCACCAACTAAAAAGAGGGGGTGGGCGCCCCTGAATAAACCACTCGCAATAGTGGGAAACCAAGCGGCAGCAGCCGCGAGCGGCCGCGACCAGGCCACCTGAAGGCCCCCGGTGCCGCGTCTAATAAAGCCGGGGGGGCCCACCGGAGGCAAACCCTATGGAACATAAAATGGAGGGGGGAAACCCCAGGCAGAAGCCGCGTGTGCCGCCGCCAGGAGGGCCCCTTCTGCCATCTACAGGAGAGCCGCCTGGAAAGAAATTAAAAAGGGGGGGGGGTCTGAGCCTCAGCTGCACGAAGGACTCTGCCCCTTCGGGGGTTGACACAATGAAAAGGGGGGGGGGGAGAGTCAGTATCACTGAGGGTGGAAACAGCCGCAGTGAAGTGCCGCCGGGCAGCCGCCGCCGTTGACAGAATGCCGCCGCCTCAAGCCGTCCCTGCCGCCGCCGCAGCTCGAACACTCCGCCGCCGCGATCCTCCGGGCTCCAATGAAGCCGGCCCAAACAACTGTGCTGCTCCGATGCATGCTCCTGCCAAGCCGAGCACGCGGAGCCGAAGACGCGGGCGGGAGCGGGGCACTGCCTTAAATAGGCAGCCCCGCCCCGCCGGCTCCGAGAGCGTGCGAGATCGCACGAGATCGTTGCTGCCTCGCACTCAGGCGAGGCGGCAAAGCGTTCCCTCGACGCGACGAGCGCGCCGGGATCCGAGTTCTTTCTACTTCCCCACCGGCACTGACGGTGAAGCCCACATGGCTCGGAGCCGCAGGGCCCATCAGTTTGCCTCTCCCTCCTGCCCCCCCCACCAACGGCGAGGCCCGCGTGGCTCCAATCACCGGCCTGCCAAGCCCTCTCACTCCCCCCCCCCCGCATAGTTTTAAATATCCCCCCAATATATTTTTTTACTTTTCAGATTTTTCTACACATGTGGGGAGTCTCCCAAGTGTGTAGGAAAATCTCACTGCCCCCCAAGTGCCCCCTCCACACAGATTTAGATATCCACACGCAGGGGGCACCTTGGCTATTAGTATATAGATTAGGGTCATGGACCAGCGTCTATTAGCCATCAGCTTCATTGGATGTTCTTGAGTTCTAGTATTTTGGGGAGAGGAGGCAAATGTTCACCCTAAATAGAGTTGCACGGACACACCCTAGTCCCATCAAAAACAATTCTGTTCCATTGCATAAACGTCTCAGGGTCTTCATTGGGTCTCTATTGGGCTTCTAAGGTCCTTTCTGCACCCTCCTTTTAATCCATGTTCACCATGGTGTCCTCCAAGCAATTCTGCACTAAAATCGAAGTCAGCCTTCTTTTTAATCCAGGTGTCGTCCCCCCCCCGTCCCCCCCCCCATTCTGCACTAAAATTGAGTTCAACCTTCTTTTTAGTCCAGGTTTTCCCCCCATTACATTACCTCCCTTCAGTGGTCAGCCCGGTTTCAGCCTGCTGTTGCCCTGGGTTATTTGTATGTTGTTTTGCTGTGGACTTAAATTGCCTTGACTCAAACACTGAGAAAAAAAATCTGGAGTGGCAGGCAAATGTGGAAAAGAACTTAGTGCTCAGACACCTGATCCATGAGGCTGTGGCAAAAAACTCCTCATGTTATTTAGTGGGACAGCAGTAATGCCCAGAAGCTGGTTGCAAGGTCTTTAATTTTTATTTATTTAGATTTTTATACCCCTGTTTTTCTCCACTGTGGGGACCCAAAGCAGCTTACAACACCATTTCCTCTCCCCCATTTAACCCTCCTAACAACAACCCTATGAGGTCAGTTAGTCTGAGAGAGAGATTGGGCCCAAGGTCACACAAAGAGCTTTCTGGCATAGTGGTGATTTGAATCCGGCTGTCTCAGATACTACGCTAAACTGTATGCCAGGTTACCAACATGGTGCCCGCCTGGTCCCTGCCAAGTATTTTTCAAAAGTGGATGGGACCCTTCCCCAGCAAGTCTTCTGATTAGCCATTGGAGATCTGATTGGCTGTGCAGATTAAAATAATGTTTCAGCACCAGCTGCCACCACAGCGTTAAATTCTTTCTCTCGCTGCTCTTTGCTGGGATATATTTTTCAATTACCCCCTTCTCCCCTGATCGTGAGCTTCCTCTGTCTCCAATGGCAGCCATTTTGTGGTTGATGCCACTTCCTGCAGCAGCCATTTTGGGTTGTACTCTTCACCCTCTCTCAGAATTCCAAAGGTGTCCACAGGCTCCAAAAGATTGGGGATTCCCGCTCTACATGTTTCTGGGTCTCCATTTCCATATACAGTGGTTAACAATGGTTGAAGTCTGCACAGCTCGATTTGGTTTAGGGCTCAGCAAAGCTAACTGTGCCCCCCCCAAGAAAATAGGTTGCTTATGTCTAAGCCCATCTGGGAAGAGTTGGCCTTTTTGCATTTCTAATCAGCAAATCGAGATTGTGACAGGGTCTAAGACTTTCTTTCCAACTGTTCCCAAGAGCCCAACTGTGGTCTCAGGTGCTCTGGAGAACCATATTGACCTGGGTTCATTGCACTGGAATGCTTCTCTCACAGTGTATTAGGCATGGGGGGGCGGTCAGGGGACTCCAAATAGGAGGCCACCACCACAGCAGCTCTATCACCTTATAGGTTTAGGCAAAGGCAGGAAGACAGCAATTGGTGAGGATTACTGTTCAAGACAAAGAAGAACTATTGAGGCTGTACTTTATGTAATATATGTCTGCCCTCCAGGTAAGCATTGTGAAGGATCTGCAGTCCTATTCTGACCCTGAAAAGAGCTTAATTAGTGTGGTGCATTTAGATCAGGTGAGCAACATGGGAGCACTCATTCCTGTGGTGCGGTCTGAGTATACCATGGATGCACACATGCCCAGGATTTCAGTGAACTCAATCTGGGAGAGTTTGGTTGTCCATATGAATTCAGCATTTCTGTGTCGTGATTACCTGAATTCCTTCCCTTAGAAATGGCATGACAGCCGTGCCTGTTTGGGGACTATTTTTACCATCAGTTTCCAGAGGGTTGTAGTGGGACATCACTTCTGAATAGAAAATGCAGCTGCGGCTATTTTCTTCCTGATACAGAGAAATGCATCCACGTTTGTTCTTTCTTTCTTTTTCTGTTTCTAAAAAAGACAAATGGAATAAAAACAGCATATAAATTTTCGATGCTTTAAATAATGAGATGCCAAGTATTGTGCTGTAGAAGAGGTGACAGAATTAGGTTCTGGTGATAAAACTGCTGTTTGTTGCTTAGCTGGGTTCACAATTGTGTTGTTCCTTTTTTGAAGTATTGCTCCCCCCCCCCCCCCCCCATCTCTTGCTTTTCTCATGCAATGATAATGGCCAGAAAGAACAAAAGCAAACACTTTAGCTTTCTCTTTGAGTTGCAGAGAACAGAAAGTTTGGGGGACAAAATTTATTTTTGCTGTTTTCCTCTGGTTTAGAAAAGAAGTAAATTTCCCTCTGTTGCTCAGATCGTGGCTGTTGGGGAAAGTCCTTTTGGAACCCTTCTTAGTCTACTTAGTGCGTATTGCTGAGAATGCCCATAACCTCAGCCATCTTGAGATCTGGTTGTTGTTGTTTTTTTACCAAAGGGGCTTCTTATATCCCTGCAGCAATAAAGGTTTTAGGGAAAGGTGGTTGCCCAATTAATGTATAGCTCCCAGGTCTGCCTTTGTAAAGGTCCTTGCCCTCTGGAAGTGATGCAGTCTAAGTTCTTGTGATCAATATTTGGAGTCCTTTGATGTACTCCAAATGCTCTCCTTGGGCTGAAGGCAGGGATGGTTCCACTTGAGGAACACATGTGGGTTCAAATGACCACCTGTTGGTTAAAACTAAATTGCAACCCTCAAGGAGTAACTCAAGTTAATTCACATGTAAGTTAATTCACAATGGATTCCCTCAGGATTGAATAGTGACATAGGATTTTCATCTAATTACAGATGCTAATTTTCTTCCCCCAAGCATTTCTTCTGCACTGTAATCAAGCTATGCCTTGTATCTTTGCACCCTTTACAAGCATTCTTTACAATACCCCTCCCACCTTCTGACTAGGATAAAAGGACCCAGATCTCCATTTCTACTCTACTGTGTCTGACCACAGGAGCTTTGACTCTCAGAAGCTTATACCCTGAAACTGTTGTTGGGGTCTAAGGCGCTACTGGACTAAAATCTAATTGTCCCATTATTCTTGAATTCCACCATTCAAGCTGGCTGAGAACTGCTGAAAGAAAATCACAAGAGTATGGCTTCTCCCCACCAGCCTTGTTACATCTAGGCTTCCAGAAAACCAAAGGAATAATTAAGCAACGGATCTGGGACCTAGATCTCCAATCCTACAGGACCAGGTTGCACTGGTATCCTAGTGACACATACTATACTAAGATTTTTGTGCCAGCACACTATCTCACTGTAATTGAAATTCCTGAATACAGGAGAATCTTCACTTTGGTATGTTTCAGGCCCTTGCCCTCAGCTTTTCTGGAAGGCAGATTCATTCCTTATTTCATTCCTTATTCCCAGTGGGCTTGTCCTTGTCAAATGGGAAAGGTTGAGACACTTGATCACGTATTATTATACTGTCCCTGCTATAATGATATACATTCCAAATTTATTACACTGATTTCAATAAATTCCCCAGGAAGATAAGAACAATTCTCTACTTCCACCCACCTTTCAGACTTCTCTAAAGAAATTACTCGTAACGAAATGTAATGAAATTTCGTATAATGGCACGCACAAGATGAAAATAGATGGCTGAGACTTCAAATAACTATTGTGGAATGTGTGCACGATGTTGGATTATAATGGGACATGTAAGTCTTTTTTTGTTGGTCTTGGTATTATTTTATGTGGCAGCTTTTATTGGTTTTATGAATACTTTTTGAGCTGATCTTATATGGAAATAATCTGAACCGAACCAGGCTGCCTTCGACTTTGATTCCAGATGCAGGGCAGAGGGCAGGCCTTGAAGAAGAAGAAGAAGAAGAAGAAGAGATTGGATTTATACCCTGCCCTCCACTCCCCAAGGGAGTCTCAGAGCGGCTTACAAACTCCTTCTCCCTTCCCCTCCCCACAACAGACACCCTGTGAGGTGGGTGGGGCTGAGAGACCTCTTTCCCAAGCTGTCCTTGAGAGAACAGCTGGTACAGAGCTATGGCTTGCCCAAGGTCATCCAGCCAGGTGCAAGTGGAGGAGTGGGGAATCAAACCTGGTTCTCCCAGATTAGAGTCTGCGCACTTAACCACTACACCAAACTGGCTCTTAAAGACATACAATCCCACCATTCCATCATGCAAATAGGTGACTGGGACTTTCAAAGATTACCAGTGTCCTCTCTCAGCAATGTCTTTTTTTCTTTTGCTTGAAGTACTATGGTGTAATGAGTAGGGGGTAGGGTTTCAACCCAGAGGCCTGGGTTCAAATCCCTGCCTGTAGTGAAACTCATTGGGTGCCTGTGGCTCAGTCATATTCTCTCACCTTATCTACCTCACAAGGCTGTTAAGATATGAGATAGCTTCCATGACTCTGTTCTCTGAGCTCACTGGAAGAAAGGTCAGATATAAATGTGAGACTTCAGGGGAGAAAACTAAAACACTGACCCTGCAGAAGAATTCTGTGTTACCCCAGAAGCTCAGATATGGTATTGAGAGCCTCACTCCATTGTAAAGGTATTTTACTCACCCTGTACATTTTAATCTAGAATAAGCATTTTGTCATTATTGTGCAAACAATTTAATTGTTGTTGCCCTGTTTAAGGGAACTCATTATGGATTATTCAGCAGCTCTGGATGTTAATTGTGGCTTCTCTCATTCTTTTTAAGGGGATGTATATCAAGTCAACATATGATGGGCTACATGTGATCACTGGAACCACGGAAAACGTATGTTTGTGTTCATTTGGATGGTTTTGTTTTTACATTACCATGAACTGACCATTACAACCATGAGCCAGGCCCACAAGAAACATTTTGGCAGTTAATTATTTCCACCTGTTAGACCCTGACATGGACAGCCCAGGCTAGCCCGATCCCATCAGATTGCAGGGTTGGCTTTGGCTAGTATCTGGAAGAGCAACCTCCAAGGAATGCCAAACCACCCCTGAAACGTCTCTTGCCTTAAAAGCCAGTCTAGCTCACCACCTAGTGGTGCATAATGCTAAAGGAGCTAGAACTTCTGGCTGCCAGACAATCTTAGGATCTCCTGGTTATTCTGCACACAATGCCATACAATAATTAATTCACCCATTTTTCAACCCAGAAAAAAAATTGGCTTCCAAAATGGCTTATGGCAATTTAAAAATTAATACAGCTCTAAAGTAAAAAAAAAAAAAAGATGTATATTGAAGACTGAGTCCAGGTACAGAGGAGAGATGCCTGGCTGCTGCCTCTTCTCTCTCTGGCCTTATTCATGGTGGCTGGTTGCAGAACTCTCACCTGGAACTGGAGACATATGCAATGGAAGGATGTCCAACTGCTACCTCTTCTACCCCTGGGATGTTCATATGTGTGGCTTTGAAATTTATAAGTGTTGCCTTGTCCATTTCAGTAGCGCGCGAACAAGAAATATCTCCAGTGAATTGAACCCTATATGATGATTATGGGTGGGAGGGTTTTTTTGGTTTTGATGTCTCCCATATGAAATGGATCAAGAGCATGTGGTTTGGTTTGGTTTGGTTTGGTTTGAATCAAGATTCTATAGCGCTAGCCGTTTTTGTATAACAATTACCCATGCCGTCATCTATTAGATGGTTAGTACAGTAGACAGAGGAAGTACTCCAATGATAGAATCCAGCCAAGATTTTTGAATTCAACAAAACACAGATCCATATAGGGTTGTGAGCCAGTGGGTGGCAACCAGTAGGAGTCGGGGGGGGGGGGGGACAGGGACATTGTGAGCACTGTCAGGGTGATGGCATTACACCACTTGGGGAAATGATGTCATGCTTCTCTAGGGAGGAGCTGGTAAAAGCAGAGTTTCCAACAGTTCCTTGAGACTTATGACATTGCGCCCATGTTTTCCCTAGAAGTGATGTTAACAGCATCATGCCAAGCAATTTTTAAATTCAGTTTTCTCTGACTGGCCAAGAGAATGATGGAAGGCAATAAGGTTACTGGCATGGAAACCCTCAATCTGTAAAGGATGAACAGTTGGCATATTCACTGCTTTGGGAGTTAGGTGAAAAACTGGCAAAGAAGTGTTTTAAATAAATAATGTGGTCAGAGGTGGTGTGTTCCATGGAAGCCCCATACATTCTGGGTTCTGCTTGTCTCTTGTCCCCTGGGGCCTCTGTCAGTGAAGGAGGGGAGGTTGGCCACTCCATTTCTTGTTCCACGTCCCAGACCTTCTGAAAAGCACAGAGAAATTTGCCTCTTAGAATCATAGAATCATAGAGTTGGAATGGACCTCCAGGGTCATCTAGTCCAATCCCCTGCACAGTGCAGGAAATTCACAAATACCTAACCCCCACACCCCTAGTGATTCCTGTTCCATGCCCAGAAGATGGCAAAAAACCTCCAGGATCTCCAGCCAAAATGGCTTGGAGAAAAATTGCTTCCTAACCCCAACATGGCAATCAGCATTTCCCTGAGCATGTAAGAAAGGGCTACAAGAACTAAGCACAGATGCAACCCTTCCTGCCCTCCCTCTCATGATCTCCCTAAGCTCACAGAAGCAGCATTGCTGTCAAATGGCCATCTAGCCTCTGTTTGAAAACCTCCAAAGAAGGAGAGCCCACCACCTCCTGAGGAAGTCTGTTCCACTGAGGAACCACTCTGTCGGGAAGTTCTTCCTAATGTTTAGCCGGAAACTCTTCTGATTTAATTTCAACCCACTGGTTCTGGTCCAACCTTCTGGGGCAATAGAAAACAACTCTGTACCATCCTCTGTATGACAGCCCTTCAAGTACTTGAAGATGGTTATCATATCACCTCTCAGTCATCTCCTCTCCAGGCTGAACATACCCAGCTCCGTCAATCTTTCCTCATAGGACTTGGCCTCCAGACCCCTGTCTGCTTTAAAATGTGTATTAGTTGGACCTTGCAAGTGTCTCCTTCTTCCTACTTAATATCCAGGCCTTCAGAGGCTGGGAATGATGGTCTCTGTTGCTGTCACAGTACAACTCCCAGGCTGGTGGTCCTGCTGGTCCCAGTGACTGGCTGTTTGGTTTCTGGTGCACATTTGGTCACAGCAGCCTGGGAATGCCATTGTTGTGGCCTGCCCTTCTGGTGATCATTTGTCCCCATACAGGCTGAGACACACATTTCAACCCCTATCTGTGAATTTTTCTAGTCCAAAGTTGGGGGTGAAAGGGAGAAATATGGTGGGGTTGTGTAGCAACTGCTGGATGTTCTTAATGCTTCCTGATGCCATGGCTGATGTTGTGCATATCATAAGCCAGTAACTTAGCTGTAGAATGAAGCACATGGAGAGTCCTGGTGAGTCTATTTGTAGTCATGGAACTCACTGATCTGGGGGATCTTTCAGCTAATGGTGGTGCTTTCCCATAACACAAGCCACCTTTCTGAAGAAGACTCTGCACTCCAAGGGGAAGCTCCACCGTTAGAGGACTACATCTGTGTGATCCAACACTCTAGTTGGATTTGATCCTGTCACCCTTTCAGCCCAACCAAGCCAAGACAGGATAATTCCTTTAAGGAAACTGTTGCCAGTGACGACATGTTCTAATCAACATGAACTCCAGTTGTACTAGGATTCATTTTGATCAGCTCGGTCTTTCTTGATATTAATGGGTTATTAAACTTGTTTTTAATTACAAGAAGTGTACAAATCACAGGAGTTACCATTTTAGCCTTCTGTATCATCTTTCCTCCCTCCTTCCAATATATAATCTCCTTTAAATTGTTATAAAGGTCTATTTCAAAGCCTCTGGTTTAATTAAGCATCTTTGCCTCCAAGAAATTAAGTGGGCTTATAAAGCGGCCATATATAATTAAGCATTAAGCTACAGAATGACACTAAATAGAGATGGGAAAGTTCATTTAGTTCAAATATTCCATTTACCCTGCCGCTGTAGAGTTTATGCCTTTCAGCGTTCAGTAACCACTTTTAAAATGGCAAACTACAGTTCTCTAACTTTTTCATATGCCGAAGAGTAGCACCCCCGCGCATTCCACAAAAGTCAAAACGGGCAGGCTGAGCTCCTTCTAATATGAAGCTATGCAAATTCCTGAGACAGTAATCAAATTCCAATCCATTTCCAAATTCTTTTCCTAAACTTTGTAGTCCAAATAGCCCAGTTGAATTATTTTGGGGTCCAGTGGCAGGTGGTATCTAGCTATTTCATCGTAATGCGCCATTCTAAAACATTAATATTATTTCTGAGCCTGTTTCTGAGCCTTGGCAACATCAACAAATGTTAAGTAGCTTTTGAGTATTTTAAAAGTTTTCTCTTAAATCAGCTGACATTAATTTATTTTAAAAGGACATGACATTAATGTCTACATGAACACAGGAGAATGAGAATTTATTCACAGTCTAATGAATTTGTTGAGAGATGAGCAGTTTCTTTGTGTTGTTTTGGAACAGAAAAGATCAAGGTGATCTGCAGCCTTATGGGTTTTTAAAATGTTAAATATGTTTCTTCTTTCCTTTCTGCATCTTTAAAAAAAACAGCAAAAAAACAAAGCTCTGTTGCACAGCAGTAGCCCAAGGAATGCCTTGTGACAAGATGTGATTCCTCTAAAAACTTCCAGGACTGCTTAGGACAGATGTGTCAAACTCATTTGTTATGAGGACCGGATCTGACATAAATGTCACTTTGTTGGGCCATACATACACATTAGAGAATCACATCCACAAATATGAAGGGGAAAAAAACTTTGTTGGGCCGTACCATGTGTGCCATAAAATTTAAAACAAGGTGTTGTTGTTCAGTTGCACAGTTGAGTCTGACTCTTCGCAACCCCCTGGACCACATCACATCGTGCTCTGGAGTTTGCTCAACTTCATGTTCGTTGCATCAATAACACTGACTATCTCTTTTTTTTTTTTAATTGATTTTTCTCTATAACTACAACTAAAACGCTACAATCTAAGCTACATATACCTTATACAGACAGTACTGTATCATTTGCTTAATACTACCTTGTTACATAAAATAATTATGAAGCATTTAAAACCTTGGATAAATTTCAATTACTTGTTACTGCTACTATAAAAGTTATCAAAAACTATTTGGCAGGCACGCCCACCTAGACAAAATACGGTTAATTAAACCATTTATAATACATAAGTGCAATGCTTAATAAAACAGTTTAATCACTATTTCTTCTTTCGTCCTCTTCTTGTCTTAACAGTCTCAACTATTTTTGGAGCTGCAGCTCCCTTTTCCGAGTCAGACACTTCTTCTTCACTCTTTGAGCTATCAAATCCATACATGCTTTCTTGCGAGGCCAGTGAACCATCTGAGTCTCTCCCAGTTTTCTGCTCTTTGCTTTTTTCCAGAAATTTTTTCGCTTGTTGAACAGAGTCAATCTTATACTTCTTATCTTTGATGCTGAAGCATAGTCCTTCTGGAGTATTCCAACGATAGATGATAGACTCAGACTGGAGCCAAGATGTCAATTTTCCATAGGCTTTCCTTCTTTTCCTTATTTCAAATGGGATATCCTTCATCACTTTTACTTCTTCTCCCAGGATCTTCAGAGCTGCTTTGTTTGTGGTCCTAAGCACCACGTCTCTTGTAGATTTTTTGGAGAACCTTATCATAATTTCACCAGGCAGGCTTTTCTTTTTAGTGTAATCTGGATAGGTTCTGTAAACCATATCCATATCGCTTTTTATATCCGCTGCTTTCATGCCTGTCACTGGTTCAAGTGCTTCACTTAGCAAATTTTTAAGGTCTTCTCCTGTGTTTTCTGGCACATTCTGAAGTCTTAGGAAAAAATTCGATCTATCCATTTGTAATTTCAAAAGCTGATCGTGGTGGAAGGCCTTTTCCTTCTCTGCCTTTTGTAGTCTTGCGTCTTGGTTTTTTACTGAAGTTTTTACTTCCAGAAGTTCTCGCTGCAGCTTCTCTGTGGATTTATTCGACTCTTTTAGTTCTAGCTGCATTTTGTCCATTTTAACGTTGAGAGCTGTCATTTGGTCCACTAGAGGTCACAATAACGAGGAGAACACCGCACTCATCTCCGTGGTATCAACCTTTGAACTCGGAGCTGTACTTCCTAGTTTGGGGGAAGGTTTCGGTTTCCCCGTCATTGTTGAGACTACGCTCTTTGTTTATAGATAGATAAGATGAACGAAAGGAGCAAATTTTCAAACAGCACTTATGTCCTTCTAAAGTTTATATCACCAAGTGAGCGATGCTGCCATCTAGCAAGGCGGATGGGCTTTTATTCCTGCAGTAACGCCACGTAAAGAGTCTCGTAAGTACGCTAGTCCCGGAGGGGGGGGGTTTCACTCCTCCCGCCGTCTTCCCGTTGTGTTCTGCTTTTCTTACTTCAGATTCACGTTTTCTCCATGCGGAACTGATTTGTCAGTTCCAGCCTCATTGCTTCGCACTCTCTGCTGCTTCTCGGAATTGCGCTTTCAGCCATACGGCTCCCACGGCGGGGGAACCTATGGGGGTGATGAAAAGGGATCTCTATCCCTCAGTCGCCACCGTAGGGAGAGATCCCCTTTGGGCCACCCCAGGCAGAGCCCCCTCACTGGGGTCTCTGGGGGCTCGGCACCAGTCCAGAGCCCCTTCTTCCCGCCAGGTACGGATCGCGCTCCCCGCAGATGCGGAGGAGCACGTCCGCCATGCTCACAAGTCTTGCCGGAAGTCCAATAACACTGACTATCTCATCCTTTGCAATCCCCTTCTTCTTTGACCTTCAGTCTTTCCCAGCATCAGGGTCTTCTCCAGTGAGTGCTCCCTTCTCATTTCGTGGCCAAAGTATTTGAGCTTCAGCTTCAGTATCTGGCCTTCCAGCGAATAGTCAGGGTTGATTTCTTTTAAGATTGACTGATTTGATCTCCTTGCAGTCCATGGGACTCTCGAGAGTCTTCTCCAGCACCATAATTCAAAAACATCGTTTCTTCGGCGCTTGGCCTTCCTTATAGTCCAACTCTCACATCCATACATTACTACTGGGAATACCATTGCTTTGACCCATACAGACTTTTGTTGGCAGGGTGATGTCTCTACTTTTTATTATGCTGTCTAGGTTTGCCATCACTTTCCTCCCAAGGAGCAGGCGTCTTTTAATTTCATGGCTGCAGTCACCCCAAGTATGTGAATTCTGTCACTGCTTCCATGACCTCCCCTTCTATTTGCCAAGGAGTAATGGGGCTGGATGCCATGATCTTAGTTTTTTGTTATGTTGAGTTTCAAGCCAACTTTTGTGCTCTCCCCTTTCATCTGCAGCAAGAGGCTCTTGAGGTCCTCTTCACTTTCTGCCATTAGAGTGGTACCGTCTGCATATTTAAGGTTGTTGATGTTTTTCACAGCAATCTTAATTAACGCAAGGTATCAAAGTTATAAACTTTATAAAGATGATTTTAGATGCTGAATGGCAATACCAGGTGTGATTGGATTAGGTGTGATATGCAGAGGGTTGGAGGTATCAGCATTGGTGTGATATACAGAGGCGTGGAGATACCAGCATTGGTAATGAGACAGGAAACCTAGGTCTCAATTTGGTACAGGAGGATTCAGTCCAGGAAGATGCAAAGAATAAATGGAAATAAGTTTGAAGAAGTGAGCATGACTCACAAAAGCACATACCCTACCACAAAGTTTGTTAGTCTTTAAAGGTGCTACTGGACTCTTACTCTTTCTGTTGCTATTAGAAACCACAACATTCAAAAACCAGTGGGGGGACATTTTAACCTTCCAGGAATCCAGGGCATTCAGTTGCTGACCTAAGAGTAGCAGTTTTCTTACAAAAGAATTTCAAAGGGAGATTAGAAAGAGAGACTGCTGAACTGCAACTGATAATGAAGCTCGAGACAATGTATCCTCCTGGAGAATTGAGACCTAGGTTTCTTCTCTCATTACCAATGCCTGCTATTGTCATTTGGCATCTGAAATCACTTAATTCAAGATATAATGACAGATGGACTCACATTCCAGCTGTATCTGAAGAAGTGAGCATTGATAAATGAAAGCTCATACCCTGCCACAAATTACGTCAGTCATTAAGGTGCTGCTGTACTTTTGCTCCCTTTCACTAATAAGGAATGCAAACTGGGCTGTTAGTCCCACCCCCCAATTTGTTAGAAATGGAAAGGGTGATCTCACCAAGTGCCATGGGACTCCCCCCCCCACTGGCACTCTCTCTCTCTGGCTCTTTTCCCTCCCCCTCCCTCCCTCCCTCCCTCCCTCTTTCTGAAAAAGAAGTGTGCTTGCCCACAAAAGCTTATACCTGGAATAAAACATTTTTAGTCTTAAACACAGGACTCCCTCTCTCTCATACCTGAATTAAAACGTTTTTGGTCTTAAACACAGGAGACTCTTTCTGTGTGTCTCTCTCTTTCTCTCTCATACCTGGAATAAAATGCTTTTTGTCTTAAAGACAGATCTCTCTCTCCCCCTCCATACCTGGAATAAAATGTTTTTGGTCTTAAATACAGGAGACTCTCATATACCTGGAATAAAACATTTGTGGTCTTAAACACAAGAGAGAATCTCTCTTTCTCTCTCTCTCTGTCTCTCTTTGTCTCTTATACTGGAATAAAATGTTTTTGGTCTTAAACACAGCTCTCTCTCTCTCTCTCTCTCTCTCTCTCTCCCCCCCACCTGGAATAAAATGTTTTTGGTCTTAAACACAGGAGACTCTCTCTCATATACTTGGAATAAAACAGTTTTGGTCTTAAACACAGGATACTCTCTCTCATATAGCTGGAATAAAACAGGAAAGACTCTCTCTTTCTCTCTCTCTCTCTTTCTCTGGCATGCTCCATTGGGCTCTTTCCCTCCCTCTCTGTCTCTGAAGAAGAAAAATTGTGCTTGCACACAAAAGCTTATACCTGGAATAAATGTTGCTGGTCTTAAAAGTCCCACAAGATGCCATTTTCCCCCTTTCTCTGCTGAGGAGCCCTCAGCCAATCGAGGGAAGGCTTTCTCTCTCTTCTCTGAAGCAGGAAATCGGAGAGACTGGGGGAAAGAAGCTGTGATGTTAGAAGCAGGAAGCAGCACAGAGTCAGGTGCTCTCAAGCCAGATTGCAGCCTTGCAAGGGCTGGATCCCGCCTGCGGGCTATATGTTTGACACCCCTGGCATAGGCTTTGCAGTCCAGTCTGATCAATGAGGGGACTTGCCTTCTTACTGACTGGGGCAAATGTTTAGAACTCTTTAACATGAGCAGGTAAGCTGGAGCGGCGGCAGCAGGGATAGTCCAAGTGGCTAGAGTTGCCCTATTGCAAGACTGACTGACTTGCATATTATACAAATCGTTGGCTGCTTACTCAAACCAGGCACATTCATTTTTTTCATGGTATACACATTTCTTTGGTGTTTGCTGCTGTCAACCATTTCAAAAAGCTGGAGAAGGATCAGAGGATTCGATTTTGTTTGTGCCAGGATTTGCTCTTAATTTTCTTCTTAGACAAGGGCAAAGCTTGTTGGGGAGAGACATAGCCTGCATGTCTATCAAAGCCATGATTGCCTTTATTGGCTATGATAACAGAAGGAGGGAGCAGGCCTTGTTTCTATACTTACTGTTTATTTTGCATAATTGATTCTGCTTCTGCCAGCCAAGGGTACAAAATGCTGGCATAGATAGTCAGCATTTTTGAATGCATTCGAAAGAAAAGAAGTTGAAGAATCACATCTAAAAAAATTGGAGGGGACCTAGATGAGGTGGCAGGATCTGCCAGCTCTTGGAACTGGATCAGATGAGCTCTCGTTGTTAGAGGAGGAGCCTTCTACATGCCAAAGGATGTGTTGGAACCAGAAAAAGCCAAATTCTTCAAATGGTGTCTCCAGGACAGCTGGCATGGAAGGACCCGCGCCTGAAGTCTGCCAGATCCAGGGAGTCCCTTGCCTTACCTGAGCTTGCTTACACAATCACCTTCTGGTCCTTAAGGAAGAATTTAGCCACAAAGTCTGTTGTAAGAGTAGCTGTCTTTATTATTTAGTTATTTTAAAAAAAAAATTATACTGCCCTCCCCACAAAGTGGGCTCAGAGCAGTGTGCAACATGTTAAAACAAAACACCAACAGCAATCAACCCATCCAACTATGCAAATAAATAAAAGATCATAAAAAACAGACAGATATTATGTCTTGCAGACACAACATGGATGCTGCTCTGCTTCTTATATGCTGCCACAACTTCCCAGCTGGACAGAGTTCCCTCTGTTTCAGGAAGTGAGTCCTCAAATCCAGTTCTCCCTTTGGGGCTCTGTTGGGCAGCCCTTCTGTTTGCATCTCCAATTGCTTCCTGCATTGGCTGGAACAGGAGGTATGGAAGGGCCGTATCTTTCTTCCTCAAGTTCTTATTGAGCTCTTTGTTGTCCGCAGACATATTTCAAGTTAGAAGCTCAATACTATCTAAACAGGGAGATGGAATGCAGCCAGAAAGGAGCGAGAGGTTTTGTGTGAGCAACATCTTCTAAGGCTTTTCTCTGTTCTTGGCTGAAGTCAACTGTACTTCTGCTTACCTAGGTGAAGCAGGGGTTTTATTGCTATTTTGAAACCTAATCCCAGGCGCTGAGGCAGAGGCAGTTTTTGTCAGGTTAATGGAAAATGTTGGCAGGAACAAGTCTGGAATGGTTAGCAGTCATCAATCTAGGGGAGGCTGGGGAGGGGTGGAGGCAGGGAGAGCTGCAGCCACAGTATATGCAGGGAGTTAGGCAACTGGGGATATCTGACCTACTGAAGAAAGCTTCCATATATTCAGGACAAACCAGGGGCAGCAAAGGAAGTCTACAGTAAGATCTGAGGAGGCCATGGCTCAGAAGCAGAGCATCATCCTTACCTGAAGTAGGCCCCAGGTTTAATCCTTAGCATTTTTCACTTCAAAGGAACAGGTTGTAGATGATGTTAAAGGCCTGAGACCTCAGAGATTGACCAGCATGAGGCTGCCTTTTATCAAGGTCATGCCATTGGCTTATCAAGGTCAGTATTGTTTATACTGACTGGCAGCAGCTCTCTGAGGTCCCCTCTGCTGCCGCCTTCAGGATGTTCTTGTCATTCTCCTTATCTATACACAATAGACCTTGCATATTCCAGCAGGGTTGTGGCTAAGTGGAAGAGCCTCTGCTTAGCATGCAGAAGGTTCCAGTCCCTAGAATGTCCAGTTAGAGGCAGTGAATGATGTGAAAGACCTCTGCCTGAGACCCAGGAGAGCCACTGCCAGTCTGAGTAGACAATATTGACCTTGATGGACCTATGGTCTGATTCAGTGTAAGGCAGTTTCATGTGTGTTCATGTGTATTCCGTGAGTGTAAAAGAGAGAGACAGCATGAATATTGGAGGGTATTGTGTGGTGATGGTGGATGCCCCAAGGCCATTTCTGCAGAAGTACACAGGTTTGCCACTACTGGATCTTCTCAGATCCCCATCCAGCATGGACAGTTTTCTTCTCACCAGACCCAGGTTTCCACTAGGGCAATGCTTACTGGTGAGAAGTTGAAGCAAGCCTTCACTGCAGCTTGGCTATAACAGGAGTCATTTTACTGAAGTATTTACAAGTAGGCCTTAGTATTTTCTACAGATCTTATGGAGAGATGTATGGGAAAACACAATCCACATGCCTGATAAATTTTGCTGATTTCTTTCTCAAACTCTTTTTTTTGTTCCTCTGACTTTTTTTTAACTGCAGAAGAACCTCCAAACTCGACCCATAATTTCACTTGAGGTGCAGTTCAGTTGTCCTTTGGTGAACACCAGCAGTGTTTTTCATGTGAGAAAACCCAGATTCCTACTGCTGATTGGCTATGAAACTCAGTTGGTGGCCTTAAGCCAGTTAGGGGAGAGGTCACAGCTCAGTGGCAGAGCATCTGCTTTGCACGCAGAAGGTTCCAGGTGCAATTCCTGGCACCTCCAGTTAAAAGGAAGTAGTTGATGAGAAAGATCTCTGCCTGAGAGACAGTGGAGAGCTGCTAACAGTCAGAACAAAAAATACTGACCTTGATAGCACCCCTCAAACATTGTTGATGGCAAAACATTACAGCACACTAGGGTAAAGGCATTCCTGTATTCTGGACCACTTAAGATGTGTAATTAGCTTGCACATTTCTTAAATACTGGAAAATTCAAGTTTAAAGGTGAGCAAGGTATATGTGCCAAGGCACACATGTTCTAGTATCCATATCACAAAACATTTGCTTGACTAAGGTCGTATTCAGATGGGTCTTTAGATCTGACCCAGGCACGATTGCCTGGCAGATTTAAAGGGAACAATCAGACAGTGACATCTGGGAAAGGTGCCGCTTCCATGATCAGCCCATTGAGCCCTTGCCAGGGAGCTGGACTTTAAAGATACTAGTGAAAGTCTGGAGCTAATGCTCGCCGACGGGCCAATGGCAGACTTTCCCCCATCTGATCGTTCCAGCATGCAATCAGCCCATCGGGATGGTCTGACCATCCCATTCTGAACATCCGCCATTTTTAAAAATACCCTTAGCGATATGCGCATAAACGCACAACAGCTGCAGAGCTCTGCTCAAGTGTTCCGGATAATTTCATGTTTCTGAATGGCCCATGAAATTTATGAACTTTGTTAATTGACATAGTACCTAGAGGGAGGATAAGGTAGGTCTTTCCATGCCAAGTAGTCCCTCCACTGAGCTTTAACCATTCAATTCCACACATGCACAGAAAAACACATACGCAATGAGGCACATATGTGCATGTGCAAACAGGATTTTTTTGGAAAAACCTGACCGCACGGTTCCTTCAGGTGGACGCTGTCTAGACAATCCACCACGGAGTCCGTGTGTGGTAAGGTGATTCATGGGGGAGCTGTCTGCTGATGCAACACCAGGAAAAAAAGATTGGGACCAAATTAGAACTGGGCCAATGGCGGGATTAGCTGCCTGTCTGAATGCAACCTAAGCCTGAGCTTTCTCCAGATTGTGACACAGTAAAATCAGGGGAGAAAATCCTGCACCATTAGTTTCTTCAGTTATAGCTTTCTTCCATTTGCTCAAAAATGCATTTTTCAATGCTACAGAGGCATAACTACAGAATGGGTCTCTATGGCAAATAGTCAGCCAGAAGTTAATGGCTCCAATCCTGGCAATAGTGGTTTAGTGAACAACATAGTCCCAACTCAAGGCTCAGAACTGCCATCGTCACACATTTAGAGAGTCCCAGAATGCCTCTGAGAAATCAAGCCTGTATCCTCTTTATGCTTAGATTGTTTGATAGTCAGTGGTCTGACGTACGAGAAAGCAGCTTCACATGTTCATGTATGTTTTCCCAGCTAGGTTCCCCTCCCCAATTTCTCATCTTGTTTCCTTTGACCCCAGAGTCCCTGTTTCAGTTTTGCTTCTCTTGTGTGAAATGAACCTGAGTGTTTTTTATTTTCATGCCATTTGTCATTTTCTTGCACCAAACTTTTCTCATAGAATGCATTTATTTTTCAATATCATGCATCACTATCAATATCATGCATTATCAGTGCAATCCTGTGGAGCAGGGGTAGCCAAACTGTGGCTCAGGAGCCACATACAGCTCTTTCACACATATTGTGCAGCTCCTGGAAGGGTAGATGGGGAAGCGAAGTGGAGGCATACTTTTTCTCCCTCCCTCCCTCCAATCTATTTGCTTTCTTTGTTTCTCTCTCTTTCTTTCCACCTCTTTCATTCTTTCTTTCCATCTTTCTCTTTTTCTCTCTTAGACAAATCAATATAATTAGCAAACAAATAAATATCATTATCTATTTTTACCTCTTTTGTTTTTATTTTTGGCAGTCCCATTTAATATTAATAAAAAGCAAGTTTGCATATTAAAAAAATGAAACGTGGGTAATATTTGTTCCTACCTTGCAGCTCTCAAACATCTGAATTATTCTATGTGGCTCTCACTTTGAGCAAGTTTGGCCACTCGTGCTGTGGAGAGTTCCACCCTTCTAAGTACATGAGGATTTTGCTGTATGTATAAATACTGCAGAACACAAAGCAACAATGAAAGTGGGGAGTTGAAACTGCTGGCAAAATTTAAAGTGGCCCTAAAAAGAAAATGAAATAGAGATTATTTGCTCATCCTTACCCTAAGCCTACCTCACTTTACAGTGTTGTTGGGAACATAAAACCATGTAACCCCAATTGTCTTACCTTGAAGAAAGGACAGGATCCAAATATGATCTACCAATGGAAAGGCAGATCAAGATGGTGTCTGAAGAAGTCAGCAGTGACTCACGGGGGCTTCTACCCTGCCACAAATTTTGTCAGTCTTGAAGGTGCTACTGGACTCTTGCTCTTTTCTACTGCAACGTAAGGCAGTTGAAATGGCTATTGCAGCAACAACAAGGAAAAGAAAGTACGAGCAAGTGCTTGTTTATGACACCCTAAAAGTGATAGAAGGGGCCTCCAATTGAAGCATCTTATCAGTTTTGGAGCAAAAGCAGCTGTGGAGCCAAATCCATCTCTTCCTCTCTAGCAGCAACAGCTTAAAGAATACAAAGGTGCCAGCCAAGTTCTGACTGTCAAGTATCATAATGTTCTGAGCAATAATAAAACCATGATGGGGGTGGGGTGGGGGCTAGGCTGGATGGATAGAAGAAAGAGGTTAAATATGGGGGGTTGTGGTAGTGATGGGGGGTAGAAGGCAATACTGTATGGGAAAGGGACTAGGAAGAAGTGGCTGTCCTATTGACTTCTGCACCTATCATTTCTGCATCAGATCACATTAGGATGCTTCTGAATTACTTCCAGATCACTAGGTTTTGTTTCTAAGGCTGCAGTCAGATGAGCTGCTTGATCCAATGTCGTTGCTTCTCCCCTCCAGATTTAAAAAGCTTGTTCAGACAGTGAAATCTGTACCCTGTTCCGTCAGTGCCTCGTTCTCACCCCTGACTTTCCCAACACCAGAGAAAGTCCGATCTTTACAGATTGAACTGCTCTCACCGTGCATTTCCGGATGTCTGGACTCTCTCTTGCGAACTCAAGCCATTTGAGAAGTCAGATCACACATTTGTGCCATTTTAAAAATTCAGTTGGCGATGTGCGCATAAGCGGATCTTTGCCCCAGGGTTGTGAATTACCATTTGTGTGTTTCTGCACCCAAATATTCTGTCAGGATTAGGAGCCCCCGGGGGAGTTGTTTTTGAGCAGCAAATCCCTCCCCCCAAAAAACCCTCTCTCCTGTTTCTTGGGGTTGGAAAGCCATAGAAATAGTCCCTAGTTAGGCACCCATATCGGCAGGGAACCTGAGGAGGCTGGCATCCCTAATTCAGGGAGACTTGGGTAAAGCTGGAAAAAAACCTAAAAATCCAGGCAACCTTGCTTCTGAGCAAACTTGGGCTCAAAATCTGCTCCAGAAGTGTTTGCAGGGCTTTCTGGGCATGGGCCTCGGCTAAAGTGGGGGGTAGATATTAGCCAGACTACAGAGATCAGTTCCCCTGGAGAAAATGAATGCTTTGGAAAGGGGACTGTATGGAAGTGTAACTCACTGAGGTCCCTGTCCTCCCCAGGCTCTATCCCCAAATCTCCAGGAGTTTCCCTGCCTACAGCTGGCAACCCTACCTCCCCCATCCTGCTTTCCCCCATGCAAACTGTGCTGGCAGAAAAAGGGTGTTCTGCTTCAGAGTTGCTGTTTGAGAACATCCCATTATTGAAACAAGAGTAAATTACTGAAATCAATGGGGCTACTCTCATGTAAATCTGCATGTAAAGCTGTTCACACTTTCACCATGCATTCCAAGGAAGAGAGGCAAAAGTGGAGGAAGCTGAGAGGGGCCACAGTACTTGGCAGAGGGGTCGTGGAGCTGTCAAAATGTAACAGTGCTTCTCTCGTGACCCGGCCGGGCCTGGTAGGCCGGGGGAGCCTGACTGGCAGTAGAAAGTGCTGGGCCTACAACTCCCAGGGGCCCCCACGTGTGTTTTGGTGCCAAAATGGGCCAATAGGAGGGAAGAGGGTATTGCAGCAAAAGAGCTGCAATTGGTTGGGAGTTGTTCTTTTTCCCAGAGAGCCAGAGCCAGAGGAAAGGCTGCTGCAGGGAAGAAGCCCTCGCCCGGAGGAAAGGGTGAGTCGACTCCGGCCTAACGAAGGCCGAGAGCTAGGGATGGTGAGCCTAGTCGTGCAGGGCATTGGATTCCTTTTCTTTTCACCCACTTGCTGTCATTATCCTTGCACCTTATTTGTCTTCCCATTTTGGGCTGACCTCCTATCCAATCAACCTTTTGCTGTTTGTTGTTCACTCTGCCTGGTCCTCACGCTCTTTTATTCGGCCAAACAAGGGAGGTCTGAAGGTCTTGGGAGGGTGCTCTGGGCCTTTCCAAGGAAACCTATATCCAGAGTGGTTGCGGCATCCGAGGACACCCCACCTGAGTCATGACAGCTTCAAATGAGCTTTTCTGCGCATGCATGAAAGACAATTTTTTAAAAGTATGCGGCTCACGTGACCACTCTGTGGTTACCATGCAGCGATAATCTGAATGGTCAACTACAGAGTGAGCATGTGGTGAGGCAGGTTAAGGGTGGCATGTTTGGACAAACCTCCAGAACAAATAACACTGGATAAAATAGAGGTGCAGCCAAACCACACCAAGCCTGTCATCTAACTGAAGCCGAAGTGAAACCAGTACAATAGGGATCCTTCAATAATAATAATAATAATAATAATAATAATTATTATTATTATTATTATTATTATTATTATTATTATTATTATTATTATTATTATTGGCATAAACTGCTGTGTATGCAGGAATTACCTCAGGTTTCAGCTCCTTCACTCTTTTTTTGTCTGTTCTCTTTCCCTATAAGACCTAACTTCTTATATTCTAATAGCGAAGCTGGGAAGTCTTTGGATACTTAAATCCACTGACTGGAGCTGTGAACAGGCAAGACAGATCTTTCTGCAAACCTGAAAAGGAGCCTAGGTTTGCAGAAAAATATGAAATCAAAGCAAAATAATTTGGGGATTTAAAAAAACCCCAAATGCTAAAAGGACAGCCTGTACCTTTAAGCAATGATTCCCTCAATGGTAGTTGCTAAGCAATCACAGTATTTCAGGCTGGGTTTATGTGAGGAAAAAGGCAGGGGAAGGGGACAGGGCTTTCTAGGCTTAATTTGGCCTTTAAGGAGGAATAATTAGGCCCAGGCCTGGTTAGGGTTGCCAGCTCAAAGTTGAGAAATTCCTATAGATTTTGTGGTGGAGTCTGAGTAGGGCAGGGTTTCGGGAGGGGAGAGGCCTCAGTAGGATATAATGCCATAGAGTCCACCTTCCAAGGCAGTCATTTTCTCCAGGGGGATAGATCTCTGTACCTAGAGTTCATATGTAATTCTGGGAGATCTCCAGGTCCCATGTGGAGGTTGGAAACACTATGCCTGGAAGCAATCTCTGGTGACTTGATACCACCCAACTTGTATGACTCAACTAGGCCTGACTCCTTGCTACTGTTCAACAGCAGCCACCCTATGAAAGCTAGTATGGTGTGGCAATTAGAGCTTCAGAGAAGGGTATGGGAGACCTAGGTTCGAATCCCCATATTGCTTTTGAAGTTCAATGGGTGATTTTGGACCAGCCACATACTTTCAGCAGAAGTTACCTCACAGGGTGGTTGTGCAGATAAAAAGGAGGAGAGGAGAATAATGTAAGCTGCTTTGATCCCACTGTGGGAAAAGGTGGGGTATAAATGAAGTACATGTAATAAATAAAGCTGAACATTGAAGGCCTATAAAAGGTAGGTTGGTGAATGGCTGAGAAGGCGAGAATAAGGCATGGAAAGGGAAGAGGATATGGGGATTGCGAAGGGGAGGGAAAGAGGAAATAGTGTGAGGAGGGGGGATACAGGGGAAAATGAGGTACCACCCTACAAGCCCTTGAGGGTTCCCTACCATGCAAGTGGGCCTAGCCCAGGAGCTGGCACCACACAGTTGGGCCATAGTTCTCTTAGGCAGAGGCTGCCAGAGTGGGGGGAAGGGAAAGCTTAAGACAGGCAGATAAAGGTAGGTTGGCTGTTGGGTGAGAAGGAGATAGGGTTGCCAACTCCAGGTTAGGAAATTCCTAGAGATTTTAGGGGTGGAGCCTGAGGATGGTGTGGCTTTAGGAGTGAAGGGACCACAGAGGGGTATAATGCCATAGAGTCCACTCTCCAAAGCAGCCATTTCATCTATGTGAACAAGGGTTTCTCGCCTCCAGGTAGGGGCCATGGATCAACTAGAATAACAGTTGATCTCCAAATGACAGAGATCAATTCCTCAGTCTTGGAAGCTAAGCAGGGTCAGCCCTGGTTTGTGTTTGGATGGGAGACCACCACAGAATTCCAGGATTTGCTACGCAGGCAGGCAATGGCAAACCACCTCTGAACATCTCTTGCCTTTAAAACCCCATGAGGGGTCGCTATAGCTTAGCTAGACGGCACTTTCCATCATTCTATAGCAGCTCTCAACTCTTTCTTTGTTAGATTTAGCTTTTGAGGGCCCCCCATTGGCTGAATAAGACTTTAGCACATGTGTGTTATCAGCCTGCTTTCTGACAAGCACAATCACGTTCTTTTGTTTTCTCCAAGCGTCTTTTGTGGTCACACCCTTTTGGGTACGGAATGTGTCGTAGAGCCCTTTCCAGATCCAGTAATCTGCTGTGGACTCTAGCCAGAATCAATTGTACAATGCGTTAAAACAGATTCCCCACCCCCACAATGTTTTATACAGAAGACAAAATACTTTATTAAAGGCAACAAGGGGTTGGGTTGGGGGCAAGCAGCATCTCTTGTTAAAGAGCTTATAAATTTTTTAATAAGAGAAATTTGTCAGTCGACCAAATGAAAACCATAAATCTTTTAGTGGCTGGCTAATCTCCCCCATCTTTGGGACCGCTCTTCAACCACTGCAAGGAAATGGGACGCGTGGATACAGCAGTCTGGTGGCTTTGTTTGCGGGGGGGGGGGGGGAGACGTGTGTTGAAATAAAAGCAACATCAAAGACGTTTTCATCCCTACGACTTCAACCAATTGATCTGGCTTCTCTTTTGAAGGAATAATTGACCTCAGCTTAGATGTAATTGCAGAAGATAACAGGAGGGAGAAAGCTGGGTCAAAATCAGAAGAGAAAGTGAAACAAAAAGTATTTGGGAAGGGAGAGAAGGAGAGGTGCATAGCCTGAACTTTCATGTTTTGCATTGGCAGAGATCTAAGAGGAATTAGTTCACACATGCAAGTGGATCAGAAGAGGGCTTGCATCTGTGAATGAGGCATTTCAGATGCCACAGTCAAAGAGCATGTTTCTATGTGTACGTGATTCCTTCCATTTTCTACAGTATTTCTTTTTAATCCACCCATCTGAATATGTAAACTGAGCTGAATGTGTGAACTCACTCCGCTGTAAATCAAATATGGAATAGTGGATAGAGATTGTTGGCCTTAGACTGAGGAGATCAAATTCCCTTCAGCCTGAAGGTTACTGGGTGACTTCGGGCAAGTCACTCACTCTGCATAACCCGCTTCATGGGTTTGTTGTGAGGATAAAATGGAGGACAGGTGAGCCATGGCTGCCATGCTGAGCTCCTTGCATGAATAGTAGGATAAAAATATAGGCTTGGATCCACACTTGCCTTTACATAATCTGAAGTTCTTCCATTCACTGAAGTGAGGGTGGAATGATACAAATCCTGCTAATGCCACCTTTTCAGTTAGGTTCCCATTGGGACACAGAGGGAAGGGATAGGCAGGAATGCCACGTTCCATGAACAAAGTAATTTGTTGCTGCTGTTGTTTTAAACTGTCCAGTCCCTAGCAACCCTAGTTAAAAGAATTAAGTAGTATGTGATGTCAAGAAAGCTGCTGCTGGTCTGAGTAGACAGTACTGACTTAGATGGTGGGTAGGTAGGTAAAATTTTATTGTGTGTGGCCAAGGGCCATAACGATATAACAAAAACTGCCCAAGCAATAATAAATATAACAATAAAAACACAAGATTAAGAACAGTTTTAAATTTGTCAGACCCTGGACATAACATGGATTGCAGCATGTTGAACATCACAATGAAAGTTTTGCACTTATCTTCTCGGCAGCCAATGCATACAGTGACATCATATAGGTGACATAATGATTCTCATCAGATAAGAGATAGATGATTTTATCTGCCACTGAGTGCAGGGCTAGCTTAGCTAAAATGGCTGCAAGAAACTTGGCCCTGGGAACCGAGTAAAGGTCACAAGACAGGACATAATGAGGAAGATCCTCCAATTCCAGGGCTCCACAGATACATACTCACTGGGCAACTGGTGTATGTTGATAATGGCCAGCTAGCATGGCAGTTGTCACTGCTTGAAATCTGAGGGCTGCAAAGGCTTCTCTAAGTATTTGGAAGGTGATGCTGGACAGGTAAGAGGCTCTGGTGTGGTCCCATTTGAGCGGTTTAAACCATGGGGAGAATCTGAAGCTAATAATGGTGCCTCTATCTAAGGCAGCATCTATATTAAATATCTGATCCCAAATTTTGAACCCTTCCAGAGGGAAGCCCTGGGGGTCAACAGATACTGGATAATGGGAGAAAAGCTGGTGATAACTGGCAACCCAAAAGGTGTCTTGCTGGCATGGAAAGATGTCTAGAAGGAGAGTTCTTCAATTCCCCCCTATAATTAATTGAGGCAGTGTGGTTGCAAGCCCTAATGGAAGGCAAGCCAGTTTCAGCTCGTGGCAGAGCAACTAGAGTAGGAGTTTTATGTTCTCTCCAGGCTTGATACCATGTTGTCATCCCAACCCCAGATCTCAGCCCTATACAGGAGTTGGGCAATGCCTTTAGTCTGGAACAATTTCAAGCTGTGATCTGTCAAGAAACCACCTTCTGAGCAATAGAAGAATGGCCCCAGTTGATCTTGCAACTGAGGACTTTGTTATCGCCAAGTGAGCCTTCCAGGAAAGATTTCAGGAAAATGTTACCCTAAACTGCAACACTGATCTATTGGAGTATCACCTTGGTCTTGGAGTGGTTAATACATAAAGATTCTTCTTTTCAGAAGTTACTAAGCCTGTGCAGCATCCTTATAAGGCCAGCTGAAGAACTTAAGCATACAGAGGCGTAGATACTTTCTGTTGGCCAAGTGAAGGTGGGATAAACTCTGGGCCTGTCAATCTCTCCACTATAGCATTGAGGTATAGATTGACGAGCAGGGGAGCTAGAACCCACCCCTGTTTTATCTCTCTGAGGATTGGAATTTCCTCAATTAACGATCTAGAGGTGCTCACTCTTATTTTGGTTGTTAGGTTAGTATGGCTGGTTTTTTTTTTTATTTTGGGCTGTTAGGTTAGTAAGCATATTGAAAACAATAGCCGTTTATTGATGCTTGTAACGGCCAGCTTCAACCAAATGTTTGGTAGGTCCCTTAATGCATTTTAGGGTATACGATGGTATATGAACAAGCAGTGATCAACTGTACTTTGTCCTTTTCTGAAGCCCACTTCCTCTGGGCTGATAATTTGATTGGAGGCTTCCCCAGCCTCCAACTTACTGAAGAGATATATAATGTACATTTTGGGGACTATATCCAGCAGGCTAATTGGACAATAATTGCTGGGTACCTGTTGATCCCCATTTTTGAATACTGGGACTACAATGCTGCATTTCCACCCTAAGGGGAAAACCCTGGTTGTGTTTATCTGGGTATACAGCTTGGCCAAAATTGGACCCCACCAATCAAGGAAGTGTTTAAATAGTTCTGGCAGAATCATGTCCTTCCCTGGGTCCTTGCTGGAGGAATGGGAGGAAATGAGACCTTTAATCTCAGAAAATGATACAGGAGACCACTGGGGCAAGATAGATAAATCAATGGGGGGAACTTGCATTGGAAGGAATAGAAGGGGTCCCAAAGAACTGACCGAAATATGCATGCCATTCTTGGACTCTATCAGGGTAGAAGTTTTTCCAGGTCTGTAGACACCTTCTCCCAGAAATGGGATTCCTTCACAAGGGCGTAGACTTTCCAATTTCCCGGGGGGGGGGGGGGCTGGGGCTGGGGCTGGGCCAGAGACATTACAGGCCATTGTCTCCAGGGGAGGCTCAGCATGTCCTGGAAAAATCCAGGGGGGGGGGGCTCCAGCTCCCCAGCCCCCCTGAAGTTGACGCTTATGCTTCTAGGGGTGTGAAAAAAAATTCTCAATATTTTTTCTGTTGTAACCCCAAAAATTTTGGGATTCCCAACAAAACCCAGATCTCAATACTGGTAAAGTATTCAAATCTGTGATTTTTCAGAAATCCTGAATTTTTGGGGGGGTTTCCCTGATAGACCTGAACTGAAAAATACAGAGGGGGGTGGGGGGAGCAGAAGCAAAGTTAGAAAAAAGGCTGACATGTGGCTCTTAAACTGGACTGCCCAAAATAGCCCACAAAGCAGCAGATTGTGTGGGAAGAACTCTCCCCATGGGCTCAGCTGGGGGTAAGCTGGGCAGCCTGGTTTATACTGAACTGCCCAACAGAGCTTGTAAAGCAGCTGATCCTGTGGGGAGAACTCGCATTGTATTGCCTGCATATGTGAACCTGGCCACAGGGAACCGGCAAATGGTTGTCCGTACATACCCAGAAACTTTGTAACTTTAAAAGTAAAAAGTCTGCAGATCTCATTTGGAACAGCTTTCTGGAAATTGATTTTGCTCATGGAGGGAATGCATTGCACCCAAAGACTAAAACAGGGGTCCCCAACATTTTTGAGCCTGCAGGCACTTTTGGAATTCTGGCATAGGCTGGTGGGCACAATCACAAAATGGCTGCCACAGGGTGAAAGGTTTTTATATATAAATCTAATAGTACCTTTTCAACATATCAGGAAGAAGCTTTGTTTCACAGAATACCTTTTAATCTGCACAACCAATCAAAAACCCTGCGGTGCACAAGTCTGACTTAGTCCTGCCCACTTCCTAAAAGCACTTGGTGGGTGCCACAAAGGTGTCAGCAGTCAGGTTGCCAGCCCCCCAGTCTGGTGGGGGTTCCCCTGCTTTTGCAGGCTCCTTTCTGCTGGTGGCCAGAAACTCTGCCCACAAATGCCCCTGAACATGATACGATGTTGTTACCCGGAAGTGACATCATCACTTTGCTGATGTCGCACAGTGACCCTTTAGTTTTGGGGCAAAACCTTATGGGATCAAACCATAGAGTTTTGCACAAAAACTAGAGCATCACCCTGCGTCATCAGTGACATGATGATGTCACTTCCAGGTGATATTATCGCATCACATACTCTTCACGTGCATGGTAGAAGACTCCTGGAGAAGGCCTGTCAATCCCCCACCGGCTGCCAGGTAGGACCTGGCAACCCTGGTCAGCAGGCACCATGGCACTTACAGGCAACACATTGGGGGACCACTGGACTAGAATATCCTGAAGATTAACATGAAAATATGTCAGGATTCAGACAGAATGATGCTGCTTAATGAAAGACTGGTTAGATTCTAATACCATAATGACAAACTCTGAAGGAAGACTACTTTGATATGCTCACCACTGGCTGCTAGGAAGAATTCGGAATGTTGGCTGCTTTTGTTCTTCATCCTTCACATTGTTTAGTTTCCTTCTCCTCTTGCCTTTTAGTCTCCAGCAGATCAGTGTAAGAAGATCCATGCGGGGGATGAAGTGATCCAGGTCAACCATCAAACAGTGGTGAGCACTTTTACAGGTTGTACGATGAGCTGCTATGTTTTGTTCCTGTTGCTGCAGAATTGTCCCCCCTTATCCAGGATGGCCATGTAATTCCAGATGCTCATTTAATGTCCTGTACAATGTTTGCTGTGAATTTGTATAAACAGATGATAGTCTGGTTGCAACAGTGATTGGGAATATACAGATTTTTCTTTATGCCCCTTGAAGACTAGCTGTTCATTCTTGATCCAGGACAAAGGATTGGTGCAGACAGAAAGTGAAATGAAACCCTGAAGACCCGCAGGATCTGATTCCCATCAGGACATGCAAGGATCCTAGTTTGTTTTTCTGGTTTGGTGATACCAACCAGTTTGTAAGAGCCTTTCTTGAAAGAATGCCTACGAGTCAAGAAATGGGATAGGGTTGCTGGTTCCCATACAACCCTGCCTAACAGTTTTCTGCAGAAGCTTTAATCTGTGGCCCCTCCTTTCAAAGTTAAGGTGGGTGGCAGCCAGAGATAGGACCATCTTTTGTGGTGACAGCTTCAGTCTGGAATTTCCTCTCCATGGCGGTTCCCCTGATGTTGAACCTTTGATGTTTTAGGCAGTGCCTAGACACAGTATTTTCCTGGTTTGGTTGATGTTGACTTTTTGATGTTGACACAGCAATCCTCATTGGTGCTGTGTTTTCTATTCTGCTTTGGTTGCTGATGTTCAGCTTGACTTTAGCTCCTGTCTTTAATTTCGGGTTTTAATTTCCTGTGTTGGTTTCTCTGGAGGTGATTAAAGCTGTTGGTGAGCTGCCTTCAGCATTTTGAATGGAGAGTTATTTAAACATTTTAAATAAATAAAATGTAGATAAGGTATTCTGGATTTGACTGTGGGATATTCCTTGGAAGCTCAGGTTAGGTCTGGATGTTATAAAAAGTGCAAACACTGTAAGCACATGTAAATTGCCTTGCTGGATCAAACCAAGGTCCTCTGGGACCTGTTACCAATAGAGACCACCCAGGTGTCTCTAGAAATGCAGAAGCAAAGAATGAAGGTGGCTGTCCTCTGCTATTATTCTCCTGCTCCTTTATATCTAGTGGAACAAGTAAGCAGCCCTCCGTACTCAAAAACACCATTTGGCTGTCAGGAGCGCCATCCTAAGTGGAGTTCAACATCTCTAAGCCCATTGACTTCAATAGACTTAGAAGGGTGTAACTCTGCTTAGAATGACGTCATAGGTCTATCGAAAGGTAATAGCCATATCTTGTGCAGTTTTTGAAATTCTCTTTAAAAAACCTTTCTAAGCAAGTGGCAATCCCCGCAACTTGTTGTGAACCTTAGAAGTTAATTATGTGCTGTCTAAAGTTGTGCTTTCTTTTGTGTGACCAGACCTCGTGTACCTTTATTTTTTTGTTATATCTTTGCTTCTTCCTTTTCTGCTATCCCATATTTTCAGACACTCTTAGGGCAGATAACTTACAGTTATAACACAATGAGTGACCTTCTCTATCTAATCGTACGACTTTTTTTTGTTATCTCTTCCTAACTTTCTGCTTTTTTACCTGAAACTCAGTAGTTCTAAAACTGAACTTGTGGTCTGCCCCACTGTTTCACCTTCTTCCCCCTACTTTTTTCATGCCCCATCGTTTCCTTCTCTCTTCCTTTTCCTGCATAGGTTCATAACTTGAAAGTTGTTTTGTATTCTTCCATTTTAAATTTTTAATTCCATATTTTAATCTTGTTATGTTTCAATTTTTTTGGTCTATTTCCTCTCTTAAAACTTTATTTGCTTTGTCCTGACAGTTCTGACGCCCTCCTTTCTGAAGTTTCATCTATCCCATCTTATGGCCTCTTCTTTTCTCAGTTCTGCAGTTAAGGATGCCAACTTGAAGTTGGGAAATTTTTGGAGATTTGGGGGTGGAGCCTAAGGCGAGCAGGGTTTGGGGAGGGCGGAGACCTCAGCAGGGTATAATGCCATAGAGTCCACCCTCCAAAGCAGCCATTTATTTTTTTCCCATTTATTAATCGCCTAAACTGTGGGGCTCTAGGTGATGTACAAGAGTTCTAAAAACATAAAAGACATAAAAACCAGTCCAATAACATCCTATAATTAAAAGCAGGTGGTGAAACTTTGTAACTTCCTACCATATCTGGTATGTGAGTACTTCACATGTTCCGGGGGAATAAGTTCTATGCAGAAGAAGGGTCCAGGTGGGTAGGTAGGGTGCCAGCTGTGATGTTAACCGTCACTGTCCTCAAAAAATGCCTGGTGGAACATCTCTGCCCATTTTATTTTCCTTTCTCATCTATCTCAGGATTCTTCTTTCTGCTCTTTATTGACTCCTCCCCCCCCCCCCGCACAACACACCATTGTAAGTTTAGACTTCTAGTCTCTAAGCATCTCCTTTAGCTCTTCCTTAGCTATTATCTTTTTCTCCTTCCCCCATACTTCCTCTCCTCACCCAACCCCACTTTGGTTCTGGGAGAGCCAAGCCAAACTTCTAAACTGTTTGTAAATTGTCGTTATATTTAGACTGATTTCTATGAAGCAGTTTTATGTGTATTTATTGTAACGTTTCCTAAGCCCTGGGAGGCCCACAGGCTAGAGAGCCAAATAATAAGAAAACAAAAGTTGAAGGCACATTGGTCTACAAAAGGATTATTAAAAGGCATTCAGATCACACCGGAATGATGTGTGCTGAGGTGCAAACAACATTATGGTTGTTAGCTTTGCCACCCTCCAGGTGATCTCCAGACGACAGAGATCAGTTGCCTTGGAGAAAATGTCTACATTGGTGAGCAGTGTTCCCTCTAAGCTGAGTTAGTGTGAGCTAGCTCACAGTTTTTTAGCCTCTGGCTCATACATTTTTGTCTTAGCTCAGGAAGGATGGCTCCAGAGCAAACTAATTTGTGCAGTAGCCAAATTGCTCACTCACAACTTTAATGCCAGTAGCTCACAAAGTAAAATCTTTGCTCACAAGACTCCACAGCTTAGAGGGAACATTGTTGGTGAGTAGACTCTATGGTCCTTCCCAAGGCTCTGGCCCCGAGATCTCCAGGAATTTTTTGACTAGTATTATTTTTGACCCAGCAACTTTCCAGTGTGCTTCCCAATAGTTCTGCCCATTTTCATTAAGGTATCATCCAATACATAAATTTCTAATCAGTTGCATAAATGCTAAATTCGGTTGGTAGGAACAGTCTGCAGAAATATCAAAGCCTTCTGTTCAGCAGAGTCCAAGAGCAGCTTTGCTAATTAAATCACCCATCAACTGTAGGGGAAATGCACTAATCGTAAATTGAGATACTTAGGACAGTTTCAAAGAGATGGCATTCTCTTTCCTAACTGGCTACTTTTACCCCTCATTAACAGATCTTCTTCATCTTGTTTGGCAGTGAAATTGCAGCTGTTTCCTTGCTCTGCTTTTCTGATGAATTCAGACCATTTTCATTGCCTTAAAATAGGATGCATTTTTATTACAAATACTTTCTTATTAGTCTTATGGTGCAAGCCTGTGTATGATTACTTGGGAGCAAGTCTCAATGTATTCAGCGGGGTTTATTCTCAGCTAAGCGATCTGGATGGCACAGGCTAGCCCAATCTTGTCAGATCTTGGTAGCTAAAGAGAGTCAGCCCTGATTAGTGATTGGATAGGAGACTACCAAGGAATTCCAGAGTTGCTTTTTAGAGGCAGGCCATGGCAAGCCACCTCTGTTTGTCTCTTGACTTGAAAACCCTACGGGGTTGCCATAAGTCAGCTGCGACTTTATGGTACTTTACACACAAAAGTGTGTGTAAGATTGCAACCATAACTGTGCATCTATGATCACATGAAAAACAATGTGTGTTTTTAAACATAATAACATCATTATACTAAAGTGTAGTTTCAAATAGAAAACCAAGATTTCGAGAATGCGTATATGTTTATATGAATACAAGCCTGCCCGGAACTGGGCAGCAAACTCACCCCCGCCGGTCCTTCTCCCACCATTTCCCCAGAACCATTCGGGGAGGAGGGCTTCACTTCAGCCCCTTCTCTGCCTCTGGACCGCTGCTGCGCCCTCCCTGAAAGGTGGGTGGGGATACTCGCCGTCCCACCGGAGAGGCCAAGCAGTGGCCCAGCACCTCCCTCCACGTGGGGCAAAGACGTACTCCGGCCGAGCAAGAGTTGCCCCAGCTCAGCTCCTGCACCAGATTTGCGCCGCTTGGCTCAGGCGGGGCGCAAAGGGTGAGGTGGGATGGCTGAGGGGTTCCTGCCTCCTGCCCCCGGCTGTCATCTTCCGAGCCCGGGCACTGCAGCTTGCCTCCTGTGCAGCTCTTGGGAGTTCTGGGGTGGTGGCTCGGCTGGCTCCCCAGAAGGGTGCGCGAGAGGCCTGCCGCCCCTGCCCCCGGGGAGGGCTCAGTGGGCTGGAGAGGGCCGGAGCCCAGGCCGGACAGGCTTCCAAGCACGGTGATCCCCCCGGCTCCAAGGCCCTCGTGGCTGAGGGCCACTCGGGCTGGCAATTCCCCCCCCAGCTCAGCCCCAGCGGCTCTCAGCCACTGGAGTGTTCCCAGAGCGTTCGCTGCACATGCGCAGGGAATGCTCTTTTATAAAGTTTTAAGATTTTTCTGCACAGGTGGGGAGTCCCTCACGTGTGCAGAAAAATCTCCCTGTCCCCCAGGTGCCCCCCATGCAGATTTAGATATCCGCATGCAGGGGGCGCCTTGGGAATTAGATATATGGATAGGGTCAAACTAGATGTGACAGAGAATATGAAACTCCCAGTGCCATTTTAAATTTAATTATAACACCAGGGGCCTTGATTCAGATTGGTGACACATGGGGAAGGAATTTAACCCTTTCAACTCTGCATGATATTGCTAATTGAAACTGTTATTTCTCTCCGCCACCCCCACTCCAGCCCACGTTTATAGCTCCTTTAAAAGGACAGGCAAAATATGGGTACCAGTATTTTCCCCTAAAGGTTAGAAAAGGGCACATAGGGCTCAGTAACAACACCCTCCCTGTGGAAATCATCCCCAAAAGTCCCACCTCTCCTCCAGGGCTCTGAACCAATCCTTGTGATTTTGGCCACAAGCAAATCCAAGTGATTGTCATGCAGTTAGAGCCTGTGGAACTGCACTGGCTGGGAAGGGCAAAAAAGCCTCCATTTAAAATGGGGGAGGAAAACCTTCCCTCAGACAGGGATTTAAGGTTCTGGATAAGAGTATCAGTTTAGCCAGGATTTTTGTTTGGCTCTTGGGTAGGATCTGGGTTAGGGTTAGAGAAGAAAGCTTTTTGTTAGGTGGTAAATAAGCACACTAGTAAAATCCAAAAGTACCAAATCTACTGGGAAAGTTTCTTGGGTTAATTTTTTTTATTTTTTGAAAAAGTGGAATACAAAAGGGGAGAGGTGTAAGGGAAAGTATAAATTCACCAAAAGTTACCAAATATCATGAATAGTTGCATACAACAAGTAGAATCAAGTGTATTAATAAAAATGCATTGTTCAAATATAGGAGCAGCAATTAAAACATCATATTTGGAAATACTTTGTTTCTTACTGCAAAGAGAGAACTTATTCCTGAATACGGTACTGGAAAAGTTTCTGAGTACCAGAGAACGTGAGGTGAAAAGGGAACTCTGAACCTTTGAGGAAACCTGCATTTGGGTAGTCAGGTCCAGTAAACCTCTTCACCTGATGTAAATTTTTTGGTGAAGGGAAGCAAGAAATTCTCCTCAGTGTTCACTTATTGCAGTGTAGCCCAGTTACAAAGCATTGGATCCGGGTTGGGTGGGTGGGTGTGCTAGGTCACACTTGAGAGTCATTTTCCCCATTTAAGGTGAAACTTTCCATACATAGGCCTTACTCTATCAAATACCTACTTTTTCTGTTAAACAAAACACATTATTTTGCCTTTATCTAGTCTGTCCGGTTGAAGGTTTAGTGAGACAGGGACTGAATTTACCTCGTAAGTACACCCAGTATTATTATTAAAGTGTCTGAAGAAGGGACCTGTGGGGGGGAAAGCATTTTACAGGTTACCAAAACTTAATCATGAACGTGGGAAGCTGGTGATTTCAAGACAAAGAAAGGCTAGTGTAAAGGAGGGGTGTTTTTAAAAGGTTCCAGGCAATTACAGAGGACCCTGAGAGGATTTAAATCAACATATTCCTAAACACTCTTAAATTCTTGAGCCTTGTGTATAGTGTCACAGCTTCATTATTAGGGATGGGCATGAACTGGCTGATCAACTAAAGTTTGATATGAATTTTAGGCAGTTTGTGGTTCACAAAGCAATGTTTGTGAACTGAAGAACCGCCATGAATTTTCATGAATTTTGATGCAGTTCATAGCTGTTTATGGCAGTTCATATTAAACCCCTGCTTTCTGCTCGTCATGGAACATAGCTCAGCTCGTTAGTTTAAATGACCCCTAGCCATTTAAACCAAACAGCTGATTTGTGGGGAGCTCTGAGCCATTTAAACCCCTACTTTCAGCTCCCTGCAAAAAGCAGTGGGGAGCAGAAACCAGGGGTTTAAACTTTAAATGGCTCATGGACCAATACAAACTGGATCAGTTCCTGAATCAACCTCTTTGTTCATATCCTTTCAGGGTTTGGTTCATGGTTCAACTATGAACCACAAACCAAACTGCAAATATGCAGTTTTTCCCATCCCTATTAATTATTGCATTATTCAGTGTTATAAGGCTCCTTGAACCATGAGGAAAGGCAGGATATAAAAGTTTTAATAAATAAATCCTATTTAGCCTCTGCCCTGCTCCTAATACTCTAGTATTTATTAGGGGTGTACATTCAGACCTTCCTGAGCTGAAAATATACTAGAAAAAATACCATAATTTTAGGATATATTTCAGCATCCCAAAAGTATCCAGGATTTTTCGAAAAGACTGGGGGGAAATCCCGCCCAAAAAATCTGGATATTTTTGGGAACTGTAAAGATTGGGGAAAACAGCTGTGAGGCAGGGGAGACTGTTTCTCCCCCCCCCCCCCGGTCTTCTGCAGTCCCTTTAAATCAGGTTGGTTTAAAGAGACTGCATAAAAATCAGGGGAAACAGCTGAGAGGCTGGGAGACTGCTTGCTGCCTGGTTTAAAGGGACTGCAGAAAAAAATGGAGAAAACAGCTGAAAGGGAGAGCAATGCGCTCTGCCGCTCAGCTGTGTTTTGTGGCTTTGCTGCTCCTGCCCCCCCCCCCAATTTTTTTTCTTATCTCAGGTCTATTGGACCTGAAAAAATTCAAGATTTCTGAAAAATTCAGGATTTGAATACTTTGCTGGTATTGGAATCTAGGATTTTTTAGAACCTCCCCCCCCCAAAAAATTACGTTCAATAGACCCAAACTGAAAGAAACAACAACAAAAAATGCACACCCTTAGTGTTTATTATAAGCAGTGAAAACTCACATTATGAGCCTGTTATTTTAGAACTTCAGCATCACTGTGAAAGAGTGGCAGTTATGAACTGGGATATGATGAGAAATAATGGCTGAACTCTGATGTTTGGGACACAGGAGTTACTTTACACATCCTGTGCTGTGGAAATGTCATATGGCCTGGGGATCTTTTTAATATCTCCTTGAAGCTACCGTCCTTATGCATCCTTACTTGGAAGAAACTCCCATTGAATGCAGATGGCCAGTTTGCAAGAGATATGTTTGGCCTGTATTACATTCTGTGGTCAAACAAAAACAAATGGTTAGTTTAAAACTTCCTCCTTGCACACAAGCAATTATGAATGTACTTGCATGACTTTCAGGGGGAAAGCTGGTGTTTATTACCTTCTTAGGCCAGACTGTGGGTTCACTGCCCAGCAAATGAAATTACATGCTTGACCAGTTTGAAGAGAGAAAATGAACAGACATCCTTACCAGTCATCCCCCCAACGCTCTCCACCCCGCTAACAGTTCTGTTTCTTTAGTGCCTCTCCCCTTGCATGGTAGCATTAAACAATAAGACCCTTGTAAAGTTTATTATAGCATATAAGCCAGGTTACCTTAACAACAAGAAGACTTTAAGTGCCTTAAAGACAATTTTATTGTGTCATAAGTGTTTGGAAGCCAGAACCCACATTATCAAATGCATGAAAGGTTGTCCTCAGTTGGCAGGAAAAAAAGCATGTTGCATGGGTAGTGGTGGAATGTGCTCTCAAGTTGCAGCTGATTTATGGAAACCCCATGGGGTTTTCAAGTCAAGAGACAAACAGAGGCAGTTTGCCATTGTCTGCCTCTGCATAGCAATCCTGAACTTTCTTGGTAGTCTCCCATCCAAGTACTAACCAGGGCTGACCCTGTTTAGCTTCCAAGTTCCAATGAGATGAGGCTAGCATGGACCATCCAGGCCTGGGCAGATGTATGGGTACAGACAGAAAAAGGGGCATGGGAGCTTTTTTACAAAGTGAAGCTGGAAGGGAAGCCTAGAAATCCAAGAGAGAGGTATGTTATGCTAGGATGCACAGCAGAAATGCAAACAAGCTCTAGCCAAAAGAGTATGCTGCTGGAGCAAGGTAATCAGTGAACCCCTAAAGAGGGACCATCACTTATTTTAGTGAACTAACCACTGTTGAGCCCCAAGTTTGTTAGTGTTAAATTTGCCTATGAACTCCATCACAGTAATTTCATGCTAGTGTCTCCCTTTGATACTTATTTTTGCTAGAGAATGATGACTGTTCAGTTTGTTACAGAATTCTCAGGGAGGCTGAGATGAGATGATCCCCAGGTTTGGTGGCTACTTAGAGGAATCCTCTCTAGTCAATATAGCATTTACAGGGTGCTTTTTGAGGGGTTCAGAGCACTTCCATGACAACACTTCTGTAAGAGAGCTAGTGTTTTTATCCCCAGAGGACTATGACTTGCCTGAGTCTACCTCTTGAGAAGATGGCAGGTGCAAGAACCGAACCTGATAGTTAACATCTTACAATGCGGTCCTATGCAGAGTTACTCCAGTCTAAGATGTCTGAAATTGAGGAGCTTGGGCTGCAGTAAATCTGCACAGGATCACACTTTTAGTCTCTTACATGCTAGCTCTATAACTCTAGGCATGCTAGCTCTAGACACAATAATAACTTGTGCCCCACCATAATAACTTGTGCCAGCTTCCAAGTGAAAAGTAATGTGAATATACCAATCAGAAGCAAAAACCACTGTCAGATAGAGATAATCAGATACCCTTCCAGTGCGTTGCCTGATTGTTCTGGAATGGCACTGCCTTAATTCAAGTTTAACTAGTAGAATTTTGAAAATCAGTGCTGCTACTGAAGCAAGCATGATAGGCCTATGATATTTTCCTTCCCTTCGTTCATATCCATCCCTCATCTATGACCAGTTATTGCTAGGGAGTTCTTCTGATGTTCTCTACTTGCTTCTAGGCTCCAGCCCTTCCTCATCTGGCTTCCTAGCATATAATACATAACAATAACAAAATATTGACATAGAAAATTGATCCATAGATTATATAAAAATAGCTGTATAATCCATTGGATCAATACAGAATTACAGTAGGCTCCAGCAGCTGCACAAAACCTAGGGTATCTGTAATACAAAGGTCATGATCCAAGAGAAGAACGTTCCTCAGATCTATCAGGGCTTTTGTTGTGTGTGTGTGTGTGTGTGTGTTTTAGGATAGGAGTAATAAAAGCATATCTATGATCACCATAGGAAGGGCTATGCAGTAAAACATGCCCAACAGTGTCAATTTCCCCACTTGCGGAACAGCATATACCTTCCTGGTGTGGCACGCCATATCTCCCTTCCAAAAGTGCAAAGGGAAGAACATTAAATCAGGCCAAAGTAAAATCAGGCCAAAGCCTATATTTGGGAATTAGGGAATTAGCCATGTAGTTAGACAGCACAAACTTCTTGTACCTAAAAAAATGATATTTTGTGGCAAGTCTTAAATGATGTGGCCACCCAGCATGCTTGCATGTGGGAGGTTCCCTTTACCGCGAAAGAGAGAGAGACTTCATCTCTTTTCAGCATGCAGCAATTCAGATTAGAGATGAGTTTCGGTTTCTCATCTTTTGTTTCAACCCCCAAGCCCTCCCGCATTTCAATTTTGCTTCTTCCTTGTGCAAACTGAACTCATGATGCTTTATTTTGGCACCATTTTCTGCTCACTCATGTATTAATTTATCCAATCAAATGTATGCATTATTCAACTTCATTTAAGCTCCAGTAAATCAGCATTATATGTGTAAATGGCACACATAAAGAACATGTACATTGCATTTAAATGCCATACAACATGTCTACATGATACAGCCAGATCTATGAAACCAATAGTAAAAAGTGGAGAACAGAAACCATTGACAAAAATATAAAGGAAAAATTAAAAGAAATAAAATAGGCAATCCTCATCCTTATATCAAATGTGGTACAGTTGGACACAGTTCAAAAAAGGTGAACGCAAACCAGGGGACTTACGATCCCACAGGGAATTTCTCCACTTCCAGGAAAGAGGAAGAGGAAGTCTTTTAAATCAAGAATCTGATTCAAGCAGAGTACAGTATGGATATTTTCAGCTGTGGGGCTTTAAATGGTTCCAGCATTGAACTGATTTATAACATGTGAATGTCAAACCTAGAGTGGCTGGAATGCTCATTCACATGACAAATGCTCCTTTTCTGTGTGATTGGTTGTCAAGATTGTCGCATGAATAGCCCAAAATTGATTTGTGGTTTGTGCATGAAAATGCTCTCTCTTTTAATTGTGGTGGGCTCCTTTCCAAGTCTGGCTTCCTATCCAGTGGAGCTATCCAAGGTGCTGATCAAACACTTTAGGCTTGAGAACGACTTCTTTAAAAAAGAGAGTTAAGACAGTTTGAAAGAAGGATCGGTGCTCATCTTTATCCCACTTTTGTCTCTGCAAACAAGTAATGTATTTCAAAAGAAGTGTGTGTGTATGCTGATTGGAAGCAAAGCTATACTCGAACAGAGATAAGCAGATCTTCTTTCTATTGTGTTCCATTGTTCTGAAATTTCTCTTCTCTGTCATTCTGGCTTAACTAGTGGAATTCTGAAAGTCAGTTCTGAAGTTGAGACATCAACAGTGAGCTACAGCAAATTTTTACTTCCTTTACTTCAGTTGTATCCTTTCCGCTGAGGGTTACTGGGATGCAATCAAAATACAATGCCAAAAAAGCAGTCCTGATGTGGATATGTGTTTGATTGCATCATGGTGAAGGGAGACAATGAAGGAATACAAAGTCAACTAAACTGTGTCTGGGCCGTGCTGCTTTAAACGGCGGGTGGACTATGATGTGAATATTGTCCTGTATAAAACTTGTCTCTTTACATAGAAAACTGGCAAGTCAGTGAGAAGGCTAGGTTAGAACATTTGTCTCTGATATGCTAGGATATATTTTTTTTGCAGGGGTTGTTTTTGTTAGGAAGAGCATTCGGTCTGAAGTGGCATGTCTCAGATAGAGGTTGTGCCACATGAGGGCTCAGCAACTGGTGTTCCTGTATGTGTATGAGTGCATGAATCAGGACCAAGGAGCTGTGCCAAGGAAACTTTAATTCTTCCCCCTAGACCAGGGGTGGGCAAACTGTGGCTCGGGAGCCACATGCGGCTCTTTCACATATATTATGTGGCTCCTGGCAGGGCGGCTGGGGAAGCTAAATATCATTAGCAAACAAATATCATTGGACAAATTATTATCATTATCAATATCTGCTTTTACCCCTTTTGTTATTATTTTTGGCAGTCTCATTTAATGTTAATAAAAAGCAAATTAGCTTATTTTCCAATTAAAGCAGGTAATATTTGTTCATGTCTTGTGGCTCTCAAACATCTGATGTTTATTCTATACGGCTCTTACCTTAAGCAAGTTTGGCCACCCCTGTTCTAGGTGGCTCTTACGCTGAGCAAGTTTGCCCACCCCTGCCCTAGACCATGCAGTAGAAAGTAGAAATTGAGGCTCCCAAGGGACCACTACCCTAGCAGAAAAACAAGACAGGCAACAGGCAAAAAGACAGAGCAACAAGTTAATCTTTCCCAGGATCATGACTCTGATCCAAATGTCCCCATCCCATAACAGCTTTTTTTAAAAGATAAAGATATCTGGAGAGAGTTCCATATTATGGATCTTCAATGTCTTCTCTACTTGCACCCAAGTGAAAGGAAGGGCAAGCTCTACAATATGCCAGTGTTCACTGGGCTGCTCAGAGAGATATTTAAATATATTTTGTTCGTATCATCCTTGTAAGGTTAATCATTTCAATAACACTTTGGAAGAAGTGCCATATTTTTACTGGACAATGGAAAGACAGTTCACCTTATAAGCAGCCTCAAGGTGAAGCCCCACATGAGGGGGTATGTCATACATTCTGCCTTTGCAAATAGTGTGGCCCCTCTGCTGTGGCCCTCAACAAAGTTGGCAAGCTTATGTTTTGAACCTGGCCAGCACTGTGTTCTGACTGATTCTGAGATGAGCCATTGGCAAGGACTCAATTTGCACTGGATCCCATCATGAGATGAATACAGAGTTTCCAGATCGGCAAGGCTGCTATTTAAGTATAGTTTTCTCTGATCTGGTAAACTGATTTCTGTGCTGTACCACTTAAGATGGAAAGTGGAGGCTAGCATGTATGAATGTTCTTTCACACACAAAGATCCCCAGTACAAATACAAAGACATCACAAAGAAGGCTAGATTAGAAGTGCTCTCCCTGACATTCTAGTGAGATTTTTTTAGAGCTCTAAATAGCAACACTAACATAGCACTATCAAAACAGCAAATCATTCATGTTCTCTCACAGACAATAATACAAGAGCTATACAATGTGCAAAGCACCAGAACAAACAAAGGCAAAAAGATACTGGCTAGGGGATGCTGTCGCTATTAAATTAAGGAAGGTATTTGCAAGTCAGCAATGATCAGTGGACACACTGTAGAGATAACAACTTATCCTTAGTAATTTGAGCAGTTTTACTTGCTCGTTGGTAATATTCCCTGTCAGTTTTATGTGTTTGTTTTTGGTATAGTCTGCCTTTCTCTCTGAGACTGAAGGCAGATTACAGGATAAAAAACAATGCAGCCAGGGGTCCATTGGAGCGGTAGCGCACAGGAGCGCAGTTCCGGGAGTGAGGAGCCCAGGGGGCGGGCACATGACCAAGCCCCGCCCCCTCCTCGGCTTCCCCGAGCAGTGCAGAGGCGCAGCGCCCCGGGGAAAGCCCTGCTAGGGTCTTTATTGTTTTTAATGTTTTGTTTTAATATTGATAATTTTATCATTGTTCCTTTTATGACTGTGTGCTGCTTTTCCAGAGACTTGCTCAAGGTGGCATATAAATTTTCTAAGTATACCATTTTTTATCTGGGCACATGGCACATAAGTACTGGAGAAATTTCACCAACCCTTCAGCAGCTTTCACCTTATCAGTTTGGTGTAGTGGTCAGGAGTTGGACTCTAATCTGGGAGAACCGGGTTTGATTCCCCACTCCTCCACATGCAGCTGCTGGTGTGACCTTGGGCCAGTTACAAGTTCTCTCAGAGCTGTTCTCTCATGAGCAGTTCTCAAAAGACCTCTCTCAGCCCCACCTACCTCACAGGGTGTCTTGTTGTGGGGAGGGGAAAAGGGAAGGGATGGATGGTGCACATGTCCTGGGTATCTCAAGTCTACTTGAAACCTGGTGGTTTCAAGGGAGCAGGAAGAGAATGAGGGTGTGTTCTTTACGCTTATTTTTATTGCACAAAGTATTGGATGGGGAAGGGAATGGAGGAAGAGCAGGTCAGTTTCACTCACCTGTGGAGTGGAGCCTGAAGGGTGGGTGTTGCTTTCTGACACACTTCCAGTATGTTAGGGGGTGTGGCATATGCAAATGAGTTATGCTAATGAGTTATGCTAATGAGCTCTTGCACCTCTTTTTCTATGAAATGACCCCTGAATGCAGCCATACAATGTACAACATCCCATGAATGATGCAATTGGACTAGGGTTACAGAATTAGAGGATAAGAAGTGGGGACCCATGATACTCACCTTAGGGAGTCCCTCCCCCATCACTGCCAATTCCCCACACCCAATTGCCCCCTTATGGCTCAGGGGGGCAGGAGACGTGGAGGGAATCTCATATCCTCCCCCATCGCCAAGCCTGGCATGGCTCCAGACCCCACTACCTACTATTGAGCCCAGTGTCCTCTGTGGTCAGGCCGGAGCAGCTGCCAGCATCCTCTGCTGCAGCTGTTGGGCCCGGAATGGCTGCCAGTGTCTGCCACAATTGCCAGCATCTGCTGCTGCCTGGCTGAAGCAGCTGTCGGCATCCTCCACCACCTCTGCCAGGCCCGGAGCAGCTGCCAGCATCTTCCGCCACCATGGCACAGCTCGGAGCAACTGCCGCCATACTTTGACACCAAGGCCAGGTCCAGAGCGACTGCCAGCATCCACTGCTAGTCTGCACAAGTTTTGTCTTCTCATAATGTGACCAAAAAAATGATAGCCTCAGTTTAGTCATATATTTTTATTTATTTGCATGATTTATAGTTCACCTTTCCTACAGGGACTCAAGGCGGATTACATATAGTGAGCCAGAACAATCACAGAAATGGGACATTCAATAAACAATGCATTAGGGTTTCAGAAATCTGGAGCCACCAGAAAGAATGGAAACATAGCATAAATATTCACACAATGCATTAAGCAGTACAGAGATTACATAAATAGTATCCTACTAACAATAAGCTAAACACAGCAGCATAAATTGCAGTCCCTAATCATTTATCTGAGCAAGTTTGTAAAACCATTTGGTGCAGTCCAACCCTATTACCTGGGTAGAAAAGCCCTCTTGAATTGTTCAGTCTTGCACTGGCTGCAGAAGGCCAGAATACTGGGAGTCTTCCTGATCTCCTTGGACAGGCCATCCCACAAGGTGGGAGCCACAATGGAGAAAACACATGGACTGGCAGTTGTCAATTTTGCCAACTTGCAGGCTGGCACCTACATTTTAGCTTCTAGGGGGAGTTCAGGCTTGGTTAGATCTAGAATCCACTTATTTGTCTTTTTGTATCTGTATCTGTCCTTATATAATTTCATTTTCGTCTGGCAAGATTTCATTTTTGTCTGGCAACCTTCTATGCTTGCCAAAATCAGTTGGCTGCCTGATGTGTAACTCAGGCTGTCCCTATCCACTGGCTGCGTTGCCTGAATCTCACCACCAATATTCTAAACAGTTTGCTGTTCCACTCCCCCAAATAGCCAGTCGGAACACAGAGGTCATTTGCATATGCGGCCTGATTGGCTTTTGCCTCAAACATTCTAACCAGTTTGCTATTGCTGTTGGATCATTGAATGTGGTCCTGAGGTAAAATACATCTCCCAGTCTTTGCTTAAATGGTCACTGGAGTTGCTAAAATACATATCCCAATCTTTCCTAAATGATCACTGGAGTTGCCAGTCTTCCTGTGGGGTCTCGAGATCTCCCAGAAATCACTGTGTTCCGCAGCCACAGCACATCTCTGCTGAGGTCCCTCTGCATCCCATACCCTGCCCTCCCCAGGCTCCACCCCTCAAATCTACAGGTCTGGCCCTCCCCTTAGAATAGCCAGCCTCCAGGCAGCACCTGGAGATCTCCAAGATCAGTTCTCCTGGAGAGAATGGCTGCTTTGGGCAATGGACTTTATGGAATTATACCCTGCTGAGGTCTCTCCGCACCTCACACCCTGTCCTCCCCAGGCTCCACCCCTCAAATCTACAGATCTGGCCCTCCCCTTAATATTGCCAGCCTCCAGGCAGCACCTCAAGATCTCCAAGATCATTTCTCCTGAAGAAAATGGCTGCTTTGGACTGCAGTTTGGAAGCCAAGGCAGACAAAAAGCTCTATGTTGATGCAGATATTGATTCCTGCCCTGACTCTCCCCCTCCTTTCTCTTTTGTCTGAAGTCTGCCCAAACTCGCTAAACCCGACAGCCAGGTGCCGCTATATTATAAATTAATTTATTAATGCTTAATACTTTCCCCTTGTGTTTCTTTTATAAAAAATAAATGGAGACATTTTCATTTCATTTTTAATTATTTCATAAAGCAATGGCGCATCTCTAGTATTTTTTTCTATTTGTTTGTCACATGATTCTCCATGTAGAAAAGTCCTGATGCAAGTTTCTCAGAGAGGAATGAAGAAAACAGAGCTGTGGCAGCATGAACTGCCTCCCTGCTGCAGGGTGAGGTACTACCAGAGTGTAGGACAAGGGGAAAAGAATGTGATTTCTGAATGTGATTTCTGACACATTCGCCTTGATATATATATATATATATTGACAGCTGTCACTGTGCCTTCAAAAGTTTAATCATAACAGATCCAGATTCTGGTAAGTAACTGAGAAGCTTCTGTTTAGAGAAACTTATAGCAGAACGTATATATTTTATAATTGCATTTTTTGGATAGGAAGCCTCTATAGAAGCAATTAGGATGCAATAAGAATGGAATGCTATTTAGAAGTTGCAAGGCTGCCGAGAGCGAAGTTTAATGTGATTCACAGTCCTTATCAGCTAGCTCTCCATATGTGAGCCCAGGAAGTCACCCAGGGTTCTGAAGACAAGATAAACAAGTGAACAGACCTCCCAGAAGTACCCACTGGTATGGGGAGTTCCTCAGGGGGCAGTGCTGTCCCCGATGTTATTCAACATCTATATGCGCTCCCTCGCCCAGATTGCCTGGAGGCACAGGCTTGGATGTCATCAATATGCAGATGTCACTCAGCTGTATCTGTTGTTGGGTGGCCGGTCTGACTCTACCCCAGATGACCTGGAGCGGGTGCTTCAGGATGTAGCAGACTGGTTCAGACTGAGCCGACTGAAACTGAATCCAACAAAGACAGGGGTCCTGTGCTTGAGTCAGAACAGGTCGGGGGTAGGGATCCCACTACCGACCTTTGGTGGGGCGCCATTGGTGCCAGCGTCGAGGGTCAAGAGCTTGGGAGTGCTCCTGGATGCTTCCCTAACGATGGAGGCCCAGGTAGCAGCCACTGCCAAGGCAGCCTTTTATCACCTATGGCTGATTAGGCAGTTGGTTCCCTTCCTCAAACGCGATGATCTAGCCACAGTGATCTATGCTATGGTCACCTTGAGACTAGACCACTGTAATGCTTTCTACATGGGGCTGCCCTTGTCTCAGATCTGGAAGCCGAAGCTGGTGCAGAACACCACAGCCAGGCTGCTGATGGGTCTCTCTATGCGGGACCATATCCGGCCTGTGCTGAGGACACTGCACTGGCTGCCTATAGCATACCAGATCTGGTTCAAGGTGCTGGTATTGACCTTTAAAGCCCTACATGGTCTGGGGCCTGCCTACTTGGGGACCACCTTTCCCCATATGTGCCCCAGAGGGCACTGAGGTCAAGCTCACAACACTGCTTGACTCTCCCCAGTCCAAAAGACATTCAGCTGGCCAGCACGAGGACCAGGGCTTTCTCGGTGGCAGCTCCTTGCTGGTGGAACAAGCTCCCGGATAACATTAGGGCCCTGCGGGACTTGTTACAGTTCCGCAGGTCCTGCAAGATGGAGCTCTTCCACCAGGCCTTTGATTAGGAGCTGCCACTGGGGGGGATTGAGGGATAACATCGCCCTGGAACATGCGGGCTGAACCTTCTGCCACCATTTCACCGTGTGACTCTGTTTGCTGCCAGTACTTGTTCTCTTTTTTAAACTCTCTTATGTTTGATCTTTAACTTTGCTATGTTTTAAATTGTAAACCATGTTTGATGGTATTTTAATGGCTGGAAGCCGCCTTGAGCCAGTTCGTCTGGAAAGGCGGGATATAAATGCAAATAATAAATAAATAAATAAATTGCTGACACCACTGAGAGATGCACTGAGTCAAATTATGTTTGTATGATGTTAACTGCCTTGTACCAATTAGAGTCCCTTTAATGTGTAAACTATATGTGATGTCATTTGGGGTATAAGACCTTCTGCCCTTCCTGGTTATGGCAGAATAAAGCTTTGGAGTTGCTGGAGTGCTAAGGCACTCATCAGCCCTGTATTCCCTGTTACGAATTCATTAAACAGATATTCATCTAACTCATTGGACTCAGACTGTGTGATTCCAATTCGGTTAAGGGGTCACATAGGGCACAGATTGTTAGCAAACATTTTGGAAGGGGGGATGGAAGGGGAATCTATTGGTACCTGTAGTAGCTGTCAGAATTGATACCTGCTACTGTCACCCAAGGCTTCTAACAACAGGGAGGGTTCTATCTGGTGTTCCTACATGAACTAGCCCTTTCATGACTCTATTTGTTTTTATGAAGAAGAAGAAGAAGAAGAAGAAGAAGAGATTGGATTTATATCCCGCCCTTCACTCACTTCGAGTCTCAGAGCGGCTTACAAACTCCTCTCCCTTCCCCTCCCCACAACAAACACCCTGTGAGGTGGGTGGGGCTGAGAGAGCTCTGAGACAGCTGTCCTTGAGAGAACAGCTGGTACAGAGCTATGGCTTGCCCAAGGTCATCCAGCAGCTGCAAGTGGAGGAGTGGGGAATCAAAACCGGTTCTCCCAGATGTTTATCTGACATTTTTAGCCCACCTTTCCTCATAGGAGTTCAGGGTGGCATATGTAGTTCTTCCTTTCCCTCCACCTTTATTTTATCCTCCTCACAATCCTGTGAGATAGGTTTGGCACAGAGATAGAGTGACTGGACCAAGGTCACCTAGAGAGTTTTATGGCCAACTGGGTATCTGAATCCAGTTTCAGCATCTTAATCACCTCCATGCATATCCCTTAATTCATCTAGTGACTTTAAAAAAAAATGAAGCATATTCCTTTTTCAAATGGAGATGGTCATAGTATAAAACGACCAATTTAAAACTACCCACCCAAAGCTCTCCATAATCCCTCCCTTCCTAATCCCCCCACCCCGATTATTAGTTCATAGAAATTAATTAAAGAAGGGAGAAGTGGTAGATTTTAAAATTCTCAATTTGCTATGCTGCATATCTGTAAAAGAAAGGCCAGAATATTAAGACATCTTCATCCTGAGAGTTTCTTCTGTTCTGAGCTATTTTTTCTTTGACAGCTAAATCTAATATAATTCCCAAACCCATTGACTTATTTCAGGCATGGATTTAGCTTTCTAATTTGGTAACATAATTCTTTGAGCTATTAAGGATGCTCTTGCCGGCCAGAGTCTACCTTCTGTAAAGGAAGCTGGTAAATGTCCCTGAGTTCGGTAATTGAATGTAAAGGGCAAGGAATGGAGCAGAACATGCACTGCTGCCCGAAACTGGGACTATTTATACAAAGTTAAGATCATAAGCCCAGCCAGACTGGGACTGTTGGTGAGGTTGCTCAGAAACGTCAGTGGGATGGGCGTATTGTGTTGGATCCAAAATCCAGGCGCTTGGTAGCTGTATTCAGTGTGGGGAGTTGGTGCAAAGGGGAGACTCCAGAAATTGCCCCTTTCTGCTGCATCAGATCCCTAAGCAGAGATCCACTTATGTTCTGATAAGGTATTTAAGTTCTTACAAGTTCTTATAAGGTTGAAGAGTCTGGGACTTTTAAGTTTAGAAAAGAAATAACTAAAGGGGGTTTATAAAGCTATGCATGAGATGGAGAGAGTTGATAAAGATAAATTTTTCTCCCTCTCCCAAAATATTAGAACTCGAGGGCATTTGATGAAGCTGATGGGCAGTAGGTTCAGGATGGAAAAAGGGAAATGCTGCTTTATGCAGAGAATGATTAACATGTGGAATTTATTGACAGAGAATGTAATGATGGCCACAGGAATAAATAGCTTTAAAGGGGGATTAGATAGATCTATGGAAGATAAGTCTATCAATGGCTACTAGCCATGGTGACTGAGCTGTGGCACTTAGCCTCTGAATCCCAGAGCCAGGAGGCAACATCAGGGGAAGGCCTCGGCCTCTATGCCCTTTTGTTGGCCCTCCAGAGGAACTGGTTGGCCACTGTGTGAAACAGGATGCTGGACTAGATGGACCACCAGTCTGATCCAACAGGGCTCTTCTTATGTTCTTATGTTCACTTGCAATCCTTTGAATGAAACTCATTATATCTGTGGAAGGGCTGTTGCACTTGATCAGTGGGACTCTTATTTATTTCAAGAGTAATTTTCATTTAATTTTAACAGCAGAACTACAACAGTGAGTACAAGGCTCCTTAAGTGGCTACCCAACAGCTTTCCCAATGTATGGGCTTGACTCTTGCATGGTGGTTTGCCACATCTTGTCCTTGTCCAATGAGAGGAAAGAAACAGGGCACAGTGGCTGAGGACCTGGCACAAGGAACAAATCACTTTTCTCGTACTCTTCCTTCAAGGAGCTCAGGCCAGCATATGGGGGTTTTCTATCCTTCATGTTCAGTGTCTTAACAATCCTATGAGGTAGATGAGTCTGAGAGCATAGCATCATCCCATTGGATATCCTGGCAGTCTGGAGGTTTGAACCCTCTCTCTCTCCCTAGTCCAACTCTCTAACCACTACTTCATGTTGGCTATCAATAGCAGCAGCAAATTCTGCTTGTGGATCCAACGAGTAAGGAAGCTAGATTTGGATGGTTTTTATGAATGATCTGCACTCAGAGCTCATTCCTGTCAAGAAGTTAGTTTCCTTCTCTGTTCAGTTTTCTGCTCTTCTTTCTTGTAGACCAGGGGTGGGCAATTGTTTTGGCTCGGGGGCCACTTTGTGGGAGTGGAGGTTAGCGGAGGGCCACACCTTTTAAAATGATTGCATTCATTCGTTAATTTTGCATTTCAGAAAAGGTATAAATTGTATCATAAAAATCAATAAATATAAATTAAATAAAATAGTGATAGTTTTATTCAATTTATTTATTGTGCTGATTTCATATCATCTATAACTGCAAGCACATTTAATTTCAGAATCAGTTTAATGAGACAAATGTACCCTATCACACCATGTGGCCGACTGTCTTGGCGGGCCGCAAAAAACTCTGTGGCGGGCCGCATGTGGCCCCCGGGCCGCAATTTGCCCACCCCTGTTGTAGACCATAGATTGGTGGTAGTGATGATGAGAACTCCCACCACCATCAATAGCTCACTTCATTACTGTTTTTATTTTTCCCCATGAGATTTCATGGAGAGGTCTCATAAAAATCCATTAGTCTTTTCCGCATTTGCCTGCCACCCCGGATTTTCTCAGTGTTCAAGTCAAGGCAGTTTAGGTCCATGGCAAAACAGCATCCAAATAACCCAGGCAACAGGAGGCTGAAAGTAGGCTCACCATTGAAGGAAGGTAATCTAATGCAGAATGGGGGGGAACAGGAATAAAAAGAAGGTTGACCTCGATTTTAGTGCAGAATGGAGTGAAACCCTGGAGTAAAAAGAAGGTTAAATTTGATTTTAGTGCAGAATTGCAATACTGCGGTGAACATGGATTAAAAGGAGAGTGGAGAAAGGGTTATTGTCTTCTGTTTTCCTCAAATTGGGTCAGAAAGACTTCAATGCCTAGAGAGCCCCCCCCCTCCACTGCAATTCTAGTCCCCACTTCCCGAAACTCATCCTGGCAAAGGCTGGGTGCTGGCTGGCAGAGAAGGCTTGTGTGTCTTTCAGCAAGTTATCATATTTAGGGCATTGATGCTGGTAAATTCTTCTCACCATGCTCAAAACTGGATTGAGCTGAGAAGCATCAGGGACTTGAGATCTCAGCTGTCCCTGGCAGCAATCCTGAACATGCTTTTTTTTTGGGGGGGGGGGGGTGGATTTCCAGTGGCTGTGCCTTGGATGCTTGTGGAAACCTTGCAACATAGGGTGATTCTGCATCTAGCATTCGCTCCACATTTTCTCAGCTGGGAGGAAAATGTGTAGCTCAAAACCACATTCAAATACCTTGGGGCAATGCCTACTGACCCTGTATGGGCATAAAACAACCATAAATCTATGCAGAAGGTACCATAAAATCCATTGATCAAAGGAAGCGAAAGTGGCATGGAGTTTGGAGGCTACCATAAAATCCGATGATCAAAGGAAGTGAAAGCAGCATGCAATGCAGAGGGAAATTTCTGTTCCAACATAGGTTTCATAAAACAATGGAGGGAAAAGCCAATGCAGAATTAGCCACAGTACTCCCTGAATCCCTGCTTCCCCCCCACACCCGTTTGGCAGGTAATGTCTTGAGAAAGTGGGACCCGCAGCAAGGAATGAGGCATGCAATTACAAGCCAGCCCCCCCCCCCCCCCCAAAACTGGAAGGTTTCTTTTTGGGTTTTAATAGCATTCCATATTCCATACAGAATAAACATTCAATTTCCAGCCCCTCTTCCCCCCCACCCCATTCCAGCTTTCACTACCCTCACTAGTTCCAACGTGGAAGCCTTTCTAAGGTACCTCTAGAGAAGCAACTTTAGCTTCTTGTGACAAGTGTTTGAAGTGCTGGGGATAAGCCCGTCCTCCAGTCCACGGTGATGTCACCTTTCTATTTTTGCTCAGCTGTCATCTCCGCAACGCCATCCATAACGTCCTAAGAGCTTTCCAGCCTCCTCGCCTGCCATTCAGGGCAGGCTGCCCTCAGTTGCACATATTCTTAGTATTTTAATGGTTCCCTCATTAAGGTTTCTCCTTAGAGCAATTTATCTTCGGGACATTAATTATTTAGCATCCTTCTGGCTGAAGGAGCCCCTGAAATCTGAGAGGCACCCAGATTCCTAACATTTATGCCCGGCTTTAAAACTGCAGCTGGTTCTCCAAGACATGATGAGATATAAAGAAAATTAGACTTTGTTGATAACCCATGTTAGATGAAAAGACAGGAAAGATGAGCTTAGAAACCGAGCTAATATTAATTTGTATCCAAGGACATTCTCGAAGGGTGGTTTTTTGGGGGGGGGGGGGGGGGGTTTAGTAATCACCTCATAAGCTGTTAGGTTTATGCCTGAAGGAGGAGTAGAATTTGTATGTCTGCTTCAGTCTTTAAATTACTATTAATTCTAGATTCAGGGAGAGATGCTCACAAAAGGCTGAATTTCAAATGTCTACTGCAGGGCATGCTCTCCCTTGTCAATAATGACTCCATAAAACAGGCATGCCATCTAGGCAGAAAAGGGAGATTTTTCTCTTCCTGCATAAGTCATAAGAATAGCCTTGGGGTGGGAAAGCGTGGTCTGTCTAATCCTGTTTCACACAGTAACCAGCCAGACGTCCTGGAAGGCCTGCGAGTTGGGCATAGAAGCCGAGTCCTTCCCCTGGTCTCCCCTCCCCTAAATGGACATGGATGTTCCATTTAGCCATCAAGGGTAACAAGACATGAATCTGTCTAATTCCCTGGTTAATGCCATCTAATTTGAGGGACATCACTGTGTCCTGTAGCAGTGAATTCCACATGTTAATGATGCATTAAGTGCCTGCATGCTCTTCTTCCTATATTTCTGGACACTCTGCTGGTTTGACCCTAGCAGTGGCCCATGAAGGGGTTTGCTGGTGGATGACACGCTTCCACCATTGGAGCCTTGCTCAACGGAGATGGGTAGCCACCAGTGCTCCCTCTAAACTGTGGAGTCTTGTAAGCAAAAATTCTACTTGGTGAGCTGCTGGCATTAAAGTTGTGAGTGAGCGATTTGTCTACGGCATAAATTAGTCAGCTCTGGAGCCATCCTTTCTGAGCTAAGGCAAAAATGTGTGAGCCGGAGGCTTAAAAAGTGTGAGCTTGCTCACACAGCTTAGAGGGAACACTGGCCAGCACCATTATAGAAGGGTATTGTGGAGGGGGTGACAAAGGAACCGGGGTGGCCATGTGAGCACATGGCTGCTGAATAAATTGTAACTGTGATCTGTGATGGTGTCATTGCTATAATTATAACAATAACTGTGCGTCATCAAGTCGTAGCTGACTCATGGCAACCATTCATGGGTTTTTTTAGGCAAGAGATGAGCAGAGGTGATATGCTATTGCCTTCCTCTGAGAAGTTACCCTGTTCTTCCTTGGTGGTCTCCCATCCAAATATTAACCATGGCTGACCCTGCTTAGCTCCCAAGCTCTGACAAGATCGGGCTAGGCTGCACTATTCAAACTGCTTTGTCATAGTTACAAGGTATTTAAAAAGGTAACTGCAACCATTTGGGCCATTTAAACAAGATTTAAGAGCATACTTTTAAATCTTCCTGAAATGTTCCCCTAGCACAATGAAATTTCGGCTGAAATCGCAATAGCTCATAAAGAGCGTCACTGTGCATTCTCCACTTCTTCCAGTGGTAGTGGAAAGAAATTCTAGAGCAGTGCTCTCTGCTCTAGTTGCCTTTGGTTGAGAGAGCTCGGTAGACTTATGGTCTTTTTGTATAATTGCTTTATTTATAAATGTATATGTAGTATACGTTATTCCTCCTAGGACAGTGATAGTGAACCTTTTAGAGACCGAGTGCCCAAACTGCAACCCAAAACCCACTTATTTATCTATCGCAAAGTGCCAACACGGCAATTTAACCTGAATACTGAGGTTTTAGTTTAGAAAAAACAACTCAAACATTAACATCTTTTGTCTTAAAAGAAAAACACAACAATAGAGCTTTACTCAGAAGTAGATCCTCCTGAAATCAAGTAAAATTGTTAGGAGTCCTTGTTATGTTAGAGTACTAATCTTGGTAACTCAGAATTAAGGTAAAGGTTTCCCTTGCTCGAAAGCCAGTCAAATCCCACTCTAGGGGGTGGTGCTCATCTCCATTTCCAAGCCAAAGAACCAGCACTATCCAAATACTTCTCCATGGTCATATGGCCGGCATGACTAAACACCGAAGCACATGGAATGCTGTTACCTTCCCACTGAAGTGGTACCTATTTATCTACTTGCAATTTCTTGCTTTTAAACGGCTAGGGTGGCAGGAGCTGGGGCCAGAGACGGGAGCTCACTCCGTCATGCAGCACTCGGGTCTCGAACTGCCGAGCTAGTGACCTTCCAGTCTGCAATTCAGTGTCTTAACCTCTGATCCACCACAGCCCCCAACTCAGAATTAGATACCATTGAATTCCCATAAAATTGTTAGGACAGTTAAACTATAGCCAGTTTGGTGTAGTGGTTAAGTGCACAGACTCTAATCTGGGAGAACCGGGTTTGATTCCCCACTATTCCACTTGCACCTGCTGGATAACCTTGGGCAAGCCATAGCTCTGTACCAGCTTTTCTTGAAAAACAGCAGTTTCTGTCAGAGCTCTCTCAGTCCCACCTACCTTACAGGGTGTCTGTTGTGGGGAGGGGAAGGGAAAGGAGTTTTTAAGCTGTTCTGAGACTCCCTTGGGTAGTGAAGGGCGGGGTATAAATCCAATCTCTTCTTCTATAGATTCAGGTGGGTAGCTGTGTTGATTTGAAGGAATAGAACAAAGTTTGAGTCCTGTGGCACCTTTAAGACCAACGAAGTTTAATTCTGGGTTTAAGCTTTCATACGCACACTTCATCAGATACATGCATGCACATTAAAGTTTATACTGAAAATTAAATGGTGCTGGTCTTAAGGTGCCACTGGACTCAAACTTTGTTCTGTTAAACTAGGTTTACCTCAGAAGCAGATCCCATTGAAATCAAATTCAACTTAGATGGTCTGTTAGACGACAGTGCTTGGAAGTCAATCTCACTGATATCAAGCCAAATTGGTCAGGGGAGGCTGTCAAGACTACATTATTAAATGCATTTACTCAGAACTGGATCCCCGTGAAATCCAGTCAAACCGTTTGGGAGAATATGTTGGGCTATAATATTGGGAAGCAGTGTTTAAGCTAGTGTGAGCTAGCTCAGTTTTTTAGCCTCCAGCTGACACATTTTTGTCTCAGCTCAGGAAGGATGGTTCCAGAGCAAACTAATGTATGCAGTAGCCAAATCGCTTGCTCACAAGTTTAATGCCAGTAGCTCACAAAGTAGAATTTTTGCTCCCAAGACTCCCCACAGCTTAGAGGGCTCATCAGTGGGAAGTAAACCCCACTGGAAAATCAGGTCACCTTGATTAGACCTAGCTGTTAAGTTTCTCTCTTTCGCCTACTTTTTAAAGCTTCCCTCCAGTTTCCCCTTTCCTAATCTCCTCAGTGCCTTTCCCTTCCCCTCTGTCTCTCAAGCTCCTGCCCTCTCTGGGCAAACCCGTTGCCATTCCTCCCAACTGCTCCTTCGCTCCCCCACCTTTTTTGCCAGGTGGCTAAAGCCAAACTGGACACTTGATCCCTTTGCAATAAGCACAGAATATCCAAGGGCGGCAGGGGGGAGGAAAGTGCTTCTTTCCACTTTACGGCTGCTGAAAACCCCCCAAGGAGAGTGTGCCACACCGCCGTCCAATGCCCAGGCACCCTCCAACACCCAGGTAAAGGGAGACGCTGCCTGAGGGGGGAGGGGCAAAAGAGGAGTGGATGGAAAGTTTGTAAACTCCAGCCGAGGCATGCACTTGCTCACGCACACAGATAGAAGCACACAAGAGACAGAGTAGGTGCTTGTGCGCATGCATCACTCTGGTCTTTTGCCTGTGGCAGCCCAGCTACGAGTCTGTGTTGTCTTTTTCCTTTTAGAGACCGAGTGCCCAAACTGCTCGTGTGCCCACAGAGAGGGCTCTGAGTGCCCCCTCTGGCACACGTGCCATGGGTTCGCCACCACTGTCCTAGGAGCTCAAAGCAGCATATATGATGCTCTCTTCTCCTTTCTATCCTCCTGACACCCCTAGGAGGTAAGTTAGTCAGACAGTGTCTGTCCCTGGGTCACTCAGAAAGCTTCATATCACTGGGCGGTTGGACTTGGGTTGCCCAGGTCTTAGTCCAGAGCTCTAACCATTACACCACCAAACTGTTACGAAAGGTGGAATTATTAACTGCTTAGAGGAACAAGTCCTATTGAGGAAGAATCAGCATGGTTTCCGTAAAGGGAAGTCCTGTCCCACCAACTTTTACGATTGTTAGCAAAATGCAGATAAGGAATGATCTGGTAAGAGGCACTGCAGGGCAGCAAATCTGCTATACATCAGACTCCCCCCCCGCCCCCCCCCCCCCCAGAGAGGCTCCATCCAGGGTGCTTCAGCCAATTCACAGTTCTCATCTGCCTCTCTTCCCTCTCTCTCTCTCTCAAACTGCTTTTTTTGTTACCTATTTGCATGTGCTCTGTCCCCTCCTTTCAGTCACAGCAAACCTTCTCCATACTCTCATTCAAGAACACAGAGCTATCAGGAGACCAGCTCTTGACAATTTGCTTGTCCAAGGCCCAGCTCCCATCAGGTCCCACTTTTGACCCATTCACAATCCACAGATCTGTATTAATATTTGAAAACCCTTTTCTCTTTAATGCACACTGTTAATATGTTCAGGCCATAGTTTATTTAACAGCCATTTTAAAAATGTTGTTTAAGCATTGCATTGTGTGAAATGATGAAGTGTTTATTCATGAGAGTGGAGTGGGTTTGCTCCAATCTGGCAAAATGAATGGGGGCAAATTTTTGGCATGTGTAAGGATCCACGGAGTACCTCTAAACAGTTTCTCAAGGGGGGAGGTGAGTGCGTGGCCCTCATGCGTTCCTGACTGATGCTTTAATTTCAGATGATGGTTAAAGCTTGTAATAACTTAAGAACTTAGTTCTTCTCTGTGGAGTTTTTGCTAAGTCAAATAAATGATGTTTTATCCTTAATTAAACACCTTGAAGAAATTGCACCAGGATTGTTCTACAACCTTCTCTGCCCCCTCCTGTTTACCCCCCCCCCCCCCCCGAAAAAATTAACAGGTTCCATTACAACAGTCAGGATTCATTTTCTAATTATTCTGAAGCTGCTGTTCTGTAATCCTCTAGTGAAACACACTGATGCTTTAGTGGAAAAGATAATTAAAAGCAATAATTCAGTTTGTTTAGAGGGTATAAAAATTAGAGCTGTACATCACTGTCTTTAAAAAAACCCTCTATGTGTGCTTTTTGCTGTGAGATGGATATTTTATCTCTATATTGCCATTTTGAAAAAATAATAATCAACTACCATTTGCTTCCTTTTCTGCTGAAGAAGTAACAAAGTATGCAAAAGAAACTCCAGAGTTCCTATTTTTTTCGTGAAGAATAATTTCTATCACATTTTTATCCTGCCCTTGCTTCAGGGAGCCCAGGGCATCTTAAATGGTTTTCATATTGTTTTCCCCTGTGAAGAAAACTGGGCTGAAAGAGAGCAAATAGCCCCAAATCACTCTCTGACATTCGTGGCTGAGAAGGAGTTTGAACCTCGGTATGCCCTGTCCTAGTCTGGCAGTTTAACCATGATGCCACATCAGTATTACATCAGTAATATAAACTCATAATAGCTATATATGCAAAGGCTCCCTATTTGTTTCCAGGAGCAATTCAAAGTGGCTCTAACTTTAATGTCCTAAATGACTTGGGGCCAGGGTAGGATTGCCAGCTCTGAGTTCGGAAATGCCTGGAGATCTTGGGGGTAGAGTCTGGGGAAGGTGGGGTGTAATGCCATAGAGTCTGCCCTCCAAAGCAGCCGTGTTCTCCAGTGGACCTGATATCTGTCATCTAGGGGTCAATTGTAATTCTGGGTGATTTCCAGGCCCCACCTGGAAGTTGAGTAAACATGGAAAATCACTGTGTACAAACAAAACACACAGTCCTGATAAGCTACTATAACTTCATTATTTGATTAAATCCTGCTCAATGCTCTCTTTGCTCGATCTATTTATGCTATGCCAATAAAGGTTGTATATATGTATGTATGATTAAATCGTATACTTATAATATACAATAAAGACTCTAGTGCAACCTAGTGATTATAGTGCACTGATAACAATGACATAAAGATATACAAATGAATATGACAATATAGATCTTGTAGGAATGTCCACAGCTACAGAGACGAATATGCAGACAGGATTCAGTGTTGTAAGCTTTCAAAAAAGAGATGCAGCAAACGTCGTGCAAGATGCCTCTCAGGCAAAAGTTGCATGTTTCGAGAAATTCTTCTTCAGGCAAATTATTTCTCCTGGAACTAAATTACAAATACAATATAACTGGGGGGGGGGGGGGGGCTAGCTTGCTGCAGTCACCCAAAGCTCACATTGCTACAATGCCCAAGTCAAGAAATTCTGTAGAAGGTTTCTCCGGTTCTCCATAAGAACAAACCAGAATGACCACTCTAATAAAACACAGCTGCACTGATGATTCCAAGAAAATTAAAGGGACAGTACTTACAAAATCTCACACAATTAACAGCTATAACTGTAAATATGCTGATTGCTTAAATTATAACTTGATTATAAAAATGCACAACTTCCAGAAGAGTACAGCATTTACAGTCTTAGCACCCCCTCCACCTGGAGGTCGGCAACCTTTGGCCCGGGTACCTGTCTCCTCCCATACTATGCAGTCTACCACTTAGATCTATCTCTTGAGTCTTACTCTCGGTGCCCCCCTTCAGAGTTGAGCTGGGTGGTGGCTAGAGACGGGATTGGATGCCTCCCCTTTAAAATGCCCCCCCCCCCCCTTGAGGCTTGCCTGCCTACTTTGCACTCCTTTAGGTGCCAGACCAAAACATATCTTTTTACCGAGGCTTTTAATCAGCTTTTTAATGCTATGTTTCTGTTTTATGGACATTATTCTGCTGCTTATGTCTAACGTTTTTAGTAGCTTTTTTAATACTGTGGTTTTTAATCAGGAGCTATCTCGAGAAGGACTCTGAAGTGACAGCATAGAAATATTCTAAATAAATAATACAGCATCACTTGCCTGCCACACAGAAATCCATAAAAGATGTTCATAATTCCAGTGATCTAACATGAACATTTTTCAAAATTCTGTTTCTCTTCAGGTTGGCTGGCAGCTGAAGAACCTGGTAAATGCATTGCGTGAAGACCCCAATGGAGTGATCCTAACTTTGAAAAAACGGCCCCAGAACACCCTGGTGTCTGCTCCTGCTCTTTTGAAGAATGTGCGGTGGAAACCCCTCGCCCTGCAGGTAGGAAGAATGCTAGTTTGGGATTGCAAAGGCCAAGTCGGCAAGGGTGAATGGGCTTGTCGATAGCAAGAATAACCATACCTGGCCATCTGTACAGGACCAAAGACCAGTTACTCAGAATCTTCATTGGTTTCTGATTCTCCCCCACCCCAAGCCTTCATTACTACCTTCTCCAATATTTTACAGGCAAAAATAAAAGCCACACCCCTGTTCTCCTATTGAGGATCACTTCTTGAGACCCACCCACAACATATCCAGAATGCTGTGTTTTTTGTCTTGGGAGAGTTCTTGCTTGCTTTTCAGCAATGAAGTCCTTCAAGTGATGTGCCCAAAATTATAGCATTCAGCAAGAGAACAGACTAAAACCAGAATCAGCAGAACTGCAAAACTTGGGACCTGCTGCATGCCCAGCTGATGCTCTACCACTGAGCCATTGCCCCTCCCCTCCCCTGTTCTTCTGAGGCTGCACAGCTGCAGGAGCAGAGGAGCTGTCCAACCAGGGAAAGAACAGTCTCAAGGCAAGATTGCTGAGGCAGCGGAGGAGCTCTCCAGCTGGGTAGCTAGGGCAAGGGCACACAGGAAGGAGCTGATGGAAAAGGACGGTAGAGCAGGAAAGTCCAGGCAGCCAGGCTGGTAGCCAGGGCTTTGTGGCTTGTGGGGGGGGGGGATTCTGGTGTGGTTGCATAACCCCCCCTTCCAAACACCCCACATGCAGCGAGTTATTCTCATATTACCTTTAATGCACGCACAGCCAGATGTGCAATTGAAGCCGGGGGGGGGGGGGGAAGAGCTCTGATTTGCCCTTAAAGAGACATTTGACTCATTCTGTCCACCGCGGAGCGTGCCATGAATGGGCCCCAGGATCACATGACTCCCCCAATGGAATGCTAGCCTGCCCAGGAGCCTCAAGCCGGGCGCTCTCTCATCGCAAGGTTGCCTCTAGCAAATGGGATGAGGGGGAGTTGCTGGCCTCTGGCTCTTCCTGTCATTGGGTCAGCAGCACACCTACACGAATGCATGAGCCAGCCCCTCTGCCCAGCATCATCTGGGCCTTTCACCCTTACTTGCCGAGAGTCTTCGCTCCCTGGACTACAGGAAAAGAAACCCCTGGCCTTTTTCTTGGTAGTTCTTAACCATCTATCAGTTGCCTGGGGGTTGCTCTTGGGTCATGATCTGTTCTTCTCTGATCTGTTCTTGGCGCCTGGCTTGCTAAGGCTCGCTGTGGCAGCATGCGCCTTGAAAAAAAGTTTTAAAATGAGTTTTAAAAGCATTTTCAGGCAAAAATCGTGTGGGGCTGTCCCTTTAGGAAAGGGGGCAGAGCCCCAAGTAGCCCTACTGTAGCTACGGTCCTGCAGGCAGTTACTGAAGGGCTCCATAGCTGGCCCTGCTGCTCACCCATTCTTGGTGCATTAGTGGAACCAGACCAGGTCACCATGAAGTCAGCTATTCAACCTCATAAGTAGGACTATGGGAAGCAAATTCTCTGTCTTCTAGGACACATTCCAGCCCCCCATTGTTCCCTTTTCTGTTTGGGGGGTGAGCTCTAGCATGCACTAATGAGCTCCAAGAGTTTGGAAGGGACCACCAGTGCTGCTTCTTTGGCAGGCTGTTTAGAATCTTTGTCGAGGCGGGCGGGTTGACTCCTCAGTCCTCCCCTCCCCAGCTATAGGTTTCTGTTGGGGTTCCAGAGGTCCTGTAATTCTAGTGCTTCCTCACAGCATGATCCTTCAGGCACTGGAAGATCCTTCAGGCACTGGGATTTGCTGTTTATTATTATTCAGAACCAGTTTTATCCTGCCCTTCCTTCGAGGAGCAGAGGACAGCATATCTTATTCTTCCCACTTCCTTGGTAACCTCACACCAACCCTGTGGGGTAGGATGAGATAGGTCACCCAGAAGGCTTCAGAGCAGAGTGGGGAATTGAACCTGTATCTCTTTGATCCTAATCCAGCACTATAACTACTACACTATGCTGGGACATGCCAGGAAATCACGTTTTTGAAGGTTCCCTTATGTGAAACATTCCCTGCGAAACAGAACATCACATAGCAGATACTTGATGTTGTCTTCTACCAAGAAGTCCATTGGTCTGTCAAGGACAGTGCTGTTTACTCTGACTGGCAGCAGCTTTTCAGGGCCTCAGGTCAAAGTCTTTCATATCAGCTCTTTCTGATCTTTATAACTGCCGGGGATTGAACCTGGGAACTTTTGCATGCTATCCAGATTCTCTGCCGCTGAGCCAGGCAATGGGCTGGACCAGAACTTAGCCAGTTTTCTCTTCATGGTGAGTTGTTTGCAGGGGGGGGAGCCATGCCAAGTGACCACACCTTGACAGCCTGACGTGGTACAGTCCCACCCCACTTCCACGTTCTGCCATCTCAGCCTCCCCCCGCATTCCGCTGCCTGTGCAGCTCCAGCCCAACTCAGCGTTGCCCTGCAAATGCGACATGTTTTCCATGAATTGTTCTGTAGAGAGAAGACGTCAGTCTAATGATTTTCCCTTCATATCTTTTTTTATTATTGGGATTCCAAGTGGAGGGAGAACACAATTATAGACGCCGTGTCGTATACCAGCTGCCCTCGGCCAACTACGACTCGTTCGCCAGCTCTCTCGGGCAAAGCCGGGCCTGTCAAGCCAAATCATGCTCGATTTCCGTCAGACCGTTGCCGTGCCTCCTCTGTTTCTCTCTTCTCTCATGTATGGTTTTCAAGAGGAAATTTGGAATCCCTTTTGGATTCCTCAGCTCGCCGGCTTTCACGATTTTGGGTCTGAAGGATGCTGGGCTTTGACGATGAGCACAATTCATCTGTCAGCAGGAAAACAGACAAAGAAGTGGGCCAGCCTGCCTGCCTGCTGAGTTTATGATGCTTGTCTGGTGATTTTAAAAATGAAGATGCCCAGTGATTTCCCCCCACCCCCGCAGCTGGGACTTTAGGCTGCCTTTTAGTTCTTGTGAATGAGCGTTTGCTTATAATCGCCCAATCTAGTATGAGGTTTTTCCTGCAAAGGGAGCACAGTGCTTTGGTCTAGACAAACCACTCATCATATAGCACAGCCATTCCTACATGCGTGTCAGTGTCATCAACGTCTGGCGACCGCAGCAAGAGCCTTTCTAGTTAAATGAGAAGCGGAAGTGGTTGGCCATTGCCTTCCTCTGCAGAGTCTTCCTTGATGGTGTCCCATCCAAGTATTGACTTTGCCGAGTTTCTGAAACCTGTCAAGTTTGGGCTATACCGTACCACCTTCCCACCACTGCCTTTTGGGGATTCTTTGTTTGGAATGATATTCCTCTTGTGCATAGAAAGCTATCGTGTTAGGAGGAGGTCTCCTGACAGTCTAGTAGTCTGTGGTGCCTGTGTGTGGGTGTGTGGAGTAGCGCTGAAGTCCATAGTAGGGAGTGTGTGAGAGGTGTCCTGAAGGCTACCCCAAGCAGCCACTACATTTGCCTATACAACAGGACTGGCTCCTTAGTCCCAAAGGTGTTGCTGCCACTTTTATTCCATGTGCTCATTGCCACACACACTTCATTGTGAACTGGCACAGTACAGGGGCTAAAAGACTGAGCTGTGGAGTGGGAGGTCTCTGGCTCCTGGAAGGAAGGTTCATAGCATGGCTGCAAACATTTCCATCCATGCCAAAAGCTCTTGCAGTAGGGAATATATGGCATCTTAATGCTCTCCGCTGGATGACTGATAGTTCCCTTGTCATCACAGTTGTGATAGCTGGATGAGTGAGTGAGAGCATATTTAGGATCTTTCTCAGCATTGTCACTCATCATAAATTTCTGCATTTCATTGCTGCATGCGTTCCCTGGGCATGTGGGATTGATTTAAATGACTTACAACAGGGCTGTCTTCGGGAGATGGTTTCAGCCAAGGAACGCTACCTGCAGCCCACATTACCTGAGGTCTCCACTTCGACTCCTTCCCCTTCAGTATGCCCCATTATTTCCCAGCCCTTCTCCCCCTGCTATCTGGTTCTGCACAATAGTGCTAGAAAGCAGCAGTGAAACCAGACCTCTCAAGCACTGTAGTTTTGGGGTGGAGAAGAAATTGAGGCTCCATCTGTGCATCACACTGTTCTTGTGATTGTTGATGAACGCAACACAGACTTTGTCTCATGCGTGCAATGGGAAATTTCTGCATCCCAGATGCATGCAGGCTCTTTTCTGTTTGGGACCACGGCATGAAGGGATAACCATTTTAGCCCCCCCCCCCCCCTCCATTCTTACATCTTCATATTACCCCGTGGAGACTTGTTGGCTTCATTGTGAAACTCAGGGCTATTTTTGGGCTGGAACGCACAGGAACAGAGTTCCGGCTGGCTCCTGAGTTGGCCACACCCAGCAGGAACTCATTAGCATAATAGGCCACAGCCAACAGCAGAAACTCATTAGGATTGGCTACATTAGGGGTATGTGGCCTAACATGCAAATTAATTCCTGCTACAAAAACTGGGTTTTAACAACAAACAAGGTAAACAGAATAAGAAGCAAAAGGTGGGTGCGGCTGGATGACCACTCTTCTGGTAACATGGAGGTGTGGCCTAATATGCTAATAAGCTGTGCTGTCAATGGTGTGGCTAATATGCTAATGAGTTTCTGCTGTTGGGTGTGGCCTATTATGCTAACAAGTTCTTGCTGGGCTTTTTCTACAAAAAAAGCCCTGGTGAAACTTACACGTACCCGCATAAGAGATGTGCTTTTTGCATCATATCCACGGGGTGGTCGGAGGATATGAAAACTGTGGGTGGAGGAATAGACTACAGCCACTTCTCTCAGTGCACTGTGGGCACAAAGAGAAAAGAGCTAGTGTGCATCTGGGAGGCACAAAACTCCCACTGCATGTGTGATACAAAGTCCTTGGGCTCTTCCCTAACACACTTAGAAACTTTATAATATGTCAGTGGAGCCTGAAATACCCAGGGCTCCTTAAAGGAATTATTTTAGCCCCATTTTGCCTGCCCCACAGCCAGGGGTCATTTTGAGCAGGAGCTCGGGGGAGCTCAGCTCCGGGAGTTGGTGCCAGCCCCCACCCCCACGGAGGAATGCCTGCTTGTGTCATGGCTGCAGCAAAATGACCCCGTCCCCTGGAAAGGTCCTTGTTTCTCCGACCAGCCTTCTGAAGGCTTCAGCCACCACTGAAGCTATCCTCCCAGAATAGTGGTATTTCTGAGGCTTGGATTAGTAGCTGTCCCCTCTCTGCCAGCTCTTTCTTTCTCTCTCTCTCCCCCTCCCTTCCTCCCTCCCTCCCTCCCTCCCTTTCCTTCTGACATACTTCCGGTGATGTCAGGTGGTGTAGCATATGCAAATAAGTTATGCTAATGAGTTATGCAAATGAGCTCCTGCACCTCTTTTTCTACAAAATGACCCCTGCCCACAGCAGTCCAGTTGGGGCTGGCCCAGTTTGAAGCCTTTGAAGGGGGCTGAACTTGGTGGATTTTGTTTAATTCCAGGCTGTAGGTTTTATTGTTATTCGGGATTTATTCCTGTTATCTGCTGTTTTAAGGTGGTTGGTTGGTTGGTTGGTTGGTTTTTAATCAATAGCAGAACAAATCACAGCTTGAAGTGGAGCCCTGTCTCCAGTGGCCTCATCCTGGCTATGGGCCTGGGCTCCACTAGACAATTGTATCAATAGTTGTTGGCCATGATGATGACATGACCATGGCTAGAAACACTCTGTTTCTGAATACCAGTTGGTGGGCGTTAGCAGAGCTGGGGAAACCAACCAGTCCCACATATACAGACTTGCATTCTATAAAGTTTACTGCAGCAATAAGATTGCATTAACTAACTGTAGGCCTTCCAATGGCAGAGAGACCTTCAGACAGGGCCAGTTCCAGTTCTGGGGAGGCCCTGAGCACAGAGTGCCCGTGGACCCTCACCTCCTCTGCTCATGCCTCTCTTTGCAGTCACGGACCCGCAAACCTGTGCATCCTTCCCTGACCCCCTTCAGTGCCCTTCTACTGCCCATGGTCCTTTCCACACTAGACCTTAAATCCTGGTTCAACCCTGTTCCCGAATTTACATTCTACACCACACTCGAGTTCACCCCTGTAATTATCTCAGGGTATTTTTGTTTCCACATTACATTGAGGTCACCACAGTTCCACCCCATACTTGTACCAGGATAAACGGATGCTGTTACACCAGGGATAAATGCAAGGAATTGTGTCGCGAGTTGAACTCTCATAAAACCAGGGATGAGATCCAAGTACGGAAAGGACCCATGCTGACAGATGCCTGCACCACTCCACATGCTCTTTCCCTGACTATTCTGGGAGCATGGATGGTGGAGGGCTTGCCAGCGAGCAGGTGGGTAAAGGGCATGTGAGTCACCAGCAGTAAGCCCTGCCTAAAGCCCCAGGCCATGGCAGCTGCCCCACCTCAGGGTATGCTGACACCAGCCCTGCCTTTGGGATATAATTTAGGGGCAGAGAAGAGGCACAAGGAGAAGGACCATTAAAAAGAGAGAGAGAAAGTCAATAAAGCTCTGCACAGTAGAAACCACCCCTTACAGCTCCCCCTAGAGTTTAAATGGACTAAACACACCCTGTACTGCTATTTAATAAAACTTCCTACGTGCTTTTCCTTCAATGCTGGGATGATGGAGGACAAGCCCTTCTGGCCCTGCTTTTGGGATCTTCCCAGGGCTGCCAGGGATCCACCGCTCCCCATGGCTGACCAGAAGCAATGGGCAGAAGCCTAGGGATCCATTGCTCCCCATGGCTGACCAGAAGCAATGGGCAGAAGCCTAGGCCAGTGCTACAGTGTCTACCATAGATTTTTTTGCCCCCTGTAGAATCCCACATCACCAGCAACGTGATTACCTCACTTCCGGTGTGTGCCAGAAGTGACATCACTGTGTCGGTAACATTGCTGCAGTGCTAATCCAGGCCTCCCCCCCCCCCCAGCCGGTAAGCCCCTCTCCCCCCACTGGTTGCCGGGAAGGGCATGGCAACCTTAGCCCTTCCTGTGGGTGTCTAGTTGGCCCTTGGGAGAAACAGGATGTCGCACAAGATGAGTCTGTAACCTGATCCAACCAGGCTGCTTCTATAATGCTTCCCTAAACGAGCAATGAGCGTAGATGAGATGACCAGGCCCTAAGCTTCTATGAAATAAATGCCCTGGAATAAAGTCTGCCTCAGAGACCTTTTGGAACGAGCTGCCTTGGCCCTCACTCAGCATTTCCCATCAGTGCTTCAGCTGTGCCATAAATGTTTCGTGTTAGCAGCAGGAAGATGTTAGCTGGTGACAGTGTTATATTCCACTGTTGTCAGCTTTTAATTAGGAAAGATGGCATTTGTGCCAAACTCACTGCATCCGCCTCTGATGGGCATTGTTTGGTATTAGTGGCTTGGTTTCACGGTACGACCCTTATAAACAGACACTTGACTGTGTCTCTCTTCCTTATGCTTTCTGGGCTTTTGTGGCAGCGAAGACAAGTTGCCACCAAGTTCCTTTCTCAGCTTGCCGACAGAAGCCCCGTCAGATTCGCAAACGATCGCTCAATCATGTTATGAATATCTATGGGAGGGGTTGATTACGACATTGACTTGCTTGCATTGCTTTACTCTGCAAACACCGACTAACCTTGGGCGTAAATTAATATTTGCAAATTGTAAAAGCAACGTGTTCCAAACCCAAGAAGTATATAAATATGCATATTGACATGAATATATTTCAGCCTGCTGCGTTGTTGATGTGTCTCTGTTTGTCAGCTCCTCTGAGATGTTCTTTGTGTTTCTGAGGCCAGGGTCGCCAGGGATCAAGTCTGTATCGGCTACCCTTGAGGACAGGCTGCCTTCCTGGAGGCCAGGGTTGAGCCCTGACCTTGAGTACAAACATACAGCATTTCCCCCAATCTGGCTTTCCTTCTGGGGAGACAGGGACAGAGGATATGTACTTGACAGCCTCCGAGACCAGTCCTTTCCTCTATACATGACCAGTAGGGAAGAAGGATGGAATCGTTAGTGGGATCTTGTACTGGGATGGGGGCGGGTGGAGGTCTTGTTTATGCTCCTATCAATGACAGCTGAGAAACTATAACCACAGTGCACACACAAAGCTCCTTTATATTGAGTTAGACCATTGGTCTGTGAAGGTCAGCGTGATGGGCAGTGGCTCTCCAGTGTCTCAGCAGAGGTTTGTCACATTACCTGAACCTTTTTTTTAATTTGCCTGGTGATGCCTTGGATTAAACCTGAGATCTTCTGCATGCAAAGCAGACGCCCAACCACGGAGCAATTTCATCGCACACATTCCTTTGTCATGCTATCTGTTCAACCACCATATTTTTGAATGACCTTCTATGATACAGAGTCAATAGAAAGGAAGAATCTATCCTATGTCTGGCCTCATCCACACACAATTGTACAAGTTATGGGAGCCACTTCCCTCTGATGTGGTCCTGCACAATTAGAAAGTGTGTGCTTATCGCAACCATGTGGCAGGAACAATTGTGTGGATCTTTCCTACCCAACTGGCATCCTACCAAGAAGGGGGAGCTCCAGCTGGGTAAGAGTCATGCATTTGTGATATTATATTCATACTTTTGTAGCTGTGATACTCATATTCCTGTACTTCCCAATCCCAATCCCATACTCGCAAGGGCTTGATGTGAAATACTGTCACCGTCCTGCTCCTCTGTTGCTTGTTCTCTTCTCTCCCACAAGATGGAAGGGTGCTTGGTGCTGAATCCTATTATAGACAAATCAGGATGGGTCCATCCCTCCTTTGTCTGTTGAATTCTTCCATAGGGATTTTTCCAGTTCCTGCACTGCTTTGGGTATGAGAGAAGAATGCCACATTTTGCAGTTATGCCTTCTTCTCAGGTAGCTGTATCTCTACAGGCCCATAGCTAGGATTTTGTGACTTGTGGGGCAACATTGTTTTGGGTGGGGCTTGGATTTTACGGTTGAAAAAAATAAACCCAACTCCACACAATCTCCTCGCCTCACCACTTCTTGGCTGTAATTTCTCTTTTAAAAAGCTTTTACGTGAGAAAATTTTGTGGGCTGTCCCTTTAAGAAAGGGAGCGGAGCCCCAGATAGCCCCACCATAGCTGCGGGACATGCTGAATGGGATTCTAACAGATTTTTCAGCATCCATACAAATTATAATTCCTATAATTCTTGGTGGGGGGACACAATAGTGAAAATCCTGCAAAACTATATCAGAACCAGTGTTCCCTCTTAAAATGAGTTAGTGTGAGCCAGCTCAGTTTTTTAGCCTCTGACTCACACATTTTTGTCTTAGCTCAGGAAGGATGGCTCCAGAACAAACTAATTTATGCAGTAGCCAAATCGCCCACTCACAGCTTTAATCCAGTAGCTCACAAGGTAGAATTTCTGCTCACAAAACTCCACAGCTTAGAGGGAGCATGCTTTTGTTGCAGGAATGCACACATTGTGACCCGTACCCTGGGTTTTTGTTTGACCTGCTCTGTTTATTCCAACCCTGGGATTGTGTGCATTCCTTCATGCCCTTTGGGTTTCACGCTGAACAAGGGTAGAACAGCTGGAGAGAGAAAAAGTCACACACCCAGCAAGCCCATACTGTTGTTCCTAGTCCATGTAAGTAAAACTGGCTTCATGATTCAAGAGGGTTTCCTGCCTCTGAATGTGTGGGAGGTATGTGTACCGTTAAGAAGCCAATGGCTAATGTATCTCCAGCTCCCAAAGGTATCACTTCCTGTTTTGTATTTGGGAACAGATGCTTGAGTAGAAAAGCCATACGGGAGTCATATAACAAACTGTGGCTCAGGAGCTGAATGCGGCTCTTTCACACATAGTCTGTGGCTCGCGGCAGGGCAGTTGGGGAAGCGAAGGGGAGGCGCGCCTTCCCAATAAGTCTTCCCTTCCCCAGCCAATGTTCCCCTCCCTGGGTTGGCTTGAGGTGGTGGGGAGCAGAGAAAGAAAGCTATTTTAAATGCATTTTCAAAGCCCCCACCCCCTGCCACCAGCCAACTTGGAGAAGGCATGTGTCTCTTTAAATCCCTTCACCAAGCCAGCCAGCATGGGGACATAGGGGGTTTGGAGGACACATTTAAAATTCAGGTTGCTTTCTTTCCACCTCTCCCTCCCCCATCTGTTTGTTTTCTCTCTCTTTCTTTCCACCTCTTTCATTCTTTCTTTCCACCTCTCTCTCTTAGACAAACAAACATCATTAGCAAACAAATAAATATCATTGGACAAATAAATATCATTATCAATACCTGTTTTGTTTTTATTTTTGGCAGTCTCATTTAATGTTAATAAAAAGCAAATTTGCACATTTTCCAATAAAAATGTGTGTGTGATATTTGTTCATGTCTTGCAGCTCTCAAACAGCTGATGTTTATTCCATGTGGCTCTTACACTGAGCAATTTTGGCCACCCCTGTCATGTAACACCCCCAGCATGGCATCTTGACATTTTGTTATTGTTGTCCTGAAGTAATACTTCCTCTTACGAGCTCATACTGTTCAGATGACGAACAGGAGCAGGAGCTCCTTTGCATATTAGGCCACACACCCCTGATGTACAATCCTCCAAGAGCTTACAGTAGCCCTGTAAGAAGAGCTCTGTAAGCTCTTGGAGGATTGGCTACATTAGGGGTGTGTGGCCTAATATGCAAAGGAGCTCGTGCTACGAAATGAGCCCTGATGAGAAGAATGCGTATGCTGCACTTCAGTGTCTGTGTCTAAGTAGAAAACGTAATTTGAGAACTGGATTTCAGTCAGTGATCATTCCCTGCCCTGATATGAGTAAATGGGGATGACCATGTTTGAATCTTGAGACTTAGGGCCAAGCTGGTCAAGATGGCAACCTCATCTCCACCTTGAGGACACCACGGCCATTTTAAAGTAATTTTAAAATGCTGCAGGGGCCTGGGCCTGATTGGGCCTGCACCATGGCAAACTAAGGTGTTCTTGTCCCCCCCCCCCCCGCATGTTATCAAAGGCTGAAATGGCTGCATTCACACAACCTGCAGCCTCTTCAACATGAAAAGGCATGGGGCAAAAGAGTGCTGCATTGCAGGCCCAGTTGGGCCCTCTTGGCATTTTAAAATTACTTTAATGGAGTGCCAGTTTGGTGTAGTAGTTAGGAGCATGGACTCTAATCTGTGTTTGATTCCCCACTCCTCCACCTATAGCTAGCTGGGTGACCTTGGGTCAGTCACAAGTTCTCTCAGAGCTGTTCTCGGAAGAGCAGTTCTTGAAAGAGCTCTCTCAGCCCCACCTACCTCACAGGGTGTCTGTTGTGGGGAGAGATTAGAAGCTGCTCTGAGACTCTGAGTGAAGCATGGGGTACAAATCCAACTCTTCTCCTTCTCCTTTTTCTTCTTCTTTAAAATGGCAGCCTCGTGGCAGCCACAAGGACACCATCACATCTAGTTCAGCCCTTATTTGTGCTGTGCTGGTGCTGTAACCCAGCCATTTACAGTTGTTACTTTCTTTTTTTTTAATGCACAGAAGGTTATTAATGAGGGGATTTGTGTGCATTTATGGCATCTTTTTCTAAATAACTTTGGGCTTCAAATGTGTTTGTTAAATAGAAAAATCTCCACCAATCTCTCTTTTGGGAGAAATTCTCATTACAGCCAATCCAGAAGGAGAGAGCTTCAAAGACGCTGGCAATATCTGCTGGGGCAATGAACGTTTCTGCTTCACTGCTGCAAAAACAGACCACAGAGATGGCTAGTTTATTAGGGAAAGGGACTGAAATATAAAACAGCCCGCATTGTAATGTTCCTGTATACATCCATGGTTTGACCCCCCCCATTGAGAACACTGTGTACAGTTCTGATCAGAAGAACGAGGATTTGGAACTCGTTCTGTATGAAAAAGCTAATGAGGTGGATATTTTTGGCTTAGAAAAAATATTGTTGGGGGGACATATGAGGGATTGATATGTACAGTGCGTAAAACAGACGCAGAGAACTATTTCCCTCCCTGCCCCAACGCTAGAACTTGAAATCGACAAATGAAGCTGATAGTGGAGAGTAGATTCAGGAGATACACACAACACAAACCCGATGTGTAATTCACATGTGGGGCTCACGGCCACATGTGAATTACACATTGGTTGGTTTAGATGGCTTTAAAGGAGGAGCACCATTATGAAGGACATGTATATTAAGGGCTGATAGTCATAATGCTGCAATGAAACTGAGTCTTCTAAAGCAGTCTGTGTTTGAATAAAGAGGGCAGGTTCTCTGTTCCCATTAGGCCCTGCTTGTGGGCTCTTCTTGGTTGGCTGCAGTGAGAAATGGGCTGCTGGACAAATCGAGCAGGGCCCTCCTCATGTTCTTACACGTGTTGCTTTTTCTTTTTCTCTCTGTCTCTTCAGCCGGTGATTCCGACAAGCCCGACGAACAGCTCCACAACCCCTACCAGCACAATGGGCATGAGCTCCAAAATAGACAGCTCGACTCTCCAGGATGTTTTCATCCTCTCACCAATGTCGGGACTCTACGGCCCAAGGTACACCTTGCCGGAGATGACGGTCTTGATTCAGCAGAGTTTATGAGTTCAGACTGGGGGACACAAACTCACTTGCACCCTTTCCTTGGAACATCACTAAATAAAGGCTTAATCTTAATCCAAATAATTCCCTGCAGTCCATGTCCAGAAAGCATGACTGATAATGGACTGAGTCTGAAGGACCATGATGTGAAGGAGTATTGCTGCTAGTGCTCTTTCACAAGAGTTAAAATCAGGGGTCCGTTGGGGCCGGAGCGAGGCGGAGCAAAGCTCCGCCAGCTCAGGAGTGGCCACTAGGGCAGCCACGGGCCGAATCAGATTCTCTAATCTGATTCAGCCTGCTGCTGAATTGCTGCCAAAATTCGGCGGCAACTTTAAAAGCAACTGGAGGGGAGGGAGTTTGAGGGAGAGGCTCCAAACTTGCAGGGTAGCTGCTGGGGCCTCTTCTCGAAATACCCACCAAGTTTCAAGAAGATTGGACCAGGGGGTCCAATTCTACGGGCCCCCAAACAGGTTGCCCCCATTCCCTCCATTGTTCTCTATGGGAGGAAAAAAGTTAACATTTTTTCCCACCATAGAGAACAATGGAAGGGATGAGACAACCTGTTTGGGGGCCCATAGAATTGGACCCCATGGTCCAATCTTCTTGAAACTTGGTGGGTATTTCGAGGAGAGGCCCCAGCAGCTACCCTGCAAGTTTGGAGCCTCTCCCTCAAACCCCCTTTCTTCCAGCCCCTCATATACCCTATGAGTTTTTGCCATTGATTTCAATGGCCCATAGGGTATAATGGGGCTGAAACTGACATTCCCTTTCTGACACACTTCTGGTGATGTCAGGGGACGTGGCATATGCTAATGAGGTATGCTAATGAGGTATGCTAATGAGCTCCTGCACCTCTTTTTCTACGAAAGGACCCCTGGTTAAAATAACACAGTCATATGGTAATTTTCATGATTGCACAAAGATGGTGTGAGCTCCAGCACAAATGAATAAACATTATGAGTTTAATTTTGCATTTTCTCATACAAAGCTCTAACACAACGTGTAAAAGAGCCCTTTGTTGTGCAGAAAATGTTTTTGGCCTGCAGAAAGGCACCTTTGGGTCATATCCACTATGTCCTGTACATGTACAAGTAAAAGTTGCAGCTCCATATAGAATGGTCCAAGGCTAACCACTATCCCACACTGACTCTCTTGCAGACATGCACACAGATTTGATAGACATAATTGAAAGCACTTTGTCTTCAGGGGCTATCTGTTCTCATCTATGAACAGGAATTATGCATTTAATGAGATAGAAAAGAGTAAGAGTCTAGGAGCACCTTCAAGACTAACAAAATTTGTGGTAAGGTATGAGCTTTTGTGAGTTACTGCTCTCTTCTTTAGATATAGCTAGAATGTGAATCCATCTGTCCTATATAATGGAAAGTGGAGTGATATCAGATGCCAAATAACATTAGCAGGTAAATGACAACAGCAGGTGTGACTGGATTACATGTGATATGCAGAGAGGCAGTAGGCATGGAGGAATCAGCACTGGTAATGAGACAGGAAGCCTAGGTCTCAATTCAGTCCAGGAGGCTGCATTTCCTTGAGCTTCATTATCAGTTGCAATTCAGCAGTCTCTCTTTCTAATCTCCCGTTGAAATGTAATGTGGTTTCAGGTGGGTAGCCATATTGGTCTGCAGTAGAAGAGCAAGATTTGAGCCCAGTAGCACCTTGAAGACCATCAAGATATCCAGGATATAAGCTTTAGAGAATCATAGCTCTCTTAGACAGATATGTTGTATCTGTTGGAGGGGGTTTTGACTCTTGAAACCTTTATACACTGAAAATCTTATTGATTTTTAAGGTACTTCTGGACTGGAATTTTGTTCATTTAATGTGCTGGTTGATATCCCCTCTTGTGTTTGGAAATAATATATGACAAATTCTATTTTTTTCCTGCATCTCTCAGCTTGTGTGTTGCATGTTTCCCTTTAAGAGATTTTGGTGATAATACAGGGATGGCCCTACCAGAAAGATATCTGAAGTTGCACATGGAGAGCCATTAAAGGGCATCAAATTGTTATTCATTCAGTACTGGAATTTCCTTTTTAACTGTTTGGTTTAAAACCACTGGAATATTCTGCCTCAGAGCTCGATAGAGCTTACACTGGCCTTGATAAAAAAATTGATTTACCATACCAGTAGTATCTGGTGGGGATTTTCCCTGCATCAACCTTTTCCTCAAAATGGTGTCGGAGCGCCTGATACTGCAGCATTGCCAAAGCCATGATGCTCGCTTAGTGGTACCAGAAAGCATGTTTTGTGTGTAGAACAACTCAGGTTCAACCCACATCACGTCCATTTAAAGGAACTCAAGGAGCAGGTGTTGGGAAAGACCTTTCTCTGCACGAGTCCCTGGAAAGTCACCACTAGTCAATGCTAGGCTAAACAGTACTAGGGTAAGTATAATACAGCTTCGTATGTTCAAGCAGAGCAGGAGTGGAACTGCTTGAACATACGAAGCTGTATTATACCTACCCTACCTGGATGGAAGACTGCTGGGAACTATGTATAAGCTGCCCTGAGCTTCCCAAGGAAGAGCAGAATGTGATCGTAGTACAATAATAATCCACGGTATTCTTTTTCTTTATATTTCTGCACTGATTGGAAAACCAATGGCAGTCCCTTTGCAGAAATTCATTACCTATTTGTCGACTTCCTATTTGACTCTTTTCTCCCTCTGTCCTTAGAGACGAAATCGGAATAATGTCTTGTGATGACATCAGCAAGTATGGTGTTGGAAAGACTGGGCTGAAGGGTTCTGAGTCCCCGAGCTACTTTTTGGAGCATGAAAGTGGAAAATATTACACGTTAATTGAAGGCGAGGGCCATCCAGCGAGCTCTGAATATGAACGAGGCAGAGCAACGGGGATACGGCGAAGAGAGAAGACTCCCACGCATGGTATTATGCTTTTGCTGGCTTTGACCTTTCACAGTGATTCGTGCTTTCTTTCTCATATTTACTAGCTGATTCAAAGCTGGAATTGAGTTGGAAAAGGGGCCTGTGATTTGACAAGATTAAAATCTGTGGCCTCTAAGAACCAAACCCTGATAATACAAGACCTGCTGGATCAGACCCAAGATCCAGCTAGTCCAGCATCCTGTTTCCAACATTGGCCAACCCGTTGCCACCAAGAAACTTTCGAGCAGGACATGAAAATAGCAAAACACCTCCACTATTTGCCTCTAAACACGGAGGTTCCATTCAGTCATCATAGCTTACTAGGGACAAGGCCTGTTGTAGGCAAAAATACAATGGGCGCTAGCTATAGGGGAGACATTGCGCTGCCCCGGTGCTCTGTACCCGGCGGCCAGACCCTTTGGGATGCGTCGGAACTGGTTCTGTGGCCAGCTACTTCCACCGGCCTCCAGGCCGCTTGCATGGCTCTCCACCCTGGCAGCACATCACTGTCGCCAAGCACAGTAAGAAGCAGCTGACACCCCCCCCCCCGGGCTCCTGGTCCCTGGCACTAGCTCCCTGCCCGTGGGAGTCCAGGGGCTCCAGGTTGGCTCCAACGCCCCCCACCCCTCACCCTTTTAACTCCATTTCCTCCCTCCAGGCCCCCAACCTTCTCAGCGCTCTTGTGCAGCACGTGTCCATCCCACCAAGGTCCTGTCATTGCTGGCATCCCTGGCGTGTGCCATTCCTGGGTTGGGTGCGGCGCCGCTGCTGCCTGCCTCCCCCCAGCCTGGCTGCCCTCTGTCCTTCCATCCCCTCCAATTGCTCCTCCTCCTGGCACTGTGGCCGGGGTGAGCGGAGATGGTGGGGGTGGAGAGGAGGCGAGAGCGAGCTTGGCTGTGGCACCCTCGGCTTGGCTCCTTCGTGGCGGGCTGAGGCAGCGGGGGCAGAGGAGGCGACAGTGAGCATGGTCACGGCGCCCTCACCTCATTGCCCTTGTCCCCTTTCATCGGGCCGGTTTCTGGCTGTCCGCCACCCTCGCTCCTCGAATGGCGGGGCATGTTCACCCCAGCACTGCCTCTGTGGGCGGGCGCCAGAGACCATGGTCAGTGGCCAGCATGGGTGGTGTGAGTGGCAGCCACTGTGAGTGGCAGCCATGTGGGCCACCCCAAATTCCTTTTATAATATAGAGAGATAGCCCTTGATAGGCCTATTGCATGTATTTGGTCACTAGGACTGAAATTTGGGTTTTCTCATGCAGCACCTTTTATCACAGTTGTGTGGATGGCTCCCCAGTTGCTTCTCAGCACATAATGAAAGGAACCTGTGCTTTTTTTATGATATGTAATTGGATTCAAGGAATGCATGCTTATGACTATTTGGGGCTCAAGTTTATCTGGAACTGCCACTAGCTGATGAAAAAGTGCTTCCTCTAGTCACTGGTTTGCAGCTGATGAAAAAGTGCTTCCTTTAGTCACTGGTTTGCAGCAACTCATCATATATTACATGAAGCTTCCTTGTACTATCAGACTTTTGGTCTACCTAGGCCAATATTGTCCACTCTGACTGGCAGCAGCTCTCCAAGGTTTCAAGTGGAAGCCTTTCAGCTAACGCACTACCTGATCCTTGGAACTGGAGGTGCCAAGTATTGAACTTGGAACCTTCTGCAAGCAAAGCAGATGCCTCTCTCTAAGGGCACTTGTTGTATCTGTTTGTTCTTCCTCTGAGACCCTATTCTGTGTGCCTGCTGGTTAGGTGGGTAGCTGATAAGGACAGAGCCTTCTCTGCTGTGGCACCTTGATTATGAAATGCCCAATCCTCCACCCTGCAACTGGCTGATCTTTGCCACCATGTTAAGGCTGGTTTCTTTGTCCTGGCATTTGTTCATTGGTTTTGCTTTGATATTATTGATGGTACTGCTGTTTTACTGTTGTTTTGTCACTTGTGTTGTTTTATTGTGAGTGACCTACAGTGCCATCCTAATAAAACTTGCCTGGGAGTACAGCCCACTGAATAGTTGGCTTCCAAGTAGACCTGGTTAGGATTGGTCTCTGAGTCACTGCTGCTGTCATTTAACTATTGAACCACTGTAAAAAAATGATTTTGTTCCTGCTGGATTTAGTTAGACTCTTATCCTCTGCTGTTATCACAATATACAGTAATTCAGAATATTATAATAAAGTGACTAGCCTCTGCATGGATAATGACAGCAGTATAACAAGACCACCCATAGACCCTGAAGTTTTGGGGGACTCCCTTGGTATGCAGAACAATATTTTCACATATAGCCCTGCCAAGGAGGCACAGTTGCCAGACATTAAGAACCTGCTTAAGCTGCTTTTACATAGACGATTCCTGCTTAACCCTTGCTAACGAAAAAGGTGAAACGTTCCTGATTGAATGTATATTCTGGCATTAATAAGGTAGGGTTCAAGAACAGCATGTTTAATATATCTGCCACATTTGTGCTCAGGGGGACCTCTTACAGAGTGTTCCCCTTTTTATCCACACTCATCACCAGCTGCTGTGAATTCTGTATTTACTCTTCCTTACACACACAGCTAAAGAGTGCTGCTCCTTTAATTTGCATCTGCTGTCCTGCTGGCCCCACCTCACATAGAGAACAATTCTGCCAGTTCTTGCTCTCTGCTGCTTGGTCCTTTTGGTCTCCAGGGCCTATCCGGTCCTTGAGAACCATCTCTGCCTCTCTCTAGAGCAGGGGTGTCAAACTCATTTGTTATGAGGGCCGGATCTGACATAAATGAGACCTGTACGGCCGGGCCATGTGTGTCATAAAATGTAATGCCAGGTAGCAGAGATATAAACTTTATAAAGGACACAGACAAACACAAAGATTTTTAAAACTTTAAATAAAACCTGCTTAATATTTGCAATATTTTGCAATATTTTGTCTATTTAACAGTCTCTGATAACTGACACCGCTTGCTCTGAATTATTGCATCAAAATGTCTGTCCTGTAGCAATCTTAAGTATGCTGTTCAGGTGTGTATCTGTAAGCTGCAAACCTACTTTTGATTTACTGACATTAATTACCGAAATCTTATGCTCAGTGTTCCTAGCGTATGACCCAGAGGAAAGCATGAAATGGCTGGGCATTGCAAGCTTTTGTACATAAGTTGCTTCATGTGCTGATCAAGAACATGAGAAGGCATCCTGACACAGACTGAGGACCACATGTTTGTCTACAAAACTATACTCTTCCCCAGAGAAATAACTACAACTTCCTACAAAGGAAATGTACTGGGTGAACTTGCCTATCTATCTCTCCTGTGCGACTGAGAGTCTGGTAAAGCAAGCTGTGACATAGCAACAGCAGAACTGGAAAAGGAAGCAGGAAATAGCCAAGGCCTTGTGGGCCAGATTGCAGCCCTCCGAGGGCCTGATCCGGCCCACAGGCTGCATGTTTGAGAACCCTGCTCTAGAGTAAGCAGCCAGTCAGTAAGTCCTTCCTCAGCCTTCCCTTGGCAGCCTCCTTTCCTTACAGTCCTTCCTTCCCTCTCTCAGCTGAGCCTGCCTTTTTATCAGGTTCCAGTCTGGGGGAGAGGAAGTTGCCCTGCCCACTGCAGTCCTGCCCCATCCACACTACGGCTGTATTAAAACTCAGCTGGGGCAGCAGCAGCATAGGAGTCACATGGGACCAGTGTTCCCTCTAAGCTGAGCTAGTGTGAGGTAGCTCACATTTTTTCAGCCTCTGGCTCATATATTTTTGTCTTAGCTCAGAAAGGATGACTCCAGAGCAAACTAATTTATGCAGTCACCAAATCACTCACACCTCTAATGGCTAGTAGCTCACAAAGTAGTTTTTTGCTCACAAGACTCCAGGGCTTTGAGGGAGCATTGCATGGGACTCTCCTCCCTCAAAATATCTATGCACAAAAATGTAAATATAGCTGTAATAAAATTAAAATACAGTAGCCAAACATTCTCTCTCCTCTCATTTAGTCATTTTCCCTCCTAACATTCATGCTCTTCCTCCTCTCTCTCTGCTCACAATCACCTCATACATACAGTCTTTACCCAGGAAATTTTTCCTCAGTTGTTCCATAACAACCAGAGACTTCTAGCTTTTGCTCTCAACCGATAATTTACATCACATCAAAAAGACTTCTTGTAATATTTTTTTTAAATTTTAAAAACAAAATAATAACATAAAAGGGGTACAGAAGGGAAGAAAGGGGTTATATAGGGATTATAAAACAATTATATTTATACAGGATATATTAAACAAAGAGTGAAAAGTTATTTCTCCCCAACATCCCATTCATTAGAATTTTTAAGACATTTTCTACAATAATTTCATCATTAATACATATTCTGTATTGCATATTTCATCAATACTACATCTTTTTCTACATTAGACTACATTTATATGCCTTACAATAAATATATAGACCATTTTTGAACTGCTTCTCATTCTAAGTTTGTCTCCTGCTTGCAAAATGGACAGTCCATCTCTCCTCTGATTTCAAGATGGATCTGTTTCTCAGATAAGCTGTTAATTTCACCATTACTGCATAATCAGCGAGTTTGTTTTCTCATTCTTCTAAGCTTGGACAAACATCTGATTTCCATTTTGCTGCATAAATAATTCTAGCCACTGTCACCATTTATTTAAATATTCCTTCCAAAGCTTTTGATAATTGGTTGGGCAATATTCCTAGTAACATATTCTTAGCTTCCATAGGAAATTTAAATTTTAATATATTCTGCATTTTTAAATATATTTCCATCCAATAATTGTTTTGATTTTTTACAAGTCCACCACATATGGTAAAAAGTTCCATCTATGTCTTGAAATTTCCAGCATTTCCCTTTGTAATTTTTGTCTGCTTTCTCGATATCCTTTGGAGTAACACAAGACACAATATTAAAGAAGCAAAGAGAATCTGATTTAAAGTAGCAGAAAAAAGAAATGCAGATTTTTCAGGATGTACCAACAAACATGTTAAGAAAAAGAAAAGACTTTGATTTTCTGAGACAAATTCTACAAGAGAAAGGGCATAAGATACCACTGGAAAATACCAATCACAATAGAGGTATATCTACCAAATGGAAGGAAAGTAATTAACACAGAACCACAAGCTAAATTATTGGCTGAAGAACTACATGTGGAGGACCCACACAGAGAATTTGAAGAAAAATCTTCAAGTAACCCAAAGCAAGTTTCATCCAAGAGGTCAGGAGACAAAACAATTGTAGCATCAACACTGGGGCAAAATTGGTAAATTAAAAATAATATTAGTAAATATTAATGGACTGAACTCTCCTACGAAATGCAAGAAAGTTTTTAACCACCTTAAAAAAACAAAATGCAGATATTTTATGCTTAGAAGAAACTCAACATAAAGAAGAAACATGAACATAGTTTAAATAATAAAAACTTTTGTTGCTGTTGTTGTTGTTCAGTTGCATAGTCGAGTCTGACTCTTCGCGACCCCATGGACCACATCACGCCAGGCCCTTCTGTCATGCTCCAGAGTTTGTTTAATTTCAACAGGTACTACAGTGTCAAGACCACGGCCATACAGCCCGAAAAATCTACAACTAGTGTATTCCAATATTTGGAAATGTTTAAACTAGGTAAAATTTATTCTGCCTCATCTTCAAATAAAAAGTGTGGAGTAGCTATTTACATAAATAACCCACAACTAGAAGTAACAGAAGAATTAAGTGATCTAGAGGAAAGATATTTAATGTTTAAAATGAGATTACCGGAGGGCAAGCTGTGCATGTTAGCAACAATATACATGCCAAATAATGCCAAAGTGAATTTTTTGAGATTTTTTTTCAAACTATGTTAGAATTTCAAGATGAAGACATAATGGTTTTTGGGGACATTAATGGAATTTTAGATCCAGAGAAGGATAGATTGAGAAATTTAAAAAGTGGGAAACTACCAAAAAATGTATTCTTTCTATGTCATACCTCTGAGGATGCCAGTCACAGCTGCTGGCAAAATGTCAGGTACTACAATGCCAAGACCACAGCCATACAGCCCAGAAAATCTACAACTAATGTATTTTAATATTTGGAAGTGTTGAAACTAGAAGATGCTTGGAGGATTAAACATCCACAAGACAAAGATTTTACTATTTTCTGATAGACATCAAGCGTATTCAAGAATAGATATTGGTTGAATATCAAGAAACTTAACAATAAATCTGGATAAAGCAGAGATTCAACCAAAAATATTCACAAATCATAATCCTAGAGAAGTAGTATGGCAATGGAATAGAAAAACAAGAGGAAGATGAAGGCTAAACAATGCTCTTTTATTACAAGATGATGTAACAAGGGTAAAAAAGATTTGGAAGATTTTTTTTTAAATAAAAAGGAGATCAAGTTACTTATGCAGAACAAGAAATACTTGTTCTAGACTTGAAGGTAACGGGGAAATCTTAACATTAGGTGAAAAATCACTGCAACCACCACATAATGGAAGGAAAACATAAGCTATGTATTTCTTTCACAGAAATTACAAATAAAATAAAAAATCCAGAGAGGTCCTATCTCCTTGGCCAGGCTGGAGTATATTTATGAGGAGACGCAAACACACAGACATCACATTATAAGTACCTTTTATCTTGTGGGGAGTTTTCCCCTGTAAATGAAGATCATGTGAGCCCACCTTTCAAAGGTAACAATGTGGGGGGATGAGTGAATACAAGAACATGACCAACAGCCAGGAAAGGGATAGCCCGGCTGTAATATTCCCCCCATCCAGAGCAGCTAAAGCTTTTGTAAGTACTACCTATACATATCCAAACATGTCCTCAATGCGCATAATGAACGCAAAAATTCTCAGAAGAATGTTCTTTCAGGATTGTATAAAAAGAAGTCTGTTTCAGAAAATAAAATAAGAGAATATTTAAAGGTTATTCTGATCATAAAGTTCACACCAGAATACAGAAAAACTCTAAAACAAACAATAGAAGAAGTTTCCCAGACAATAAAAAAAAATGAAAAACCAGTTCCAGTCCCAGACAGCCTAGCAGCAATGTATTATTAACATTTTGAAGAAGTTTTAATGATATTATTACAAAAAGTTATGAGGCTGCGAGCATACGCACAATTAGGCCCAACATAGGCGCGAATGCCAGGTGGATTTAAAGAGTGTGATCAGACAGCAACATCTGGGAAGTACCCAGTAGCAGTCAGCAGCCCATCCTGCTCCACTGCAGAAGTGAAGTTAAAGACACCAGGGAAAATCTGGTAGGAAACAGGTTTCAATGGGCCACGGATGGACTTTCCCATGCAAAAATCACAATCACTGGATTGGCATGTGTCTGTCACAGTATGACTTTGTAAAATCCTGAAAAACCAGCCTAAGGAGGGGACTGAAAACACACCAGAAATGACAATGTTGATACAAGTAAGCATTAGTGGAAAAAAAGAAAATAGAAACCTGCCTGCTCAAGCCATTGGAAATTTAAAGAGGTGGAGTGAGATTTCCAAATGATTTATCTCCCACCTCCTTTCCCCTGCAGTTCCTCATGGGTCTCAGCCTTATTATGCTTTAGGGTTGACTTGTTTTCTTGTGTGTTTTGAGGTGTATTTTATTTTTTCTGTAAACCACTTAGGGGATTTTTTAAAAAAACAGAGTCAGCTAAAAATAAATGTGTTGCAGGGTTAAAGTCCTGATACTAAAAATGGATGCAGGGGCTGAGCTTTTGAGCCCTGGCTTTAATTATTTGAGAGCATCCATGGAACACCCGTGCAATACCCTTTGTGCGTGGTCAGCTGGAAAATGTTGGGATTGCTATTCTCTTGGAGCTAATTTTGCTCCATCCCTCCTTAACTGCACACAAAAGCAACTTTGACAGTGCATGCAAGGAGGTTCTGTGTCGTTTTCCACCATTACCATATCTGCAGCAGTCTTTTACATTTAGGAAGAAACTGAGGAGTGTGACATAATGGCCATAAGTATTGCTTTCAGATGCGGGTACCGAACCTCTGCAGGTGTTAATAGGACATCTGCTTGAATGATCATGGATAGGTTTTCTCCAGTGACTTAACCAGAAAGCATTCTGGAGCTGATTGGCAGTCGATAGCAAAGAAGAAGTGTGGGCCTGGAAACACATTAACTTTTGCTCCCAATCTTTCTTTTTGTGTGTGTGGCATTACTATTGAAAGAAATGACAATAAATTAGATTCTGAGCGATGGATGCCCAGAAGGTACACTAGGTTTCTTTTCAGAACTTGTATCATGTACAGAGCAGTTTCTGCTTCAGAGATACAACAGTTCTCTTCCAATGATACTCAAACTCATGAACAGGTCTATCAGTGGCTTTTAGCCATTACAACCAAATGCAACCTTCATGTTTAGTGGCAGTATACCTGTGAATGCTAACAGCTGGAATGGCTACCACCATCATGCCATGCTTGTTGGATTTCCTGGAGACATCTGGCTGATCACTGTTAGAGACAGAATGCTGGACTGAGATGGGCCTTGGTTTGATCACACAACAGTAATTTGACAAATCACTGAAATCCTGTCAGTGAAGGACTAATATCCAAGGCAAGGTAAACAAATGGGTACTTTCATTTCAGTGCTAAACTTGGGCATCCCAGCCTGGAACTTCACGTGTCCATGGGTCCTCTAATATCCACATGGAGTTTCAGCCCATGTGGACTTCCCCATTCACTTCATGCGAATATATGAAGCCACTCTATGCTGAGATAGATCACCTGTCTGTCTAGCTGAGTATAGTCTACTTTCACTGGCTCTCTAGGGTATCAGACAGGGAAAACAATTTACTAGGACCTGTTGGCTCAATCCTTTCTGCAGGCAAAGCAGCTGTTTTTTGGCTGGGCCGTGGCCTCTTCACTCCATTGGAGGGGATAGTGCTACCTTCCCATCTTTAGAGAAGAAGAAGAAGAGAAGAAGAGATTGGATTTATATCCCGCCCTTCACTCACTTAAGAGTCTCAGAGCGGCTTACAAACTCCTTTCCCCTCCCCTCCCCACAACAGACACCCTGTGAGGTAGGTGGGGCTGAGAGAACTCTTTCCCAAGCTGTCCTTGAGGGAACAGCTGGTACAGAGCTATGGCTTGCCCAAGGTCATCCAGCCAGGTGCAAGTGGAGGAGTGGGGAATCAAACCCGGTTCTCCCAGATTAGAGTCCGCGCACTTAACCACTACACCAGACTGGCTCTCTTTAGGGATATATGGTCCCTCCACAGAAGTCAATGGACCATGTTTTATTGGTGGAGACTTCTCTGTCTTCTCATGTTGAAGCAAACTTTGAGATCAGGACATGGAAATGTTGATTATTTGTGCCTGCATTGCTCTGTTTCCAAGGGTGATCAGCACAGGGAAGACAGAGGAGAGAATCTGACCATTCCATTCCCATTAATATGTTTTGAGGTTAGTGTTCTCATGCCTTGGCCATACCACCTTTCTCTTCCATGGTTTACTGGACCTATGATCTCACTTTTCTTTTATTACTGTTAATTGCTCAGAGGCTTTTAAAAACTTGTGGAATGGGATATATACAGAAATAAGGTAATAGTGATGGAATAGACACATAGGAACCAGATAATTTGGAAGTTTTGCCAAGCGAGAGCTCTCCCTTTAACTGTCCAATAGTTAAAGGGACAAAAATGCACATTGCGCAGTACACGTCAGGTCATTGAGTGATCCTTGGTCACATAGGGACTAACCTTTAAAAATCTCTCTGTTGCTCCCCACAGCTCCGACCGCTGCAAGAGTCCCTCCTGTGTCATTTTCACCAGTGGAAATCGCCATGGGTTGGGTGGGTTGTCTGGATCCTTCCTTGGGATCCATGTGCCCTAGGGTGGACATGTGGAACTGTGGATGGGACAAAGGGAGTGATTCCCACTAGCAAATGGGCACAGAAGGAAAGCCTGGAGCCCCTCCATCCCCTCACAGTGTACAGAGTTGTGTGGAGTGACTGAGAAGTTTGGAAATGTTAGTCCATATGTGAATGTGTGACTGGAAGTTGGTTTGGGTCCCGGTGACCTGACTTCTATCACACCTAATGTCTATTTTAATCCTAAACCAGGTGTCTTTTCAGCACCAAGTCAGAATGTTTCTTTCTGCCCAGCCTTTTAAAAAATAAGGCTGCTTTTATCAGCCTGTTTATCTGTAGGGGGGGTTTTTTTGGGGGGGGGGGTGCTGTTTTTATGTTGACTGTTCATGCTGTTTTAGTTATTGTACTGCTGGTTTGAATCTTTTACTTTTGACAGGTGTAGGTTTCTTATGTTCCTATAAATAAATTTTACTGTACTAAAAAAATGATTTAGTTTGTTCACTGCTTTGGAAACTTGTTGAGAAGCAGTGTGTTCAGTTGGCGCAGAATACGACAGCCAGATTGTCTAACAGGGACTTGCTGCAAGGATAGCATTTTCCTGTTCTATCATTTGCTCTGGCTACTAGTTTTGTCTCTGAATGAAAACTAGTTTGTTTTTTGTTTGTTACTAGTTTGTTTCTGAAAGTGCTGCTGTTCCCCTTTGAAGCCTTAAACGTCACTGGGCCAGAGTGTCTGGGGAGACTGTTCACACAACCTCAAGGTCTACTTCTGTTGCCTTTCTCCGATGCCTGACTCAAGTGAAGTTGGTGGGCATGCATAAGACGGTATTCTTGCTGTGGACACCAGTGAGCATTAGTGCTGCCAATTCTTGGAAAACACAAATGTGGCTGGGGTGGGGCCCACCTCAAGGCTCACCCACCTAGGGGTGGAGCCAGATGGTTAGCCCCTCCCAGTGTCCCAAGCCACAGAGTTCCCAAACTCCTTGTCACCTTCATGTACCCACTTACCCCAGGCCACTTCAAAAACAGCATGGCAAGCTTTGTATGCCCAATAGGCAGGGGCAGATTGGCCATTGTGGTCACCAGGACTTTTCCCAGTGGGATGATGCCCTTCCCCCACCTGGACCAGGCCAGCCTGGTAGCAGAAGAACTGGGCTCAGTCTCCTTAAGACTACTGCAACATGGGAATGGTGATGCCCAACCAAGTCCAAGTCCCACACGGCCCAGGAGAGGTGGCAGTCATCCCAGTGCAGCAGGTGGAAAGAGGTGTCCTGCTGGTTGGGCCCAGTGTTCCCTCTAAGCTGAGTTAGTGTGAGCTAGCTCACAGTTTTTTAGCCTCCAGCTCACACATTTTTGTCTTAGCTCAGGAACAATGGCTCCAGAGTAAATTAACTTATGCAGTAGCCAAATCACTCACTCACAACTTTAATGCCAGTAGCTCACAAAATAGAATTTTTTTCTCACAAGACTCCACAGCTTAGAGGGAGCATTGATTGGGCCCCTCCCCCCCTTCCTCTTTTGGGAAAGAGGAGCAAGGGGGTAGGGCCCTTTTCTAGGGCCGTTTTTTCTTCCCAGTCCACCCCTGCCAATAGGGTTGCCAAGTGTAAAAAACTTACTGGTGGGGGAAGCTCTGCTGGCTGGGAGATTCCCCGGCGCACACACTTTGCACGCGCTCCGGGCGGCGTCACTGGAAGTGACGTCAGCATGTTGGGGGCGTTGCCAGGGTGACGCTCTGGCAATCGCCCCAAAACTCTATGGTATCATAGAGTTTTGGGGCAATTGCCAGAGCGTCGCCCTAGCAACGCCCCCAATGTGATGGTGTCACTTCCAGGTGACGTCATTACGTGAGGGAGGTCGTCCAGGCTGGACGACCTCGGGGGTGGGGTTCCCCCGTCGGCCGAATGCTGGCCGGCAGATCGGGAACCCCTGTAGCGGGGGATTCCCCGCCCCCCGGGCTGACTTGGCAGCCCTACCTGCCAATAGGTCTTCATAAATTCATTCCAAGACAGTCATTTCTTCTGCAGGATTTCAGCCACTTTTTAGGTTTCCTTGGCAACTGTCTTTTAAGAGACCTCAGGGAGAGTGAGGATGAGGCATGGCAGTGGTAGAAGTCAGGAGAAAACTGGCCAGGGAAGGCCAAATGTTTTTACCATGCAAGTCTGAAAGCTTGCTCTAGTAACTAGCCTGAAGAAAATAAAACTGGCCTGGCCAGTCAAATTCTTTGGCCTTCTGGAAATTGGTTAGGTCTGTTCTTGCCTGGAGAGCCTTGGATGGAGCGTTGCCAGTCCCCCAGTGATGATGGGCAGTCCCTTCCCACAGTTGCTGCTCAGAGATGGGGCAGGAGAAAATTTTTTAAATATCCATCAACCCAGTGGCCTGACTGCTTTTGGGGAAAACCTGGAAGTGACATCAAGTCTCTGTAGAAATTGCCAGGAACCACAGAGTTTCCTATGATTTCTAGAGAGGCCTGATGTCACTTCTGAATTTTCTCCAATGGTCACCTTCCATCCCCCCCCTCCGACTCTTGCAACTAGGGTCGCCAGGTCCTTACCAGCTGCTGGCAGGGGGCTCCTAGCTGATGTCTGGGATCTTGCGTGCACAGCACTATGACATCACCTGAAAGTGCAGTGCATCATGCAGTGATGTCCCTGTTAGGGGGTGGGGCTTCCCCCTCCGGCCAGCTGACCAGCAGCGGATTGAAGCCCTGAAAATCAGGGGAACCCCCAGCTGGACTAGGGGTTTGGCAACCCTACCCACAACCCTACTTTAAAGGGAGCTAAAGCCAGTACACTGTTTCTTTGCCTATTCCAACTGCTCCAGACTTGCTGTTTTCATTCCACTGAGCTAAAATCGTTAGGTCCCTGCTTCGTGGTCACTGTATGTTTCAGCTGGTACTTTAGAATAGAACTTTACTGCAGCTGCCATGGTTTTAATGTTTTAAGTTGCTCTCAACATTTTTTCTGCCATTCTGAATGTATTCTGGCAAATGGTAGGACATCAATACAGTAAATAATACATAAGGGTATAAAATAAACATTAACTACACAGATGGGCAGCTGCTGAAGGTGAAGGAAAGAAAGCAATACACGTGCATGCTGGGTCTTGTCTGTTTATGAGTAAGCATGTGTGGACTAAAGTAAATGGATCCGCTACCCACACAGAGTTTTAATACCTAGATGACTGAAGAGGTGGTTGAACCTTCAAGAGCCCTGATGTACATGTGTGCATGTTAACAATGTTAAAATTTAACACCTCCCCAAAAGATAAACAAGGGAGAAAATGGGAACAGTGTTTCACCAAAGGAAGATACCAAAAAACAGGGACTGTCCCTGGTTATATAGATATAACTGGAATATATGATCATGCTGAATTATTGATAAGATTGAGTAAAAAAAATCAAAGCCAGGAACTAAATGTGAACCAGCCAAATTTAGACCAAACATTGTGGGAACTTTTGAGCTAAGTGGAACTTCTGCATCTAATTGGATGTTACAATGTTCTGGTGAGCATGAAAAGTCACACAATCTTTTGCCTCAGTTTAGCTGGTTCAGATTGAAGGTACGATGACACAGACTTCATTCTTCCATTTAGATTTTGCAGGGAACAATATGGTGTACAGCACTGAATAGTGACAAATCTAAAGCAGTTTTACATGAGGGTTGTGTGCGAATTCCCTTCTCATGGAGTATAAATCAGCATTTTGCTGGCCGTTAACGCCATTAATACTGGAGAGACGAACTTAAGCAGGGCTTAATGCAACTACAATCTCTGTTTCCAGCTTTCTTTCCAAGCAAGAAAATCTCATTGGCATTTTGCCTTAATAGTAGGATCAGAGAGAAGTTGGAATGGCTTTTTGAAATGCGAGCCAATAAAATGGATTTGGCTTGCTTTCATAAACTCTGAGCAAACAGTGACTTACAGTTAAGACACCAGCTACATTATTCCAGTGTCAAGTTCCGCAAGTGTTTACATTTTCTCCTGATGCTCCAATTTGGGCTGTGGCATCTCGTAGAGGGGAAATAATTTGAAAAGCAGTGCATCAATTCTTAGGGTTGTTTTGCACATTACAGAAATGATGGCTTCCAGTATTTGCCACTGCTTCTTTTTCTGTGTCATCTAAAGGATGTCTGTGTATCTGGAAACTTTTGGTAGGTGCCACAGTCATTGTGTGAGCTGCTGGGATGTTGTGGCATATTCTTGACCATTGTTACTGCTCAGAGGGGAAACTGTCAATGATAGAATGTTCACAAGCAGCTTAGTTTTGATTGGGAAAGTGAAGTAGGCTGGGAAGAAACTTTACACGGGACTTGGGAAAAGAGAGATTATAGACTGCTGGTGGGTGAAGTTTGGAGAGTGGGAGGATGTGGTGCAGGGAGGCCACAGAGGAAAAGATGTATGGCTGAATTTCATTTACTGGTTCAGAAATAACCAGCCAAATAAAGATGGGTTTGATAAGGCATTAATTAGCCTGGATGGACAAGAGGCAAGTCCAAAACTGGTGGGTCTCACTTTTCCAGCTGTTTCAGTATCTTCAGGCTGCACAAATTAAAAAGAATCCATATGAACATGGTAGGTATCCTGAGCATTCCTTCCCATTTCTGTCATTGAAGTGGACTCCCAAGTTGGACCGCCTACAATCCATTTTATCTACAATGCACAAATGTGTCATGAAAGGATCCATAAACTCCGAGTGAGGGCCAGTATGTAACAGACTCATTACTTACTGTGCTTTCATCACTTAGCATAACATTACTGGCCAGTGCTGAGAATGTACTGTGGTGCCAGGAAAGGAAGGTTTCTTTGCTGCCGCCACTGCCACAAAATAGGTTCTAAATGGAGTTAGTCTATGTTCCATCAGCTTCAGTATCAGTCATCTCCCACTGTCACTCTGTCACTTCATCTCCAGGGATAACCAGGGAACTGAATGGACTCATAGCTGTGGGCAAAGGGTGTTTGGGAGCAACTGGTCTTATAAATATTTTGGGGGGCCCTATGGATCCTCTGGAGTTCTTGGGGCTCCTAAATGAGAAGGCTGCTAATGGCAGACAGATGTCCCCTTGAAACCTTCCCTTGTGCTGTGCAGCCCGAAAAGTGTTGGGTGTCTTCTTAGCTCACACAGGGCAATGAAGAAGTCTATTAGGTCAGCCATACACTGTGCATGTACCAAGCATATGCCTTCGGATTGTCTCTAGAACTCCTTGCTGCATGTTGGGGGTTGCTAAGAAGATGAGTTAAGACAAAAAAGGTCCCCTGTATGGAAAATGGGGAGATCAATATGGCAATTTAAGCATCCGAGAGTAGAAGCTGAAATGTTGAATTAAAAATAGTAAAATAGAGTACTGGGAGTTCCCAGTATTAAATTCTATTATCTCACAACAAGGTTGGCTGCTATGGAAGAACGGTTTAAATCAGGGAAAGATGCAGAGGCTGTTGCAGCCTTTTTCAAGAATCATCCTAGTGATTGTAAATGGTTTCTGCAAAGGAATTGGCACCGTGGCATCTTATCAATCTCTTAAAATGGCAGGCGTTAAGTTAAAACTGGTGTTTAGTCTGGGGCTTTCACCCTGATGTCTGCCTTTTAAATGACCAGCTGTCAGACACATGGAATCTGGGGAATGTTCAGGAGTGAATTTCCCCTGGTTTATGTATGACTGAAAACTGAGTTAAACATGATTCATTTTTGTCGCCTGAGACAGTGACTCAGCCGATGATTGGCAAACCTCTGTTTTTCCAGTACCTTCAAATCAGGCATGCGTTGTCAATCTGACTCAGGGATTGTGGTGGCTGTTGTACAAAATTGAATTTGAACAGCTGTTGTGTGATGGCAGCTTCAAAGGAAATGTACCATAAATGTAAACTTTACTATTACATATGGACACACACACACACCCCCCCCCAAGATCTAGGAGGAACTGAGACAACATTATGGGTAAACAAGAGTTGATGAATGAGTGGGGTTGGATTTGGGAATTTCTGCAACTAAAATTGATTGCTTCTATCTAAAACAACGTTATTGTCCAAGATCATGTTTCTTTGGTATCTGATCTCACTCAAGGCTCACTTGGATGGATCATTCCTATTCAGACAGTTGCCCTGAGTCCCAAGGATGCCAACCTCCAGGCTGGAACTGAAGATCTCCCAGGATTTCAGCTCATCTCCAGACTGCAGAGATCAGTTTCCCTAAATAAAATGGATGCTTTGGAAGGTGGACTCTATGGCATTGTACCCCACTGAGGTCCCTGTCCTCCCCAGGCTCCATCCCTAAATCTCCAGGAGTTTTCCACCCTGAATCTGACAACCCTACCCCCTCATCCCCAGCAGGTGACCGGGGGGGTGGCTTTGCAACCCTAACTGTAACCTGGATGGCCCGGGCTGGCCTGATCTCATCAAATCTTGGAAGCTAAGCAGGGTCTGCTCTGGTTAGTATTTGGATGGGAGACCCAGAAGGCCAAGGTTGCTATGCAAAGCCAGCCAATGGCAAACCACTGAGCACTGTTGAAGAGGGAAGGGGATGTGGTGCCATTAGCTGAGTGTTTTGGGATGTGGCAACAGAGGACCCAGGACCACAGCCTGTCCCGTAGCTACAGTGGAGTTATTGGGGCTCTGCCCCCTTCCTTAAAGGGCCAGCCCCGCAAGATATTTTTGAGATTTTTTGAGAAGAATGAGGGGGCCGTGTGCACAGGCCCCTGGTTTGGTGTAGTGGTTAAGTGCATGGACTCTAATCTGGGAGAAGCAGGTTTGATTCCCCAGTCCTCCACTTGCAGCTGCTGGATGACCTTGGGCAAGCTGTAGCTCTGTACCAGCTGTTCTTGAAAAAAAGCAGTTTCTGTCAGAGATCTCTCAGCCCCACCCACCTCACAGAATGTCTGTTGTGGGGCGGGGAAGGGAAAAGAGTTTGTAAGCCACTCTGAGACTACAAGTAAGTGAAGGGCGGGGTATAAATCCAATCTCCTCCTCCTCCTCCTCTTCCTCCTCCTCCTCATCTTCTTCTTCTTCATTAAGCAGCTATTCTTTTAAAATCATTTTATAGTAAACTTGTAATCTAAAAATTGTTAAATTGCTTCTAAGCTACTCAGTGATTTGTTTTTTTATTCTCTGGCTAGTATTTAGTACCATTGGGTTTTAGTTTATGACTTTTAATGTTTGTCTTTCTTGTGTTATTTTGTAAGCCATCTTGGGCAGGTTCGCCAAGAGAGGTGGCATAAAAATTCCTTACGTAAATAAATAAATAAGGTATTGCAGCCTGTTGAAACCAAAATGATGTCTGAATGTTTCTCTGAACTTGGAGGTCAGTTCCCATATATTTTTTTAAATAACATTTTTGTTGAACTATAAGGGAAAGAATATTGAATGATAGTCACGGCTTGTTGTGTTTTGGAAATCTAAATTTCAGAATGGCATCTTCATGTATTTTGTGATGTTTTGTAATTTTGCATGATTTTTTTTAAAAAAATCCATTTGAATAAGACAGTTCAGCAAGAATTGCAGGAGTCAAATAGAAAGATGGACTAGGTCTCATATTAATTTTTGGGTTTGAGTTCGAGATAAGTGGATTGTTGTCCCAAATTTATGCCAGTGCTGCACTCTGCTCCTTAATTCTGATTTATGTAGGAGAATGACTAAGGTTCTAGAAATGGATTGTATGCTGTTGCCACAGTTTCCATTTTGTACTACATATTTTAATCTCCCCCCCACCCCCCGAACCTCTACATTGCTATTCCACAAGTGCTCAGTGATAAAGGTAGAAAGAAAGAAAAATAAGAGAACCAGAAAATAGGTCTACAGAGATATGAATGCATTGCAAAACTAAGCAGACTCTGCACTGCCAGACCTTTGCTGTCTGACTCACTCTGTTTACCCCCTCCTGGGGCTTGCATATCTCCGAGAAATAGTACTGATCTCCATATGACAGAGATCAGTTCCCCTGGAGAAAATGGCTGCTTTGGAGGGTGGACTCTATGGCATGGTGCCATGCTGAGGTCCCTCCCCACCCCAAACTCTGCCCTCCCCAGGCCCTACCCTGAAATCTCCAGGTATTTCCCAGGTGGGAGTTGGCAACTCTGCTTGCAGGGCCTCAGAACTGGAGAGGGGGGGGGTTACTGCCCCTTGTTCCTCCTCCTCCTCTCCACTTGTATGTCCCATTCACTGACTGGGGACCACTCAGGAGAATCACTTTAGGGTTGCCAGCTCTGGGTGAGGAAGTACCTGGAGATTTGGGGGCTGGAGCCTGAGGAGGGAGTAGCTCCCAGATCTGGGAGGGGGTTCCCTCACTCCTGGGGGCTCAAATCTGCCCCAGCCAGCTGGCCACCAGGAGAAGCCCCACCCCCAAGCCATGGCCACACCCTCCCTCCCTGCTAAAATATTTAAAGGGATTCAGCTGATGGCCCACTGACCAGCTGGAGGGCCCTTTAAATATTTTAGCAGGGAGGGAGGGGGCAGCCACAGCTTGGGGCATCCCCAGCCACCCCTGGAACTCCCCCCAAATCCCTCCACTGGATTGACCAGGGGACCTGGCAACCCTGGGAGGGAGGGGTTTGGGGAGTGACGGGACTTCAATGAGGTCTAATGCCATTGAGTCCACCCCCCAAAGCAGCCATTTTCTCCGGGTGAACTGATCTCTGTCGCCTGGAGATCAGTTGTAATAGCTGGTGATCTCCAGCCACCACCTGGCAGTTGGCAACCTTAGTATGCTTCCTCCATGACTTCAGCTTTGCTCTTCCAACTCTCTCCAGACCACAGAGATCAGTTCCCCTGAACGGTGGCTTTGGATGGGTGGTAGACCTGTGGCATCACACCCCCACTGAGCTCCCTCCCCAAACTCCCCCCTCCCCCCTGGGCACTGCCTCCAAATCTCCAGGAATTCTAGAATTGGCACCCCTAAGAAGAACCAATTTCATAAGATAAAGGAGGGCATAAGCCACTGTGTCAGTTTGGTGTAGTGGTTCAGTGCATGGTCTCTAATCTAGGAGAACCGGGTTTGATTCCTCACTTCTCCACTTGCAGCTGCTGGATGGCCTTGGGTAAGCTGTCAGAGCTGTTCTCTCAAGGACATTTCTGGGAAGAGCTCTCTCAGCCCCACCTACCTCACAGGGTGTCTGTTGTAGGGAGGGGAAGGGAAAGGAGTTTGTAAGCCGCTCTGAGACTCCAAGTGAAGGGTGGGGTATAAATCTAATCTCCTCCTCCTCCTCCTCCTCCTCTTCTTCTTCTAGTGCATCAGGCTAGAATTGGCCATTTCCCCCCAGCAGCTGAGCCTTAAAGGGCCCATTCTATGGCAGTGACAGGGCCTTGAATGGCTCAGATGATGGACACAGGGGCACTGCTGTGGCCTAGGGAAGCTTGTCTTACGCAGCCTGCTAGCAAGGCTGCACAACCCTCTTCTCCTCGGATGGGGGTAAGCTGGAGTCCAGGGGGAAGTCCCTGTCCCACACAGGGAGGGAGGGGAAAATCCTGGATGGTCCAAGGTTCCTCTTCTGCAGCATGTTTGCACTTTGGAAGAGCACCACACAAAAAAGAATCTTTATCATTGTATATGTGCACATCAGCAGAACCAAGGAAAGAAAACAATCGGAGCATACTCAATACCTCAGCAAGCTGCACACGCAGAGCACTGGACAGAATTGTGATTTTTTTTAAAAAATAGAAGCACCACTTTTGAAACGAAAATGCCAGGAAAATTAGCAGCCCCAAATCCAAGGAGAAATGTGGACAAGGAGAGTTTCGGAAGCATCCCCACCATCATCCCGAAAGCTTCAGCTGTCAGATGTAGGGAACGTCAGCCCCTTGGTGCCCTCCAGTGAGAAGGTGCCGAGTGATGGTTTTTGTTCTGCCAGACGACAAACCTCTACTGTCATTTTAATATATCGCACCACACGCAGGCCCTGTTGAGACAGGTTGCTCAGAGCAGAGGAGAGCGAGGGAGACAGCTGTAAACAACCTGCAGTCACCTGGGACATAAATAAGACAATGGAAAACAATATCAAAGGGAATGAGGAGGAAAGAGAAAATGACATAATTGATGCAGTATTACTTTTTGTGGAAACCGTGTTCTGGAGATGATGGTCCTCATTGATGGGATGTTTCCATTTTTTAGCACATTATTTATCTGACTGTCTCTCCAGAGTTATATGTTGAACAGTAGCAAAAAGTTTGAAGGGAAGAGTAAATTGAGCAGGAATAGGGTTGCCAAGTCCGGGTTGGAAAATACCTGGGGACTTTGGGGGTGGATCTGGGAGAGGGCGGGGTTTGGGGAGGGGAGGGGCCTCAGCATGGTGCAATGCCATAGAGTCCACCCTTCAAAGCAGCCATTTTCTCCAGGGGAGCTGATCTCTGTCAGCTGGAGATCAGTTGTAAAAGTGGGAGATCCTAGGGTTGCCAAGTCTTCAAAACTCATCAGCGGGGGGGAGTATCATAGAGTTTTGGGGCGATTGCCAGAGCGTCACCCTGGCAACGCCCCCAACATGCTGACGTCACTTCCGGTGATGTCATTACATCGTCCTCGCTGGACGACGTCGGGGGTGGGGTTCCCCCGCTGGCCAAATGCTGGCCGGTGGATCGGGAACCCCTTTAGCAGGGGATCCCCCGCCCCCAGGGCTGACTTGGCAGCCCTAAGAGATCCCCAGGCCCCACCTGGAGGCTGACAGTCCTAAGCAGGAAGCTGCTCAGATATGGCAGAATTAGGGCTGCCAGCACTGGGTTAGGAAATGCCTTGGTGGAGCCTGGGGAGGGAGGGGTTAGTGGATGGGAGGAATCTCAGTGGGATATAATGCTGTAGAGTCCAATCCGCTGGAACAGCCATTTTCTCCAAGGGTACAACCAACAAGATGGTACACAGTAGAATATGAAAACCACAAGATAAACAACTGTGTAACAAACCACTTCAGCCTTATCTTCTATAAACTATGTCTCTATTGATGCAATGAACTGTTACAACAAATTCTAGTGGTACAGTACCTGCAGTACAATCCAATCCAATTCTTATACTACATACATTCAGAAATTAGTAATGCAATAAAAAATGATATGTACAGTTCATACAATCTCCCATCAGGGAAAAATGAATTCTACTAGCAGTTCCACTACTGGTATGGGTCTTGTTCCAGTGATTGACTGTCTCTTTTATGCTGTAAGCATAGTAAAGTTCCTTAGGTTTTGCTCCAACTGATCCTGAAGGTGGTTTGAATCATTCCTTCAGTTGTTTTTCTTGTGGTTTTCTTGTGGTTTTCATTTTCTCCAGGGGGACTGATCTTTGTTGTCTGGAGACCAGTTCTAATTCCAGGAGATCTCCAGGTTCCATCTGGAGGTTGGCAGTGGCAACCCTAGGAGAAATTATATTATTGTCTGGAGACTGGTTCTTATTCCGGGAGATCTCTGGGCTTCACCTGGAGGTTGGTAACCCTATAATATAGTGTTGGAGCGAATGGGAAGGGTGGCAGGTCAGATTATATGAGTTTTAGGGCTGCTTTGCATGTGCCTGTATGTCTCAATATTTTTGATTAAAAATGGCTTTAAAAGGAGATTAATCATGCTTTTGAAAGGTAAGTCCATTATGATACCATGATGGCTAAATGGAACCTATGTATTCAGAGGCAATGTTTCTCTAAATACCACTTGTTGGTGGGGGCAACAGCTTTATGCCTTACTTGAAGTCCTTTTAGGAGAATGTGGGTGGCCATTGTGGGGAACAAAATAGACCAGATTTCCCTTTATTGTATTGCGCATGAGAACTCAAAACTGAATGTGTGGACTGATGCTATGGGGAGAGTCTTCCCATAGAAACCACATTATGTAATTTGAGAATTCCATCCACCATGTCCATTCAAGGAATGAGTCGATTTTCCACAAGGTGTTCCTCCTCCCCACCCAGGTTATATACTCTGTTTTTGGGATGCCCTATGGTCTCCAGAATTTCCAGTTTGACTTGGAGGTATTCTGAAAATGATTTCAGAATTGGACCATGTGCTGCGTGTTGCAACTTTCGTTCCTGCTTGCATTGTTAGGGCACATATGTGCAGTGATAGGAGCCCTGTTTACACTGAACACGTGTGCCTCCTGCCTGTATATGTAGGCATATACAGTTTGTGGGAGACAGCCAATGTGTGTTCACTTTACAAATGAAACCAGGGCCCAGGGCCTGGATAAATGTGGGGTTTCAATCACACAATCTCAGCTGTACATGTGTTGAATGTAACACGGGCAATTATTCAACACACATATAAAGAAAATCTCAAGTGTACATGAGTTGTATGTGCATTCCCTGTAACTTGTGAACAGAACTAAGCAGAGCTGTTTTTGGGCAGGAACGCACAGGAACGGAGTTTCAGCTGGCTTCTGAGTAGGCCACACCCAGCAGAACTCATTAGCATAATAGGTCACACCCAACAGCAGAAACTCATTAGGATTGGCTACATTAGGGGTAGGTGGCCTAACACGCAAATTAATTCCTGCTACAAAAAAAGCCCTGGGTTTTGACAACAAACAAGGTAAGCAGAATAAGAAGCAAAAGGTGGGTGTGGCTGGATGACCACTCTTCTGGTAACATGGGGGTGTGGCCTAATATGCTAATGATTTTCTGCTGTTGGGTGTGGCCTATTATGCTAATAAGTTCTTGCTGGGCTTTTTCTACAGAAAGAGCCCTGGAACTAAGGCATGATGTCATGATTGAGATGCTTTTCACTTAGTGTTCTAGCACTTGTGCTGGTTCATTCAGTTCATATCAAGTGATGAATATGAACTAACTACTTGAGATTCTTTGAATGCAGACTTTTGTACTTCTGGGTAGATATGGAATATGACAAAAACCGAGGGAAAGGGGGGGGGAACTCAACCCAAAATATGGCTGTGATCTAAGAGGGTCAAGCTAACAAACTAAGTTATTATAAAAATACAAATATTTATTATGGTATAGACATAGGGCTGCCAAGTCAGCCCGGGGGGCAGGGGATCCCCCGCTATAGGGGTTCCCGATCCGCCGGCCGGCATTCGGCCGGCGGGGGATACCCCACCCCCAAAGTCATCCAGGCTGGATGACTTCCCCAGCGTAGTGACGTCACCGGGAAGTGACGTCACCACATTGGAGACGTTGCCAGGGCAACGCTCTGGCAACGCCCCCAACGTGGTGACGTCACTTCCGGGTGACATCATTGGGCGCACGCGCTTTGCACGCGCACCAGGGAGGCTCCCAGGCGGCTCCCGGACAGCAAGGGACTCCCCCCCGCCAGTCCGTGAGTACGACTTGGCAGCCCTATGTAGACATTAATAAAAGGTAAAATAGGTTAAAAGAAATGGCCCAAGTATCAGACTCTTAAAACTTTTGACCCACAGAGCTGATAGTTTTACATATACAATTAATGGGTATATCATGACCAACAGACCATACACGTTTCAGCCTCTTAGGGCCTTCCTCAGTGGTCGATACTACTATTGCAAGACAACACACATCCAGAAATAAATATATGAAAGAAGATTTTCTTTAGAGCCAGGTGTTGCTTTCTCGTGCGATGTGCAGTTGCTAAAAGTTCACACAGTGGGCCGTGGGTAATCTCTCGTGGTAACTGCACAGGGTCTCCAGATTGTTCTGGTAACAAATATCCAATGTGTCTGGATGGAAGAGACACACATCCAGACACACTGGATATTTGTTACCAGAGCTTCACTGTGTAATGTCCCTTACCTGTGACGTCATTACATCAGGGATGTCGCGTGCAGCGGCATCGCCCCACCTCTCGCTCCCAGGAAGCTCCACCCCCTGCCAGCGAGAGCTTAGGACCTGGCAACCTTATCTCCAGGTCCGACTTGGAGGTTGGCAACCCTAGGCCCGGCAGCAGCCTCTGGTTGACTTTATACCACCTGACCTGCATGACTCAAGTAGGCCTGGCTGTTTGCTACTGTTCAACAGCAGCCTCCGTACGAAAGCCAGTGTGGTGTAGCAGTTAGAGCTTCATAAGTAGGATTTATGAGACTCAAATTCCTATCTTGCTGTGGAAGCCGACTGAGTGAAGTTGGACCAGTCACATACTTTCAGCCTAACCTACCTGACAGGGATGTTGTGCAGATAAAAAAAAGGAGAGAAAAGCAACGTTAGCTGCTTTGGTCCCCACTGTGGAGAAAGACCACAGTTTTCCTAGGCAGAGGCTGCAGGGAGGGAGGTGATGGAAAGCTGAAGACAGAGGGGCAGATAAATGTAGATTGGCTGTAGGGTGGGGAGGAGATAGGGTTGCCAACTCCAGGTTTGGAAATTCCTGGAAATTTGAGTCGTGGAGCCTGGGGATTTTGGGATTTGAGGAGAGGAGGGACCTTAGACAGATACAATGCCATTGACCTCACCCTTCAGAGCAGCCTTTTCCTCCAGGGGAATTAGCATTGCTAACCTCCAGGTGAGGTCTGGAGACCACCCAGGATTAAAACTGCTTTCCAGATGGCAGAGATCAGTTGCCCTGAAGAAAATGGCTGCTTTGGAGGGCGGATCCTATGGCATTATACCCTACTGAGCTCTCGTCCCTCCCCAAACCTCACCCTAGCAAGGCTCTACCCCAAAATCTCCAGGAGCTTCCCAACCTGGAGCTGGCAACCCCAAGGGGAACTGTTCTCTGTAGTTTGGAGATCCATTATGATTCCTGGAGAGCCTTCACTGCTACTGCTGCTGTAGGGAGGAAGAAGCGGCAGACAACTGGGAAAGTGATGGGGGCAAAAAGAGAGAGAGATAGGGTGGGTGGCAGAAAGAAAGAGGAAGTGACAGGCATGGTCGAGAAAAAGAGTAAGAGAATAGATGCTGAGAGGGAGAAAGAGTGAGAGACAGAGAAGAAGGGGAGGTGGAGAGGAAGCAAAAGTAGAGGGAATGGGATAATCGCTTCCGCAAGTTTCTTGCGGGTCCCTATTCGTGTATGTGTGTGTGTGTGCATGCACGCTATTTTTTAATGTACCAGGCTACCCTCTCCTTTCTGAACTAGAGATGCACAATTAAGCTATATCTCTGCTTTTAAATGTGAAAGCATGCAGAGCAAAGTCGCTTCCCTCCCCCATCTGTGAAGCAATTTATTTAATTATAGCCAGTATACATATATGTACATATGTGCTTCTGTTAGAAGTGTAAAAAAGAAAAAAGTACAAGATCGTCTCCTTCTAAATTTGAGATGTTGCATAGTGAAGCCAGGTCTGTCCTTTGGGATTGGGGAACGAAGCACAATTATGCCAAGATGTGAAGTAACATGTGATCCAGACTAACCTGCCCTTTAGAAAATGGCATATTTTCTGTTGTGAATAAGTGTTCTGGACATGCCATATTACTATTCAGTGAGGCAGAAATATCTGTAGGGATAATTGGGAAGGTTTTGCATATTCCTAACAGGTATTACATCCGTTGCAACAAACTCATTTCTGGCTTTCCTTTATAACTAGTAAGCAATAGGTGGGAGATGACTGGGTATTTGGTGTAGTGGTTAAGTGTGCGGACTCTAATCTGGGAGAACCAGGTTTGATTCCCCGCTCCTCCACATGCAGCTGCTGGAGTGACTTTGGGTCAGTCATAAATTCTTTCAGAGCTGTTCTCTCAAGGGCAGTTCTCAAAAGAACTCTCTCAGCCCCACCTACTTCACAGGTGTCTGTTGTGGGGAGGGGATGGGAAGGAGTTTGTAGGCAGCTCTGAGACTCCAAGTGAAGGGCAGAGTATAAATCCAATCTCCTCCTCCTCCTCCTCCTCCTCCTCTTCTTGTTTTTTCTTCTTCAACCTTGAATTTAATTCCTTTTAAAATTTGTGTGGCACTGATATCACGGCTTTGCATTTTAGCAAAGAAAAGCTTTGGGGCAGCAGCTTACAGACCTGAAAAACTCAACATGCCAATAAAACATCACTAAATTTAAAAAAAATCAAACAGCAGACTAAAATCCATCAAAATAACTGAATTTCAGTTTAAAAAAAAACATGCAAGGGCTTGCTGTTCAAATTCAGGGGAAGGGAAGGAGAGGGTGGGCCTCAAGCCTCCGCAATAGTTGGATGGCACCAAACAGATGACTGTGAGGAGGGAGTTTCAAAGTAGGGGGAGGCACAACAGAGAACCCCTCTAACTAGTAGCCACCCACCTGACCACAGCAAATGCTAGCCTGCAAAGAATTGCTGTGGCAGGTTCATATAAAATTCTGAAATACATGTTTCAATGCTCCCTCTAAGCTGTGGAGCTTTGTGAGCAAAAATCCTACTTTGTGAGCTACTGGCATTAAAGTTGTGAGCGAGCGACTTGCCTGCTGCATAAATTAGTTTGCTCTGGAGCCATCCTTCCTGAGTGAAGACAAAAATGTGTGAGCCGGAGGCTAAAAAACTGTGAGCTAGCTCACACTGATGCAGCTTAGAGGGAACACTGTGCTTGAGTGTCACCACTGGCTACAAAGCATGTTGTATGACAAGTTCTACATGCTTGGGGACCCACAAGGAATCACAGAAGGAGGGAGATGAATTATTTGGAAATTCCAGATCTCTTATAGACCCTTTCAGGATTCTGTTCACTCAAGGGCTGAAGCAGGCCAGTTTTCCCCCCCCCCAACCAATGCTCAGCTGCTCCAACATCCCATGCCTCCTGACTCATTCTCAGCCCTCATTAGGCCGGGAGGCAGAATCTTCTGGTTAATTTACAAAGCAACATTTTTCTGCACACCTGGGGAGTCCCCCGAGACTGTAGAGCTCCCTACTTTGTCTGTGGGTGGCCCCCTTTTGCTTCCTGAGCCATTCACGTTACCATTAGATATAGCGATAAATAATCTGGAATGCATGCTATAATGTTTAAGGATTTAGGTTACTCCCCCACTTCAGCATTTAACTGATTATTGCAAAGTTCATCGTAATAACACAGCAAGATAAATAAAACCTAATTGCTCTCATCATATGCAGCAAGATTGTAATCAGAGTGGGGGGGGGGGGGAGAGAAAACCTGGCCTCTTCAAAGCATGTGATGACATTCTGAATTAGTGGCATCTTATTTAACAGGCAGAAGAGTCAGTGAAGATGTGTCACAAATCAGTAAACAGCAAGCTCCATTTATCCATCTGCAGAGCTGCACATTGAAATCTTTGTTGTCTCAGATGCATGTGTGTGTATACACAGAGAGAGAGAGAGAGAGAGAGAGAGAGAGTTTTTCTTTTTCCAATACAGTAAAACTGCGGAAATGAGCTACTGGTCTGGAAAGAAAAGGGAAAAGAACCTCTTGATTGCATCCAGCCTTTTCCAGCTTTGGGTTTATTTTGGGAGCTGGAAGCTCAGCCAGTATCTAATGTTTCAGAAAATAACTTGAGTTTCTAAAACAAACAGGCCATGGAAATCAGAGCCAAACTGGCATTTGCAAAGGATTATTATTACCCTTATTATTATCATTATCATTATCACTATCACTATTATCATTATCACTATTACTATTATTATTATTGGCTCTGTATTTCAGGTGGGAGTTGATATGATCTAGCGGGTAGTTTTATGTGTGTGTTGACGACGATGCAGACTGACAAGGTCAGAAAGATGGTCCCATGTAGGCAGTTTTACAGATCTCCTTCTGTCTTAATGGTTCTCTTCCTACAGCTACTCCAGGTTTTCTCAGTTGAAAATGGAGGTATAGAGGTATGCAATCAGTGTGCAGCAGCAGAGCAAATCCGAAAGGTTTTATGAATTAAACATAACGTCTAAGTCCGGGTTTCAAAGGCTCTTAGATGCCTTTCCCCTTGAGATGTCTGCAAGCCAGTCATTCGGTTTGTATGCAATAATGCACACGCTGAATGCCTCCGTCTTCCAAAAAGGCATGCAAAAGAAGGAAAGAAACACCCTTTAAAGGCCTGAAAGGGGCGGGGATGTGGGCTGTGAGGGCAGCTGCACAATCCACAGGTACTACGGGAAGAAGCAGGGGCAGGAGTGGAGGTCAGGGCAGCAGCAAGCAGTGGAGGACTGGGGTATGTGGAGGCTGTTCCCATCCCCCACTTTGCTTGCTGCTGCCTGGTGGTGGTGTGTGTGTGGGGGGGGTGTTTTCAGCCCCCATCTGGAACCAGCCTTACTTAGTCTTCTGCATAAGTTTTACTTGCACTGAAACCCTTTTTTCCTGTAACATCCAGCTCTATGTCCTGGAAACCCTTATGCCTCAGAGGCAGGGAACATAAGAAAGTAAGAAGAGTCCCAAGTGTTTTAACAGATCCTCATAGGGCAGCTGATGTAGCCCCCTGATCATTTCGGCTACTCTTTTCTGCACCTTTTCAAGTTCTACACTATCCCTTTTCAGCTGCGGTGACCATGTTCCTAGGCAGTGGTGTGCGGGGTGGTAGAATCTCCATTTCACCCCAATCAGGTCATAGCGGAGGCACTAGAATAAAGACTTTTCCAGGGCTCATTTCGTAGCAGGAGCTCCTTTGCATATTAGACCACACACCCTTGATGTAGCCAATCCTCCAAGAGCTTACAGTAGCCCCTGTAAGAAGAGCTCTGTAAGCTCTTGAAGGATTGGCTACATTAGGGGTGTGTGGCCTAATATGCAAAGGAGCTCCTGCTACGAAATGAGCCCTGCTTTTGACAAATTTTAAGAAGCCTTGCATGGAACTGGCTTGAGATTGAGAATAGTGTTGCCAGCTTCCAGGTGGGGCCTGGAGATCTCCCAACAGAGATCAGCTCCCCTGGAGAAAATGGCTGCTTTGGAGGGTGGACTGTATGGCATTGTACCCTGCTGAGTGTGAGGCTTCTGCTCAAAGTAGTCAAGGATCAGATCTTTGTTGATGAAACACAGTTCTTTATTTCCAATCTCTACATTGGTACAGGTCCTCGGATTATTGTCAGAGATAATGCATACGATAGAAGCAGGTCTATTATACCCTTCAGTACAATTTGAATTGCCCATAGGTAACCAATCACCAAAGGGGAAAAACGGCGGGCAAAAGGGGTCTCTGGCCGTTTGCTTCCCACAGGAAAGAAAGCTAGGTGTTAAGCTGTAAATTTCCCTTCCCAAACCAGACCCCTTAGATGTAACCATATTCACATAACAAATGCTTCCCTCAAGGCTTTCGCACGTTGATAAGAAATGGTCTCTGTCCTCCCCTTGTCTTCCCAGCCGGGATGAATGGAATGCGGAGGCAGGAGTGTGAGAGGCCCATTGTTCCCAGGCTTTGAAGTTGTCACTCTCCCGGGCAAACAGTTACACAGACCAGGCCTGGTCAGAGCCATAAACCTGGGGTCACATAGCATACATTCATACTGGCAAAAGATATGGTTACATGGTGGGCATAGGGGCAACTAAAAGCAATAGACATGAATACATAATGGGTGCAGACACAGGTTACAATACACAGCACATAGCAATAGAAAGCATAGCAGAAAGTCCCAGAAATCCTTGTCTGAATCAGCAGATTCTGACACTGAGGCCCCTTCCCTCCCCAAACCCCACCCTCTCCTGGATCCACCCCCAAAGTCTCCAGGTATTTTCCAACCCAGACTTGGCAACCCTAGGAAGCCGGCTCCCCAGACTGAGCAGTATTTTAACACTTTGAAAGGGTAGCTCAGAGGCGATACATTTTCATTCTTATGAGCCATTTCGGCTCATTATGAGCCTGTGTAAGCTAACATCTGATTTTGTCTCTTAAAGAGGGGGGCCAGAGATACGAACCATTTGCCCTTTCCTGTTTATAGATTTCCATCGTTCCAGCATATTCTGGAAACTGCACATGCCAGCTGTTAGGTGCACCAGATTGCCCGGGATTTTTCCCTCCAACTTAACATGCGCTGTGCCTTTCGAGCGTATACTAACTAACCCTTCTTTTAATGAGTTCCAAAATTTTAATTGGTTTCCTTTTGCACTTTTTCCAGGTGATCTGAGACCGGTTTCTATGCCAACAGAATACAGCTGGATAGGAGAATCAAAAGAGACAAATATGTACAAGAGGGGCAGCCGAGGTGAGTGCTTTTGCGAGCACACAAAAGCAAGAGTTTATCAAAACTCTCTGTCCCCCCCCCCCCAAAAAAAAATTTCCTAACACTGCTCCTGAGCAGGAAGCTGCAAATTCGGTAGCAATGTAGAGGTCTATCAAACATGCACAATTCCCAAGACATGTTGCAAATCTAGCCATGGCGCAGTGGTACAACGGCTTTGCATTCAGAAGATCCCATGTGGTAGGTGATGTGGAAGGCCTCTGTCTGAGACCCTGGAGAGTTTCTGCTAGTCAGCGTAGATGGTGCTGACCTTGATAGACCAATGGTCTGACTCAGTATGAGGTGGCTTCAAGTGTTCAAGATTAAAACTCAAATAACTTATCTCTTCTCCTTTCAAATATGTTGGAAGTTTTGGATGGACTGTTCAGTAGGTGAAAGAGCAAAGAGCTGTTGTTCTCATTTCCCCGAGGAAAGAGGCAAAGTGAAATGCATTTCATAGTTATCATGCGATACAGACCAGATATCTCCAAGCAGGCATGCCAAAGAACTACTTGTCTTTAAGAGCCTGCTCGGGGAGGTCTGTAGGCGGCAAAGATTTGGTCGGATGTAGCTGTGTCGAATGCTTTGCAAACTATTCAGGACTAGAGATGCCTCCCTCTTGAACAAACCATTGTTGTGGCTCATTGGGATCTCTTGAAAATGTCGTGTTGCAACATTCAGAAGGACCTGCTTGAGGTTTCCCCTGTGACTGTTCTTATAAGTATGCTTAAGCTTAAGTTCTTACCAGCGCTGAAGTGAAGATTTGGTTATCTTAGTTGTCTTTCCCTTTTCCCTCCCTCCTTTCCAGATTCGGAGAATTCACTCCTGCGGTATCTGAGTGATGACAAGATCTTGGTGATCCAGGAGGAGCCTCTGACTCAGAAAGACAACAAGAGGGACACCGGCCGAAGGTCGCGGAAAAAGGGCAAGAACAGCGGGAGCCCCAATTACCCCATTAGCCCCTCCATGTTGACCTCGTCTGTGAGCGTGCGGCTTGAACCTGGACAGCAAGAGGTTCTGAATTTCTCCTTAGCTGAGAGCAACACTGTGCCACTTTATCACGTAAGTCCTTTAGGCTCACTTGACACTTTCTTTTGTCTTGAGCCTCAGTGACTGAGATCAGCAAAACCAGAACACCGAGGTTAGATGTCACGGGAGTATCTGTGTTAGTCTGTTGCAGCAAACGATGACAGAGTGCCGCTTCAAGGCTGATGCTTTGTTTTTCCAGTGGCTTTCATTGGGTATAGCCCTCTACATCTGATGCTGAAGCCAGTTAGATCATGTCTTTGATAAAGTCTAGGGAAACTTAGGTCACAATGAATTTAAATAGCCTTTACCATGTCATAGGCCTCCCTTCTTGAAGAAGGTTGCACCTTGGAGTTTATTGCAAGCCTGCACAACTTGTGAACATCCAGCTGCATGCAACCCATGTCAGCCCACAGTGTTGCTGTGGGAAGTGTTCAGACTGCAGTGTTTTATGTGGCTCTAGTTATTAGTACTATTCCAGCATAACCTCATAGGGGTATTTATGGTAGAGCCCTGACAATCTCTTATGGTCCTGGGCATTTTCCTTTATCCCTGAGTGCTCTGCGACAGTCTTTCAGCATCAGAAAAAGACTTGGAGGAGAAAATAGATTTATACAAACGTAGCGCCAAGAGAGAGCACTCTCTCTCTCAGTCGATCCATCAAGACACTGATGCAATCATGTCATTGAAAGAGCATCAGAAAAAGCAGAAGATGGGTTTGGACCTCATCGTTGGCAATTTACAAGTTTGATTTTACTGCTCCAGAGGTGTCACAAATCTTTGAAGCTTCGGTGTTGAATTTATAAAAGCCCCGATCTACTTGGAAGAGAAGTCGGTGGCTTTCAGTGGGCCTTGTGATAATGAAGCAGCCTACAGAGGTGGGGGGGAAAAATATGGTCTGAAAATGAACGTGTAACTTATTCTAGGCTTTTGGTATTGAGTTGCATTATAGCACTCCAGATCCCAAACAGCATTTTTTTAGAAGAGGTGTCAGTACATTTTAGTAATGCAAACAAATATCCTCCTTGAAACTGGTAGTTGTCCTTATATAATCCCCCCCTTTAAAACTAGTAGGTGATTATTAGTTTTGTTTTATGCATATATTCACGAAATTATTAAGGATATGGTAGCTAAGGAAAGATTGCATGAAAAGCCTGGAAAAGCCTATGGCAAACCAGTGTTGTGAACCTGTCACCGTAGCTAGGATTCTGCTCTCGATACACCAGATTTATGAACATATGAAGCTGGTTCTTACTGGATCAGACCATTGGCTCACCTAATTCAGTGTTGTCTACTCTGATGGCAGAAGCTCTTTGGGATCTTGGGTAGAGAAAGGTCCTTTAACTGGAGATCTGGGGGATTGAATTTTGGACCTTCTGTATGCAATGCATTTGCTTAGCTGCACAATCCCACCCCTGTCTAGGATATGGGCAGCTTATCCAGTGGCAGCTAGAGAGTCCTTCTGCCGGCACCGTTCCTCGTGACAACACAGCAGCTCAACCAATCAAAGGGCTCGTAGCCACTCTGGCAAAAGCATGTAGAGAGGCAATACAGTATGGATTTTAGAAGAATATTTGTAATGCTATCCAGATTTGAACTTTTAATCTTTGCAGTCATCTAAATTCTGCAGCCCCCACCTGCTTCTCCGCATTTCTGTGCTGCTTCCCTGAAGTGTCACCACTGAATGTGTCCAACACTTGTGCTTTCTTTTTATCATCACTCACGTGCAAAAATTCCTTCTCATGAAGCCGTTCGTGTTTATAGCCCCTGAGACATAATTAAGTTGTTATGCATTGGAATTTAGCATTGTTATACTTCATTAGTCTCAGTAAACAAAAGTTGTTTAGTTTAGACCATCATATCTTTGTGCAAGGATGTGCAACTGAAAATGATGGGATTTTTGCTTAATTTTTGCTGTGGCATGTAGTAGACAGGACACAGCCACATCACTATAATTGTCACCCTCTGTTTCATTTTTAATCCCCTTTTATTCATTACAGTTTGAGTACTACTGCTATTACTAGTATTATAATCTATAAAAAGCCTTTTTTTTTGTTCTAAAGCTATACTCAAAATTATTGTGCAGGGAATAAAACAAAGTACATGTCAGGGAGGAGACTGCACTGAGTGTGAGTGGAACAGCAATTGCTGAATTAGTTTCCCCCCCCCCCCCCACTTGCTCCTGTGCACTCTGGAGTCAGTGGATCTCTGAGACAACTATGGGGGTGGAATCCACATTGGGAAGGATAATCAGCAAAAAAAACCCCTCCTTTTATACCATTAGAAGTAGTCTCGTCCAACATAAAACACACTTAGGTTGTACCACAATCTGCATAGTTTCAGCAAGTGGCCATGTTGATCTGTAGGAGAACAGCTAGATTCGAATTCAGTAGCACCGCTTAGAGACAAACAAGATTGGAGGGGAGCTTTCAAGAGACAAAGCTCCTTTCATCAGATACCTTTGACTCTCTCTCTTTTTTTTTTTTTTTTGAAAATTTATTTTGTTTTCTATAAGCAAAAATAAATATCCATTTTACATTTACAACAAAGAAAAAACAACATTGCTTGTGTTTTATACCACATTTTAATATGCATTTCAATTTTCGGTATCTGCGGCAGAGCCCCTACAAGCTGTTTCCTCATACCCTCAAACTACACATACATATATTATATCGATTCTCTTTTTCTTTGTTGAACCTCCCTTATGTTTATAACTTTTCCCGCATTTACATATTTCATTCCTTTTATACTATTGAGTCCATCCTTTACATTTTATCCACTCATAAAAATTCGACCAAGTATCCTGAAATAAAGTTTTATCCTTTCCATGAATTATTTGGCTTAGTTTGTCCATTTTGGCTAGCTCTATTAGTTTAGAAATTATCTCATCCATATTAGGAACACTATCAGATTTCCAGTGTTTTGCCCATCTGATTCTAGTGGCAGTCAATGTATATACCAAAAAAGATGAGTCACCCTGTCTATATCTTCCTGGTAGCAGATTTAACAAATATGTTTTCGGAACTAGTGGTAAATCTATATCTGAAATTTCCAATATTAATTTCTGTATCAACCTCCAAAAAACCTGTGCTTTCATACAATGCCACCACATGTGGAAAAAGGTTCCCACATTCTTTCCACATTTCCAACAAAGATTCGAGACCGTAGTGTAGCATTTTGCCACCCTATCTGGGGACACCTTTGACTCTCTTTGACATGGGATCCAAGCCAGGTCAGGCAACCTCTGAACCAACTTGGGTCATGGAATGTTTAGAAGAAGAGGAGATTGGATTTATACCCCACCTTTCACTTGGAGTCTCAGAGTGGCTTACAAATTCCTTTCCCTTCCCCTCCCCACAACAGACACCCTGTGAGGTAGGTGGGGCTGAGAGAGCTCTTTTGAGAACTGCTTTTTCAAGAACAACTCTGACAGAAGTATGATATGCCCAAGGTCATCCAGCAGCTGCAGGTGGAGACGTGGAGAATCAAACCCAGTTCTCCCAGGTCATGTTCAGATGGCTCTTTTGAGCCGCGCCAGGCACAAGTACCTGGTGGATTTAAAGGGCACATCCAGACAACAACATCTGGGAAACGTGCCGCTTCCGTGATCAGCCCGTCAATCCCCGTCAGGGAGCCATACTTAAAAGATAGTGGTGAAAGTCCGGTCCTAAGTTTGCCGACGGGCCAGTGGTGGACTTTCCCCCATCTGGTCGTTCCACCAGCATGCAATCAGCCTGTAGGGATGGTCTCCAGACATGAAACCCCCACAGAGCTCCACTCAAACGATCTGAACAGTTTAATACTTCTGAAGGTCCCCTGATATTTTGTTAACTGAAATGGTACCTAGAGGAAGGTACTGCTGGTGGTGCTTTTACCATTTAAGTCTGCACATGCATGGAAAAACAAGTACACGGTGAGGCACATATGCGCATGCACAAAAAGGATTTTTTTAAAAAACAGCTAACCACATGGCTCCTTACGGAAGATGCCATCTAGACAATCTACTGTGGAGTCATGCACAGTAAAGCAATTCACAGGGGAGCTGTCTGGTCGTGCAACACTGGATAAAAAAGATATAGATCAAATTAGAGCTGGGCCAATGGCAGGATTAGCTGTCCGTCTGAATGCACCCCCAGATTAGAGTCCAGGCACTTAACCACTACACCAAACTGAGCCTTGACAGTCTGCACAATCACAGAAGAACCCTTGGGCTGGATCCCCAACCTAATCTCCGTAGAAGGGGGACCTCCGTCAATGAGGAGGATTGTCAGGTGGCCAAATCTTTAATAACGGTCTGGTGGATACTGAACTCAGTGCCATGGGGCACCAAGGGGAAGGGGGGATCCTGCATCTTCATTGCTCCCCCTCGTCAATGGAGCTATGTGGTGGTGTTGCTTAGAACTAAAGTGTACAAGACACTGAGAGTTCTGTGAACGAGCTGCTGTTTTTTGCTTTTAGAATGCAGGTATTCAGGGCATCATTTGGGACTACACAGGGGTAAAAGGGTTTAAGCTTTCCCTTCACGGCCTATAGGATCTGTTTGTTAGCTACTAAGGGAGACAGGCAGGACAATAACAAAGCCCAGCCCAAAGAAACAGATTAGATAACCAAAACAGGTTGAGTGAGTAAGCTAAAAAAAAAGCCTTGGATTAATTTATTAGGTGTTGGAATCATAAAATCATAGAATTGGAAGGAACCTCCAAGGTCATCTAGTCCAGCCCCCTGCACAGTGCAGGAAATTCACAACTGCCTCCCACACACACACACACCCAGTGACCCCTGCTCCATGCCCAGAAAATGGCAAAAAAACCAAACCCTTCAGGATCCCTGACCAAACTGGCCTGGAGAAAATTACTTCCTGACCCCAAAGTGGTGATCAGCATTTCCCTGGGCGTGTAAGAGAGGGTCACAAGAACTAAGCACTGATGCAACCCTCCCTGCCCTCCCTCTCACAATCTGACTTAACTTCACATAATCAGCATTGCTGTCAAATGTCCAGTAAAACATACTAGTTGTTCCTGATAAAGTGATCAGTACTCATGCTGCTAGGCCAGGGGTGGGCCATTGTTTTGGCTCGGGGGCCACTTTGTGGGAGCGGAGGTTAGCGGAGGACCACAACTTTTAAAATGATGGCATTCATTAGTTAACTTTGCATTTCAGAAAAGGTATAAATTGAATCATAAAAATCAATAAATAGAAATTAAATAAAATAGTGGTAGTTTTATTCCATTTATTTATTGTGCTAATTCCATATCGTCTATAGCTGCAAGCACATTTAATTTTAGAATCAGTTTGATGAGACAAATGTACCCAGAGGCCTGACTTAAGCCACGTGGCTGGCTGTCTTGGCAGGCCGCAAAAAACTCTGTGGTGGGCCGCATGTGGCCCATGGGCCGCAATTTGCCCACCCCTGTGCTAGGCAATAGATTATTGTGCCATGAACTTATTGTATGTATTGATCTATTGGCTACTTTGCACTGGTGAAGCTATTTCTTTGTTGTGTTGTGCCCTCTGGGACAACTGGTTGGCCACTGTGTGAAATGGGATGCTGGACTTCAAAGACCAACCTCTGGTGCGATCCAGCAAAGCTACTCTTATGATGGCATTTGATTACTTCTTCTGCCTACCAGTAGTTTTAAATTATTGATTTTAATTAGTGGTGTTCATGTATTTTATGATATTTAATTATTTACACTGTGAGCCGCCTTGAGGTTTCTATAAGGTAGAACGGCAGCTAATAAATCTTTAAAATAAATAAATGTTCTTCTTCCTGACCCCAATGCAATTTTCCCCTGTGGACCTGCTGTATTTCCTGGCGAGGTAAATGTACAGGTCTTCAGCAGGATCTGTATATTACGCTTGCTGCTATGAGGGCAAACAGAAGCTTTGCAGCACCATTTCAGCTCAGGAAAGGATGGAGGAATCTTAACACCCTCTACTTCCATTCCATGGTCCTGATCTAAATCGGGGCTCTGAAGACCTGCTTTTGAAAAGAAATGCTTGGGAGTTCATACCCAGAAACCCTTGAGTCTTGTGTAGTTTGGCCCTTAAATGCAGAGGTTCCCCTTCCTGCCCGAAAAACCCAGCCCAATTCATATAACCTTCTGTGTAACTGGATTGTTGTGAGCCAATAATATGGCACAATGGTGGTTTTTCAAAAAGAGAACAAGCAGTTTTGTAGCCTTGGCGACAGGGCGAGGATTGATAGAAGTTTAGCTTCTTCCTCACCTGAACATAGATTGTAATGACCACATCCACCGCCATTGCAACTGAGTCAGTAACGTAATTGTTTAAAAAGCTTTAAGGAAAACTGTCACTCAGAGTTGGCTGCTTTGTAGCAACAGCAGCCACTGAAGGGAAAATGCCTGCTCAAAAGTCTCTGTGTTCCAGCTGAGTTTCTTTTCAACCCTTCCTTGGTTCTTTCACAGTTGGGCATTTTGGGAAATTACTGTTTTCATTACAGCTGTAGCGAGAAATGTACTGTAGGTAGCCAAAACCAGGCTGATCGCATAATGGGAAAATGCAGCAAGGAAATAAAATTTACAGCAGTTGGTTAAGAGTAACTGTGGAGTGCATTTTGGAAATCATAGCTTCTCCCTTACATGGGTGGAAAGTTGAAAACGGCAATTTAGCCAGAGACACGCAGTGCCGAGAGTAAATTCATTACCACCGTGTCTCTTCTTGATTTGATCTCATCTCAAACTTGGCACAGGCGACAGCTTGTCAATAGTAAGCCAGAGATTTCGGTTTGCATGGCTTCAGACCTGGAGGGCTTTTATAAATGCATCACAATGCCATGTGCGAATGCACTCTGCCAACTCAATGAGTGAGCTTTTCCCGTCTCCCACCTGATCTCATTGGCCTGCCCGTCCTTGTCTGACCTGTTTGTATTTTCACAGCGGTTTTCTTGCCCTTTCGGCCCTCGCGGAGAAGTGGATCCATTTCCAAGCCCATTGTTTTCCTGGGGTGCCTGAGATGTCATTCTGTGCAAATACGTCTGGACTATCTGAACTGTGATCTTCAGAATGGCTCTGGCTCCTTGCTCTGTGGCTGAAGGCTAAATTTAGGTTTCTGGCAGAGACCTTGGTCTCTGGGTACCAAACATCTAAGCAGCAATGGGGGGACTGCTTCCCCCATAATCCACTTCTTCTGCCCTGAACACAAACACCCCTGTCAACGCACACACACATACACCCTTTTATCACTGTTACTGTAAGCATGTATCTGCAAATCCTGGATAGGGGAAATCAGCTGTGGAGGAGTACAGAGGAGTATTTATTTATTTAGATTTGTTTATATATTAAATTTGTTAATCGCCCAATAGCTGCAGAAATGGGCTAGGCAGCAAAGGATGACCACACCTTATCCCTGCCACTTTTTAAATATCAGAGAGAGTGCAAGGTTCTCAGACACAGGACTGCTCCCAAACATCAGTTTTGGCCCTGAGTCTTGTCAGCTTGCCCATAAAAGAGCGCTGTATACACACGCATCAATAATTTGGTTAGGAATCGTTTATACTTTGGCCATTGTTTCATTTTCCATGCCACTGCAGCATCAGTTTTGACGGAAACAAAAATTTGGTATGGGAGAGTGGCTGCTGGGTGGATTAAACTTGAAGTCAAGAAGGGGGAACCTCACAAAGCTCATAATTACATGGAACACTCTTGTTTAAATAAATGTTTAGGAAGGGGCATGGAATTGACACCTAAAATTAAAACATGTGGAGTGCTCTCATCAATTGCTGTAAGGATGCAGACTTTGCTGTATAGAATGGGAGATGGTTAGCAAATGCAGTTGGCCGGATGCCCAGGTTTGAAGCCATCATACAACCTTGAGCTAAGTAGAATATTAATGTCAGGAAATGCTATCCTTTTCACGGCAAGGTCGTAAAGGCAATGGAAAGGTCATGCCATTTTTGCTGGGAAAAGGAGAGCTTTGCTTAGCTTTACATCCTGCCCTTAATAAGGCTAATGAATTTGATTAAGTCTGTCCTTTGGGAAACGCCACTGTTTTAAGAGAGGGAAAGCCTACACCCAATAAAATGGAGTCTAATTGCTGTAGTTCACTCTTCTAGAGATTAAATAACAAAAGACTTGAAGGAGCTTAATGCAGAAAATAGTTACCATCTTGGTAACATGCACATGGCTGACTCTAAGATGTAGCAGCTGTTCCTCCCAAATAGGGCTGCCAACTCTGACTTGGGAAATTCCTGGAGATTAGAGGGTGGAACCTAGAGAGGCTGGGGTTTGGGGAGGGGAGAGACCTCAGCAAGGTTTAATGTCACAGAGTCCACCTTTCCTCCAAAGTAACAATTTTCTCCAAGGGAACCGATTATTGTAGTCTGGAGATCAATTGTAATTCTGGGAGATCTCCAGGCCCCACCTAGAAGCTGGCAGCTGTAATGGACCGTGCTTTTTAAAAGCTTAGAAGTACAAACAGCCTAAGGACTGTGAATGGTTAATTCTTCACAGAGTGACAGGCTGCTCCAGGCAATCTGATTGGTTAGCATTAGCTGAGCAGAGAAAGACTTTAGAGCTGGATGCTGAGGAGGAAGATTCTTTCATAATTCAGCCCTAACTGAGAGCAGTCTAACAGACAGGAGAACTGGGGAAAGTTGGCAAGGACCAGTGGGTAGTTATATGGAGAGCCCCATTTGGGATAAGAAAAGGGGACAGATCTTCTAAAGACAGAAGAAAATTTCCTACCCAGTCAGACAGGAAGTTAGCTCTGAAGAATGCAGAGAGCCCTTGTCTAGTGTGGTTAGAAACTGCCTGTAGAGACCATAATATGAGTACTGGTGTTTCAAGAGAAGGGGTTTGGGTACTGGAAAGAGTGTACCAGCATTCTCAAAACCAAAAGAGTTAAGAGAATACTTAAAGAAAATATACTGGAGTTTTGGGGAAAACACTGGAGAAAAGCCTCTCAACATAAAGATTTTAAGTAACTCTGAATAGCTTAAGAATAGCTCATTAACCTGAAACATAAGAACTAGAGTCTGTGCACGTACTGGTTTTACCTGAGAAATTTCAACCCACGATTTCACCTGACCTTCCCCATCAGTGCTGAATAAAATATTTTATTAATTTGGAATATAAAAAGTCTCGAGTGCCATTAAAGTTAAAGGGGGCTCCCAATCCTTTCCTCAGTTTCCTGGGCTGAGCAAAATGCCAAAATATTATACTTTGACAGGGTGGGACAGTCAGAGTTCTTCAGGAAAGAAGAAAACACATTACTAGGGCAGCTCAATCGAACAGGGAAAGAGAAATGGAGGGAAAATCTTGCCTCTGAGGGGAGGAAAGTTGGATGGGTGAGTCATAGCAGCCCTACGCCCAAACATTTCCTGTTCCACCTGCTTTCAGATACGATAAACTAAGGGTTAAAATCTGATTCATCACCATTCTGTAAAGCGGGTATTAAATGTGTTGCTGTGCCTTTCTATGGCGTATAAGAACAAGCAGATCCTCTTCCGCTTTCTTTGGTGGACAATTGCAGAACAACCTAGCATAACTTCCATTGGACCTCACCTGGGGTCATTTTGAGGGGGAATGAGCAGGAACGGCGTAATGGGAGTAACAAGCGCAGAAGTAGGGAACCCAGGCATGCTTGCATGCTTGCCCTTTGCTTCCCCAGGCATGCCCCCTTTCTTCCCTGAGTCTCTCTGCTTTTGTGGTGAAACTCGGGGAAGTGGGGGGGGGGATTTAAATGCCTTTCTTTCCCTTCCCCACCTCGAGAAGATCAGGCAGGGAATTCAGGCATGCTTGCATGTCTGCCCTTTGTCGGGGGTGTGGCATATGCAAATAAGTTATGCTAATGAGTTATGCTAATGAGTTATGCTAATAAGCTCCTGTACCTCTTTCTCTATTAAATGACCCCTGGACATCACTCTGTGCAGAAGCTTAGCCTATGTGGTGGTTAGGGGAGGAGCCAGTGGCCAGGATCCTGCTTCCCCTTCTGCTCATTTATCGTATGCGAATATGTTGTAATTTAAGGCAGAATCGTATGCCCATTTACCTGAGGAAGTCATTTATCTCCTTGACCAGTACGGTGGCTATAAAGAGTTTTTGCACTTCTCTCTGTATTATACAACTGGGAAGTCTTGGGCTTTTTTAAAATAGAAAAGTAGAATAAAATATTACTATTTTATGTCATAGCATCTTGAACCGCTGCGCTGAACCAGTAAATGTAATGAGACAAGTTATCGGAGAGCGACTGCTGCTAGAATATTAAATGGCTGCTATCCATAACCAATTTCTGTGTCGGTTTTTGGCTGTGGGAGCCACTCTGTAAAACGACGATAAACCAAGCCTGCCTCGTGGGGTGTTGTTAAGCTGTGTTAATGATTGTAGGTATGATTCTTCCACGGCTACGGAGGAAAACTCTCGTAAAAGTGCCAAGTAGGGCTGAGGCGTTTCCTTGCTGCTGCTTCAGCTATACATATGCCTGGTGCTTTATGGAATGCAAGAAGACAGGTCTCTGCCCTGAAGTGCCTACAGTGTAAAATTGGCCCTAAGAGAGACAACACCTGGAGGGGAGGGGAGGGGAGAAGGTGATGAACAAACCAGAAGGAGAAGGGGCAGCAGTCAGGCACCTGTCCACAATGCGGGGATCCAGCTCCAGCTGAATGTTTCCCTTCTCCCAGTTATCCAGCGTCGTCTGTGAGGCCAGAGAGAAAAGAGGGATCTTCCTTTGGGCCAGTCTGAGGCAGCACTAAAACCACATTGGGGGGGAGGTGAAAAGTGGGTCAGCAAGGCAAAACTACGCTCCATCCATAAATAATTGCGAAGGATATACATTTATTTCAGGAAGTTATTAAGAACCAGCGTAGTGTAGCAATCAGAGTTCCTGGCTAGGAGCTGAGAGACCCAGCTTTGAATCCCACTCTGCCATGGAAGCTTACTGAATGACCTCAGTTACTCATTCTCAGCCTGACCCCACCGCACAGGGTGGTTGTTCTGAGGACAAATTGGAGATCGTAAGCCCCTTTGGGTCCCTACTGGGGAAAAAGTGCGGTATAAATACCTAAGTAATCCCATTAACAGACACTCAATTGTTAATCAATTGATGTATCACTATTTACTATTTATTTATTCATTTTTGCCATCAAGTCACAGCTGACTTATGGGAGACCCCACAGGGCTTCCAAGGCAAGAGACGAACAGAGATGGTGTTCCATTGCCTGCCTCTGCATAGCAAACCGGGACTTCCTTGGTGGTTTCCCATCCAAATACCAACCAAGGCTGAACCTGCTTAACTTGTGATGAGATTGGGGTGGCCTGGGCTAGCCAGATCAGGGTATTTAAATGCTATTAGTTATTAATTATCTCAATTGGCTAGACTTATCAATGATAAACTGATCAATGGCAAAGGTGTCCTTGAATAATGGGGCAATACTTTTCTGAGTAATCATTATTTATAATACAAGGCTTTGTCAAACCTGCAAATGGCAAGTGCCATCTCAGAAGAGGCTTCCCCCCATCTTTTACATATAGGGTGGGATGCTTCTTCTCAGATGGTGTCTGCTCTTACATGTGTAGTCTGTTTTGATAGAGAGGCCAAGCAGATGCTCTGCCATTGAGCCACAGCCTCAATGGGGCCACGGTGGCTTAGTGTTTAAAACGCTTAGCTGCAGACAAGAAGCTCGGTAGCTTGGCAGTTTGAGACCCTAGTGCCACGTGACGGAGTAAATTCCCATCTCTGACCCCAGTGCCTGCCAACCTAGCAGTTTGAAAGCAAGAAATTGCAAGTAGATAAATAGGTACCACTTCGGTGGGAAGGTAACAGTGTTCCATGTGCCTTGGCGTCTAGTCATGCCGGCCACATGACCACGGAAACGTCTTTGAACAGCGCTGGCTCTTCAGCTTGGAAACGGAGATGAGCACCGCATCCCTAGAGTTGGATTTGACTGGCTTTCGAGCAAGGGAAACCTTTACCTTTACCTACAATTTGCTAGCAGCAAGCCTGCCCATAGCCAGTAGATGAGGAAGAGCCTCTTTCTCGTCTACTGGCTGAGGGCAGGCAGGCTCACTGCTCGCGGCTTGAGCGGCATTTAAAAGGGGGAGCAGTGATGTCACACACCCCTCAGTGCCTCCCCTTCCAGATTCCTGGCTTCGCCCCCTGCCCCCAAGGCCTCCCACTCAGCAGTCGGAGCTGCACTGGACGCCTGCTCTGACTCGTACTCAGAACTGGAACGAGAGCTCCAGGTTATAGGTCAGGCAACTGAGTTTGAACTTTTTTTCTGTAGCTTTTATCACTCAATCAAGCCCGAATCGCCAAAGTTAGTTCTCTGTGTTCTTTGAATAATTCAAACAGGCATCACCTAATAACGAAGTATGGATTTTTCCTCAGGTTGATTGTTCTTACTCAATTGGAAATTGATGCAAATGTAAGTGATTAATTAATCAACTACAAATCACGGACTGATTGAGTTAAGATTTCTTTAATTGGGTAATAGCCTTAGCACAATCTATTGTTATCTCAACACTGGAAGAAGACTTTGTTTTTTAAACTATATATTCAACCAACAATCCCTATGTTTAAGGGTGTTCTGAAGGTCTGATTAGGCAGTAGATTAAATGCAAGTTGGGTTGAGGGGAAATGTCAGTAAGACAAACATCCCTTTTCTGCTAGCAAAAGTGTGTGGGATGGAAAGGGAGGAATGATGAAGCCCCACCTGCTGTTCCACTATACTCGGGAGCCAATATGCCCTCCCATACTATTTTTAAGGTTGAGTGATGGATCACATGTTACATGCAAGTTGGGTTGGGGTTTTCCACAACCCAGCTCTCATTTAATGTCCTGTCTAATCAGACCCTTAAGATGGTGAGTTTAACTCTCTTGCTCCAGTCAGATTTGATCCTTTGGGCAGAGCGCTTATGACTGCAAAATGTTGTGTGGTCTAGGGCTGCCAAGTCAGCCCAGGGGGCGGGGGATCCCCCGCTACAGGGGTTCCCGATCCGCCGGCCAGCATTCGGCCGGTGGGGGGAACCCCACCCCTGAAGTCGTCCAGCCAGGACGACTTCTCCAACGTAATGATGTCACCCGGAAGTGATGCCATCACGTTGGGGGCGTGGCCCGGGCAACGCTCTGGCAACACCCTCAACGTGCTGACGTCACTTCCAGTGACATCACCGGGTGCGTGCGCTTTGCGCGTGTGCCGAGGAAGCTCTCGGCGGACGGAGGACTCCCCCCCGCCGGTGAGTAATACAGACTTGGCAACCCTAGTGTGGTCCTATATCACATTGGCAACATGTGAATGTTCCTATCTCATGGCTCACCCAGACCAGTTACTCAAGTGATCATAGTATCTTTAATCCCCATCTTCATAAAATGACCACATAGGGCTTTCTGCATTTTCATTTTATTGGTTGTTGAGTTCCTGTTTCTTGGGGGAGGGGGTGTTCCTGTTCTGCATGAGCTTTGCTCCCTCTAGTGGTTGATTTGACATCAAACAGTTTTTATCCAGTTTATTTCCCTGAGTTTTAAATCTACAGGGAAACAAACTGGGGGGAAACCTGTTTGATGTCAAACTGACCACTAGAGGGAGCAAAACATGTTCAGAACAGGAACCACCCCCTCCCCCAAGAAACACGAACTTAACAACCAGTAAAATGAATGTGGCAAAGCCTCTAGTCTTCTCCTGGGCTTTTCCATTGTACAGACTGCCGGTGGGGAGTTTTCAGCGATGGACTGTTCTCCAGTTCTGCCAACAGCTGTAGAGCCACTTGAACACCCAGGAATGCCACCGCTCTACTCTTAGGGCAACAGCAATTTCAAGGCTTCACCCTTAACCTGCAGCAACTGCCAGCTGTGCAAAGAGAGGCTCCTGTCCCCAGACATAAAAATTAACTGGTCTTATTCTACTCAGTATGTGTCTAATGAAAAACACCAAGATGGAACCAGGGAGGACATTTGGAGTTCAGGAAGGAGGAAGGACAGGGAGAAGCAGCCTAGTCTGAAAGCTCTCGCAGGTTGCCTCCCTCTCTGTGACTCGCATAGTTATTGTAAGAGTGTGGCAAGCTGTGGTGTAGTTAGCTTTTTCTTGCTGGTAGGGATGTTCCTCTGATTCACACTGACCGATTTCCCACGAGGTGCTGCTGTAGCGTCGTTCTTCCCTTCGCCCCGAATTGCTTGAATTTCTCACTATTTGCCCTGCACTGCATTTTGACCACGGCTTCTCCCGAATTCCCTCGCGGCTTCAGTGATCCTCAAAAAACAGGGTCACTGAAGCCATGGGGGAATTCAGGCGAAGCTGCGGGTCAAAATGCGGCGTGGGCCAAATAGTGGGAAATTCAAGCATGGAATTGGGGCAAAGGGAAGAATGACGCCGGAGCAGTACCTCATGGGAAATCGGTCACTGTATGCATTAACCCCACCCTGTGCCCTTTAAAAGACTCACGTGATTTGTGGGTTCCTCTCAATTGCTCTGCATCAGGTGTCTGGTTCAGATTATAACTGCTTGTGGCATTCATAGGGAAGGAGCTTCAGCGTCAGTCCTCCCACACACACCATTTTGCTAACCGAAAACAGGGCAAAGTTCTGTTAGGCTGGTTATGGGGAAACCCACAAAGTGTGCATCGGGGTTGCCCTATAACATGCCCCCAGGACCATTGTACATCAGGAAAATGGTGCAGAATAGAAGGTTGGAATCCATTCATCACATGAGACACAGTTGATTCAGATCAGCTACAATTTATTTGGGAACTGAGGGGAACCTGCAGGATAGAGGGTGGGGACCTGGGACCCATCCTGCTTATTTTGTAGGTGTCCCAGCCTCCAGGCAGGGCCTGGAGGTCTCCTGGAATTACAGCTCATCTTCAGACTACAGGTATCAGTTTCCCTGGAGAAAATTGATGCTTTGGAGGGTGGACTCTGTGGCTGTCCCCCACTGAGTTCCCTGCCCCCCCAGGCTCCACCCCCCCCCCCAAATCTCCAGGAGTTTCCCAGTCTGGATCTGGCAATGCTACCCGCCCATCCCCTGCCAGTGGCCAGGGGGACCTGGCAACCCTAATATTTCATGACATGTGGGTTGGCAAAATTTATATATTTATTTCATATATGCCCCAGTTTCCTCCCCAGTGGGGACTCAAAACAGCATGCATTATTCTCCGTCCCTCCATTTTATCCACACAACAAGCCTGTGAGGTAGGTTTAGGTGAAGAGGGTGTGACTGACCCAAGGACACCCAGCGAGCTTCTGTGGCTGAGTGGGGATTCGAAACTGGGTCTTCCAGATTCTAGTCCAACCCTCCAGGCATTACACCATACTAGTTCAGTAGTGGTGCGCTCCCTCCTATAGCCTCCTACCCCTCAGGAAGACCCTGCCCACAGTTTTACTATCTTAAGATAGTAAACAGGGGCACCTGTTGGACTTCAGTCTTAAGTAGACTCTAAAGCTCCCCCCCCCCAAGTACCATTTGACACAACAAACCAATTTAAAAATTTCAGTGTTCCCAGCTCCACCCACAGTGGAAAAAAGAGTATGCAAACTGTTACTTCTTTTGAGCTGGCATTTATTTTCTGTCGTTCCCTTTCTAACTTCCTTTCGCTACGTTTGTGTTTCCCAGTATCGAAATGAAGAGCTGTAGATTATTTTGCTTGGGGGGTGGGGGGACTTTTCTTCCTGTCTCCACCCTCTCTGCTATCCACGAGCAACTCGAGGGGTGAGGGGCAAACTCAAAGGCAGCTTTTTTATTTTTAGCTGAGCTCCCCAAAAAAGTGCCTGTCTTGTATCGTATGATGGGTTTAGCGTCAGCTTACTGAACTGGAGAGATAAGTAAAGCCTTCTGGCATCGGGGCTGCCGCTTGGTGGGGGGAAAACGCTTAGGATGAAGGATCTGTAATTTTCAAAGCAATAAAAAAAACTAAACATTTCTGTACAACATGAAAGACGGCAAGTACACCACAACAGCAGCTATGATAAAGATGGGGACACACTACATCCGCAGCTCAATAAATTGCTTATCTTGATACTTGGTTATGCACTGTGGGAAAACCTACGAAAGAGAGAGAGAGAGATAACATGACTGGGCAATCAAACACCCACTTGCTCTCAAGCCACACATGCTGGAGGCTTTGCCAGCTGAAACATCTGACTCCCCCCCCTCCCCCTCCCCCAGTTCAGTGGCTTCAGGGTTCCCAGTGAGGCCTGAGTCATAAAAACAAGCAATGGCTCATTGGCTGCTTTCAAAGCAACACACATGCAACACCACACACGCTGGCCACTACATGAGCACATGGTAAAACTTGTGGAAGACCTAGATTTTGAGGCACTATTGGGTTAGCAGAGTGCTCAAGGCACATGACTCAGCACAGCCTATCTGGTTTGTGTGTGCTGACAAGAAACAAAGTTACAGATGGAGCCTCTTTGGCTGAGGACAGACTGGCAATCTGGAGCGGGAGGAAACTGGGGCCAAAAGTTGCAGAGGGAAAGTGCTCCAGGGCTGGCCATTCACACTGGCCAGTGTAGTGCGGGAGCATGCCGTTAGGGAGAGTTCAGACTGCTGCAGAGCAGCCCTGGGTGGGCCAGCCTCCGCAGCTCGCGGTAGGGCCGTTACAGCAATATGCGCTTGTGCGCCTATGCGTATTGGTACATGGCCGTATCATGCGCTCATGCGTATATCTCTGCGATGGCGGGTTCACACTGCCGCCTCCGCTTGACTCCCGCTTCTTCCGGTCCACAATGCCAGGAAGCGGGAGACAAGCGGCAGACGGCCCCTGGACACCGGTTTCTGCCAGTGTCCTTCTGAAGCGGCAGGGAAGCGGGTAAGTACAGAAGGGAGCCAGGGAACAGCTGCGGCTGTTTGAACGGGCTCCCTTCCCCCGCTTCACAAGCAGAGCTCTCCCGCTCCACTTCCTGAGTCTGTCCTCAGCCTTTGTCTTTGCAAAAGCCAATATGAGTCCTTTATTGTAAGGAACACCATTTTAGATAGGATTGGGACAGGATTCTAATCTAGTCTAACTAGCTAGGGTGGATAGAGATGCAGGAAGCTCGTCCTGCCCTCATGGTGCCAAGATGCAGAAGTATAGCACAGTGTGGAGCAGTGTTCCCTCTATGCTGCGTTAGTGTGATCTAGCTCCCAGTTTTTTAGCCACCGGCTCACACATTTTTGTCTCAGCTCAGGAAGGATGGCTCCACAGCAAACTAATTTATGCAGCAGCCAAATCGCTCGCTCACAACTTTAATGCCAGTAGCTCACAAAGTAGAATTTTTTTCTCACCAGACTCCACGGCTTAGAGGGAGCATTGGTGTGGAGAGAAGGTGTCAGGCCAGAAGGAAGGAAGATTCCCTGAGAGTAGCAATCCCCACATCAAAGCAGTAGAAGGGAACGATGATCAGGGGCCTGGCCTACCTATCTCTCTGACTCTCTGTAGTCCCCCTCTGAAGTAGGGTTGCCAAGTCTTTAGCACTCACCAGCGGGGGCGGGAGTCCTCCTCCGGCCGGGAGCTTCCCCGGCGACATCACCAGAAGTGACGTCAGTACGTTGGGGGCGTTGCCAGGGCAACGCCCTGGCAATGCCCCCCACTGTGCTTACATCACTTCCAGGTGACGTCATTACATGTGGGAAGTCGTTCTGGCCGGACGACTTCGGGGGTGGGGTTCCCCCCGCCGGCCGAATGCTGGCTGGCGGATCAGAAACCCCTGTAGCGGGGGATCCCCCGCCCCCCGGGCTAACTTGGCAGCCCTACTCTGAAGTCTGAGGCTAAGAAATAGCACAAAGTCCTTGACTTCCAACAGACTTAGCATCTAGCACCTTCCTTGTTAGAAGGACCAAAGACCGCCAAGCTTATGTTAGTCCAGCTATTTTTTAATTTAGGCTAATTGCCCATTATGTATCCACTATATGCTGAGGTTGGTTCAAATGCATTTTAAATATATTTTCCCCTATGATTTGATTAGTACTTGGATGGGAGACCACCAAGGAAGAACAGCGTTGCTAAGCAGAGGTAATGGAAAACCCGAGTTGCAATGCAGAGGTTGTTGTTGTTGTTCAGTCGCACAGTCGAGTCTGACTCTTTGCGACCCCATGGACCACATCACGCCAGGCCCTCCTGTCTTCTGTCATGCTCCAGGGTTTGCTTAATTTCATGTTTGTTGCATCGATAACACTGTCTAACCATCTCATCCTTTGCCGTCCCCTTCTTCTTTGGCCTTCGAAGGTAGACAATGGCAAACCAGCTCAGAATATCTCTTGTCTCGCAAACCCCATGAGGTTACCATTGGTTGGCTGCCACTTGATGGCAAAACAAAAAAACTAATTGTGCATAGTCCACTTTGTGGATCCCTTGGGACTACTACCAAGAAAAATAAATGTTATTGTTGTTAATAATTAAAATGATAATAACTGATGATATTAATATTGCTTTTGTTATTATGTTGCATTCAAATAAATACCTTAGGTAAATTTAAATGGAATCCTTTTGCGGAATGTTTGGACACAACGCTGATGTCCCTCCCGTTCTTACCAAACAAAACTGTGGCTTGATCCATCCGTTAAGTCACATATGTAAGATGTAATCCCCTATGTAGATTGCTAAATGATCGCTCTCCTCTGTCTTCTTCCTTTCAGCTCCACTTTTATTCAAATTGTTCAGTTAAATTTTTTGCTTGTTTCATTTCCTTGACATGAGACGAAGCAAGAAGCTCCAAAGCTAGCTCCGGGGAGATCACCCAAGGGGCCCTGAGAGATCCCAGAGGCAGATGGAGAGATCTTCCATTCCTGCCGGCAGTGAATGGGCCACCTGTCTCTGATTGGCAGTGGGCCCTTTGCCCTGCAGATGCCAGTCCCTGGTGCCAGTCTAGAGAAGCTCTCGCTGCACATATACTTTGTATGAATAAGGAATAGCTCCAGCCAGTTCCCATGCCTGTGGGAGGAATTCAAGAAAACTGGGACTCTCAAACTTTATCAGCTTAAGTTTTCCCAAAATGAGTTTCTCCAGTGGGCCTAACAATGCCCCTCCCATGACTGCTTCAGGTCAGGAATGAACCAAAGTGGGAGGATGAGGCCCCTTCCCTTCACATACTGCAGTCCCAGTCCAAATTGCAATCAGGGCATGCAGCTGTTGAGGAGAACCAGCAAATCACATCTGGCTTTTGCATAGGATGGGGACTCTAGACCCAGCCTCTGACTCTGTAATGTGTGAATGTATCATTGGAAAGGTATAGCACTATGACAATCAACAGATTACATTTATTCAAAATACAGCTTTTTCCTAGAAAAGGGGGGGGGGGTATTTGCCCAGAGGTTGGGAGAAACACTCCTCTCCCATTTTGGGAGATCTAGAAAGTAGCGGTGACATTAAAGTTATATTTAACTCTAGACTATTAAGTTAGAGTCCAGTGGCACCTTTAAGACCAATAAAGTTTTATTCAAGGTATGAGCCAGTTTGGTGTAGTGGTTAAGAGCGCGAACTCTAATCTGGGAAAACCCAGTTTGATTCCCCACTTCTCCACATGCAGCTGCTGTTGTGACCTTGGGTCAGTCATAAGTTCTTTCAGAGCTGTTCTCTCAAGGGCAGTTTTCGAGAGAGCGCTCTCAGCACCACCTACCTCACGGGGCATAGGCGTAAACTACGGGGGGGCTCGAGGGCTCAAGCCACCCCTGAAATTTCCCGGGGGGGGGGCTCAGCCACCCCCGGGAAAATGGAGTGCCCAGGCCGGCTGGCTGGCCGGCTGCCGCCGCCACCGCCTCTCCCCCTGCTCCATTCCTCCCTCCCTCCATCCAGGAACCAGCTGGGCAAATGCCCAGCGTGCTGGACGGAGGAACGGAGGCAGGAGCAGGCGGGGGGGAGGCGGCGGGGATATGGAACTTGTGCCAACAGGCGTGGGCTGCCGCCTCGTTTGCCTGCCCGCCGGTGGCTGCCGCCTCCCCCCCCACCCCGGGACTGGCCTGGCACACTGGGCAGTTGCCCAGCTGGCCCCACGGAGGCAGGAGTAGCCAGGCTAGGCCAGTCCGGGGGGGGCGGTGGGGACATGGTCCCAGCGTGCACGTGCTCTTTGCGCGCGCGCACAAGAGCCCCCCCCCCGGATTTTAAAAGTCGATGCCTCTGTCACAGGGTGTCTGTTGTGGGGAGGGGAAAGGAAAGGGATTGTAAACCTCTCTCCTTTGGGCAGTGAAGGGCAGGGTATAAATCCAATCTCTTCTCTTCTTTTTCTTCAAGGTGCCATTGAACTCTTAACTTTGTTCTATTGCTTCAGACCAACACCGCTGCCCACCTTGATCTAGACTATTAAGATACTCTATTTTGACTTGTGGCTTGTCGTGACTATATGGTGGATTGTTGGAGACAGATACCCAATCCCATTAAGAATTGAATCCAATCAATCAAAAAAGTAGCTTGGAGCTGATGTTGGGAGATGCTTTCTTTAATTAAAACTTTGCAATAAATCAGGAAGTCATTTTCAGAACAGCAGGGAAAGCGTCTGCTAAGAATAATCGGGGAATAGCTGTCCAGCGCCAGCAGAAGGAAGAGAGATAAAAGTCTTATTAAAACTGTTGCATTCATACATTGTGACAGTGGGGGGATGAGGTTAAAATGTAAGTATGAAAGCTCCAAATGTTTCCTTGCATTCTGCAGTATTTGCTCAAATGCAAGACAAGGTGTGCCACCAAGAACACCCCAAGGTATGCCATAAAAAAAGAGGAGGCTGGGTCACATTTGTATATGTTATAGTTAAGTCCAGTAATAATTTTGTGTGTGTGTATGACTTCTTGAAGGGGTTTGTCTTACATTCAGGTGTCTGCCTTTTGAATAAATACAGTAAATTGCTGTTCCTACCGTAACCATGGCGGAAGCCCGGTTCAAAAAAAAAGAAAAAAAGACTTGAATTCAAGGAAAGAAATCTGTGGGAGATGTGTGAACTGTCTAGGGGTGTGCAATCCCCCCCCCCCCCCCCCCGGGTATTTTTTGGTTTGGGTCTACTGAACTCGAAAAGATTTCAGGATTCCCTAAAAATCCCAGATCCCAATATCAGTACAGTATTCGGATCCGGGATTTTTCAGAAATCCTGAAGGGGGGGTTCCAATTAAAAAATGGGGAGGAAAGCCAGCCCAAAACTGAGCTGGTGGGGTGCAATCTGCTCCCCTCCAGCACAGCTGATCCTGAGGCTGACTTCTCATGCAGCCTGGAATAAACTTGGCTGCACAAAAAGCCACTCCACTCCCCACCGGCACAGCTGTTCCTGGCCTAACTTCTTGTGCAGCCGGTTTAAACTCTGTTCCCCGCTGGCACAGCTGAACCTTGGGCTGTCTTCTGCAGTCCCTTTAAACTTTAAAAGGACTGCAGTAGAAGCATGACAAACAGCTAAGAGGTGGGAGCAATGTGCTCCAGCCTCTCCGCTGTTTTTCGATATACCCGGTAATCAGTGTTCCCTCTAAGCTGAGTTAGTGTGAGATAGGTCACAGTTTTTTAGCCTTCGGCTCACACATTTTTGTCTAAGTTCAGGAAGGATGGCTCCAGAGCAAACTGATTTATGCAGCAGCCAAATTGCTTGTTCACAACTTTAATGCCACTAGCTCACAAAGTAGAATTTCTGCTCATAAGACTCCACGGCTTAGAGGGAGCATTGCCGGTAAAACTCAAATATATCTGGGAGGGGGGATTTTTCTTGGTTTTCCTGAGGAAAACTGGATACCTTTGGGATTCCAAAATATACAAAAATACCAATAAGGTATTTTTCAGATATATTTTTGGCTCGGGTAGATCTGAACACACACCCCTAGAACCGTCTCTTGGGTTTCTTTGCTTTTCTCAAACCTAGGCCTCTGATTCTAATCTAAGGTTGCCTGGCAACTGGTGGTGAATGGGACAGGTGGGGACATATTGTGGGGGGGTGCAATGGATATCTCAGAGTGATGACACCACTTCCGGCATGACCTGGAAGTGACATCATCACTCCAGGTGTGAAGCTCTAGCATATTAGCCATACAGTTTTGTGTGAGTGCTAGAGCATCCTCCTGCATGATGATGTCCCTTCCTGGTTGTGCTGGAAGTGGTGTCATCATGCCAGTGAAGCCAGTTGCACCACCCATTTTACCCTCCATTTTCTTCCCACCACCTGGCTGACAAGCAGTGAAAAGGCAGCAGAGGGTGGGAGGTCTCCTGCCACCAGCAGGCAACGTGTAACCCGATTTGAACCCCAGCTGCTCCTCTCACAAGATCAGTTGCGTTTGGTGAAAGGGGGGTGCTCCAGTTCTGGTGAATGATGGAGTGAGTGTTATCTGTAATGTTTTGCCTTCCAGAGCATCTGATGCTTGGAATGTACCTGCACTCAAATGAAGTAGTACTGTGGACTAGGCCCATAGCTACAGTGGGGCATTTTGGGGCTATGCCCCCTTAATTAAAAGCCACGCCCCAACAAAAGCCATGTCAGAAAGCATTCTAAAATATTTATTAAGTCATTAATTACCTTTAATTAACTTAAGTGCCCCCTAAGAAATTTAAATGCCTTCTCCCGATTAAAAAAAATCCTACTGAGGACTGCTTGAGTTTGCACAGAAGGCAGTAGAGAAGCTGCTTTCTGGGTGTTCCTCCTTGTAAAAGCTCTCTGCAAATGAAAGAGCTATCAGACCAAAGTTTCTGGCCTAGCTTCCTGCTTGTGGTGTTGGGTTGCCTGGAAACCAACGGGAGGGTTGTGAGTGAGGATATGGGGAGCATGACACCAGCTGTGGCAACATGTCACTTCTGGTAGCTTCAGGACTCATTGGAAACTCTATGGTAAAACTACAGTTTCCGGTAATTCCCCTGTGTCAGTTCTGTGTTTTTACTGTAAGTGATGTGCAGCGTGCAATGCTGCAGGATTCTTAAAAAGTTATCCTGCAACAGAATCAAAGGGTGAGGCATCCCCCTCCCCCACCAGGGAAATGAGACTTCCACTGTGGTGCCAGTCTTCTACTTGGGAGGGAGGGTTTTTTGCAAACGTAGGACAGTTTTCAAAAATACCAACGTATCCAACCATGCAGTTCTTCCAACAGGACAGCATTAGTGTTTGTGGACGAGGGGCTGGTCATTTCCACAAATTCTTCCTCCCCCCTGCAATGATGTGGTTCAGGTGTCACACTAGGATCTGGGAGACGTGGGTTCAGGTTCCAACTACGCCACAGAAACTTGCTGAGTGACCCTGAGCCAGTCACATATTCTCAGTCACTCACTCATTCTCAGCCTAACCTGCTTCACAGGGTTGTTGTGAGGGTAAAATAGAAAGGAGAATGACGTGAGCTGTTTTGAGTCCCCTGTGGGGAGAAAGGTGGGGTATGTGAAGTAAATGTAACCTTCCACTTGGCCCCCTCTGCCACCAAATACTGACCATGGCCAGACCTGCTTAACTTCCAAACTCGTCTACTCTGGGCTAGTCGGGCTGCAGAGAAACACATTATGAAGGTAAGACTTGGCAACCCTAAGCTGACGTGTTTAAGGCTGTAACAGTATTGCAAACTTGGAAGTTTGGAAGTGAGTCCCATTTAAATGGATAGGATTTGTTTTTGATTAAATTAGGGTTGGGCTTTTAACAGCTGCGGTTCTGTTCAGACTTCACTGACTGCAGGTTTCGTGGCAGCCAGCGAGACCCCACTGAAGTCAATGGGAGACCCTCGTACACAGAACGGCAAACCAGATTTGCCTTTGGTTGGCTATGAGGACTTTTTATTGCTGCGAACTGAGGCTCAGTGCTGTGTGCGGTGTATTTTTAGTATTTAACTGTCAGGGCTTCAACGCTTGGGAGCAAAACAAACAAGAACCTCCTACACAGGGATTTCTCCTTGTACATTAATTGAACAGATGCAGAGCCATGTACCGTTGGCGCAACAAAAACAGAGGCTGTGGGGCCCAGCGACTCGCTTTGTTTTCCTTTTCGCCGGGCCAGCTTTGCTGTTCCCTCAGAAGAGAGAGCCTGCACAAGTTAAAGGTTAACTAGAAAGATGATTTCTGTGACCCTTCCACAACTGTGGGGGGGTTTTTTTGGTGTGTGTGTGTGTGTGTGTGTGTGATTAACAGAAGGAGATGCAAAGTACCTGATAGATACCACAACAAATTAATGTGCTTCATTTGCATAATGGGTGATCAGTTTGCATTATATGCAGACTCGGTCACACAGATGTGGAGGACTGAAGTCAGCAACTCTGACAGCCCCCTGAGGATAGACATTACGCTTAGGGTTGCCAGGTCCTTCCAAGGCCCCACAGGGGACTTTGGGGGTGTTACTGGAGGGGATGGGAACATCCCCAACATGATGATGTTGTGTAGAAGTGATGCCATCATGTTGGGGATTGGCGCCCCCTGCTTCGTGCCAAAAGCATTTAAAGCGTCCCTTTAAATGCTTTTGGCAAGAAGCGGGGGGGGGGGGGCCATGCGCACCTGCACTCCAAGCCTCTCCCTCCCTCCCTTCTGCAAAATTTAAAGGGCCCTCCAGGGGATCAGCAGGCCACGTGCTCCCACCGGTCAGCTGGAGGGCCCTTTAAATCTTGCAGTAGGGGTGGCTGCAGGTTGCTGCTCTTGGGGGTGGGGCTTGGGGCGGGGCTTCCTCCCCGCTGGCCAGCTGGCTGGTGGTGGAAAGGAGCCTCTGAAATTGGGGGAACCCCTGCTCAAACCGGGGGTCTGGCAACCCTAATTACACCGGCGTTCTGTTCATGCTGAGGAGTAAGCCTGCCAGCCACGTTTTGGGAGCATGAGTTTTAACAGCCCCTATGCCTTGTTGTTGGCTGTCCAGAGGTACTGGTTGGCCACTGTGTGAGAGAACGCTGGACTAGATGGGCCACTAGTCTGATCCAGTGAGGCTCTTCTGATGTTCTTATGAGGTGCACAGTTGGGTGAAGTGTGCAAAGCTTTTATTCAAGTAAACCAGAAACCTGATTGTCTAGGGTTCTGGTCCATGCGAACAGAAGCTTTTCCCACATGGCAAATCCACGTATTGCCCAATCCACATGGTAATGGTGATTGTACATATTGGGTGCATCACAGGGGCACGTGCCCTCCTGATACATGCTGTTGACGAGCTCCTACTTCACATGAATGGTGCACCGGCATGCTGTTTGCAGAGGGCCAAAAACATTGCCTAGTAGACTCACTGAAATCCCTTTGCCAAGTACAGTTTGCAAAGCCTCTGTTGTTCAGAGCAGCTCCAAATTTTGTACAGTAAACAAAAGAGTTTGAATCCCATCTCCTTGAAAGGGGTATCAGACTTTCCCAGTTCACAGGATTGACTCAGATGTGCAGTTTCACTATCTTGCAATCTCACCAGGCAGATTTCAGTAGGCTGGGGCCTCATTCACATTTGTGTAATTACCAGCAAATGTAAGCTGAGGACTTCTGTGATTTACAGATCAAAAGCCTTCAGCTCAGGTTTGATATCAAAAGGTGTGTTTAACTTTATGAAGCTCATTACCCAAATGAATTACAATGGAGTCTCAGTCTGACCTCAGTGGAGGCTTCAGGGAATGGCTTTCCGGAAGTCTCGGGCTGGTGAGGAAGCACTTTTGTTATAATAAATTATCCAGCATTCATATTTAGTAACTCCTCCCGGAAGCTGCAGTGGCTCAAGTGGTTAAGATGCTGAACTGGTCAATAGTTCAGCAATTCAAGACCCAAGTGCTGCATGATGGAGTGAGCTCCCGACTCTGGCCCCAGCTCCTGCCAACCTAGCAGTTCGAAAGCAAGAAATTGCAAGTAGATAAATATGTACCACTTTGGGGGGGGAGGTAACAGCGTTCTGTGTGCCTCGGTGTCTAGTCATGCCGGCCACATGACCACGGAAATGTCTTTGGACAGCGCTGGCTCTTCGGCTTAGAAACAGAGATGAGCACCGCATCCCTAGAGTCTTATTCGACTGGCTTTCGAGCAAGGGAAACCTTTACCTTTACCCCGAATGGTGGTGATGGAAAATCTCTGTTGTCCTTGTGCCAGTCACACTCTCTCAACCTAACATACCTCACAGGGTTGTTGTGAGAATAAACAATGGCGTAAGCTGCTTTGGGTCCATACTGGGGAGAAGTGGAGGGTATCGATACCTAAAAATGTTTAACTTAAATGAGAAGGCCAACCTTAAAAGTTTTTTTTCAAAATCCTCTTAGAATTCAGCATCTATGTTATGTTCATGGTTTATAGCAAGATGAAAAGTTGGAGCAACAGTTAAAGCTTGATATAAGCAGGTAAGAGGCGGTCTTTCTTTTTAGAAGGCGTCTGTATTCACAGGTTTTTGAAGTGCTCCTAGGTTGGAGACAAGTCAATTATTTTGAAGAGAGCTGAAGGTGATATATTAGAGGCATCACTGCTCAGGGCTTTAATTCCTTTGTCGGTGGCAGTCAAAGAGTTTTGCAGGTTTTTGAAGTGCTATCCAAAGCTGCAAAACTTGCAGGCAGAAGAATTGTTCAGGCATTGATTCAAGTAGAAATGGATGTGCACCAGAGGGGAGGGAAGGCCAGGCCAGGCCCCCCCAATCATGCAAAAGTCCCATTTGTATACTCATATATATTGCCCATGCCTTCTATTTTTTCTTGATTTGGATCACGCATTTGAGTGCTTGTATTCGTAAATTCAGTTCAAATGCGACCTTTGAGTGTGTAGGGAGATCATGGATGGGGCCATTGGCCATGACCCTGACTCCCCCCTAGGGCTGCCAGCTCCAGATTGGGAAATAACTGGAGATTGTGGAGGTGGAGCCTGAAGAGGGTGGGTTTTGGAGAGGGAAAGGACTTCGGAGGGTTATGCCCCAGAGTCCGCCTTCCAAAGCAGCCATTTTCTCCAGATGAATCGATCTCTGTCGCCTGGAGATCAGTTATAATCCCAGGAGATCTCCAGCCACCCCCTGGAGGTTGGTAACCATACTCACCCCAAAACACTTTTATTTCTATTAAAATGAATTTCTTACTGAGGCTATAGACCAGGGCATCTGTCATACTGCTGCTGAAATGCTGGGGTGGGAAAAAAAACTTGTCTATCTTCAGTCCCAATTAACTGACTGGAGACTACAATGAAGGACAGAAATGTGAGTACGAAGCATGGAAAGTTATTCCTCTTTAATGGCATATCTACTAGTCTTGGTCATCAAAGGCAACCTCCGTACTAGGAGGCAGCATCAGGGAAAGGCCCTGGTCTTTGTGTGCTATTAGTTGGCCCTCCAGGGCAGCTGGTTGTCTGATGGACTGCATGAGCCGCTGGTCTGATCCCGCAAAACAATTCTTATGTTCTTATGACCCTTTCAGCTCCCTTACTATTGCGTAGCTTAGCAGAAAAGTTAAGAGGCACTGAGAAGAATCTGCAAAACACTCTTAGTGCCGTGTTTCATCAGTCAGTTCATTGACACCTCTAGTCTTGAACTAAAAACTTGGTGGGGGCGTGGGGGGACTTCCAGTATGCCGGGGGAAATTGAAGCAGTTAACATTTATGCAGCAGCTCAAAGGTATTATGGAAATGCAGATTATGTCATAATACCCACAGACCTGTGAAATCTCATACTCACTCGTCTTAATTTACTGTTTGTTTTGTTCATTTTAGCTCTGAAAAGTACAATGATTGCCTTGCTCTTTTTTCTAGTAACAGCCAATATAACTAAGACGAAAGCGTTCTTGAAATGCCAAATTTACTTTTTGAATTATGTAGACATCGATTCATTGAGTACAAAGGTTCTTTTTAAAAAAAAAAAAATTATATCCTCTTGACTAAGCCATGCTGAAATCTCAGTGGCACTCAGTAATGCCTTTCTAAGAGCGCATCCGAATTTTCTTGAGGAAAAAATACTAATTCGGCAGCACTGAGAATGGACTTCTTTGTCTAAACAATGATGCAGATGGCCATCTCTCAGTCATTCATGTGCCACGCCTCAATCTTGCACTTGGAAGGATGGTCTTGGAGATGGCAGGGTATAATTCACTTCCTCTGCTTAACCAAATTGTGACTGAGAAAGGTCCCAATTAGGGCCAGCTGTACTGAGAGCACTAATGTTCCAAGCCTGTGGGTAACTGCTGAATTACAAAAGTTGGCTAATGACAAACAATAGTTCTTCAGAAGTGATGAAGGTGACATGAGGAAGCTATCAGGGTGTGCACCAAGTCTGGGTTCACTTTAGCATCACGTGATCTTAAAAACTTGAATCCCCATGGTCCACCAGCGTGTTGGAACGCAAAGAGTGTTGTCTCAGGGTCTCTTAGGCCCTACTGGTCACATCTTGACTTTAGGGGAAAAACCGTGGGATTTTTCAGGCAAGAGACGTTCAGAGGTGGTTTGCCATTGCCTGCCTCTGCATTCCAATCCTGTACTGTCTTGGTGGTCTCCCATCCAAGTACTAACCAGGGACGACCCTACTTAGCTTCTAAGATGTGATGAGATCTGGCTAGTCTGGGCCATCCAGGTCAGGGAAAGCCAAAACATGACTAAACTATGCTAACTGATCCTGAGGTATACATGCTTGTTGAAGAACATCATTAAGGATTGCCTTGCAGAAGCAAAACAAAGTTCACCTAGTCTGGTGTTCATTGAAGAATCCCAACAACCAATGGATGCTAGGATGCCTTCTAGAACAGTGGCTCCCTTCCCAACCTTTTTGGTATGGTGACCCACAAGTCCAAATTTACTTGGTTATGGTGACCCACTTGAACAAACAGAGCATGCACAGGTCAGTAAAACTACAGAAGTCTGGGCTGGGATCCACTTTCACAGGCTTCACAACCCACCTACTGCTGTAGAACCTGTTCTGTTTCAGTCACCTCAACTTAAAGGGAATAAGCAACCTTGTTGTCATTGCCATTTTTCATGAAGCTGCTTAAAAGAGAATTCTAGCAGAGCCAGCATGAGAAGATCTAGTTTCCACACTTGCCTCTTGGAGGTTAAAGGGTCCCACTTAAGTTGGCCAGGGTCTACTGAGGGTCACTCAACCCCAGATCCTGGAGCCCAGCTATGGATGAAGATAATGTTTAGACTTGCCTTTTGGTTAAAACCTTCTTTCTGTCACACTAATGGGATTAGATGATAGTAGGAATGGTTTCAGATTTCTTATGCCTACTGTTGTAACCCCTTAAATTTTATTTATTTTAAATATTTTTACACCTCTTTTTTTTCCTGCCCTGGGGACTCAGAGCAGCTTATAAAATGAAGCACACACATAATGTAATTTAAACAAACACATACAAATAATAGATTACCAGTACTTCCTTAAAGCTGGTTTTAAAGCCACAAATTGTCCCTGGGCTGACACTGGTTCCCACAGAGCCAACCACATGGCCACAGCTGTTGAGCCACAAGCAAGGGCCAAGAGCCTCTGTCCAAGCTAGGGTTACCATTTCCTTGATGGGGGGGGGGGGGTTCCCCCGGTTTTGTGGGCCACAATCTGCAACTGACCAGCAGAGGAGCCCTGCCCCCAAAGAACCCCACCCAACATGCCTGGCGTGATGATGTCACCTGGAGGTGACGTCATCACTCCAGGCACTTCTCATGGGGGACACGCTAGCATTTGGGCAAAAACTCTATGGTGACCATAGAGTTTTTTGCCCAAACGCTAGAGTGTTCCACCTGACATGCCCAATGCAATGACAACACTTCTGATGTCACACAGAACATCATTGCAGCACGTGTGCTTTGTGCATGCACCAGAAGACTCCCAGAACAAGACTGCCCCTCCCCCCACTGTGCCATCAGCCAGGTAAGACCTGGCAACTGTAGTCCAAGTCCAGACAACAAATACCTACAAAAATGGGGAAGAGAAGATGCTTGGCCCAGGTCTCACTCAGGTGGCTCAGATTTTCTCAGATTTCCTCAGTTCCTCCCTGTTTTGATTTCACTTCTCCCTTGAACAAATCAAATCTATACTTTCATACCATTTGCTGAAAATAGCCATGTTGGTCAGAACAGCCAGTAGAACAGCCAGATTTGAGCCCAGTAGCACCTGAGAGAACAAGATTTGGGGGGGGGGGGGGTCTAAGATTTCAAGAGTCAAAACTCCCATGGTCAGATATGAGTTGGAATGGAAATCTCTGAGTCCTGATATCCCAGTCAGAAGGTGGGAGAGCTGTTCCATCTTTGCAGCATCCCTTCCCACTTCTGACTGGGATATAAGGGCTCAAGAGATCTCCATTCCAACTTGTATCGGACAAAGGGAGCTTAAATCCCAAAAATCTTGTTGGTTGTCTAAGATGCTACTGGACACGACTTTAGCTGTTATACTGTTTTCTGTTCCCTGACACAGAATTTATATCCTAAAATGTTCACTTATTACAGTGTTACTCATGCATTGATAAATCATTATCTATTATATGTATAAACAATTGTGCTGTACAAGTAAATGCCATATAAATTGTACATTAAAAGCCGCAATCAGCATGCCTGATACAAGAATCTGCACAACCAACAAGGGAAAAGCAGAGGACCAAAGCCATTTACAAAATGTAGTTAAGTGTTTTAAAATCAGGGAACCTTTGTTCATAGCTGATATTTTCCAATGTGGTTCTTTTGGGGGTATTATTGATTTGTGTTCTTTATTAATGTTAGTAGAATTAAGGAAATTATTTTGGGGGGGGGGGGGTTCTGCCGACACAAAATATTATTCCACCATCTAATTTTCTACCTTTGATTTGCATAATTATGCTATCTTTATAATTATGCTATCTTTGGTTGCATTTATTTAAATACTTCATTATTATTTTTTTTCTTTTTTAACCTTTGGCTTCAAGACATCGTGTATACTGAGCATTTGTTCAGCTGTAGCTTGTAGATGGCTTAGCATCTGGGGTGGAGGCTGAAGTGTAAGTCCTGGCAGGACTGTGAATCTCTCCAGATTTGGATGGAGCATTGTGAAGGTCTACAGTAGTGTAGAACTAGAGATAATCAACCGCAGGCCACATTTGGGGCCAAGTCCATTTAAAAGATGCATGCAGGAATCGGGGCAGTAATGCAATAATGTAGGAGAAGAACAGGCAGGTGAGAGACAGAGAAAGAACTCCAGCAGTGTTGTGGAAGCATCAGGTATGTAAAAATGGGTGGAGACTTGGGCAGTCATCCTTGAAAACGGGGGGGGGGGGGGGGGTGTTGTTACAATTCTGTTTGATAGTGGATAGAATGATATATGCCTCCCTGGGATCACTGGAGAAAGGTGGGATTCAGACAGGTAGATTAGATATCCCTATTTTCATCTGTGGTATATTGGAGGGGATGCTGCACATTCATCAGCCCTTAACAGTCTTGCCTGTGCCCAAGAGAAGACCTAGGACTGATATGCAGATATTTAGAATAGATCCAGAGGCAGTAATGAACTGCCTGGTGGATGGAGCCATGTTTAGGACAATGCTGCTCTGTTCTTCCCCCATTTTGTGGCCTCGAGTGTCTTGTCACAAGAGGCACCAGTGGAGAGTACTGGCTGATCTGGGCAACTCCCTATGCATGCGTGTGTGCGTGTGTGTGTTTAAAGTGCTGTCAAGTTGCAGCCGACTGATGGTGACCCCAGCAAGGGGCTTTCAAGAGAAGTGAGAAGCAGAGGTGGTTTGCCATGGCTTTCCTCTGCAGAGTCTTCTTTGGTGTCCTCCCATCTTGGTACTGTCCCTGCTTAGCTTCTGAGATTTGCAAGGATCGGGCTATGCTGTGCCATTCCACATCCCTCAATGGATTCGTGTCCGTGTGTTAAGTGCCATCGAGTTGGAGCCAACTTATGGTGACCCCAGCAAAGGACTTTCAAGGCAAGTGATTGAGCAGAGGCAGTTTGCCATGGCCTTCCTCTGCAAAGTCTTCCTTGGCGGTCCCCCTCCAAGTTCTAACCCTGCTTAGCTTCTGAGATCTGATGAGACTGGGCTACAGCATGCCGCCTTCCCTCCCCCTTATATATGGAAACAAGCAATTTCGCTAGCTACCACATATAGGGGATAAACAGACACATTTGGCACCCCTGTCCAGAAGGCTGAAAAGCAGTGCCATCAGTGTGGCAGGAGGAGAGTACCATAGTGTATCCAAGGCCTCTCCAAAGGCTTTGCATAGACATCCACAGCTGCGTAGACCCCTGCGTGTCCGTCTTACATTAAGCACCAGACAGATGGTGACAAGGAGACAGGAATCCCCACTGCTGAACATCTCTTCATATAAACCTGAAAGACACCCCAGGTTTGCAGAAAAATCTTAAATAATAATAAGTTAATAAATAAGTATGGGAGTTAAAACCTCTCAGAATAATAGAAACACTTCCTGTAGATTTAAGAAATGAATGTCCTCAGTGGCTCCCAACAGTATTGGCAGCCTTCAAGCCTTAATTTCTGTCAATAAAAGTGAGGGGGGGGGCAGCAGGGACTTTTCCAGGGCTGTTTTGGCCTTTGAGGGGACTCATTGGGGCCAGACCCAGCAGCAACCACTGAGCAATGTGGTTGCCTCATCTAGAGCCAGCTGCTTGGTATTGATCAACAGCAGCTACCCCACAAAAGCCAGCATGGTGTAGTGTCAGTTTCAGACAAGGATCTGGGAGACCCGGGTGAGAATCACCACTCTACCATGGAAGCTTACTAGGTTGCCTTTGTCTAGTTGCACATTCTCAGCTAGTTACATACTCTCACAGGCTTGTTGTGAAGATAAAATGGAGAAGAGAGTGATGTAAACTGCTTTCGGTCCCCATTGAAGCAAAGAAATAAATACTGGGAAGCCAACAAAAGTAGGTTAATCAGTAGGTGAGAAGGATAGGATAGAGGAAATGGTGTGGGACAAGGGGATACAGGAGGAAATGAGGTGCCCCTTGCAAGTCCTTGTGGGTTTCCTGCTTGGGTTTTTAAAACTGCAGAAGCACTGAGGTTCAACAAGGCTGAGGGCTTCAAGTCTGTTCACAACCCTGCACTGTATGCAGTATGTTCTGAGACAATTACATTTTCTACTTTCCATTTTACATGCCGGCATTGGTTTGTTATAATGCTTTTCTGAATCCCAAGGCAACGTGCAAATGTGTTTCTCTAACTACATCTCCATTGATTTCCATTCATAAATCAGCATGCAACTACATTTTAAAAGTAATAACAAAAATGAATGGCACAAAATGTCAAGCAACCCATTACAGCATTTCAAATTTACCTGAAGCACGTTTAATCTTAGATTCTCCAGTGTGGTATCTTAAATTTAGAATCAGCTCTGCTGTGGGTTGCTTTATTGTAGATTTAAAATGAAGCTTTAATGCATACATCCAGAACTAAAATCTGGGATGGTCACAAGCAAGTACTTGAGTAGCTTTGGTGTTAGCTAGGAGAAAAAAGTGTTAAGATCATTTATGTTTCTTTTTCCAGTTCTATCCACTCTTTCTAGGCAGGGTTTGGGTATTGAGGGTGGGCAGACCAATAGGAAATGTCTCCTAAAAAAAGAAGCAGCTTTATTGATTAACGTGGAGAGTGGAGACAGTTAAATGATCCAAATGAGAGCCCCATTTTTCAGTGTCTGAAATTAATAACGTGAGAATGAAGAGGCAGAGAAGAAGAACATTATTTAGCCTCTTAATATGAATAAATTATAGGCTAGTGACAGCACTGAGACAGGACGATGTGACTCTCTAAAAAGCTGGTTTGTTGGGTCTCTCTCACTGCCCATCCACTGTCACCCAAGGGGGAAGATCAGCATGTTTCATTCATATTTCAGTGCTGTAGCAGCGTTAAAAATTCTGGAATCCATCGCTTAGGTTTTCATGGTGACCTTTGAAATTAACGGGATGTGTAGGTAAGCTGTGGCTCTTTGTGTCAAAGAAACAGAGGTTCTTGTTTCAAAAAGCAGTACCCCAAGAAGTAGGAAAAGGAGGCACATGACTTTGTATGAGAAGTTTGAGTAAGCTCTACTGTAGCACTCACAATTTTGGGGCGATCGTTTGTGCACCTCAAAACCCACCCATATATGAATTTGGAGCTCGGTCTATAAATCATCCCCCCGCCCCCAATACAAACTTGTGACAAGGTCTCTCCACTTACACAAGACTATCTATCTAGCCAGCTATCTACCTAGCTAGCTAGCTATCATCTCATGGCTCAAGTCATGAAAGAAGAAATTATTGTGGTAATGGGCTTGCACATTATCCTGTCTCTTTTGTGCCTCCAGGTTTTCTCTGGGAGGGACACGTGAAAGGTGAAAGAAGAGGGTATTCACTTTTATCATTCTTCTTTCCGAATTGAAACTTTACCCTAGAATTTAATCCTCACTTGCTGGCTTAGAGCTTGTCAGCGAGCATTAGTGTAATCACTTGAGACAGTAAAATTGCTTGTCTTCCTCCGGCAAGGGCACAGTGCTGTGGTTGTGGAAGCAACTGGCTTTGCTGGAGGCCCCTTTGCGAAGAAAACGGATGGTTAAGGGGTGGGTCAAGGTTCTGTTCAATGTGCCCCCCCCCCCAGTATACAGCTACCAAGCCCACAGTGCTTCCCACTGAGGGCTTGGCAGTTGCCTTCAGGAGGCCGGACTGATCCAGGAGCACCCCAGTTGCTGACCCCCAATTTATTTGCACTTTGTGGTTTGATTATATAGAGGCCAGGTCTGGTCTTGGCGCTTGGTCTGTAATCAGGAACTAGGATCAGTTACAATGTACACCTTCTGCTGAGCAAATGCTGTTCTTCTAAAAACAAAAATCTGAATGATTTCAAGTTGTGTTGGGGGGGGGGACGAGGTGGATATTACATTTCCGCTGATTTTCCTCCAGGTTTCTTATCTTATGTTTGTTGGTCCCATTGGGTCTGCATAGATATGACGTCAGTGAAAATTAACCTGGGCATTTAGGACTGCCCTGGGGACTCAGAAAGGACTGCCCTGGGGACTCTAGTGTTTCATCAAATCCGTCTAACTTCCCACCGGCCGGCTGAAGCAGGCCTCTGGTGACTCTCACTACCATTGGTAAGGGTAGATTCAGATGAACCAAGAACCAGAGTTCTGCAAACAGGTAAGAAGGCAATTTACAAAACAATATTCTCCCTCTTGACTCAAGCAATCAGTTCAGCTGGAAAATTCCTAAACGGAACAAAAAGTATGCCTTTGGGGCTGGGAGGGTTGCCAAACTCCAGGTAGCACCTGGAAATCTCCTGCTATTACAATTGATCTCCATGTAAGATCAGTTCCCCTGGAGAACATAGCTGCTTTTGAGGTTGGACTGTATGGAATTATACCCTGCTGAGGTCCCTCCCCTCCCCAAACCCCGCCCTCCCCAGGCTCCACCCCCAAAATCTCCAGGTATTTCCCAATCTGAAGCTGGCAACCCTAGGGGCTGGGCATGCCCAACATCCATGTGATCTAAACAGCATGCTGCCTCCCCTGCTGGGTCCATCCCTGGTGATGGTGTGAGGCCATGTACGTAGGGGGAGGAAAATGTCAGCCCACTGAGAACTCTGAGAAAAGTGAGCCTTTTAAAGTATTTGCAGATACTCCTCATAATTGAGGACCTAATTACGATCGGAGCTGTGGGGAGTTTACCCATGGCTAGTTGGTTGTACTGTTTTAATTACACTATGATAATATGTGCTGAAGACGCAATTAGCTGACCTCCCTTAACCCGAGCGTGGTTACTATTATCTGTTGTTCCGCAGAGCTGTTTAAGCAACAGAAGGAACTCTGAAAAGCGTTTTATGTGCAAACAAAACTAAACCGCAGCAATGTGGATTCATCAAAGCTTTCCGTTACCAAGATGACCTAGGCCCTTTGATCAAGGTTTACCAGCTCTGGCTTGGGAAATTTCTGGAGATTTGGGGGGCTGTACCTGGGGGAGGCAGAGTTTGGAGGGGAGGGAGCTCAGCAGGGTTGTGAGGCCACAGAGTCTACTCTGAAGCTGCTGTTTCCTCCAGGCAAACTGATCTCAGTAGTCTGGAAATCAGCTGTAATTCCCAGAGAGCCCCAGGCCCCGCCTGGAGGCTGGCAACTCAACTTTGATCCCCAGGCAGTTCTCCAGTCAAGCAGGCAGCACACTTCCCAGGAGGAGAATCACAGCTCCAAACATGTCTGTGATCTCGGTGGGTTTCTGTGATCATTCTCGTGTGAACGGCCAAAAGCCAAGTGCAGTTGGCACCGGGACTTGGAAGCTCTGTTGAATCACACACAAAGTTAATAATCTGGCTCTTAAATCTTGTGGCATGACACTGTGCTGATTGGCAACCTACTGAGGGAGCATTTTTGCGCTTGAAGGAGAGTGGACATTTGCCTCTGTCCTCCGAGATGTATTATAGACACGACAAGAGAAATAATTAAGAAAAATGGAGGCTGGCCCAGGCACAGCAGAATAGCTCCCCAGAGAAATGTTTTAAGCCTACCAAGGTAAGCAGCAAAGGAGGAAGATTAATGATGTTGGTCGGCACCCAATTCTAATAGATTTAGTACCACAGATTCTTACACGAAGCATCCTTATTATCAAACAAGCATCTTTCTTGATGATGACAAGTTGTGATGCCTGTCAGGAATATTTAAACCATACCTGAATGTATGTACAGTTTCCTCTGTGTGCCCACAGTTTATCAGAGTGATTTTGTATGCCTCCCCCCCTCCCCCCCCCCGGGTGTGTGTGTGTAAAGAGTCTGTTTGACAAACACATTTAGATGCTGGGCTTGATTTCTGTCTTCGTGCTTTTACCCCATCAGATAAGACAGCAAAAATTTTCATTCGACTAAAACGCTACAGAATGTTTTCTTAACAGCTTTCCTTCCCAAGAAGTTAATTTTGGGCAATGGACTTTTGAGCAAAGGTTAACTTGGAAAGGTTTGATTTGTCAGGAGACAGGCAACCGGATTGATGCAAGGAAAATTGGACGTGTGGCTGTTCGTGATGCTATCGATTCCAAAGGCGGCATGAGAAATGCAGTTGATTTATTTGGTGTAGGAGCAATAAGAGGCCAACCTGTAGGTTAAGCTGATGGAGTTGCGGACGGCACAATGAATACGCTAAGACTTCGTTTCATGTGTCTGATGTCAAAGTATAGCAAGATTACCGAGGGCTGGTGGGCAGACTCTGAAGTTCTGAGTTTTTGTGCGAGCTGTACATGGTCTCATAAATGAGTATGTACCCCAGAACCCGTTATGGATTGTGCAAAAAGAATGTGGCCTACAGTTTGTGTGGGGAGCTGGTCATTATGGGATCTCCCCCATCCCATGCAATTCCATACCAGAGTTGAGGAATCAAGAATTAGATCATTCATGCACAGTGGACGCTCTTGCCCAGGCAAAGTTTCAGCCTGATGTAGAATCTTCCTTCTAGGTCATGGGGAATCAAAGAGCCATGTGGGCAGAGTAACCCTGAATACTCAGAACGGAGCATTCCCCGGTGGCGGGCTGGCTGGGAAAACAAAGGGCAGGCATTTAAAACATGCCTGGGCTCCCTGCCTGATCTTCTCCAGGTGCCCTGCAATTGCAAAAGCAGAGAGGCTCAGGGAAGGAAGGAGGGATGTTTGCATGCCTGCCTTCCCCTTCCCCAGCCTACCCGCTGTGGCGAGCTGACTGGGGAAGCAAAGAAAGAGAAAGCAAAGGGAAAGAAAGGCATTTAAACCCCACAGCTGACTGGCGGCTTAGGCTGTTAGGTTTAAATGAGACCTTGTTTTTGGTATAGCAAAATGGACACCCCCCCCCCCCCCAAAAAAAAAGCTAGATAATATTGGCTTTTCGGGATCAGCTATACCGGTAGTGATGCCGGAGCTGAAGCGGATAGTATAGGAGGAGGTATGCTGTGCTTCAGCTGCATTGGCCCCAAACTGTTTATAGGTGAGAACCACCACTTTGAATTGTGCCCAGGAAGAGATGGAGACTGAAACCAATATTTAAAAAAATCAAAATGAGAAACATCTGTTCATCCCTAATCAATGCAAAACGTATGCATTAAAAATGTGGCGGTCAGCAGGATAGCTCTACAGTGAACTAAGGTGAATCCGTGTCTGTAGGAGGTAGATTTGGAGGAATTAGAAGCCTCCTCCAAGACTACCACCAATGCCACCATATTGAGAGCCAGTATGATGTAGAGGTTAAGTGCATTGACTTTAATCTGAGAGAACCGAGTTTGATTCCCCTCTGCTTGCAGCTGCTGGAAGACCTTGGGCAAGCCATAGTTCTGCCCAAGCTTTCCTTGAAAGACCAGTTTCTCTCAGAGCTCTCTCAGCCCCACCTACCTCACAGGGTGTCTGTTGTGGGTAGGGGAAGGGAAAGGAGACTGTAAGATGCTCTGAGATTCTGAGTGAAGGACGGGGTATAAATCCAATATTCTCCTCCTCCTCTTCTTCTTCTTCTTCTTGCTCTGTCTTCTGTCACCCTCATATCACTCTCTCCTCTGCCTTCTAGGGTTGCCAACTTCCCAGTGGGGGCTGGAGTTCTCCTGGAATTACAACTGATCTCCAGATGACAGAGATCCATCCCCCTGGAGCAAATGGTAGCTTCAGAGGGTGGACTTTATGCCATCACATCCCTGCTGATTTTGCTCCCCTCCCCAGTCTCTGCTCCCTAATCTCCAGGGATTCCACACCAGAGCTGGCAACCCAGCAAAGAGCAAGAGCAACAAACACATTTTCCCATCTCATTCCCATGGTCTCCTGCCTTGTAAGAGTTTGGGGAGGGCCTGCCACATTTCAAGATGCCTTCCAGGGGAACCAGCAGGGAAGGAGTATCAGCAGGGTCCAGAGTGGGAGTGGAGGCAGAGGAATCAGGCCCTTCTCATTTAACCATAGCAAGGGTGGGGAGATGCAGATGAAATAAAGGACTGTGCCTTCTCTGATCCTGGAATTAATTTTAGAAATGTTCCTAGTTAATCCAGAATTCCAGAGGTGGGCAGAGCAAAGGCATGCAACGGAAAGGTCATCCACATCTTCTTTTCTCTGGTTTCTTTCTACTTACGGAATGTTCTCTGCTGGAAATCGTCCTTGGTCCTTTTGCCTGCAAGGCTCATTTTGGTTACATGTAATTTTCCAAATTCTAGGTTTCAGAAAGTATCTTGGCTTCAGAGAAGTGTTTACTTTTTTTTCCCATCAGAAGCGTTGCCACTTAGGTCTTCATGCAATTTTTAAGAATTATCTCTTATTGCTGTATGTTACTGGAGAAACATTGCAAAGCGTGTTATTATCTGGGCCAGATGACATTTTTCACAATGATACTGCTATGAAAGTGCTGCAGATAATCCTTTTTTTCCAGATGACAATGGATGACTGTCAGTTTCAAGGAAATTCCTTCTCATGGCTACAACAGTAATCTGATCTTTTATGCATTCAATTATGAACTCACTGTTCTTTTCAAGAAGAAAATACTGAGTTCTTTAAACCATGTGCTATCTCCTAGGGTACCCAGAATTTTCCATTTACTTCCTGCCTGCCTTCCCTTCTGGAACTCAGGGAGAGTACTGGTGGTCTCCCATCATGACACTGACCAGATTTGCAATGGTTTAACTTCAGCAAGATGATTTTATTGCACGCCTTCCAATCAGGGCTTCATTCAGATTTCATGATAAACTGTGGCTTGCGCAACAAAACCTGGTTAGTTTGTGATTGCACACCTTACTTCTGTCTGCTTCTTGTCTTTCTGGCACCTCCTAGCAAGGAACACATCTTCATGGCTGATGGCCATGAGGGGTGGTAGTACTCAACAAACTGTGGCTTTTGAATCTGGCATCGCAACAAACCATAGGTAGTACAGACTATGGCTAACAAACCTGCCACAGCTCTTAATCTGAGATCTGGTTTGGTACCAACCAGTGAACTCTGCTTTGCAGGGCAATCTGCATCCAGATATCACAGCTAACCAGAATTTAATCAAAACTGTGGTTTAATTTTGGCATCTGAATGTCACCTAAGAGTTAAGGAAAGGTGGAAACACAGGAAGCTGCCTTGTACTGAGTCAGGCCATTGGTCCACCAAAGTCAGTATTGTCTACTCAGACTGGCAGCTGTGCTCCGGGGTCTCAAGCAGAGGTCTTTCACATCACCTACTGCCAGACCTTCTTAACTGGAGATACTAGGGATTGAACTGGGGACTTTTTGCATGCCAAGCAGATGCTCCAACACACAGCCCCTCCCTCCCAAATGAAGAATGGCAGGATCCAAGCAACTGGTGAACACTGCTGGAGAACAACACAACTTGTTGCTCAGGCAGGAGGCCCAGAATTATTCCAGCACCATTCTGGATGAAGCCTTGAAAACTGCCTGAATCCAGAGAGGAGTTGTTATCGCTATCTTATTGTTGCAGCTATTTTTGCTCTCAGCTTGCTGAAACTTTAATAGGAGCTGTTCATTTTGCTTAGATGTTGTGGCTGCATCTCTGGCAGATGCCTCCAAATTAATCCGGCTCGTGAATTGCAAATTAACGGCTGGAACACATGAAGTGCTCCGTGTTGTTGAGCCATTAATATGATATCAGAATGTTGTGTCAGAAAATGATGATAATTAAGGACCTGGCGTGGTAACCTTGAAGGACACTTGGGTGAGCAATTCCCTTGCAGTCAACGGGGCTGCTCGCATGATGAAGGACTCCTCAAGCCAAGTGGGCCTTTCAGTGTCAGACCTTCATTAATTAAACACAAATTTCCTAGAATTTGTTAAAGAACCTATTAGCAATCAGGCTAAATTGATATTTATCACCACTACGACTCAGCTTCTGCGGCAGAATAATTAAATTTGATGACTACTATCAGATGAGGATTGGGCTCCCCTCCCCAAGTTCCATTTTGTATGTTTTTTTAAAAAGGTGAAATGTTTCAATATCTACCTGGTGCTTTTAAAGAAGCAGAGCCAGTTTGGTGTAGTGGTTAAGAGTGCAGACTGTAATCTGCGAGAACCAGGTTTGATTCCCCACTCCTCCATATGCAGCTACTGGTGTGATCTTGAGTCAGTCACAAGTTCTTTCAGCGCTGTTTTCTCAAGGGCAGTTCTTGGGAGAGCTCTCTCAGCCCCACCTACCTGTGTTCCCTCTAAGCTGAGTTAATATGAGCTAGCTCACAGTTTTTTAGCCTCCGGCTCACACATTTTTGTCTTAGCTCAGGAAGGATGGCTCCAGAGCAAACTAATGCAGTAGCCAAATCACTTGCTTACAACTTTAATACCAGTTGCTCACAAAGTAAATTTTTTGCTCACGAGACTCCACAGCTTTGAGGCAACATTGTTCACATGGTATCTGTGGCAGGGAGGGGAAGGGAAAGGGATTGTAAGCTGCTCTGAGACTCCTTCAGGTAGTGAAGGGCAGGATAAAAATCCAATCTCTTCTCTTCTTCTCTCTCTGTACTGCCAGCGGTGGGAGTTTTCACACATACTAAATAATGCAGTTTGCAAGGGGATTTTGCCATTTCACACAGTAAAATCCAGTTGCAATGTGTATTGAAAGTGGATTGAAAGGGCATTGTTTAGTGTGTGTGAAAGCATCTGTAGTTTTGTATGAAGATTGCTAAAAGCAGATGACTTCTGCTAGGCATTGTTTCATATATGCTAAAACTTACTTATTTCTGTTGAGTTGATGACACACTGGCATGGATCCTGGAGTCTACTTTGGCTGGCACAAAAGCTATTACAGTAACAGAAGCAACTTTTTAAAAAGTTGAGGTACCCTGTTCTGCAAACAAACCCCCCCTTGTATCCAAAGAGCTATTTCTGCATGTGCAAGATATAGCATTAGCACTTAGAAAGCTGGCATAAAAGTTATAGCTTAAATGAAAAATGCTGATGAAGAATGGTATTTCGAAACAGGACAAGCGCTTGTGACTCTGCAAGGATTGGGCTTTGACCAATGCTACCACTTGCACAATGATCCTTGCAATAACATTAGTTAGCTGGAAATGAACGCTGCTGATGTTTTGTTGAATGGGCACCACTACATCTCTCAAGTACCAGAAGAAATACGAAAACAAGAGCCAACCAAAGGCTACCTGACATGGGGATGAGCAGATGTCCCCCTTTTCTCTGTTGCTGTTGTTGCTGAGAGACTCAGGCTCTGCTTCTCCTCCTTTCCAGTACATTTTGCAGTGTGCATGGTCCCCCAGTTTTTAGTCTGCATCTTTTCCCTTTCCTCCTGGGTCACTGATACACATGACTGCCCATGTGTATTGATTTTTTTAAAAACCATGCAAAAAGGATGCGACTGCAGGACAGGTGGGGTGTTCCGACTCTGGTCGCTTAAATATTTTAATAGAACGGGAACAACCCTTAGGATATTGAAATTCTGTCTCGTTGCTGTATCACCTCTTCCCCAGTTTGATATTTAAGAGCTTTGAGAATTAATACAACTCAGAATGGCATTCCGATCCAGGAAATAGGCACATGGAAACTGTGCAGCTCTGCCCTTTTGGCAATAATTGGGTAATGCCGAAAGCTGCCCAATTTCAACAAACAGAATTCCTCCCTGGAATTTTGGAGTTTTAAGCGACCTGTTCTTGTTTCGGAAGTGAAACTGATACATTAGGCATTGTTTCTACTTGGATTTTCAAAATATTTCAAGATAGTATTGCAGAGTTTGCCACAGTTTTTATTCCTTCCTCCCATTTGCATCTTTCACCATTGTACATCACTGGTATTGCAAAATAGCAATCACATGCAATCAAACCAGCAACTCTGTTAAGAGTCTTTTTGTGCGGTTTACTAATGCATGGGAGCTTGTATGCGTAGATCAGTAAAACACTGCACCAAAAGAATCTTGAGACATTTACGTATCCAATCACATCAAGATAGTTTTTTGTGTTTTTTTACAGTGTTTGCAGAGCTGTATTAGTTAACACAGTGGGAAGATACAAATATGCTGAAGGGAATGATAACTACAGCACATTGTGTCTGCCCAGTTCTGGAACCGAACAAGCAAGATCCAGTTATCCTTATTTGAGAAGAGTAAAATCAGTAGAATAAACCTTGCATTATTTGCAGATCCTGATCTCTGATTCATTGTCATGCAATCCATTGGTTGAAATGTCAGTGGTGAAATATGCATGATTTTGGATTCTACTAATAAGCCAATTTGGCATGGTTTGGTCTTTGTTCTGTTTGGTGTGCACCTCTGAAGACAGAACTATGTGTTGTCCTGTTGTTATCCCTTCCCTTTAAACAGAATGCAGCACTGTAAACTCTGAATTTGCTGAGTGGGGCTATTTAACTCTTTCCCAAATGGCATTTCTCCCCATAAAAGCCCCCCCCCCCAAACCCCTGCTTTTACCCATACTGTAGAAGTAATGTCACTAGATTTCCCACTGGAAGGGTAAAAGCAGTTTGGTAGTGGTGATTTTAAGCTGGGAAAATGGCATGAGGAGGGAAATGGATTAAATAGCCTTTGCTCCCGGCCATCCCCTGAAGAGTCACCACCCACACAGCTGCAGACTTCGGCTTTAAAAAAGGGTCAAGGAAAATGATTTCAGAACTATACACACAAACTGTAGTTTTGCCCTTAAACTGACCCCACAACAGGGAAAAGACTATCTTGAACTCCCTTTCCACAGCGACAGCCATGTTTCAGGAAATGAACATTTTTGTGTCTCTGGATATATTTGAATGAATAGCCACTGCATGCCAAGAAAGAGGTTAATTGCAACTGCTATTATGTATGGGAGTCTTAGGATACACAAAACCTCACCCAGGAGGAAAGCGTCGTGTGCCAAATCCCTTCTGAGCTGCTGATCGCTAACGACTGCCTTGCAAAGGTTCCAGAGTGCAGTTTTGAAATCGTTCACACATCGCAACAGTGTTTGCAAATAGACAAATGGTACGACAATTTTAGAGCTTGCCTTTTGGGGCTTTCAAGCTGTTTGGCTGGCTGCACCATCTTCTTGAGTGCTCAGCTTGTAGGGGAGAGGGGAAAAACTCCCCCCCCACTGGAAATTTGAGTTGTATACTTGCCCATGAACAAAAAAGGTATCAAAATTATGTTCTCCAGCAAAATATTGGCAACAAGTCTTCTGTCCCTCAGCCTCCTCCCCCCACCAACAAAATTATCCTTTCACTACTTCCCCCAGTCTGGCAAGAAAGATCAATGTACGCAAATTTCTGTGTGTTCACCTGATACAATATGTATTTGGGTATTACATCTGCATCCACCTTAAGAACATAAGAGAAGCCAATGTTGGATCAGGCCAGTGGCCCATCCAGTCCAACACCCTTGTCACACAGTGGCCAAAAACACCAGGTGCCATCAGGAAGTCTAGCAGTGGGGCCAGGACACTAGAAGCCCTCCCACTGTCCCCCCTCCCAAGCACCAAGAATACAGAGTATCACTTGCCCGGGACTGAGAGTTCCTATCTATACCTTGTGGCTAATAGCCACTGATAGACCTCTGCTCCATATGTTTATCCAATTCCCTCTTGAAGCCATCCATGCTTGTAGCTGCCACCACCTCCTCATGCTCCGGGCCACCTCATGTATTTACTTTATCTATAGTCCGCCTTTCACATGGAGACTTAAGGTGCATTACATAGTAATCCATTAATAGACATTAAAATGGCTGCATGCCTTTTTTGTGGGAGGCGGGCATTGGGGGGAGGGTACAGGTCCACTGGTAGTTGCATATTGCTGGAGCTTGGGGCTGGTGTCACAAGACCTTCTGAAAACTAATTATAACTCTCTAGAGTTATAATGTTCATGAACATTCTGTGACATCACAGCAACAGCAGACCGGCAGCTGGAGGGCAGGCAGAATCCAAGTTTTGCAGTGCCAGCCTAAGCAGACTTTTACTCGTCTAAGTCCATTGAAGTCAATGAGCTTGGAAGGTTGTAACTCTGCTTAGGGCTGCACTGGGACCCTATCTTCTTAGTCCACTGTTTTCAATGTCCTATACTGAGTGTTTGTTTTCTTGTGAAAATCATTGCTCATAATGAATGTCAGTGTTTGGCTTCCCGTTAGAGCGACCAAAACGCTGATTTGGGCTATTTCTGTGGTCTTCTTTTCCTGTCGATAGCATAGCTCTCGTCATGTTTGGGGATTTTTTTTCTCTCTCTTTGACTTCTTCAGCTCCAAATGCTAAAGGTCCTTTTCTTCTTTCCCCCTTTCTGCAGAGAGCGGGCGACACAGTCGGCGGAGATTCTGAAAGGTAACTCGCTTTGCCTTCTTGCTTTTGGAACGTATTTATAGAGCTGCTGCCAGCTGTATTAATTAGAGCTTTCAAAATTTGGTTGTGATTTTCGGTCTCTGCAGAACTTCGGTGCTTGTGAGAGAATGTGAATAGGTGCCAGATTGCAGGCAGGAGATAATTAGCATGGTTCAATACATCACTTGACCGAGCCACCTGATGATTGTGCGAGGGAGAACAAGGGCAGGAGTGGAACCATTAAAGGGGCCTTATTCTTTTAAAACATGAAAATAGCGTTCAGCTGGAAGGAAAAGGTGTAATAAGAATGTTGAGAGAGAGCACATAAAAACCTGCTTCTTCCGCTCCAAATACCATTTATCTGTCTATCTTTTTTTTCTTTCTTTCGAGGGTTTCTGTTAACAAAAACACTTGTGGCATGAGATATGCCACCTAACATTTTAATCACCTTGTTTTGGAAAGCGCAAGAATGTAAAATGAAAATCCTTTCTGTAAACAAGTGGGTTTAATGTCCTTAAAATACTAAACATGACCTCCCAGAGTCATGTGTTTGCTGTTCATTCGGTGTGTCTGTTTTGGTTCCTTGTTACAGGAGCTCATGAGGCTCAACTCCTGGTGTAAATTGGATTGTGACTGTCTTTTAATTTTTTCATACAATATTGAGCCTTTGTTTCCTGTAGGGTTATGGGATGTCTGGAATCTTTACCTAAAGTTATTGGTCTCAAGGAAGTCAGAAAGCAACAAGTCCAGCTGTTTTGGAACCAGCTCTGGGTTGAGAAATACCTGAAGATTTTGGTGGTGGAGCCTGAGGAGGGTGGGGTCTGGGGAGGGGAGGGGAGGGACCTCAGGGGGGTATAAAGCCATAGAGAACCGGGTTTGATTCCCCACTCCTCCACTTGCACCTGGCTGGATGACCTTGGGCAAGCCATAGCTCTGTACCAGCTGTTCCCTCAAGGACAGCTTGGGAAAGAGTTCTCTCAGCCCCACCTACCTCACAGGGTGTCTGTTGTGGGGAGGGGAAGGGAAAGGAGTTTGGAAGCCGCTCTGAGACTCCAAGTGAGTGAAGGGCGGGGTATAAATCTAATGTCTTCTACTTCTTCTTCTGCTTCTTGAAGAATGACAGCTTTTGTAACTCATACTAACAAAATTTTAGCTAGGCATCCCCAGGACACAGAAATCAGGACACTGATTTACCAGGGACCCTATTTTGTCACCCTGTCACTCTGCCACACACACACAGCTTGCATTCTCTAGCCATTGGTACAGTTCTGGGCTACCCCAGAGTTACTCTCTCGCCCAAGCTAAAGATTTTTAGCATGGGCCAAACAGGAACATTTAGCCACATGTGTGACTTACCCTGCTTTCACATCTATCACGTCTGCTTGGGGTGGAGATTCACCAAATCAAGTAGGCCCTAGTCTGCGAAAGTTTATGCTAGCATAAAAACATGTTAGTTTACATGGTGCCATAAGACTTCTGTTTGTTTTGGACTAAATGCATATTAATTTCAACTCCCTATCTATTGGAGAAGTACCTGAATAGTTTTGACATTCCTGTGAGCATGTCATTTGCCTTTAAATATGGGTTAGCACACCTTCCCATTCTTGCACCTAATGCTATTAAAGAGGCTTTGTTTTGTATCTCTTCTGAAAGAGATTTCAACTTACAAGCCTATCTCTTGTTTTTATAAAAACATATACAATTAAATTTGAGGTCGATGCATTTTGACGGTTTGTCTGCCCTTCAGAGAGCTTCGCCTCACCACTCTTTTGGACGGGTGGTGCAGTCAATCATAGATCCATTAAAGCCGAAAGAAAAACATTTGCCATCGAACGCTTAGGGCGTTATGTTACTTCTTACGGTCAATGTCAAAAGTTGAAAGCCAAAATGTAGGCTGCGATGGATGGTTTATCAGGCCAAGTTTTACTGTTTGCGGCTCTCTTGGATATTCAGAGCAGATTTTGAGTTCTCAGAGGAGGCTAGTGGAGACCGGTAGCTCAAATAAAGCAAAACTCAAAAAGATGAGGTAATCATTCTTGAAAAGGGATATTATTCCTGCACAGTTTTATGGAGGACAAAAGTTGCAGTGGTGAGAAATTTTAATTAAGAGGTTTCACCAATACCTTGTTATTTATTTAGATACACTGTTCTGTGCTGCCTCTTTCAGAGGCTGGGCCAGAGACCCTCTGTGCATGCAGATGAGCGGGGGGAGGGGGGGACTTGCTAGTAACTTGCAAGATTTATGGGACTACGTAAACTGTTCAAACCAAGCCAGGATAATCCTGAGCCTAATAGACAAGGAACAGAGAAGCTTTTAGTTTTAAGTATTGCTATATTTCCTTTTCAAGCCAACTTGTCTGCCCTGAAGTGCTAAGAATAAACAGTTAAGAAAGCTGGATTATTTTGCTCCACTGTGCAATGCTAGGAATGGTGGCAGAATGACATCGCTTCTGGCAAATACCCTGAACTGGTGTCATGTCACCAATGGAATACTGAAGTGATGCTCTGGAATTTGGACAAAACTCTGTGGTAAACCATAGAGTGTTGCCCAATTCCTAGAGCACTGTCGTGCTGGCAACCTGACTCCGGTTCCAGGTATTCAGCAGAAGAGGTGTTGTGCTGCTGGTGTAGTGCCTTTAAAAAAACTTCATTCTGCTGGCTCTCAGTGGGCTGGCATGCAATGAAAAGGGGAAGGAGTGATCTCTCTTTGAAGCTGGAGACCTGGTCTCCCTAATCTTGCCCTTCCTCCAAGGAGCTCTTGGTGGTCCCATTTTATCCTCTCAACTTAATGAGGTAGGTTAAGTGTTGGTAACTTGCCAAACACTACTCTGTGAGTTTTGGATTTGAACCCAGTCTTGTTTCACTAAATTTAGGCGACAAGAACCAAAACATTTGGGACTTTTTGGCCGTGAAGGGCCCCATGACGGTTTTCCCCTCCCCCCATCTCTGCATCCCTGATCAGCATTGCTTGGAAGGTGTAGTGGATGGCTGCCACCATCCACCTTGTCTTCCATCTGTTGGGATATTTGGTTAATATACAGAGTTTTGCCCAGTCATAGAAGCATGATACTGAGTGCAGTAAATAAATCTCCCTAGAAGTATATTGCAAAAAAGGTAAACTTAGATCTAGTTCATGTACAGGTTACAGGTTACAAGAAGAGCAAGAAGCCTAATCTAAATACTTTTCGTATCACAAATGGCCAGCTAGTCCGGCATCATGTGTGTGGGAGTATGAGGGCATTGTCTCTATAGGAGAGACCAGCAGAGACATGTGTCTTCATGGAAGGCCATGTGAAGAGAAGGAGTGGACAAGGAAACAAAGAGAGATAGGAGGGGTCAGAGGGCAGCTCCCATGTTAAGACAAAGAGAGGCATCCCATTCAAGGAGGTAACACCCGTACACACTTAAAGTGATCTAGCACCTCCCCAATGTCCAGGTATGCTGAGTCACTCACTCCGACACTATCCTCCTTTCCCTACTATATGGAATCGTATTTGAGGAAGTGTGCATGCACACGAAAGCTCATACCCTGAATAAAACTTTGTTGGTCTTAAAGGTGCCACTAACTCAAACTTTGTTCTACAGCTTCAGACCAACACGACTACCCACCTGAATCTATCTTGAAAGAAACCATGTTTGTTTAGGAAGTTTACATTAATAAGACACTGATAGGGACATTGGTAGGGCTGTAACTTGGTAGCAGAACATGTGTTTTGCTTGCAAATTCAGTCCCAAGTATCTCCAGTGAAAATCTCAGGTGGGAAGAGCTGGGAAAGGCCTTTCTCTACTGGAGATCCTGGACAACTAGACTACTCAGAGCAGACAATAATGTACTCATTTGACTGATAGTTTGACACAACATTAAGCAGCATCATGTCTTAGCGGAGGTCATTCTTTCAGAATGATGCAATGGTTGGATTGCCAGTCTTCAGTTGGTGGATGGAGATCTAGACTTACAAGTGGTCTTCAGGTAACCGAGATCAGCTGTCCTGGCGAAAATGGCTGTTTGGAAAGTAGACTCCATGACATTATATCCCACTGAGTCCTTCTTTCCTCAAACCCCACACTCCTAAAGTTCCACCCCCAAAATCCCAAGGGATTTCCCAACCTAAAGCTGACCAGAACTGTCCATTATGGCTATGGCAATGGTAGATGATCCTGCAGAGGATATTTCCTGTAATGACCATATGATTGCCATACCACGTGATAGGACTCTCCCACTCAAGGGCAAGGAAAACTCAATAGGCTATCAGAATCTGCTTTGTTTGTTCAGAGCTTTCCACCTCTCATTTCATATATTTAATGGGAAATCGAAATTGCCACCTTGAAGAGGCACGCAGACAAAACAAACTCAGCCTTGTACCATGAACAAATTGGAGTGGCCCTGCTGTGTTGTTTAAATGAAACAACTTTTCCTAAGCTCTCGTTTTTGCCCTAATTAACAGCGAGTGAACTGAAGAAATATTGGCACCACAATTACATAAATGTTTGCCCTTATTGTCAGCTTAATACATTTATTTAAAGGACCTGTGTGCGCATTTCAATCACTTGTCACTGGGTGGCTGTTCAAATGAACTGAGTCTCTTTGGGCTCATTTTTGAAGGCGACAGTCGGAGCTTTATTAAGATTTCTTTAGAAACAACATGCCTTGAGAGCTCATTTGGCTTAGCCATACCTCCCAAGAGTCTCTCATTGTGAAGAGCATGCCTTATTTCAGTCTGCCTTCGAAGCTGTCTAAAACGTTCCATGCAAATGTATGTCCAGTGCAAGGGAGATGAAGGCTGCTTTCGCACATGTTGGTTAAAGCACTTTCAATGCCCTTTAGCCATCATTTGCCAATGCTCTTTCAGTGCACTTTAGCAATCATTTGCAGCAGAATTATCCAGTGTGTGTGAAAATTGCCAAAGTTGCAGGCCTAAGTGTTGGTTCTTACCTTTAATGTTTGGGATCAGGGTACTCCAGGGACCACCTATTCTTGTATGGACCTGCTCGTCAGCTAAGATCATCCTGTCATGTGTATCCCTGCCTTCTGAAGGCTTTTTCTGTGGCAATGGCTTGGCAATAACCTCCCTACGGAGCCTCATCTGGCACTAGAGTTTTCAACCTCCGGTGGGGTCTGAAAGATCTCCCAGAATCAAAGTTCATCGCCAGACAACAGAGATCAGTTCCCCTGGAGAAAATGGCTGCTTTAGAGGGGGGACTGTGTGGCACTATATCCCATTGAGGTCCCTCCCTTCCCCAGACCCTGCCCTCCCCAGATCTCCAGGAGTTTCCCAACCCAGAGTTGGAATCCCTGTCTGGCACCAGGTCTAAGTTTTAGTTGCTTGGTAAAACTCTGTATTTGGTTAGACATGTCGCTGATTGTATTGCTGACTTTTAGTTGAACTATTTTTATTGTCTCTTTTACCTTGCTGCTTTTATTCTGCTGCTTTGTGATATTATTGTTATTATTATTATTATTAACTATTTTGTTGCTTTTATACTATTTTTTATTCTGATGTGATTACTAACGTCACTGTAAGCCACTGCAAACATTTTAAAGAGAATGCTGCTTTTCTTTCCTGAACTTATGAGGACTTGTTTCATGTATCTATGTATGTATGTGTATATGTACATGTGTGTATGTGTGTGTATACACACATGTACATATACACATACATACATAGATACATGAAACAAGTCCTCAAAAGTTCAGGAAAGAAGTTCCTACATAAATGAAATAAGTTCTCAAGTAACTCTAGAGTTACCAGATGGGAGCTTTCTTTGTCAGTAGCACAGAAACTTCAGGGGAGAGTCTGCTGTTGTCATGCCTCTTGCCCCTTTTTATTCCTGGTCAAGGTCATCATCTCCCTTGCCCCCGCCCCCATAAGTGAAAAATTAAAATCTCAACTCAGCAGAAGGAAGAGGAAGATAAGCAAAGATCACCAGGGGTCATCTCGCCTAGCGTTTAGACATGGTTCATGGTAAAACTGCAATTTCAGAGTTATAACCCGGCAACCTAAGCAGAACCCACTGGTGGGAAGAGGCTGCAGTGGACCTGTTTGCACTAAAATAGCAGAGGTGAGGCATGGCTCAGTGGTATAGCCTGTGCTTAGCATACAGAAGGTCCCGGGTTCAATCCCTGGTGTCTCCAGTTAAAAGGACCAGGCAGCAGGTGATGTGGAGTAAATACTGAGTAACTACTGAGCTTGATGGACCAATAGTCTCACTGGGTATAAGACAGATTCCTGTGTCCATTCCTGTGCTGGTGTGTGCTCATGTGGCCTGCATGTGTGCAAAGAATAATACAAGAATTTGCCTAAGGAAGAACTAATTCCGCAGTTTGTATAACCTAGCCCAAAATAAGCAGAGAAAGCTTGGTAGAGACATGGGTTCAATTTAGACATGTTAACTATTACCCTCCTTGCAGCTTTGTGATCTTATTATAACTATGATCTCCACCCCCTTTAGCTAATGACCCTAATTCTGGAAGGGTGCTTAAAAAGAAGAAAGGGTAACTTCACAAAGTTGCAATTTATTTAAGGTAGGTGTTCATTATAAGCAGATAGAATTTTCTGAAAGTTAAAAAAAAGTTCTTCTTCACCTTTTTATGTTACTGACAGTTAGGATTGGGGGACAGGAACATGGGCTGCGTGATTACAGCAATGTTGCCAACATCACTACATCACTTTTGGGTACGACAGTCGTAAAACCACAGAGTTTCTGGCGATTCCTAGAGCTACCTATTGTCACTTCCAGGCTGTTCCTGGAAGTGATGTACAAGCACAGAGCACACCAGCAGGTTTTTTAAAGATTTTTCTCCTGCTACATCTCGGAGTGTGGCAGGCACTGGAGACAATTGGCGGGAAGCCTCCTGCCATTATGGGAGGCTTGGCAACCCTGCTGATAGTAGCAATAAACAGACACTAAAATAACTAAAATATACATCGATTCAGGTGGGGGAGCCATGTTGGTTTGAAGCAGCAGAACAAAGTTTGAGTCCAGTGGCAACTTTAAGACCAACGAAGTTTTATTCACAGTATAAGCAATTCGTGTGGAAGTGCACTTCATCAAATGAAGTGTACTTGCACACGAAAGCTTATACCATGAATATTTATTTATTTATTTGGATTTATATCCCACCCTCCCCGCGAGTGGGCTCAGGATGGGTAACAACAGTGTAATATACAACACAGTTAAAACCAAATTTAAAACAACAGTGTAAAATACCATACTCCTAAGTGCCACGTCAGCTCTGATGGAACCATATCAACAGTGATGAGAGATTTTAAGATGTTAGAATCCAGGCCACTGGCTGCTGGTGGGGTCAGCCACAAAGAGGGGGCACCCACCACCTCAACCAAAGGCCTGGTGGAAGAGCTCTGTCTTACAGGCCCTGCTGAATTGTAATAAATCCCGCAGGACCCTGATCTCACTCGGGAGTTTGTTCTTCCAGGTAGGTCAAGGCAAGTTGGATGTCCCTGTGGCTGGGGACTACCAAGAGATGTTGATTAGTCGACCTTAGTGCTCTACTGAGCTCATACAGGGAGAGGCAGTCTTGATCAAAGAAAGTGACAGCAGCACGCAATGCAGAGGGGAATTTCTGTTCCAACGTGGGTTTCGTAAAACAACAGAGGGAAAAACCAGTGCAGAATCAGCCCATTGAGTCACAGCCAATTGACAGAAATCCTGTAGGGTTTTCAAAGTGGTTTGCCACTCGCTGCCTCTGTGTAGCAACCCTGACCTTCCTTGGTGGTTGTCTCATTCAACTACTGCCCAGGGCTGACCCCACTTGCTTCCAACATCTGATGTCAGGCCAGCCTGGGCTATCCAAGTCAGGGCTTACAGACTCGTAATAAAAAAATAAATGTGCCTAATTTATTCTGCACACTAGTGCTAAGAACTAGGCACATTTTTCAAAGCGTGCTTTAGAACTGCACTCTGTTAAGGGAAAGCCCAGCAAAATGCTGCCTTCCTCTCTGTCTGCCACAAAATGCCCTGAGTCATTGGCATTTCAGTTTAGCAGCTTCCAGTCTGAAAAGCAGCAGGAACTAGAAAGGAGAAAAAAAGGTTTCTCAAGCACACTTGGGCTCCCTCTGGGCTGCTGACCCTGAAAGAACATCAGCTGTAGCCAAGTCAGCAGCAGGCCGGCTCTTCTGTTACTGAGAAATCTCAGATCAGAAGGCCTCAGAACAGACACTGTTACCGTCCTGCTTCAGTACTCAGGCTGTGGTCTGGCTCCAACAGCTTTCCAGATTTGATCCATTTTCCAAATAGTTTCTGTTCCAGCAGAGTGTGTGGGTGTCAGATGTCACCGAACACTGGACTTTCTAGGCTGTGTGGCATGTTGCAAAGGCTGTGTTAATGTGTTTGCTGAGAGTGCACACGTGTGGAAGTGGTGGGTAATTGCCTGCAGTGTCCTGCGCCATTTGGTTTGCTCTCATCAATGAAGGCGGATGTGGTCCCCACTCTCACAAGCAGTCAGGGGCAGGCTGGAAGCAGTTTTAGAGGCAAGAGCAGGGGCAACTTAATGCACCTTTGTGACATCTGCTTTGTTTACAAATATATGGGGGGAAGGGATAAAGCTGGAGATCACCCCAGCTTGTAACCTGGGCAGTCTCCTAAGCGACTCCCCCCATTTCAGACAACATCAGGCAAACTCTCAGTGTCCCCTTTACCTCCTCCAACTGGCAACAATTTCTTACACTCAAACACACAACTCCCCCCACAGCAGGACTGGTGGCCCATTTTCCAAAGTCTAATGGGTTTTCCATCCAAAAGCACAGAGAAACGCATTTTCAAGAGACCATCTCATAAGCATCACCTCCCATTGGCCACCTTTTCTAGACTATTGATCAGCAACCCTCCTGAGAAAATTGTAATCAGCCCAAAGCCTGTTGCTGACTCTCTCTGTTCTTTGGCCCTCTTGGGCCAGTATGCTGTTAATGACCACCTTCCCTTTGCTGTACTCCATTAATTGTGAGAAATGAATAGTGAGAGCAGCTCTATTTACTTATTTAGACATTTATACCCAGCTTCCCCCCACTCTTGACTGGGACCCAAAGTATCTTATATTGTCATTCTTCTCTACTCCATTTGATCCTCACTGGCAGCAACCAGGGGATGGGGGTAGGTTAGGCTTAGGGATGGGCATGAACTGGAAAATGTGGTTTGTGACATTCATGGCATGCCTGGTTCACGAACCACAAACCATCACAAACTTTTAAGAGCTAAATGAACTGGTTCAATTCATGAGGTTTGTGAAATGGTAGATCCCCCTACCCAGTGTGCTAGAGACACCAAACTCACAGAGGGTCTCCAGCTGACTCTCTACCTGTCCCCCAAGTTTGGTGAGGATTGGGTTTATGGGATCCGAGTTACAGCCCCACAAATAAGGTGCCTCTATCCTCCATTGTTTCCGGCAGAGTGAAAAAACAGCAAAAAAGCAAGGGCAATAGAAACCTAGCAGAATAGAAGCCTAGCAGAACAGAGTCCCAGAAAATCTCTGCAGTAGAAACTGAAGGTAGGGGCATTTTTGCAAGTCCAGCACAACTAGTGCCCCTGTGGCAGTGCAAACCCAACAGGACTAAGGTCAGACCAGAGAATTCCTGCAGTAGAAACTCAAGGAAGGTATTTTTGCAAGCCCAGCAGAACCCAGTGCCAATGTGGGAATGCCTGTTCAATCACAATCCAAGCAAGGGGGGATTTTTGCAAGCCCAGGAAAACCAGTACAATATATAGAGTGCCCAGCAGTACCAGTGCAAACACAGAGTCACAAATCCAAGCCAAGGGGGTGGGATTTTGCAAGCTCTGCAAGAAAATGGGAAGTGAACACAAAAGAAAGCTGGCACGGGGCGGGGGGGAACCCTCTTGAAACTGACGTGACTAGTTTGACATTGACAATAGTGTTTCCAAGGCTGGATAATTCCATCTCCATTGCTTTGAAGTTTGGTAAACATTTTGTTTGAGCAGAAACAGTCTTGGAAATGTATCCATTCACAAACCTCCAGGAATTGCTTGAAAGTCTGTGGAAAGTTCATGCCAGTTGACCTGCCATAAGCTTCAGGTCACGAACCATGAATCAGCCAAAATTCATCACAAACTTTAGTTTGTCAGCCAGTTTGTGACCATCCCTAGTTAGGCTAAGAAATACTGGCTAGGAGGCAACATCAGGGGAAGGCCTTGGCTTGTATGCCCTGTTGTTGATCCTCCAGAGGAACTGGTTGGCCACTGTGTAAGGCCACGGTCACATGGCCTTTTAATGCGGGAGGAAGGGCTGTTTCCTCCCGCATTTAAAGGAACCATCTACAACAGCTGCAGCTAGTCCCATGCCAAAGTGGGCTCAAATGCGGGTTCCTCCCGCATTTTGCGACCCCGGGAAAATCGACTGTTTTCCCGGGAGTCGCGCAAGGAACCCGCATTTGAGCCATCTGGACAGCCCTCTCTTGCAATCATTGCGAGAGCTGGGCTGTCCAGATGGTCCCGTCTGCCATTCCCCCCCCCTTTTACACTTTGGCGCTTGGGTACTCAAGCGCCTAAGTGTAAAAGGAGGGGGAAAAACCCCAAAACTTACCAGGCAGCTGGTGGGGCTCGGGGAAGGGTTCATCCCGCAGCCGCCACCACCTGCCTCCTCCTCCGCCACCGCCCACCTCCTCTTCTGCCACCGCCGCCCGACTCCTCTTCCACCGCCGGCACCCACTTCCTCCGATGCCAAGAGCCTCCGCCGCCACCAGTCTCCTTCTCGGCTGCCACCTGCCGCCACCCGCCTCCTTCTCCACTGCCGTGGCCGCCCGCTGCGGCCACCCACCATGGCTGCCACCGCCGGGGGTTGGGATGTATAAACATCCCAACCCAAACTTAAAAGAAGCAGCTCCTTTAAATCCAGGAGGAGTCCCGGATTTAAAGGGCCATGTGACTACGGCCTAAGCTGGACTCGATGGTGGTGGTCTGATCCAGCAGGGCTCTTCTTATATTCTTGTGGCTCGAGGTTGTCCAGCAAGGTTTCATGGCAGAGTCAGGATTCGAACTTGGGTCTCCCAGTCCTATTACACTAACCATTATGTAACACTGCCTTTGGGTTACTGTGGTACTTGCCAATTGGAGCCATACAAACAAGGAATCCTTTCTGACTTTGTATATAGCATTATGTCAAAAATGGACGCTTATTGATCACCCCAGTGGGGAAATGCACAAGCTTCCAACATGGTTACCCACATTTCCCCAGTGTTTTGGGCCAGTGGCCTGGTTGGTGGTTGAACAGACACTGCATCAGGAAATCTGTCTATGTGGAGGAGCTCCATCTTTAATATTGATGTAAAATAAAGTTGTCATTTCAGTTTAGTCTCAAAAAACGCAAGTCCTCTTGTTGCTGTTGTTGTAAAACAGTTGTTTTCTTTATTCTATTTGTTCCTTGCTTCCATTGCTTTTGATTACCAACACGTTTCCATCTGTAACTTTCCTCCCATCTGCTTGGGATGCAATTCTCAGGGACGGTAGCCCTCGCCCAAGAAATCTTCCCAGACGGATTGAAGGCAGAACAGAGAAAAGATCTCTGTTTAATAGGCAATTAAAATTCTCACTCGCCAATCAGCCAGAGGCAGATGAAAAGAAGAAAGTGGGCATCAGTACCAAGCCCTTTTTCCAAACATGTTTATGCCTGCTGCTTTTTCTGATAGGTTCAGTCAGTGTCCTGGCTTATGGCTCTGTATCCTATTTAGTTAGGTGCAGCCAGCACTTTTATATTTTGGCATATAGGAGCAATCTCCGCCCTCCTTGTATGAATATAACTCCAAATGTAGCACAAGAAGTCCTGTATCCGTTCTCTTTCAGTTTCGTATACCTTCCATAAAATATCAGTCAAACTCTAAAAAGATGGAGAAGACTGAATCTTAGAGACCTTTTTCGGTACTCCCAGAAAGTAATGTGATTATTCGTATATATGTTTGCTAAGCGCTCATGAGCACCTGCTTTGCCTACAAGGAGGGTACGCCTTTGTACAAAAGGAATTTAAAAGAACACACACCTTGCCTGTGACAGCTCAACTCTGATATACTTGTATTGATTTCTGTTCCCAGGCTGCTTCCGCACAAGGGTTTTTCCGTGCATGGAAAGTAGGAAGCCCATGTCGCTATGGGAAGGGGTTCAAAGCTCTGTTTTCAAAATTGAAAATGGGATAGGGTTGGGAAATTCTTGGAGATTTGGGGTTGGGGCCTGGGAAGAGCAGGGTTTGGGGAAGAGAGGGACCTCAGAGGGGCATAATGCCATAGAGTCCACCCTCCAACGCAGCCATTTTCTCCAGGGGAACTGATCTCTGTAGCCTGGAGATCAGTTGTAATAGCGGGAGATCTCCAGCAACCTGAAGGCTGGCCACCCTATGATGAGAAATGGTTGCAGGTCTTCCCCCACCACCACCACCCAGTGAGCTTCCCTAAGCTGCTAGGGCAGGTGTGGCCAGACTGTGGCTCAGAAGCCGTTTGCGGCTCTTTCACACATGTTGTATGGCTCTCAGCCAGTATTCCTCTCGCTGGGTAGACTTGAAGTGGGGGGGGGGGGCAGAGAAAGAAAGCAACTTTAACTTTAAATGCGTTCTCAAAGCCCCCCCCCCCCCAGCCTACAAATATCATTGGATAAATAAATATCATTATCAATATCTGTTTTTACTCCTTTTGTTTTTTATATTTGGCAGTCACATTTAAGGTTGATAAAAAGCAAAACTGCATATTTTTCGATAAAAATGTGTATAATATTTGTTCTTGTGGCTCTCAAACATCTGACGTTTATTCTCTGTGGCTCTCACATTAAGCAAGTTTGGCCACCCCTGTGCTAGGGCATGGTTTGTTTGGGGAAGTGTGGGAGGAATTCCAGGCCACAGAGCCTCGTGCCCTCCCTGTCACAGTGGTGCTTTTTGTACAGGGGTAGCAGGGGAAAGAGGGACAAGTGGGGCAGCGGCATCAGGGAGCAGCACAGGAAGGAGGGGTGTGTGGATGCTGTCTCTTTGATAGGTGGGGCCCATTCCCATGCTGCTTGTTGCTGTCACTGTGGCGGGGGCATGTTGTCACATCCCTATCTGAAATCAGCCCTAGCTGTATTTCTCTTGGTGCTTGGGTTTCTGATCAGATAGCTCTTTTCCAGAAGACCTCTGTGACTGTGAGGATATCCTGAGTGCCATTGTGGCCGAGCGGCTAACTGGACTTTTGGATGAGTGAGCTTTGTCCGTGCTCAGCCATGAAATTCATTGGGTATCTTTGACCAATCACATGCATATTCTCTCTCTCTCTCTCTCTCAGCCAATCATACCTCAGCCAATCATACCTCTCTCAGCCAAACATACCTCTCAGCCAATCTCTCTCTCAGCCAATCATACCAATCATACCCTGGCAAAATTTGTGGCAGGGTGGGAGCTTTTGTGAGTCACTGCTCCCTTCTTTAGATCTGATTCACGGCTCCTCCCCGTCACCAATTTTGTTAGTCTTTAAGGTGCTACTGGACTTTTGCTCTTTTCTGCTGCTCCAGACAGACTAGCACAGCTACCCATCTTGATCTATCAGGATAAAACTGCAGTTTTGTTGCTTATATTGTAAGCTGCCTTGATTTCCTGTAAGGTAGAAAGACAGCCAATAGATGTTTTAGGTAAAAAATAGAATAATAAAATAAACTGTCCTGAACTCCTTGGAGGGAGGGAGGGAGGGAGGGAGGGAGGGAGGGAGGGAGGGAGGGAGGGAGGATAAAAATTAGACTGGTTTTCAGTTTTTACTGAGGGCTTGCCGATGGACAGCGGCTTGATTTTGTTTCCAGTTGTGCTGATTTGCATAAAGTGTGCTAAAACACGTTAGTTAAATAACTAGATGGGCCAAAATATTTGTGGTATGGTGCACATGTTAAAAAAAAATGCACACTTTTCCAAGCCCATTTTTGGTGCATATAGAAACAATATACGCACTTTTATGATGAGCACGTGTATAAATCTGTGCCTCGGTTTGATGCTTCTGCTTCCTACCCAGGTGCACTCTACATCCAGGACGAGTATACTGTGTGAACCCCTTCTTAGAAGCATTCTATCATCTCTGCGTGGTTACTCTCTTGGACAATCTGTAACCAAAGCAGGTCTGCTTCTTTACAGGCACCCTGCTGAAAAGATTCATGTGATCTCTCTGCAAAGGTTCTGTTGCACATTCCCACTGTCTGACATGCAGCAAAACCTTTTTCCTCAACAGGATTTCTCTGGTCAAGAGGGCAGGTGTACGCTGATCAAAAGAAATGAGGTAGAGCATTGGAACTGACAGGTTCCAGATGGGTTAGAGGCATGGTTACAGAAATAGACCGGAAGGAGAAGAAAACTCTCTGGCAGGGATAAACAAAACTCCTAGCAGCCCTATGGGTGTTCTGAAATAGGATTTCAAGGCTAAAATGTACAAACCTCCTCTTGGATTCCTGTCCATCAGGCACCTTCCTTCTAACAGACACCTTCCTTCTAACACAATGTCCTGGCGCAGACCAGGGGCACCTGTAACAGAGATTTATGAGTGCTATCCTGCCCGGCTGGTGGGGCTTCTGTTCCTGCCATCTGGAGTAATTCCTCCACCCAGCAGACTCCCCGAAGGGAGAGCTGCCTGAACTGCATGGACACAAATGTGGCGGGACCTGCAGTGGTCATGGTCCACGCGGCAGGGGTGCAGACCTTACAGAGAACTGAGTTTTTCTGCATTATCTGCAAAGGAGGCATGCCCATGTGCCTGTGATATGCTGTGATATGCTGTGATATGCCAGGAGCCTGTGATATGCTGGAAGAAAACTAAAGGTAGGGCATGAAAATAGTTCATTACTGGTAGGCAAGTGCCAGTGCCAATTGCCCCACCTGCAGTGGTGGTGGAAAGTGCTGTCATGTCACAGCTGACTGATGGCGACCCTTCGTGGGGTTTTCAAGGCAAGAGACATTCAGAGGTGGTTTGCCATTGCCTGCGTCTGCATCACAAACCTGATATTCCTTGGGGGTCTCCCAACCAAATGCTAGCCAGGGGCAGACCCTGCTTAGCTTCCGATATCTGATGAGATCGGGCTATCCTGGGCTATCCAGGTCAGGCTCCACCTACATTGTTGTACTTTTTTGCCTGCCTAGCTACTACTTCCTCCCCCTTTCCCGGCCACATTAGCACCCTTCTGTCGCCTGCCTCCTACCCTTCAGTTCTATTCAGCTCATCCCTGTAGCCATATGAGTGAGCTCCCTTTGAAGCATGGCTCTGTCTGCCCTTATGGTGACCCATGTTAGTTGCTATGCATGTAAATAAGTCTGAGATGAGGGTAGGGGATTGGTGCAACGGTGGCTCCTGTCACAAAAGACCTAACAACTCCTTAATGCTGGTTCTGTTCCCCTGGGCAATGCCTAGAAAGGAAGTGTGCAGTTTCCCCCAATCAGAGCATGTTACATTTCCTTCCTTCGTAGCTTTCAGGCAGTAACAATAGAAGGTCATAAGAAGAGCCCTGCAGGGTTCAACCAAGAATCCATCTAGTCTGCCATTCATTTTATTTATTTACATGCCACATCTCCAGAGACTTGCTGCAAATGGCTTAAAAAGTAAAAACAATACAATAAAAACAGCAACTTGAGAATTTTCAGTAACAAAAAGGAGCCATAAAAACAGCATAAACCAAACATTCAGCACCCTAAAGTGATGTCCATAAAGTAGTCCTCAGGCTACTAAAATAGCTTTAAAAGACAGAAGCCTTCAGTTAAAAGCCGGGTAAAAACAAATGTTTGGGTGGGTTTTCTAAAGGAAAGTAAGGCAGCCATGGGGAAGGCATTCCAAGGGCGAGGTCCCACCACTGAAAAAGCCCTGTCTGTTGTTGCTCCCTGCTTCCCTTCTTCAGGTGAGGGCACAGAGAACAGGGTTTGCAAAGAGAACAGTTGCCATCAGATGCTTCCAGGAAACCTCCAGCACGGGCATAAATGAAGCAGCCATACCCTGCTATATCCAGGAACAGAGTCTAAATATGGTGACTCCATTTAGCTATCACAGCTAAGAGCCATTGACGCTGACCCCAAGTTCTAGTATTTTGAGTATGGGGGGAACCTATCTGTCCAATTTCCACATACCATTTATAATTTTATAAACATCTGTCATGGCTCGCCAGTCACCTTTTTTTCTGTACAAAAAAGGTCCCCAACGTTTTATCCTTTCCTCACAGAGAAAGTGCTCAAGAGATCGTTTTGAGTTGCCTTCACACATCATTGGGTTTGAAAGAGTCTGGGACTTTTCAGTTTACAAAATGGTGACTGGGGGGCACGGCACGCATGACAGAGGTTTATAAAATTATGCATGGAGCGGAGAAAGTGGCTAGAGAGAACTTCTCCAGTAACACTAGAAGTTGGGGCACCAGGTAAAGTTGATGGGCAATTGGTTCGTGACAGACAAAAGGAAATACTTCTTTACTCAACGAGTATTTAAACTGTGGGTTCACTGCCAGTGGACGTAGTGATGGCCATAAGCACAGATGGCTTTGCTCATGTAGGAAAGCTCCATCAATGGCTATTAGTCATGGTGAGTAAAGGGAAACTTCATATTCAGAGCCAGTAAACTTCTGAAACCCAAGGCTAGGAGGCAACATCAGGCTTGTCTGGCCTGTTTGTCGGCCTTCCAGGGCAACAGTGATTGGCCACTGTGTGAAACAGAGTGCTGGTGGACCATTGGTCTGATCCAGCAGGGCTCTTCTTCTGCGCTTGTGGCACCAACTGCTTGTGTTCTGAAGTGGCAAGATGAGATTACAGGGTGCTGTGGACCACGATATAGGTACGGAGATTCCTCTGCACTGGAGACAAGGAAATGGTCCTTATTTATTTGGTCATTTATGGTCCTTATTTATTTGTCCACGGTTTTGATTTTTCACTGTTTTGTGTGGATTCATTTGAATGGTATACACATGTTAATTTAGATCATGTGATAAATTGCTCGTGATGGAAGGGATTTCTGTCAGTGGAATGGGTCTCCCTTGCCTCTCTTCTTTTACTGTGGCCCAAAATGATCCCAGAAATGGTGCACTGAGAAGACACAGGATGGATGAACCGGCAAAGCCCCAGAAATTTTCTATGGGATCCAACTCCTTGTATGGATTTTTCTCCACAATTTCCCCACACAATGTACATTGTTCCTATGTGTAATGTGTAAAAACAATCTATCCATTCCCCGTTTTATGAGGACAATTTAGTGGGAGATCAACAGGAAACTGAGTGAAAATTAAGAACTACAAGATTCCATTTCTTTGAAAATTGTGGTTTTCGGGTCAAAACAGCAGAGATTAAAGACACTGAAATCACATCCCTACTCTGCTTGTAGCCACTGTGCTGACATGGGGAAAGAGTAGTATATTCTTCGACTTTTGGGTTCCATGAGAGCTTTTGTTGGTTTTGCTCCGGCAGACTAACATATATACCCTTCTGAAATTCATGAAAAGGATATTGTGGTTTGTCAAGAGTCTAATATCAGGGCTTTTCTTGCTGACCTATAAGGTCCTACTTTCCTTTCTGTACTTCCACTTAATTTGTAGTGCTTTCAATTCTGTATTGTGTCTGGGGGTTTTTTGTCAGAAAGGCAAAAGTCACGTACAGTGTCTTGCTGTGGAAAAGGAGAAGAAACGGAACCCATTTTTGGCACATTTCAACGCTTGCCCTCTTGATACAGTATTGTTATTCTCTGGGACTGAAAGCTGTAGGGGCGAAGGGTCACAACTGGTGTCAGCAACAGCCCTGCCAAAATAGTTACCTGTGCAGCAATAAAGTGGGGAATTAATTGCTGAATGGCCCATTAGGGAGACATCAGCTGTCTAGCACTTTACACCATCTCACAAAAAAAAATGTGTGAAGTTTGATGCCACAGGACAGCCAAGAGGAAAGGGAACCACCAGTGGATTTCCTCTCACCTGGCAAAGTGGGACCTGCCAATTTCATCAAAGCAAACCAATTCTGAGTGCTTTGTGGATATAAGTCATTATTAGGGAACAACTGATACTGATCAAGGGATTTTTACATGAAGAGGACAGATGTCATCAGACAACAAGGCACCCTGGTGCCATAGCTGCAGAGCAAGAGTGTTGTCAATTACGGACCGGGGGACTCCGACTGGGGGTGCTAATCCAAACAGGGAATAAGCAAGCATCCCTTATGTTGTTTCTTTTTCTATTTACTTGACTTTTTGTCAGCAGTTTTGCTTCTGTGTTGGGACTGTAGTTTTGTTTGCATAGCTTGCTCATGTTATGTAGCTCTTAAATGCAACTGCTGTGGTATTTACATGTTGTTTCTGCAGACCGGGGGGGGGGGGGGCGGAACAGGTCGGTGAAATGGCTCACAGTGATTTCCGCCTAACAGCTGACAGGCACACCTGCCCCACTGTTAGGCTGAAATGGCCACAAGCCATTTCACCAGTCAGTCAAATGGCTGCCAGCCATTTAAACCTAACAGTGGGGGTGGGTCTGACCATCAGCTGTTAATTAAAATGGCTGCGAGCCATTAAACCCGTTAATCCCCCCCCCCCCCGCTTCGAAGCAGGGGAAAGCCAAAGAGACAGGTTAAATGGCTCCCAGCCAATTAACCCTTCCCAGGCAATCCTCCCCCTTTCTCCTGGCCACATGCAAACTGGCTGATTCGATTTGGGACATTTTTGGCTTGGTTTGGTCCAAACTGAACCAAACCAGGAGCGCGATCACACACACAATTCGCCCTGATGTAGGCACGGATGCCAGGTGGATTAAAGGAGTGCGATCAGACGCCAACATCTGGGAAGCGTCCCGCAGCCATCAGCAACCCATTTTGTTCCACTGCACACGCGGAGTAAAAAAGGACCTCAGAAAGTCCAGTGGCAAATGGGTTGCTACGGCCACAGACATTCATGCCAGCATGTTCCCATGCCCTTGTTCCCCCCCCCCCATCACAGTATACGTATCAGCGCACACACACCCTGCACATTCCATAGGGAGAGATGCGAATCATAGATCCCTCATGTAAGCGCATTGGGAACAAACCTGACTCACTGGTGGTTGCATCTGATCACACAGTGGCGGGCCATTGTCACATTGTTACGGGACAGGCGGAGCCATGCACATTGCCACCCCAGCGGGAATAACGAGACAGACAACAGTCTTGGAATTAAACAAGGGCCACTTTATTAATTTACAAAACATTGCAGCAACGGGATAACCAACCCAAGCAAGCCTGGAACAGGCAAGGCAGGTGTCATTCCCTGACCTGCCTCCTTGCCCTTGTAGGGCGGGTCACCCCCAGCTCCGGTCTTGAGCCATCGATCTGGCTCGTGCCCGGCAGCCTGGCAAGCTGGTTGCCACCTAGGAGCGCCTACCCCTGAAGCCTTAAAAACGTGCAGGGAGGCGCCGACCTAAGAGGTTCCCAGAGGCGATCATCATTCCCTACCCTGGGCCTTAAAAAACCCGAAGGCAGTTCCTGACGACCTCCTGTTCCCTAACGGGATATGCCATGAGGTGCTCACCAGTTCCGCTTACTTGCTTGCACAACCTGCCACAGCCAAGGCCAAGCCTCTGCTTTGGCCTTTGCTCCCCATTCAGTGACCAAGCACCGCCCGTATCCCTTGCTGCAAATCCCGTAAAAATATTTCATTGCCCTTCTCAGACAAATGCACCCCGTCCGGCCTGTACAGCTCGGACAATTCAACCCGTATCTCTTGGTGCTGTAGAAAAACACCCAACCCAGATTCCATGGCCTTCCGCACTTGCCTGTTGACCTTTCGCCTGGCCCGGCCAATACATCTGGGGTCGCCCAAGTTCCTCCACGCCTTGCGAGGTAGGATGGCTGACCATACAATCTGCACGCGTGGCCACCTTGCTCTTATCCTCACAAGGTCAGCCTCCGCCTGTATCACAAGGGCCTTACCCTTCATCAGTCCCAAATCATTACCCCCCAAGTGTATCACCAAGACCTGAGGCGGAAGCCCTCTGTGTTCATCGAATAGCAGGGGAAGGAGCGCCGGCCACCCCATGCCTCTCCGTCCCAGCCACTCGACCACTGCCCGGTCTGAGGCCCAGTTGAGACCCCATGGGTGTCCTTCGGGCCTGATGCACCGCCCAAAAGATCATGCTATGGCCGCAAACCAGAACACGCCGTCTTGTCCCACCGTCAGCAGCCTCTGAAAAAGGAACTGGATTAAGTTGGCAACGTCGTCTACCAATCCCTACTTATCCCTAAAGTCCGTCGACCTACGTCTTACAAGCCCGAACATAGCCTCTATAACAGCGGGACCTCCACCGCCCAATCCTCTGAACCTCACCGTTGGGGTACCCCATTGCTGCCGCCGTGGACACCGCCCCAATCCGAAAGGAGTGGGTACCAAACCTCACGCCACCCAATCCCAAGCGCTCCAGTGCCTTCCTTGTCACACTCCAAAATTGGAATCTGGTGAGAGGGGAACCATCCGCGTGCCGGAATAGGTACCCGTGGTCATCCCCCCGCAGTGCCACATAGTGGCGTAAAGCCAGCACTGGGCATAATTCTGCCTCAGAACAGCGGTCCAACTCAAACTCGGAACCCCTCCCGCACTGATCGGTCTTGGATCGGCGCAGCCTAATTCTAACTTTTGAGTCCGGGAAAGAGATGTCCCGCCTCTCCAGGGCAGTGCCGGAGGCGTCCCGCCTAGAGCCGGCCACCAGCTCGCTGACTCGCAGTGCCCCAAAAAAGACAACCAAAGATGCCGCCTGAAACAGGGCGGCCTCATATCCGTCACTGCAGGAGTCAACCCATTGTGCCCCTAGCCCCCGCAGCACATCTGGAGTCAGGGGCATCCTGGTGTCCGCCACCCTGCCATGTTCCCGTGACCAGCCCTCCAGCATCTGCCGAATTCGGAAATTGCCTGTTGCATCTTCAAACCCCGCCGCCTTACTGGCGTAGGCCAGTGCAGACAGCTTGCCCCTGATGGTGTGTGCTGCCAGGCCCTCCCTTCTCATTGCTACACAAAACTGCATCAAATGTGCCACTGGTATGGGCCAGATTTGCTGCAGACCGACCCCCTCCCGGAAGGACAGGAACTGCTTACCCGCCCTCATGTAAGCTCTTCGCGTGGCCGGGGCAAGGGCCAAATGCATGGCCCTGTTGGCCTCAGCCCTCCAATCCTCCATACCTCCTCTGGCAGCCGCACTGGGAACTGGTCGGCTTCCGGAGCTAGCTGACGGAATCTCGTCATCTGTTTGCGAGAGAGAGCATCCGCAACCCCATTACTGACCCCCGGCACGTGCCTGGCCCTAAACATGATGTTATGACGCAAACACTGCAGCGTAAAGGCCCGCACCAGAGCCATGACCCTGGGTGACCTTGACGTCAGGGAGTTGATCACGTGTACGGTGGACATGTTGTCGCACCAGAAGTGGACCGTTTGATTTGAAAGTTCCCGTGCCCAAACCCATACAGCTGCTACAATTGGGAAAAATTCCAGGAAGGTCAAGTCCTTGACCCATCCTGCCTGGAACCAGTCCTGCGGCCAGTCACCAGCGCACCAATGGCCCCTAAAATATACACCAAACCCCGAGGAACCCGCGGCATCTGAAGCGACCTGCAGCTCAGCCTCCAGTAGGAGCTCCTCGCGCCAGAAGGAAACCCCGTTGTATGACCGCAAGAATTGCTGCCAGACAAGGAGGTCCTCTCGCATCCCCTAGTTACCCTAGCTCTATGGTGTGGTAGGCGAAGGCCCGCCATCGACTCACAGAATCTCCTGACGAAAGCCCTCCCGGGTGCCACGACTCTACAAGCAAAGTTGAGATGGCCAACCAACCGTTGCAATTCCAGCAATGTTACCTTCGACTGTGCCATCGCCGTGTCCACCAAACTTCGTAATGCCTCCAGTTTGTCCCTAGGCAACCTGCAGCACTGTCCTATCGTATCAATTTCTATTCCTAAGTAGGTCAAGGTGGATGTGGGGCCCTCTGTTTTGTCATGAGCCAGAGGAACACCAAGTTCCCCCGCCATAGCGATAAAACTTGACATCAGGTACTCACACTGACCTGTCCCCCTCCCCCCTACCAACAAGAAATCATCCAGATAGTGGGCTGTACTGCCGAGGCCGGTCCTGTACCGCAAAGCCCATTCCAAAAAGGAACTAAACCGTTCAAAGGCGGCACAAGACACCGAGCATCCCATGGGAAGTGCCCTATCCATGTAAAATTTACCCTCGAAGGCAAACCCCAAGAGCTCGAAATCTGCTGGGTAAACAGGAAGGAGGCGGAAGGCCGATTTGATGTCACACTTCGCCAGCTCCGCCCCCTTGCCGCACCGGCACACTATGCGCAGTGCTTGATCAAAGGACGTGTATCTAACTGAACATAAATGGTCAGGTATCGCGTCGTTCACCGATTCCCCCCGTGGGTATGATAAGTGGTGAATGAGGCGATACTCTCCTGGTGCTTTCTTAGGCACCACTCCTAGTGGGGAAACCCTCAAATTTGCAACAGGAGGAGTAGAAAAGGGGCCGAGGACTCTACCTTCCCTACATTCTTTGGCGATCTTTTCTCGAACTATATGCTCCATTCCGACAACAGATTTTAAATTTGGAGCCATATATGCCTCCCTAGGTCCTTGGTAAGGTATTCTGAAGCCCCACCTAAACCCATCCAATAGGTAAACACGGTCGCGGACTTGGGGGTAATCCCGCAACCAGTCTTCCAAAACCACTAACTTAATTGGGCTGGGGCCCTTTTTCAAGCGGGGGGTTGTGACCGCTCCCTCCCCCTCCGCGTTTACCACCTCTACCACTCCCCTTACCCTTTGGCTTGGGGCAGTTTGCAAAGGCATGGGGTCCTGCGCACAGTGGACACTGGTGTCGAAAAGTACATGCCTTGCGGCCACAGGTCCCATGGGAGGTGAACTCCCAGCAAAGCGGGCGTCGCTGAACCACCTGCCCCGCCTGGGCGCGGGTACCTGGCTGCACTGCAGCTCTCCTCACCGAATGACCGCTATGCGTCCTCTCTCCCCCAGACAGCTTGGCTGAGGACATCACCTGTAACCACAATTGAGGTTGAATCTGATCCCACCTTATAGCAGGATTCATGGCCGCACGCATACGAAATTCTTCGTCATACTGTGACCATGCTGGGCTTGGGAAATCAGTAAATGCTTTATAAACGATGTCCATGTACTGGAGCATCGCAAAGGCCCTCCAAGGTTGGTGCCTCACTATTACTGCTGCATAGATTAAAAACCCCGGGTACCAATTTGCCCAGGTTCTGTCCACCACCCTCCTTTTTAACCGTTCCTTTTCCCGGTCATCAAGGTCCTCCTTGTCCTTTTTCTCTAACTCCCTGTACAATAAAGAGAAAACGTCTACAAACTCTCCCCTAAGAATCTTCTCCTTAGTGGAAGTGGACAAGTGATCCCCTAGGGGGAGAGCTGCATCCCCACTTGGTATAGCACCTGCGTGTACCGAGTCATAGGAGGCAGCACTGGGAGAACCCCACCCCGACCAATATCCCTGGTGTGGAGGCGGAGCCACCAGCATACCGTGTGGGCCAGTAACTGGTGATGGCTGCGTGATGGATCCCATAGCCCCTTGATGGTAAGGGCCCCAAGGCCAGTGTGATCCCGGTGTACCCCAGTCGCCGGCCTTACCTTCCTGACACCATGGCCCCTTGAACACCCCAACCTGTTGATCATCCGGGCCAAGATTGTGTGAGCCGGACTGCAGTCCCTCCACGTCGACCACCGGTGCAGGCCCCCCGCCGTCCTCCAAGAATGCCAAGCGTGCCAACACCTGCGCTTGAAAGGAAGAATTAGAATCCGTCCTAGGCCTCTTAGCCTCCACCTCTTCCCGTGATACACCCCTGCCCCTTTCTAAGACCTCCAGCCGACGGAGAATAGCTGCATTGACCGGGTCGTCTTCTTCTCCGTCCGATGGCGGTGGAGCCGGACGTGCAGGGGGGCGTCGTGGAGCTGGCTGCGTTCCCTTAGGTTTGGGAGCAGGCTGCTCGCCCTTAGACTTGCCCTGCCCCTTTCTGGAAGCCATGGCACCTATGCAATGAAACTGGCCACAAACCGTTAATTGAAGAAACCAAAATAACAAGCACCAACCCGGCTTTCAGTGAAGGGGAAAGAAGATCTGACAGAACTATGGCCAGCCGAAGCCAACCCAGCAGCCTCAAATGGAGGAGTGTGGAACCAAACCTAACCCTCCCAGAGCACAGCCCGCGCACTAGTGAATGGCAGCAGGCCGGTCGATGGATGAAGGAGGAGGGCTTAGAGGAAACACAGAACCCCCCCCCTCAAGATCAGGTTTCCGCTGGCTAGCGGGCCCTTGTGCAAGTTGGAATCACGGAAGTCCCTCCCAAAATGACAGAAAAATCTTCTGCTATGTGTTATGTCATTTGGATTTAAATAACACTCCAAATAGGCCACCGCCGGCCTAATGTGCAAAGAGGGAGGAGGAAGGAAGCACCCCCTGCAGGCCTATGGTGCCAAATCCCCCCCCCCCGCCGCGCAAAGGAGAAGGGGAAAAAATCCCCCCGACGGCCAGCTGCTCTAAAGAGGCCGCCGTCGGCCCAATGGAGAAGAGGGAGGGGGAAGGAAGCTGCCCCCCGTCGGGCCCGAGAGAAGAGGCGAGAAGGAAGTGGAGCACCCCCCCCCCGGTATCCCAACCTTCCCCGTGGATGGCAGGCGCACGCCTGCAAGTGGGCCGCCACAGCAACAAGTCCCCCGCGACCCCGGACAAACCGCCGCACGTGCGTTGAAGCCGCCGCCGCTGAGGCCCCTGCTGCTGTCGAGTCTCCCCGCCGCACGCGCGTTGAAGCCGCCGCCGCTGAGGCCCCTGCTGCTGTTGAGTCTCCCCGCCGCATGCGCATTGAAGCCGCCGCCGCTGAGGCCCCTGCTGCTGTCGAGTCTCCCCGCCGGTGCTGAGCCGAGCACACTGCCGCTTCTGCGCCCCCGCCGGGGCCTGCCACCACCGGAAAAAAGGCGCCGCCACAAGCACGCCGCGGAGCCGAGCACGCTGTCGCCGCCGCTTCTTCTCCCCGCCGAAGCCTGCCGCCGCCGAAACACTCCGCTGCTGCCGAGGAAGCTGCCGCTGAGCCGAGCACAAGGAGGAGCACGTGGACCCAAGAGGCCGGGCTGGAGCAGGGCTCGGCCTTTTAACAGGCTGGCCCCGCCCCCCCAGGCTGCAGACGCTGCGCGTCCTCACTGTTGCTGCCCCGCCTTCCCGCAGCGCGGCAAAGCAGCACCCGGGCGCCATCGGCGTGGCCGGGCGTCCGGGAGCCCAGTTCTTGTGGGTAGTGAGAGTCCGAGTACAAGAAGCCGAGTCAAGAGTCCAGTTTCAGAGTCAATAGCTGAGAAAGACATTACCGAGGGTTTGTCAGAAAGACATAGTCAGGCAGTCCAAAGTTTCCCCACGAGGTGGGTTCACAGAGACAAGAGACAAGGTCAGGAGCTGGTCCAGAGTCACATTAGCAATCTCTCAGATCCCCTCTATGCCACAGAAGCTTGCTGGGAGATCAGTCAGTGTCTCTCAGCCTAAGCTACTTCTGGAGGTGGCACTTGTGAGAATAAAATAGCAGAGGGGGGAGGATGGTAAGCTGCCTTGAGCTCCTTGGATAGGGTTGCCAGGCATGGGTGGGCAACCAGCATGAGATGGGGGGGGGGTGCTAGAGCATTGTACCAGTGCAATGCCAGCGCTTGCAGGCCATGCTGGAAGGAACATCATCGCATGACAACGAAGATCGCCACCTCCCCTTTTGCCGGCCTGCTTCTGCTGCTGACCAGATGAGCATTGGCAGGCACCAGCAACAATTACCAGGAGTTTGTCTGCCATTGGTAAGCACCTGGTGAACCAACCTCTTGGAGAAAGGGCAGGATTTTAAAAATAATAATAATCACTGTTGTTCTAGCAGTCAAGACATCCAGAAAGTTGTCACAGAATGGAACTGACCACTCTTGGAGTGAGGTTACGATGCCGCTGCAGAAGAGGTCATTTTATAGATTTAAAATGAAGTGAGCCAAAATGTTTGAAAGTATTTACTTCTAGACTTTCATTTCAGGATGCTTGAAAAGTCATTTATTTTCAGCACTGTAGATGCCACAACTTCCATAATTGCTTTCCTTCAGACAGGCACCAATTTGCAGCTATTTATTATAACCAGACTCTTTAATTACTTGAGGGGCAGCAAGGTGCTCATCCCAGGAAGGCCTCTGCTATAAATAGATGGCAGTCTGAGAGGAAGAGAACTGGCTGGAAGAGCTTGGAAGGACTGATCGATTTCACTTACCCCCTATTTCAGGGAGTTCAGAGCGACATCCTTCTCCAGCATCTCACACGTGGAAAGAGGGACATTTTCGTAACAGAAGAAAAAGAGGGAGGGGTCCCAAACTCCAGACCGCAAAACACATTTTAAAAGAGGCAAAACTCAACTTCCGTGCTTGATTCATTTTTGGTACAAGGGTACTGTTCTTTGGAAGTGTGAAAAATCATGGGGAAACAAGCTGTAGCACTCTTTCTTCCTCCTCTTTTGTTGACCATCTCTTATCATAGTTCCTCTGACAATGGGCCGCCAGGGGCTACAGATTAGAGCAAGGGTCCCCAGCGTGGTGCCCGTGGGCACTGTGGAGCCTCCAGACACCTTTCCTGGCACTGGCCACATGATTTTAGAAAGTGGACAGGGCCAGGTGGGGCTTTGGCCCGGCGTGGCTTCCAATTGGCCATGGGAGATGATTGGCAGTGCCAGTTTCTAAAAAGATGTTGCTTTGGCAGCAGCTGCCACCAAACCACAAGGATTTTCAGTGAGTGACTGAAGGTAATCCGCAGCCATTTTGTGGCTGCACCTACCATGCTGTTTTAGAATTCCAAATGTGCCTACAGGCTCAAAAATGTTGGGGATCCCTGGGTTAGGATGTCAGGATAGGACTGGGGAGACCCCAGGTGCAAATCTCCACTGAGTTCTAAATTTCACCGGATGACCCTGAGCCAGTCACTCCCTCCTAGCCTCACCTACCACACAGGGCTGTTGTGAGGCCAGTATGCAGGACGGGAGACTGCCTCCATTTCCCCAGGCTCCTTGGAAGAATGATAACAACATGACAGAAAGATAGTAGAGATTATTTTGGTACTTTCTGTCTCAGGCATAGCAACTTGGAGTGCTTTAGTGAATAAACATGCATTTGCTTTTAGCATCTTGTTGAGGTTCACCTCTTGGGGGGGGGGGGGGTTTAATAGACATGTCTGTAGCTCCTCTATTTCTGTACCAAAAACTGTTAATTGTGCCCTCTTCAAAACAACAACAACAAACATATGCTCACCCATATTGTTACATGCTAACAGTGGCTCCTCTCTGCCTGTTGTATACTATACTTGTTTATTATATAATATCTTCTCCAGTGATTTAAAAGCCAAAAGGTCATTGTTCTGGCACTTAAAGATATAATAGGATAAAAATAATTGTTCTGCAATCTTTTTAACGACATACACTTCAAAACATACTTTAGTGGCTGAAATGTATACAATGGCAATTTATGTGCTGCAAGGAGACTTAAGGTCAAAACTTGCCCATTATGTTTTCTTCCATGATGGTTTTAAAAGGTCCCTCCCCCTTTCCAAATGCAGCTACTGGAGGCTGCTTTTTCGCGGCTGACTTTGGGTTGCCAGGTCCTCCCCCCCCCCCCCCGGCCACCAGTGGGGGATGGGGGGCAGGGCTGCCAGATCCAGGTTGGGAAACTCCTGGGGATTTGGAGATGGAAACTTGGGAAGACAGAGGCCTCGGTGGGATACAATGCCAGAGAGTCCACCCTCCAAAGCATCCATTTTCTCCAGGGGAACTGATCTCTATAGTCTGGAGATGAGCTGTAATTTCAGGGGATTCCCAGGTTCCCACCTGGAGGCTGGCATCCCTAGAAACTGCATGAGGAAGGGGATCTTTAACCATTTTCTGCCTTGCTGTTTTCCTATTTTTAAAAAGCTAACCCTAAGTTGCTTGCACTCTTACTGAGGAAAGTTTATGGGCAACCGTCGTTTTTCCTCTGCAGGGGTGCAGCAGCTTTTTTTTCCAGGGAGAAAAGGGTTGAAATCTCCCCCCACCGCCCCATGTGCCATTCCATGAAATGTTGTAAATAAAAATAAAATATTCTACAGCTGCATTTGGAAAGGGGGGGGGAGTATTTAAAAATGAACATGAAAGAAAACATGATGTGCAGCTAGAACCTTAGTGTACATGCTCTAGAGCATGCATGCGTGCTAGAGTCCAGATGTGTCCACTCTCCCATTCAAAGATTTTATGTCTCAAGATCCTTTGGAGGGGGACAAAACTAAAACAATTCAGTCTGTAAAATGTTTGGGTATCCCCAAAACAGAATGGGGGATCTGATTTCCCAGGGACAGATATCAGAAAATAGGAGCCTAGCTTGGTAAATAGGGGGCAGTTGGAGTGTGGGTATTGCAGTTCATACATGGCTCCCTCCCAGCAGCCCCCCTCCCCTTTCTCCAGGCAGCTTACAGGGCCAGACCTGCTTAGCTTCAGGAGCAGAAATGCCTCATGTGCTTACAGACCAGCCTGGGAATGATTGCTGTCCACCTGCCCATCCCCACCCCACACTTATGCTTGCATTAATAGAGACCAGTTAATCAGCTTTGAGGATTGAGAAACCAGATGCTCTCCCAAGAATCAGTTTACATTTTTCACCCTGGAGACCAATTTGCCCACCTTTTCTTAAGTAGCGTTTTGAGAGAAGAGAGACTTTGGGTTTACGTTTTTGAAATCTAAGCAGAAGTGGCATGCAGTGATTGAAGGAACTTGAAAGCTTTAGCTACGCTCATCTTCTTTTACCCAGGGAAGCGGTTGTTTCATTCATCCTTTTTAGGGAATGTCTCTGTGTAAGTGAGGCGTGCTATGGGACTAAGCCCCAGGAGCAGGCGTGTAAATCTGCAGGCCCTCGTGGAGTAAACTGTATTTTTCATATATAAATATATATATATATATTTAGATTGTGTGTGCTTGAGTTTCTAAACAATCTTTTCTCAATCTCTGTCTAGATATGCAAGTTCTGCCATCGAGCGTCAAGGAGGCACGTCAATGAGGAAGGTAAATCTCTGCTAAAACGCTGTCGCAAGCTAACAAAAATCTAGTGTTGTCCTTTCTCAAGTTTGTTTTTTTAAAGTAATAGTGGTAGATATATCTAACAATTGAGTAGTTTCTGTACAAGGGCTAAGGGCAGTTTTCCAGCTTATGTAACTGATTAAAATGATGAATTTAATCATTTCATGAACAAGTGTAATGAACAAGTGTAAGAATTGTCTTGTGGGACTGGAACAAAGACCCACAGAGTCAGGGACTCTGCGTCCTGCAATAGATAATTTGAGGGAACTCGTAAATAGGATATGATGGTGAGAAAGCCATTACTTCTGGGTTCTCTCCAGCATTGGGTAATCAAAAGGCTGCAAAATACAGAAATTTCATTTAGCACTTATGACTAAAAGACACAGTTAGACTGCTTCATGAACTTGTCTGATTCTTTTTAAAAGCCACCTAATGGCTTATTTGGAGCCGCAGTGGCTCAGAGGTTAAGATGCTGAGCTGCAGACTGGAAGGTTGGTAGCTTGGCAGTTTGAGACCCGAGTGCTGCATGACGGAGTAAGCTCCCATCTCTGGCCCCAGCTTCTGCCAACCTAGCAGTTTGAAAGCAAGAAATTGTCAGTAGATAAATAGGTACTGCTTCGGGGGGGAAGGGGGGAGGAAGGTAACAGCATTTAATCATGCCGCCACATGTCCACGGAAAAGTCTTCGGACAGTGCTGGCTCTTCAGCTTGGAAATGCAGATGAGCACTGCCCCCTACAGTCGGATTCGACTGGCTTTCAAGCAAGGGAAACCTTTATCTTTAATGGCTTATTCACATGTTACCATCCAAGTGGCCCCCATGTGGACTTTCTGTAGACATTTTCTGGGAATTCCCAGCTGGGGACTTACCAGGCATGCACAGGCACAGTTCGGGTCAGGACCATGGTGCGTAACTTAAAGGGTCTTCAGCCTTCCCTACTTCCTGATCTCTTTTCCCAACCTGAAATGGCCCCAGGGAGCTTCTGCTTGTTCACTGGGAAACCAGTGTGTGTCCTGTGTAATCCTGTGTAATCACAATGTTTTTATGTTTTACCAAAGTGACACTGTTTCAGGCCAGGAAAGGGTCATGGTGGGAAAGGTTGAGGCCTTTTCATCTTGAGTGCCATGGTCCCGATCTTACTTGGGTGCATGCACACCTGGAAATTGAGTTTCTAGCACATCTGGACCAAAACGGAGGTGTACACCTGACCCAGAATCCTTGTGGCAGCCATGTGTCTGCTGCAAGTACTTTGTAAGCTGTGAATGGGCCCTAAGAGCTAACTTATACAAGTTACAAGGAGATCCGTGACCAGATCTTTCTAGCATTGTAAATTTGGATTGAGGCCACTGTATATGGAGAGAGGGGGATTAATCTTTCAACCCTTGGATGCTTTTGCCTATTGAAATCCCCATAGGCTGCTGCGATGCCTGTATTTTTCCCCAGGGGTCATTTTGTAGAAAAAGAGGTGCAGGAGCTTATTAGCATAACTTATTAGCATAACTTATTTGCATATGCTACACCACCTGACATCACCGGAAGTATGTCAGAAGGCAAGACAGGAGAGAGAGAGAGAGAACTGGCAGGGAGGGGACCCCTACTAATCCAAGCCTCAGAAATACCACTATTCTGGGAGGATAGCTTGAGTAGTGGCTGAAGCCTTCAGAAGGCTGGTCAGAGGAACAAGGACCTTTCCAGGGGGCGGGGTCATTTTGCTGCAGCCATGACACAAGCAGATATTCCCTCGCCAGGGTGGGGGCTGGCACCAACTCCTGGAGCTGTGCTCCCCTGAGCTCCTGCTCGAAATGACCCCTGTTTTTCCCTGCTAAAGTCATAGCAGCATGGTGGGTAGGCTTCAGTATGCGAAAACATGTGGTGATGGGAAGGTTAAACTGCCTCAGTCCAAATCAGGACTGTGTGCAGCTGTACTTTACCTTTTAAAACCTCGGGGAAGGTATCTTCTTAGGGTCTAAGCGACCACCACACTGGAATGGGAAACCAATATAAATTACGGGTTGTATCAAGAAACCTTTCTGTTTATCCCAAACTAACAAAATGGTAAAGACAGATCATACAGTATAAGAATATTACAAATCTATTGTTTCTGTAGCAGTTTATTTTAAGTTGATCAAAGCTACTCACCTATGTACATCAGCTTCTTAGCATATCTGTGTTCCATGTTTTAATGCAAAGCAACATAGTCATTTTGAAAGATCTATATCAAGTTCTAGTTGTATTAACCATAGTTGCCTTCTACAGATAATCCATGCAAGAGAGATCTTCATAAGTAGCAAGTTCCTCCAAAGCATCCCACACCTTCAGAATGTTATATTGGCCATATGATCTTCCCATCAAGATCACTCATTGCTTTCAATTTAAAAGCATAGGGCTGGGTTTTAGTTTTACAAATCAGAGAATATTCACGTGCTCTGCACTCTACAGAGTTTCCCAAAATTCTATCTGAGGTTGCTTCTAAAATCCAGTTCTGTTTAACATTTTTTGTGTGGTGTGTGCTTCAGCAGAGCATGGCAGAAAATAATCCTGATGCAACCATACATCTCTAATTGCTTTTTTCCTGCAGTGTTTTATCAGTGCTCATGTATGTATCTGAAAAGCAGAGACAGGAGCCAGTAAGCTGTCTAACAAAACAGCTTACTCAAAGACTGGACTTGGGAGACCATGGGAAGGAGATGGAACCTTGAAAGTTAATGTACTGAGGAACTCTTCCCACAAAATAGTAACAATATTCTGTTAAATATGGGCACAGAAATTTCTAGGGATCAGGGCCAGAAGATGGAGTCTGTCCCAGGTAAACAGTAGGCTTGCCAGCTCCAGGTTGGGAAATACCTGAAAGTTTTGGGGGTGGAGCCTGAGGAGGGCAGGGTTTGGGGAGGAGAGGGACCACTTTTTTCAGGTAAACTAATCTTTGTTGCCTCCAGCTACCACCTGGAGGCTGGCAACCCTATTAACAGGATAGTGGAAGCAGGCCTACTAAGAACTGGACCCTAACATGCTCCAATGATATATCTGTTTCGATAGTTTCAGGCAGGGAGCTGTGCTGGTTTGCAGTAGAAGAGCAAGATTCAAGCCCAGGTCATGGACTCTTAGCCAGAAAATTGGGGGGGGGGGGGGCACATGCCCCCAATGTGACTACATAGGCACACCAAGGGGAGCGGCAAGTAGGCCCTGAGTGGGAAGAAGCCGAGGAGAGAGCGGCAAGCAGCCCATGTTTCCATTTGTGGGGGTCTCTGTAGGCTATAGCAGTGGCTGAAACCAGAGCTGCGGGGCGGAGTTTTAAGCAATTAAGCTATGTCAAAGTCGGCTGGGCAAAAGAGGAAACCTGGAGTGAATCATGAGGAGCCAGCACTGCCAAGTCACAGTTTTTTGGGGTGTGCTAAAATGCATGTGTAAGGAGTTTTTAGTGCCTTTGGCTTTCTAAGAACATAAGAAAAGCCAATGCTGGATCAGGCCAATGGCCCATCCAGTCCAACACTCTGTCACACAGTGGCCAAAAACACCAGGTACCCTCAGAAGGTCCAGCAGTGGGGGCAGGAAGCTGTTGCCTCCCCCAAAACACCAAGATTACAGAGCATCACTTGCCCCAGACTGAGAATTCCTATCTCTACTTTGTGGCTAATGGCCACTAATGGACCTCTGCTCCATATATTTATCTAATTCCCTCTTGAATCTGTCCATGCTTGTAGCCGCCGCCACCTCCTGTGGCAGTGAATTCCACGTGTTAATCACTCTTTGGGTGAAGAAGTACTTCCTTTTATCTGTTCTAACCCGACTGCTCGGCAATTCCATGGAGTGCCCACGAGTTCTTGTATTGTGAGAAAGGGAGAAAAGTACTTCTTTCTCTACCTGCTCTATCCCATGCATAATCTTATAAACCTTGATCATGTCACCTCTCAGCCGTTGTTTCTCCAAGCTAAAGAGCCCCAAGCACTTCAACCTTTCTTCGTAGGAAAAGTGTTCCAACCCCTTTATCATTTTAGTTGCCCTTTTCTGCACTTTTTCCAATGCTATAATATCTTTTCTGAGGTGTGGCAACCAGAACTGTACACAGTACTCCAAATGAGGTCGCACCATCGATTTATACAGGGGCATTATGATACTGGCTGATTTGTTTTCTGTTCCCTTCCTAATAACCCCCAGCATAGCATTGGCCTTTTTCATTGCAGCTGCACACTGTCTCGACATTTTCATTGAGTTATCTACTACGACTCCAAGATCTCTCTCTTGGTCAGTCTCCGCCAGTTCGGACCCCATCAATGTGTATTTATAGTTAGGATTTTTGGCCCTAATGTGCATCACTTTGCACTTGGCCACATTAAACCCCATTTGCCACGTTGATGTCCACTCGCCCATCCTTGACAGATCCCTTTGGAGTGCCTCACAATCCTCCCTGGTTCTCACCACCCTGAACAACTTCATGTCATCTGCAAATTATGCACTTCACTGTTTACTCCCAACTGCAAATCATTAATAAACAAGTTAAAAAGCATCGGACTGAGTACTGATCCCTGCGGTACCCCACTGCTTACCTCCCTCCACTGAGAAAATTGCCCATTTATACTCACTCTCTGTTTCCTTTTAATTAGCCAGTTTTTGATCCACAAAAGGACTTGTCCTTTTAGCCCATGACTATTGAGCTTACTTAGGAGCCTTTGATGAGGAACTTTATCAAAAGCTTTCTGGAAGTCAAGGTAAACAACATCTATTGGGTCCCCCTTGTCCACATGTTTGTTTACTCCCTCAAAGAACACTAACAGGTTAGTGAGACAAGATCTTCCCTTACAGAACCCATGCTGAGCCTTCCTCAATAGATTTTGTTCATCAATGTGCCTACTAATTTTTTCCTTAATAACGGTTTCCACCAACTTACCCGGTATTGACGTCAGACTGACTGGCCTGTAATTTCCCGGATCTCCTCTGGAACCCTTTTTAAAGATAGGAGTGACATTCGCTACCTTCCAGTCCTCAGGAATGGAGGCAGATTTTAAGGAAAGATTACATATTTTTGTCAGGAAATCCACAAGTTCACATTTGAGTTCTTTCAGAACTCTCGGATGTATGCCATCCGGGCCCGGTGATTTATTTGTTTTTAAGCTGTCTACCAATCGTAGGACCTCCTCTCTTGTCACCTCAGTCTGACTTAGGTCTTTCAACCCCCCTCCCAAAATCAGTGGTTCTGGAGTGGGCAGGCACTTTTCATCTTCCACAGTGAAAACAGAGGCAAAAAATGCATTTAGCTTCTCAGCCATTTCCCTATCATCCTTCACTACACCTTTTACCCCACGGTCATCCAAGGGCCCCACTGCTTCCCTGGCTGGTTTCCTACTTCTAATGTATTTGAAGAAAGTTTTATTGTTGGTCTTTATGTTTTTTGCAATATGCTCCTCATATTCCCTTTTTGCCTGCCTGCCTGATCACAGACTTGCATTTTATTTGCCACAGCCTGTGGTCTCTTTTATCAGCCTCACTGAGACTAGCTTTCCATTGCTTAAAGGAATCCTTCTTACCTTTTACAGCTTCCATTACTTTGTTTGTTAACCATGCAGGCTTTTTTCTATACCTATTTGTGCCTTTCCTAACCCACGGTATATATTTTCTCTGAGTCTCTAGGATTGTAATTTTAAATAGTCTCCAAGCTTCCCCAATGGTTTTGACTCTTTCTACTTTTCCTTTCCTCACATATCTCCTCTACTTTTCCTTTTCCTCACATATCCCCTCATATCAGAGAAGTTACCCCTTTTAAAGTTAAAAGTGGTTGTGTCAGTCTTTTTGGGCAACTCCCTGTCTATACAAATGTTGAACTCAATAACATTATGGTCACTGTTCCCAAGTGGTGAAATCACTTTAACATCTCTCACCAGGTCTTGGGCGTTACTTAGGACCAAATCCAGGATCGCCTCTCCCCTGGTCAGTTCTGTAACCATCTGCTCCATAGCACAGTCATTGAGAGTGTCTAGAAACTCAGTCTCTTTTTCCCGACTTGAACACATATTGGCCCAATCAATGTGTGGGTAGTTAAAGTCACCTATTACAACACAGTTATTTCATCTAGCCGCTATCTTGAATTCATTCATCATTTTATAATCCTCCTTTATCTTTTGATTTGGTTGGCGATAACAAACTCCCAATGTTAAGCTTCCTTTTGGGCCCACTAATTCAACCCACAGCATTTCCAGAAGCGAATCCAATTCTCCTACCCTCTCAGTCTTACTGGACTGTATACCCTCTCTGACATAAAGAGCCACCCCACCTCCAACTTTCTCCCCCCTATCCTTCTGATATATTTTATAACCAGGAATCACCATATCACCAGCATCCCAGCGAGCAGTTGTGGCTTCTTTGCAGGACTGCACTGCCCCCTTGCGTGAGCAAAGCTGACCTTCTGGTGGGCGGAGGCCGCTCTGCTCTGGGGCTGTCTGGAGAGGGAAGAGGGACTGGGAGAGGAGGGGCCAGGGTGGGGCATGGCACATTTGGGAGGGGGCATGCCCCCCCCCCCATGGCTGCAGCCTGGTCCAGGAGCACCTTAAAGGGAGTAGCATCTGAAGGGAGCTTTGAATTTTGAAAGCTTAGACTCTGGAAATCTGAGAGCTTATACCCTGGAAATCTTGATAGTCTTTAAGGTGCTACTGAACTCAAATCTGTTTTGACGGGCTCAATATCTCCCTCATTACAGATTTGCTCTCAGGAGGCTTTTCCCAGTGGTTCCCTCCCCCCCCCCCCCCCCGGTTTAATACAGCCCCTCAAACATCTTCATGCAGCCACTCTTGGAAACAGTCAAAGCCAGTCAGGCGGGTTTATGAGCTGAACGTTGCGGCTTGCCAGCCTGCTTGAGAATTTCGGCTTCCTTCAGGCTATTCTTCATGGAGTGAATACATGATAATTAGCCAAACCGCCAAACGCTCTGAACAGAAGGCAGAGCAAGTCCCATTGCCTTTCCTGCACATTGCTTGAATTTTAAACTATTTTCTAAGTAACCGGGAGCCACGTTTTTGTAGCAAAGAGTGCAATTAGGTAGACATTCAAGGCTTGAAACAAGGCAGCGACTTCTGAAGCAGCTGCGGATCCCAATTTCTTTTTCTTAAGAACTGATTTATGTGGCTTCTGACAGGAGCTGAGTAATCTTTGACATCTGAAAGGATTAGTCGTCACTTATTTATGCATATCCATTCTGCAGACGGAGATAATGGTTTTTTAAAAAGTTGTAGTTTGGGTACTTTGGTAGCGATCCTTTTCGTCTCCTGCAAAAAAAGATAATCGTGGGTATAATCACAACCAGGAAGGCTGTCAAAAGGCCAAAGGAAGAATCCAGAAACTGATCGTACTAGTCAGTAAGATGATTTTAAGTTTGTAATGTAGAGCCTATTTCCATGGTCAATAGCTAGTTTATAGCAGGGGTGGCAGATTTTGAATTGTGGTCTTAGGCCAACCCACTCCTGTCAATGGAGCCAAGATGTAACCAAGGTTAACCCCTTCCTCTTCCGCCTCCATAGCTACAGAGGCTATGACAGAGGCCTACTCATTATTATATCCCTTAGCGACACATGTCTAGAGATGGGCACATTACATGACTGGATCTCCTGATACTTTAAAAAAGAGAGAGAGAGAGATGTTTGTGGCCCTTTCTTACATGCCCAGGGAAATGCTGATTGCCACTTTGGGGTCAGGAAGCAATTTTTCTCCAGGCCAGTTTGGCTGGGGATCGTGGAGATTTTTTGTTACCTTTTGGGCATGGAACTGGGGTCACTGGAGTGTGGGGGAGAGGTATTTGCGTATTTCCTGCATTGTGATCCTGGAGGTCCCTTCCAACTCTATGGCAGTGGCCACACCGGCACAATATGGTGCCGCCTCAAACTGAACTAGTTTAAAGTATTATGGGGCATATCAGCCACACAGCACACCCTGCTGCGGGTTATCCATAGAGACATCCCATGGTAAAGCATCCACATTATTGCAGCACCTCAGCCACGGAGTGCACTGCCAAAATTTTTCAAAATTCATGTACACACATAGGTATACATGTGCACACTCATGCACTCATGTGCTCACACATGCACTCATGTGCTCACACATGCGCTCATGTGCTCACACACACATACAGGCAATTTTTAAAAACCCTCCCTAGTGGCAGAACAAATCTGCAGGTTCAGACTGCCAAATCCATTCTGTGCGTGCTCCCCTGCATTCAGACATCCAGCCATGTACAGTGACTGCGCGGGGAACCAAAAACACCACTTGTGATGTGGTGCCTTTTTAGTCCGGCTCCAAGTCATCCTATGACATGATAAGTATGGCTGAGGAATGCCTGACAGATGTGGCTGTCTGACTGTGCCCATTTGATCCAGAGGGGAGGAGTGGCTGTGTCGGGCCAAACTGCTCGTGTGATCACAACCTACGATTCTATGCTGCTTGGAGGAAGGGGGCTATTTGCAGCATACTAAAGGTTAGGGGTGTTTAAATCTTTCCCGCATGCCATTTTCCTGGTCAAAATCCACACCCCACCCAAAGCTGCTGTTTGATTCACTGAGAAAAATGCCCCCACACAGCCTCTTGGGGACAATATTGATCAGGAAAAATGGCACAGAAAGGCGAGCACTGATCATTCATCACCACCACTGTAAACATATTCACAGGTCCCCAAGTTTGTGTTTCAGGTTTGATGTTTGTCTGTTTTTTAAGTTAGAATATTCAGTCATGGGTATCTCATGTAGCATGAAGATTTGGTCCTTATAGGATAGATGGGAAAGTACTCTTCACTGAGGATCCCTAATTCCTTCAGCTACAGATTTCAGAATTCTTTGGGCAGGAAGCATGATAATTAAACAGATCTGACTGAGACCGATTTCCCACAAGCGTTGCCCCGGCGTCGTTCCTCCGTTTGCCCCGATTGCCTGCTTGAATTTCCCACTATTTGCCGCAGGGCGCATTTTGACCCGGGGCTTTGCACAATTTCCTCCGCGGCTTCAATGATCCTCAAAAAACAGGCTCACCGAAGCCATGGAGGAAATCGTGCAAAGCCCCAGGTCAAAATGCGCCCCGCGGCAAATAGTGGGAAATTTAAGCAGGCAATCGAGGCAAACAGAGGAACAACGCCAGGGCAGCGCTTGTGGGAAATCGGTCTGAGACTGTCACTGAGGTGTTACAAACCTCAGCTAGCTTGCTTCTAGACAACCATGTTGAGCATTAGTGGACCGCAAGTGGATTTAAAAAAAGGTTGTGTCTTCTGTTGGAGCATATGCAGACTCTCAAAACTCTTTACCAAAGACCAGCAAAAGAATGGGTTTTTTTTCATAAGTTGATTCTCCCTTTATATCATGCTTTGTGTTACCCGTTGAGAAGAGAGAGAATGTCACAGAGGGATGAAGACTCTGGGGTTGGTGTGCAGTGCCCTTCCTTCCTGCCACCTGACGGTGAAAATCCCCCTGTGTTGCTAATATGTGCATGTACATTGAGAAAACACTGCAAAAAAGCAATCGTAATATTTGATGGGACCAGATGCATAAATTGCATCACGATTGTTATGCAGCATTTGAGAGATATGACCATGCGTACCCGTGTGTTGTAAAAAGTCATGCTGGAAGAATGTTATTAATTTATTTAGAACATTTCTATGCTGCCTTTCAAACCAAATAGGATCCCCTGGGTGGCTGCACTTCGATGCAATCATGTGTACCATCGGGTCAATATTGCTTTTTTTTGCTGTGTGTTTTTCCGAGCATCTGTATGCACCAGTAACATTGAAAACTGTTGCTCTAACTCATATATTGTCCTACCTGCTATCATTCATGTATGAAGATGGTCAAGATCCCAGTACTTTTTGCCTGTTCTTAAAAATCTTTGAGGCTTGCGATCTGCTTCTCTCCCTCATCCTCTGTTAACTTTGCTGAACTGCTAATGTTCCATTACATGTTGAAAAGGGGAAAGCCACCAAGTCATGAGTTGTAGAAACATTTTGAAAGCTGAAGGCAGAATATGCCATTTCTTGTCACTTGTGGAAATTCCATCTACGCATATCACATGTATCACATCAGCAGCTCCTGAATGGTTGGCTCTTAACCCTGCAGCATAATGGTGAATCTAAACATAGATTGCCCACATAGTTCAGTAGGTGGGAGAGAGAGGGGAGCACGTGATGCCAAGCACCTGGCCTGGAAGCTGTGTGGGAACCCAAAACCGCATGCTCAGCATCCGGCACCAGAGACGCGGATGTAGATGATATGCTACATGCTGTGGTTTTGGAGAAGGCATCAATAAGACAAAGCCACGCACGGTCTTCCTGTTTCCTCTTGTACTTTGAAGCTGTGCATTCTGCATAATCACAGTCTATAATCACAGTGAGACTGGGGAGTTCGACTGGTCCAGGAGTGAACCAAGCTGAGCCACCCCTGATGAGCTACAAGCCAGCCCTGCAGGGGTAATTCAGCTCAGGCTCTTGATGCTATCCACTCTCCATGGCTGCCTCCTGTATCACCAACAATTGGCATCCTACTGGTGAGGTGAAAGTGATCCTAAAAGATCTGAGCCTTGTAAGCCCTGCAATGAGGGCAGACCTGCTGGGACGTGGCTGTCCTTGCTTCTGGCTGCCAGTGGCTCACCCATATGTATAAATGGCCAGTCTGCCCCTGTTCGTAATGAGAATGTTTGAAGCTGTCTTATATCAAGGTGAACCATCAATCCATCCAGTCTGGCACCGCACAGAGTCCTTTCTTTTTAAGCTGGAGGTCTTTTACACTGAACCTAGGTCTTTATACATGCACAGCATGTACTGTACCACTGGGCTATGGGTTCCTTGCTTGCTCATGCTGCACTGTGCAAACAAGAGATTTCAGCAGTTTTCTTGCATTTTCCTTGCAATCTTCCTTGCATTTTTTTTTAAACTGGAGGCATTTTATACTGCACTTGGGCCTTATACATGCAGATAATGTGCTGTGCCAAGGACCTACAGTTCCTCTCTTGCTCATACTGCACCATGCAAAGTAGGGATTTCAGCAATTTTCCTGGCATTTTCCTAACCTAGAGCGAAATGCTAAGCCAGTCTCTCATTTCTGAATGAACTTGCATAGGGGTTGTTTTTTTTAAGTCCTTCTGAATTATGTTCTTTTGAACAATGCAGTGGCATGTGCTGTTCAGCGCACAAGGAGGAAAACAAGAAAAGAGGCTGATTGACTCCTATTTTTAGAAATGCTAATCCCTTCGGCTTTTTCTGATCTCTTTTGCCTGCCTGATCACCGTCTTCAGAGTCTTTCAGAATGAACCGCAGAAGGGTGTGTGTTTGGGGGGGGGGGGGGGGACACAATTTTTTTGAATGGGTAATCTGATGTGTGCATTTCCTCCAATTGGTTCCTATGGAGCTGTTCTCTCTGGTGTGTAATTACTTTCCGACACGAGGAAACGGTTTCAAGGATATTCCAAAAGTAGCACTCGCTCTGGATTACGCCGTGCCAGTTTCAAGGGCTCTTTGCAAAGTTGCGAGGGAGCGGCTCGTGTGAGAGTGCTGCCTTCCATTGGGCTCTGTAGTCCTTCTGCATGTGTAGTTTGGCTCTTACCCCTGCAAGGAAAGGGAGCTTAGGACCTCCTCCTGAAGATCTCAGCATAGTAGGAGATTCTGTGGCTTGAGCGGCGGGAAACATCCCTGAGTAATATTAAGCTGTTGTACACAAGACGTGGCCACCTGGCCCAGCATTGTCTGACTGGTAGTGGTACTACAAACACCTATGCAGATGTCTTTTGTGGCCCTATAGTCTGAGGTTTCATAACTGGGGAGGTTTGTATTGAACGTGAGATCTCAGTACACAACCATGCCACCACCCAAAGCTCCTCAGCTACAGACACCTGTGCCCCTTTGTCCAAAACAAAGTAGGACTTGAACATATACAAGGGCCCTCGGTTGCCATGTTTTACTGCACATAGGGGGAGAATACTTTATACATGCCTTTTCTCTGAAAGGGGCAACATCCAATTTTTCAGCCTTGATGCATGAAATCCAGCACTGGTTCTGGCTCACATGTACTGAAGCTGAAAACATGCCTATTGTTCCTTCCAGACAAAATGGTGGTTGTGCGCAGGAGGTAGGAGCAAGGGGAGCCATGTAGCTCCTGCAGTGCTTCTGGGGCTGCTCAGCTTGGACCTGAGCCATGATGAGTGATGTAGGATCACTCTCTCACCCAGCATCACCATAGTTCACCTGCTGTCACTGCAGTCTGGCGCTATGGGGCCATTTGGCCTAGCTTGTTCCTAGACTGTTTTAGCATCCCCATCCTCTGAGCTGGTGACCGGGATTGTGTGTGCATGTTAAGTGCCATCAAATCACATCTGACTTATGGCGAGGCTATGAATTAATGACCTCCAAAACATTGTATCATTAACAGCCTTCCTCAGGACAGCGAGTTTGGTGTGGTGCTTAGGGCCACAGACTCTAATCTCGGAGAACTGGGTTTGATTCCCCACTCCTCCACATGCAGCTGCTGGTGTGACCTTGAGTCAGTCACAGTTCTCTCTGAGCTGTTCTCTCAAGAGCAGTCTCTCAGCCCCACCTAGCTCACATGGTGTCTGTTGTGGGGAGGGGAAGGGGAAGGAGATTCTAGGCTGCTCTGAGACTTCTTCAGGTAGTGAAGAACGGGATATAAATCCAATCTCCTCCTCTTCTTCTTCTCTCTCGCAAACTGAAAGCCATGGCTGCCTTTGCTGAGTCACTCCATTTCACGTTGGGTCTTCCTCTATTCCTGCTGACTTTGCCTTTCCTAACATTATTGTCTTTTCCCAGGGCATTTTTTTGTAGAAAAAGCCCAGCAGGAATTCATTAGCATATTAGGCCACACCCAACAGCAGAAACTCATTAACATATTATGCCACACCCCTGACAATGCAGCTCCCTCCCAGGATCAGCTTCCCCAGGTACCCCACGGCTTGTGGGGCACATGGGGAACCCAAGGGAAGGAAGGCAGTTTCTGGATCGGCTTCCCCAGGCTGGGAGGCAGTATAAACTGCCTTCCCTCCCTGGATCGGATTGGCTTCCCCAGGCACCCCACAGCTTGCAAGGTGCCTGGGGAAGCCGAGGGGGGAGGCTGTAGGCGTGGCCAACTTGGAAGCCAGCTGGAACTCCATTCCTGTGTGTTCCTGCCCAAAAACAGCCCTGTCTTTGACCATGAGTCTTGTCTTCTCATGATGGGTCCAAATTATGATAGCTTCGGTTTAGTCATTTTAGCTTCTAGGGGTAATGCAGGCTTGATTTGACCTAGAACCCATTTATTTGTCTTTTTGCCTATCCATGGTATGCACAAAATTCCCCTCCAACACCACATTTCAAATGAATCCATTTTCTTCCTGTCATCTTTCTTCATTGTCCAGCTGTCACATCCATACACAGTCATCTGGCCTTAAATCTGACCTCGAGCACGGAGCCTAGAGAGTATACCAGGTCCAAATAACTGTTGTGGGAATCACATCTGCCAGAAGTATCTCTTATGAACACAGCAGTCATGCACACCTCCTTTAGTTGGTGGAAGCATTACATTCCCTGCTCATTTTATCTTGACAACAGCCCTGTGAGGTAGGTAAGGCTGGCCCATGCTCACCTGTGAGTTTCATGGCACAATGCTCCCTCTAAGCTGTGGAGTCTTGTGACTGAAAATTCTACTTTGTGAGCTATTGGCATTAAAGTTGTGAGCGAGCAATTTGGCTATTGCATAAATTAGTCTTCTCTGGAGCCATCTTCCTCAGCTAAGACAAAAATGCATGAGCCAGAGGCTAAAAAACTGAGAGCTATCTCACACTAACTCAGCTTAGAGGGAACACTGATCTCAACCTGGCTTTCCCCATCTCTGGGCCCACAGTCTGACCCCTGCACTACATAAGCACTGTTCACAAGTTATGGTGAATGCACATATTGTTTTTCTTTATTATACTAGGATTGAACGCATGTACGGCTGAACGTGTGATCTAAAACCTCACATTCATCCAGGTATTGGTTTCATTTGTAAAGGGAATGCGAGTTGACTTTTTTTGTTACAGACAGACTTATGCATGTCTAGGTGGGATGTGCGTCTTTAGATGTAACTTGTGAACAGGGCATTGATTCTTGAGGCTGCAGGTTGAGAATTTGTTGCTTCCTCTTTTTGATGGGACTTGCGTTAGCACAGCAGATCTGCTCTGTTCATTTCTTACGGATTGTTCCCACTTCTCAGCCTCCTGCTACTTTCCCCTCCCATTTCAGGCTAGACTGTCAGGAAATAGTCTGACGGGGGGAAGGGGGGGAGACACTCGTGCAATGATATTTGTTGGCTTTCTGCTAGGTTGCTTTAGCCAGTACGCCTCAGAATGGCTTCCCTGAACAAAAGGCTCTCACTGCCTTAAAACAACACTGACTGGTGGAGTGTCATTTTCAGCTATTTGTTCCAATGCTTTTTTTTAGTGCGGGGGGGGGGGGGGGCACAGTAATGGAAAGAATCTGGACCAGAGCACTTTTAAATTGCCTGTGGTCAAACTCCTGTTTTCAGCGGAAAAAAGCCAGCAGGAAGGAAATTGTCCCTTCCATCTGCCGAAGTCAGCCTTCAAAATAAGTTAGGTTAGTTCCAAAAAATGACTCTTAGGCCTGGTTGGAGAACGGAGGAGATGAACACTTGAGATTCTGAGGGGGAAACCACAACATTTCTGGAGATTCCTAGAGAGGACTGATGTAACTTTTGGGTTTCTTCTGGATTTTACAGGAAGAAATCAGCGCAAGGAAACAGAAAATTAAAAAAAAGACAAGGGCTTGATTCACACAAGGGAGAAATGAAATCGAAATACAGATTTGGGGGTTGAAAACAACCGGCATGTCCTCCTTGGTCTGACTCATGGCTTTCTTGCATCATTTTTTGTTTTTGCCTTTGCAATGTTCTTGTTTTATTACATTCTAACATATACTGTTTTTATTGCTGTAAGCTGTCTTGTGGCTAGTAAAAGCTGAGAAAAGCAGAATATAGAGGTTTTCAGTGGAGAAGAAAGCCAGAGAAAGTTTTTGCTGAATGGACATATGGAACCTAGGAGATTAAATTCTCCAATCCTAAAAACACATTCCTGGGAGTAAGCCCCACTGAGTAGGCTTTAGTAGGATTCTGAGTAGACCTGCTTAGTATTTCACTGCCCTGCAACATCTCCCCCCACCCCTTATTTTTTTATGCAGGTGCAAAGGTTTTTGCTGACTTTGTTAGTGACTTTAGTTTGGTTTGGGCTGGGAGAGAAAAGTTTGATTCACCTTTTGAATAATCCCTTATCTGTTTCATGAGAAACCTGGTATAATGCACTTCATCTTCTCATTCCCTCTGCGACTCGTAATGCTGTGATTTGACTCCTGGGAGGTAATCAGGTGGAGCGGGGATCAATGAAGTTGGACTTAATCTCCTAGCTGTGTGATTTGGGTGCATTCAGAAAATGATTTGCATGCATGGAAATTCAAGGCGTTGTGCAGGCTGCACTGACACAGTCGCGGAGAGTATTTGGCTGCAACGTGGAAGCTTCTATTGGAACATCCCATCAAATTTCTGTTCTGTGTGGCTGTGCACGGAAACTTCATTTTGAAACCAAAGGCAAGTGGAAACCATGAGCTGGCTTTAATCTGATGCACATATGTTAGTAGAGCATAGGAAAGAGGCATCTTGGAATCAGTTTGCACAGCCATTGCTGGCTATGGAGGTGAAAGCACTTGATAAGCTATGGGGAAAGCACCTATTTGAACCCAGTCAGTTATGTGACTTTGTCACCATGCACCAGAATCAGCTTGTGGCCCTCCGTTTTAAACATTCTCTCCATCATCGGCCAACCATATGCTGGAAGCTGACTCCTTTTTGTGATGGTAGACAGGGGTCCGTTGGAGCTGGTGCGCAGCGGAGCACCGCTCCAGGAGTGAAGAGGCCAGGGACGGGCACATGACAAAGCCCCGCCCCCAGCAGGGCTGCTGCTCCGTTCTCCAGGCCCCGCGCCGAACGCCGAGCCTGGGAGACAATTTTAGAGGCTGCCTTCACCTCCTGCCACGTCTCCCAGGCCCTATCCCCCCCGGGGAAAAGCTCCCCCTCCCTCCCCAGCTCACCCTTCCCAGGCCGCAGCAGGCCACCACCCGGGGAGAAGCTCCCCCTCCCTCCCCAGCTTACCCTTCCTGGGCCGCAGCAGGCCGCCTGGGGAGAAGCTCCCCCTCCCTCCCCAGCTCCCCCTTCCCAGGCCATGGCAGGCTGCTGCCCGGGGTGAAGCTCTCCCTCCCTCCCCCAGCTCACCCTTCCCGGGCCGCGGCAGGCCGCCAGCCTGGGGAGAAAGTCCCCCTCCCCCAGCTCCCCCTTCCCAGGCCACGGCAGGCCGCCCCCTGGGGAGAAGCTCCCCCTCCCTCCCCAGCTCCCCCTTCCCGGGCCGCGGCAGGCCACCATCTGGGGAGAAGCTCCCCCTCCCTCCCCCAGCTCTCCCTTCCCGGGCCGTGGCAGGCCGCCACCCGGGGGAAAACTCCCCATCCCTCCCCCCGCTCGCCATCACAGGGGGGGGCGGGAGGGAGGGAAAAGTTGCGCCTGAGTGGCGTTAAGCCACTCGGGCCCAAGCAAGACCAATGGGGGTGAGGGAAATGCCGGCCGGTGTGGCTGACAGCCACTCGGGCCCAGCGAGGGGGGAGAAGCACCTAGTCTTCCTTCCTTCCTTCCTTCCTTCCTTCCTTCCTTCTCTCTCTTTCCCCCCCACCTACCTACCTACCTTTCTGTTCCTTTCTTTCCTTCCTTCCTTCTTTCTTTCCTTCCTTCCTTCCTTCCTTCCTTTCGTCTGTCTATCTTCTTTCTCTCTCCCCTCCTCCTACCTACTTACCTTCCTTCCTGTTCCTTTCCTTCCTGTTCCTGTTCCTTCCTCCCTCTTTCTTTCTTTCTTTCTTTCTTTCTTTTTTTCTTTCTTTGCCATCAGATAGCCTTGCCAGCTCTGAGTTGGGAAATGCCTTGGAAATTTTTGGGGTGGAGCCTGAGCGGTGGGTATTGCCTTCTGACACACTTCTGGTGACGTCAGGGGTATGAGGCCTTCTGACACTTCTGGTGATGTCAGGGGGTGTGGCATATGCAAATAAGTTATGCTAATAAGCTCCTGCACCTCTTTTTTTATAAAAGGACCCCTGATGGTAGATATATACCTTCAGGTGGGTAGCCATAAGCAGACAGCATGAATATGCTATATCAATGATATTCAGTGGCTCAGAAGCCACATGTGGCTCTTTGACATCTGAGCACTGTTGCCCATGGGACCTGCCTCATGTTCTAGGAAAGTGGGGGATTCCTTTAGAAATTGGAATAGTTCATCATTAATGTGGACCCAAGAAAGAACAGTTTTATTGTTAAATCACAACACAACTTGCCCATGACTATTATATTGAGGTTCTGCAAATGCAAGGGTTTTGTGTTTAAGGCTGGGTCAGTCAACATATGCAGCTGAGTAAGGGGATGGGATGGGGCAGACCCCTTTCAAATGCTAACCCATAAAGCAAAACTCCCAGTAAGGGAGAGAGATTAGATGCTCAAAGGTACTCTGGTAATGAAAAGGATTATTGGTTGTGTGTGCCTGGAGTAGTATGGAGGGCATACAGTAGTCATGTGCCTCTTTTGGATGATGGGAATTGTGAATATGGCTCTCCATGATATGCAGAGCAAGTACTACTGTGCTAGATTTTCAAGTGCTTTTTTCACACTTACCAATGGCACCCATGGCCATCAAAAACCCTAAACCCCATGCATGTCTTCTACTCGCCTTCCTGGTTCAAAATAACCCACCTGAGGGACTTCTCCCATACAAGAAGCATGCATACTTTAGATTGGTCCTAATAAAAGATGTCACATGGATTGTGTCCTTGGTTGTTTGGTTTGTCCCATGTGAACCAGACTAGGTACTGAGATCTATCAGCTGAGCCCAGCTTCAGAGGTCACTTGGGGGAGGGACACTTTCTTCTCTGTTATGACCCCCTTCCCCAGTAATCGATCACCTTCCCCAAGAATGTTTGCCTTTATTATCTTTAAACACCACCAGGGGTGAGGGAAGCAGTTTCATTCTTCAAAGCTTTCAGAAGGACGTATTTGTGAACACGTTTAGGATTTTTACTGGGTGGTGCTTATAATACTGATGGTGCTATCTAACAGTGGAATCTGATGCAAAGTTTATTCCAGTTTAAACCTGTTGATATTAATAGCATTATAAGTGTTTTAATTTTTATTCTTGTATTGATTGAATGTATATAAATAAGGCACCTTGGATGCCTATAAATGAGCAGGCAGGTGTCTGGTTTTGTACATTTTTTTAAAAAAAACCCACAGTTTTGCACGATATAATGTTTTATCTATTATTCGCTGCTTCTTTTCGCTGTTTTAATGATCTGGTTTATGACTTTTTAGTGATTTTTATGCTGCCAACTTTTATTGTTAATCCATTTGCATTATTAGATGTAAGCTGCCCTGGAATTATTTTTTTTATTCAGAGCATGGGATATAAATATTATGGGTAAATAAATACAATTCAGATAAACAGCAGTTTAGGGAGATGACATGAATGCACTCAAAATAGTGATGAAATTCAGTATGGCAAAAGAATTGCTTAAATTCCCTCTGAAACAGCAGCCTTATAGATTGGGGATGCTGGTGGATCCTGACCTATATCGTCAGAGGCTTAAATCTCTTCCGTGGCACATAGTGCTTTTTATCAGCTTCAGGTGGTACACCAGCTATAGCCATTCAGGCATAATTTGGCTATGGTGATGTATGTTTTGATCACATCCAAGTTGTGCTTTACATAGAATTTCCCAACCCAGAGTTGGCAACCCTAGTTCCTTCTCCCATAGAGGTTGAGGGGTCACAGACAGAGATGGAATCTTCAAAGCGGTGGAGTTCTGTCTGTAAAATGTCCTCCCCCTTGAAGCTCACCTGGCATCTACATTACTGGCTTTTAGGCACTGGGCCAAAACCAAGATTTAAAGTAACTTTTATCTCCTTTTCTTGTTCTCTTCCTGCTTTTAGATCAGCTTTTATGCTGATTTTAGTGGTTGATATTTTAAAATACTGCTGGTGTTCTGGTTTACTCAGGGGTCCGTTGGGGCTGGAGCGAGGCGGAGCAAAGCTCCGCCAGCTCAGGAGTGGCCACCAGGGCAGCCAGGGGCTGAATCAGATTCTCTGATCTGATTCAGCCTGCTGCCGAAGTGCTGCCGAAATTCGGCGGCAACTTTAAAAGCCACTGGAGGGGAGGGGGTTTGAGGAAGAGGCTCCAAACTTGCAGGGTAGCTGCTGGAACCTCTCCCCCAAATATTCACCAAGTTTCAAGAAGATTGAACCAGGGGGTCCAATTCTACGGGCCCCCAAACAGGTTGCCCCCATTCCCTCCATTGTTCTCTATGGTAGGAAAAAAGGTAACGTTTTTTCCCACCATAGAGAACAATGGAGGGGATGGGACAACCTGTTTGGGGGCCCATAGAATTGGACCCTGCGGTCCAATCTTCTTGAAACTTGGTGGGTATTTCAAGGAGAGGCCCCAGCAGCTACCCTGCAAGTTTGGGGCCTCTCCCTCAAACCCCCTTTCCTCCAGCCCCTCCTATACCCTATGAGTTTTTGCCATTGATTTCAATGGCCCATAGGGTATAATGGGGCTGAATCTGACATTCCCTTTCTGACACACTTCTGGTGATGTCAGGGGACGTGGCACATGCTAATGAGGTATGCTAATGAGTTATGCTAATGAGCTCCTGCAGCTCTTTTTCTACGAAAGGACCCCTGGGTTTACTAAACTTTAAGACATTTGAACTGTATTATATTTGTGTGTGTTTTTGTGTATCCTGAATTGTTATTGATTAATTTTTATGCTATCAGCAACCTTGGGCAGACACTGGTGAGTGTGGAATAGAAATATTTTAAATAAAATTGCAAAGCATTTCTTCAGGGTGGCAAGAGGAGAACCGTGGCAAGAAATTGTGTGACATGTCAGAATACTGGCTTTTCTTCTACAGTTGCTTTGTTCGGCTTTCCACCATGGGCTTGTACTGACTGGCATCTTCTCTCTTTCTTCCTAGTCTTTTCACTACGCTTCCTTGCGGGTCAAAAGCAAAAAATGGCCCAAAGGTAAATTGTTTGAATAATTAACATGTATCATTCATTTTGAATGTAATAAGTAACATGGAGAATCAAGACACTTATAGGGTTGCCAGATCAGGTTTGGGAAATTCCTGGAGATTTGGGGATGGAGCTAGGGAGGACAGGGTAGGAGAGGGGAAGACCACATTGGGGTATAATGCCATAGAGCCAACCTCCAAAGCCGCCATTTTCTTCAGGGGTAGTGATCTCTGTAGTCTGGAGATGAGCTGTAATCCCAGGAGATCTCCAGGTTCCACCTAGAGGCTGGCAACCCTATAAAAATAAAAGCACAATGAGGCCTAGTCTAGATGATGTATTCACACCACAAGTGAATTTGTACTTTCACATGATATATTCTTTTATAAGGCTTACCATGTGCATTTGGCTTACCAATTCAAGAATCCGCCTCAAGAATTTTGTTATGGTTCCATGTGATCTTTTTTATGCCATGGCATTTTGAGCATTTGCCTTATGCTCCTGGGGGTGGGCTTTCTGTTTTTTTTCCAGCTACTGAGTTCTGATTCCAAACTGTCTGAAAGAATGGGGAGTATCTAGGTATCTATGATTCTTCTTCGGTGTCCTCGTGCTTCTACAACTTCCTTTAGAAAACTATCAATGACTTATAAGGTTTATTTATTTATTTTATTTCTTTAATTTATACCCCACTGGTGACCCAAAGCAGGTTACATTGTTTTCCTCTCCTCTGTTTTATCCTCACAACAACCCTGTGAGGTAGGTTAGACTGAGAGTGTGTAACTGGCCCAAGGTCCCCCAGCCAGCTTCCATGGCAGAGTGGGGATTCGAACCTGAGTCTCCCAGATTTTGGTCCAACACTACAGACAACAAGCTCTTTGAGCAAGAGGAGGCAGGGAAAGAGGTCAATGGGGAAGCTTTTTAAAAATCATTTACACCTTGCAATGCAAATTAAAGGTTGCAATTATCAATTCTATTGGCAAATCTCATGCGAGACATCATGTCAGCAGCTTGGAACATGATAAGATGCCTTGTGTAGACCAGTCCTCAAATGGGAACATTGCATTTTCCCAGATACAACATTTAATGCATCTAGTGTTCTGCAGATAGATAATAGAACCACAGAGTTGGAAGGGGCCATACAGGCCACCTAGTCCAACTCCCTGTTCAATGCAGGATCAGCCTAGAGCAGGGGTGGGCAAACTGTGGCTCGGGAGCCGCATGCGGCTCTTTCACATATATTATGTGGCTCCCGGCAGGGCGGCTGGGGAAGCTAAATATCATTAGCAAACAAATATCATTGGACAAATTAATATCATTATCAATATCTGCTTTTACCCCTTTTGTTATTATTTTTGGCAGTCTCTTTTAATGTTAATAAAAAGCAAATTTGCTTATTTTCCAATAAAAGCAGGTAATATTTGTTCATGTCTTGTGGCTCTCAAAATCTGATGTTTATTCTATGCGGCTCTTACGTTAAGTAAGTTTGGCCACCCCTGTTCTAGGTGGCTCTTACGCTGAGCAAGTTTGCCCACCCCTGGCCTAGAGCATCCCTGACAAGTGTATAGTCCTTAATGGAAGTGCATGCCACTTTGAGTGGAATGCATGTGGGCCACAACAAATGTGCTATCATTTATTGCACTAAAAATGCACCACGTAGAGCGAACTTATGGGTGTAAAGCAGCCCTCATTATCCAAGCATTATTCAGAGCAGAATCCACTGGCCCCACTGCTGGACCTTCTGATGGCACCTGGTATTTTTGGCCACTGTGTGACAGAGTGTTGGACTGAATGGGCTATTGGCCTGATCCAACATTGGCTTCTCTTATGTTCTTATGTTCAAATTAATGGGTTTCAAGTAGGGTTGCCAGACTCCACAGTGCAGGCAGGGGTCCCCCAGTTTCTGGCACTCCTTTCTGCAGCTGGCCCCCAAACATGCAAGAAGCCAGAAATAAATGTGACTTGCGTACATCATCCAGAAGTGATGTAGCCACGTCAGTGGAGCATGGCTATATGCGTTCAAACTGCGACTAAAACAGCTTTGCATTGAAGATGGTTTGTTAGCCACTTTAAATCAGGATACCCACACATCGACTTGGATGAAAGCCCTGGATGAGAAACTGATGATAGTTGGAATGTTGATTGATGATATTTTTGAGATGGGCAAATCCAAAGCATTTTCTCTGATCAAAAAGTGAGTCCTGGAAACCAACCATAGCAGTTTGATTCTGAGAGCCCACAGAGTTTGCACACCCCTATTACTTGGTCTTTCTTACCCAAAATCTTTACTACCACCACCACCACCCATATGTATCCCACATTATTGTAGAGCTTTTTTGATTGCAAGACTGAACAATATACTAACAATGGTTTTGTAGGGGAGATTTCTGAATAGGCCCTACACTGACAGAATCTGCCCTTGTGGCCTTAATAGGATTGATGTATCCTCCCACGCCCTGCTGGAATGCAGATTTTTTAAGATTATGAGGGATTACTATATTAAGCCTTTAATTAGCCAACTGTCCCCCCTACACTCAAGAAACCCTGGCTGCTTTGCTCAGCGATCAGGATCCTAAGATCACTCTAGCAACTGCAAAATTTGTCTCAGTCCTCTTAGCTCTCACATCCAAAAAATAAGAAATAAGTATTCTCTGCTACTCAAGAATCATGAATCAATGAGCTTCTAAGGGTATGAAAGGAAAGGAAAGGGGACATTGGGGGGTGATGCTCTGATTTTTGGGCAAAACTCTATGGTTAAAAGCTAATTCTACCACAGAGGTTTTGCCCACAAACCAGAGTGTTGCCCCCAACATCCCTGACATGCCTATGTCACTTCTGGGTGACGTAGGCAAGTCGCATTTATTTCCAGCTTCTTCCACCTCCACCCCCCGGTAAGTGCACCCCCAACACCTGCCTGCTCTCCCACCAAACCTGGCAACCCTAGTTTCAAGATGTATTCCTAGAAATTCCTTAGAGCAATGGTACTTACTCTGAAGGTCGCAGACAGACATATTTGCAATTACCATCAACCAAAAGAGCCACAATTACTTCCATCCCAAACATGAGGCCTGAACCACAGAGAGATTTGCAACTTTTCTGTTCCTCTGGAAGTGGGTGTTTCAGGGTGGGAATCAACTGCCAACCACAGTACCCCCCCTAGGGTTCCCATTTCCCAAGATCTCCCACTTTTGGGGGTTTCTGCCCTGGGGAAACCCCACCCCCAAATAGCAATGTTGCATGGCAACATCCCCGACATCTCTTTGGGCCAGTTATACACTCTCAGTTATCACATCAGGGGCATCACACAGTGACGTTCTGGTTTTTGGACAAAACTCTATGGTTTGAGGGCGATTTTACCATGGAATTTTGCCTTCAAACCAGAGTGTCGTCGCACAACATCCCCAACATGGTAACATCACTTCCACATTACATCATTGTGTTGGGGACATCGCCGTGCAACGTTGCTGTTTGGGGGCAAAGGGGTGACATGATCGAGGTTTATAAGATTATGCATGGGATAGAGCAGGTAGAGAAAGAAGTCCTTCTCTCCCTTCCTCACAATACAAGAACTCATGGGCACTCCATAAAATTGCTGAGCAGTTGGGTTAGAACAGATAAAAGGAAGTACTTCTTCACCCAAAGAGTGATTAACACGTGGTATTCACTGCCGCAGGAGGTGGTGGCGGCTACAAGCATGGACGGCTTCAGGGGGGAATTAGATAAACATATGGAGCAGAAGTCCATCAGTGGCTATTAGCCACAAAGTATAGATAGGAACTCTCAGTCCAGGGCAAGTGATGCTCTGTATTCTTGGTGTTTGGGGAGGGCAACAGTGGGAGGGCTTACCCCCACTGCTGGACCTTCTGAGGGTACCTGGTGTTTTTGGCCACTGTGTGACAGAGTGTTGGACTAGATGGGCCATTGGCCTGATCCAACATTGGCTTCTCTTATGTCCTCTTAACCCTAGTCCCCCACCTTACCCGGCCAGGGCCTTGTCCACTTTCCAGAGTTCCAGGCTGCTCACCTCATTGGGGAATGGTGCTCAGAAGAGCCACAGGTGGCATATCAAAAAGCCATACGTGGCTTATGAGCCACATGAGTGAGTACAACTATCTTAGAGGCTTTGCTAAGATTTTTTCAGTGAGAGGATCAGTAATAGTGTAACAGTCAGGTTCAAGGCAACTTGCTTGCCATTCTAGTCTTTCCCAATGTTAAGGCTGACCCGGAAGAGCATTGGGCACATTCCAGAGAACTTCCTCGACATTACCTTACAGGAGTGGGAGCTACTGCCTTTTGTGTCCCACTCATGTTGTTCTACTAATGTCAGCTGACAGCTCCTGTCAATTGCAAGAAGCCTATGTCACATCCTCTGCCCGTGCCATCATTTCCCAGATCCACAGAGAGGGTACTGCTGGCATATGGCTCTTCCCATTTCACCTGGAGTTTTTAAAGACAGTTTCTGAGACATCACTAGTGTTGCTGAACTGAAAGTTCTTGTTAGAAGTCTTTTTGTCTCAGAATGGGGAGGGGGTTGGTGTGTGAGAGGTCTCGTGAAACGTTTTTGCTGCATCTTCCCACCTGTTCCCCAATCTTGGCATTGGTAGTGATCATGTTCCCCACTGCTGCTAGATGTTGTTTTCTTTTGTACTCGCTTTCTTTTTTATCCACCGGATGCCAGAGTAAGGATAGGAAGTGTTGCTTCCTGCCCTCACTCTGATGTGGCTTTGTGACAGTGGAATAGCCAATAATACTTATGATGTCTAAAGAGCCTTACATAAAGAAAAAAATTGCACTCAGCAGCAACAGGGAACACAAATATAGTCAACAGGTGTGGAGAACATGGTATTCTGTTTTCAACAACCAAATTCCCCCATGTGCTTCATAGCCTGTGAACATGGCTGCAAAATTGGGGGAGCTGTTTTGGGTCAGCAGTAGCCGGAACGAAGGCACACTTAGCAGCACAAAATGAAAAACAAACCTGATAAGGCTTGCCGATGGTTCCTTGCCATGCAACCTGACATAATGGACTAAGATGTACATAAATATTATTATTATTTACAACATTGATATCCCACCTTTCTGCCCTTATAAGGGCTAGAACTTTAAAACCTTTGAAATTTTCTATGCTGAATTGTTGACTTTGTGGAATGGCCTGATCCAATGGAAAATGCCTGTAATGTAACTACACAGCTTAACTTGGTGGTCCTCTTCTGATGAAGAACCTCCTTTGAAACGAAAATAATAACCAGATGTTTGTCACTTGAAACTTTCTTATGGACCCATATACACATATATATTTTTCTACTATTTATTAAAATGTGGTAGTATTTTTTGCTATTTTAGATTGTTAGCTGCCTTGACAGCCCTTATAAGGGCAGAAAGGTGAGATATCAATGTTGTAAATAATAATAATCCATGATAAAATTACATTATGAAACCATTAAACAATCTCTCTCCCATACATACATCATTAAAACAACTTTTTAAAGTAGAGTTAAAATACATACAAAACATAAAAACATTGGTTACAAAAAGACATCATATATATACATGCATGTATACATACATAGAAATGTTTCCCTGTGCCCCCCCCCCAAAAAAAGTCAGCGTCAAAAAGGGCTATGGTGTCCTTCGTAGCCCATGTGTTTTTTTAAAACCAGGGTGGAAGAATTTAGGATATTATTTCAAAAAGAAGAAACTTTTCAGAGCTTAGCTGTGGGATATCATAGAAGAAAGAATAGTAATTTAATGTGATCTAAACTCTTGACACCACTTCACAGCTGTAGGACAAATATAATTAATATAACAATGTAAACTCAATTTTTCACAGTGAACAGTCTAATGTTTTAATTAAATTTGCCCTAGGCTTTTAAGGAAAAGTGATATGAATATTAGGGGGGGAATTCTGTTTCTGGTGATTAAAAAAAAAGAGAGAAAGAGTAAAATTTCAGGGTTGTCAAAGTCAGATGGGTTGAAGTAATGAAAATAAAGCCCTTTCTGTTGCGCTACATTGGCTCTAAAAATCCCTGATGCGAATTAACCTCTGAGTAAAATACGAACGGCACGCACTGGCCATTCTTTCCTCCTTTGTTTAAAAGAGGTCAGACAACGATGTCACAATGCGGTTAATCACAATCAACTGTAATGTCCTCTGATCTGTATGAAGCAGTAAGAAATCAAGAGCAAGGCGAGGCTGATAAAGTACCTCTGACATTTGTACATGGATTGGCTTCATTCTGCCTTTTACTGTTCACTTGGAAAATGGAAGAGAAGCCAAGCCAGTATTACAAAGCCAGTGCCGTGACATGCTATAAATCCCATTGGGGTACTATCTGATGCCCGCTACTCATGCAGTCAGCTCCAGTAGCTCACTTACGAGTTCAGATCTCACCTTCACTTTGAACCCAGTAGGTGGCTTTAGGTCAGCAGCTATTCTTTGGGCCTAAGCATGCATCCATGTCACACACTCACAGACACACACTCTCTGTGTTACAGAGTCCATACCAACCTACGAAGAATTACTCTAGATCAGACAAGTTGAAGCTCTAGAACAGGTCCCTAGGATTGCCAGGTTCCCCAGTGGCAGTAAAAGGGTAGTGTTGTGGGCAGCGGTCCACTACTGGCTGACACCACTCTGGTATGGGTCTCCTTGGGGGGGGCCCAGAGCACCCCCCCTACCCCTTGTTACAGCACTTTTACAACAGGTTTCCCTCTTATACATGACTAAATGAGGCATGAGGACCCAGGCAGAGTAACAGCTAGTTTTATTTAGAGATTTAACAACAACTTCAGATTCATAATAACAAGTAGGAAAAATGAGCAAAGTAAAAGCAGGTAAAGCAGTAAAATTATAAATCCTAACACGTCTGTCTGCACAGTCCTAGCCTTCCCTAGGTACCTGGTCACAGTCTAACTCACCCTTGAGTTCCTCACAAAGGCGTAGAGAGGGTTTTGTTTCTTTGTCTTTTTACTGACAGAACCAAGCTTGGTTGCTTACCAACAGCCACTGAGGGAAAAGTTAGAATGCTTTGGCTAGTGGCCTGTATGGCATTCTATTCAGCTGAGGTCTTTCCTCTCCCCTCACCAAACTCTGGCTTCCTTAAACTGGCTTCCTTATCTGGAGCTGGCAACCCTATGAGTTCCTCACAACTGGCTTCCTTATCTGGAGCTGGCAACCCTATGAGTTCCTCACAACAGCCACTGAGGGAAAACTTTGTCCCTTACAGGAGCTGAGCAAGAGAAGTGTCTTCGTCATGAGACACAGTGCTTCTGACAGAAAACAGTGACTGAAAGGGGAGTGGGTGGGGAAGAGGAGCAGACCCAGCACCCAGCCAATGGCATGCGAGTACTCTTGAGTGGCGACTGATGGGCCAGTGGCTGAGGGAGAGCATTTTACAGCCAATGAGAGCACATGTAATGTTGCCACCTCACCTGGTTTTTATATAATAGGGATAGATAGATGAGAGAGAGAGAGAGAGAGATTAGGATGGTGGAGGACAGGAAGGCCTGGCGTGATATGGTCCATGGGGTTGCGAAGAGTCATACTCGACTGTGCCGACTGAACAACAAAAATACTATTAGTGACAGACGTATCATATAGCCCTGAATATAAATCAGATTTCAAATACACAATTCCAGTTACTGCATAATATCATCATATACACATTAAGGCAGCAATCCATACAGTAGGAAACACTCCCAAAGTCGCTAAATCCCCAAAACCTTGGCAACCTTGATCTAGCAACCCTGGGAGTATTTCTCACTGTTTTGGATTCGTGCTTTAATGTGTATGTGATAATATTATGCAGTAATTAGAATTGTGTATTTGAAATCTTCTGATTTATATCCATGGCTGTACAAACTGTACAAAAATATACTATTAGTGACAAACATCTCATATAGAGATGTTTGTCACTAATAGTATATTTTTGTACAGTTTGTAAATTGAGCACACTTCGTGAATATAGATTTAATAATATATTACACAGTGTTTTTTGGTTTGTGCAAAACTCCAGGCAGGGCTGGAGTTCTCCCAGACCAACAACTTATCGAAAATGGCTGCTTTGGAGGGTGGCATCTGTGTTGTCACATCCCTGCTGTTCTCCCTCCCCAAATCCTGCCCTCCACAGGCTCCACCCCCAGATCTCCAGGAATTTCCAGTCTGGAGTTGGCAACCCCAATTAGGTCACCTTGTGCCATTTACACTCAACCTGACCTTCCTCCCAGGACTGTTATCTAAAAAAGATGAGAGGAAAACTGTGTATGCCACCCTGAGCTTCCTGGAGGAAGGGTGGGAGAAGAAGGTGACAGATAACCGTGTGAATGAGCAAGAGGGCCAGTTTAGTTGTAAAAGGTAGGAGTAACTTGTGCATTAGCTGGATTAGGTGTTTAAAAAAAATCAAGATTTGCAGATTGATCATCCTGACATTTTTCTTCAAAGAGTTTGGATAGAAATGGTGTTTAATCTTTTTAAATTAGTTATCCTTGTGGGGGGGGAGGAATGACAATATTATTGACATGGGTTCTCTGTCACTGTCTCTCTCTCTCTTTTTCTGAGATTAACTCCTCTGTCTCTGTTCCCAGGAGGCTCACTGAACAACAGCAGCCGAAGGCGGATTTCCTGCAAGGACTTGGGGCACGGAGATTGCGAGGGTTGGTTGTGGAAGAAAAAAGATGCCAAAGGTTACTTCACCCAGAAATGGAAGAAATACTGGTTTGTCCTGAAGGATTCTTCCCTCTACTGGTACACTAACCAGAATGTGAGTACCGACTGCAATCAAGAGGAAGACCCCCCCCCCAAAAAAAGAACAAAAATGCTAGCTAGGGAAGTTTTGGAGGGCCTAGCTAGATGAGGCACTGAAGGATCCATGAATGGATGCTTCTGTGTTTTTTGCTTTGTGGAAAGCAATTGTGCAGGGCCCGGGCACAACATGGAGGGGAGGATAACCCTCTCTCCTCTTCAGTTTTGTCCATAAGAGAGCCAGTTTGGTGTAGTGGTTAAGAGTGCAGACTCTAATCTGGGAGAACCGGGTTTGATTCTCCACTCCTCCACATCCAGCTGCTGGTGTGACCTTGGGTCAGTCATGGCTCTCTCAGAGCTGTTCTCAAAAGAGCAGTTCTTGAAAGAGTTGTCTCAGCCCCACCTACCTCACAGGGTGTCTGTTGTGGGGAGGGGAAGGGAAAGGAGATTGTAAGCCACTCTGAGACTCCTTCAGGTAGTGAAGTGCAGGGTATAAATCCTCCTCCTCCTCCTCCTCCTCTTCTCCTTCTTCTTCTTCTTCATAACGGACACAGCCCTGTGGGACTGCCATGTGCCTGACTGTCCAAGAACATCCAGGCAACCTAGAGGACCATTACAAGCCACATTCATTGGCCAGACTGGGGCCACCTGAAGAGCCAGCCTGCTTGCAGTGTCCAGCTAGAATCCGGGAGACCCAGGCCTGAATCCCCCCCTCTGCCATGGAAGTTTGCTGGGTGATCTTGGGCCAGCCATTCTCCCCCAGCCTGACCCACCTCACAAGGTGGTTGTTGTGAGGATTAAGTACAGAAGGAAGAACAATGTTGTGGCTTCTTAGGGTCCCCATTGGGAAAGGAAATGGGGTGTAAATACCTAAATAAATACACTGACTTCTCCTTTCTCAGAACTGCCCTTATCAGCGGCTATTTGATTATCATGTAGCATAATGTAGGAGTTGATATCTGGATTTGCAAATTTCCTTTTTAAAAAAAATCTGCTTTTTTGCTTTTTGTTTTTGGTATTACATTGGATGAAATTATAAAGCTTTTTAAAACTGTAAATCCCCTTGAGTGCACTGGCAGAAAGGATTTGTATTAATGTAATAAACTAGAGATCCCATTCTATCTTTGTAACAGCCTTGGTCAATATCCCTTCTCTGTTTTCATAGCTGAGCAGGATTTGAACCCATCTAGCTTGCATCATGCATTTGAAAAGCACTGTTTTTGGTTATAACTAAGGTTGACAAGATTTGGTGGTGGAGCCTAGGGAAGGCAGGATGTGGAGAGGGCAGGGCCCTCGGCAGAGTGTAATGCCATAGAGTTCACCCTCCAAAGCAGCCCCTTTTCCCGGGAGGAATTGATCATCCTCTGGTGATGAGTTGTAATTCTGGGAGTTCTCCAGGCTCCTCCTGGACATTGGTAACCCCAGTTAGGCCTTATGTCACATACCTCTATTGCATCCCATCCCTTGCCTTTGGATATAGTGGGAATCTGTACAGGGCAGTGATATTACTTAGCACTTGAGCCAGTTTGGTGTAGTGGTTAAATGCGCAGACTCTAATCTGGGAGAACCGGGTTTGATTCCCCACTCCTCCACTTGCACCTGCTGGATGACCTTGGGCAAGCCATAGCTCTGTACCAGCTGTTCTCTCAAGGACAGCTTGGGAAAGAGCTCTCTCAGCCCCACCTACCTCACAGGGTGTCTGTTGTGGGGAGGGGAAGGGAAAGGAGATTGGAAGCCGCTCTGAGACTCCAAGTGAGTGAAGGGCGGGATATAAATCCAATCTCTTCTTCTTCTTCTTCTTCTTCTTCTTCTTATATAGAAGTACAGAATGTTCAAGATGCTTATGTGAATCAACCTTTTACAATAACCCTGTGAGGAAGGCCAGAATCATAATCCCCATCCAGCAGATATAGGTCTCAGGTCACTGAGACAGTTCATGGCAGAGGCAAGATTCGAACCACAGACTTCCTGAAGAGGGGTGGACTGAACCTTTAACTTACTGGGAAAGTTCTCACTGGGAGCAGGGGCAAGCTGAACCAAGCGGTCCCATGTGGTGTCTCCACCTTCCGAGGCAGTAAACTTCTGGACACTAGAAGGCAACATCAAGAGAAAGGCCTTGGCCTTTGTGCCCTGTTGTTGGCCCTCCAGAGGAACTGGTTGGCCGCTGTGTGAGACAGGACGCTGGACTAAATGGACCACTGGTCTGATCCAGCAGGGCTCTTCTGATGTTCTCATCCTTACTCACCTTAGTAGCGGTAGTGACAGCCATGTAGGTAGGCTCACCTTTCCCCCAACATGGTCCTATGCTGTTTTAAAATCCCAGTCCACCCGTATTCCTTAGCATGTGAGCTTGCAATGTGAGAATAATGTTTTATAGATGAATGTGTAGGGTAAACTAAGGGGAAATTCTGGAGGTGATTTGTTTCCATTTGGAAACCTTATCCTCACTTCTATTTGATTATTAATACGGTAGTCGGCTGGTGTTTCAGTCGCCTGACAACCACTATTTAGTTATCCCCTATTTCAGCCTTAACTATCGCAGCCTAAGGTTCTCTCAGATGAAATTGGGCAATAACAGCACAGGCTTCGGGGTGTGAACGTTTCCTTATTGAGATGCCTGCACGTACAAGGTGCGAGCCAAAATAATATTAACAAAAAACAATGTTGGCTGCTTAAATAATTTCCTTCATTGCCCAGGGTTACACAAAGGGAGACTTCCATTTATACATTATTTGAGCTTTTTCCTGTCCCAAGCTCTCAGTTTTAAAAAGCTTGTAAGATTGTTCACAGCTAAAAAAGAATAAAACCACACTATCTGTATAATAGCCATGTATGCCTTCTCCTCCACTGGGTGGAGAAAAAAATCCACAGAATGGAGCCATGCAGGGATAGGTTTCTGCAGATATGTGGGTACCCCAAAATGTGTAGGTAAATATGGATTTTTAAATCATCATCATCATCATTATTTTATTATTATTATTTGTGGCATGAAACCTGTCCAAACAGCAGGATCATAAATGGGCAGCACAAAAAAATCCAGAATTGCTTGCCAACTGAGATCTTTCAAGAATACTCACTGAGAACTCAGTTGCCCTTTTTTTGGTTGCCAAGACAACCCCTCACAGCAGTAAAGGCTTCCCTCGCCATTGTGTAGTGAGGAACCAGCTGTAGGTTTCAGTGTCTTTTGCCAAGCATTGGGTGACTAGTAGACAGCACAATGCTTGGCAGAGGACTACGGTTGCCAGTCTCAAGGTGGTGGCTGGAGATCTCCCACTATTACCATTGAATTCCAAGTGACAGAGAGCAGTTCACCTGGATAAAATGGCCGCCTTGGAAAGTGGACTCTATGGCATTATGTCCCAAACTCCGCCCTCCTCAGGCTCCACCCCCAAAATCTCCAGGTATTTCCCAGCGTGGAGCTGGCAGCCCTACAAAGGACACTAAACCCTTCTGCACATGCCTCAAATCATAACATGTGGAAGAGGCCTCATGACTGTAAAGAATTGCTTCAGCCACTCAGAAGGCTGTGGTGGCAGTGGTCACGAGAAGGGGGAGGTGAGTTGAGAGAAGTGAGGTCTAGAGCCAAAGGGAAACAGAGAAAGAGCTAAAGAGAACATGGGCAGACAATAAGATCTGCTGGGTGGGCAAGTGGGGGAAGGCAAAAGAATGAGCAGGTATGGACAGAGAAGTGAATCAGAGCCCAGGGGGAAGGGGGAGTAATGGAGTCCTCCCTCTACATCAGTCCTTGTATGTCTGTCTATCTGACTTGATGAAATAGAGGTGGTGCTCAGTGAAAGGGGTCTTTATTTCCTTCCTTCCCCCTTTGCAGAATGCCTGGTCATTGATAGAGCCTGAAAAGGAGGTGGCCAGAAATAAGCCATCTCTCTCTCTCTCTCTCTCTCTCTCTCTCTCTCCCCCCCCCCCTTTTGCTTTTGGAATGATAGCTGTCTGTGCAATACTTGAGAAGATGGTAGCTGCCCACGAGGGCAACTGTCTTTCCTGAGTCAGACTCTAAAATTGGTATCTAGTTTTATCAGGGCCTTTGTTTTGAACAGCATGATTGGCTGTTTCCTGACTCTTGTACTTGCTGACGCACCAACAAAGGGTTAGTGATCTACTCTTATACTTCTCTGCTGCTGACTCTAGGAAGCTTCTGAAATTCTCCTCATCTCCATTTCTCCCTGGATTGTGGAGTTCTGAATTACTTGCTCTTGTTCCCAAAGTTCAGCTGATGCATTAGAAATCCTCTTTGGTTCTGGGTTTTTTCCCCTCCTTTCCATAGTTTGTAGAGTGTTTTACACATGCAGTTTGTCACAGTTACCTGCTTTTTCATTCCAGGCACATCTCCCCCACCCCTATGATATATACATATATGCCTGTGCTGGGGGCGGGGCAATTTTATGCACAGGTCCAATTTTATGCACAGTTGTACCAAAAATTTATTTGTGTGGTATTTCACCAATGCACAGGAGGGCCGTTAGTAAAATTGTGTTTTGTGTATTAGTAAAATTGCACAAAAGCAGTGTTCCTATAGTTAACTGAGGGGAAGAGGAATGTAAAAAAGCGGAAGGAACTTATTCTATCACAAAATTAATTTTAAAGAATTTTAGTTGAATTGGAATCAACAAAATGGGAAGCCACAGAACTGAGAGGGTCTACAGCTATATAGGAACGGAAGGGGAGAAATCTGCTCAGCTCTGGCTGACTTCCTTGTGTGTGCCAAGACTCAAGCAATAGGGTCATTAGGTCCTCCCTGGCCATTGGCGGGGGATGGGGGGTAGGGATGCCAGATCCAGGTTGGGAAACTCCTGGAGATTTGGGGGGTGGAGCCTGAGGAAGACAGGGACCTCAGTGGGGTCCAGTGCCATAAAGTCCACCCTCCAAAGCAGCCATTTTTCTCCAGGGGAATTGATCTCTGTAGTCTGGAGATGAGCTGTAATTCTAGGGGATCCCCAGGCATCCCATCAAGCAACTACAAGTGAGCAGCTGAACATCATGCTGCCTGTGTCACAGGAGATCTGTCCCTGGATCTCCTAATGCTTTCAGTCTGTAGGGGTGCCAACAGCCTGGATGGGGGGGGGGGGGAATGTGCTGTCCCTTTAATAAAGGCTTCATGGGATGTTATTTACCAGATTATGTTGTTCTCCTCCACACCATGAAAAGCTTCAACAGCCCATTCCACACATTAAGCTTCTATTAAGGAAACAGGACTTTTAATTTTCTCTAGGCCTATTGCCACCCCTACCTGGGGAAGTCTCTGCACTTGATCAGAGCAGTGGCGCTTGGGAAAGGTGAGGGCAGCCTGGCCTTCCATGCCGTTTTCCCAATCTGGATCAATACCTGTATTGTTTTTCTCCCAGCTGCTTTATTTATTTATTTATTTGTTGAGATTTGTATCCCGCCCTCCTCGCCATGTGGCGGGCTCAGTGCGGGTAACAACAAGCCAAAATGGCAACAATATAATTTCTTGAAATAATTAAAAACATATTAAACAAACATTAAAACATTTTAAGAACATATAGATGGTGTATCTTCAGTTAAGAGTATCAAGGCAGTGCCCAGATGTCCCGACATTGTCTGGTCACATACTAGCGAATGGAAATCGGGCCAGGACCAAGATGTAGGTATTAAGTGTTAGGCGGCCCCTATTTGAAAAGCCTGGTGGAAGAGCTCCATCTTACAGGCCCTGCGGAATTGTAATAAATCCCGCAGGGCCCTGATGTTATCCGGGAGCTCATTCCACCAGTAAGGGGCTGCCACGGAGAAGGCCCTGGCCCTTTAGAACCCCCTCCCTGACCAAAAACATTCAGGTACATCCACCCTCCCTTCTCCCCTTCCCAGCAACACTGGTCCACCCCAGTGCGTCCTTTAAGACCACATTCAATGGCTCTCTCATATCAAATCTGTTTCAGCCAATGAGATGAAGCACTTTCAACTCTGGCTTAGGCCTACCAGCAGCCTGGACAAAAAAAAAATTCCAGTCCCTTTAATAAAGGCTTAATGTGATATTATTTACCAGGTGACGTCGTTTACATCCGTCCCATGAGAAGCCGCATCAGCCCATTTCCACATATTAAGCCTCTATTAAAGGGGCAGGACCATTTTCTTCTCTGGGCTGATGGATTGCAGTCTAGGACTTTACCACCTGAAAAACAATACTTGTGAAACCACTGTCAAGCAATGTATTCGGGGCAGAGAGGTGAGCGGAGTCACAGCGCACATTTTCTGAGAAGCGTAGTCTTATGTTTTGAATAGGTTCAAAGTTGCCTTCATTGTTCCGAAAAGCTTCCCCTATTTAAAGGTATTCTGGCTTGCTGTCTACAAACAGAACGGATGTTCAATAGAGCTTGTTCAGGGATCTCCGGCAGTTCAGTACCTTTAATGAAAGGAGTGCGTGGATTCTCCACTCTCGACCCGGTGCTCTTTTTTTTTCAACAGTATTTCCTCTCCCTCTCATGCTAGGATGAAAAAGCAGAAGGATTCATCAGTTTGCCAGAGTTCAGGATAGACAGAGCCATTGAATGCAGGAGGAAACAGTAAGTATGAGTCAAAGCGGCCTGCGCATGAAAGGTCAGGCCTTGCAGATATGGAAAGCCAGATGATCTGTGTTTAAATGTCTGCTTTTGGTGACCTGCCGAGGGTGACTATTCGGAAACTGCAGTTTAGAGCACAGGGTGGCTGACGGGCCAGAAATTGTGAGGGGCCTGTTACAGCCGTGCTTTCCTTTCTGTCTTCCAGATGTAAATGATGGGTGCCAGCTTTAACCTGTAGAGCTTGTAATGCAGCATAAAATATTTGCATTTATCCCCCACTCCTTGGCATGTGCTCTACTCAGGGCCAGTGTTAGCATACCCTGAGGCTGGGCAGCTGCTGGAGCCCAAAGTTTCCAAGAGGGCCCACTGGCCCAGCCCCACCTACCCCTCCTGCTTGACAGCCTTCCTCTCACCCATGCTTCTGGTCCCTTGTGTGGTCCAGCACTGTCAGGGGAAGGGCCGGCCTGTGGTTGCGAGCTTGGATGACGGGAGGAGTCCTGGGAGAGAATGCACAGGGGGCCTGTGGGCAGGGGGCAGGGAGGGGAGCCTGGGAATTCTCTCCCTAGCCCCCCCCCCCAAAAAAAACCTGACTGGTCCTGGCTGTTCTTTCTAGCTCACCACCTCCAACAGAGGGGTAGACCCAAAAAAACACCATGCAGGTCACAATCTGCCTTGAATGTCAGCAAGAAAAGCTGAATATAAATAAAGCCGATAAATGCAGGCATAATTCCAAATATGTACTGAAGCATCCAAGGAACTCCCTTCCCTGTGCAGCTCCTGGTCCATGCAGTAAGAATGTGAGTCTAAACTGAACATATGTTATGATTGCACAGGCAATTTCCTAATAAAGTCCAGGAATCCACTGCATTATATACATATGCATATATGGCCAATTTAGACAGCATGCCCCCACATTGGATGTTCAGGGTAGAGCAGATGTGTTGGGTAGGAGTGGCAAGCAGGCGCACCTTGTTCTCCATCACACACATGACAGTGGAGTGGTGGTGGCATCAACCAACCCAGCCACCAGAACTTCACCTTAATAATATTATTCACTACACCAGTAGAACATCAAAGACACATTCACCTGCTTGGAAGGTTCTCCTGCACAAGCCCTTTTCAAAGAAACAGGAGCTGCACAAGTGCTCCACAATGTACATGGCTTCTCACTGGCGCCCTGTGAATGTGGAGCCCTCTTGGCCACTCTCATGTATCTTGCACCCATCCAGCAAGCAACTGACCCAACAAAAGCCCAGCTTTCCTGAACGCCTGCTTATAAGTGGAGATTTTGGAACCAGTTCCTGTCTCCGACAGTGGGATATTCAGGTGGGAATTGCGGGAGAACCATGTAACATTTTGGAGATCAGCTCTGTAATTGACTTTTTCTCTTTTACATTGGTTTCCTGTCTGATATAATGACCTGTGTTTCCTACACGAGTAAATGTTCATTCAGTTATTCATTTGGTAGCACATCAAAGATAAAGAAATAGGGCACTGCACAGGCCTGAGGCAAGTAAGAAAGAATATATAAGAATCACTCGTCTGCCTCTGGCAGCCCTCTGAACGAGAAATCCAGCTTCCCTGGACAGCAGGGTAATCTCTTGGGCATTAGAGATTAGTAAAAGATGTGACGACTCACCACAATCCAGCGGTAAGACGTTAAAGCACATTATTCTATCCCGATACAACATCTTTCACAAGATAGTTTGTTATTAAGATGCAGCATTCTACTGGTTGTACCGAAGTGTTGTCAGAAAACATTACGCACCACCACCACCATCTCACTCAGATTTGTCAAGGTAGAGCATTTGCACAATCACTGGCCAAAAGGGGCTGCCGCTTTTCCTTCACGTAGTCAAGAAGGTTGGAGGTGATGTAAGAGAACCCTCAGTTTGCACACTCCACCTCTTTCATGGTAAAGGGACCCACTGATGCTGCCTTGTGCAAGAGCCCTCAAAATCACCCTGGAGTACCAAATATTGCAATACCAGTGTAAAATGGCAAATTTATGGTCTTCTGAGTTTTCTTAGTATTGCTTGTAGCTTGGTCTTCTCAACCAGTTTCTTCTGGTGTGTGGAACCCAGCAGGAACATGATGAGACCTTGTGTGTCTTCACACTTTAGAACATGCTAAGTGGTCTTACACAGAGTTGGACTCTTGGTCCATCCAGGTAGTATCTGTACTGTCTGGCACTGGATTTCCAAGATATGAAGGCAGAGATCTTCCTTAGCCCTGCTGCTAAACAACCTTTAGCTGGGAACACTGGGGGTCATACCTAGGACCTTCTGATTGCCAAGCGTGTGCTCTTTCACTGAGCTGTTCAGCCCTGCTCCCAAAATATTATCAAAGTGGGAGTGTAATAGTAGCCTCCTGGTTTATCCAGTGTGCCTTTTCAGGCCAAACACAAGCAGAGAAGCGGCCAGAAAGCTGAGACTCATCTATGAAGAAGAGAAAAGAGGAAGTCAGAAGAACCAAATTCAAAGCAGTGGTTCTGCCACTCCACTAGCACATGTGCTTGGGAACACTGTTCGTATCCACATCTAGAATCCATAGCTAATGTGTGCCATCTAGTGGATCCTGCGAAGTTCTCTTCGAGGTGCTCCTTTCTACAGGGTATCTTCCTGGCTTTGTGAAACAGAATTTTGCTCATTTTGATAGCATTCATTGAGCAATAATATTTTGTCTGTTTGGCTTATTTCTCCTCCATCTACCAGCTGGCACTGCATAACTCACTTGTGTTTTGACAGAACCATTTTCCAGATGGTGAGCTTGCTACTAAATTGACTTTTCCAGATGATTTTGGCTTCTGGATGCTCCAACCCATGGCAGTTTTGCAACTTAGGGGGGGGGGAGGAGAGATGGAGGAGCAAGTCCTTAGTGTGAACAGAATAAATCAAAGGTCCACAAAAAATTAACAGTTGTATTGTCAGAATAAAAGTGAACAGTACAGAATGTATGGAAAGCTACAAATACTAACCAGTAACAAGACTCTGGAAAATGCTATTTGGTGTCCTCATCAGAATTAAATTGCATTAGTGAGGGGACATATCCATGATTGTCTATAATACCTCCTCAAAAGAAGAGATTTCTGCTTTTCCTTCAGATATTAAATTTAGTGATGATGTTGGGCAGTCCTCAGATACTTCCAATGGGAGAGATACATAGGAGATGTTTTTTAGCCCTGACCCTGTCCTTGGGCATTCCATGAGATTCAGGAACCCTCCAGGGTAGAGAGGTTCCAGAAGGGGATTTATTTAGTCATTATCTTTGTGTGTCTTAAATCCTGAAGACGAATGACTTCTCAACAGAGGATTGTCATTTCTACCTCCATTACAGTTTTTGCAACTTACATTTTTGGAAAACCACTGAAAATCAGTTTGAGCTCAGATATGGTGGTAAGTCACCAGAGTATATGAAACCAAGCCAGACTTGCCTAGAAAGTCTATTTGGGAATCTTATACAGGACTGTGTTCCTACTGTCCTGTATCTGTCTTTTTGAAAGCCAAGATTTGTGCCATTTTTTTGACTTTCATCTCATAGCATTTTAGTAATATCAGTTGTTATCTTTGAGAATTAGCTTTTGGATGAGCCTGTCTGGATAGGCTGCTTTCTTACTGCACTTTTAGGCTACTTCCCTTTCCTGTGCCTGATCTACAGCTAATCGGACTTCATATTCAGATCTATAGAACAAGTGCTTATTTAATTTTACTAATTTTATTTAAAGTTTTTTATCATGTTTTTCCTGCCCTTCAGAATATAACATATTAACTAGTCGAAATAAAGCCACTAAATAGATAGTTAATTAAATGGAATCTGAAAGATGTTAAAAAAAATTAAAATATACAGCAGCAGTCTAGACCTTGAAAAGTCAACTGGATGGCAAGGAAGCAGCCATCAGTTCAGCAAAAACAAATCTCAGCGAAAACATTCTCAACTACAACCAACAGACGATGCTCAAGTCTTCATCCAGCACTCAAATACATAGCGAAAAAATCAGTCTCAATGGAAATAGAGTTCTGTGAATGTGGCATCACCTCTGAGAAGATCTTGAGAAGGTCACTATCCTTATCTCAGATGATGATGCACTGAGAGAAGAGACTTTCCTGAAGATCTTAATGAATGGGCAGGTTTGATCATGAAGGGATGGTCCTTCAGGAACCTAGAATCCATATCATGCAGACTTTAAAGGTCAAAAGAAGCAAAGTTGCAACCTTGTTTAACACAGGATGGTCACTTAAACATGTTCCTATGCATGTCCTTTCTGCAGTATATTGGACCACTGCCATTGCCACCAGGCCCCTTTTCAGCCCCCATAGCATCAACAGATGAAAAGAAGAAGCAGAGCTCCAAATCCCCTGGCAATCTCAGCCAGGGATTTAATGGAGATATTAGAATCCATGGCATACAAAACAGAACTCTACAAACCCCCATAGTGTAAATTGCTAGAGGGCAGAAGCTATAGTTGCCCCCCATCATCTCCTGGGGCTTGTCTTCCAGTTGAGTATAGAGCCACTGAAGCATGGTTCTCCCCCCCCCCCCTCCCCATCCTGAAAGATGGACCAGAAGGATTGGAAACTACTGATGGACCCAGAAGAATCAAGAAGGTAACACTCCTCTCTTTCTCATCTATCTGAGTAACCAAGGCAATTTCTGTGCCGAACCTGAAACCTGATTGAGATGGGTCCTGATAATCAGTTTCATTAAAAAGTGCTTTGAGTTAAACTTCCACTAACCACTTAAGTACCTTATCCCCAAAGGAGAGATTTTTGTGAGTGTTTTTTTCAGGAATGGTTCTACCACCACTTTCTTTGACAGTAGATCATCCATTCCCACTCAAAGGGGGAATGTATAACCATCTGAACCAATGAGTAATCTCCATTCAGCTAGAAGTAACAAGCCAAGAGAGGCTATGGTCAAGTAAGCCAATGGGCCTTTCAAACACTTGTGCATGTCAAGTAGCAGTAGCTGAAACGGACCTAAGCAAACATGATGGTTCAGTGATTTGGTAACATGCCTTGTATCTGGGCTGCTTGGCATGATTGTTTCGTATAGGTTGTGTGACCTTTGCAAGTTACTCCATTGCTTTGCCACAATCTAGGCCACTAGATCTTGGAAGATCTTTCAGAACTGTGGAAACATCTTGTCAGTTCTCAGGCCTTTGTTGAAGCCAAACACTTATGATAAGCCAAACACTTAAAAAATATATGATGCTGCCTTATATCACATCAAACCCATTGGACCATCTAGCTCTGCCTAGTCTCATCTGATCGGCAGTGGCTTTTCAGGGTCTTGGGTGAATAATTTCCCCCCCTAATTCCTGCTGTTGAGGACCCAGTCCTTTAGTAGGAAATGCCAGCAATTGAACCGGAGACTTTCTGCATGCAAAGCATGCACTCTACTGCTGAATCACATTCCCTATTTTTAAAAAGTGTTTGGCACTTCTTTTCAAACACAGGAGAGGCTCATATGAATATTTCCTTGGATTTAAACTGTGAAAAGTTCAATCTAGAATGCAAATGACCCACCCTCTTTTTTTGGAAACTTTTTTTCTCTATCAAGCCAGTAATCTTGCACCATGACCACTTACCAAAGATAAAATGAGGGGGAAATGAGAAGCTCTGACTGACATCAAAAGAAAACAGACTGAGTTTGTACTCACAGTAACTGGCTTTCATATTCTCAAAAGCATTGTTATAGTTAATTCTGAAGAAGGGTCCTAGAGTGTGAATCAAAAAACCCACACAATGGGGCCTTGTTCAGATAGGAGGGATTCTTCTAAACACATTTCCCCCTAAATCCCTAGACTTGTAGAAAGATCCCAATTTTTGTTAAAGTTGGGGTTTAAAAACTCCCCAGAGTAGAGAATGCTGACTGCAATCTCATGAGATCTCAGCACGCAATCTAGGATTGCCTAGCAACTGAGGCAACGGAGCATGGGCCTAGGAAACTCCAACATAGCAGCAGGTTTAGTGGAAAACAGAAGCAACACCATCTGTACTGGTAGGTGAGAAAATGGTGGAAGTGCTAGGAAGAGTGAGAGTGGGAAAGGAGGTGGGGCGGCAGAGGAGAAAGGTCTGGAAAAAGAAAGTGTGGGGTCAGGATGTGGGGGCACATGATTTCCCTCCCCCATGAATCTCATGAATCCCCAGCATATTAAAGCATATTGTACACAAAAAAATCTGCAGTTATGGCAAGTGTAAAACAAGGCATAGAGGAAAATGTGGGATTCTTAAGGACTGTGTTTGCTTGGTTAGCAGTGATGGTTGGAGAGGAGAGCGTTGACTGGGTACTGTTTACTCCTCTAATTATACTATAATGGCATCTAGGTTGGTTTGCAAATCCTTGCTGCTTTGAAGCTTATTAATACTGTAATTGAAGTCTGAGACTCAGCAAAGAAACATGCCAAAATGAAGATGGGGTTGAACGTGATTTATTTAAAGTAGATTTTCTTCTTCCATTGGCATACCCATCCACAGAGCTCTTGTCTCTGCTTCCCCGTAGAGTCTTTTCGATGGTGAACAATCCTTTAGCTTACTCACCAGTGAGAATCAAGGACTAAGACATCGCTTTCAATTTCTTTCTTCTTTTTTTCCTGCCCACAAATGCCATCCTCCATCAGAGAGCTATTGTACCAGAGAAAATGTGGGGTTTGGGGGAGGGGGGGGGGTTCAAAAACTTCCCTGTGCGAACAGTGAGTATTTCCTTTGAAAGGGTTTCAGTTCATTTCTGAAAAGGTCACGCATTGAGGGGTATTGCATGTATGCTCGGCAGTGACCTGGTCTGAGTTTCTAATGGAAATGCAGAAAATGGCTTTTTGAGGGGCCTCCTAAGGAGTTTAATAAGAGAAAGATACTAAAAAAGATTTAGGCAGTTGCACATCCTAGACCACAAGCCAGGTGTGCACACGCACACACACACACACACCCCAACCCGTACAGCAAGGGATCCTTTATTCAACAAGAATGTTCTACTGGGAAAAGGTAATAGATGTTGGTTTGTTAGTTTCTTTTTCTGTTAAATTGACGTGCTGCTGGTAAAGAGTTTTTAATTTGATTTTCAGACTTTTATCCTTCCTGATCCCTGAAGGTTTAGAGTAGGTAACGGTGGGTTGATAGTATCTTGGCCCCTCAACTCAGAGAAACCTAAGTTGATTTTGCATATTTGTTATAGGTGATTATGTGTTTTATTGATTCAATCTGCATAAATTTACATATGAAACAGCAATAGTTTTTCAGTTTGTGCATCTCAGAAGAGGCTTTCCCCATTCAGAAAAGGGCTTTCCTTTTTCTTTTTCTTGCCTCTTCTATGATGGCCCTCAGCACCTGCAGTTTAGTTTTGCAGGAACATGCATCAGATTGATGGCAGCATCTTTTGTCAATCAAAATGTTTTTGATCAGTTAAGGGAAAAAAACATCAGTTAGGGTAATGTTGCAACCTGAATTAAAATTTTGGCTAGAAGAGCCACCTGCCCCCCTCTGAATATTTCATTAAACAAAAAAAGAAGCTAACTGTCTCTGGAATAGCTGATCTTTTCTCTACCTTTGTCCCGTCCCGAGGCATCCGGGACTTGACCCCCCCACACCTGGGGAGCCCCACACCGTCCTCACCCCCCACCCGAAGAGCCCCGGAGCCTACTCACCACAGCCACAGGCAACGAAGATGGCGGGAAGAAGAGGGACGCAACCCCCACTGCCAGCCATTGTGGCTGTGGTTCCAGCTGGCCGAACACACAAAGCGCAGGGCCAAGAAGACGCTGGCTGTCCCACCCCCGGCCAGGTTGCAGGCTGACAGCATCGGGCCTGGGGAAGTCTCCAGGTGCCATGGCCTGCTGCAGGGAGCTAGAGGGCAGCCGGAGAGGGCTCACCGGCAGCCAAGGAGGGAGGCCCGGAAGGCCAAGGAGCAGCGCGAGACCCGGGAAGATGGCCGCCGCCTACCCAGAGGCTGGGCATCTGGCTAGAAGAGGGGGGGAGGGGCCAGCCAAGAGGGAGGGAGGGGGGCACTCAGGGGCGGTGCTGAGAAGGAGGGGGGTAATAAAAGGAAGTGCGATGAGCAAGGCCAGGGAGGAAGAGCTGAAGGGAGAGTCAAGAGCCAGAGAGAGGGGGTTAAGCAGAAACGCCAGAGAAACAGAGAGAGAGAGGGAAAAGGTATGTGACTTCCCGACAGGGGCAGGGTGTGGGACCCCACCCCTCGCCAATTCTGAGGCCTTGCTGCACCCTTTAAAGCCTCCCTCCGTTCCAGAGCCACCAGAGACCCCACAAGACCACGGCCACCGGGGGTGCCCCCCAGGGGGAGGAGGCGGAGCTTGACAACCTTATTGGAATAGTGGTGCTTCAGAAGAACCCAGCAACCATCATCTTTATTTCTGCAGGAAGCACACAGTCAAAAACAACTGCCTCCAGCATAGGAAGATGCTTAACATACAACCTTCCAACATTTTTGTGATTGGCCCCAGTTCCCACAGCAGCCATTTTATGATCACACCCCCCCCCCCCCCCCGTGGCAGCCATTTTGTGGTTTTGCCAATTTCCAGTTCTCAGAATACCCAAAGTGTCCACGCGCTCAACAAAATGGGAAACTTAGAAGACGATAGGTCTCTGGAGAAAAAGAATTTTGAGGATGGAGAAAATCTCGTGGGCCAGCTCAGATAATACAAAGACCTATGCATGGTGGGAAGTGAGAGAACAGGCCTTACCTCACCACTTACACATTGTGCCAGCCCCACCTCTGACATCATAGATGCATGATCTGAAAATCTGGCAAAATTCATCATGTATTGACTCCTTACATATAGTTGATATCCTAGGAGGAATGAGGGAGTAGGGTTAACTGCTTATACAGCCTCTGCATGTTACATTTACCCAAATGCACACGTTACACCACAGTGGAGGTGGACTGTGGGATTGGAAACAGGGCCAGTGTTCCAGCAGAGTGGTAAGTGCTCCCCCTCAGTCCTATTGTGTACAGGTCCCGTGTATCATGCAGACAGGCCCTGTGATAATGCTTCTCTTTGTCCCCTCTTCAATGGGTCAGAACCACTAACAACTTTATAGAGGAAGGCAAGTTAGTAGAGGGGAGAGAACAGTTGTAGCATTTAACACTGGAGGCCCACATTGTATCTCAGGAACAGAGGACACACTTATAACAATGAGGCTGGAAGGGTACCCCAAAGAGCTGCTGCCTGGGTAGAAAATACAGACATGACCATATGACTCGGACTAAGGGCCAAACTAGACATGCTGGTTTTCAAAGAGTTGAATCTGGGAAAGTTTCTCCACAGCCACACAGGAAATGTGGGGATGGCTATTAAAAATAAAGGAGAACAAATTTGGGGTAAGAACACGACCATGGGAGAAGGAAGGAGCTCCTGTTTTCTCCCCTCAGCCATTATCCTATTCAGAAATGGCACCAGAGAGTAGTTATACCATCATATTTGGAGGCCCAGGTAGCAGCCACTGCCAAGGCAGCCTTTTACCATCTTCGGCTGATCAGGCAGCTGGTTCCCTTCTTCGAACACAATGATCTGGCAACAGTGATCCACTCAGTGGTCACCTTGAGACTGGACTATTGTAATGCTCTCTACATGGGGCTGCCCTTGTCGCAAATCTGGAAGCTGCAGCTGGTGCAAAATGTGGCAGACAGGCTGTTGATGGGTCTCCCTATGCGGGAGTATATCCAGCCTGTGCTGAAGGCATTGCACTGGCTGCTGATAGCAAACCAGATTCACTTCAAGGTGCTGGTTTTGACCTTTAAAGCCCTATATGGTATGGAGCCTGCCTACCTGAGGGACCGCCTTTCTCCACATGTTCCCCAGAGAGTACTGAGGTTGGGATCACAAAATCATTTGGCCATCCCTGGACTGAAAGACGCCAGACTGGCCTTCACCAGGGCCAGGGCCTTCTCAGTAGCAGCTCCATACTGGTGGAATGAGCTCCCAGAAGACATCAGGGCCCTGCGGGACCTTTTACAGTTCCACAGGGCCTGCAAAATGGAGCTCTTCCACCAGGCCTTAGATTAGGAGCCGCTACCAATAACAACTGAACTGTGGTAAGGCCCTCTATGCTATCACCAACAGCCTGTGATATACTGGATACTGACTTTGGCCATGCTCCTTTGTCATCATCTTACCATGGCCTGTTGGGTTCACTTTGTATTGTTATAATGCCACCAGCACTTTATTTGTAATGTATATGAGTTTTATGATGTTTATCACTTGTGTTTTAATGCTTTTTAACTTTTAATGTAAGCCCCCCTGAGCCTGCTTGACAGGGAGGGCGGGATATAAATCTAATTGAATAAATAAATAAATTTGCTGCTCCATATAGCGTATTCTGTGTACCTGGAGCAGCAAAAACAGGGAAATAGCTCTCAAATACACCCCAGCACCATTTTGGCACAGGAAAATGGTTGGGAGAGAGAGGTTTAGGATTATGCTGTGAGTTCTGATTACATCATTTTCATAGTGGACTTGGCACAGGGCCTCCAGACTGTCGGTATAACCACATAACACGCAGATGAAACTCTGATGAGGAGCCTTTGGGATGTGTTAACCAGTCCTTCGATGACAAACTTTTTTTTCTCCCCTCTTTTTGCTTCTCCCACCAGTGCCTTCAAAGCTTGCCACCCCAAAATTAAGAGCTTCTACTTTGCAACTGACTGTCTGGAAGAAATGAATAGGTAAGCTATACTTATGCTCTTCCTGAAAGTAATTCCAGTATATACAGAGCAGCAGAAGGAAAGGAAATTGGTATTTCATCTTCCCTCCATGTATTCCCTGTGGTTCTTAATAGATAGTCCTCATGCAGCTTCGGATTGTGGCTGTGTCGTTCATCCATGGCACTGAAATTGCAGCTAGTTTAACTCTGATGCCGAGCAGAGCACAGTTAGGGTCCCAGTCAAACTGTACAAGTATTAATTATTTGACAGAGCCTTTGTGTATACATTCCTGATTTCTCATTTTGCATACACACCTGAATATTTAACATCTATGTTGGTTACAGCTGTGTTAGTTGGTTACAGTTGCATGTATTCAAGAAACTCAGAGTGGTAGAAATGAATTTCTCATTTATATATTGGCTGGCCTTGTTGAACTTCAGAGATACAGCCTAGATCAAGTACTTCCAAATAGTGCTTTGGATCTGCTTTTAAGGACCAAACTAGACTAGACCCTGGAAGCCTGGGATGAGGGTCTCATGCAGTTTTGTGTGGGAGGTTTGGAATGAGACTGTGGTGTTGGGAGAAGGGAGGGTTAACACTTCCCAACTTTGGTCACTTACCACCCACACCAAAACTGCTATTTATTTTAGAAAATGGTTAATAGATAGTCTGTTGTCCCAGTACTGTCCATGAGAAGTTACTAATGCATTGTGTAAGAAGATCAGAGAAAGTCAGATGGAAAGCAAAGAATAGGAATGGGCACAAGCCACAAAAATGTGGTTCAGTTCATGGGTGAACCACGAATCCCATGAACCCAGTCGGCTCATATACAACCGAACCAGGTTTGTGCCTGACACAGCTGAGCCATGGGGGCAGCCTGTACCTATGGCTCAGTTGTTTAAAGGGACTTTCTTGGGCAGCTAGCCTCAGGGTCTGGTTGCCCAAGAAAGCAACTTTAAACAGCTGAGGCATGGGAGCAGGATGCCCCCGCCACTCAGCCGTTCCCCATCAAAACAGCTGAGCTGCTGGGGCAGCCTGCTTGGTGTGGCTCAGCTGTTTAAAGGGGCTTTCTTAAACCCCTGCTTTCTGCTCTGCATGAACCACCATGAACTGCATCCATATTCGTGAAAGTTCATGATGGTTCTTAAGTTTGTGAACATCGCTTCATGAACCACGAACCAGACAAAATTCATGATGAACTTTAGTTTGTCAGCCGTTTTGTGCTCATGCCTAGCAAAGAACAGCTCTACACATTGTTATTTCTACAGGCAATGCTAACATGACAAGGGCTGTGATCACACTGGCGGCTTGGCGCAATATGGTGCCGGCTCTAATTGAACCGGTTTAAAGTGTTGCGGGGCATATCAGCCATACAACACACCCTGCTGCGGGTTACCCACAGAGACATCATGTGGGAAAGCATCCTCATTATTGTAGCACAGCAGCCACAGAGCACACCGCAACATTTTTCAAAATTCATGTGTGCACATAAATGTGCATGCATGCACACATAAACAATTTTTAAAAATATGCCTCCCTAGCGGCAGAATGGACCTGTAGGTTCAGACTGCCAAATCCATTCTGTGTGCGCTCTCCTGTGTTCAGACATCCGGCCATGCGCAATGGCTGCACGGGGAACCGAAAACACCACTTGTCATATGGTGGCTTTTTAACTCGGCTCCAAGTCATCTTTTGAGAACAGCTCTAACAGAACTGTGGCTTGCCCAAGGTCATCCAGCAGCTGCAAGTGGAGGAGTGGGGAATCAAACCTGGTTCTCCCAGATTAGAGTCCACACTTAACCACTACACCAAACTGGCTCACAGGATGCACAGGAAATAACGTTGGAGTAGGTAGTCGACTGCGTGCACTTCTTTTTCATGCTAAAAAGGGGTGGAAGGATCTCAGACACCAGAGTAACTGTATATTCTTATGTATGTATGCGAACGAGTTTCCATATTTCCTCCTATAGGCATGAGACCTGTCACAGATCATGGACTGAGAACTTCCCCATCTAACTTGGTTGCATTCCACATGCTTTCTTTCTCCATGGTCTGATTTGCAAACCATGGGGAGTGGGGATCAGCTTCAGCAGTTTGTGTGTTTGTGTTAAATAATGTCAAGTCGCTTCTGACTTATGGTGACGCTATGAATTAATGACCTCCAAAACATCCTATCGTTAACAACCTTACTCAGGTCTTGCAAACTGAGGGCCTTTGTGGCTTCCTTTAGAGAGTCCATCCATCTCACATTAGCTCTCCCTCTTTCCCTGCTGCCTTCAACTTTATCTATAGCATTATTGTCTTTTCCAGCAGTTTACCATAATGCAATAAGGCTTGGGATCTAGGGCTGCCAAGTCAGCCCGGGGAGCGGGGGATCCCCCGCTACAGGGGTTCCTGATCCGCCGGCCAGCATTCGGTTGGCGGGGGAAACCCCACCCCCGAAGTCGTCCAGCCAGGACTACTTCCCCAATGTAATGACGTCACCCGGAAGTGACATCATCATGTTGGGGGCGTTGCCAGGGCGATTGCCAGAGCGTTACCCTGGCAATGCCCCCAACGTGGTGACGTCACTTCTGGGTGACATCACCAGGCACGCACGCTTCGCGCGCCGGGGAAGCTCCCGGACAAAGGAGGACTCCCCCCTGCCGGTGAGTATAAACGACTTGGCAACCCTATTGGGATCCCTCAGGTTCACAGACTCATTCTTCCTTTGCCCGCAGTGTGGCAGTTGAAGGCTTCCACGATGTTTACAAACTAGTCAGCTGACTGGATGAAACAATGATGTAGATGAAACAAATCAGATGGAACAGTGACTTGAGGGGTGAGGGATTCCCCGTTTGCTACAAACCAGAAATCCAAACCCATCTTTGATCCTGGCTTGTAGGCAAAAGAAAAAACTAGTATATTTCTTCCCATTTACATGGCATGAGACACCAGAAAGCAGGCCCGTAGTCAGGAATTTTCAAATCAGGGGGCATTTTAATTCCTCAGGGGGCACTGGCTAATTCAATTAAAAGCGCTTCTTGGTGCTCTCAGGTGCAGCGACGCGCCCTCCACCTGGCCATCAGCTCTGCCGGCCTTGAGCTTGGGCATCTTGTGGCTCCTCCCTGGTGCTCCTCTCCACCCACCCCAGCTGCCAGCCCTCCCACTCACCTTCTCCCAATGCAGAAAAGACACTCCAGAGGTTGCTGCAGGGATGAGGAGGAGGGCAGGGGTGGGGTGGGGTGGGGAGAGAAACCACCGGTTTCCCCCAGCTTGGGAAGATAGGTGTTGGCTGGCAGCTGTGGGGACTAGGCTGGGAGGGGGCTCAGTCAGACCACCACTTCCTGGACCGTGGTGGGCCAGGGCATATAAAAAGAGTGCTGGCCCAGCTTCTCTCTCTCTCTGCAGCTCCAAGCCCCCAGGCCACTCCCCAGCCTCCAAGCTGGGATGGAGTCACACTGAGTCACAGAGGTGGGGATGGGGAGCAAGGACTGGCCCAGAGAAAGGGGGAAGACAAGGAGAACCAGCGCCCCCAGTGGTGTAGGGGACGTTTGTGGCAGCTGCCGCATCTTACCAGAGAGCTAGGGGGCCTGGGCTGAAAGGAAGTCCTGGTTGGAAGTCCTGAAAGGAAGGCTTGGTAGGAAGCTGGGGGGGCAGGCTCCGAAATGCCCCTCTGTAGCTACGGGCCTGCCAGGAAGTCTTCAGTTCCTAAGATGCATGGGAAGAGGGGGAGCATCAGGCCCAAGGACTTTCAAATATATGGCTACCAGCCTCCAGATGGGAGATGGTGTTCCCTCAAAATCCCCCAGAGATCATTTCCCCGGGAAAAAATGGAAGCTTTAGAGGATAGACGCTATGTCACCACATCCCTGCTGTGCTCTGTCTGGTCCCCAAACTCCACGTTCCCAAGGTTTTGCCCCCATATCCCAGGCATTTCCCAACCTGGAGTTGGCAACCCTAGCTGAATCCCATTCCCATAATGACAGACCATGCTTTATCATTATATCTGAAGGCAACCACAATTTTCCAGATTACTGTTTACCAGGAACCACTGGAGACATTTTCTCTAGAGAAGGAGGGGGAATACATCTCTGAGGCCAACTCTCCATTTACAAACCATTGTCCATCAATATTAAGTCTATATTGGGTCTAGCTGTATTCATGAAAGGGTTAATTACTAGCTTGCCATTTGCCCACTTATGATGGGAAACATCAAGGTCAGTGGAACTGGCTTCCTCAGTAGGTGGTGGGCTCTCTTTCTCTGGAGGTTTTCAAACAGAGGCTTTGTGAATTTCCTGCATTGTGCAGGGGGTTGGGCTAGATTACCCTGGAGGTCCCTTCCAATTCTATGATTCTATTATTCTGGCTGTTGCCCACCAATGCCGACCTGAGTGCTGGGTGAAACTAGTAAGCCCAATGGGGGGGAGGAATCATTGTCCCCGTGTGATGATGCAGCTTCTGGAAGTTGCATCATTGCTCAGGGGCAACAATCCCCTCTTCCCCACATCTCCCACAGGTTGCCAGGGGGTGCCTAGCAACCTGATGAAGTACCCACGGAAGGGGAGCCTCTCACAGCCCTCAGGGTCCTTCCAGTGGATTCTGCCTGCAATTTTGCCTGTTGCTGACAGCCTCTGCACTGCAAAATTAATGCCCTCACGCTGCGTTTTCAGGTCTGCACAAGGACACTTGTGTTCTTGGCCATGAATTAATAATGAAATTAATAAATATGGCCCTAGTTTGGCTCGGTCACTTATTGCCTTGCAAAATGACATGACGGCACTGGGCCTTACCTGCACTGGGCAGCAAGATCTCATTCCTGGGACCTTGGTCTGTATGCATTATCTGAGGGAACTGATAAGTGATAAGGTATTTTATTCCTTGGTTCACCCGTATTTTTTAAATCAAAACTGCATGGAGCTTGCGATGAAGCGCAGTGGTTGCCGTGTCAGTTCCAATTAAAGATCAGCAGTCAGGTGTTAATATTTTAGATTACCTCCAACTGATAGTGTTTGCTAAGGACATCAAAGAATACTTGGCTAAAACACGTTGGTTTTGCTTCCCTGTAGAGCAGATAAAAGCAGAAGCAGGGACCTGTAATTTGAAATCAATGTAAACTGCTGAAAAGGCTAGAAAGGAACAATATTGATTTTGGATCCAGTACATGGAAATAGTTTGTTTCAATCAGCTGATTGAAAACGAGTTAATAGACAGGAAGAAAAGAAGTACTTCTTCACGCAACACTCAGTTAACTTGAGGAACTCACTGCCACAAGATGCAGTGACTAGCTTAGATGGGTTTAAACAGGGGGTTGACAAATCTCATGGAGGATAGGTCTATAAGTGGCTGTTAATCATGAGGGCAGTTTACCACGGTGGGAAACAAGATGGTGGGCTACATGGACCATTGTTCTGACATAGCCAGGCTCATTCACATTAATTTTAAAAAATAGCATTCATGGGCTTGTGATGGAAACTTTCATACTTCATTCTATGGGAAAAAAGAAGATGTCTGACTGTTATTCCTCCAAAGTAGGCACTCTGGATCAAGCAGTTAGTGTCAAAGGAGACACTGTAAAGACAGCTATCATTGTGATTCATGTCTTCCACATCTGTGTGTAAAGAAGTAGGGGTCTCCCCCCCCCCATCCAAATGGACAAGACTGAGGGCAATTGAACCTTGACCCTATCTTGTCTTACATCCTGTTCTACCTTACTCTGGTCAGGCCTGATTCAGATATACGTGTGCATTTATAAAACCTATGGTTGCCAGATCCTAACTGACAATCAGTGGGGGACTCCTGGGTCCTCTAGTTTTTGCCTTCAAAACCATAGAGTTTGCCCAAAAACTAGAGCATCAGCCCCCCCCCCCATGTCAGCAGTGTGATTACATCACTTCTGTGCTACGTCCCTGTATGGGGGTGGGGTTTCCTCCGCTGGCCAGCTGGCTGGCAGCAGAGCCCCCAAAAGTGAGTGAAACCCTGTTGGGACCTAGAAGCTGAGAACCTTAACAAAGCCTAAGCTTCTAGTTAGCTTTTCTGTATCAGATAATTTAATTCCTGGCAAAAGGGACATTTCAGCAGTTTAGATTCGTTCTGGGTCTAGTACCCAAGGGATGCTATTAGAGAATCTCTACTTTAGAGAACCTCTACTTCCGTTTTAGTCTTTTATTAAAGTATATCTATTACATTTTTAACATTAACTAAATTGACAAAAAATTATACCATCCATTATTGTTATATAAGGTAATTAAATAAGAGCAATCACATGAGTCCGTAAAAGTATCATACCCCAAAGATAAGCAAGTCACAAGGGAGGAGCCCCTTTTGAGCCCCCATTCAATTTAGCTTCCCATATTTATAGTTTTTTTAAAAAATCCTCTTCTAACAATAGCTAGCTGTCCAACTTGATAAGGGACCACATTGGCTAATCAATTATCTTATAACTTCAAACACCTTGCAAAGTTATCTGTACTTCAGTGTCTTCTTAAAATATACAAAAACGATTAGTTCATTCTTGCTACTTTTTATCTTAACAAAGTCTATCTAAAAATTGTGGTTATGAGTTTCTCGTACACATGAATATCTTCTGGCCCTTCACCAGTACACCTCGTCTTTGAACTATACCTTCATTTCTGTGGACATTCTTGCCATTCTCAGAGACCTTAACACATATGGGTTCGGGGGCTTCTTCTCTACAAAAGGCCAAGTTGTTGTGTTGCTTCTTTGTTTCTTGCCCCACTCCAAGGCTAGTCTGAGTCCCTAAACTCACTTTTGGTATGTTTAGCTGAGATGGTTAAACCAGCTCTGTTTCTGGTGTGCAGAGACATCCTCCATGATCTTTTTGGTCTTGTCCAGCAACTGTTCCCCTGTATTCCTGGCTACATCCATGGCAATCCCCTCACTGTCCTCTGTTGGTGCAGGCACTGATTTCCCTGTCCCAGCTCACGTCTGGCTGTCAAACTGTATGTGATGCTAGGAGATCCACAAACTGGTCTCGCAAACATTTTTTGGTTAAGTGTGTGTGTGTGCACATGGACGTGCGTGCGAGCCTGGGAGTCATAGTGACTTCTGGTGACCCCTAGTGAGGCTAGGACATTTCAGAGAGGTGGCTTTCAGAGAGGTGGCCCTGGTATTCCTTGGAGGTTGCCCTTCCAAGTCCTTTCCAGGGTTGGCCCTGCTTAACTTCTAAGTTCTGAGAAGATGGGGCTTGCCTAGGCTATCCGGGTCTGGGTTCTCAAGCATTTTTCATTGCTAAATAGCAGCTGCAGGCAGCCCTGATTCAGACCAGAGTTGTGGTGCAGGAAGAGGAGGGTTTAGTACATTTGAAGGACCAGTTCTCCTTAGAAAGACCCCCTTGCCAGCTTAGGTCTGCACAGGACCACCCACATTAGGGGCCCTCTCTCCAAGAAGTATTTTGGTTGATGTAAGATCCAGCTTCTTTGACATGTTTGCCCTTTTGGAGTAGTTTTCCAGTGATGGCACAGGAAACAAGCAACATTCAGCAAGCTTTGTAGAAGCAGTTCTTCCAACAAGCATTTGGTTTCTCATGTCTCTCCGAGGCCAGTACAATGCCAACAGTGAATCTTATTCTTCCATATAGGTTTTTTGATATTTTGTTCTTGACTTGGGATGAGGTTTTCTGGGAAAGGCTGTGAGATGCCTTTTTGACTGTTGTATTTTATTTCAAGTGGTTTTCTTTTCTTAGTGTTTTGTGTGTGTGTGTGTGTGTGTGTGTGTGTGTGTGTGTGTGCGCAGTTTGATATTTGGATTCGTTGAACCATTTCCAACATAAGCAAATGAAGGTTATTTCTTTGAATAAATAAATATTGGAATATTTTCTTCCTTGCATCATTTTTCTTTCCATGAATGCTTCAGATAGGGTTGCCAGCTTGGTAAATTCCTGGAGATTTGGAAGAAGGCAAAGTGTCAGTCCTCATTTAAGGCCCCAGCATCAGAGTATATGGATCTACTCTTCACCCATTTAAGATCCAGCCCATACTCCTCCAAAGTGCAGGCCTAGGCTAAAATAAATCTGCAGTGGGGATGTCAAGAGCCGCAGTAACTACAGTTACCATGATAGCTCCATGCAAGGCTCCGTTGGGGCCGGAGCGGGCCGGAGCGCCGCTCCGGGAGAGAGAAGGCGGGCCCCGCCCCCTGCCCCCCACCAGAAAGCCTCCCCCGTTCAACCCCTCCCTCCCCCCCAGTCGCCGGCCCCGTCTGAGAACCCGGCCCCGCCTGAGAGCCCCCTCCCTCGACCAGGCGTCTTCCCCGGGGCTCAACGGGGGCGGGAGGCGGCGGCAGCGTGGGGTCGTCCTCGTCCTCTTCCTCCTCAGCGGCGGCGGCGCCTCCCTCGCAGCCCCCTCCATCTCAGCCGGCAGGGGCGAGCGGGGTGGAGGCCAGCACGGCCGCGGGGGCGGCGGCAACGACAATGGCGGCGACGACGACGAGCGCGCCCAGCAGCAGCAGTCGTCTTCGCCCAGTCGTCTTCCTCGGGGCCGCGGCTGGCCGCCGGCCCCGGCCTCGAGTCCCCTCCCTCGCCCAAGTCCCCTCCCTCGCCCGGTCGTCTTCCCCGGGGCGGCGGCTGGCCGCCGGCCCCGGCCCCGAGTCCCCTCCCTCGCCCGGTAGTCTTCCTCGGGGCCGCGGCTGGCCGCCGGCCCCGGCCCCGAGTCCCCTCCCTCGCCCGGTAGTCTTCCTCGGGGCCGCGGCTGGCCGCCGGCCCCAGCCCCGAGTCCCCTCCCTCGCCCGGTAGTCTTCCTCGGGGCCGCGGCTGGCCGCCGGCCCCGGCCCCGAGTCCCCTCCCTCCCCCAGTCGTCGTCCCCGGGAAAAAACCCCTCCCTCCCCCAGTCACCATTCCCAGGGCCACCATTCCCGGGGAGGGAGAAGCCGGGCCTGAGTGGCTTAATGCCACTCAGGCCCAAGCAAGGGGGGGGAGGGAAACGCCAGCCCTAGTGGGGGGAGAAGCGCCCCTCCCTCCCTCACTCCCTCCTTCCCTCTCTCCCCCCACCTACCTACATACCTACCTGTTCCTTCCTTTCCCCCTTCCTTCCCCTCTCCCTTCCTCCCTCCCTCTCCCCTTCCTTCCTTCCTTCCTTTCTTCTCTCTCTCTCCCCCCAACTACCTACCTATCTTCCTGTCCCTTCCTCTCTCCCTTCCTTCCTTCCTTTCTTCTCTCTCTCTCTCTCCCCCCAACTACCTACCTACCTTACTGTTCCTTTCTTTCTTTCTTCCTTCCCCCTTTCTTCCTCCCTCCTTCCTTCCTTCCTTTCTTTCTTCCTTCCCCCCTCCCTCCCTCCCTCCCTTTCTTTCTTTCTTTCTTTCTTTCTTTCTTCTCTCTCCCCCCACCTACCTACCAACCTTCCTTTTCCTTCCTTTTCCCCTTCCTTCCCCTCTCCCTCCCTCCCTCCTTCCTTCCTTCCTTCCTTCCTTCCTTTCTTCTCTCTCTCTCCCCACAACTACCTACCTACCTTACTGTTCCTTTCTTTCTTCCTTCCCCCCTTTCTTCCTTCCCCCCTCCCTTTCTTTCTTTCTTTCTTTCTTTCTTTCTTTCTTTCTTTCTTTCTTTCTTTCTTCTCTCTCTCTCCCCCCCACCTACCTACCTACCTTCCTTCCTGTTCCTTTCCCTCCTTCCCCCTCCCTCCCTCCCTCCCTTCTTGCCATGACGTCAGGGATGTGTGGCCTTTTGACACTTCCGGTGACGTCAGGGGGTGTGGCATATGCAAATGAGTTATGCTAATGAGCTCCTGCACCTCTTTTTTTACGAAAGGACCCCTGGCTCCATGCATGCTTCCAGTAACAATAAAGGCCCAGAGTTAATTCTATGATGGCTCCTGCTTCTTATACATTTAGGTGAGAGAAAAGGAAGGGAAGATGGGGGAGTAGGGTTGCCAGGTCCCTAACTTTTGCCAGCAAGGGGAGGGGGGAGAAGCTCCTCTCCCGGGATCTTCTGGTGCACTCACGTAGCGTACGCCACAGTGACATCACCCAGAAGTGACATCATCGTGCTAGGCACATCGCCAGGGGATGGTCTAGCATGCGGCTAGAAACTCTATGATACTGTGAAATCATCACACAGGGCACGTTGGCCTGCTCCAGGCATTTTGGGGGTTGGGTTCCCCCCACCAGCCGGATTTGGGCCAGCGAATTGGGGGGCCCTAAAGTGGGCAGACCCCCCCCCGGGGGATCAGGCAGCCCTAAGGGGCTAGAGCTTGGGGATTTCATTTACGATTAACACAGTTTGGGAGTTGGATTATGTTGCCAAATATCTGAAATATGCTTGGTGATATAATCTTGTTTCCCTTGAATTATTTCTAGTGTGGACTGGGGGAGGGGGAATCTACCCATCACTAGCTTCTGTCGATGGCTTTTTATAAAACTATGTTTGCAGTAGTTACAGGAAGTCTTCCTACAAAATCCAAAGCCCTTTGAAACCTATGCTGCTAGCGGGAAGTCCGCCGTACAGAATTCTCAGGCTCTTCCCTGCCGAGAAGCATAAAACGTTCTGCAGAATGTAAGGCTGTTAGGGAACTATCATGTGAAATTATCTGCATTATATCCCAAATAGTCTTTCCAAAATAAGAACACTGAACGTCCAGATCACAGCTTGCTCTGGGGTTCTTCCAGTTCTTTAGGAGCTGGTGTCATCGTTTTGTTCTTTTGAAAAACGTCTTTTTAAAAGCCTGACTTTGATGCGCTGGTAGACAATGTTATTACGTTACAGCAGTAAAAGTCCCCATTCCAAAGCGAAGCCAGGTGTGGGGGACTATGTTGTTCACAATGAGGGTCGTGAATGCCTCTTTCAGAAATGATGTTTTTCAGGGGTGCCTCTAAAAGGTGTAAATGTGCACCTCAAGAAGAAAAGTATGAATGTGACAAAACAGTGCTGGAAAACGCAGGTATCATTTTGATGTGCTCACCAGGGAGCTGGCATTGGCTTCAGATCCCCACTAAGCGTACACTCAGGGGTTTTTAATGGAAACCACAGGGTGGGCACAAGGAAACTTACCCATGTGGGCATTCCAGGCACCCAGCATTTCATTTATACAAAGCTGTCCTCATCCATGTGGCTGGAATTTTCCACATATGTCCTAGTAGCAGAAGATTGCTCTACAGTGACATCCACACCGGGAGATCAGCCATATCTGGGAAACCCAGGTCTGAATCCCCAGTCTACTATGGAAGCTGGCTGGGTGATCTTGGGCCAGTCACTCCCTCTCAGCTGAACCTACCTCACAGGGTTGTTTTAAGGATAAAATGGAGGACAGGATAATAATGTAAGCATCTTTGGGTCGCCATCCAGGAGAAAGGTGGGGTATAAATGAAGCAAACAAACAAACAAACATGTACATTGACAAAACATGGGGGAAAAGCAGTCTGGATATGTTCATACCAGTGATCACATCAAGATTCTTATGGTGTGTGCTTTATTGAGGCTCGTTACATGTTACCAATGCAAGAAAGTATACATGTGTCATGTATATTTTCTTATATTGATAAATTGCTGTAAAAAATCTTGACATGATTGTCTGTACAGTCGTATTGAGATTCTTTTTGTGCAATGTTTTATCCATGCATAGGAGCTCATTTGTCTATCCACAGAATGATAACACAGCAAGAATCTAGATGCATAAGGCTCCTTTTTGCTGCAGTGTTCTACCAATGTGTACCGGTGGTTCATCAACTAACATGAACCAGGGGTTAAGCCAGCTAGACTGGAATGGAAACGCTGTGCCCAACTGCAACTGCTCACGTTTCTGAATTAAATTTTAGAAATCACTTTATTAACTGCCCCGTTTCTGGTAATGAAAGCAAGCAAAGCAGGCGGAGGGTTGCCACCAATGTTCCCTCTAAGCTGAGTTAGTGTGAGCTAGCTCACAGTTTTTTAGCCTCCAGCTCACACATTTTTGTCGTGGCTCAGGAAGGATGGCTCCAGAGCAAACTAATTTGTGCAGTAGACAAATTGCTCGCTCACAACTTTAATGCCAATAGCTCACAAAGCAGCATTTTTGCTCACAAGACTCCACAGCTTAGAGGGAACATTGGTTGCCACCAGCTCTGGTTTAGGAAATGCCAGGGAATTTTGGGGGTGGAGCTTGGGGAGGGTGAGGGAGGGTTTAAGGGGGGGAAGGACCGCAGCAGGGTATAATGCCATACAGTCTGCCTTCCAAAGCAACCAATGTCTCCAGGGGACCTGATCTCTGTCATCTGGAGACAGCTGTAATTCTGGGAGGTCTCCAGCCACCACCTGGAGGCTGGCAACCCTAAGTTGCTGAGGACTGAACAAGCCTCAGGAAACGAGGACTCTTGAGAACAGTTGAAAGTCCAAGGGAAAAGGGCTTTTTGTACATGAGGAAATCAACCTGAGAGACTATAGAACTCTGTAGGAGGAAATATTTGGAATGGACTGTAGGGATTTCCAGATTGTTCGCCCTCCTGCAATTCTTGCATGACTTCAGCTTCTTTCTTCTAATAGCAGCCATCATCTATCAGAAAGAAGGCAGGAAACCAGCACACATACCAAGTCGGGGTTTTAAATTTATGGGGGAACTCCCTTAAATATACTGGAAAATATTACTTTGTAAATTAAAAAGACACCCAGCACACCACAAAAGCCACTAGATGAGAACCAAGCTTATTGCCCTCAGAAAGTTGAGAGCAGTAGAGTTGGTTTGGGGGGGGGGGGGGGATACCACAACTGCTGAAGCCCCTAAGACAGGGGTGGCCAACCTTGCTTAACGTAAGAGCCACATAGAATAAACGTAAGAGCCACATAGAGATGTCTGAGAGCCGCAAGACAGGAACAAATATCACACACACGTTTTTATTTTTAAAAATATGCAAATTTGCTTTTTATTAACGTTAAATGGGACTGCCAAAAATAAAAACAAACGAGGAAAACCAGTTATAAGAAAGAGAGAGAGAGAAACTAGGAAAGCAAATAGATGGGAGGGAGGAGGGAAGGAAGGAAGGGAGAAAGAGAGAAAAAGCATGCCTCCCCTTTGCTTCCCCAGCCGCCCTGCCAGGAGCCGCACAATATGTGTGAAAGAGCCGCATGTGGCTTCCGAGCCACAGGTTGGCCACCCCTGCCCTAAGAGCTGATCATGTCCTGCAGAGAGAGATTTTAGTAGGGAGAAAGAGATTGCCCAATCTTTTCTCTCCTGTCCCCTCCCTGTGTGCCGTTTCTTTCAGGCTCCAGGCTTCTTCAGTTTTACTTCTGAAAGCTAAGCAAGTCTGACGCTATAAGCTACCTGGATAGTTGGGCAACTGGGAAACATATATAAGCAGCGCTGAGAAAGGGGATACATGTAATAAAAATGGTTAGAGACTAATATTTTTTCCATAGTACATTAAATGAATTGATCTATATTTTTGTTCCAGATGAGGGGTTTTTCTTAGAGTCTTGGCTGTGCTAGTAGGATATAGAAAATGGGCTTGAGATCATAGTCTGTTTCAGACATTACATCCACACGTACCAAGAGACTGCCAACCAGGTGTAAATTGTCCTGATACGTGCGCTTACCATGTTGTCCAAACAGGGGCACTGCATGTATTTTGCGTGCGCATACAGCATTGGTACGTACGCATGAAATGATCACTGGATTTTTTTTCAGAGTTCTGGTGTGAACATGTCAGCGATGTACACTCATGCAAAATGCCTGCATTGTCCCCATTCAGACAACAAGGCAGCTGTGCATATCGGGAGACTTGCAGGTAGCATGCACTTTTGATTGCCAGATTCCTCTGAAAAGGAGTCATGAAGACAGGCTAAGGTCTGAGCTGATAGGATGGACAGGTTGTTAAAAAGATAGGAAGGGGGGGGAATCTGTTAAGTGCATAAAAGCCATGCCCACAAAAGCATGCATTGTTCTGGTTTGCTTGTCAGCTCTTAAGCTATCCCGGGCCTCTTCCTGTGTCATTGGTTTGACAAACCTAAGCAGGCACTGCATGAAATGAGATCAGCAAAATCATGTCAAAATATCAAACGGGAGAGAATACTCAGAGCGTATCCTGGGAGCGATTTTATTTATCGAAACACAGCGACAGTGACGGAATGGAGGCTGCGACGACTTGATAATGCGTGCAAAGAGAGCTCCTTAATGCAGGATGTTATATTTCTGGGCACAATGGCAGTTCTCTGTGTGTGTGTGTGTGTGTGCCTGTCTGCGTGGGTGTATATATATAGCTCCCTCTTCAAGCATTAGATATTTTAAACGCACACCTAAAGCATCAGACGTTTTAAGTGCACACCTAAAAATGTAACATCACAGAAGGGTGTTTCACGTATTGAACAGCAAGGGGGGAAAGCACCACAAGACAGCTACTGAACCTGCAACTCTAGAGGTGCTGAAAAAGGAGCACTATTGGCCACGGCAAGTAGAAGGGAGACCCTGAATGGCATGATGCTGCCTGCTTTGTGATGAATTGGGGGGGGGGGGGATGAGGCCTGTACAAGGAATCACACACACCCTTCTCTTTTTGACCATCTTTTTTTTTACTATCAGTGAGGAAGACAGATGAAGAAAGGCAAGAAGCAGCAGAAAAGGGTGCCAGATGGAGTGATGTAGGGGGCAGCCCATAGTCCAAACACATCCCAATGCACCCCTTCACATATTGAACAGCAAGGGGGGGGGGAAACACCCCAAAACCCCAACTCAGATTTACTTTGGACCTACATATATCTGGGAGTTCATCTTGGCTCTCTCATGAGTGTTATTTACTTCTTGGTTTTAATTTACATCCTTCTTTCATGATCGAACTCCAGGCAATGTTCATGGGCTCCCAATTATTCATATGATTGTAAAATCACCAGCAGGGAAATGAAATACAGTCTGTTAAACTGACACTTGGCTTTTTGGTTAGAGTTCAAGCTGCGTTCAGACTCAGGGTAGAAGGGAGTCAAGAGAGAATGAAACTGACAGAGAACCTTTCCAATCATCACAGTCAGAGCAGTTTTTGCAACTGAAAGGGTTTTTCCTGATAGGTCTTTCTTTCCACATTGCTTCCACATTACTTCCACTCTTACTGCTGGCTTGAGGAGTGCTTTCTTGATTTTATGTAAGCAATATCTCCCACAGTAACTGTTTCCTGTGCTGTTCTATAAAGACTGTATTTATAGATTCTGGTGCTTTGCAGATAGCATGGCTATATGTTCCAAAGGATTGTTTCTGGGACCTTCTGCAAGCAAAAAATATGCTCTGTCACTGAAGCACAGCCCTTCATGCTCCTTCTTCTCTCTTTGATGGTAGCCATGATCTCCACAGCCTGGTCATGGATTAAAATTGCAGCTGTTTGTTACTTTCCAGGTTCCATGTGGTACTTCATTCTTAATTTTTGCCACCTAAGAATACAATTGCCCTGACCTCCAGCTTGGTGTAGTGGTGAAGAGTGGCAGACTCTAATCTGGAGAACTAGTTTCAATTCCCCACTTCCCCTTTTGGAGCCAGCTGGGTGATCTTGGGCAGGTCACAGCACTCGCAGTCTAAAAATAAGCATAACTTGCCACCTAGTGGTGCCAAAAAAGAGCTACAGCTTCAGGCAGCCAAATAATCCTTTGGGATCTCCTGGCTATTCCACACACAATGCCATATAGTATCCTCTTTTTTTGCCCTGACCTGGATGGCCCAGGCTAGCCCAATCTCCTCAGCTCTCAGAAGCTAAGCAGGTTTGGTACTTGGAAAGGAAACCTCAAAGGAAGGCTCTGCAGAGGAAGGCAATGGCAAACTGCCTCCGCTTCTCACTTGCCTTGAAAACCTTATGGAATCACCATAAGTCAGCTGCAACCTGATGGCACTTTCTATGTGCATCAAAGCCAGTATGACCATTTGCGGGACTTAGATTGTTTGGCAACGCTTTGTTTGTGCTGGGGGGGTACATATTATATATTGCTGTCTACTTCAATAAACCAAAGGTCACACACAGTTTGCAAAGCGTATTGGCTCGCGGTGCATTGTGCTTTATAAATCAAATTGTTTGTATCAACTTGTCCTTCAACACCATGTCCCTTGCCAGGGTCTGCTAAATCATTTCCCCTAGCATTTCTCCATGCAGCATGCAAAGTGGATCGGAGAATATTTTAATGAGAGATGTCCTTTCGTGTGCAAAAGCAATGCCTCCTGTCTGTATTGCAACAGGAAGCGCCCCCCGCCCAACCGTTAGCAAACATGTCTTAACTTAGAGACAGTGCAGAGGAGGAATCATTCCAGCCGTTTGCCCACCTGCCCACCCTCGAATGAAGCACAACACAAGTTATGGGTTAAACTGGGACTTTATTTGCATACAAGCTGATCTGCATCCCTTGTACAAATTAAGCATGGGGGGCATTGTGCCTGCAAAGCAGGCTTCTTAAGAGGGCAAACCCACCCCATCACAGCCAACACTCCAGGTGCGTAGAGGAGACAGAGGAGCACATCCTCACCATGACTGCTAAGCCTTAAGGCTCGCCATGTGCTCCCCCAACCCCAAAGGGCCCCCCCCCCGCCTGAGCCTCCTGGACTGCCAAGCCCCTAGGTGCCCAGTCTGAGGACCCCTCCAGTCACTGATACCTCAGGGTGCTTGCCATCTCCCGTCTTCCCCCTCAACCCGTGCTTTCCTGCCATCCCAGAAGGGCGTAACCAGATTACCATGCCTATTTATGCCGCAGCCCTCATGGACCGTGTGAAGCAGGCGAAAAAAGATCCCCTTCAAAGCCAATTTGAGAGAGACCCAGAAAATTCCTGCTCGGCCCCGTAACCAGCGACTGGCTACTCCCACATGGTCACCAGTTGAGGGCAGGTGGGGAGCTCGTCTTCAGCTAGAATGGCCAGGGGAACGGCTGCCACCACTAAATCCAGCTGGCCAGCCTTCCCTGATAGGTCAGCGCTCCCACACTACCTCTCCATAGGCTCACCCCACCCACATGCCTTCATCCGAGGAGGGGGGGGGGGCAAAAGCCTGTGCTTACTTATGCGCAAGCACTGGTCTTTGCACGACATTCATATCGCTCTGATTCCACCCATGAACATGAATGGGTTTTTGCTGCTCCAAGCTTTGAAAGGCTTTAAGGAGTGTGGCTTATTCTCTCAAAGGAGCATGCAGGTAAATGGTATTTATGCTGCCTGTTCAGGAGGCACGGGATGTGCAGGATTTCAGTAAACCTGAGCCCAGAGTGAATGCCTTCAGATCAGGAACTTTTTGTATTGCAGCATTTGGCATAATGATGGCATTTGCTTCTCCCCCCTCCGCCCCGCCCCACTCCCCTCCGCTCCAGTTCTTGTTCATAAATCATGTCCAGATTCAGAGCAACAGAAGTAGTGCGAACCATTCACAGCCTCTACAAGGAGTCTGATGGAGTGAAGAGCTCTATAAGTCTGAATTATGAAAGAACTGAATATTAAACCCCTCTGAGTCAGACGCTGGTATCAGTTCAGTACTTTAATCAGCTTAAGGTGTATACAGATACAAGTAGTTTTCACAGTGAGTTGCCTGTGTAATAGGTAATACATTTTGAACATCCATATAACCTTCTTCCTGGATTGGGCTTTCAGAAGAAAACAGCGTTGTACAGCATTGTATAGTGTTGACTGACTGGCTTTGCTTTGATTGTGAAATTTCTCGAAGCGGAGGCATGCACAGCATCGATTGGCTAGCCCTTCTGCCAATTGTGAAGCACTGCCTCTCCTTCTCAGAATAGTTTTTCAACTCCAATAAAAAATAATCTTTTGCTAGAGATGTCCTTGGTGGGCCGAATACATTTTCGACAGATACCATAATGACCAGGAGTGGTGCATGAAAGTTATACTGTAGCAGAGAGAGGGGGAGAATAATTACACCTGCAGTCACTATGAGTATGAGCCAGGGCAGGATATGAATTAATGATCTAAGAATGCAAAGTTCTGTTTTGTAGTCTCCAGACTCTAGACGGGAAAGTTAATAATGGGCATGAGGCGTGCAGGCCTTGGAGGAAGAAAAGAGTTCTCTGCAACTGGTCTGACAATCTTTGTCCTCAGGAAGGCTACAATTCTAACATGGGGATTTTCATCCCATCAGCATCACAGCTCAAGAACTATGAAACTTTTTTTCCTGTAAAGAATAGCTAGAATCTTTTTTAAAAAAAACTTTGGACCTTAACTGTCAGAGTTCAAATCTCAACTTAACCTTAGGTTTGTCACTCTTTGTCAGCTTAAAAGAAAAAGAAAAAGAGATTGGATTTATACCCCACCCTTTGCTTGGAGCAGTTTAGAAACTCCTTTCCCTGCCCCTCCCCACAACAGACACCCTGTGAGGTAGGTGGGGCTGAGAGAGCTCTCTCGAGAAGTGTTCTTTCAAGAACTGCTCTGACAGAACTATGGCTTGCCCAAGGTCATCCAGCAGCTGCGTGGAGGAGTGGGGAATCAGACCTGGTTCTCCCAGATTAGAGTCCACTACACCAATCTGATTCTCTAATTTAGCCTACCTTACAAGGTTGCTGTGATGGTAAAATAGGATCAGTCAGCCACTCCTGATTTCGTTAGGCAAAGGGAGAGTTATTAAGAAATTCTGAAATTGGCTTTGCCAGATAATACTTCAAAATACTAATGCTTTGCATCTCTATAGAGATTTGGACGGTTCAAAGTGCTTCATATACATTGGCTTGGATCCAGACTATATTTTCCATCAGCAGGATATAACCTTCCAGAGCCAGTTTGATGTAGTGGTTAAGTGTGCAGACTCTAATCTGGGAGAACCAGGTTTGATTCCCCTCTCCTCCACTTGCAGCTGCTGGATGACCTTGAGCAAGCCATAGTTCTGTTGGGGCTGTTCTCTCAAGGACAGTTCTGAAAAGAGCTCTCTCAGCCCCACCTACTTCACAGGGTGTCTGTTGTGTGGAGGGGAAGGGAAAGGAGTTTGTAAGCCGCTCTGAGACTCCAAGTGAGGGGCGGCGTATAAATCCAGTCTCCTCTTCTCTTCTTCTTCTTCCTGCCTCCCCACTTCCACTACAGCTCACAGATCTCCATGAAATGCTCCTTATGGGGGACCCCCTAGGAATGTCAAGAGAAGGGAAGGGGGAACTGGTGGGATTTGTCAGATTAATCCAGATCCAACTCATTCTCTGGCTGAACAAAGTTTGAGTCCAGTGGCACCTTTAAGACCATCAAAGTTTTATTCAAGGTATAAGATTTTGTGCGGGCATGAAAGTTCATACCTTGAATAAAATTTTGCTGGTCTTAAAGGTGCCCCTGGACTCAAACTCTGTTTTGCTGCTTCAGACCGACACGGCTACCCACCTGGATTAATGCAGTAAGAGAAAAATATTGATCCCTCTTTGTTAAGCTTTTAATGCTGTATTCTGGGAACCCCAAAAGATGTTGCCAGCATAGTTTTGCATGCTGAACTAAGAGAAATGTCTTTGTAGGGCAAAGCATGGCAGAGAGCATTTAATTTAAAAACCAAAATTTTAAAATCTAATAGTGAAGCAAGGCTTCTGAGCCTAGTTAGAAGGTTCTAGCTATCCTTCTAAATCCAGCTGGGACAGGATGGTGGAGAGTAGTTGAAAACCTTACAAAAAGGTAAGATTCTCTGGTTGTAATCCTTGCAACAACCCTGTATGGTAAGTCAGTATGGGCCACATATTTTAGATGCGGAAGCCAAGGCAATGAGAGTTCATGGCAGAGTGAGTTCTAGGCAAAGGCAACGTTCAAACAAGAGACGTCCTAATATGTAACTCAGTCTTATTAGTCACAAGGTGTACTAGTTTGTTCTCTCTCACTTCTGGTTTCTAGGTGATGGTTTTTCTCTTTCACCCTCTTAAAATAATATATATTTAACCATTGCCCTGATCCAAGAATGATGCATGTGGATAGGGTTGCCAGCTTTGAGCTGGGAAATAGCTGGAGATTTTGGGCTGGAGCCTGGAGAGGGTGGGGTTTGGGGAGGGGAGAGACCTCAGCAGGATTTAATGGCATGGAATCCATCCTCCAAAACAGCCATTGTCTCCAGGGGAACTGATCTTGGTCACCTGGAGATCCATTGTAATAGTGGGAGATCTCCTGGAGGTTGGCAACCCTATGTGTGGATCATGTTCTCCCTCTCCCCCCCCCCCCCATGCCCTTGCTGGATCAGGAATCATGAGTGTAGCTGGCATACGCCTAGGTGCCCCTTTGTACTGCAGGGTGCATTGGGATGCCATTGACTTTGATGGGTGCGTCTACTGACGGTGATAGGGCTGCCCGAGTGACCTGCAGCACCTTTGTTTCCTGTGACTGGAACTCAAATAGAGCCTCCCCTCTGCTTGTCGTCAGAAAGTTGGAGAAATTGGATGCAGTCCTACACAAAGGCATTCCACTCTTAAATCCACTGATTTCAACGGGCTTAGAGCAGAGCAGATTACTCGACTGAAAGTACCAGATCACATTAATGTGTGTTGCAATGGTTTGTTTCATCAAGTGTGTTGATTTTCTTTGAGCTTTTCATCCACTGTCATTTTGCTCCATCTGCAAGGCCACACTTCTAATTAGTGACACACTTGACATGTTGGGTGGGGACAGAGTTTTTCTTTTTTTTCCCATGCAATCCCACTCTCCATATCTTTATTCTACTGTAGGCAGTAATTACCCACCCAGTGGGAAGCCCATCAGCCTCGGGGAATAGTATGTGAAGGAGAGGGATAAAACAGGACTTCCTGCCCTGCAGTCTTGGTGGTGAATCTGCATGTGTTCATTTCCATTGTATCTCATCTTACATTGAATAGTGTGTGTTACAGGACTACATACCCCTGATCTACCTGTTTATTGTCTAACCAGTCTAATTTCTACGAAATAAGATTTAGTGTATGATTGCAATTGAATGACCACCAATGAACATGGCAGCATGGCAACATATATGACGTTAACATATCCTTACATGGTCATGTAAGAACATACGTAATAGGACCCTGCTGGATCAGACCAAAACTCCTCCTAGCCCACTACCCTTTGCTTTCCGCAGGGGCCAAGTAGATGCCTCTGGGATGTCCCCAAGCAGGGGAAAAAACAGTAGCCTCCCCCTACTGTTGTCCTCAGTCTACTGATATTCAAAAGTATACTGCCTACTGAACATGGAAATTCCATTTAACCATCATGGCTGATAATCCTCTGTGAATGCTTCTGATCCCCTTTTAAATCCAGCTCTCCAGTTAGGATCTGCCTCTCAAGCCTTGCTTTCTCTGCCCCTCCTTCAGAAGTGAGGTGAGTGGCAACTAGAGACAGGGCATTTTCTGTGGTGGCACCTTGCCTTTGGATTGCCCTCCCCCTTGAGAATTGCCTGGCACCTACCGTACTTTACTTTCTTTTCGAAGCCAGGCTTAAGTCAGTCTTTTGACCCAGAATTTTAATTTGGGGGTTTATCTTATTAACTTTTTAATGGTCTGCTCCGTTTTATGGACAATTTTCATGCTGCCTCTTTCTAGTGGCTCATTTTTAATGGCATGCTTTTTATAATGTGGTTTTTATTTGTAAGCCATCTTGACGAAGACTCTGAAGAGGTGGCATGGAAACATTCTGAATTAAATAAACAAAATCATCTAAGTGGCCACTGCGTTCTGTAGCAGTTAACAAATACTTTGCCACCTGTCAGCTCTATTGGAATTGTCAACGCTACTGGAATGTTGTTGTTTTTTACTACTCCAAATCTAAAAAGTTAAGAATGACTCGATCTTGCAACTGAGGCATCTGGTTCAAAGTTCAAGTCCCAGAGAAGTTTACAAGAGTTTCATTGACATAATTTTAGCATCACTAGTTTATGCACATTAAAAATAATGACATGTAAAGGCATTCAGTTGAGCTGCTGTCATGAAACACGGAAAACGAGTCCAAATCAAAGAAGATCAGAATTCACTTCCTTGATACTCACATCACGTCAGCCTATCTCCACCCTTTAAATAATCAATGGCAGGGTGCAATCTCTTTTTCATTTTTTTTAGCTCTTTTATTCTCCAAGCAGAGAAGGTTCCTTCACAGTTTAGGTTTGTGTCACATTATGGGATCGATCCCTTTCATTTTATCTCCGGTTGATGGTGCAATTTTCAGTATTTAATGAGGGCCAGCCCAGGCTAGCTCGATCTCATCAGATCTCAGAAGCTAAGCAGGGTTGGTTCTTCTTGGTATTTGGATGTGAGACCACCAAGGAAGTCCACGGTGTCTATACAGAGGCAGGCGATGGCAAACCTCCTCTGAACATCTCTTGCCTTCTGCGGTTACCATATATCAGCTGTGACTTGAGAGCACTTTCCTCCACCATCACCTTTGAGGGCCAAACTTACACTGTTACATTGAATGGATCTCTTTAAAAAGACTTGAGGAAAAGATTTGGGAATATGATAATAGGGCTGAAGTGATTTAACCCTGTTCTGTTTCCCCAACAAAAACTCCCCTCCCAAACTCCAGGAGAGATTTCTGTTGCAGAAATGGAAAAGCAGTTTCACACACACACCGTCTGTGCCTCATGCTGGTCCAAATCAGGTTCCCCGTGGCTTCTTTTTGAGGCTAAAGTTCACATTAGGAGAGTTGACTGTAGATTCTCATGTATCCATTTATCCCTTATTCTTCCCATGGAAAACACTCTTGGTTGTTGAAGATTTTCTTCATTCTTGACTCCGTTTTTTGTTCCTTTTAAATACCTGATACATCAGCAAATGCAATGTCAATGAAATCATTCTTATTTTATTGTTATTTATTTTATCTTATATTTCATTTGGATTTTATTTGGATATTCGTGCCCTGCTTTTCTCCCAGATGCCGCCCCAAAGCCGCTTACAACGTTGTTCTCTTCATCTCCATCTTACCCGCAAAACCACCCCTGTGAGGTGTGTGAGGCTGAAAGAGACTGACTGACCCCAGGTCACCCAGTCAGCTTCTCCAGCAGAGTGGGAATTTGAACCCCGGTAACAAAACGTAATTCAGAATGTGAAAGTGAATGCATATAACAATGACTGCTAGTCTGGGTATCTTTAAAAAAGGGTTAGACAAACTTGCTGAGGTGAAGGACGTCTAGCAGGGCCATCCTAAGCAGAGTTACACCCTTCCCAGTCCGTTGAAGTTAGTGAATTTAGAAAGTTGTAACTTTGCTTAGGATGGCACTGGATGGGTGGTAAGTCGTATTGGAACCATATGTAAGCTGCCACAATATAAATGCAATACATAAATAAGAGACGACAGAAATGCTTCTTTCTTCCTTGTATGTCCTCTCCATTTAGACTGCAAACTCCCCAAAGCTAGGGCCTGTCTTTTTTACTCACATTATTCAGTCCAAAAACCACCTATACTGATGGTACAATGAATTAGTAACAACAGCAATTTACAAAGGAAAGAGTCGGTCAGAGTTTTTAATAACACCATCCAGTTTTCACATCGCCTATTTCTCTTACTGCTTTCTTAAATGTAACGTTTCTGGATGTAAAGAAAACATGGGCCAGTGCTTAAAGCCAACTGTTGCTTTTTTGGGGTTTCCCCCCTCTGTTTATTTCATTAGATGGATGAACCGTCTGGGTCTTGCAGCCATTGGTTATACACCTGATGACAAGGATATTCGGCCAGATGAAGGTAAGGCCATCGTTCTTCTTTGAGATTGATTCAAACAGAGAGAGACTTCTAGGAAGGAAAGAGAAAAGAATACAGGCTCTGTGAATGCTTCAGGCACCAGAAGATGTTTATGACCACAGTGTAAAGAAATGCAGAGTTTTCATTAAGAAGATTGGTATCTGAACTGTTTAGAAGAGCAGAGAGATAGACTCCATTAGGAGCTTTGTTATACTGTGATAATGTGGAAAACCCATCTGTTTTCCACCAATAAGTAGTAGCCATCTTGCATTTTTCCTAGGGCAATCACAGGTAGAATTCAAACCCATGAAAATGCAGAAGTCTGGCAAATGTAATCAGGTGTCTTCAGCTTTCTCAGACTCCCTTAGAACCCCAGCCTACATGGGACCCACTTCCAATGTTTAAACCAAACAGTTTGTCTTTCTGGATCTCTCTCTCTCCTTTCTTCCCCACTTTGCTTCTTTTCTTCCCCTTCTACTTACTCTCTTTTGAAGACAACACAAAACAGGATAATGGTGATGCTTCTAGTACTATAAAATTCATTTGCAGTATCTGGTTAACCTCTCACCCCTATCACCCTGATACTAGGGAACTGTGCAGAAAGTGCTTTGTCCTTAAACTGGGGTTTTAGTGAAACTGATACTGCATACTCAGAGGTGCAGTTTACAAAAAAAAAAATTCTGGATGCTGGCAGTGGGGAAGGAAGGTAGGTAAGGTAGAGTAAGTGAAGCACCCTATCTAAATCTACTACCTAAGCAAAACAGTCAGCTGCAGAGACCTGTTTCACCACAGCTGCCAGATGGAAGAACCCGTTTCATTGACAATGCAAACCTCTTTTTGTTTAGCAGATTACTGGAGTGAAAGTGACCAGGAAGACATTGATGGCTCCCTAACACTGAAACAAGATGGCCCCATAACACTTTGCGATTCCTATCACCGAACACCCTCAGTAAGTTACACCAAGCTCATGCTACACCACTCTTAATCTTTATATTTTCTCTGAGGACTTTTGGGGAGCATGCCTCCTTAAGCAAAATGGAGCCAACAGGGAGTGGTACTACAAGTGGACCAAGAGGTATGGGCGAATTCTATAATATTGGAAGGAAGAGTCTGCCAGGGTCTTTCTTGGTTTTGTTGACATTATGGGTTGGATCCAGCACAGTATTTGAGTGAGGACCTGTTATTAAAGGGGATGGGCTAGCCTCTCTGCTAATGTCTCTGTAAGTGAGAGAGAGGACCTGAGGCATGAAATGGTAATGGATCTGTCTCTATTTTAAAAGAGACAAAAAAAGGTGGCAAATCTGACATTCTGACCTACTTGTAACCCTGCACCTGAGAGAGAAAGGTAGGAGAAGGTGGGAGGCACTCTACGACCTCTCTCTCTCAGGTTCAGGGTTACAAGGAGGTCAGGAGGTCACATTCACCATCCTTTTTGTCTTGATAGAGCTTTTGCAAGAAAGACTGTGATAGCCACTTCCGTGAAGTCAGACTTCTTGTATCCCCACTTAGGTTTCCACTTGCACAAGCTCTTATATGATCACGTTTTGGGCACTACAGTATATAGGGTAGACAGTGCTAGGTGCTGCACTGGAACCTTGCACACCTGGACCTTGCACATCACTGGATCCAACCCAGTATGATTTAGGGTTCTCGACTTTTCATTTGGGTGCCCCCATCACATCTGATTTAGCCCTTAAATGCAGAGGTTTCAATTCAGCCTGAAGAGAGTGGCTGTAATTAAACAGTCTCCCCCAACAAAAATTTCACATGCTATATTAACCACCTTGTGAAAAGAAGCTACTCTAATTTATTTTGTTTGTTCAACAATTGTCCTCATTGCTTTCTGAAGCTAAGCCAAAGTACTCATAACTCAATGAATGCAGATTATTTTCCTAGTTAGTCCTGCCTTCACCTCTTTTTGTATCCTACTGTTTTCTCCATTACATTGAAACTGAGACTGTAAGCTCCTTGGGACAGAGCTCTCTTTACGTATACTCTCTCTAAAGTGCCATCCACAATGAATGGGGCTATAACAAAAATTACATTAATAATATGGACTTGGAAACAGTTTAGTATCTTGATTTGTCAAATGTGTTTTAAACTACTGTTGTTGGTAAACACACTGCTGGTATCCAGAAAGTATGCAAGCTGAATTTTTACTTTTATTTGCTGCTTTAAAAAACTGACCTGTGTTTCTCAGTGCAGATAGGACTCTCTCTATTTTTCTTTCAGATTTTTCTCCAGCGTGAATGATGCGATCCTCACACAGCCAGAACCTGAAAGAGCATGACTGAGGCAACAGCATCACATGGGTGAAGCTCAGACTGATTTTTCACCCATGTGATGCTGTTCCGTCAACGGGGATACAGGTTAAGCCTCTCCCTTTCTGTTTTTCCTCCTCCACTTTTTTTGCCTTTTTTCTCATTTTTAAAAAAAAAACAGCATTAAAATTAATACTTACCATTCAAGCAGTTTTGGATAAGTTTAGCAGTCCTCTCCAACCTTTTTTTTCCCCCCTCCCATAGATGCTGATAGTGTCTTTTGCTTCCCCTGCTCCATTTCTGGTTAGAACACTTGTTCCCTCAAAAGGAACAGGAAATCCAGTTATGGCATCTTTTTGGGGACATCTGGATCTCTCCCACAACTCATTTCTGGGTTGGGTAATAAGCTGAGAAGGTTTTCTGAAAATCTGAACCAGCAATACCCTGGCTTCTTCCGGCAGGAGTTGTTTCTTGGACAGAGAAGTGTGTTGAAACAAGGGGCTTTTCTGCTTTCACATTTTTCTCACTTGTGTGTTCCTGTGGCTTTGGGAGGGGGTCCATTCTGCCCGTGTTTTGCTCCCTTTAGTGGTCTATTTGATATTACATCGCTTTATATCTGGCATCCAGACATAAATCAATGTAATATCTAATCAACCACTAGAGGGAGAAAAACACACATGGAATGGGGGCAGGGAACCCAAAGCAACAGGAAAACACAAGCGAGGGAAATGAGAGTACAGAAGAGCCCAAGAATAGGGAGTGGTTAAAAAAAGTCAGTGCTTGTTTTGTGTAGTGCCAATCACTGCTTTATGCCAAATCAGACTTGTTATTTAGCATTACTGTTAAACATCTAACCCCCTCCTTGAGACATTCTGTTACCAGCATGGTGGCTGCTGCTTCTATATTTGCTACCTATCCAGCAGGAGAATATCTAAACACTTCTGCTCATGTGAAACGTTGTAATGACATGGCTGCAAGTCATACAGGTGACACACCTCCAAGCAGCTGGGTGCTGCCCATGTTGTTGCTAATTACATTGTTACAGTGACTCACATGGAGGAGAACTCTTTAGATGTCCTATTACCAGCATGGGATCAATAAGAGAAGCACTGAGCACACTGGCATCACAACAAGTAAAGGAGGGGTCTTATACTACATTGCACAAGTTTTTCCTGTCTGTTCCTATGACCGTGTTGTATAATGGAACATTTAAATTATTTTCAGATGAATTCTTCAAGTCCATTCCCTGAGCCTAAACAAGGCCGGCACTTCTCCAGTGAATCAACCTACTCTCATTCTTCTGCGGAAGACTCCCGACAAGATCCGACAGGGAGTACGCACTCATCGGGCTGTAGGCCTCCCTACAGAGAAAGACGCTCGTGGCAGGACCTCATAGAGACCCCGCTGACCAGTTCAGGGCTCCATTTTCTCCAGACTGTTCCTCCGGATCCTGAGTACGTGAGTGGCCGGCTTGGAATGTCACCCGAGAGGCGGAGACAAGCAACGCTGCCAGTCCAAAGACGACACAACCTTGAACAGGATGGCCCCTTCCCATTGGTGGAGTGCCACCGAGGTCAAAGCTCTCACACCCGGCCCCAAAAGCAACGGAGTCAAAGCCTTCCGCGAAACAGAGATGTCCGAGTCAAAGGCTGTGGAAAACCTGCTGGGATAACAGAAGAGAGATCTGAAGAGCAAGCACATATTAAAAAGCAAAGTACTTTGTGCGAAGAAGGTAAGAGGTTAAAGGAGTGTCAGCTTCTTCTTTAGGGGAAGGGTCATAGCTCATTGGCAGAGCACCTGATATGCATATAGAAGATCCCTGTCATCTTTACTTAAGAGATCTCAGGTAGAAGAGCTCAGCTGGAGACCTTGATTTTTATTATTAATATTGTTGTTGTTGATTATGATGATTTTAAGCCGCTCTTCCCTGAGCGGTGTATTACATGGAAATAAATTCATATAATACATAATTAAAAGCAGTTTTAAAAAGTGAAAAAACAACAATCAACCTAACTAGCTGATACTAGCAGTTCCCAGCTACGCTGAAAAGCTCATGTGTGAGGGTAGAGAATGATGTGATGGTAGAGAGAGAGTGGAGAGTGGGCAGCAGTGATCTAAAAAGATCAGTGATCTGTATCGATAAAACTTGAATGGTCTTTGCAATTAAGCCCACAGTGAAGGATAAAGTACACAGACAGAAGTATCCCGATGACTATATTCACAATTCCTTGGAAAGCACTGATGTTGGTATAGACTTGATGCCAAGGCCATTGAGGTAGATTTGATGCCCCAGTTATGCACCTGATATACTTTAGCTTTGCCCCTAAACTGAGTCATAAGAATTTGTGAAAGGTTTCAAATTGGCATAGCTTTACCCTAGGCAGAACTATTAAAGTTTATAAGCATGACTCCCAAAACAAATACAGAATAATTACTTTTGGGGAGGAAAGTCTTTTGTTTTTCCCTATGATGTAAAGTTATGGACTAAATGATAACACTGACACACATTACTTTTCATCTCCCTCACCACACTTCTGGAATTGCTGCCATTACCACAGATCAAACAGATGGAAACTCTGTTCCTCTTGCTCATGTTTAATTGCCCAGTAGCGGCCATGGCAGCAGCACTTCCACTGCTGAAGTCCCCCGGAGAAGAAGAGAACATCCTTGCAGGGTCACTTGGTCATAATAGGTCCTCTGATACACATTCACTGTCTAGACATCTAGAGGGTACCATGTTCCAGATACCAAGCATGACCAAATTACAGAAGCTATATATAATGGAACACTTAGATACAGTTCAGTCCATAGAAGAGTTTCTTTTCCCTGTTACTGAAAAGCCTATAAGTCATACATTGAAGTATTTTATAAGTAATTTATAACTGCATAGGTAAATATGGCTAAATCGCATCTGTGTTTTTTAAATCTTGCCTGACAATAAAATCTTTAGATCCAGGTGGGCAGCTGTGTTGGCTGGACTCACTTGACTCAAACTTTGTTCTAATAAAATCTTTAATTTGTGTTGTTCTGAAATGTTCTGTAGATGGTCAGTCTAGGGAGTAATATATTGGTTATGAAATGAGGTATAACGGGGACAATTAAAAAGGATATGGGCAATTGAGTCAACTTGATCTTTACAATAAATACAAAAATGTTTCTGTGGGGGGTCTACTAAAACGTCCCTTCATCTCAGGAGAAGTTAATGCATTGCATGTAAGTGACAGGAAAGAGCAACAATATTTTGGAACTGTTAAATTAAAGAAGTATTTAGACAATTTAAACATTTTCTGATAAGATAAATGAAAATAAATAGGGGAGCATTTCTGATCAGCTTGGAATTTTAGAGTAGCCCAATCTTTTTTCAATAGTCGATTCCATACAGTTAACAAGGATTTTTCCTGTGAGTTCCTGGAATTTAGGCTCAAATTTAATATGACAAGCTTTGAGTCAATTGAGCTAAGCCGTGTTCCCAACCAGGAATCAGCTGATACTAATTGCAGTAAAGATGGTAGAGCATTAGGTTTACGAAGTGATAATCTGAGCTTGATAGCATGATATCATGCTATTGTTGAAATCTGAAGGAGTCTGAGTTCTAGCCACACCATGGCTGAGGGTACACTGGAAGGAAGAGAAAGAATCTTGCAGGAGAAAGTTTGCTGGAACATATCAAGAGCATCCAGTGGTCCACTGACCCAGATTAGGGCAGCATAGAGCAATTTGGGAAGGATGATGGCCTTATATAACTTTAACAAAAATTGGGATAAAATGCCCACCTTTGGTATAAAAGAATTTCTTGAGAGTGAATAGTGTCATTTGGGATTTTCTTATGACAGAATTTATACGGGAGTTCCAAGATAAACCATAACTAAACATACCACTGAGATATTTAAACTGTCTAACTTCCTCAATAGTTTCTCCATAAATTTGCCAGGGATGTTCCTTCAAATGCCTTGACTTAAAGAATCTCAAGATCTTGTTTTGGCAAAATTAATTGTCAACAACTCTCGAGCACAAAAAACCCACAGAAGTCATTCTTGGGTTTGGCTGAGGAGAACTAAATCATCAGCATATAAAAGTACTGATAGAGGATGATTTGCTAAATATGGTACATGAGTATTATTTTGCAGATTTGGGGAGAAATTATTTATATGTAGATTGAATATGTGTGGATCTAGGACACAATCCTTGCTGTATCTTTTCAGTTCTTATTAATTCAGAGATGAATTCATATTAAAAGTTTTAAAATGTAGAACATTCCCAATATATAAGTTCTTAATCAGGGCCAGTAGCCACTTAGGAACAGAAGTGGAGTTCAGCTTTTCCCATAAATGAGTATGGGACACTGAATAAAAAGCTGCTCAGAGGTTGACAAAGGCAGCAAATATAGATTCTCCATTAGTTTTAATATATTTATTAACAAGCGTTGACAGGATCAAACAATGTTGCATGCATTTATAGCCCTTCCGAAAGTCAATCTGCTCTTGTTGAATTATGTTGTATTCTTCCACACATACTTTTAATTTATTCGTTTAAAAGGCAGCATAGATTTTGTTCAATACAGGAAGTAGGCTAACTGGCCTATAATTGGAGGGATCCGTTCTTATCCTCTTCTTGTAAATAGGGGTAATTAATGCCAAAGTCCAGCTTTCAGGCATTACTCCAGTTTGATTGATTTTTGTGAATAAGGGGGCTAATAATTCCACACACCATACTGAGTCTTAAAGAGTTCAACTGGAAGAAAGTTGTACCCAGGAGCCTTTCCAGTTTTCATTTGTTTAATTATGGCTAGAACTTCTCTTGGGGACATTGGAGGCCAATCAGGTAGCTCTGGGATGTCAATACTGAGAGAAGTACAGCCTGCCACAATATCTTTAAACGTATCTTCAAAATAGCACTCCCAAGTAGACAATGGGATATCAGATGCTAAGTTGACACCTCGCTGAAAAGATTTAAATTCTTGCCAAACAGCTTCCTCATTTTTTTCTTTAAGTAATTTTAAAAGTCTGGAGTGACCTGCTTCTGAATGCTCTTCTTTTTTAGCTTAATTGAGTTTTTATAACAACATTTCAAAAGAAGGAATAACCGTTTTTTCCCCTAAAGTTCCTGACTTCCTCCATATAGCATAGGCTTTTTGAAGCTCTACCTTATACTGTCGACAGTCACAGTCAAACCAACTATTTTTTGCCAATGTGCTATATGTCTTAATTGGCTTTGCTAAAGTGGAAGTAAAAGGCCAACCAATTTGTCTAAGTTTGCAGTAGAATTTTCTGTAGTATCAGATTGGATTATAGAAGTTCACAATACTTTAGCTTCTTCGGACCCTTGTATTCTCTGGCAGTCTCTCGCCATCTGAGAATTCCACTTTTTACAAATTATAGCAGTTGCGGTTTTATTTCCTTTAGACTTAAAAGGGATGTCAGAAAAAAAGAGCTGAAGTACCCAATCAAGAGTTCCCTTGCCAAATCTGCATTATATTTAGAAATCATAAAATAATCTATTATACTCACTCCTTTATTTGAACAGTATGTAAATTCTCTGTTTGAGTTGGCTAAAGGGTCACCATTTAGAATTCTAAAGCCTAAATTAGCCACAAAATTTGACATCTCGATCCCTGAATAATTTATTCCAGGATCTTTAGAAATACGATGACCGGAGAGATCTAATAAATCAGGTGCTTTGACAGTCCATACACCTGATTTACAGGTGACGCTACTGTTGTTGACAATCCCTGCACTGAAGTTGCCTGCAAGTATAAATATTGCACCCAGGTGATTTGATTGCAGATTTAGGATATAGCATTCTAATATATCCCATTGATCATCTATTTCTCTGTGTGTGGCTTGAGGAGGGAGATATATGTTGATCAGGATTATCAATTTATTATTAACTATTATCTTGGGAGCAGAGGAGATTAACTTTTGTTGAGTAAATTTCTGAGACACGCAAGTGGTTATGCCACCACTAGTACACTAGAGAGCCAGTTTGGTGTAGTGGCTAAGTGCGCGGACTCTAATCTGGGAGAACCGGGTTTGAGTCCCCACTCCTCCACTTGCACCTGGCTGGATGACCTTGGGCAAGCCATAGCTCTGTACCAGCTGTTCCCTCAAGGACAGCTTGGGAAAGAGCTCTCTCAGCCCCACCTACCTCACAGGGTGTCTGTTGTGGGGAGGGGAAGGGAAAAGGAGTTTGTAAGCCACTCTGAGACTCCCTTGGGGAGTGGAGGGCGGGGTATAAATCCAATCTCTTCTTCTCTTCTTCTTCTTCTACATCCTTTAGTTCTCAGGGCAGTTACAAAATAGGAATTGAAACCTGTTAGAGGGATATCTTCTAGAGTCCATGCCTCCTGGATCATTGAACAATCAAATTTCTGAAAATATGGTAGAGTTTCCAGATCTTCAGGCTGTCTTAACCCCAGCAGCATTCCAGCTCAACACTGGGCCAAGTTCAAAAGGTCTCTCTAACTGATCAGTTCGAAAAAATCATAATCCACTTGTGCAACCACAACATTTTTTTCATCATCATCATCATTGCTTTTTTACAGTTCATAACCAGCACAAAACAGTCCAGATATATCAAAAACTGGATATCAAAATATAACTATGATAATATCGCTTTTGGTCTTTTGGCTAAGATCAAGTGTAGTACATTTGAAAATCTGACTTTAGGGGTTAATGAAGCAGACTGAAGTTGTTTAGATGAAATCCCCTTTTGGTTTAGTTGGGGATAATTTTCCCTCCAAGCTGTGTGGAGTCTTGTGAGCAAAAATCCTGCTTTGTGAGCGACTGGCGTTAAAGTTGTGAGCAAGCAATTTGGCTGCTGCACAAATTAGCTTGCCCTGGAGCCCTCCTTCCTGAGCCGAGACAAAGATGAGTGAGCCGGAGGCTAAAAAACTGTGAGCTAGCTCACACTGACTCAGCTTAGAGGGAACACTGGTTGGGGAGTTGCTAGTGACACTGAAGGTTGAGTGTGAACTGTCAATGGTACTTTTAAAATATCAGCAGAGGGGTTTGATTTTCTGAAGGCAAATGGCTCTCTTTATTGCATTCATTTTCCTCGACCTCGACTATAGTTGAGAAATTGCAAGAAGATATTAGTTGCTCATCCCTATTTACTTGATCCAACTGCTATAATTTAGTTTTGAGTAACCCTAGTTTCAGCACCAGGGAGTCTTGCTCTGCCTGTAAATGTATGTCGGTAGATCTATGTCAATTAAATCCAAGGTTATGATAATCCCAGGAGACTGAAACTTTTTTTAATGAACACTGGTCCATTCAGTCCATATAATCTGGTTAAACTACAAAGTTGTAGGAGCAGCAGAAAGAGTTTATGATAACTCCGTTTAACTGAGAACTATTTAACTGAGAACGCACAAAAAAAATCTGGAAAATCCAGGGCAAAGCTTTTATCAAGGAAACGACAAAACGGTTACTGTATTCCATCTTGTCTTTTGAACCTAACTCCTCTTAGTTTTCTTTTAGGTAGAAATTGTCACAGGTCACTCACTGCCTGAAAGCTGTATGCATCAAACAGGGTTGCCAGTGGGCTTGGACAAAAAAAAAAGTTCCTTTAACAGAAGGCAAATGGCTCTCTTTATTGTATTCTGTGATCCGTGGAAATGGGCAGCTGAAGTTTTTCTTGGCATCTATGTAAATGACACCCCATTCAGTTTCTAGTAAAGGGTCAAAGCATGTTTTTCTGCAAGCATTGGTAACCCCAGCTACAAAACTGCCACAGTGCCATGATGATATATTGCATCTGGATTTAAAGCTGCATTTTAGCAGTGGCAAAACAAGAGTTTTTTGTTTTTTTAAAAAAAACCCAGAGCAATCTATAATACGTAGTTTCTGTTAATTTTAAGAAAAATATTCAAGTGAGGCGGCTTCTTTATTTTCCTTCCTGTCTTCTCCACTGTAGATATATTAAAAAAATGAAAAGGTAATTGTCTTTCAGAAAACACAGAAGAACTAAAAGGGAGTAAAGACGGTCTGCACGAGTTGTACAAGACCCTGGAGCAAGCGAGTTTGTCTGCCTTTGGAGAGCAGCGCCCATCCACCAAGCAGGAATTCCGGCGGTCCTTTGTAAAGAGATGCAATGACCCGGTGGTCAATGAGAAGCTTCATCGCATCCGAGTGCTCAAGAGCACTTTAAAAGTAAGTGTGTGACCTTGCTAGGCCATGTAAGCTAACATTTTATTGCATTAACAGAAAATATCTGTGTAGTGCCCTACAAGAGACAAAGCTGGGGATTTGTTCCATCTTTCCTGGATAAGGAGAAGCCCCACATCCTGGTACAGGTACAAGTGGCACTGCTTGGCAGTACGTTCTTGGCAAAACCATTTCCCCTGAGCCCAGACCTTCAAGTGGTGGGATCCCTTTTGAAAAATTAGCCTGGGGGAAGACCTTTAATAGGAGGAGCAAGAATTTTGCAAACCACCTGAGATAGTTTAACTGAGGTAAATAAAAATGTAAGTTTGCAATAGGACCTTAATATACAGTGAGTGAAAGCAGGAGAAGCTGTAAATATTATGGAGGAAGCATTTGCTACCTCTTTCCTGAGACGGGTTTATTTTGTAAGTTTCAACACTAATGTTTTGCCTTAAAAATCCATATTTCACTTTCACTTCTCCACTGTGCAAATCAAACTCAAGATGGTTTATTTTCATACCCTTTTCCCTTTCCTTGCACCAAATATTCCCCCATTAAACATATGCGTTCCCCAATTTTATCATTCCCTTCATAAATCCACGTTATACGTGAAATGTAAGTTCTGTGGTGATATGCATCTAAATGCTATGTAAACTGCATATAAAACAATACAACATATGTATGTAATACAAAACAGATCTACAAAAACTACCAGCCAAAAGTGGAGAACTGAAACAGCAGAGAAAAATTGTAATCAGTGTAGTAAGAAATGGAAATAGGGAGAAACATTTGCTCATCCCTACCTGTGGAGGCATCCTTGCCATGATGGACTTTTGGAATTGATCCCGCTAGGCCTTCCTTCGATAGTAACGCAGAAACAAAAAAAAGCATCATTCAAACGTTGACTTTCTTTCTGAGCAGAATGTGTCTTCTTGACCTTTGGCAGGCAAAAGAAGGAGATCTTACCACTATCAACAACCTCCTGCACGACCCAACTTTAACATCGAAAAAATTCAAAGAGTGGAAAGTCAAGAACTATGAATTTTTCCAGGACGTTTGTGAGTACAGCGCTGCTTTGAAAACTCAGAACGGAGCCTCTGAACTTCCCAGCCCTACCCCTCTGCTGACACACACGCATTCCTTCATTGAAACGCACGTCTGACAGGCTGTAGCACCCAGGGACACTTGGGATGGGGTCGGGTGGGTGGGGCCAAGATGGGGGGCGAACAATGAGAAATCCATGGGGGTAAAACACTGTAACCTGTGTAAATAAGAGTATTCTGCTGTATTGTACATAGGTTGAATAAGAAAAAAAAATAGTGCCACCGGATGCCTACTGCATTGCATGATAAGACTGTCTTATTTTCGTTGGATTTTTTTTAACGTTTAGTTTGCGTTAGGGGGGGAAAGGCAGTGCAGAAGTGTTCCACCGGCGCCAAAACCCAGGAAGATTTATGTGTACTGTACTAAAGGGGAAGCATGGAGGGTAAAGGAGCTCTCTTTTTGATTTTATATATGTAGATATACTGTATGTACCCATATCTATGTATATAAAATGTAACATGAAAAAACTGAGGTTTATTTTTAAAAGACTCTGAAATGCTCATCTTCATAATTTCCCCATTTTTTAAAAAAACAAAAAAACAAACAAAAAAAGGGAAGTGTATACTATTTAAAAAAAAAACCAGAAATGCATGGGCCACTCCTAGGGAATGGAAGATTAAGTGTTCAGCATTTCCGACAAGCAGTAGCTACTGTCTTTTGTGAACGTCATAAAGGCTGGAGTAGCAAGGAACTAGTCAACTGAACCCCTTGCAGTGTGCCTTAAAATGTATAGCGTCTATCCAGCAAAACGTCTTTTCCTTTGCCTCTCCAGGGCACAAACTGTACATGCCGTCAAAATGCTGTGCTATTTTTACAAGAAAAATACGTGCCTGCTTTTCAGAGGAACAGCCCCAGACGTGTGGGCGTGTGTGTGAAAGAGAGAGCATGTGCGTGTGTGCGTGTGTGCGCGCGTGTGGCACGGAACAGGTTTAAGTAAGGAAACAGGCTGGCGATTTTGTCATAAAATGACTTCTGGTTGCCTTTGCGTCATCGCGCCTTCGAAAGACGCAAAGCCTTCTTCTGAAGATGGTAGCTATTCCAGTTGTCAGCATTTATCCACTGTGAATTTAGTGCCACAGACCTGTGAACTACAAAATTTCTGATATCATCTTCTGCTGCCTCGAAACAGAACTGCATTTTAAAAGAAAAACAGAGCTGGAAGCAGTGGTTTTCCATAATATGCTTAACACCAAGTTGGTTAAAGCCCTCGTGTATTATTCCAAAAGCATTTTCATGGAATAGAAGAACCAGAGTAGACAGGACAATGGAGAATCTGGAGGGTGGTGGTTTCCCCCCAAAGGGGAGGAGGGGGCTTGGGGCCTACCAAAGCCTTTTTGGGAGTATTGGTGTAGTTTTCTGGTGTTTATTAGAGATGGCCCAAGACTTTTGGTACCTGAGGTTAAAAAAAAGTCTACAAATCTCACTCTTCACCCCTGATAATATACAATTATGAATTAGATGACAATTGGCTATCTTTCTTGCCTGAGGTAGGCCACCTCACACTACCTTAGGGTTGCCAACCTCCAGGTGTGGCCTAGAGATCTTCTGCTATGACAATTGATCTCTAGATGACAAAGATCAGTTCCACTGAAGAAAATGGCTGCTTTGGAGAGTGGACTCTGTGGCATTATACCCTGCTGAGGTCCTCCCCCCCCCCAACCCTGCCCTCCCCAGGCTCCCCCCCTCCCAAAAAAACTTTCCAGTTATTTTCCCACCCAGAGCTGGCAACCCTATGCTACCTAAATATAAGCTGGCCCCCACAATAAATACTGTCGACAGTTTAAAAATACAAATGAAAGGGGAATTTAAGTTCAGGGATCATCAACAAAGTGAGTCCCCTCCCCCCGTCAATACTATTTTAATATTGAATTTTGAAACCACTGCAGTGTATTTCTTTAGATGAACACTGTTGAGAGCACTCCATCGCCCCTCTCCCACTGACATGCAGAGTCTCAATTCATTTCAATGGTGCTTGTACAGCAACCCCACACGATACAGAAATGAAAAGCGGAGCGGCAGCGCTTGATGGACTGCACCCAGGTTACTTAACTTTGGCCTTATGCTCATGCATGGAAATCAGAGGAAACTCAGTGCGCACTCTGACAGTGGCATTGTGCCTCGCCTCTCCCTATGTGTTTGCTGCAACAACTCAATAGTGCATATGTGCACAGATACTTACATGCATGCACCAAATAATGGCTCAGTCTTTCCTTCTCACAATCCAATGACAAAGATTGCATGTATTAGGCATGTGCACATAGTCTTCTGCACATATGCTCCAGGTAGATGTTACATCAAACACACAGAGAGGCAGGTTTGCACTTCAGAAGGGCACATGGGCATGATCCTTCTGCCAGACTGGGCAAGTTGACTTTTTTGAATGTATGCACAGAGCATACAATTGGCAGCTTCAATGCACATGTTGTTTCACATAAGCTTGCTGCCTAAGTGATCTTTTTGATAGTCAGCATCTGTTCTCCATTAACTTCCTGAATAGAGTTCCCATTCATAACAACATATGTAGTGTGGAGTTCATGATCCATAGAAACATTCCTTACAAGTGTGTTTTGCAAGGCTGCTGTAAGACAATAGTCACATAAGGCATACTGATATTGTTTAAAGCATTCAATTGCAACCCAATACAGTTACTAGCCTGTTTACTCATGCATGCAGATCACTTGACTTTTCAGCACTTGAATGTGTCAACTAATGTGGTTGAAAAATAGTCTTGTTCTGCCCATGTATCTGTTGTCATTCACACATGCAAGTCACAAAGGGATGCACGGATGAGGCAGCACTTAATCCCATCGGCTTCAGTCAAAACTATATGCTTAGGATGACACCGCTAATATTATTTTTAAAGCAATTGGAGAGGCAATCAAGTTTTAAGTTGGTAGAACACAAAATGACAGCAGCCCCATATAAAGAGGAATCTGTCATCTAGGGGCACAAAATTAATTTATGGGGATGAAGAGTTGGTCAGAAACCATCCCTGAAATACAATGAATGCTTCTCAAGCACTGCTGTTCTGTTGCCACTGTAATAATATATCAATTTATTTGAAGCTGGGTGGACAAGGATGATTTTAAGAAAGTAAGACAATAACCCTCCCCCAAAATTGTCTGTTGCAATTGCACTCTTATTACTAGTATTGCTGGATTTTATTCAGTTGGACCGGACATCCTCAAAGGTCTTTGTTATTAAAATGCATCGAAACCTTCATTTCTAACAGCACCCTTAAAGTCCCTCCTCAAGGTGCTGATTCTTTGCTAGCAACCAAGGCCCTGGAAATAGAGCCTGGGGGACACTGGAGTGAAGGCTAAACATTTGTAGTCCCCTTAGATTTATGTGGGGCTCACTTTCCCCTTCCCTCAAAATCAGTGGGACATAACTGCTTCACTTGGACTGGACTGTGTCCCTTGCTGCAGAAAACCCAGAGCTGTAACTTAACAGGTTTACTCAAAACAAATTGCACAGAGTTCAATGATACTTACAGGTGAGGGTGGATAGGAATGCAACCTGAGAACCAAAACCACATGATCTGTAGCTTCATGTGATACGTGTGCTGCTGGACTATACCACATCAAATTGCGGGGGGAGGGGGTTTGAAGGTTTGAGTGTTCCCCATACAAAAGGCCTCGCTGCACATATTTTAGATTGAGGGGGTTGGGGTTTTTTTAATTCAACATGTCGAAAAGAAGGCTCTAACCTAGTTTTTTCCTCACATGCTACTTTTGTTTGAGGGAAAGTAGAGGTGTTTTTAGAGTGTCTGTGTGGGGGGGAGGGATATTCAGACATTTATGAGACTACAGATGTATAACGTGGCTCTGCATTGTTTTCTTATGCAAGGTTTTTAGTCAAGGCCTTTTCACATGTTATTTCTACAAATGGAGGGAGGAGAAGGATTTATGTGCTATCCTCACTGCCAGCCTCCACACGCAGACTTGAAGGTCCAGATAAAGTCTGGGAAACAAGGATTCCTTCTCGCATGGAGAGTCCCCTATGCATGTTTGCACGGAGACACTTATCTGGACCTTCAAGTTACTGAGTGGTAGACATAGGAAGGGAAGGGTGTATGCTCCCATTCATCTCAATTTGCGCTTCCACAGACTGAAATAATGTATGGAGAGGGTTTTAGTGCATGGCCATTACTGAACAGAAGGAACATGTCAACATATAGCAGTCTAACTTTTGTTTGTATCTGTTCTTTAAAGTTATATAAGCAAGAAAAAGCTGCTAGAAAAACCATATGATGTGGCGTGTGCATCTTTAAAAGAAAAAAAATGAAATGGGGGGGGGTAGTCACAGAATCATACTGAGACCAGCTATAGTTCTGCACAAGTGAGTGAGCTTCATTTATGGGTGGAAACTGCATGCAACCATGTGCAGGATTTCAGCCTAAACAGAGAGAGGCTTCAGGGATTCTAACAATTCCCTGTTGGATTCTACTTCAAACTCACAACCTGTAGGCCTGTATAAGAAAACTTTATAAGCAAAGCGGTGTTCCATGTGTCCTGCTGTTATCCTGCAACCCTCCCCCCCACAGACACAAAAAAAGAAAATGCCCCCCAACTGACATTTTTGACTGAAAAATAATTTTCCGTATCATTTTCCCTCAGGAAACCCCTAGAGAAAAAAATACCTGAATATCTAAAAACCCTAGAGAAAAATCTTTGTGTATTCCTTTGCATCGGCGGTACTCACCCCCTGGCTTTCAGAGAGCTGCATTTGCAAGTCCCATCAACCCAAAGAACTGCATGACTACTGTATGCACTGCACCCCACCCCACCAAGCACACACATCCAATAATATTAAATATTAGCTATTAATAATAAATATAAATAAATAAAATTTCAGGGCAACAAAATTAATTTCCACTAATTGATTGGTTGCGTGCATTTACTTGTAGGCATGCCGTTGGAGGTGTAAAGCAATCCCCCCCCCCCAAGGTACCAAAATTAGGAGAGCCAAAGGAGGCATGTGAAAGGGCTGCACGTGGCTCTTCACCCATGGAATGAATGATGCTGCTCTACGTGGTAGTTTACAAGCTGGCATTTCTAGGAAGTTTCCTATGTATTCCTCAGTGAGAAGGCCATTAATGTGTTTGAACAACAGCCATCCCCACCAATGCTCCCTCTAAGCTGTGGAGTCTTGTGAGCCGAAATTCTACATTGTGAGCTACTGACATTAAAGTTGCAATTTGGCCACTGCATAAATTAGTTTGCTCTGGATCCTTGTTGTTTTTCAGTAGCATCATTGATTTATCCATACATTTCCATAATTGTCCAGACACACAATTATTGCCATTATTGTGTGAGAACCTGTGCAGAGATCTGCTGCAAATATTTAGCTGGTTATTTGAAATCAGTAAAAGGACTTCAGATCCCTTTGTCTCTGCCACTCCGGACCAAAGGCAACTCTCCCCTCATCTGCAAATATTCCTTTCCTTCCGGCCTTTTCCATCCATTTTTCCAGGCACGCTCCTTCTCCAAACTGTGCTTGCCGAGGCCCTCCTGCTACCTTTGGCTTTCTGCCTTCTTCAGCCTTCCTCTCCTAGGAGCCTGCTCCCTCAATCACTGCTTCTTCAGCCCCGTCTGCCTGTCCTGCCCCTCTCTAACCTCAGTTCAACCAATAGCAGCTGAAGACCATTTAGTTTGCCCCACCCCATTGTGGCACTGGAAGCAGAAATTCAAGTCAGACCCTGAGATTCCATGCCCAACCACCAAAGATCCCCTCAGAGCAATGCCATGCAGATAGCTTCAAACGGTATCTTGTCCTCAGCATTCACAAGCAGTCTTCCCCTCCCTAACCCCAGGTGTAGGGAAGAAATAGGCTCACAAGAACATCATCCCATGAGCGAGTCCTTTGACTCCATCCCCAGAGAGATCTTCAGGCTAGTTTTAGCCAATGCTAGTTTTTTGAACCAAAGAAGATACACTGACATTGTTTGTATGTGGTGCCCATTTTTGCCTGGAATTCCACATCTGTTTAATGGAATCTTTTTGCCTGGCAATTCAAGGACTCATTGATAGTCTCTGTTCATGTCATTTCTATGCTTCCCATTTTTGAAAAATAAAAGAAGTCATTTTTCACTTCCCTCCTTTGATCATCTAGTGGGAAATCTCTAGAGCGCTTTTTGAAGTGCGTTTAACGTGCAAACACACATCAGGACAGTGTAATGGTGCAAAGGCTGATGATGTCTTTTTTCGGGAGTCAGACCCCATCGGTCTCACAATTAAAGGGATTTAGGGGGTCTTTGTATGCTGGGCACCTGCCAAATCCAGTTTCTCTTGATTGGTATAATATGCGTATCAGCAGCTGGATTTCCCAGGCTTTAATGGTCAATTCATTTGACCTAAGGTCTCAAGTCAGGCCACACTAAATTATTTTTTTCCTTATTATTTCTTATCACTAGTCTTTTAATCATTATTGTTACAGGTTGTTTTCATTTTCTCTTCAACATGTCTCATTTTTAAAATTTTATCCCTTCTTTATACTGCTTACGGATCTTAAGCTTCTCCGGTATCCTTACTGAGTTTGTTTTGTTAACTTAGGCTGACAATTCAGGGCATAATCTCACACCGCTGCGTGGGAGGGCTTTGAATGGAAGCTTCATGCTGGGTTTACCAGAGTGTGCCCGGTCACAGTTAGTGTTGCCAGCCTCCAAGTGGGGCCTGGGGATCTCCCACTTTTACAACTGATCTCCAGCTGAGAGAGATCAGCTCCCCTGGAGAAAATGGCTGCTTTGAAAGGTGGACTCTATGGCATTGTGCCATGCTGAGGCCCCTCCCCTCCCCAAACCCCGCCTTCTCCTGGATCCACCCCCAAAGTCTCCAGGTATTTTTGAACCCAGACTTGGCAACCCTAGTCACAGTACAGCAATCCAAGATGTCTACCTCTGTCCCCTGAGAACATGCAGGGCCCCAGGCCTCCTCCACAACCATGGTTTGCCTCACCTGCCAGCAGCAGGAGTAAATGCCATGGGTACCAGAGCTGGGGCCTAGAGAAGAGCCGCAGCCTAGACGTTAAGCTGGAGATAGGGACCAAGGTGGGGAGTTGCTGGACTGGCCTCACCTGCCTGCCTTCTCACTTACCCATTCAGCCCTTTGCTGAGCCTCTGTGCCCTGTCCTCTGCTGAAAGTACAATAAAGTTCTTAGACTTCCATTTCTCTTGTGAACCAGGTCTGATCAAGTAGCTCTCAGAAGGTGTCTATGCCAACTTGTTTTTGCAGGACACGTTGCAAGAAAATAGCCCTCGTGCCGTCCACACTGCATCCGATGTTGTATCACTACCTTCCCTAATTAGTAGCCCACCATCTCCTATCCCTCCATAAAAGTTAGTGCTTTATTAAAGAAGCACTAGCAGTTTTATAATTATTGTGAACAAAAAGTCTTGTGACATCCGTCATCAGAAATGCTCTCCTGTTTTCCTCTCCTCAATTTTCAGCGCTCACTTGTACAAAGGGTAGTTTCTGTGAAGGGGCGGAGACATTCTTTTTTCTTTCAAATCACGGCTCTCTTTCAAATATTTCAGATCGTGGGAACTCTTAAGCCATTTCCTGCCATAAAAGATCCTGAACATAGCAGTGTACTAATGCAAGTTTTATAAATGGGATGGTGGAAAGTTCTGCCAAGTCACAGCTGATTTCCGGCAGCCCCGTAGGGTTTTCAAGGCAAGAGACGTTCAGAGGTGGTTTGCCCTTGCTGACAGTACAATAAATAAAGTTCTTAGACTTCCAACCCTAGAGTTCCTCAGTGGTCTCCCATTCAGGTATTAAGCTGGCACCGCTTAACATCTGACAAGGTCAGGCTACTCTGGGCCCTCCAGGACGGTGTTTTGCAAACACAGGATTCTTTCATGAATTAATAAATACTCCCAGCACACAGGGTTTAAAAATAAATAAATATAATATTCTTTAATGAATGGATAAATACTCCCTGCATACAGTTCCAATAAGAGGATTGATGAACTAAAATGAAATTAATACAAATGGGCCAAGGGGGCACTGATGCAGGTAGTTGCTTCGTATTGAAAATTAGTTAAGTACCGATCTGGAAGACCAGGAACTGTGCAGGCCTCCGATAAATGCGGGCTAGGTGGTATCTGCGGCTGTCCGTAGCTCATTGAGAGGGTTGTTTTCCTGAGGCTTCAGTTTCAGCTACAGAAGTTCTGGAGCAAAAAAAGCATGCTGAGAAAGATGATAGCTTTGCTGTTAAAAGTACAGATCCCATCAGTGATACTTTAACTTTCTCCATCTCGATTGCCAGCTGTATCCACAGATTGTGCTTGAATACATCTTGTTTTTCCAGCTGTAGTATCATTGGCAGGTACACAGCTGCGATAGCAATGTTACTGTATCTCCCCCCTGCCCCATAATATGCTGAACGACGCTGTCCCAAGTGAATTGCCAGCTTTGCTTTAATATGACACGATTCATATGCAAGGCCAAACCCGGGTCAGGCACTGTGAACAAGCCCTCTGTTCACACACTCCCTCCCCCACCCTCCTTCCGTTGAGTGCTCAGAGTCAACGCCTTCTGCCTTTACATCCAAACTCTCAACGTGTGGTTTGGATCTCCCCTCCATATCAGGACTGAAAACCCATGGTTCTTTGACAAACCTTATTTTGCCATTATTTAAGTAACTGCAAACAATAGTTCCCACTAAAGCAGAAGGTCATTCTTGACACTGATTACAGAGAGGGGGAGGAATTTATAAGCACAGGATTTGTTCACAACATAATGGCAAGCGGGGAGCAATCCTATGCAGGTCTTCTCAGAAGTAAGTCCCAAGTTAATAGGGCCTACTCCCAGGAAAGTGTCCTTAAGGACGGCAGCCACATGATTAAGCTGATGAGATAGCCAGCAATTAGCTACTGGACCAGATTTGTCATCGTGAAAGACAGCATAGCAGAGGGAAGCTAGGACCCAGAGTAAGCTGCATTGTAGCTTGACCTCACATCGTAGAAGGGTGCAATTATGGTCTGTACGAAAATTGTAGAGTTGCCCAAGGAGTTCCAATGAAAATTTCCATGGGCTGGTCACTGTGATGGGTCAAGGCAAAGGAAAGTCCACTTCCATTTCCTAAAACCATTCAGGTTCGGATTTGTAGAATGGATAAGGCCAGAGATGACCTTGAAACTAATAAATCTAAATTGTGGTGGATCCGGACATCCACAGGTAAACTGCTCGCCCCCCACCCCTGGAATGATTCCTCCACATCACACATGTGATGTGAGTGCCTGCATGCATCAGTACATCTTGTCGTGCAATGGGAACACCCTGCTAGAAAGCATCCTTGTCTATATTTTCAGTAGCACATGATCCGTCAGCAATACGCAATGTCACCCATGCACATACATGACAGTGTGCATCAGGTGTTAGTGCATATTGGGAATCTAGGGCTTGATGTCAGTCAGCAGCCTGGTCCTCTTTGCATTGGAACTGTTACTTCCAGTTCCTTTGCTAACAAGTTCTTTGTTAACAATCCCAAATCTTTGTGCCACTTTTCACAAGAGACTATTCCTCCGCCCCACCCCGTTAGAATTCATCTCCATTTTTCCTTAGATCTGTTTACACAGTGTAGCATGGATTCTTCCAAAGATGTTGACCTGTCTTTGTTTCAAAGTCCGGTCGCAAAGATTAGCAGATGCAAACAGATGGCAAGCAGCTTGCACTGACTGAGGTGCCACACTAGAGCCCAAGGCTTTATAGAATCAAGTGAGATCCTATTGGCCTCTCTGTGGCCATCTGACATCCAGTGTACTAGAAGCTGCCGTATTGGCTCTGTCCAGCTGCATTGGTGGTACTAAAGTGCAATATAGGCTGAGGACAGACTGGCAATCTGCTCCGGGACAGTTCCGCTTGGGAAGCGGGGGAAGGGAGCCCGTTCAGACATGCACAGCTGTCCCTCGGCTCCCTTCCGCACTTACTCGCTTTGAAGCCGGGTTTCTTGCGCTTTAGAAGGACACCGGGAGAAACCGGTGTCCAGAGGCTGTCTTGCGCTTGCCTCCCGCTTCCAGGCAGTGTGAACCGGAAGAAGGCGGGAGGCAAGCAGAGGTGGCAGTGCGAGCGCGGCGTTTTGCCAGTTTGCGCATGAGCGCTCATGCACACATGCGCACATGCGCAAATTGCCGAAACAGCCCTATCACGAGCTGCGGAGGCCAGCCCACCTGGGGCCACTCCGCAGCAGTCTGAACGCTCCGTAACGGCATCCTTGCACAATACACTGGCCAGTGTGAACGGCCATCCCCGGGGAGTTTTCCCCCGCAGCAGTTGCCTCCGCATTCATCCCGCTCCAGATTGCCAGTCTGTCCTCAGCCATAGAAAGGTGGCTTGCACCTCCCATTTTTTGCCTGCCCAATAAATTCACTGTTCCCTCTAAGTTGTGCGTATGAGCAGCCGTTCATTAACACAGGAAGCCCCACTCAGCAGCAGTCTGGAGCCACACAGGGTCTTGCACTGCCCATTTTAAGATTACAGCAGTTATATTCTGCTCAGGATGTGAACTACTCCTCTCAATGGGGGGGGCGGGTTAGAGGGAACATTGCCATGCAAGAAATAAGACATCTGAGTATAGTACCCAGAGCCCTTTGTTTGAGGTTCCTGGCACTTCATAAGAACACCTGGAATCTAGAAATTCACATGACTTGGATTGCAGGGGGAAACTCAGAACCTGATAATTTTAACAGATGACTTTCTCAGTGGTATTGGCTTATCATTGTAGGTAGATTGTGGAGGTGACATTTGTTAGAGGAACAACTGTGAAGGTGAACTCTTTTGGAGCTTCCAGGGGTGGAAAGATTTCACCCTGAACAACTTATCTCCCCATACATTACCAAATGGCTTAACATTCTGCAAAAACCACTATTCTATTTTTGCCAGTCAAAGCACATCATGGTCAGTAAATCTATGCAGATATACTTTTTATGCATAATCAGTCTGATTGCAGGATTTGAATTTTTTCTGATTTTAGGTTTTGGCAGTTTGTTTTAGTCTGCTTCTAGATATCCTGCCTTCATCTAACTTGGCATTTATAAATAGTATTTCTTTTAATTTGAACAGACTCTTTTTAACAGTGGAGAAATTAATTCCAATTTTAAATGTTATGTTGAATATTTTTTCTCTTTCTATAGGTATAGGCTGTACTGTATATGCACTTAATTCCAAATTTATATCTCTGATATAAAAATGATATTTATTTTTTAAAAGTACCCTGTTGCTATTACAAAAAGAGAGAGTTTACGGCTAGAAATGAAGAAGATCACCATTTTCAAAAGGTTTGAAGAAGAAACCATGTTATTTAATATTCATGGGACCCAATCTACAGAGCAGGGCTTCTGTACAAGCCACTGTTCTGCTCTTGAGCAGCTCCATTAATTTCAAAGGGACTTGCACAGGAGAACCTCCTGATAAATTGTGCCTATAAACACTTAAGTTTCAGGCAAATGTAACTACTTTTCATTTTTTACATTCCAACATGCATTGACTTTGCATGGTTATGCCCTTTAAAGCACTGTGTTGCGTGCAATAACACCACTATATGTACAGTATGTCGAGTACTGTTAAGTGGTGAAGAACTAAAAAGTCGGTCGAGAGCTTTGTTGTTTCACTAGAAGCGTCCATTAAACTCTGCCCCCAGTAAATGGCATAGTTATGCATTCTCAGGCAAAGAATGCCCAAGCATTCCAGCTAGTGTGCCTCTACACGGAAAGAGAAATTGATTTCAAATCAGTTTAACTGTTATGGCTGTCCCCTAAGGCTCAGCTGAACTGTTACGGCTGCTTCCAAAGCATCCTGGGAGCTGTGTTTCTGTAAGGGCACGGAGAACTCCTTTTTAGCAAACATGAGCACCTTGGCCAACTTACAGCAATTGGAGTACCTTGCCGAGGAGTCTTGACAGTCGAACAGATTTGAAACAGACTTGAATGCATCATGCAGACATGTTTTTTTAAAAAGCTGGGAGGGGGGAGCCCGTCTGCACTAGTATTAAGAATACATTGACACTGAAACTGTACTACAAACACCATTAATTGCTGGGCCATTGGTGACTCTTGTCTGATTTACTAAGTAGATAATGACTTGTACAAATAGAAAGCCTTTTTTGTTTTTTGTTTTTTTTTAAAGGATAGCGCTTCTATGTATGAAAATATATGACTCCCTTGTTCTATGGCTTGCCCGTTACTTGCATATAAGAAGTAAAGCAGGCCATAGTATTGGTTCTTTGAATATTCAGGGGTTGAAATAGCAAAGCACTAGTATTCTGTTGCTGCTGTTCAGCCTGTATTCTTAAAGAAGTCTCAGGCTGGCGACAGACCAGAATTCCTAAGGAAGTTGGAGCTGGTACGATAGAGGCACTGTTTCCCGTGTGGTATAAACCATCCACTGCTGTTGTCGTTAGTCAAAGAGGTTTGACTGAAGCCTTACATCAGGCCCTCATAACTCGTACAAAGATGCCATCAATGCTTGGAAATAACAGACTTCAAATAAAAGTGTGTGTATATCTGGGGGGAGGGAGGGTTAGTAAGAGCATCTGCTTTGCGTAAAAGGCCCCAATGTTCAATCCCCAGCATCCCCATGTAAAGGATTCTTGGTAGCAGATGACACACACATACTCACTTGAGAATCCAAAGAGCTTTCCCCATCCCTAGCAGAAAATGCTGTTAGCTGGACCACCGTCTTGGCTTAGTATAAGGTCACACCAAATGTTCATTTTCAAATGTGTTACAAGCAAGCCAAGTCCCCTGTTTGGAATTTAAAAACAGATGTGTGTGTGCCAGTCTTGCGCTTTCTAAGGGTCTTATCAAACTGTGTGCTCAGAAGCAAAATAACTGCTCGGTGGGCACATACCAGCTGACGGGTGGAATTGACTTGACTTTTTATAATGGTATGCAATTTATAAATCAATACCCCCAGCTTCCCAGATCCCAGTAATCAAACCATCAGTGTTTTTTTTTCCAAGGGAGACAATGCAATTCTATACAGAGTTATTCCAATCTAAGCTCACTGGTTTCACATAAATACGACCTTCTAAAAAACAAATGCACCAGGGTCAGGGGGAAAGATATACTTGTGAGTCCCACTGTGAACAATTCCCAGCTAGCAGAATAAAAATATCCCCCCCACCCCCCAAGGAGAGTTGCATGCTTGCCAGTTTAGAGTTATGGATTTAGAATTCTCAGGGGAGAGGAAAAAATGATGCTTTTTGTCTTAGCACTGAGCAATGATTACTGACTGATTCCGTCTTTGAGACCAGGTAGTAAGTTCCCCCATTTCTAAGCATACATGGTAGTCCATCAGAAGCTCAATAAAACTTCCCATTTTGGCTTCAAAAATGGGAGGGGGTGATGGGAAGCTTCTGGGGAGCCTCAGTCCATAGCGAGTCGTCTACATTTGACCTGGTTGGGGTGGGGGGGCCTCACTTGTGACCAGAATAGACATGGAAACGGCCTGCATACCACAGACAACAATAGCTCTATCATACCACCTTCAACCCTCTTTGAAACTGATCAGCCTCCTGCCATAAAATGGTCAAATGAAGCGTATTTTGATCATTCTGCTAAGTCTGTATCCGTAGCTGACCAACGCTACAAGTTCTCCATGGTCTTTCTTTTGTAAATATGAACATTCTTACTATTTCTGTAGCAATAGGAGGTTATAAACCAAATTTTTTCACTCGGACTGTTTTCAAACGATGACATCAAGAACAAAAAAACAAACAAACAAACTATAGCGCCTTGTATTAAGAAGAAAAAAAATCATGGAGACCTTACGTCTCCTGAGCATTTTTGTTTACAGGATAACATGTATATAAATTATATATATTATATATATTATATATATATATATTAGAGGCAGAACTGTTATTTATCACACTTTATGTTGTGCTTGATTATTTCTACGAGTCGTCCGTCATCGAACAATTTTCTTTTCAATAGAAAGAGAGAGAGAGAATGTTCTGTAGCTGGAACCCTCCCCGAAAAGAAAGTTCGAAGAGGGGAAAGCTTTAAGCAACAGTACGTCTGTATTGTGTTTAGCGCCAATCTACTGTATGTTTTCCTAACTAGCTGTGAAAGAAGAAAACCAAAATGTGATGTCACAGTATAAACCAGGGAGGGAGCCTGCTCTGTAGTGTTACAGCCTGCCTTGTTGTCTGCAGACTTCAGCCGTGAGTCCTTCATTCTTACCCGTGGAAGGGGAATGTCGTCTCTTTTTGTGTGTGTAGTAGGCCAATACGAATCCCATTACTTGACAGACAACACCCTTCGTTTCAACACAAATGCACAGAGGTAGAAAATGAATAGTTTTTGGGGCTCAGGCAGGTAAATCTAAATTTCAACCCCTGGATAATACAGGCTTCTTTGTTTTTGTTTTGTTTAATCTGTTCCACCAAAGTATTTTTAGTTTTATACTTGTACTACGTTGGGAAGTGATTCACTAGTTTATATAGGCTATGAATGTTAGGTTTTGGGGGTCCCCCCCCCCCGTTTTGTTGGGTTGGGTTTCTCTCCTTTTTTTCTAGAAAAATTCTCTGTGGATTACTGTACTTGGCTGCGTTTTTTTTCTTTCACAGATTAACTTGTTAACTTTTTGCGTGTCTACAATGAGAATTTATGAATGGAAAATTTCACTGTGTGTGGCTCCCTGGGCAGATACCTCATGGTACATTGCACAGACGTGTAAGTTGTAAGTTGCACTGCAACATTATAAAAGGAACATATTGCTCTTTTTTCAAAGATATTAACTTATTTAAAAAAATATATAGACTGTACATTACTGGGGGGGGAAAGGACATTTATTCTTCCTAAATTCAAAAGTAGCTTTTGTTTTGGGGGAAAAAGTTGTAAACTTACGTTGTAAATTTGGACTTCAATAAACTGAATTCTCTGCAGTTTGGGGCCTTTTTCTTCTTTTGTGTCTTGTCTCCTTAGAAAGTCATGTAATTTAAGAAAAGAAGAGAAGAGATTGGATTTATATCCTGCCCATCACTCAGCGTCTCAGAGCAGTTTACAAACTCCTTTCCCTTCCCCTCCCCACAACAGACACCCTGTGAGGTAGGTGGGGCTGAGAGAGCTCTTTCCAGAGCTGCCCTTGAGAGAACAGCTCTGCCAGAACTATGGCTTGCCCAAGGTCATCCAGCAGCTGCAAATGGAGGAGTGGGGAATCAAACCCAGTTCTCCCAGATTAGAGTCCGCGCACTTAACCACTACACCAAACTTCAGCCTACAGTCTTATGCAGAAGGATCATCACTTTAATTTATTCAGTCAGCATCTCCCAATACAGATTGGCCCAGGAATCCTGGAGTTTTTTGCCTCCCTCTGGGCATAGAGCAGGGGTCACTGGGGGAGTTATTGGGAAAGGTAGTAGTGAATTTCCTGTGTTGTGCAGGGGGTTGGACTAGATGACCCTTGAGACCCCTTCCAGCTCTGTGTCTCTGTGTTTCTGATTTCCAACAGTACCTGAAATGTTGTTGTGCATTCACCTCTTGGCTGAGGAGAGAGAAGGTCTAGAGGCAGCATGGCTGGATTTGATTTCCTTTGGAGCAGAGAGCACGGGGAGATTACAGTACCTTTGAAATATCTGCTCTATTTACAAATATACAAATCGAGCACAAGCAGAGCCCAAGAGGCACACCTACGAGACAGCAAGCAACTACCACACTTCAGATTCCTTGCGACAGCCTGTGCCCCAAGGGACCTTACCTCCAGCAATTCACAGCTGTCTGTCTGCTTGCTGTTCTTTTTTCTGTCCCAAATTCAGTCTTGCTTTAAAGTACTGGAGTCAGAGACGCGTTGCGGTGAAATCAGCTCATAGTTTATGAGGTGGTCAAGATGAACATGCCAGAGTGAGGTCTGGAGGCCTGCTTATATTCACACTTAAGCCACGCCCCCGGCCTCTCCTGATAAAGCTGATAGGGTCAGTTTCCCATGGTTGTGTGCTATAGGTCCCCCGTCAGATCCTATGCACACCACTGGTCCAAATTACAATCCAGCCTGGCCATTGTCTGCCGGACCAAAGCTCCTGCAGCTAGCCCGACCATGTGCGTTGTGCCGACCATTAAAGACATTACACTTGCTTTGCCTTCATGGGTGTACATCCCCCACACACACACTTGCCCTCCTCCCCAGAGCCAGGAGTCCCCTTCACCAAGCTCTCATTCAAAGAGAGAGCTATTAGGAGACCAGCTATGAACAGGGTCCTAGTGTATTGATGGAAGGGACATATGAGGGAGCACCGATGAGGTTCTGGACTAGTGCTCTTCTGAGCCTCAAACCTGAGCAATATGGTTGCAGGGAGAAGGGTTTTTAAATCTTCCCCTCCTTATGCTGTATTTATTTATTTTATACCCTGCTTTTGTCTTCAATGAGGACCCAAAATGTCTCACATGTTCCTCCATATCTTCAAATCTATGCAGCTAATAATTGAAATTGCAGGTCTTTTCTATTGTTCACATATTCCCTCCTTATCTCATAGGTACATAAGTTGGTAGCCATGTACCTATTACATGCATGAGAAAAAAAATTAAAAAGGAAGGGATGAACCCACCCAATGGTGACGATATGTTAATTTGGACAAGAAATGCAGGCTGCCAATTCAATAATGCAGTATCATTTGTGGTATGACCTACTCCAGTAATTCCTCTTTCAAACCTAACAGAAAGAGCAGCCTCCCAACAGTGAAAAAAAAAGATCGTCATATTGTTCCTATAACATACTAAAAGCTTTCCATGTAGGTGAAAACATTTCAGTGGAAATATCTTGACTGAAATAAGAAAAATCGAAGAGCTGTGTTCGTCCTGCCACCTTAAGGATCTTTGTGGAATTTTACACTCTCTTGTTCATTTTTATAAGGAAAAACAAAACCTCTAACATTTTCGCATGTGTGGCCAGTTTTGTCAGAGGCTGAGGAAGAAAATTTTGTAAAAGCAAACAACTATTCTTCACACACATACACAGAGTTGCCAGGTCTGGGTTGGAAAATACTTGGAGGCTTTGGGGGTGGAGCCGGGAGAGGGTGGGGTTTGGGGAGGGGAGGGGCCTCAGCAGGGTACAATGCCCCAGAGTCCACCCTTCAAAGCAGCCGTTTTCTCCAGGGGAGCTGATCTCTGTCAGCTGCAGATCAGTTGTAAAAACCTCACCTGGAAGCTGGCAACCATACACATACGCCAGTCGGTCTTTAAAAGTATAACTAGCTGAGAGCAAACTCTGCAATGGGCAGCCTCTCATATCTCTAAAATCTGGGGCCTGTTGTCTGTCTGTTTGTGACTCCACAGGGTTTCCAAACTGGAGTTGTGAGCAATGCTCCCTCTAAGCTGTGGCGTCTTGTGAGCAAAAATTCTTCTTTGTGAGCTACTAGCATTAAAGTTGTGAGCGAGCGATTTGGCTGCTGCAAAAATTAGTTTGCGCTGAAGCCATCCTTCCTGAGCTGAGACCAAAATGTGTGAGCCAGAGGCTAAAAAACTGAGCTAGCTCACATTAACTCAGCTTAGACGGAACACTGGTTGTTAGTACAAAACACTAATGGGCACATTGTCAGATAGGTTCTGGGGACTGCCGAATTATTAGGAGGTAGCAGAGCAGCAAGTTTTCCTTTACTGTCTCAGGGGAGAAGATAATTAATCCATCACTGAATATGAGAACCAGCGGAAGGTGTCTTTGGGCCTTCGTAAAGATTTATGCTTGTGGCGCAAACACCAGACACTCTATGCAGAGAGTCGTGAAGGGCCCCTTCCTGCCTCCCCCTTCCCCTGTGCACACCGCAAGACCACGGAGATGACTCAGAGGCATTTTGTAATTCTTAATCAGATAAGGCTAATTGAGCTGTACTTTCGATAGGGGCCTCAGAATATAGATACTGTGAGCAAAATCTCCAAGGAGCTGTCATTATTCCTGCTAAATCTATTCTACCAAGGCCATTAACGTCTCATTTCATTCCTGTGCTGGTTAGATAACATCTGTTACCTTGAGGCAGAAGAATAATTTCTTCCTGAATGGATTTCAAACCATGTCACTTCAGTATTCATTTTAAAAAAAAGTCCTATTTTGTGTTCCTGAAACATCCCAGATTATGTCCTGAACCGCTTACACGTTTAAGAATGAGGCATGTTGTTTGGAATCGACGCAGTATTGAGGGTATGACTGGAAATATGTTGGATTTTGAGAATTCCATCTGCACAAGGATTACAGGTATGGTACGTTTTCTCCTAAGCAGTGCAAATGGCTGCTGATGAACAATGACATTTGCACCACCACCTATGTGCCTGGCATCATGCAGAGTAACAAGATACGTCTCTTTCTGTGGGAGCTTACAGTCCTACACTTCAGTGCACAGGGGTGAAGAGGGGGAAGGTAAACACAAGAAGAATACATGCTTATAGCTGAGTGCATTTTTGGCATAGGGTGTCATTTCCAAATGCTTCCTGGAAATACCATCTGGGTAACTCAAGGAACCATCTTTTCAGGACTTTGATGTGCACTTTGAAACACCTAAAATTCCTGGAGGATACGTAGTGATGCCAACCTCCAGGTGGCACCAGGGGATACCCTGGAATCACAGCTCATCTCCAGTCTACAGAGATCAGTCCCCCTGGAGAAAATGGATGCTTTGGAGGGTGGACTCTATGGCATTGTACCCCACTGAGGTCCCTGTCCTCCCCAGGCTGCACCTCCAAATCTCCAGGAGTTTCCCAACCTGGAGCTGGCAACCCTATCCCTCCACCCCCCTGCCGGTGGCCAGGAGGGACCTGGTTAACCCTAGAGGACAGGCTTAGCAATGGCTTAAGGCAATGATATCTAAAATAGAGGAGAGAAAATGCCATGGTACAGCCCAATCTCGTCAGATCTCGGGAGCTAAGCAGGGTCGGCCCTAGTTAGTACTTGGATAGGAGACCCCCAAGGAAGACTTTGCAGAGGAAGGCAATGGCCAACCACCTCTGCTTCTCACTTGCCTCGAAATCCCCTTTTGGGGGTTGCCATAATTCGGTTGTGACTGGACAGCACCTTACACACATCTAAAATAGAGAATATGCATTCAAACAGCTGTTGCTTGTGTCAGATAACTAGAGACAGCTGCTTGTATGATGTTGCTCTCAGAAGCTTCTGAAGGTACCTGGTTGGTTGTTCACTGTCAGAAGCACTAAAGGGTTAAAGGAGGCCAGTAATTCAAAATGGACACAAAGTTGTTTTTAAAAAAAAATAAAAAATCAGAGCCAGGTAATTCAGGATTAATGCAACGCTGGAACCACGGCTGTGCTTAGGATTCGTTTCAGTGGTTGATGAGGACTACGTCACTCATGCCAGGAGTGTCCTGGAAAGGTAAGTGCTGAAGTGGAATTGGAAAGAATGTAGAAAGAGGTATCACGCATTTGTTCTGGGAAGGAATTCCAGGCACAAGAGACATAGTGGGGAGGAGAAAACAGCTAGGGCAGATAACCATTGGGGGAAGCAAGAAATGGAGAGCTACAGGGTCACCCTGTAGCAGTTAACGGGAACAGATGCACAAGGACCAGAAAAAAATAAGGCAGTTGGCATATTGGCAAAATAACTCACAAAGATTCATTGCTGGGGGGGGGGGTAGCTTTTTGGGAAATTCCCAAATCGTCTCTCTCCCCTTTTAATTCACCTGCTCTTAGTATTCTTTGCCTTCTAAAGCATGTTTAGTCCATCAGGTTGTTTTGCAGACATTTGTATGGAGACTGTTAAATTTACAAAGTAATATTTTCCCGCGTACCTGGGAGGGGGTCCCCTCAAATATGTAGAAAGCCCTAATTAGTCCGAGGGTGGTCCTGTTTCACGGCCCTGCTGATAGACCCTGGATCATTAAGTTTGCTATTAGGAACAATTATGATGATGGAATTATGAGAATTGATGTCAAAATATGACAGAGCTCTGGCAAAACATTCAGCCTCATGTTCGTTGCCAAGTATAACAGTATGAGACATCTGGGGAAAGACATAATTCAGTTGGATTTACAAATTATTATCTAGATGCAGGTTGCATGCTGTTTTCTCCACAGACAATATTTTCTATGTAGGAAAATATATAAATCAGCACCATTCCGGTGGTCAGAAATATCTCCCTCTTGTTTAAAACTAATTCTTGAACACCCAATCTGCAAAGGAGATTGTTCTCTGACAATCATTTCTAAACTTTTGTTGGTGCTCTCATAATGAAAAAGACTCTCTCTCTTTTTGTTTTGTTCTAGTGCGTCAATATGGCTTAAGGGTTTTTTTCCCCCCCAGAGCTAACCAAAGCCATTTTACCAAACAAGCTGCTCCACTACAGGATGGACCAGGAAACCCTCAGTTCAAACCCTCCATCAAATTCTTTCATTCCAGCTGGAATTGTTGCGAAGGTGAAATGGTGCAAATGGCCTTGAGCTCCTTGAAGAAAGAGGTTGATGCTTGAACACCCAGCAGACAGACTGCACTGTGAATTCTGGCTGAGTCTAAATGGAAGTGAGCTATGTGATCTGGAATCAGGGATCAGTTCGTAAAAAAAGAGGTGCAGGAGCTCATTAGCATAACTCATTAGCATAACTTATTTGCATATGCTACACCACCTGACATCACCGGAAGTATGTCAGAAGGCAAGAGAGAGAGAGAGAGGAAGGAAGGAAGGAAAGGAAAAGAAAGGAAAGGAAAGGAAAGGAAAGGAAAGGAAGGAAGGAAGGAAGGAAGGAAGGAAGGAAGGGCTGGCAGAGAGGGGACAGCTACTAATCCAAGCCTCAGAAATACCACTATTCTGGGAGGATAGCTTCAGTGGTGGCCAAAGCCTTCAGAAGGCTGGTTGGAGGAACAAGGACCTTTCCAGGGGACGGGGTCATTTTGCTGCAGCCATGACACAAGCAGGCATTCCCCCCGCGGGGGGGGGGGGGGGCTGGCACCAACTTCCAGAGCTGAGCTCCCCCGAGCTCCTGCTCGAAATGACCACTGTCTGGAATACAGTGCACCAGAATCCCATGCTAAGATGCCCCAACACCTTGTGCAACATTACGAGAGATCCTGGGCTATGCCTGCTGGACTGCACACTCTTTAGCAACACACTCAATAATGTTGCTGTCCCAAGCAAACATTTGCTTGCTTGTCATGCTTGATTTCTACATATTTTGGAAAATGACTTTTTCTTAATCCAGGTGTCTCCTCCCCAACCTTTAAGCCTGTGGGCATCTTTGGAATTCTGACAAGAGCATGGTGGGCACAGCCTAGAGTTGCTAACCCCCAGGTGGTGGCTGGAGATCAGATCAGTTCACCTGGAGAAAATGACTACTTGGAAGGTGGACTTAATGGCATCATACCCTACTGAAGTCCCTCAGGCTCCATCCCCAAAATCTCCAGGTATTTCCGAACCCGGAGCTGGCAATCCTACCGCAGCCTCAAAACAGCTGCCACAAAATGGCTGCTGCAGGAGGCAGAGAGCCAGGCACAAAATGGTTGCCACAGTTAAGTAATTTCACTGCTGAAGTAGATATGGGATGAACACGATTGCCATCTTTTTTTCTTCTTCTTAGTGGGCCACCTGCACCATTAACAGCGGACATTGAACAGATGTGGCTGACCCTTGCATAAGGATATAATGGGCAAAAACCAGTATTGGTTGCATTTCTGCTATTGTACTGCTGTGAAGACCTTGGGTTCTGATATGAGAGAGTGAGCATTGGATGTTTATTTCTAGAGTAGATGAGTTGATAAGGATTGCTATTGCCACACACTCTGACACAGCAATCTATGTGAAATGGGTAGTTGATATTGCACAACATCTGTTGTGTGTGAGTGATAAAAGAAGATACTTTTCTATAGAATCACAACTGTAAAAAATCACAACTGTAAACTGTAAATTACTGTAAACAGTAAATATTTTTTTGCAAATGTATCTTTATTGACTCATCATCATTTTCGTCATGGATCTATTGTTTGGACTTCCGTACTACTGTTAATGGCAGAGTAACCCTACAGTTGTTGTTTTTTTTTAAAGTGATTGAGCAACCAAGCTATACCTGCAATATAAAAGAATTAGTGAATGTAGTGAAAGCCTAAGGAAGTTTTTTCAGATATAAACCCGCCCTGGGTTGAAAAAAAACAATCAGTATATGTTTCTGGGACATTTCTTTTTCCTCTTAGAGAAAGGTTATTAGAACAAGTTCTGTTGCTTAGCATCATTGTATATGGCACTGTTGATATTCTTTAAAGGGGGAGCAAGACCAGCCGCCAAGCACTTTATCACTGTATTATTGAAAACACAAAATATGTGCATGCACAAAGCCAGAGGCAATCGCTTCTCGGCCTTTTGGCTAAGATCAATTGCAGTACGTGCACTAAATCAGTGCAATCATCACTGCAGATAAATAGCATAGCATACCCACTAACGCTTTTAACTGATTTTCTAATTAAGACATGATAAATGTGCACGAGAGAGAAACTTAGCTGTAGCCTTATGCATAGTTTCGTGGCACCAATAAGCCCCATTGTAAGGGCCTAATTCTCACGGGAGGTAAACCTGTGCCTTTGTTATACTACTTCAGGTGCATTGCTCACACAAAATGAATACTTTTCTGGACACACACAAAAATTATTATTTGTGCATAGAAAGCTAGCTGGTCAGGGAAAGCCTTCTCCTGGTTTTCTGCTTGGAGGGGATATACTTATAGTGAAGGGCATCCTGTCTCCTGAGCCTGCCCCCACAATCTGAGGCGCTAAAGCCTGAACTAGTTTTTAGTTTTGCTGGCAAGGCACAACTGACTTATGGCAACCCCACAGCGTTTTCAAGCAAGAGACGTTCAGAAGTGGTTTGCCATTGCCTGCCTCGGAAAGAACAAGCTTGGAGAGAAAATGGGAACTCTGGTGAATTGTAATTAGATTTCAGCTTTCACTTCAGCCATACTTTAGACAGCAGAGTCTCGAAACTGGAAAAACCAGGTTTTAAGTACTGAGCAGGAGGCGATGAATTCAAACAAACAGGCTTTTGTTCAGTGACATTGTTCAGCTCAAAAGACAGCTCTATGAGAGCAGCACATTCATTTATACTGTTCCAACACATAACTTTCAACAATGTAACTATATACAAGCAATGCTATTGGACCCAAGCAGGGCTCAGTGATTGGGTATCTAGATTGGCTTCAGGACCAATGGGAGTCTTTATTAATCAGCCAATAGGAATTGGAGCTTTAGGATACCAGCGCCCTTTTCAAGCTATTACTGCTTCATATTCTAAACAAACACAACACCAGGCTGCTTCCTATCTTTCCTGTAAAATGTCCCTCTCATTTACTGGGCAAGCAGACAGTTGTTTGTTTCCCTGCAATGTGTGATGCATTAGAGCACTGTAGAAATAGAAATACTAATAAAAAAAATCCATTCCTTTTGCCATTACTCAGGCTAGCCTGATCTCATCAGATCTTGGAAGCTAAGCAGGGTCAGCCCTGGTTAGTACTTGGATGGGAGACCACCGAGGAAGTCCAGGGTTGCTACACACAGGCAAGCAACGGCAAACCACCTCTGTTCATCTCTTGCCTTAAAAACCCAGTAGAGTCTGCAACTTGATGACAGTTTCCACCGCCACTGTAGGGCACAACACCTAGATCAGGGGTGGGCAAATTGTGGCCTGGGGGCCACATGCGGCCCGCCACAGAGTTTTTTGTGGCCCGCCAAGAAGATTTCAGGACTTCAAGAAAATTGAGCCTAAATTCAATTTGCTCTCTTATCCCATCACTGCTGATATTGATGCAGCACCTGAGGAGCTGCAGCTTGAACTTATTGGCATGCAGTCGGATCACACTGTGAAAGAAATGTTTAATGCTGTGACACTGGTTGACTTTTACAAATCTTTGTCTGCTGAAAAAATTTCCATGTATGAAGAAATTTGCTGAGAAAATGTTCTCTATATTTGGGTCTACATATATTTGTGAGCAAAGTTTTTCTTGCATGAAGATCAACAAGAGTAAATATAGATGCTCTTTGACAGACACTAACTTGCAGGCTGTGATGAGAATCTCAACAAGCCATCTCACTCCTGATTTCAAAAAAATTGTAGAAAAAGTGTGATAGGGTACATTTGTCTCATTAAACTGATTCTAAAATTAAATGTGCTTGCAGCTATAGATGATATGAAATTAGCACAATAAATAAATTGAATAAAACGACCACTATTTTATTTAATTTATTGATTTTTATGATACAATTTATATCTTTTCTGAAATGCAGAGTTAACTAATGAATGCAATCATTTTAAAAGGTGCGGCCCTCCGCTAACCTCCGCTCTCACAAAGTGGCCTCCGAGCCAAAACAATGGCCCACCCGTGACCTAGATAAACAAAGAGTCTTAAAGATCAACATTTCTTTCCAGGACACATTTTCATGGATCACAGCCCACTTCTAGTCCACCCATTGCATCAGAAGAAGTGGGCTCTAGTCCACTAAAACTCATGCTGGAATAAGATTTTGTTAGTCTGCAAAGCAGCACAAGATTCTGGTTATTTTTTTTTGCCACAAAAGATAACACAGCTGGAATTATTATGCCTATCTACCTAACAAGTGCATTTTTATCCTTCCCTTCATCCAAGGTGCCCAGGGTAGTGTATGCAGTTCTTTCCCCCTACATTTAATCGTCACAACAACCCTGTGAGGTAGCCTTGGCTAACAGAAAGAATGCCTGTCCCCAAGTCACCCAGGTGGGCAGTCATGTGGGTCTGAGGCAGTAGAACAATTTTTGAGTCCAGTGGCACCTTTAAGTCCAACAAAGGTTTATTCGAAGTATGAGCTTTTGTGTGCAAAGCACACTTCTTCACATATAATATGACATGTAATCACAGGATGCTTTATCAGGATATACTATCACAATTTGGCCAGTTTGGTATAGTGGTTAAGTGCGCGGACTCTAATCTGGGAGAACCGGGTTTGATTCCCCATTCCTCCACTTGCACCTGGCTGGATGACCTTGGGCAAGCCATAGCTCTGGCACAGCTGTTCTCTCAAGGACAGTTGTCTCAGTGCTCTCTCAGCCCCGCCTACCTCACAGGGTGTCTGTTGTGGGGAGGGGAAGGGAAAGGAGTTTGTAAGCCGCTCTGAGACTCCAAGTGAGTGAAGGGCGGGGTATAAATCCAATCTCTTCTTCTTCTTCTTAAATGCGTGCTCTAATCTGGGAGATCTGGGTTTGATTCCCCCCTCCTCCACTTGCACCTGCTGGATGACCCTGGGAAAGCCATAGTTCTGTACCAGCTGTTCTCTCAAGGACAGTTGTCTCAGTGCTCTCTCAGCCCCACCTACCTCACAGGGTTTCTGTTGTAGGGAGGGGAAGGGAAAGGAGTTTGTAAGCCGCTCTGAGACTCCAAGTGAGTGAAGGGCAGGGTATAAATCCAATTTCTTCTTCTTCTTCTTCTTCTTCTTCTTCAATTAAAACCTTGGAATAAATTAAACTTCTGCTGGCCAGACAGAATACACCATGACCTAATCAAAAGTTTTATTTTACCAAAATGTCTATTTCTTTTCTCTTCAGTGCCTATTGAAATATCAGACAAAGAACCTGGAAAATATGTTTTCAAAGACCCATATGTGTAGACCCACAATATATGATGGATTAGACCTTCCAGACTTTCAAAAGTACTATTTGGCTGCCAATCTAGGGAACATTACAAAAATGTTGAATCCTATTATTACAGAAAATTGATTATAGCTGGAAAGTGCTATTGAAGCCCCAGCTACATTACAAGAAATGATCTGGCAAAAACCTCGACTTAGATCATTCCAAATTAAAAATAATGAATTTGTACATACATCTTTGAAATTACAGGACAAAGACTGCAAATATTTAGCCCCTGATATTTCACAGCTGTCCCCACTGTTTAATCAAGAATGGTCTAAAGCAGACAGGCATAGCAGTTTCTCTAAAAGTTGGAAACAAATAAGACACATTTGTATAATCGATTTATATGAGAAAGGAAAAAGGGAAGGAAGGGGGAAAGGAAGGAACAGGAAGGTAGGTAGGTAGGTAGGTGGGGGGAGAGAGAGAGAAGGAAGGAAGGAACAAGGTAGGTAGGTAGGGGGGGGGGGAGAGAGAAGGAAGGAAGGAAGGGACGCTTCTAGTGTGTGTGTTGCGTTATGTGTGCGCCCGCACCAAACGCACAGCCTCTAACCCCTGCGCCTTGTCCCGGGACTAGGGCTGCCAAGTCCCCCGGTAGGGCAGGGGAAACACTGATTTTTAGAGCTTATCTCCCGCTTTTCCAAAGTTGGCCACCGGGGGGACAAAATGGCTGCCTTAAAAGGGAAATGTCTGCAGAGAGCCTGCCCTGCAGCAAAAAGCCTCGCCAGACATTTCCCCTTTAAGAAGTCAGCAAGAGAGCTTCTTCCACAGCAAGAGAGGTCCGCCCAGAGATTAAGGAGGGACTGAAGGAGCTGCTTTTGCATGTGGCTGGCAAGGTGAGTTTCTCTTCCAGCTCTTTTCATTCTCTCTCCCTCTTTCTTTTTTCTGTCTGTCTGTCTGTCTCTCTCTCTCTCTGTCCTCATCCAGCAGAGGTCTATCAGTGGCTATTATAGCCACAAGGTCTAAATGGAAGTAAGTGCCTCTGCCAGTTTTTTTCCCTTCTCTCTCTCTCCCTCTTTCTTTCTTTTTTCTGTCTGTCTGTCTGTCTCTGTCCCCATCCAGCAGAGGTCTATCAGTGGCTATTATTAGCCACAAGGTCTAAATGGAACCCTTTGTCTGGGGCAGTGAGGCTCTGAATTCTTGGTGCTTGGGGGGCAACAGTGGGAGGGCTTCTGGAGTTCTGTCCCCGCTGCTGGACCTCTTGAGGGCACCTGGTATTTTTGGCCACTGTTGTGACACAGAGTGTTGTACTGGATGGGCTGTACTGGATGGGCCGATCCACTGTGGCTTCTCTCCTATTCTTATGATATGAAAATCATATTTAGCACTTGTGTAGCACTTAGTGCTTCATATTCTGCCGAGATGAGGAAGGATTCAGTAGGGCCGTTGCTCAGTGATAGAGCATCTGCTTGACATGCAGGAGGTATCAGCCTCTTCAGCTAAAAAAGGATCAGGTAATAGGTGACATTAAAGATCTCAGCCTGAGACCCTGGAGAGCCACTACCAGTCTGAGTAGTCAATACTGACCTTGATGGACCAATGGCCTGATTCAGTATTAGGAAACTTCATGAGTTCATGTGGAAGCATGTGGAAGCAACATCACAGGATGTGACATCACAAAATGATGTCACTTCCTTTCTCCTGGCTCCACCCCCAAAGTCCCCAGATATTTCCCAAGTTGGACTTGGCAGCCCTACCCGGGACGCCTCGCCGCCGCCCGACCCCCGACAACGTCCCGATCCGCAGTGCGCCGCGCCAGCCCGAGAAGCAATGAGTCTTTCTGCCTGCACCCGCCCGCCCGCCGCCTCGGGGCGCGAGTTGCCTCTTGCAAGCCACCCGGGCGGTTGCATCAGCTTCTGGGTGTCAGTCAGCCCGCGCTGGGGAAGAGGCGTTTTGCGCGCTTGGGGGCTGGGCTGGAGCCCCAAACTCGTGGCGCGCCCCCTTGGAGGAGAGGACGCCCCTGCCCCCTTTCCGGGCCTGCATTCCTCAAGGCGGGGGCGGGAGAGAAACCCGGCCCCCAAGGCAGAGTCACCGAGTCTGGGGAGATCCGGGGAGAAGGGGCGCCGGAGGGGAGGGGGGCGCGTCGCGGCTGCTAAATTGGAGGCTGGAAACCGGGCGGGGGGGGCGTCTGCGCAGATCCCCCGCCCTTTGGCGAGGCCTTTGGGAAAGAAGGGAGGAAGGGGCTGCTGGGCGGGGAGGCGGTGGGCAGCTCTCACCGGATCGCCCCCCCCCCCCCGCTGCGGGCTCCTGCTGTTCCCCCCTCCCGGAGCCCCCCTTTGGCAGGCAGGTGTCGCGACGAAGAGCGACTGCCACGTGGGCTCCCGGGGAGAAGCCCGGACGGGGTGGGCGAGGCGGGCAAGACTTGCGACAGGACGCGCGAATGGCAAGAAGGCCCCCTGGGAAGAAGGATGGGCCCGGAATGCCCACCGTGGGCTCCCTTGGAAGATTGCGGCCCCGGGAGCAGTGGGAGGGGAGGGGCTTCTTCTTCGCTCCGCCGGTCCCGGGAGCAGGGAGGGGGGGGGGGCTTCTTTCCGGGCCTGCCGCAGCCTGGGAAGAGTGAGCGGGGGCGGGCTTTAAGTGCCCGCCCCCCGGCCTCCTCTCTCCCGGAGCGGCCCCAACGGAGCCCTGCTCGTCCCCTTCCGTTTCCTCCGCCCCCCCCCCCGTCCGACGTATCACGCAGGCGCGGCGGCGCCAGCCGGGTCGGTTCCTCCAGAGTAAGAGGCGGGGCCAAGATGGCGGCCAAGGTGAGTAGAGTGGCCTCTTCGCTCCCCTCACAAACACTCCTCTCGCCCTCCTTCGGTGCTGAAGGGAAGAAAGAGCCCTCCCAGCGAAGTTGGCGGGTAGGCTGAAGCCACGGAATAGGGGCTTCGTATAGTTGTAGTCCGGGGGGGGGGTCTCTGAGCGTATACAGAGTGCTCTCCTCCTGCTGCAGCTCTGCGTTAACTGAGCTTTTTTGCTTGGCCAGCTTTGGAAGGCGCCACCAGCCTGGCGATATATTAGTGTTGAACTCCCCTGCTTGGGAAAAAGAAAAGAAAAAAGCTATAGCTGCTGACTTCTTCACACACGCAGATCTCTTTATCTTTAACTCTCTTCCCTTCCGGGAGGCTCAGGGTGACGCACGTACCTCTCTCCCCTCCTCCGTTTAATCTTCACAACGACCCTGTGAGGTGGGTTAGGCATAAAAAGAAAGGAGGATATAGGACTGGCTTATGGTCGCACGTTAAAAGTTTTTGACACACGGGAGAGCTGAACTTCTCCCGACTTCAGTATATCTGTTCCTCCATCTTATGATAACCTATCCATGATTTTGCCCCTTTCACAGTGGTTTTTGAACTGCTGTACTATTATGCCATTAAAGGTTTCTCTCTCACACTCAGAGGTTTTGGGGTGGGCTGACAGAGTGGCCGGCCCAAGGTCCAATGCACTGAGTGCAGGTTTGACCTCAGCCCTCCCCAACCTTGGGCCCAAGTTCTTGCCATTACCGTACTCTGGCTGTTCTGTAAGAACAGGTCATGCTGGACATTGATTATTTTTCTGGCTGTTTTATATAAAAATACACCCCCCACCACCCCACAAAAAATGTAGTGTATTTGAATTGCCTATTATAGTTAACAGTAAAAGAGAGATGATTATTTAAAGCTGACTGTTTTAAATTGAAAAAAGCAACTATGTTATGTGATACAAAAGTATCTGGAAGAGGGGAGAGGGCTAAAATTAAAAGTTAGTCGTTGATGTATGAGAACTTGCAGCCCTGTTCTGTCAGGCTGTTACCAGCTCTGGATTCAGGGGGGGAAGGACTTATCTGGAAGAGAATGGAGTTGGGCATGATTTCCAGGAAGCTGTGAGCCCCAGCTGGTGTCCAGCATTGGATAAAAGAGAGATTTGTGAAAGCTGTCTTCCTTTTATCAATCTTCCCAGCTGGAGCTTTCACAGTTTCATTATTTTCATTTCCTTTCATAATCCTTTCTGCAACGTTTATTTTTTTAGAAATCAGCTTATGTCCTGTACAATCGTGTTTTTATCCTTCCCACAAGGGGTGTCTCTCTATGTCTGCTATTTTCCTATTGTTTCTTTTAGACTGTAAACTCTTGGAGGGCAGAGACCTGTCTTTATTCCTTCACATTTCTCTAAGGTGGTGTGTACACAGACAGCACTTTATAAAGAATTCAGTCACTTCATATGTAGGGAGCCACCCCACAAATCTGTTCTTTTTACCGACCCTGCTATTGTGTTCTTATTTTTCTCAGTTTGGCTTCACTCTGCATCCCTGTTTGGACATGTCTGTGCCTTGGGAAATATGCATATCAAGGCCAGCACCTCTCTTTTCCATAATTCATGTTTGTTGTACAGGAACCCTACTTGCCAGTTTGGTGAGCCAGTTTGGTGTAGTGGTTAAGTGTGTGGTCTCTAATCTGGGAGAACCGGGTTTGATTCCCCATTCCTCCACTTGCACCTGCTGGATGACCTTGGGCAAGCCATAGTTTTGGCACAGCTGTTCTTGAAAAAGCAGTTTCTGTCAGAGCTCTCTCAGCCCCACCTTCCTCACAGGGTGTGAGGAGGGGAAGGGGAAGGAGTTTGTAAGCCGCTCTGAGACTTTAAGTGAGTGAAGGGCGGGGTATAAATCCAATCTCTTTTTCTCTTCTTCTTCTTTCCTTTTTTAAAAAACCTTCTGGTTTCAATCATATGCTGAAGAAACTAACCTTGGTAGTGTCCTTCAAGACTCAGAATTTCAGTGCTGTTCACTCTTGGCTTTGTTTATTTATTTACTTCATTCATACTCCACCTTTTCTCCCCATGGGAACCCAAAGTAGCTTACATTATTGTCCTCTCCTCCATTGTGTCCTCACACCAATTCTGTGAGGTAAGTTAAGTTGTCACGGTGTGACTGGCCCAGGATCACCCAGCAAGCTTCCATGGCAGAGTGGGGTGTTGAACCTGGTTCTCCATATCCTAGTTTGACGCACTGATCTCTTCATCACAATGGCTTTCATCCTTTATTATTCAGAGAATTTTTATGCTGTTTCTCCAGGGAACGTGTCTGAAGAGGCTTACAAAATAAAACATAGTAAAAAGATAAAACATTAAAACCCAGCATAAAACAACCAACCAGGTTGTAAAACCGTAGGTCGTTAAGCAGTTTAAAATGAATACCGGTTTTCAAACTATAACACACTATTAAAATGGTAGTAAAATATGTACCTCTTTAATTAAAAGCCTGGGTAATCAGAAATGTTTAGACATTCTGGTGCCCAAAAGAGAGTAAAACTGGCTCTGTTCCTTTCTACTAGGGTATCTCTCAATTTCCACCATCACCCCATTTAGTTTTTTTAATATATATATATATATATATCACTGTGTTGTACTCCTAGTCTTTGTGTCCATCTGGTATTCTTTTGCAATTGGAGAGGATCAAGCCTCAAGGTGCCACCTTTTCCTATCAGTCTTCTTTGTGTAAGTGTGAAGGGCTGCCAAAATCATATTCAATATGTTGCTTTTCTTTGAGTCTGCCTAAAGATGACCCTTTGTGGTTCTACTGTTTATAAAAAACAGAGCTTTATCAGAGCAAGAATCCTAAAATAGGGGAGCGCAGTTGTACATATTTGAGACATGTAGATGTAAGTGCACATACATTACAAGCTTTTAAAAGATGTGTCTGTGCTGGAAATTATAGTTACAAGAGCAAGAGAGAGGTTATATTCCCAGATATCCCCAGATCACTGAACTACACTTCTCAGAATTCCTTTTGAATAAGAGGGGCAACTCAGCAATGCTACCCTTCTCAAAATACAATGAGACTGATACTGCAGTACGCGTAACAACCTTCAAAGTACAATGACAGCATCATGACTGTAATAATAATAGGATTATTCCCCTGCAGAATAAAATGATTACCCCCCCATAAAACTGATCACCAGTGCAAAATGATCCAGCAGAATAGCAGCTTGTGACAGAAAAGATAAAAACAGATATTATGTCAGGATTAGCTGTAGCTACTGAAAAAATTCTCCTTGGAGCCTGGCTTTGCCAGAGTTCCATATCATAAATATTATGCTAGCAGAAGAGAAGATATGGTTTCCCTCTGAATGGACATTCCTTATTCTTTTTGCACACTGTTCACTGTAACTTTACTACAGCTGTCAACTTACTGCAGTTTAGCATCAATTCGTGTTTAAAGCCATTGCATGTTTGTTGTTACTGCTTAAATACAAAATGTGCCCTTGTGTCAGTGGGCTATCAAAATACGTTTAAATAGATTTTCATCTTTATTACTCCTCCTCCTACGTTTCACCTCACTCTTTTCTCCACATGCTCAGGGAATCAAATACAGTCCTCCCCACCCTTATTTTAGCCTTAGAAAAACCCTGTGGAGAAGGCTGAGAGTTCAGTTAGAGAGCTAGCTTCGTGGTTGCGCAAATTTGAATCTGGGTCTTTCTGATCCAAATTGGGTGCACTAAAACAAAAAATCTACATGAAGGCTTGGACCTGCAAGCCAACTTTCAGTTAGAGAAAAGCTCTAGACCTCAGTCTTAAAAGCATTGAGGCGCATGCTGAAATTTAAATGGGTTTCAATTTCTTTGTAAGGCATACAGGGCTGTGCTGAGAGGAGCAGCACCCTTCTAAGCCCGTAGACTTCAGTGTACTTAGAAGGGTGGGTTCTGCTGAGGATGACACTGGTGATCTTTAAATCAGATCAGTCTGTGACGAAAAGGGAAGTAAGGCTGTTAAAAAGGGCAAACTCCTTTTTGAGCCTCCCCAAGTGCAGTAAAGACAAAACAGAGTCAAAGTCTGTAGGCAGCAGAATTCCACAGTTATCATCTGGTTGAGGGTGGCAGTTTTTCCAATAAAACCAGGATATCTGCATCCAGATAATTACTGGGCAGTGGAAGAGTGCACAGTAGCACCGCATTAACCATTGCACAATTGACTTCTAAAAGCAAACCAATTAGTGCTGTTCAAGAATTGATTTGATTTAGCATGTTTATTGATTTGATTTAGAATGTTTATTTCTATATTTGTATTTAGTGAACACATTTTAGAAGTATCTCATTTTAATTTTGTGTTCCACAGCCAACAAATATTTGAACTTGAATATGTGATTTAAAAAATAACCTGTGGCTTAAATGTTACAGTCAAACTAATTCAGTGCTTTGTGCAGAAGTAATAATACCGGAATAATAACCGAGGAGACATAGAAATTTCAGTTTTGCTGAGACATGCTTAGCTTGAATTCATAGCATGATTTTTTAAATTTAGATTATTATGTGTATTTGTGGTTTTATCCCCCCACCCCAGGTTTACAATTCAACAAAACCTACTTGTACTCCCTCACACAGTTCTTAGGGAATGTTGCCTAAAAACATGTTTTTATTTGCCTTTTTTGTAATCCACCTTTCTCACTGAAACTCAAAGCAGGGTGTGTGTGTGTGTTGTGTATTGTGTGTGTGTGTGTGAGAAGTGCCATCAGGTCACAGCCAATTTATGTCAACCCCATAGGGTTTTCAAGGCAAATGATTAAGCGGAGGTGGTCTGCCTTTGCCTTCCTCTGCAAAATCTTCTCTGGTGGTCTCCCATCCAAGTACGACTCTGCTTAATTTCTGAGATCTGATAAGATCGGGCTGTAGTATACAATTCTACATCCCCCAAGCCAGATCACACAGTATAAATTGAAAATCAGTGCAGTCTATGGGATGAGACACCTAGTTAGCAATGTAATAGGACTAGGATTACAGCATTTGAAATAAGGCATAGATGTGACATGTTAAACAATGCAGAATGTTGTATTATTTCATGAGTAAAAAGCAGTGCAGTGTGAGCACTGCAGGATAATACATATCACAAACACATAGACAGTGGTACAGTCCACATTCCCATAGACAGTGGTACAGTCCACATTCCCTTTGTAAAATCGCCTTCCTGGATCATTCTGTTATACCTTTATTAGAATGTACTTCTGAACAATTCTATTCTATGCAGTCTGTAGAATGACAGAAGCATGGGAGCCTTCCTGACCTCCTCAGGCACGCCAGTTCCAATGTGGGGGCCACAACAAAGAGAGTACGAGCAGTTGTCGATCTTGCCCATTTGCAGGATGACACCTCCTGAAGTCCCTGCTCCGATTAATAAAGCTGTCATGGCAGAACATAGGAGGAGAAATTCACTCTTGCAGATATGAGGGGCCAAAGCCATGAAGGGCTCTGTACACAATAGCCACTACCTTGAACTGAACCCAGTAACTGCTGGGCAGCCAATGGACTGACTGTAGAATGGGTTTGATATGCATGCCCCACCTAGCCCTCAGTAATAACTGAGCTGCAGCGCTCTGTACCAACTGGAGTCTCTGAGTTGACTTCAAGGGTAGACCCATGTCTAATTACAACTTTGAAACCACCAAGCTTGCCTAATAGTATCATAGCAACAGTATGAATTTTCCATTTTTAAACTATTCCTTTTTTATGGGAAAAATACAGCACTGGAAAATGTTCTGCCCCTCGTCTCTGGCGCGATCCAAAGCTTCCTGGATTCCAGTTCACATTGACACCTGCATTCAGGCGCTTTCCCAAGTCAGAATTTGTTTCCTCCCCATAGACTCACTGACTACATAAGGGAAGGGGTGAGGCGCATCCTCAAGGTCAACCAGAGGTTGTGTTCACATGCATCACGTCCAAACCTCTGTTTGCCATCATGTCTGAATGCAGCCTGCATGTCTGATTCTGTGTATTACATGCTTTCATGTAAATCATGTTTTATGTTATTCTGTAATTCTCTTGATTATTACCCTTTTAAAACTCCTCCAACCCTCTGCTTTTCTGCATACTTTTTTTAAAAAAATGTTGATAATACTTGCTTTCACAAGCTCATGTTATCATTTTAGGTAACGTTGTCTCCCATGCTTTTAATACACTTGTAACCTTCCTGTTGTTCTTTTTCATCTTCGTGACTTCATTTGTCTGCTCCTTTATTTATTCCTGCAACACAGTGAGTCTGTTTTATCTTTCATTTCCCATTGTAATTAGTTTGATCCTTTTGTGTGGTGGCTGTTGACTCTTTGGTGGTAAAGACGGAACAGAAATAAATTCTTTTGGACAAGATCTTAATTCACCAACCAGTTAAGCCAGAGTACTCATATTTAATGGTTATCTCCATTGCATACCTGTAATCTAGAATTTTGTTCTGTATTTAAGGAATGCAGAGGTTACTAAGGAGAGTTGACAGCTATTTTGGTTAAGTAAATAGCCGGCGATTAAAATTTGCAGAAATTTTGAAGCTCTGAGGGCAAAAATACTTTGAAACCCCCTGACATTTTGGGAAAGTTGAAATGTATGCAATATGTTCTTGCTTATCAAGCCTGAACATATTTATGGCGAATTTGTGAATTATAAAATTGCAAATGCCTTAGTTTCTTACAAACAAAATTGTGAGCGTCCCCAGTATTAAGGAGAGGGGGCGCTGCTAATGGCTACACTCTATACTGTCGCATTTTCTGCCATCTGAGATGAGGGAAGTAACGAAAGTTCAAATTTTGTAGTAATGAAGGGAACGCACATGGGCACAGAAACAGTCACATACAGTTGTAATGAACCAGACAGCATATTTGAATATCTAGTTTGACTTTATGACATTGAAAACACTGTGCTTTATAATTTTAAATTGCTCTTTTATCTGTTACTTACTTACTTGTTTTTATTGACTGTTATAAAAAAATTTACCTTGTACAATTTAAAATTTTTAAAATCCTTTTTATAATCTTAGATGCTATTATGCTTTATAATTTTAATTGCTCTTTTATCTGTTACTTACTTGTTTTTATTGTGCCACTTGCTGGTCTAGGACCGTAATAAATAGATTGTTGTTGTTATTGCTGTGCTTTTCAATGGCATACTAACATACACATTATGACGTATTAACTGTGGACAAAATTAGTCACGTTTAAACAAATGCATGCTTGAAAATACATCATACATCTTCAGTATGCACAGGAATCGTCATTGTCTGATGCTGTGGATTGTCTTACAAAAACCTCATGCAGTACATTCCTTGTGTCTAGAATCTTGTCTTTAAAAGCATTAAAAGTTTAAGAAGTTTCCAGGCAGGAACTAGGACTGTGGAGGCAGAGAAAGGATGAGATATGAGATGGGAATGAGAAGCGCCTAGGGAAATGGCCTAATTGGGGAGTGGATGGCAAATTACAGACTGGGACTTCACTAGAAACTCCTCATGTGCTGTTTCCACATTGTCTCCCTTATCCTGAGGTCTAGAAACTTGTGCAATCAGTTTTTCTAGGATTTTAGAAGTGGTTAGGTAAGAAAGTAGATGTATGTGTTTTGGAGTCAGTCAAGGCTATGTAAAATCCTAGAGTAGGATCATAGAATCACAGAGTTGGAAGGGGCCATACAGGCAATCTAGTCCCACCCCCTGCTCAATGCAGGATCAGCCTAGAGCGTCCCTGGCAAGTGTTTGTCCAGCTGCTCCTTAAAGAAGAAGAGAAGAGGAAGAAGAGATTGGATTTATATCCCGCCCTTCACTCACTTGGAGTCTCAGAGCGGCTTATGAACTCCTTTCCCTTCCCCTCCCTACAACAGACACCCTGTGAGGTAGGTGGGGCTGAGAGAGCTCTTTCCCAAGCTGTCCTTGAGAGAACAGCTGGTACAGAGCTATGGCTTGCCCAGGGTCATCCAGCAGGTGCAAGTGGAGGAGTGGGGAATCAAACCCGATTCTCCCAGATTAGAGTCCGCACACTTAACCACTACACCAAACTGGCTCTCAAGGCTGCCAGTACATGCATAGTAGTAGTAATTGTTGTTTATTACAGTCTTTAGACCAGCATACAGTTTTGTCAAACATAAAATACAATAATTTTTAAAAATTGAATTTAAGAGCTTTTAAGGTGCAGTTCCCATAATTTGAAAAGTAATGCCCAGAATTTAGCAACTTGTCATTAGAATTATTATCAGATAAAAACCAATGAAGCCTTGCTTTATTTGTATTTACAGGGCCGGGGATCATATCAAGTAACAGAGCAATAATTCCAAGACATACTTCCCTGTAGAGTGGACAGCTAAAGAACATGTGCTCTACAGACTCTGCCTTCCCAAGGGAACAAGAGCATAACCTTTCTGGATAGGGAATTTTATGATACCTGCCCTCAATAACCATGGAGGGGAGAGCAAAACACCGCGCTAGAATAAACATCCTTCTAAAACTATTCACTTCCCCTGAGGCCAGATATGTTGCCAGCTGAATAGTGCTTTTGACATTTAGCAACATCCCACGTTTTGGTGCACTAGAGATATCAGATTGCCGCTCTATATCCTCGATCTAATCAGCCCTTTTCCTTGCTCAAGTCCATAAATTAAGAGTACTTGAGGAGAAAAGTCAGTTCTACAAATATAGCTATTAAACAGCCTTAAGCCAACTGGATTGGACATCATCTGGGAGAATCAAGGGAAACAAATCTTGTGGAGAGTACATGCATAGATCTTATTTTAGCAATATAAGTAATACAGTTTTTTAAAAATTCCAAATGCAGTTTAACACATTATTAGCATCGCTTTGATCTTGGGAGACCTTTGAATTCAGTTTTCCTTTTACAAAAAGGATTTCTACAGAGACATTTTGACAGTGCATTATGATTTATTACAGCTGTAGCATCACCGCTGCAAATGATGCTTTATGGAGCAACATAAATCAAAAGAGCAGATCCCCGCACCAAATTGCTTACCGCCACTTTACAAATAATATCCCCCAATAAGTGCTTTTCAGATTACAGGTCCAGGAAACGGGGCCGCAGAAACAACGGTAAGTGACTTGTCTTGCACCCGAACCTGCTTAGTAGGAACCGCTTATATAATCCGAATCTCCTTTCCTCAGCCTATTTGAGAAACTTTTATAGTGCTTTTGAATGCCTTTTTTAACCCTCCCATTTTCTCAAATCTGCTGTAAGATGAAATAGCGTGTTGTGTTTAGCGAACAGGTAGACAACACTGCTGAGATAAAGCTGAATTTCGATGAATAAAAGATGATGTCGTTTTTAAGCAGTTGCTTGTGTTTTCTTGATCTCTCTGCCACCAGATGGCAAAATGGGCAGCCATCCCTGCCACTTTGGCATGTGCGTCTATTAATATGTATGCCGTAGAAGAGGCGGAGCCAAAATCCCAGCCTGTTAAAGCACATCAGGTAGGTTTTGTAAGAGCTCTCTGAGTGTCTATAAAGCAAATAGATGGGTGCATCTAATATAACTCATGTTTTCCTCTGAATTTTATCTTGCAAGAAGCAGAATAGGCTAGCAGAATGGAGAATGGTTTTATTTATTCCACGTAGCCCTCCCCTGTCCCAGCCAGCCCACTATGACTGAGCTTCCCCTGCAGTGTGCAAGCACAGGACAGTTCAGGATGTATTCAAAGGTGAGGATGTGAAACAGGCCTTGACCTAGCACCCTGCATTTACTGAAGATGCACCGTAGAACATTCCGTGGAATCCTCTGCTGCTTGCCGAAGTTCTCTGATGGGTTATAGAAGGCCCAGCCAACATTTTGGAATGGAAGGGGATGTTTGAAGGTAGAAACCCCTGCATTAGGTAATCTGAATCCAAATGCTCACACACATCCTATCCCTGTCAGCCTCACAACTGTATCCTCATGTAGGTCAGCAGCTGACTCTAGTGCAGGTTTAAACATAGATAGATGTCTGCATATATGGAGCAGCATTTGCTTGCCTAAAAGCCAGCTATCCCACGAGCAAACTGATTGGGGGATAGGGCTGGCAGAGAAGATGATCCCATTCAAAGGATAAAGCAGGACCACTTACGTCCTTGGAGGAATTGAGCCATTTTCATTGTGTATCTCAGATATTTCTTGTATGATTTATTTTCTCCTTCCCCTCCAGCTCTCTGTTTATAATGCACCACCTCTGAAATCTAGATACATCGATGAAAAGCCTGGCCGCTTGCAAACTGGGATTTCTTCAGTACGAAAGTCAGTGGGCTACTATACTAATGGGTGCAAGGTAAGAGGATTTAAATTATCTAATTGGTCAGGTGTTCAAGTTTAGCCATAAGTGAGCTATTGAATAAATCAGAGCTGCTGTGGAACAACAAAAGTTTCTACAGGTTAAACAAGATTAATTTAGTCCAATTATTTTCAGTTAAGTTTCAGCTTGAAAAGAGTTCATCTTGGATAAATGCTTCAGAATAGAAAAAACATTTCCAAAAACACAAAAAGGAAAAAAAAGATATTTTGCCCAAATAAGAACTTGGAGTTCAAAACATCTTTAATCTATTTTGCACCTGCTGCAGATAGCTATGTTGCTCTGTTAAAAATCGAAATGCAGCAGTCAGGTAATACCTTTGGTAAAGGTAAAGGTTTACCTGGCTTGAAAGCCAGTCGAGTCCGACTCTAGGGGGTGCTACTCATCTCCATTTCGAAGCCAAAGAGCCAGTGCTGTCCGAAGAGTTTTTCCATGGTCATGTGGCTGGCATGACTAAATGCTGAGGCACACAAAACACTGTTACCTTCCCACCGAAGCAGTACCTATTTATCTACTTACAGATTCTTGCTTTTGCACTGCCAAGCTACCAACCTTCCAGTCTGCAGCTCAGTGTCTTAACCTCTGAGCCACTGTGGCCCTAATACCTTTGTCAGAAGCAACTAAAACATCACAAACTAGTCAGCAAGATCATGCAAACACTTCTTTGGATCAAATGTCCTCTATTCTTTGGGGGGGGGGGTTGCTGTAAACGTGAAAATCCAAGTCTTCACTATTGTTTTTATAGGATTTATATATTGTTTTTGTAGTCTTGGTGGAAGGTTGGGCAGGAATGAGATGTTCCCATCCTAAGTTTTAGTTGCATATTTGCCTCAAGTATTTTGACTCTCATCAGTTTAAAGCATCCTTCCCACCCACCTCCATCACCCACCCCAGAATTTTTTGTTGTACATCCAAGCTAGGGAAAGGAGTGACCTCTTGTGGTGTGAATTAAAGATAACTTTTCAGTACAACTGTTTTCCCAAAAAGTTTATGCTGTATAAATGAAAACTTATCTTCTTGAAACACACATCTGTGTTCTTAACCCAATCAAGGATGTGTTTTCCTGGCGTATGTCAGTGTGCATCATGAAAGCTGGATCAATTCCAGGCAGGCACTTATATGTTTGGGGTTTGATGCCTGGGGATTTTGACTTCAGTTCTTCCTGGTGCTTGAAATTTGTTGCATTGCAAGGCCTCAAAAAAGAAACCTCAAACATCCTATTACTTACTCTGTAGTTGAATTTTACAATGGAGAAATTCAATGGAATAATAGTTTCCTACTATGTATCTATTATTCCATAGTAGTTTCCTACTATGTATCTGCTTCTGCCAGCCTAGCAGTTCAAAAGCAAGAAATTGCAAGTAGATAAATAGGTACCATTCCAGTGGGAAGGTAACAGCGTTCTGTGCGCCTCGGCATCTAGTCATGCCAGCCACATGACCACAGAAACGTCTTTGGACAGCGCTGGCTCTTCGGCTTGGAAACGGAGATGAGCACCGCATCCCTAGAGTCATATTCGACTGGCTTTCGAGCAAGGGAAACCTTTACCTTTACCTTACTCTGTATCTAAGATAGTAATGAGAAGAAAAAGAGATGTCACGCTGGTTTGTTGTTGTTGCCTTGAGATTGATAAGTTAAAATTTTCACATTGCCCTTTGGATCCTGATCAATATTTGTGTGTGGTTTTTTTTTAAAAAAAATCTTGGGGAACAGTGAAATTTTTTATATTGCTTTGGTTTAACAGATATTGGCTGGGCTGGGTTGATTGATATACAGGGTACCACCATCTTAAGATAAGCTGGGATCCAGTCTAAAACTTCTGTGAATGGATGCATAACTTCCCCACCAAAATGACCCCCCAAAATGCTGCTCCTGGGGGACAGGAGACCCCCCTGGAGTAGCATGAGGGGGGTGTTGGAGGGCTGCTATGGGCAGGTAAATTGGTCACAATTCACCACCACCACCCCAGTGTGCATGGATCTTTTTGATAGGATCCAGTGCTGCTTCTCCATACAGTTGTACCCAATCTTTGTAGTAAAATAACTTCCCTTTTCACATCAGACTGAAGAAGTTTAATTATAAAGTGGAAAGTTTTTTCTAAATTTCGTTGCTCCTGCTCTGTTAAGATAGTAATTTGATATTTGTAGGTGGAAGATACAGATTTCTGACTGTTAACATAGAGTTCAGATGGAAAAAAAACTGTACTTTATTCTATTTATGCAGAATGCTTATTTCTTTGTAAAAAATGGAGTAATATCTTCTATACAGTTTGGAAAAGGTGGGTGAGTACAGTCTTTCTCTATTCACATATGAACCCGTAAATCATAAACTGAATTGTTTTATTACTTATTTATTTATTTAAAACATTTATTAGCCACCTTTCTCCCTTGCAGAACTCAAGGTGGCTTAAAATATAGATAAACTGAGTATAAAAACCAGAATGAAAACAATATAAATGAAACAGGAATTATAAAAATGCATAAAAGGTCACAATTTAAAAACTCCAATTAGGACTATCATTAAATAATAAATTAGTCAGTTGGTCAAATGCAGTTCTAAATAAAACTGTCTTCAGCTGCCTTGACAGTGAGGGGGCCAGGTAGACCTCGCTGAAGAGGTTGTTCCATAACCATGGGGCTGCCACTGAAAAGACCCTCTCTCTTGTGCTCACCAGATGAGCTTCTTTGATTGGTGGGATTATAAAGAGTGGGAGGGAGACATACCCTAATTTTTCTTTGGGTTTTTTTTTTAAGTATTGTTCCACTTTCCATACGATTTGGTTACATGGTTCATATTTATAGTTGTTTTCATCTCTGCATATGTATTCCATTGCAATTTCCCAAAGTGCAAGGGAAAAAACCTTCAAATACTTTTCTTTATTTTTAAGATACATATGTTTATCTGAAGAATCCCCCTCCAGAATTTCTTCCAAAAGTTGGTGCGATTACAATTTCAGGACTGACTGGGCTAGTCCTAGCAAGGAAAGGTAAGGGAGTGCCTGTTCTTCATGTTCGGTGAATGAAAAACATGATTTTAATAAGAAGCCACACTATAGATTACAGACCAGACCACACAGGCAAGTTCCTCTGTCATGACTGGCTGTAGTTATTTGAGGAGGGGCTAAAGTTAACCAGGCAGTTCAGCCCAAAATAACTTACCTGACTGTGGCAACATTATTTCCAGCTGGAGCAGCCATACAAACTGCTGCAGATGCATCCACGTAGAGTTAACTTTCACTAACCACGTTCATGTCTGAGGGAGGGGTTGCTGTGGCTTTCATGTACCAGAATTTTTGTTTGTTTCTTTGGAAAAAACCCTCTAAAGACCCATTTCTAAGACTGCAGATTGGAAAATATTTTCCAAAGACTATCGCTGTTTGTTTAGTGTGTGTGTAGATAGATATATACGTGTGTGTGTGTGTGTGTGTGTGTGTGTAATTCTGAACCCATCTGCACAGTACAGAGCAAATAATCTACACATTGGAACTCAGGGAGAGATGGGGGGAGGCCCCACAAAGCTCCGTTTACAACCAGTGCAGTTGACTTGTAAATGTGGTGCGTGTGGAATGCTTTGTTGTATTTGCCCATCGATGTTGTGGGCTCTCTGGGAGAAAGATCCCATTCATTTCGGTAGTTTCAGTCAGCCATGTGGGTTCTCTCCATTTAAGTGAATAGAGACTCCTGTGCACAGACAAACTCCATAGGCACATCGTATGGGATTAATGGAATTCTCATTAGAGAAGACAAGGAATTAATGTTATGGGTTTCTAGCAAGTCACATAACATAGGTATTCAATATGGTTGTTTCTATAAGCTTCATAGTAATTAAATTCTTTTTTTGCAGGGTCCAGATTTAAGAAAATTGCCTATCCTGTGGGACTCTGCACCTTGTGCATATCTCTTTGCTACCCAGCTCAGTCAGTAATCATTGCAAAGGTAAACTCTCCGTAACGGTGTGTGAATTGTTGGCATGCTTCTAGACCGCCTTAAAAAAGAAAAAGTCTCATGCCTGGTTAAGTCAAACTTTAAATTATGAGTTGACAACCCCCAAATAGATTGCCGTCTATAATTACCAGGTTTTTCTTCCATTATTGGGTGAATCGCACCCATTATTGTAGAAGTCAATTAGCCTTGCCTACGCGGGAATATTTTTAAAACGGGCTGTTCAGTACAGTAACGTGTCTAAATTTAAACTAGGTAACGGGTAAGAAGCTTTATTCTGTAAGCCACAAAACCTACGAAGCCATAGGATCACTCTGGACTAAACAATCCACTGCTGAAGTACCCCTCGTCCTGGATAAAGTTGCCAAGGTGAGCTCTTTGTGGACTTTCAGTGACACGGCCCTTTCAGCGATCTGCATTGTCTTTGAAGTGTGCGCATCAGAAAATTAGCATTTGTGGATTAGCCTGGCAACACTGAAGCACATTTTGAGGTTCAAAGGCTGGGGTGGGCAACCCCTGGCAAACCAGACCATTTTGCTTGGCACCCAGGGCCACATCTCTGCCCACGCAACAGAGGAACTGGCAGCACTGCCGGGGCCAAGTGGTACAGAAGACCACAGGTGTGACATGCCCATTGGCAGCTCCACTGGGGCTTGGCTTGCCCCAGTTGTGTCTGGCCAAATAGCAACCCTGGTCTTCCACTCACTTGCCCCATTTTGTTTGCTGACATCTTCCCAGGTAGGTGCTGCATTTCTTTCGGCACCTGGGCCAAAGAAGATTGCCTTGCCCTGGCTTATAGCATCATAGTGTGCAACTTCTCAGCTCCAGGTCCAGATGAGTAAGTCTCCTGATCACCCAGTCCTAAACCTCAGTGCTGTAGTGATGTAACACAATTACCTTGACTGCTGAGATTTGGAACTAGATGAGCAGAAGCTCCTCCTGCAGCCCTGGATCTCAGCATGGACCGTTGCTGGAAACCGTGCAAGTTGTTAGAGGCTGTGAGGAAGCGTCCTTCAGAAGCTGTGATTAATTGGGATCAGAGAAAGAGCTCTTCCTCCAAACCTAATTAATCCTTCTGATAGGGCTCTTAGCTTCTAATTGGCCACAGCCCTTTGTGACGGGATGAAAATCTGGGTCACATGACTGAGTGAGGAGGGGGCCATTTAGCTCGGAACCCTCAATGATTGGCAGTTAACGGGCACAGGTGACAGTTTAGAATGTTCAGGGAGAGAGAGAAAAAAAGTCTGTGTGGAGAACAGTTCTGGGGATAGCTGTGTGAGAGCTTGGAAGCGAGTCTCTGTGGCTCTGTGGGAGCAATCCAAAAAGACCAGTTTAAGCAGAGAACTGGTGCGGGATAGACTGATTCACGGGACGGTGGACAGTCTTGTGCACGTAGAACACATAAGTGGTCAACACAAAGACCTATCAGCACTGAAGAACCTGGTATAGGTGCTTAAGAGAGGGCTGAGGCAAGGCCAGTCAGAGTCTGGATAATTGGTTGGTGGCCAGCTAGGACTCAAAGAAAAGGGCCAGGAAAGCCAAAGTCAAGAGACTTAACCCTAAGCTGTACAGGAGAGAGTGCTTGAGAAAGTGTGTGGTGAACTTATGAAAGGTTACAAAAAAAAACCCAAAGAAACCCTAAAAACAAAATAACCTACTGCCAAAGACTAATTTCTGACAAACGTTTCAGCCGCTACCGAAACAAGGTGTCCAATGTAAATACATCCCCCATCCCCTCTGTCTGGTTCTGTAAATAAAGCTCTGTTTTATGTTAAAGAAGAAGCCTGAGTGACTACCTATTAAAATTAAACCCCGAAGAGACTATTACAAGGATAGAGGGTGCTGGTCGAGTGAAGTAGAGCCAATCCTGATCAGTCACCTCACAGAACGCCGCAAAGCGGCAGTTTATTTAGGCCACGCGTCATACCCTTAAAACCTCATCATAGCCTGGCGTGGCAAGTAAGAGGAGATTAGGGTCAAGGGGACACATGTCCGCGAGTTGCTTCCTCATTCCCAATTTCCCCCTTCTGGGATCCCGTCAACTTTTAAGCTGTGGAGGGCTTGAGCAGGTCAGCTTTCATTGGCTGCTTTTTCTCCCTTGGTGCAGATATGAGGACTCTTGCTTGCATCTGTGCCCAGCAGGCAAACCTCTTTTAGGTTGGGGAAATGGCGCCAGGGGAGGGGTTAACAGATGCACACACCCTCCTCCCTTGCATGCTGTTATCCCACCTGGGCTTCCCGTGCTGCAGCTGTTTAAAAAGAAAAAAACAGGGAACACTCAACTCAGAAGTCTTATTTGGTTTGACCCTCTGTTCTCATTTTTGGCCTGGGAGTAAAGGACCATTTTAGTAAGGCCTTTTCTGTTTGGTGGCTTGAAAACAATAGTTATTCACGGGGCTTTTTTTTGTAGAAAAAGCCCAGCAGGAACTCATTAGCATAATAGGCCACACCCAGCAGCAGCAAGTCATTAGCATATTAGGCCACACCACTGACAGCACAGCTTATTAGCATACTAAGCCACACCCCCATGTTACCAGAAGAGTAACCATGTTACCAGCCACACCCACCTTTTGCTTCTTATTCTGTTTACCTTGTTTGTTGTCAAAACCCAGGGGTTTTTTTGTAGCAAGAATTAATTTGCATGTTAGGCCACATACCCCTAATGTAGTCAGTCCTAATGAATTTCTGCCGTTGGATGTGGCCTATTATGCTAATGAGTTCCTGCTGGATGTGGCCAACTCAGGAGCCAGCCGTAACTCCATTCCTGTGCATTCCTGTCCCAAAATAGCCCTGGTTATTCATTACGGTTGGCTGGGCAAGTGCCCGTTTTTCAAGCCTTGGGGTTTGTCCATGGGATGTAGCTCATTCTGCCTTTTCCATGACCACTGGCAAGAGCTCCCATTTTAGTGCAAAAACACAGAGATGTTTATATGAACTAATTTCTAATGACAGTCGACTCTCTTGATACTGTATAGAAGTTCTGTATTTGGCAATCATTCTGTTTAGTACCTTGTCACAAAGCTTGTGTAAAACATATATTTTTGTCTGACTCATTTCACAATTCTGTCTTACTATAATTCTGTTCTACTACAGGAATCTTCCGTCTCCAGAACAGACCACAGCATCTCAGAAGCTCGTACGGCGGCTTCGGAATCAGAGGAAAAGGCAAAAGCACATGAGATGCAATTGCGTGCAGGGAAAACTGTTTCCGACTCAGATTCAGTGCCTTCGATAGCTGAAGTGAAGGTGCCGAGTGTCATATCAGGTATGAAAGAAAATTAACACCATCAGCAATGCAGTATATAATACAGTGGCCGCGGGCGGAGGGGGGGCTCTCATTTGCTAGAGGTTTTCAGGTAGAGGCTGGACAGCCATCTCCCGAGAATACTCCAACTTTGGATTTCCTGCACTGGATCAGAAGCTGAACTAGAAGGCCCCTTCCACCTCTGTGTGTGTGTCAAGTGTCATCAGTTAGCTTGCAACCCATGGTGACCAAGACTTCTGTTAATTTTTTTCCTGAACATGTCCTCTCCTGAAGATCTTAACCAATCAGAGGGTGCCAGATTACTTGGTACTCCGCCAAGGGTTCATGCACATTATTTGGCCATGGCTTTTAGAGGTTATGCTGCTCTGTAAACTCCAGACCACGCAGGATGGTGGGGATCTGTGTTTGGATCCCCAGGGCATATAATTGGAAGTATAGAAAGCAGCCCTGGGGCAAAGCAAGAGGAAGATGTGGATCCAAGGCCATGGCATCAGAGGGCTAAGTTCCCTTTCTCCTTTTCCCCCGATCAAAAACCGCTCCAGCAGCATGTTTTTGTGCCTCTTTTTCCCAGTGAGGGCTTCAGCAGGTGTGTGGGGAGCAGTTTTGACTGGGGAACAGTTTGGAGGGAGGAAAGATCAGCCTTCCTTTCCTAGTTCTGTAGCCCTGATCCAAGTCCACTGATGACCACTTCTGGCAATGCATTTACACATTCGGGGAATCAGTGAGTGATCAGTGTTGCATAGGTTCTGGCCCGAGATGATTGAAGTCAGTTCCATTTATTTTAAGGAAGCTATTTTAATGATGCTTTTAATCTGATGTTGGTTTTAATGCTGTTTGTTTTATGATGCTGGCATGTGATGTTGAATTGCAATGGGAATTTTTGTGTTTTGAATGCATTGTTAACCTGTCCTGGGAATCCATTCTGTGGGTGGAAGTAAAATATATAAATGATTTTATAGATGAAGATGCAAGCAGTTCCACCCTTTCCTTTATTTAATAGATGCATTAAAGGTACCAAAGTTTAAACCTGATCCCAGCCTCATGGACCACGGCCAGTCCAATCCAGAAGACGTGGATATGTACAGTACCAGAAGCTAACACGCCCAACTGTCCTGTCTTCAGGATATGATAATGATGGGACATTAAACTGGAAGCATAAAGCGATTTGCGTGTGTGCTATATGTGGTGGTATTGATCAGGTATTTTCTTAACCGTCCCTGTATAGTCAATTTACTTGTCCTTCATTGCCACTGTATAAATTTTTTACTACTTCTTGCTACCAAAAAATATTTTCTGATTTCTGGAAGTATACATACTCTCTTGATACACAGAGCAAGACCATTTTATAGGTCCTGGAGTGCTTCAGATGAGATTGTTGCTGTCATGCTGGTAGTTAATGTAAATGTAAAATAGATTACTATGCTGCTTTTCCGATCCACGTAGTAAAAGAGAAGTATTTAAACACTCTTTTCTCTCTCTCTCTCTCTCTCCTTCCTGCTTTTGCTTATTTCTGATCCAGGGGTGTTGTACGTAAATGATCGCATTCTGCAACCATGCTGGCTTTTAACATTTTGCTAACAGTAGGAGAGAAGGGAAAAAACGCAGCTCTTATTAAAGGTAGTTTATGGATAATGGTTGCATTGCATTATAAGCGGCATTTCCAATATGATGCTAATTTTGGAGGGATGCATATGAGATTGGTTTTATGAGTTACAAGAAAAGCATTTGCTTTTCATATAATGGCCAAAGGAGCATTGCCTCCCTTGGGATGCCTGAGCCGTCCCCACAACTATCTATTATGTCCGGATCTAGCTGAAGACATGGGTGTAGGGTGACTGCTTAAGTTGATTTCTGCTTCATTGTGGGTAAAAAGCCAAGATGGGATTTGTAGTTCTTTAGCGGGAGATTCTGGTGTCCACCTCTACTGACTTGGCTACCACCAATAAGAAATGGTTTTGAGGCGCAGGGAGGGGTTTGAATGCAGAGTGTGGCTAGCCATGTGTGGTTTGTATGTACAGTCGGCTTGAGAGTACAGGATCTCTTGATGCTACAATTCATCTGAAAGCCCCTCCCTCTTTCCCTAGCAATCAGCTCTGAAACATACAGAGTTGGGAAGGGGCAACCACAGAATCTTCTACCGTCCCGGAACTCTGACTTTGCTGAGAACTTCCATTTTGCTTTGCTTTGCTGAGAACTGGGCTTTCATACTGGATTGTATGTTCCGTTACTGGGAGCCAATTTGTGGTTGAAAAAGAATGTAAAAATTCAGTGAAGAAATTACGGAGGTCGCTGGTATCCTCCCAAAAGGAGAGATGCACGAATCCCTCCCCATTGGTCATTACAACAGAAGCACACATCACTTACGTTCCTGCTCGGTTGACTTATTGTAATGTCTAATTCTACAATAATACCAGGCTCTGCTATGTAAGTTGGGGCTAGGGGAGGGGCTGTGGCTCTGGCAGAGCCTCTGCTGGGCAGGCAGAAGGCCCCAGGTTCAACCCTCAGAATCTCCAGTTAGAGGGACCAGCCAGTAAATGATGCGGAAGACATCTCTGCCTGAGACCTTGGGAAGCCACCGGCAGTCTGAGTAGGCCTTATGGACCTTGATGGAACAAAGGTCTGTTTCAGTACAAGGCAGCTTCATATAAGTTCACGAAGTGCAGTCTGTTTAAAAAAAAAGTAGTTCTCAAACCAGGAAGTAGCAACTCTCAGATCAGATCCAACACTGTGGCCCCCAGTGATTCTGCCAAGATGCGTTAGCAAAGAAAAGAAATTGTACAGTTTCAAAGAAAAAAGAAAGTCAGGATGTCTGTTCCATTGCCATTCTGGCTCCTGAAAGAACCTTTCATAAAGCACCTTGGTGCCACCTATTGGTGGCTCCATGTTCTTCATAGTTACAAAGCTCTTCCAGCTACGTAAGGCCAACTTTGTAATAAAGCTCAGTCATTCTTCCCAGTTCCTGGCTGGCGGTGGGAAGTGCCTTCAAGTTGCAGCCAACTTATGGTGGCCCTGTGGAGGTTTCAAGGCAACAGACCATCAGAGGTGGTTTGCCATTACCTGCCTCTGTGTCTTGGAGGCCTCCCATCCAAGTACTAAGCAGATCCAACCCTGCTTAGTTTCTGAGATCTGATTAGGTCAGTTTAGCCTAGGCTATCCAGATAAGGGCCAATTCCTGAATATTGACTGAAAAGCACATTGGGTCCTGAGAAAAGCACTTGGACACTCCTGGATTGCACATAAAAGGAGGAGGACAGAGGTTAGATCTTAAGATGGAATGGATGCTCTTGCTTAGTGGTTAGCTTAACTGTAGTGTCATCTGATCCTTTGCGCTGGTGCTGTGATCCAACTAAGTATCTGCTGCAGCAGACTTTCCCGTGAGCAGAGTTATACGCTGTAAGCATTTTTGATGAGCCACAGGGTTTGGCCTGCCTTAACCATTGTAAGACGCAGTGAAGAAATGCGAAACGTTAAGAGAACGCCAGGAAACTGTGAGGGCCGTGTGGGTGTCCTCAGGCAAAATAATAATAATAGCAACATATCAAAATAAGTCACAAAGCAGGCCAACTGGGGTTTTTTTAATTTCTGTTGCTCTTATACTACCCTGCTTGAGAGGCACAGGAGGGGACAGCAGTGGTGGGCGATATGTTTTTGCAGACCTGATGAGCTCATTGGCTTCAAAGCTTGGAATGATAAAAAAGAAAGTGGAGAAGTTCTTTTTATTGTCCATCAGCCATTCTGATAAGCTGTTCTTTGTCAAACCTGAAGAGATGCCAGCCCTCTTCAGTGGAAAGGTCTGAAGCGCCACGCCTCATGTAGTACTCTATAGACGGCTTATTCCAAACGACGACAAGGAAATGCATGCAACTACAGCTGTTCTCGAGAGCTATCTGTGGGGAAGGAAAGACACCGGATTAGCATATTTGGAGGCTTGCTATTGTCACATGGATGAGAATAGTCCATGGAGCCATTCGGAGATGCCCATGTGCCTCTGAACTAGTGCCAGAGCAGAGCTGATTGATTCTGTTGAATGAATGGTACTGTACCAAATATGGGAGAAAAAAGCTTGGAACTGCAAAAGTCATAGCTACATGGGCTTCTTTGCTACTGCAGGATTTGGTTTGTTTAATAAATGTTTACCTTGAAAACTTTTAGCCTAAAAAATGGCTCCCAAAGAAGTTTCTGAACCGGAGAGGCAAAGCAATAAAAAATACCTAATCTCAAAACACCCAAGTGCAATCTATTTTTTTTTAAAAGCAGGAATAAAAATACAGTTGTGAAAAGCATCATCCTAGTAAGAAACATCAGAAAGATCAGTCATACAAAACATTGAAACAGAGTCACTGAAGCCAATTGAAATAGGAAAACAGTGAAAAGCTTAGAAGCAAAAAAACATTTTATCTGCCACCTGGAGCTGGAATGATCTCTCTGGGGAGATAGTTCCAGTGGCAAGGTGCCACCACCAGAAAGGCCCCCTCTCTGATGGCCATCAATCTTCTGATCTTAATTTTTGAGCAGGTGTATATGATTTACTTGAAACTTGCTGGCAACTATGAGTCAGTGCTGGACTAGAACTGGGGAACCTGAGTTCGAATCCCTGCTTGCTGTGAAAACTTACTGGGTGACTTGGGCTAATCAGTCCAGCCTCACAGGATTGGTATGAGAATTAAATGGAGGAGAAGAGAATGGTGTGTGCTGCCCTGAGCTTTTTAAAGAAAGGGTGGGGTGAAAATGCACTAAATAAGTAAATGCTAGATGTGAATTGGTACGTTTAAAATCTGCCTGATTTTAGGAGTTTGGGAAGAATCAAATTCAATTGACAGGGCAAAAAGGTGATTGTCAGCATTGTTGGGAGTGGGGAGTTCATGTAATCTATCAGAAAGTTATGTCATATAATTTCAGAATCTCAAATAATGTTTTTAACCAGCAATGTATTTCTTTGGTTCTTCCCTCAGGACATCCAGTCCTTCCAGATTTTTTCTTCTTCTCAGTTTTTATGGGAAGACTTTTGTACAAAAACACCCCTGTATGAAATCAAACACCATTCCATAACTTTACCCCTTCATATAGCACAAAATTCTTGGAGATTGGTTTTGATATGTAGTTTGATCTGTTTTTCACAAGGAAATGTCTTCAGACAAGTGTCTCCCTTGCAAAAACTGGTGTGTTCCTCTGAAAAAGTTACAACAGTTCCAACTGGCTGTCTGCTCGAGAGCATTAAAAGCCCATTTCACAGTTTGGGAACTGAATGTGACTTGTCAGTTCCAACCCCAGTTTCCTGGTAAAACCAAGGACTGATGGGCACAAACAGTAGATGAGCTGGTAGAACCAAACTGTTACCACTTAAAGCTGCACATGGTGTTGGGGAGGAATGTATAACAGAATATTCCTCCATATTTCAGAGAAATCCCTTAAACATTCAAGTGTAGAATGTCAGCAAGATGGTTTGTCTAGAACTCTTCTCCATGACATCTAGTCTTGTACATGGAGGAATGCGCAAGCCCTCCCCTGCAGTCTGAAGCAATGCAGTCCATAAATGCTCCCACTTCCTCATCTGCTTTTGGGGTGAGCTAGGCCAAAGAATTTACCCACTAGTTTCCTAAAGATCCTTTCTTCTTTTTGAGTCTTCTAGCACAGTTGAATAATATAGCCTTCAGCTTTCTGTCAGCCTGCAGTTCAGCAACTGCTGTCAGCTGAATCGATGGATCCAAATACAGGTTACAAAGTGACAATATTATATTTGAAAGGAATTGAATTAACTTGCCTGGCTTAATTTCTTTAAAAGCTCTGTTCCAATGCCCCAACCTGCCAAAACACAATATGGAAAAAAACTCAGTTAGGAGTTTACAGTGTTTAAAAGAGTGTACAAATTTGATAATGAAAGTTACATAAGATGTGGTCCTTTGAGAGTGTTGTAAGTTAAGTGCTGTCAAGGCACGGCCAACTCATGGCAACCCCAGCAAGGGGCATTCAAGGCGCGTGAGAAGCAGAGGTGGTTGGCCATGGCCTTCCTCTACCAGAGGTGTCGAACAGCGAGCAAGCTTATCATAAGTAGAAATACGTATTCCAATTAGAAAAAAAAACATCCCTATATTTCTCTCTCTCTCTGTCTCTATCAATCTCTCTATCTATCTGTCGGGTGACCAGTTTTGCTTTACCTCTAAAATCATCCATGACATAAAAGTCTTCCAGGTACAGCAACTTGCCAATCCAAGGGTCGTACGTAAAGTAGTACATTGCAAAGCCTACAACACCGATATCTGGAAGGCGGAAAAAATTATCTTTATAAAGAAACCCAATATCAAGGTGAATTTAGGGGAGCTATCAACCAGTTAGCCAACAAAAAATCTTTAATTATGTGCCTTTTAAGTTGATACATGTAGTCAGAGCATCACTGAAGCATTCCTACAGCTGCCTTTGTGAGATAGGAAAGGAAGGGTACAAGAACTTACAATTTAGTAAACAAAATAAGTGATTTTTGTATGTTGTTTCTATTCTCCCTCATAGCCACGAGACTCTCAAAGAACAGTAGCAGGATAAAATGCCAGTAGCAAACTAATATAACCTTGACCTAGATGGCCCGGCTAGGCAGATCTTGGAAGCTAAGCAGGGTCAAACCTGGTTAGTACTTGGATGGGAGACCGCCAGGGAAGTCCAGGGTTGCTACCAATGTTCCCTCTAAGCTGTGGAGTCTTGTGAACAAAAATTCTACTTTGTGAGCTACTGGCATTAAAGTTGTGAGCAGATGATTTGGCTACTGCATAAATTAGTTTGCTCTGGAGCCATCCTTCCTGAGCTAAGACAAAAATCTGTGAGCCAGAGGCTAAAAAACGGTGAGCTGACTCACACTAACTCAGCTTAGAAAGAACACTGGTTGCTACGCAGAGGCAGGCACTGGTAAACCACCTCTGTTCATCTCTTGCCTTGACAACTCCATGGGGTCACCATCAGTCAGCTGCCACTTGACAGCACTTTCCACCACCACCAAAATCAGTTTTAACCAATAAAACCTGTAGCAAAACCAAATATTGCCATACGTCTTTTTAAAAAGTACAGGGGTACCTGAAACAGAAGGCACCAGGTGAATAGCAGTGGACAGAGTTCCAAAAATGTGCCCCTACAGAGGATTCCCCACCATTCACGACCAAATGTCTCACCCTAGTGAATGGAAGCAGGGACAGTGGGACTAGGTCGTAGTACTTGGGCAGGCTTGTATGAAAGAAGAGGGTCCTGAAAGTATTGTGCATTACTTGAAGGAAAGATCATCTCCAACTCTTTTCCATTTCTAGTGCCAGAACCAAATCAAAGTAGTGTTTGCCTCTACTAGAAAAAAATAAATAAAACTTTGCCCTTCATAATTTTGGTGCATTAAAATTGGCCTCTGCCTTTTAATCAATGTGGACTGGGGAGGAGATAACTCCCTGGCACCATTTTCCCAGCCGGAAAAGGCTTTCATTAGCCCTACTGGGACAAAGGGACATGGCAGTGTGAATCATGTGTTTATGATTGCTCCAGTGGAGTTTATACCAGCACCGCAGGACAGTTTCAGGTTAGGAAAATGGTGCAGATAAGGAGTTAACTCTGTGACAGTACCTCTGTTTTATTTTGTGTGGTTAAGTGTGATGTAGTTTTAAATTTCTTGTTTTTTTCTCCCACTCAAAGTGTCTTTGTCGCTGCCATCAGGAATTTAATTCCAGTCTTTAATGAACCTTTCCCATAGTATTGTGCCCAAGCTCTAAAGCTCCTTCGTTGGACTATGTGGTTTCGAGGATAAGACTCTGGGTTAACAAGAAACAAGATGAAACTTTATTGGTAAAAGAAGTGTATTGGTTACAAGATGTTTCATTAGGTTGCTCAGCAAAATCTTTCCCTTTTTACTCAGGTCTCTGTCAGCTTTTTCCCTCAGACTCTTAAAATACTCTTGACTATATTAGATTTTCTGTAATATGCCCCTTTAAGTATATTTTCTTCCTCCTTTAGAATCTTAGTGCCTTTCACAGCACTTCTATATGATTCTAGTTAGAAGACTGCCTCTCAAGCCGAGTTCAGACTGGCAGTTTGGTGCGATATAGGCCTGCTTTGCAAGTGGATTAAGAGAGCCCGTTCACACAGCCACAGCTGCCTGGCATTGCCGTGCCGCGAGTCCTGAAGCGCCTTCATCCCGCTTTTGAAAGGTACCTGGTGAAACCTGTGTCAAGCCGTCTGGGTGCGCGTTCATCTCGCTTCCTGGCAGTGTGGATGCAAATAAGCCACACATCATGCGGCACCGGTAATGTGAATCTCCTGATCCGGCTGCTTCGCCCATGCACCTACGTACAAGTCGGCAAAACAGACCAAAGCCGCACACCACCACAGCGGTGTCGCCAGGGGCCGACCCAGAGCGCGAAGGCTCCGTTCCGCCTCCTCCCCAATATGGTCCCACATCAGTCTACGCAGTGCGGACAGAAAGCCCCACGACACCTCGGCCCGGGTCTTTTTGCTCCCCTTCCCTTGTGCTTTATTTTGCCAGTCCTCAGCCTTAGACTCTGTGTAGGGTGACCACAACTGACAGCTGCTGACTGCTGACTTCTAACTCCAGACTGAACACTCTGCCTCCTCTCTCCACGCGCACGCACACACACACACACCCCTCCTAGCTCCGCCCACACACTCTCACCAACCAATCACCTCACTCACTTGTCTCCCTCTTTCACACCCATGTTCTTCAGACACTTACCAACCACACACACATAACTTGAAATCGTTACACTCTCCCTCCCTGGCACCACAATCTTGATCAGAATCAGCCCCTGCACAGCTGTTTCTTAAATGTTTGGGAAGTCGAGTTTCCTGCATCTTGATTAGCTTGATCCTAAGACCTGAATCCAAGCTGCTAGTTGGGACCAACCCAATCGATGTATTTGATTTCATCGGTCGGCTGAACCCCCGGCCCACCGCTATCGTATCACAAATTATGCTTGCGTCCCCGCTCAACTTCAGAGGCCATTTGCCATGCGGCCAGAGTGCAGGGAGGTCTGTGGTTAGAGAAAAACAACTCCGAAGGCCCTTTGGGCACACAGAACTAGTTGCAGTTTTTAAAGCTTTAATCGATTGGGGGGTGTTTTTTTTCCTCCCTCCATTTTTACCCAGCCTTTCCATCCCAGGGGCTTTTGAGGCTGTTAAACTGATTAAAGCTGACAACTCAAGAATACCAAAATCCAACTTCCTATTAAGTCACAAGAGAATCTTTGTGAAAATATATGTGCTGAACTTAATTAAAAATGGGAGCAGGTATTTTCAGGTCAAAACTGTTTTTTGGCAGCTGTTCAAATACATACAATAACACTCTCCAAACTTCCAGTATTTATGAACAAGCAAACAATTGTCTGTGAAATTCCAGAGGTTATGTTTTCAATGACAAGCGGCCCTTGGGAAGCTGTGCTTTTGAATGGGGGAGCAACTCGGGACAGACAGAGGAGAATGCTTAACCCTTTACGAATCGTGTGGTTTTCTGCTCAGAATCCCCTGCAGCTGATTTCCCCCCATCACCAATCAACTTGAGATTGTATCTTGCACGCACAAAGCGCCACTGATTCAAGGTGAAGACCTTCTATTTGTTGAGCGTTGATGGAAATGACTGTAGTAGGTGGGGAATATATTTTCAGTGATGTTTCTGTACCATCTTCCTTCCATGATGAACTCAACGTACATTGGCTTCCAAGATGGTCTCCCATCCAGCACTGACCAGACTCAGATACACTTACCTGAACATACTGTACCCTGGACATGTACAGAGAGAGTCTTTGTATATTGCAAGAAAATGGTACAGGGGGAAAGGGTTAAACCACCGTGCACCTCTCATGTGCTGCAGCCCTGATCTCAAGTAGCCACCTTGTGGCTACTTTTCTTTTTTGGCCATCAAATCATATATGACTTATGGTGACCCCTGGTGGGGTTTTCAGAACAAGAAATGTTCAGACCTGGTTTGCCATTGCCTGCCTCTGCGTAGTGACCCTGGACTTCTTTGGTGGTCTCCCATCCAAATACTGACCAGGGCTTGACCCTACTTAGCTTCCAGGATCTGATGAGATCCGGTAGCTGGGCTATCCAAGTCAGGGCGTGGCTACTTTGAAGCCTAAACAAAAACTCTCAGATGCCCCACCACCAAGTCTAGAATTTGCTTAGTTTGCTGCAGCGAAAGATTCAATACCAGGAGAAATGGTTAACGCTTACCTTCAGTTTCATCATCCTTTCTTGCCTCTGCTATTAAACAGTAGAAGAAAGGATGCGATCCAAAACCGTCTCGAAGTAAATCTGGAAATGTTATGGTTATGGTGAAATAAGTGGAGCAAATTTACTACCAACTTCCTGACAAACCACAGCTTGGGGCAGATTCAGGGGTTCTGCTATGGTAGGCTGGGAGGGCAGAATATCAGGAAGTTCTCCAGAATTTGCTTTCTGGATTCCATTGGAGTCCTCCGACAGCCAACAAATGAACCATGCATGCAGAAAAGATACGTCCATCAGGATTCCACAATGGCTTAATGGAACCTCCATGTTCAGAGGCAGTGTTCCTCTGAATACGTTGTTGGGAGGGGTCAGTAATGTTGTTGGGGAGGGGGTGGCTTTGGCCTCTGTGCCCCTTCTTGTCCTCCTCCTTGTGCTCCTTCCACAGCATCTGTTAGGTGACTGGGGCACAGGAATTCTGGGCTAGATAGATCTGGTTCCTTTTTATTTATGATGATTTAAGATGTAGGAAATGACAGAACATGACAGCCCAAAGATACAAGGCTTTTACTGACAGCTAAATGATGTGTCTCTGTGTCAGCCTGTATCACATTTTTTCCCTCCCATTTCCCCGAGGAACCCCAATTAAGGAATTCAATTCCGGGCCTAGAACTGAATTGCGTTCTGGAGATTGAAATGCCAACCTACTATGAGTATCAATTATATGCTACTTCATCTCCAGCAGTGATGTTCAAAGTATTTGGATTCTGAATGGAGATTCCTGGAGTCCAATCCTTGCTCAGCCATGAAGATCACCGTGTGGCCCTGGATGCCAGCCTCCAGGTGGGACCTGGGGATCCCCCAGAATTACAGATTATCTCCAGACTACAGAGATCAGCTCCCCTGGAGAAAATGGATGCTTTGGAGGGGGGACCCTCTGGCATTGTCCCCCACTGAGGTCCCTGTCCTCCCCAGGCTCCATCCTCAAATCTCCAGGAATCTCCCAACTTGGATCTGCCAGCATTCCCCCCTCCCCCACTTGTGGCCTGGAGAGACCTGGCAACCCTGGGTCACCACCCAATGCTCCCTCTAAGCTGGAGACTTGTGAGCAAAAATTCTACTTTGTGAGCTACTGGCATTAAAGTTGTGAGTGAGTGATTTGGATACTGCATAAATTAGTTTGCACTGGAACCATCCTTCCTGAGCGAAGGCAAAAATGTGTGAGCCAGAGGCTAAAAAACTGAGCTAACTCACACTAACTCAGAGGGAACCCTGCCAAGCACCTTATTTTTATACCCCGTTTTTCTGCCCAGTGGGGTTCTTCTTTTCTCCACTTTATTGTCTCAAAAACCACCATCTAAGGTAGGTTAGGCTGAAAGAGTGACTGGCCCAAGGTCACCCTTCCATCAAGAGAGATGGCAAGTTTCACGGCAGAGTTTGGGGATTTGAAACTGAGTCTCCCACTGCTCTTCCCTGCCTCCCTTAGTGGGAGAATGGGATGAAAAGTAAAACAAGCCCATTTTCAGCTTCCTAAACATGTCATTCTAGGCTTTTTCTTTTGTTACCTGTTTCTGTTATCTTTACTGCATCCGGCATATTTTCATAAGCAGCTAACTCCTGCCAAGAGAAGAAACCAGAAGGCACCATTTTAACAGTTATTGCAGAGCTTCATGAAAGTGCTGTGAAAAGATCGGGCTTAGCCAGCCTCTGAAGGAGAATATCCACACAATACTCATGCAAAGGACCAAGAGTGACTCTTGACAGCCCAGCTGGGAGAAGGGTGAAATTGGCAGGCTTATGGGATTATGGCATGGCCAGTTGGAAGGTGATGATGGGCAATGGCCTCAAAGGCAATGGAACACTTGGATGCCACAGGTACTTACTAGATAAGGGGAAGAAAATGGGAAGTGGATTTAGCTTGGGAGCCATGAATAAAGGAGAGACATTGAGGAGGAACTTTCTGCAGCTAAAGGCAGTCAGTGAACAGCTGATCTCAGGAGGGGGGTTGAAAGACCTGAGTCAGATTGAGGTGACAAAAGAGGAGGTCCTACGACTGATAGACAACTTAAAAACTGATAAATCACCGGGCCCCAATTGGCATACATCCAAGAGTTCTGAAAGAACTCAAATGTGAACTTGTGGATTTCCTGACAAAAATATGTATGGCCCGATGGCATACATCCGAGAGTTCTGAAATAACTCAAATGTGAACTTGTGGATTTCCTGACAAAAATATGTAATTTTCATTAAAATCTGCCTCCATTCTTAAGGACTGGAAGGTAGCGAATGTCACTCCCATCTTTAAAAAGAGTTCCAGAGAAGATCCGGGAAATTACAGGCCAGTCAGTCTGACGTCGATACCAGGTAAATTGGTGGAAACTGTTTTTAAGGAAAGAATTAGTAGGCACATTGATGAACAAAAACTATTGAGGCAGACTCAGCATGGGTTCTGTAAGGGAAGATCTTGTCTCACTAACCTGTTAGTGAACAAACATGTGGACAAGGGGGACCCAATAGATGTTGTTTACCTTGACTTCCAGAATGCTTTTGATAAAGTTCCTCATCAAAGGCTCCTAAGTAAGCTCAGTAGTCATGGGATAAAAGGACAAATCCTTTTGTGGATAAAAAATTGGCTAATTAATAGGAAACGGAGTGAGTATAAATGCGCAATTTTCACAGTGGAGAGTGGTAAGCAGTGCAGTAATGGATCCAATGCTTTTTAACTTGTTTATTAATGACTAGGAGCAAGGCCCATTGTGACAGTGAACACAGCGGGCTCTAGCCAGGCCTGTGGGGTGCAGCTCCCGTCATCTCTTTCCCTACCCCGACTGTCGTTCCACCCCACGGCCACCGGAGATCTTGTGCCCCACCGTACTCAGCTCCCATTTGAGGGTGCAGCCACCGAGGCCACCTGGCTTTTCACCCCAGCCATCCGGCCTCGTCCCTCCCCCCCCCCCGACTATGCACGTGGTTGCAACAGCCCAGGCCACCCGGCCTCCCCCCGGCTCCGTTCAAGGCTGCGCCGGGCCTCGGCCCCTCCCCACTCCCTGTCCTGAGCTCTGTCCTTGTCCTTCCAGCCGCCTCTTTCAGCCAGCTCTTTCCTCGGGCTCCGCATCCCAACCCGCAGTGGTGGCTCTCTGGGCAGGACTGCAGGGCACGTTCACCCCGGCACCACTTCAGCCAATGGCCGGGGTCCCTGTGCTGAGTGGCGGTTTGTGCAGCCTATGCCTGAGGGAGTGCATTTTACGTGGCCACAGTATCTACTCCAAATTTGAAATATAATATAGAGAGATTTGGAGTTGGGAGTAAGCAGTGAAGTGGCTAAATTTGCAGATGACACTAAATGGTTCAGGGTGGCCAAGTGCAAAGTGATGCACATTGGGGCCAAAAATCCTAACTCTGCATGTTGATGGGGTCCGAACTGGCGGAGACTGTCCAAGAGAAAGATCTTGAAGTCATAGTAGATAACTCACTGAAAATGTCAAGACAGTGTGTGACTGCAATAAAAAAGGCCCACGGTATGCTGGAGATTATTAGGAAGGAAATAGAAAACAAATCAGCCAGTATCATAATGCCCTTGTATAAAGTGATGGTGTGACCTCATTTGGAATACTGTGTGCAATTCTAGTCACCGCACCTCAAAAAGGATATTATAGCATTGGGAAAAGTGCAAAAAAGGGCAACTAGAATGATAAAAGGGTTGGAACACTTTCCCTATGAAGAAAGGTTGAAGCACTTGGGGCTCTTTAGCTTGGAGAAACGACAGCTGAGGGGTGACATGATCAAGCTTTACAAGATTATGCATGGGATAGAGCAAGTAGAGAAACAAGTACTTTTGTTCCTTTCTCACAATACAAGAACTTGAGGGCACTCAATGAAATTGCTGAGCAGTCGGGTTAGAGCGGATAAAAGAAAGTACTTCTTCACCCAAAGAGTGATTAACACATGGAATTCACTGCCACAGGAGGTGGCGACAGCTACAAGCATGGATGGCTTCAAGAGGGAATTGGATAAACATATGGAGCAGAGTTCCGTGGCTATTAGCCACAAGGTATAGATAGGAACTTCAGTCTGGGGCAAGTGATGCACTGTATTCTTAGTGCTTGGGGGGGGGCAACAGTGGGAGGGCTTCTAGTGTCCTGGCCCCACTGGTGGACCTGATGGCACCTGGTATTTTTGGCCACCAGAGTGTTGGACTGGATGGGCCATTGGCTTCTCTTATGTTCTTAAAGGATGAAGGTCCAAGAGTACTCTACATGAGTTTCAAAGAATTGTGCCCATTACTGTTGGTTAATCACTGAAACCCTTCACTTTAGCAATAGCAAGTGAATTCCTCTTGCCAGCATCCTGCTGTTGAAAGTGTCTGCTCTAGCTACTTGCTTTTCCCACTCACAACTGAAGTTGTCCACTTCTCAGAACTCACTGGAAGGTGCATGCCTTAGGTGTCCAAGGTCCCAAGTTCAGTTCCCAACATCTCTCTTTAAAAGGTTGTAGGTTATCAGGACTGGGAAAGGTCTCTCCCGGAGGCCTTGAGAATCTCTGCTGGTCAAGAGAGCCAGTACTGGGCAAGATCCATGGGAGTCAACGAGGTTAGAAGGGTGTAACTCAGCTTCAGATGGTCAAACACTGACTCCAAGAAATGGTGGCACCTTCCTTTTGGGATGCCCTTCCCTTTTGAGGTGTACTTGGTGCTTTTTATACTGTCCTTTAGAGGCCAGACCAAACATTTTAATCCAAGATTTTAATTAAGTGTTCCATCTTTTTAAGGTCTTTTTATGGTCTGCTTTTTGCTTGTGGACTGTTTTATGAATATAAATTTAGGCTGCTGAATATTATTTTATGCAGTTTTTAATGGCTGGTTTTATTATTGATAATTCTTCTGTTGTTTTTATTATTTAAATGTTCTGTTTTCACTTTATGAGCTGGAGAGGCAGCATATAATTTTTTCCATTCAATTATTACTGTTTCTTTCCTTGCTGCATGTTAAATAAATTCAACTTAATGACCGCTAGTTAAACAGTAACTCGCCTATTACAGATATCTTGGAACTGCTTCACATGTTACGAAATTCCTTCATGGAAGACATTCTGTGCAGGAAATCACATGTAACCTGTGTTGGAGTGAGCAGCTCAGCATGCCTGTGGACATTGGGGGGCTGCAGTGGCTCAAGTGGTTAAGACGCTGAACTGCAGACTGGAAGGTCGGTAGTTCAGCAGTTTGAGACCCGAGTGCCGCGTGACGGAGTAAGCTCCTGTCTCTGGTCCCAGCTCCTGCCAACCTAGAAGTTCGAAAACAAGAAATTGCAAGTAGATAAATAGGTACCACTTCGGTGGGAAGGCAATAGCGTTCCGTGCGCCTCAGCATCTAGTCATGCCAGCCACATGACAATGGAAAAAGTCTTTGGACAGCACTGGCTCTTTAGCTTGGAAACTGAGATGAGCACCGCATCCCTAGGGTCATATTTGACTGCCTTTTGAAACCTTTATCTTTACCTTTACATCACTTTAAGTGTTTATAGGTGTTATCTCCTTGAATGGGATGCCTTTCTTTGTCTTAACCTGGGAGCTGCCCTCTGATCCCTCCTCTCCCTTTGTCCTCCCACTCTCTCTACATGGCCTTCCATGGAGACACAAGTCTCTGCAGGTCTCTCCTGTAGATCCAATGCCCTCATACTCCCACCCACCTGATGCCAGACAAGCTGGCCATTTGTGACAGGGAAAGTACTATTTAAATTAGGCCTCTCTGTCTCTTTTTGACTGCATCCTGAACGTGAACTGGATCTACCTGAATAAGTGCAAGTTTACCTTTTTTGCAATATACTTCTTGGGAGTTTTATTTAATGCGCTCAATATCACGCTTCTAATGACAGGGCAAAACTCTGCTATATTAACTAGCTATCCCATTAACCTGCATGTAGATTGGCATGGTTTTATCGCCTACCAATTCATTTCCAAGCAAAATCTCAAGCTGGATGTGTGCTTACCTTTACAACCCAAAGCAGACTGAGGCCTGGAAACTTTAAGGATGGCCTTCTTCTGCATGAGCCTGCTTGGGAGTTGTCAGTGGGTCTGGTGGAAAATGTCCAGTCCCTTTAATTAAAGCTTAATGCATGGACATGCTCCACCAAACCTTTCCTGGCATGGGGGTAAATCATACCCCCTGATGAATAATGTCCCATTAAGCCTCTTCTAAAGGATGGGGACTTTTTTCCTCCAGGCAGTTGGAAACCCTAGCCAGCTTGAATGTTAAAATCCATATCAGAAGCCCTGTTATGTGTGCCCCCTCTCCTGCCCCGTTCACTAAGGAAAGGCAAGTAGTCTTAAGGCACAGGGCCTTTTCTGTAGCAGCACCTCTTTGGTATCAAAATTCCTCCCCTGGCACTGCTCACCTGGTGCCTTCCCTGTTAAGTTTCAGGCACCAGGTAAAAAAAAAATGTTCTTGTTTACCCAGGCACTGGGTATTTTAAGATGTTCTGGGTTACCCTGACAGATTTTATCTTGATGGTTTCCATTGGCTGCTGAAAGCTATGTGGTTGATTATTGCGTGGTCTCCTCTGCTGTATTTTTTAACAACAAAAAAAGCCCTTTTTACTTTTGCTGCTTTTAGTGTTTTAAACTACTGGCTTTATTAGTTTTTAATTATTTGGATTCATTTTTAACCATCTGTGTACCGTACACTGTTGTGGGAGAGTTATGGAGATGAGACAGTATAGAAATTATATAAATAGAAAAGCAAGTAATTCTTACATTCATGAAGCTACCTTATACTCAGTCTGACCCTTGGTCCATCAAAGTCAATATTGTCTACTCAGACTGGCAGGGGCTCTCCAAGGTCTCAGGGAGAGATCTTTCACACCACTGGCCCTTTATAACTGGAGATGCTGGGGACTGAGCCTGGGATCTTCTGCATGTCAAGCAGAGGCTCTGCCACTGAGCCACGGCATCTCCCAGAGTGTTTTGGTGAGATTCTCATGTAATGGGAGGGAGTTCATTTAGATGTCACATGCAATGTTCCCTCTAAGCTGTGGAGTCTCATGAGCAAAAATTCTACTCTGTGAGCTATTGGCATTGAAGTGAGTGAGCGATTTGGCTGCTGCATAAATTAGTTTGCTCTGGAGCCCTCCTTCCTGAGCTCAGACAAAAAGGTGTGAGCTGGAGGCTAAAAACCAGTGAGCTGGCTCACACTAACCCAGCTTAGAGGGAACACTGGTCACCTGTGATAAATCTTTATGAATATCATCTTGTGCATGCCACAGTAGGTCATAGGCATCCCTAGTTTACTCTTCCTTGTCCATCCATTTTTCTGTCTCGATTCCACTTGGTACACCTGGGAATGGTGCCTAATGCCAGCACAGTTTTGTCAGTCCGCACCGCTGTACTGCCAAAGAATCCAGTCCCATGGCTGGCCCCACACTGCGTTATGACCTGGCCCCGTGATGCAAGAGCCCCATGAACCCTGCAGAGCTGCCTTATGCTGCATTAGACCATGCTCAGTATTGTCTACTTTGACCAGCAGTGGCTCTCCTGGGTCTCAGGCAGAGAAAGGCCTCGGCCGGCACTTGTTACCTGAAATCCATTGAGCTGAAAGTGGTGGGGATTGAACCTGGGACCTGCTGTAAGCAAAGCAAGGGACTGACTAGTGACCAACGGTTCCCGTGGCCAGTCTGGTTGTTCTTATTTACTGGCCCACCATCAGGCAGAATGGGATTGTTTCGCAAGCCCTTGGTCCGCGTCCCCCTTTCCCTCTTACTTTGATGAGACGCAGGATTTCTGAGCAGTCTTGCGGCTCTGCCGGACGAACCCGGAAATGGTTCAGGGTGCCAGGATTTGCCATAACGAGAGCAGGAAGCAGCAGGGAGGCTGATCACTTCCCACAAGGGAGCCTGAGTGCTGCTGGGCCTCTGCTTGGGGATCTTCCTCTTCCTTCACCATCTCAAAGGGCTGTTATGTGAGACACAAGGCAGAAAGAAAAGAAAGAAAGACGCCTGCTCTTCTCCCTTCTGCCCCACCCTCCTTTCCCCTTCTTTCTCCTTGCCCTTCACAAAGACGGGGGTGTTGCTTTCACTCCTCGCTGCTCTCCAGCATCCTTCCCACCCTGCTACTCCCAACTGGTGATTAAGCAAGCAGCACTGATCACAGGGCGAGTCACAATGGGACCAGCATCACAATCCCCCCCCATCCTCCCCTAATCTCCTTCCCCTATAACAGATTATTTAGTACAAAAAAGGAAAGGGACACCCTGACCTGGATAGCCCAGGCAGGCCTGATCTCGTCAGATCTTGAAAGCTACACAGGGCCGACCTTGGCAAGTACTTGGAAGGGAGACCTCCAAGGAATACCAGGGCCATGACGCAGAGGCAGGCAATAGCAAGCCACCTCTCTGAAACATCCTAGCTGTGCTAGGGGTCGCCAGAAGTCACCGTGACTTCCAGGCTCACAAGCGCACACACACAGTAGTCACCCAAAAAAAGAAAGGAAAAGGAAAGGGATCTGAAGAAATTGATGTGCTCAACTAACTCATACTCTGCAGCTTTCAAAAACCCATAAGGATTCAGTCAAGGCGTTTCGATCGTGAAGTCAGCCAAGACTTGGTAGTACCATCTGGACACCAAATCCAAACTATTCAGTTGTATAAGGACATTCTTTCGGTGGCTGATCCCCTCTTCTGGAATGCTCCTATTCCCAAAGGCTGTAACTGCCCCACTCTGTTTATGTTATTACAATATTTTATTTATGTTTATAAAAATATTGATTCTCCATCCCTCAGAGAAAATCTTTTAATATGGTTAGCAAGGTCAATAAGAACCAAAAAGGTCAATAAGAACCAAAAATACAAATTAAGATAACATAATAGTGTGAAACCCATACAATACAGGGATTCCCAGTACCTGGTCAAAACTGTGGAGATGGAGGTTAAAATCCCCATTCAACCCTGAAGCTTAGTGGGTGATCGTGGGTCTGTTACAGAGCCTCAGGCTAGCCTTTAAAGATTACAACCACTACACAGTTGAAGACGAGGAGGAGGAGGAGGTGGTTGGATTTATACCCCACCCTTCACTACCCAAAGGAGTCTCAGAGCGGCTTACAACCTCCTTTCCCTTCCCCTCCCCACAACAGATAGGTAAGTAGATGGGGCTGAGAGAGCTCTCTCAAGAATTGCCCTTGAAAAAACAGCTCTGAGAGAACTTGTGCCTGACTCAAGGTCACTCCAGCAGCTGCATGTGGAGGAGTGGGGGATCAACCCTGGTTCTCCCAGATTAGAGTCCACCTTCCTAACCACTACACCAAACTGGCTTAAAAATTACAACCACTACTGTGAACTGAACTTGGAAGCAAATAGGCAGCCACAGAAATGAACATAAACCAGACTCTGTATGTGCACACTTCCCGATATGAGATAGCAAAAGACATTCTTTGAACTGTATAGGTCGTTACCATGACGACTACTTTAATTACAAGTAGGGTTGCCAGTTCCGGATTGGGAAATACCTGGAGATTTTGGGGGTGGAGTCTGGGGAGGGGAGGGACTTCAGTGAGGTCTAATGCCACAGAGTCCACCTTCCAAAGTGGCCATTTTCTCCAGGTGAATGGATCTCTATGGCCTGGAGATCAGTTGTAATCCCAGGAGATCTCCAACCACCACCTGGAGATTGGCAACCCTAATTACAAGTGAACATTGTATCTGGAAAGGAGAGACAGTTCTTAATTTTAATTAATTACAAAAGGGGGATCAGATTTATAAATATTTTATTCAGATGCAAGAGTTAATATTAAGACATCTAATAACTCCCCAAGTGTGTTTACGACAGCTTTGGCCCAAAGTGTTGCATCACCATGTGAAAGTAAAACAATTGTTTTCAGGAAAGATCTTTGGCCCGTGGGTGACATTGGTGACGGTGCTGGATCAGAAGAAGGTAGATTAATAAAATGTCACGAAGGACACATAAAAGGTATTAACAGGAAGTACCAAAGGTTTTTGTCTCCTGGGGAATTTTTTATAAATAGAATACTTGCGCAGAGAGGACTGGCTAAAGTCTGCAAACAAGATTTAAGTTTTTTATCCTGCCTTTCCACTAAAAGTGCCTTTAAGGCAGCTTACAAATCCATAAAATGCTATAAAGCAAACCTTTATTAAGAAGTCACAAAAAAGACCAGCAGTAATCATCATCATTGGAATGGAAAGAAGACTGCAGTTAGATCAGAGATTTCACTCATAAAAAATGGTGTTTGACCATTTTAATTGGAGGGGGAATCCTATGGCTGGAGTTATTGTTCAGTCACACAGTCGAATCCGACTCTTCACGACTCCATGGACCATATCACGCCAGGCCCGCCTGTCTTCTGTCGTGTTCCAGAGTTTGCTTAATTTCATGTTCCTTGAATCAATGACACTGTCTAACCAGCTCATCCTTTGCTGTCCCCTTCTTCTTTGACCTACAATGTTTCCCAGCATCAAGGTCTTCTCCAGTGAGTGCTCCCTTCTCATTTGGTGGTCAAAGTATTTGAGCTTCAGCTTCCAGGGAACAGTCAGGGTTGATTTCTTTTAGGATTGACTGATCTGATCATCTTGCAGACCAAGGAACTCTCAAGAGTCTTCTCCAGCACCATAATTCAAAAGCATCTATTCTTCGGCGCTTGGCCTTCCTTATGGTCCAACTCTCGCAGCCGTACATTACTACTTGGAATATCATTGCTTTGACCATACCGACTTTTGTTGGCACATCACTGCCTTGACATGGTGAGGGGGCTTGCTTGGTTCGATGAGGTTGTGGGCTATGCCATGTCGGGCCACCCAGGACAGACAGACCACAGCAGAGAACTCAGACAAAATGTGATCCACTGGGGAAGAAAATGGCAACCCACTCCAGTATCTTTGCCAAGAAAACCCCATGGACAGCAACAAAAAATGGCTGGAGTACTACTGCAGAAAAAGGCTCATGAAAGGCTCAGAAAAAGACCCCAAAAAGGGGTCTCTGATGAAGATTTTAATTGGTGGGCAGGCAATGGGGAAGCAATTGTTCAACCTACATACAGTTTCTGAATATATAACCTATGGCCCGGAATGCATTTATTCATGGCTGACATTTTTTTATTTATTTCAAGCTTTATACCCCACTTTTCTACCCGTTGGCTGTGTAAAGGGCTATCAAATCGCAGCCAATTTATGGCAATCCATAAAGGTTTTCAAGGCAAGAGATGTTAAGAGGTGGCTTGCTATTGCCTGCCTCTGTGTAGTGATCCTGGACTTCCCTGGTGGTCTCCCATCCACATACCGACCAGGGTCGACCTGCTTAGCTTCCAAGATTTGGTGCAATCAGGCTAGCCTGGGCCATCCAGGTCAGGGCTTTCTACCCTCCAGGGACACACAATAGTTTACAACACTGTGCTTCCCTCCTTCACTTTATCCTCGCAACGCCCTTATGCGGAATGTTAGTCTGAAACAGTGTGAAATGTGGTGCTTATAGACTTAAATCAGGTTGGCCTCTGCAGCTGCCTGCCTGCCTCCCTTATCCTGGGGCCACACCCTTGCTCAGGGAAGCAGCAGAAGCCAAAACAGGAGGGAAATGGCATTACATGATGGAGTGATGTCACTTCCCAGTGGGGGAATTCCTAGAGTGTAGCATGATGCCCTTTTCTCCTGTGTCCACTCCTCAAATGCCTGTGACTGGCAACAAAGGGTTACCAGACCCTCCCCCCTGGTGGAGGCAGGGGTCCCCCACTGCCAGACCATGCCCCCCAGCCACCAATCAGCTGGCCTGTGGGGGAACTTACCTGGAGAAAGTGAAAGGCTCAGGCCTCGTTGCCAGCATTGCACCAGAAGTGATGTCATCACACCAGCAATGTCCAAGCAGCACTCTGGTATTTGGGCAAAAACTCTATGGTAGAAGCCAGTTTTCAGAGAAGACACTACTGACCATGATGGACCCATGGTCTGACTCAGTAGAAGGCAGATTCATGTGTTAATTTCTTTGTCAGAGATCTCTAGAACTGCAGCAGACTACAGCTTCCAGTACTGTATGTTTGGAAGCCATCGTAGTTTAAACAGGCATGGAACTGATTTAGATCCACATAGGCTTCTTCTTCAGATCAGTCAGTCCTAATGGAAATCAACCCTGACTGTTCCCTGGAAGGCCAGATACTGAAGCTGAAGCTCAAATACTTTGGCCACCAAATGAGAAGGGAGCACTCACTGGAGAAGACCTTGATGCTGGGAAAGATTGAAGGTCAAAGAAGAAGGGGACGGCAAAGGATAAGATGGCCGGACAGTGTTATTGATGCAACAAATATGAAATTAAGCAAACTCTGGAGCACGAGGGAAGACAGGGGGGCCTGGCGCGATGTGGTCCATGGGATCGCGAAGAGTCAGACTCAATTGAGTGACTGAACAACAACAACAAGAGGCTTCTTTTTACCCTTGACCCTAAGCATTAATGACTTAATGCAGCATTTCACAGAATGCAGCTGTTTTTTCCTGGACAATTTAGCCATTTGTGTGCCATTGAAGTACTGTCCAGTCTGGATCAATGCCCACACGTTTTCATTTACTGACGTCTTATTATTCTGTCCTCTTCCAACATCACTGCCTTTGTGGCATCTACACCTATCAGTTTGGGAAACGACTTGGGTGTGGTTTTTACAACACGTTATAAAAATGTGTAAGACCCTTGAACCAATTCAGCAAGTTTACCTGAAGGAAGTTAATTAGTAATTACTGAGAAAGCAAAGTGACAGTCAGAAGTCAACAACCCTTGATCTGCTATAACAAGGAAACATAATCAAAACTGAAGGAAAGGGACAGATGGGCACAAGACTCAAGCAACTGGAGGCAGTGGATTAAATCTCATCCCCAGAAGAATCCCAGAATGCTGATGTCCAGCTTCATCTTGGCTCTCTTCGTTCAGCTGTCCACCGGTTTTCTGACTGCACAAGCTGCAGAGCGTAAGGCACATCTGGGGTTGATTTACAACATGAAATCTCATTAGAAGAAGCACAAAAATTAGGACTATATTTGGATCCTGACAGGTTTCAAAAGGGTTGGTTGCAACAGCATACAGTTTTAAGGAGATACGCAGGGCTTTTTTTTCTGGGGGAATGCACTGGAACAGAGTTCTGGAACCTCTTTGACAACATTCTTTTTTAAATGTTTAAAAGTGCATGAGTTTTCAGTATACAGATTGAAAACGTAATTTCCTCCTTGAGAGTTCCGGCGCCTCTTCTTTCTTTCTTTTTTAATGGAGATATGTGTTATTGAGGCCGATATTTATCAAGGGAAGAAGAGTTGGGTTGGTAAGCCTTCAGATGACAGGTCAGGACTCTCAAGTGGATCGTGTCCTGACCAATGCATCCTCTAAGCTGTGGAGTCTTGTGAGCAAAAATTCTTTAAAAAAACCCTTTTTATTAAAAGATTGAAATTTAACAATGCAGAACAGTAACGTCAAAATTACAGTTTAGAATTCAATAAGGTATAAGTGACATATCAGATACATGTAAAAATACATAGCAACTCAGTCAAACATTTGTAACAGTATAGTAGGCAGTACTGAGGTGACTAAAGAAATGGAGGTCTGAGACTGGTGTATTGCATTGCAGAACACAGTGATTATATACAAAGTCACAACCAGGCATTGCAAGAAGAAAAGTAAAAAATTCTACTTTCTTTTTTCTTTTTTTTAAAATTTATTTCATTTTGATTAAACATATTATGTACATCTCAGCATGTTTTAGTTAGGGGGGAAAAACAAGAAAAACCCTATACAGAATATCACAACAATATCATTTAAACATGCCACCATCTAAAAGAAGAAGGTATGCGAATCTAGATTTCATTAAATGATTCTAACCAATCATAAACACATTTCCATCTTTTTAAAAAAAATCTTCATTATTGTATAATTTTATAAGACTCAATCTATCCATTACCGCTAAATCTAATAATTTACGAATTAAATCCTCTCTAGAGGGGAGGCTATCTAACTTCCATTTTTTTGCTACTAGAATGCTGGCTGCAGTTATGGTATAAGTAATTAAACATTTTTCCATCTTAAACTCATCCAGAATGATATTCAACAAGTATATCTCTGGTAACAAAGGCAAATTAATCTTTAAGATTTCATATATTAAATTCTGTACCTTTTCCCAGTATAACTGTAATTTTGGGCACCTCCACCAAACATGAAAGAAGGTTCCTACATTATCTTTACATTTCCAACAACCATTTGAGATTTTAGAAAAACGTTTCGCCAACTTGTCTGATGACCAATGCCATCTATGAAATAGCTTTAATATATTCTCCTTATAAGGTATTGACCTCATCAATTTTAATGAACTCCATATCTTAGACCAGTCATCTATATCCACTGTATGACCTATATCTCTCATCCAGCTCACCATTGTACCTTTTACAGCCTTATCATACATACAATCATCTAACAAAAAATTGTAGTTTCCGAATAACCTTATTGTTATTTGTACCAAAAATTTTATCTATTTTCAATGGAGCTGTTTGAAATCCTTTTTTTTAATCTTCTTTAAGCCTGTGTTTTAATTGTAATATTTCTAACCATGAGAGGTCAAACTTCTGTTTTAATAGCAATAAATCTGATTTTAATTCATTATTTTGATCCAACAAATCCTCATAGGATTTTTTTTTCTGGCGAAAAAATTGCTGGTCTTATAAAGTCCTCTAAAGGTGGCACCCATTTGGGAGTTTTTAGGTATATATAATCTTTTAAGCTTAACCAAATCTTTATTAAAGCATTTCTAATAATATTATTCCCGAAATTTGAATGTATTTTATCCTTGTTTTACCAAATGTAGGCATGCCAACCCATACTCAAACCTGACGCTTCCAGTTTTAATATCCTCGGATTTTCCAAGGTGACCCAATCTATTATCCAGCCTAATGCTGTGGCATTATAATATAATTTCCAGTTTGATATGGCTAGACCTCCCCGCTCCTTTTTTTCATTCAATATCTTCCAACTAATTCTCGCTTTTTTGTAATTCCATATGAATTGTTTTGTAATTTATTCTAGTTCCACAAAAAGTTTAGGCTTCTTTACAATCGGTAGGTTTTGTGCTACAAACAGGAATCTCGGAAGATTCATTTTAACTACCACTATTCTTCCCAAAAAAAGATATTGGCAGCAAGTTCCATTTTAATAAATTTTTCTGAATTCTTTAAATAATAACAAAGACTTATCTTCATAGAGTGTCCTTGTTTCATTAGTTAACCAAATTCCCAAATATTTAATTTTCTTGACCACTTCCATTGAAGAAATTTCTTGAATCTTTAGTATTTGTATTAAATTACAATTTTTTGTCAGGATTTTAGTTTTTTGTAAATTAATTCTCAAGCCAGCTACCTTAGCATACTCAACAATTTCCTTTATCAGATGAGGTATATTTTCTGTTGGATCTTCTATAATAAACACTAGGTCATCTGCAAACGCTTGCAGTTTAAATGATTCCCTTCTAATTTTTAGACCCTTGATTTCATTATTAGATCTAATAGCATCCATCAGTGTTTCTAAAGTAAAAATGAAAAGTAGAAGTGAAAGAGGACAACCTTGTATTGTCCCCTTCTGAATATCTATATTCTGGGTGAGATCTCCATTGATTATAATTTTAGCTTTCTGGGTAGCATAGATCGCTTTAATCATGTTATAAAAGTTTGGGCCACAATTCCAAGTTGATAATTTAGACAACATAAAATCCCAATTTACGTTGTCAAATGCTTTTTCAGCATCTAAGAAAATTAGCACCAGTTGATTTCCTGGATTCATTTCGTAATGTTCCAATATATTGATAATTATTCCATTATTATTTTTAATCTGCCTTTTTGGCAGAAACCCCGCTTGATCTTGATGAATAATTTCTACTAATACTCTCTTAAACCTATTAGCCAAAAGATTCATAAATAATTTATAATCTGCATTTAATAGAGAGATAGGCCTATAGTTCCTGATTTCTGATGAATCTGTGCTGGGTTATGGAACAAAGTTATTATTGCCTCCTTCCATGACGTAGGCATAATTCCCATCAAACTAGTCTTTTGCATTACTTCATTTAAGGGATTAATTATCTGCTCTTCATAGACTTGGTAAATTTCCGAGGAAAATCCATCAGGACCTGGCGTTTTCTTCTTTTTTATAGATTTGATAGCTTCTACTAATTCGCAGGTCGAAATTGGATCATTAAGCAATCTTATTTGGGATGGATTAAATTTTTTCTTATCTTGCTCCAAAATATAGTTGTCCACCTCTTTTTTATTTGAAATTGGCTGGCTATATAAGTTTGTATAAAAGTTCTTGACAATCTTAATTTCCTGTAAATCAAACTTGTCCTCTCCTCTAACATCTTTTAAACAATTAATCAACCGCTTTTCCTTTTCTTTTTTAAGTTTATAAGCTAACCACCTACTAGGTTTGTTAGCATTCTCAAAGTAGTAAAATTTTACTTGTTCAATCTTCTTTGCAATTTCTTGTGTAAGGAGAAGATTCATCTGACGTTGTAAAAGCATTATTTTTAATTTGACATTTTTTGTATCTATTTTTTTCTTAGATCTCTCTTCTTTTTTAATTAGTTCTGCCAAATCTTTATATTTTTTCCTCTCTTGCTTCCTTTTCCAAGCTGCTTGACTCAAAAACAAACCTCTTAAGAAGGCCTTAAATGCATCCCATATTATTTCAATCGGAGTTTCTAGTACAGTGTTTCTCTTAAAGAAATCTTTACTTTCTTTCCTTGTATTATCCACAAATTCCTGATCCTTTAAAAGTCTTAAAAATTCTACTTTCTGAGCTACTGGCATTAAAGCTGTGAGTGAGCAATTTGGCTACTGCAGAAATTAGTTTACTCTGGAGCCATCCTTCCTGAGCTAAGGCAGAAATGTGTGAGCCAGAGGCTAAAAAACTGTAAGCTAGCTCACACTAACTCAGCTTAGAGGGAACATTGGTCCTGACCATTGGTGGCTATGACCTATGACACCACAAACATTATCCTTTTGTTGTTCACTTTGAAAACAAACAGGAAAAGATGGCAAGTTGATTCCAACCAGCTTTTCCCCTGGTAAAAAAGGGAGGAGGGTCCTGTTTGGCAACCTAAAAAGGCTCTGCTGGGCATTGTGGAACCTGCATGGACAAAATCTGTGTGGGATAGGAGCTGCAGTAAGGAGCAGAATTGGACACGACTGAGTGGGGAAAGATGGCTGGATCCAAACCCAATTACTAGATGCATGCAAGGCTCCTGTGACTAAGAACTGTGTGGCAAAGTAAATGTCACCCTTGCGTAACAGGCTATACCTGCTGAAATGCTTCTTCCATGCAAATGTTCAATAATACAGAAGCTCCATGTTCCTTCTTTGCATCTTTGATAAGCTTGAGGTTTGCTGTTTATGACGCTGGTTGCAAAACAGTAAATAAGTAAGTAAATAAATAAATAAGCTTGAGGACAACGGATCTCTTTGCAGATGACCTGAGCGGGATTACACAATCCTTTATGGTAGAAATGTCACAAAGCAGTTGAAGATTTCCAGCAGCTTTGTATTCTAGAAGTCAAGACTGGAAAATTTGGGGGATTTTTCTAGGTGAGATATATGGCGAGGTCTGTTTATTTCCTGGAGGGATAAAGAAGAAGAATAAAGCTATTCATAATTCCATGCAACGACACAACCATGCAAATTAGTACAGTATGATCTTCTGTCAGCCAGGGCCAGCCCAACCAAGTGTTAGAAGTGGAGGACTTGGCGCTGTCTCCTGTTTCAAACTTGAGAAGATGGCACCAAAGAGTTTAGACAGATAGAGAGGTCAGGGCACACAGAGCATCCTTTTCCTTCCTGCTATCTGATCCTTTCCTTTGAAGTAGAATGCTACTCTTAGAGGCAATTTCCTCTGCTTCTTCTCTCACACTCTCTTCTCTCTCAAATGCACAAAAAATAAGGTGCTTGATCTCCATCTTGCACCATGGAGGCTGGACATGCATCCCGCATCCAACACCATCTAGTTAGTTAGAATAGGTAATATATATCTATTTCTCACCTGAACTCTCAAAATTGTATTTTTAGAACTGACTGCTGACTCTGTGTAACTTTGTAGGTCTGTTCCCACACCTAGCCCCAAGCTCTGCTGCGTTAAAGCCTTTGAGCAATCTGCTATTCTTTCGTGGTTCCCTGGCAGTACCTAGTCCAGAGAATCCAATGCCATGGAGGTCAATTAGGGAACAACCTGGGGTGCCAGATTCCAGAGGGCACACTTCCTTCAACTGGGTAAATAGCAGAGAAAGACACACAGCTTCGCCTCCATTGCTAATAATTTGGGCTCTTCAAAGGTTCTTCCATAGGGGCGTTTGGGCAGCTACAATCCTCTGTCGTTTTGGTTTGCATCGCAGCAGCAGCGATGTGTTTGCAGGTGCTCCCACAGCCATCTGGATTCTTTGATTCTTAAAGTGACCTGGGCGATCCCAGATCCACTAGATTCCTTGGAGGGGACCAGTGTGCTTGTTTGGAAAAGCTCTCCTCCATGGCGACTTTGATCTAATTGTTATGCTACTCAGCACACAATGAAATATGGGGAGGGGGTTGGCAATGATCTTGTCAATTTGCCCATGGTAGCAAAAATGCTTGGAACAGCACAGCCAATGAACATCCCCCCCACACACGCACACTCTGAACTGATTTATTTGAATACATCCTAGAAGCAATTACTAAAAATTCCTGCTGCAAAGTCAGTTTACTGCGACTACTGACGCTGTGGCTGGATGGCTCAGCCTGAGTAGGCTGAAGCTCAACCTGGCAAAGACGGAGGTCCTGTGCCTGGGCGGCCCATGGTCGGGGCTCCCGTTCCCAGCCTTCGACAGGGCGCCATTGGTGCCTGCGCCGGTGGTTAGGAGTTTGGGAGTGCTCCTGGATCCCTCCCTGACTATGGAGGCCCAGGTAGCAGCCACTGCCAAGTCAGCCTTTTACCATCTGAGGCTGGCACGGCAGTTGGTTCCCTTCCTGGACCGTGCTGACCTGGCTACAGTGATCCATGCAACAATCACCTCAAGGCTAGACTATTGTAACGCTCTCTACATGGGGCTGCCCTTGTCGCAAATCCAGAGGCTGCAGCTGGTGCAGAATGCCGTTGCAAGGTTGCTGATGTGCCTCCCTAAATGGGAGCACATCTGACCGGTGCTGGTGGCACTGCACTGGCTGCCTAATAGTGTACCGAATTCGCTTCAAGGTGCTGGTGCTAGCCTTTAAAGCCGTAAATGGCCTGGATCTGACCTACCTGAGGGACCGCCTTTCCCCGTATATACCCCAGAGAGCACTATGGTCTGGGGCCCAACACCACCTGGTTATACCAGGCCCTAGAGAAGCCAGGCTCACTGCCACTAGGGGGAGAGCCTTTTTGATGGCGGCCCCTTACTGGTGGAACGAGCTCCCAGAGGAAGATCAGGGCCCTGCAGGACCTGATGCAGTTCCGCAGGGCCTGTAAGATGGAGCTCTTCCACCAGGCTTACGAATAGGGGCCGCCTCCTCTTTTTCTCCCCCCCCCCCCCCCCCGCATTCTACGACCACCAAGGTACAGCCAGAAATCACCATCTGTCTCCAGTGCTATTGACATTGGGGCCTGAAAACGTTGAGGGTATACGGTACACCATCTATTACACTGAGCACTTTATTTAAATTATTACTGTAAATCGTGAATGTTTTTAAGGTTTTAAATTGTTTTAATTGTTGATGTATCTATGAATCTTGGCTTGCCAAGTCTGTAAGCCGCTCTGGGCCTGCAATAGCGGGGAGAGCGGCCTATAAATTGAATAAATAAATAAATAATAAGTAAGTAAGTAAGTAAATGTTCATCCACAAAATAAGTAGTTAGGGGAAAGTAGTCAGATGGATCAATGTCAACTTATCAGTAGGGTTTACGGCAGCTGGGATGTGCTGGCATTTAGATGCTGGGATCTGCTGGGGAGGCCAGTGTGGCCATGAGTCTCCCATGAAATACGAATTAGCAGATCTGTTGCTGGAGGAAAAACCAAAAGATGTACCAAGATTGGGAGTATTGGGGGTACAAAACTCTGGGGGTCTTGGCCACTCTTGGTCAATTACTTTTTTTCACATGATGTTTAAGTTGGGCCTGGGTTCAAGGAAATCACAGATGGCCCAGGCTAACCTGATCTTGTCAGACACTAAGCAGGGTTGGCCCTGCCTAGGACTTGGATGTAGGATTGCCAGCTCTGGGCTGGGAAATACTTGGAGATTCGGGAGGTGGATTTTGGGGAGGTTGGGTTTGGGGAAGAGGAGGGGGATGGACTTCAGTAGGGTCGAATGCCATAGAGTCCACCTTCCAAAGCAGCCATTTTTCTCCCGGTGAGTTGATCTCTGTCACCTGGAGATCAGTTGTAATAGTGGGAGACCTCCAGCCGCCACCACCTGGATGTTGAGAACCCTACTTGGAGAGAAAACCACCAAGGAACTCCGGGGTTGCCATGTAGAGGCAAACGCTGCGTCTCTTGCCTTAAAAACCCTATGGGGCTGCCATTAGGGTTGCCAGGTCTTACCTGTGTCCCAGCAGGGGGCTCCAGCCTGGCTCCTGGAGTGCCCTTGCGTGCGCATAAGGCGTACACCACAATGATGTCATCCAGAAGTGGTGTCATCATGCTGGGCATGTCATTCAAAGGAAACCCTAGTATTTGGGTTAAAAAACTCTATGATCACTTTGGAGTTTTTACCCAAATGCTAGAGCATCCTCTGCACAACATGCCCAGCATGATGACGTCATCTCCAGGTGACCTCATCGCAACGGGCATATCAGGTGTGATGGGGCTCTGGGGCAGGGCTCCCGCCAATGGCTAGCTGGCTGGTGGCAGATTGGGCCTCCGAAAAGCTGGAAACCCCCACCCCATCCGGGGATGGCAACGCTAGTTGGCTGTAATTTGACAGCACTTTTCCCTACCAGCCGCCATGGTGGATGTCAGCGGTCCTGCTGACATGAGACCTTCCAGAAACATCTAGCAGTGGTGCTTCTGGAAACAGAATGCTGGATTAGATGAGCCTAGCTCTGATCCAGCCAGGCTGGATGTTATCTCCTTCTCTATCCTCTGCATTACAGCTCCCTGGCTTTGTGTGCAGACAGTTCTAGGGTCAACAAAAAAACGTAACTCAAGTAGCGGCTGCCAGCAAAGACCTTTCTGTGCCTGAGAATCTGGAGAGCTGCAGCCAATCAAAGTAGCTAAATAGACCCATGGCCTGACTGCACATAAGGCAGCTTCAGCAGATTTCATTTCCCATACCATTAACTAACCAGAAGCGGGTGTCTGCATTTAGGAGACAGGTAGAATTTCTGGATCAGAGGGTATACCTTCCAAGATAGGTGTGATCCCAGCATTTAAAAATGGAGTTCTAAAGATTTCAGTTTTCAGAAAGAAGGGGGGGGGAGAAGAAACCATTTTTTACTACTGTCAATGTGTTTTTTTTCTTTCTGCATGGAAAGTAAATAGGGCAGGGTCTCTTTTTGCATTTAAAACAGACACCTCCAATCCAATAGAACAAAGTTTGAGTCCAGTGGCACTTTTAAGACCAACAAAGTTTTATTCAAGGTATGAGCTTTCGTGAGCACACATACTTCCTCAGTATCTGAATAAAACTTTGTTGCTCTTAAAAGTGCCACTGGACTCAAACTTTGTTCTATGGCTTCTGACCAACACAGTTGCCCACCTCGATCTACTCCCAATTCAGTTTGCCAAGGTTTACTAGAGACATAACACCAGACCGGAGGATGGAATTGCCTGAATGAGCTTTGGACTCAGTAGTGCCGTTTCTTTCTTGGTTTGCAATCCTGATTTGCAAGGCAAGTGCCAACCATAAAGCTATGAAAGTAACTCAGAAGGAGCTCATTGGCTGATGGGGTGCAAAGGGAGGAAGGATTACCTGAGCAAAACCAAGGACCCGTCCAGACTCATTCATCTGAAATCCATCCGCATTAGATCCTTAGGACAAAAGTAGACACTCATATTTACCTACCACCAACTATGTCCCCTGTGGTATCTTAAATGATAGTCACTATGCAAAGTCACTCATTCTATCTGTTCACAGCCAGTTGCGCCCATGTTGCTGACTTTGAGAACTGCCCTGGGAATGCGCACAATTTCTGCCCGAGAGGTATTGCCTGTGGTTGTAAAGATCAAATGCCTTTTTGCAAGTAAGTTGCTTTTTTGTGAGTTGGGCGGTTGGGGGGTGAGGAGGAAGACCCTAAGGCCAGGAATAGTCGCTGCCTTAAAACTGGAGCTTCATTTGTATGAAGTTCTCAAGTCCTTGGGGGTAGAGAGTTCATTTGTGCACCTCTAGAGGATTATTGCAGAACTTCGAGAACTGGTATTGGTTGTCTTTAAGAAGTTGGGACTATATACATACGCACACATTATAATATTATTATTATACATACATACATACATGTTGTTGTTGTTCAGTCGCACAACTGAGTCCGACTCTTTGCGACCCCATGGACCATGTCACACCAGGCCCGCCTGTCTTCCATCGTGCTCCGGAGTTGCTTAACTTCATGTTTGTTGCATCGATAACACTGTCTAACCATCTCATCCTTTGCCGTCCCCTTCTTCTTTGACGTTCAGTCTTTCCCAGCATCAGGGTCTTCCCCAGTGAGTGCTCCCTTCTCATTTGGTGGCCAAAGAATTTGAGATTCAGCTTCAGTATCTGGCCTTCCAGGGAACAGTCAGGGTTGATTTCTTTTAGGACTGACTGATTTGACCTCCTCGCGTTCTCGAGGACTCTCTTACACATACACATATACACACACACACTTACATACACATACACAGAGAGAGATTACATTATTACATTATTAAATATATACAGAGACATTATTATATGTACTCTGTTACCCTGTGACAATGTGGTTCTGAAAGGAGGTCGGAGTAAAGGATTAGGGACTATAGCCATACCACTGTGTATAGTTTGTGCTATCTGTTGCTGTAAGTTGGGTCTTGCTAAATAATTGTTGCATTTCTTTAAACCGTCATGCTAATACTTATGCTGTGTTTCACCTCTGGTCAGTTTCCAGATTTCTACAAGTTAAATCCTATTGCATTGTCTACATCGGATATCCTACCCTGCTAATTGTATTGACCTATTCTGTGTAATCCCCCTTGAGTCCCAGTGAGAAAGGTGGACTATAAATAATATAAATAAATAAATATATTGTTGTTTGTGGTGTTGCACAAGGCACACAATAGTCAGGTAGCTCTTTTGGTTAATGGGGGCTCTCCACGATCCACACATTTATTTATTTATTTATTTATTTGTTGAATTCATTTATTTATACCCTGCATTTCTCCCCAGTGGGGACCCAAAGCAGTTTGCATCTTTCTCCCCTCCTCCAAGACCCAGTTTGGTGTAGTGGGTCAGTCACAAGTTCTTTCAGAGCTGTTCTCTCAAAAGAGCTCTCTCAGCCCCACCTACCTCACAGGGTATCTGTTGTGGGGAGGGGAAGGAGATTGTAAGCCACTCTGAAACTCCTTCAGTTAGAGAAGGGTGGAGTATACATCCAATCTCCTCCCCCTCCTCCTCTTCTTCTTCTTCCTCCTCCTCCATTTTATTCTCACAACAACCCTGTGAGGTAGATTAGGCTGAGCAAGTGTGACTGGCCCAAGGTCATGAAGTGAGTGCCACTGAGCTAGCTCAATAAGATAAATTCAGAACCTGCCTACCCATCTCATACATACATCTAGTGGTTGGTGGGGACAGTACCCCTACACACATGCATCGGAGCTAGAAGAGGGTGTTTGAAAAATGCTACCTTGCTTTTCACTTGCCTCCTTCTGCCCGTAGGTGCCCGACTTACCACAGCGGTTGGGAGGATTATTGGTACATGGGTCCCAAGTGTGACCAACTTTGGAGTACTTTGGACTTGGTTTTAGTAGCCGCTGTGCCCGGAGTGGCCTTGGCTTTAGCAGCTGTCGTTGTCATGCAGTGGGTCGGCTATTGCAGAAGCAGGCCATGGGATGGTCCAGAAAGAAGCAGGTAAGTCAGCTTTAGACAGAAGGACAGAAGGGAAATTCTACTGCTGACAAATGCAATTCAGCATATTAGAATCCTTTAAAAACAGAGATTCACCTAGTTTAATTCAGGCTGAAGTATTTACATGGGAGTAAGCTTCACTGAACTCAGGGGGATTTACTTTATATAAATGCTGCAGTTCCACCTTCCATCTTGTTCAGGGGCAACACATAAGGTCAGTGGCTCTTGTCATAGATTCTTGGGACTGCAGCACACATTTATCCCATTGGGTCATTTCCAGGAGGGAAATGGAGGCTCATCTCCTCACCTATGTCAGGTGGGGCTCCATAGTCCAATCATGAAGTGTTGTGTGGACCATTCACAGGGCCGAGGCTATTGTGTTCCCCGGGACCTGCCTGGCTTTGGACCACAGCTGGTGTCAGCATACCCTGAAGTACAGCAGCTGCTGTGGCCCAGACTTCTGGTGGGGCTCAGTACACATTTCTTTAAACCGTCATGCTAATACTTATGCTGTGTTTCACCTCTGGTCAGTTTCCAGATTTCTACAAGTTAAATCCTATTGCATTGTCTACATCGGATATCCTACCCTGCTAATTGTATTGACCTATTCTGTGTAATCCCCCTTGAGTCCCAGTGAGAAAGGTGGACTATAAATAATATAAATAAATAAATATATTGTTGTTTGTGGTGTTGCACAAGGCACACAATAGTCAGGTAGCTCTTTTGGTTAATGGGGGCTCTCCACGATCCACACATTCATTCATTCATTCATTCATTCATTTATTTATTCATTCATTGAATTCATTCATTTATACCCTGCATTTCTCCCCAGTGGGGACCCAAAGCAGCTCTCTTAGCTGGACAAGCTGGACACTTGTGACAGGGAAAGTACTCCTTAGAGTGGGCTTATCTCTTTTCTTTTGACTGCAATCTGAATGTGAACTGGATCTACTTAAAAATATAAGCTTACATCTTTGCAATATACTTCTTGTGAAATTTATTTACTGCACTCAGTATCATGCTTCTGTGACTGGGCAAAACTCCACTATATTAACCAAAAATCCCAAAAGAGGTTGTTTTGATTTTCATGTATAATATTTCAGTGCTCATACAAGGCAAACCAAACCTCAAGTGCACTATAACCCAGCAAATGTTCCTAACCTGGATGATAATTCAAGAAGCATCTCTCAACAGAAAGGCACTAAGGTAAAGTATTAATTTACTTTTGTCAGATCTAGTCATTATAGTTTTTTATTATATATTTTTTCAAAGGATGGGATGGTTGGGTTCCACCAGCAGATGGAGCTGTTTGATTCTAGAAATGCTTCTGATTTGCACAATTAAAGTTGGTGGTTTTCATTGAAAGGTGTTTTCTCAACCACCCTGCATTCAACATGGGATTGGTGGGGAAAATGTGATGAACCGCCTGCCACTGGGACCTCCAGAACGTGGCTCTGAATTGTGTCTGTGGTTGCCTAAGCAACTGTATTGTTCTTATGTTCCCTTAGCCCTAGCCAGGCCCACCCTGGCGGGGGGGGGGGGGGACCTGGCTACCCATCACTGACCATTCTAGATGTGGATATCAGGAGAGGTTTCTGCAGCAATGAGCTTTATGGTTGCAAAGACAGGAAGGTGTATTCAGCTAGGCCCCATAAGCAACAAGTGTACTGATTTATTAGAAGAGCCCTGCTGGGTCAGACCAGTAGTCCATAGGGTTGCCAGTCTCCAGGAGATGCCCCAGAATTACAACTGGTCTCCAGGTTACAGAGATTACAGTTCCCCCGGAAGAAAAAAGGCTGCTTTGGGAGGTGGACTCTATGCCCTTATACCCCACTGTGGTCCCTTCCCTCCCCAAACACCTCCTTTCCCAGGCTCCACCCCCAAAATCTCCAGGTATTTCCCAACACAGTGGTGGCAACCCAAGCTCATTCTGTCTCACACAGAGAGGCCAACCAGTTGCCCTGGAGGGTCAAAAACAGGACATAGAGGATGAGGCCTTCCCCTAATGTTGCCATCTGCACTGGGACTCAAAGGTTTACTGCCTCTGAATGTGGAGGTTTAGCCCAGGGGCGGCCACACTGTGGCTCGGGAGCCTCATGAGGCTCTTTCACACATATTGTGTGGCTCCCGGCAGGGCAGCTGGGGAAGCCAAAGGGGAGGCATGCGTCCTTGATTGGTCTTGCCTTTCCCAGCCAGTGTTCCCCTCCCTGGGTAGGCTTGAGATGGAGGGGAGCAGAGAAATAAAGCAACTTTAAATGCATTTTTAAAAACACTACCCCCCCCCGCCCCTGCTGGCCAGTTTGGAGAAGGCATTTGTCTCTTTAAATCCCTTCTCCAAGCCAAGCCAGCTGATGTGGGGGCATGGGGGTATTGGAAGATGTAAAGTTAACGTTACTTTCTTTCCGCCTCTCTCTCCCCTCCCCATCTATTTTCTTTTTTTTTAAAGAAAGTTATATTATTTTCAAAAGTAAAGAGAATAAGGAAAAAGAAATCAACATACAGCATACAACACATACAGAGTCTGTACTTCAAGTAACAAATTAAGTTTGTCTAAATAGAATCTAACTTATACACGCATTTATCAGTTTGAAAGTTTAAAAATTTGAGCTTATATTTCAATTCTTAGGTATTAAAGTATTCCTCCAACCATTTATATAGTCTTGCCCAGTTTTTTTCAAAGGATTTTTCTTTTTTTATCTTGTAACTGTAGAGTTAATTTATCCATTTCAGCTGTTTCTAATAAGTTATAAATTACTTCTTCTTTTGATGGGACTTTTTCCTTCGTCCAACACTTTGCATACAAAATCCTTGCCATAGTTACAACATGTACAATCATATATGTATCTAGTTTGGTTTTTTTAATAACTCTGGAATAAAATTCAATAAAAACAATTCTGGTATAAATGGTATAGTGGTATGCATCATTTTTGTAACATTTCATGTACCCATATCCATTTATTTTCCTTCCTTCCTTCCTTCCTTCCTTCCTTCCTTCCTTCCTTCCTTCCTTCCTTCCTTCCTTCCTTCCTTCCTTCTCTCCCTCCCCATCTAAAGTTAAATATCATTATCAATATCTGTTTTTACTCCTTTTGTTTTTATTTTTGGCAGTCTCATTTAATGTTAATAAAAAGCAAATTTGCCTATTTTTCAATACAAATGAATGGGTTATATTTGTTCATTTCTTGTGGCTCTCAGACATCTGATGTTTATTCTGTGTGGCTCTTATGTTAGGCAAGTTTGGCCTACCCTGGTTTAGCCTCTGATCAAGCGATCCTCCATGCGTCCCAGTTCAGTTCTCTTTTAAAGCCATCTATGCTTGTGGACAACACTACATCCTCTGCCAGCAAATTCCACATTTTAGTCACTCGCTGAGGAAAGAAGTATTTCCTGGATTATGCTAAATGATGTGCTGTGTGTTTCTGTCTGAAGGGAAGGCTGAGGGGACAGAATATTCCAATGGGAGTGACTGTCAGTGCTAACGATTGAATGGTTTGTTTTGAGGGCTAGGGGCTTTGCTTATGTGTAAGGCTCGTTTTCAAGGATTTCTGAATGTGAATGAACTTTCTTGGCTTATTTGGAGCGGTTAGCGAGTTTTGTGTGAATGATATATTAAGTCCTATTTGAAGGACTGGGCTATCTCTATTCAGGAGGGAAAAGGCTGAGGGGACAAATAGGAAGCAGATTTGATGGACATGAACTGTGTCCCTGGTTGTGCTTCCCCAACCCAACTTGAGAAAACACACAAAAACAGTCCTGTAGAGAAGAACCACTAAAAATATATTTATTAATTAATAAAGGGAGAGCACAGGTACACAAGGTTTTGGGGCCCCTGAATACCCATCAGCTCCTCCTAAGTTACAATGGGTTATATACTCAGTATGACCTCAGACAAACAAGGCATAACTATTGGTTCCATGAAATTTTGTCACAATTTTCTAATTGGAGTAAAACCTGGAGGTTGGGTTTTCCCAAGAAAAATTAACTTCTGAATACATATTCATGATTGATTTCTGTTTTCTGTGATTAGAATCATCAGTGGCACTTAGCATATATGTCTGTCTGTCTATGTCAGATAGGTGCTAAGTTTGTCCACTAAGGTTAATCTGCTAGTCAGTGGCAGAGTTCAAGAATGTATAACTGTTTCATAAACTGTGCATAGAACAGTTTGGAAGTTACCTGCATATCTTTTGAATCCCAGAGCAGTATTAGCTGTCGTCACCACAGTACCCAGCAGAGAGCACGTGCCTATTTACACTCAAGAAAACGCCACTGTGTTCAAACAAGGTTTGCTCTTCAGCAAAGGATTCTAGTCTCAGGCAGAGGCAGAGATTAAAATATATAATAAATTATTATATCAATTGCAAAGTATCCTACCTCACTGATGATTACTGACATTTTTAAAGCAAGTTCCTAGTCCTCATGTAACACCTACCTAATATGCAAAATGTAACAGATAGATTATGACTGCAGAGATAGAGTAGGAAGAAGAGGAGGAGGAGGAAGAAGAATTGGTTTTATACCCCACCCTTCACTACCTGAAGGAGTATTGGAGCAGCTTATAATCACCTTTTCTTTCCTCTCCCCACAGCAGACACCCTGTGAGGTAGGTGAGGCTGAGAGAGCTCAGAGAGAGCTGTGACTGATCCAAGGTCACCCAGCTGGCTTCATGTGGAAGAGTGGGGAATTATGTTCAGCGAGATCTTAGGGTCTGAGGCAGGGTGTGTGTCTTTCTAGCAGCCTCCTTGTTTAATTCAGAAGGCATGCAATTCTACCTATAAGAGGGAAATAATAAACTTTGGGAGATCTGTTTGTTTGCTTATGTTCTTCCCACTTTTTCTGGTATAGGATGATGGAGCTGCACAGTATGTGAGATTCCCCAAGCTGCCAGTCCAAAGCCGCATTTATGAGCAGCCCCCACTACCAGCGAGAGTTGGAGGCTTTAGGTATGATGTCCTTTTGACCATCATATTTTGTGTTTGTGTGTCAGAAGATAAATTGTGTGCATTGTTCAGTGATGATGGAATACATGGAAACCTATCATTTGGGTATGTACAGCTATAACAGAGGGGATAACAACAGCAGAGAGAGATGAGGGGAGTGTCAAGTGTCAGGAAACTCAAACTGTAGGCTCTGGCAGCCAGACCTGAATGACACATTCTGTGTGCAAATGTGATGCCTTGCCAGAAAAGGGAGCCACTAGCCAGCTCTCTACCCATCGCACTTGGACACTCTCTATTGAGGATGTGATGGAGTCTTCCCAAGGGCCTGGGGAGATGGTCAAATTGGAAGGTGAAATTTTGTTATATTCCCTCCCCTCCTCATTGTGGGTAGCCCACCCCAATGATATTGTTTATTTCTTACAAGCATCATGTCCTTTTTGCCTTAGTGGGGGACTTCTGGGTCTGACCTGGGATCTTCTTGTGTGTGCACTAAGCACACGTGCCACAGTGACGTCATCTCTCCAAGCACATCATGCATCGACACGCTAGCATTTTGCCCAAAAACTCTATGGTAACCATAGAGTTTCGCCCAGAATGCTACAGAATCGCTGTACAAGGTGCCCAGCATGATGATGTCACTTCTGGGTGACATCATGACACCAATGATGTTGACGTGGAAGGGGGCTGTTTGGGGGTGGGGCTTCCCCCCTGCTAGCCAGCTGGACAGCAGTGGATTGGCATCCTTGAAATTAAGGGAAACCCTTCCCCAACCAGGGTCTGGCAACCCTACCCCTTCCCCAGAATCCCTCAATATCAGCTCAGCCAAGAAGCAGAAGAGGGCATTGCCCCTGTTATCTGGTCTTTGCTGGAACAAAGTGTCTTAGTCCTAACCACCTCCCTCTGCAACACCCCTATTTTGCCAGTTTGAAGGGAAGGCAATTTTGATGCCCAGGGACAGCCAATTTACTGCTTTGTTCAAGACCTCCAAAAAGTTAACTCCTGTGTAATTCCTAGGTTTTTGGTGGTTCCCAATCCAGTAACAGTCCTGAATCAAATTCCCTCAAAGGCCTTGTTTCACATCAACACCACCAGTCTAGCTGGCCAAAAGGAGGTACTGCATCTCACTGACTCGATGGCTGGTGGCTGCCTCAATGAGACAATGGGGTTTCACTTGGCCTTCTGTAGCCAAAGCTTTAAACCTGAGCAACCTTTCTAGAGTACAAAAGCCAAGATAGTCCCTATCAGTGCAATCCTAAACCGAGTTACAGCCTTCTAAACCAATGGGTTTAAAAGGTACAGTCAATCCTAAAAGAAATCAACCCTGACTGTTCCCTGGAAGGCCTGATACTGAAGCTGAAGCTCAAATACTTTGGCCACCAAAGGAGAAGGGAACACTCACTGGAGAAGACATAGATGCTGGGAAAGATTGAAGGTCAAAGAAGAAGGGGACGGAAAAGGATGAGATGGCTAGACAGTGTTGTCAATGCAGCGAACATAAAGTTGAGCACACTCTGGAGGACAGTGGAAGACAGGAGGGCCTGGCGTGATGTGGTCCATGGGGGTCTCAAAGAGTCAGAATCAACTGTGTGACTGAATGAGAAGAAGAAGAAGAAGAAGAAGAAGAAGAAGAGATTGGATTTATACCCTGCCCTTCATTACCCAAGGGAGTCTCAGAGCAGCTTACAATCTCCTTTCCCTTCCCCTCCCCACAACAGACACCCTGTGAGGTGGATGGGGCTTAAAGAGCTCTGACAGAAACTGCTCTCTTTCAAGAAGAGCTGTGCCAGAACTAGGGCTTGCCCAAGGTCATCCAGCAGATGCAAGTGGAGGAGTGGGTAATCAAACCCGGTTCTCCCAGATCAGAGTCTGCGCATTTAACCACAACACCAAACAACAACAAAACCGTGTTTAGGATTGCCCTGCATACCTCTTTGCTTCTTGCTCAAGACTTGTCTTGCTTTATGTTCTCTCACTTGTATGGTGAAGACCAGACACCTTAACGTGGATATGACACTGCCCTCCAGACCACCAACCCTGGAGTTATTTAGACTGAGGAAGACTGTAGATGTTATAAGCCACCCTGGTAACCTTGGATTTCTCAGGGCCACTTTGGAAGTGACAATTTGTGGAGGGTGCAGGAAGCAGAAAGGGGTGGGACCTCTCATTCATTGCCTTTCTTTGTCCAAAGCAGAACTTGCCCTTCTCTTCTCATAGTGAAACAGGTGAGATGTGCCTGTATCCAGAGCTCAGGCTCTGATGATAGCAAGGGCAACAAGATTTCCTTTTTGAGAATTATGAAGAAGCGGTGGATTTTGAACCATAAGATCTGGGGGGGGGGGGGGGGGACCTAGTTCTTGAGGGAAATTTCTTCAGGTACCAGTCAAAAAAAGGAAAGGTTTATTCAGCAATAAACCTTTCCTTTTTGCTTTAATACTGAAGATGGGCTTGTGCTGCCAAAATGGAAGCCACAAAACAGATGTTGGTGGCAGGGAGTCAACACATGTAATAAAGATTATATAACATCACCACTCTATTAGCAAACTTGATGATTGAGTGCCTATTAGAGCCAAATTAGACAAGATGGTGTCCCCAGGTTGGCCCTGGAGATACCGCCACCATTTTAAAGCCTAATGCACTGTTCATTTAAAAATATGTGAGGGCCCATGCCACAGGACAGGACGCACTTGTTCACAGCTGTGGGGGGGGGGGGAATGTTTCCACATGTGACAAGCAGTGTTCCCCCTAAGCTGAGTTAGTGTGAGCTAGCTCACAGATTTTTAGCCTCCGGCTCACACATTTTTGTCTTAGCTCAGGAAGGATGGCTCCAGAGCAAACTAATTTATGCAGTAGCCAGATCACTTGCTCACAACTTTAATGCCCGTAGCTCACAAAGTAGATTTTTTTTCTCACAAGACTCCACAGCTTAGAAGGAGCATTGGTGACAAGGTGGATGGACGAGAGCGCCTCATCCCACAGTGCTGCTGACCCAATCAAGATTGGCCTTCATGGTATTTTTAAGAGAGCCAGTTTGGTGTGGTAGTTAGGAGCACGGACTCTAATCTGGGAGAACCGGGTTTGATTCCCCTCTTCTCCGCTTGCAGCTGCTGGCATGGCCTTGGGTCAGTCATCGTTCTTTCAAAGCTGTTCTCTCAAGAGCAGTTCTTGAGAGAGCTCTCTCAGCCCCACCTGCCTCACAGGGTGTCTTGTGGGGAGGGGACGGGAAAGGAGATTGTAAACCCCTCTGAGACTCCTTCAGGTAGTGAAGGGTGGGGTATAAATCCAATCTCTTCTTCTCTTCTCTTCTTCTTCTTAAATGGGCAGCATTAGGCTTTAAAATGGCAGTGGAGGGTTTAGTTTGGCCTTCAGTAAAACAAAGGGAACGGGGCCTCCCAAAAACAAGGCAGACTTCTGCAGATTTTGAGGAATTCCCCAGATTTTTAGGGAGACACTACTTTAGTTATTTGTTATATTAAATCCTCATATTTTCCTGGTGTGGGGAAAGAGTGTTTGTCTGTGATCAAAAATCAGTGGTGCCACCCCTGAAACACTGGCTCATCCCATGCAGCAGTCCCCTCATTGGATCATTCCCTTCAGCTTCTGTAGCGGTTGATGAGGGAGGAAAACAATCAGGCGGGTATTCTGCCCTTTGTCTAAAGCAAGTGCGACTGAGAATCCCTTCTCCCAAGGACATTTTATACTGAAAGTTGTGTTCTTTGCAATTATTTTTTTATTCTTATGACCTGAATGAGGAGCCAGTTTTTGTCTGGAAATGGGGGTCAAAATATAGTAAATAAATACCTAAATATTTGACTGTCGCATTCTGAGGGATAAAAGTGAGGAAGAATGTGTTGTCTGAACTTCATATTTGATTTAAGATCTGAAAAAACATAAAACTCAAAGTGGTTTCTTGTAAATTGTTGTTTTATAAAAAAAACAAATAAATTCAGATTGCTTGCTTATCTGGCTGTGTACTTTTTTAAAAAAACGGTATTAATTCAATGTTAGGAGGTTGTTTCACTTAAAAGTGTTTTGGGTATTTTTTTAAAATGAAGTATGAGAAATAAAAAACAACATATATTTTCGTCTGCTGAACATGGATCTAAATCATGGTTTGAAGCGGAACGATTAGCCACAGTTATTCTTAACCAAGGTTTCACATGACATATAACTGTGGGCATCTTGGCTTGTTCCACAGTACATCCCTTGCCGCAGTGCAGGCTGGGATACCATCTGGGTCCCTGGAGGGAAAGCAGGGGAAAGAGCAAACTTAATGCAACCAGAATTTTAAGAGGCAAACCAGGATTTGAATGATCATCAGTGAGCTGAATTCTGGTTTCATAAACTAACTGTACTTAAAATAAACCTTGACTTGTGTTTTGTCTGGACCAAGAAAATATCATCCAGACTGTGTGCATCTGACTTATGTGTGCTTCTGACTAATGGCAATCCTATGAATTAACGTCCTCCAAAATGCCCTGTTGTGAGGGTCGTGGCTTCTTTGATTGAGTCAATCCATCTCATGTTGGGTCTTCCTCTTTTCCCACTGCCTACAACTTTTCCTAGAATTATTGTCTTTTCCAATGACTCTTGTCTTCTCATAATGTGACCAAAATATGACAGCCTCAGTTTAGTCACTTTAGCTTCTAGGGAGAGTTCAGGCTTGATTTGATCTAGAACTCACTTGCTTGTCTTTTTGGCAGTCCATGGTACTTGTAAAACTCTCCTGCAACACCACAATTGAAAGGAATCAGCTTTCTTCCTGTCAGCTTCCTTCATTGTCCAACATTCACACCCATACAGGGTAATGGGGAACACTATGGCATGATTTATCTTGATCTCAGTCACCAGCAACACATCCTTGTGCTTAAGGATCTTTTCTAGCTCCTTCATGGCTTCCCTCCCCAGTCTCAATCTCCTTCTGATTTCTTCATTGCAGTCTCCCTTTGGGTTGATGATGGAGCCAGGAAATGGAAAATCCTGAACAATTTCAGTTTCTCCACCATCACCCTTAAAGTCATGTAATTCCCCAGTTGTCACTACTTTTGATTACTTCTTGATGTTCAGCTGTAATTCTGCCATGGCACTTTTTTGCTTTAACTTTAATCAGTAGCCGTTTCAAGTCTTCACTGTTTTCTGGCAGCAATGCGGTGTCATCTGGATATCTCAAACTGTTGTAGACATTATGTTTACAATTCTTACAGTGCTTCTGTTTTTCTTCTAATTATGATAGCTACATTCCTCATCAACGAGCTGTTCCAGTTGAACAAGGCCCTCTTGTGAACCAGCATGGCGCATGGCAGGTTCCTGATGTGGATTATGAAGATAAAAACCCGTTTTCCGCCATGCCCATGCAACAGTTTCCCGTATGTATGACTACTTCAACTATTTGAAAGAAAGGGGTATTTTAAAATAAGTGAGTTGGCTCCCAGAGAAGATTCCTGTGCACGCAGCAGGCTTTGAGCAAGTGGAAGTGCTAAAATTGCTCTTCGCTGTCTGCTGGCACAAAGTGAAAGCAATTGTGTCCTCACTCTCTTTTCTGCCTGCGCAAGACATAGCTTCAAAACTAAATTAAATGTAATTAAATGAGTCATCTACTGCGCATTCCAGTGTTCCATATGCACATTGCGATTTTGTTTAAAATTATTCTGAAGTGCTGTGTGTTGCTGCTTTCTGAGCAAGCTGAACTATGCCCTAAGTACATTTTCCTTTCTGCTCCCATATTGCTGGATCCAGCCCATTATGTATATATGAAAATCTCATTGGTGGTGGAAAGCATAAGAACATAAGAGAAGCCAAAGCTGGATCAGGCCAATGGCCCATCCAGTCCAACACTCTGTCACACAATGGCCAAAAAATACCATGTGCCATCAGGAGGTCCACCAGTGGGGCCAAGACACTAGAAGCTCTCCCACTGTTGCCCCCCCCCCAAGCACCAAGAATATAGAGCATCACTTGCCCCAGACTGAGAGTTCCTATCTATACTTTGTGGCTAATAGCCACTGATGGAGCCACTGCTCCATATGTTTATCTAATTCCCTCCTGAAGCTGTCCATGCTTGTAGCCGTCAAGCACCGTCATGTCACAGTTAGGGATGGGCACACACCGGGCTGATGAGCTAAAATTCGTGATGAATTTTGGCCAGTTCATGGTTTACAAAGTAGAGTTCATGGCAGGTCAACTAGCACAATCTTTCCATGAACTTTCAAGCTGTTTGTGGAGGTTCCTGCTGATTTCTGAAGGATACATTTCCAGACAGACTGTCTCCACTCAATCTAAATGTTTACCAAACTTCAAAGCAACAGTGGCGGGGGGGGGGGTGGAACTTTGAGGGCATGTAGAGGAGCATCCAGGGAGGTTGTGATGCACACCCCTTTAAGACCCTCTACCCAGATCAGGAATGAGAAGCTTACAGGAGTATTCTGTGAGCAAGAACCTTGCTCCCTCACAGAATATCACCAACTCCAGACCAGGAGTTCCCTACAATATACTTTGAGACTGGCTACACCAGTACTGTCACCCTGGCTACACCAATACTTCTTTTTCAGGATCCAGGGTACACACCAAATAACCACTGTCTTCTTAAAATAAAGAAGAAAATTTATTAAAAGAAAATAAACAATAGAAATATTAGTAGACGTTCAAGTTTCCAAAGCACATAGAAAATAAAAACATCTAAATAAACTATACTTCTTCCTAATTACAGGAGGAGGTTCATCTTATAGGTGTAAAAAAACCCAAGTCTTACAAAAACAAGATTGGTAGTACCTTCTTCTCCCATTCAGTCAAAGTTGATAAAGAACTGGAACGAACAACCTGCAAAGAGGCATGCCTTAGTGAAGTAATGCGCATAGGTGATGCCCTTCCTTCACATGGTCTTCTCAAGCCAGTTATACAGTTACCTTGAGATAGACATGATAATACTCAATGATCTTCACTTGGCCACTCAAGAAGATTCACTGAAAACAAATTAACTCCCCTCTGCAAAATGCTTTTCCAGCCTCCTTTCCTTTCACCCACACTCAAGGTCAAATTGTTCCAGATGACATTTAAGGATTTTCTCTTAACACAGAGCACCTGGATGGCAGATTTTCCAATTAAACATTTTAAGAGAACTCAGTTGTTAATCCTTATGTTGCAAACTGAAACAGGCTGGGAAACAAATTGGGCCTGAGCATTACAGAGGTCCCCCAAGACTTTCCTGTCTTCCAGACATCAAACTTGCAGGGGATCTCTGACTGACTGTCCTCTAACTGTCCTCCAAGTTTGGTGAAGATTGGATTTGTGGGGTCTGAGTTAAGGGCCCTCCCCCAAGAAGGTGCCCCCAGGAAAGTGCTTTCCAGGAAAATAACAGGCAGTCATTTCTTGCTTCCCTGAATCTCTTATATATCTCTTCCTTATATCTCTTTCCAGCAAGCCTTGCAAACAGTTGGTAAGAACCTGTCACTCCACCACTATCTCGTCCTTCCCATCTCTTACTGCCTCACCACTCCCACACCACTCCCCATCTCCTGCCCTTGCCCATCTCAATACCCTCCCAAGGCCACTGGGAGACAGGGGGACTAGGAGAACAACATTCCAGGAGCCCATAGAGTTGAGCAAGTCATGTGTGTTTGTGTGTGGGGGTGTTGTATGAAGTTTGGGTTGTATTTGGGAGGGGTGAGGGGAGCTTGTGACTGGCCTGCACCTAAGGTTGCCAGACCCCCCAGTCTGGTGGGGTTTACCTGCTTTTTTGGCAATGTTGCTTGGAGATCGGGCAAGCGGGGGCCCCAGCTTCGAGCACTTAAAGGGGCCCCTTAAAGTGCTCACAGTCAGTGGGCCCGGGCCCCACAGGCCTGAATTCCAAGCAGCATTGTCGCTTGGATTCCAGGCACGCAGCGGCAGCTGCCCCTCTCCCCCTTGCAAGATCCACCAGATCGGTGGGCCCTTCAAGTCTTGCAGGACGTTAGGGAGAGGAGTGGCCTCAGGGATAGTCCTCGGGGATGGGGCTTGGAGTGGGTACGTTCCCAACGTGACATCATCATTTTGGGGATGCTCTGCCTGTAATGATTTGGTGTGTGTCATGTTTTGGTGTATGTGTTCCTTTAAACGTTTAGTTTCAGTGCAGTACTGGGGGGGGTGTGATAGAGGGAAACAGGTGTGATTTTGATTGGCGGATTACTGAGAGTGTGAGAGATGTTCTGAGAGAAATCTGTGTGTGGATGTCTATGAAGATTTCTGTGTGTGAAGTTTGAAGAGTGAACATAGTCTGTGTGACTATGGAATGTTTAGTCTTTTTCTGAGTGAATAAGACTGACAGTTTAGTCTGTGTGACTAAGATAGTTGATTCTATTCTGTGTGAATAAAACAAAGAGACTAGCCTGTGTGGCTATAAATGTCAGAGAGAGAAAGAGATTGGCCTGTCAGAGTGAATTTTGGAGTTTGAGAGACTGTTTGTAGCACCAAGCATTACCAGTTATATTTACAAGTTCCTTTCTTCAGCAACTGTTCAAAATAACCAGAAACCTATTTTGTTCCTTATTAAATAAATCAATTTTTGTTTAATCTTATCCCAGAAATCAGTACAGTATTTCCTCAGGGCCACATAGTCCTTTAAAGTGCCCAGATCCTAGGTCATACTACCAAAAGAGAGAGATTTGGAATTTTTAATTCCTGGTGGCAGCAGAAAACTACCAAGTTTATATACACAGCAAGTGTTTAAAGGAAAAACCATTTCCACAAATAGCAAGAACTTCACACTGCCCTCTCTGGTAACGCCCGTAAAGTCCCCCACTGGGGACAAAGATGGACCTGGCAACCCTACTGCACACTCTTCCCATATTCTTTCTGCCCCTGGGCCCCCAGCAAGAGTGCCCCACAGACAGGAGTAGCAGATGAGATGGACAGAAGAGAAGGAACCTATACTTTTAAAAGCTGTCCCACAATAATTGCTATGAAGGGACCTCTAGTCTTAACTAGATCTGACACTCTCTCTGCTGTGCAGAATGGCTTTCTGGCCCTAACTGTTTTAATGGAGAATGACGTCCCCTTGACATCTGGTGATGGAAACAGCTGCAAAGAAGATCTTACAGGTTAGGGAGTCCCACCGTCATCTCCCAGTCATTCAGAAGGAAGGGTGGACAGTACAAAACCCTCAAGAGAAACGGCGGAGTGGCAAGATGCTCCCCAGAACAATTTCCTTCTGAACTAATGTTATAGGAGGATTGTCCACCTAATTCTAAGCTGATTGCCCAAAGCCTCAGAGCTTGGAAACCACCTTTGCCTACTGGAGAAATGACCTTTAAAATCCAGACACCCATTCTTGCCTTTACCCCAGAAGCGAAGAGTAACAAGGGGAGGGGGAAGGTCAAGAAAGACCTAGTCAGTATATAGCCTACATAAAAACTGCTGTGTTTTTTTTTCTGTCGGAATTCTACTCGGTTGCCAGCTTGCAGGTGGTGGCTGGAGATCTCCTTGGATTGCTATTGATCTCTAGGTGACAGAGAAAACTGCCACTTTGGAAGGGGGACTTTATGGCATTACATGCCGCTGGGGTCCCATCACACCCCAAACCCCACCCTCCTCAGGCTCCACCCCCCAAATCTCCAGGTATTTTCCAACTCAGAGCTGGCAACCCTATATCATTGGGAAAACATTTATTATTGGGCAGGGTCAATATCTAAGATGCTTCCTCACCACATACATCGTCTCTGGCAGGGGCGTAGACTTTTGGAAATCCCGGGGGGAGCTTTTTAGTGCGCGTGCTCGCTGGAGCGATGTTCTCCCCCCCCGGAAACTGCCCCACCTCCCCAGGCCCTTCCGAGGCCCGCCAGCTGCTGCTGCCGGTGCCTCTCTCTCCACCCCCCGCCCGCCACCCCTTCCCTCTCCCTCTCCAGCAGCAGCGGCCAGGCCTCAGAAGGATCCGGGGAGGTGCGGTGGCAGGCGCTCCGTTTTCCCGGGGGTGGCTCAAGCCCTCGAGCCCCCCCGTACTCTACTCCTATGGTCTCTGGTAACTAACAGTCTGAGCTTCCCAGTCTTCTGTGATGTCCCAAGAAATGGTGGATCTCTTCTGAGAAACATCATCTGAGCTTTCTGGTTTGTTTTTTGTCGGGATGCCCTCCCAGGAGAGAAGCTTTTATCATCAGGTAGGCACCTGCTGCAGTTGGAGGCACAGTTAGGGACACTGGTATCTAGTGAAGGAAGCTTTGACTCTCAAAAGCTTAGACCCTGTAAATATTTTGGTCTCTTAAGGTGCTACTGGATTAAAAATCTAGTTAGGAGTTCTGCAAGACATAGAATCATAGCGTTGGAAGGAACCTCCAGGGTCATCTAGTCCAACCCCCTGCACAATACCGGAAATTCACAAATACCTCCCCCCCCCGACCCCCACTGTTCCATTCCCAGAAGACAACAAAAGATCTCCAGGATCTGGAGAAAAAGAAAGACCTGGAGTACAATAGCTTCTACTAGTGGAATTTGTATATTTGTGCAATATAAAATATCTGACACTGCAGGCCTAAAGAGAGATGCACAATGACCTCGGTGGGCTTAGAAGGGTATAACTCTGCTTAGGATTGTGCTGATAAGTTGTCTAACTGGCATCTTTTATATTATTTATTTCTCCGAGTGGTAGAAATTCTTTTGTGCAGAACTCTGATCTCTCTTGCAAAAATATTCGGCCTCGCCCAACTGGACTGACATTCACAGATCCTGCTTTCTCCTGTAAAGGAGACCACTGCTGTAATGTCTACCCTGAAGTCCCCACTGCCCAAGGAAGGGGACCCAAAGTAATATGATGCGTAGCTGCCCAAACTAGGAAACAGCATGCCTGCCATGTCTTATTCTCATCTTCACTTTCCTTTACAGAGGACTGTCCCATCAGCATATCCGCAGTTTTACTAGCAGAACAACCATCCACCAGTGACTTCTCTGAGCAACAGAAACGTAGTTAGGCCATTTGGGATTGGATGCTCACCAAATAAGTATGGCTCAAAGCTTTCGTAGATACAGAAAATCTATAGTCTTATTCCTGCTCAAACTGCTGTTTTTCTGGTGTAATACGTTCTCAAAGTGAGATCCCACTATCTCCACTGAAACAAGATCCAGCTTTCTAAGTGGTGCTCAGTTTATCTTTCCGTCCACTTCGTACCAAATGTCTTTTATGTCCTTCATTCATAGAGTGCTCTTCTATACTGTAAGCCTTGGGGTATGCATGAATGTATAATTATTTCTACTAGCAAATGATGGCTTTGTAGATTAGACTCTTTTTGTTTTCCTCTTCGACATTAACCCTTCAGATGCGATGGTGACTTGGAGTTCTCCCAATCATGGGAAACGGTCCTTCAGTATGTTATGTGAGATTAGCTGTCTCTGTGACTTTTTCTGAACAAAATTCAGCCCTGACGCCTGCATTTAAAAGATAACGCTTTGAGTCGAATGGTAATGTAAGTAAGAGACACCATGAAAGAAACTTCAAAAGAACAATATTAAGTCTTGAATATCAAAGGAAGAAAAACTGTCAGGGAAAGGTGTAACTCTATCATAACAATACTCTGTGTTAAACTTATTTCAGAACATATGTAATGCCACAAGATGAAAATTATATAATAAAATGCTGACATTTCTTTTATGCCTCTTATTCAGAGCTGTGGTGATAAATGATTGCATTCAGGAAGTCTTTCCAGATGATCCATTTTAAATTAAACAAAACGTACACTCCCTATTCAGTTGTCACAACAGGAGCCAGAGGTCTTCCATTTCGGGGATATCACATTTTCCCTCCAAAGCATTCAAATCACAATATGTTGCTGTTGGAATAATGTAATTGTTTCTCAGGGGGGAAATGTATTACTTGTCATTAGTGACATTACTGGCATTGTCCAATAGGCACCTGTGACAATTGCCCAGCAGTATCACAAGTACCCTCAGGAACACTGCAGTTTGGAGTGCTGTTTGAATGTGGCTAGGCAAGTATCACAGGTGCCTTCTGGACCATGCCAGTGGTGTTACCAACGACAAGCAACCCAATGCCCTTCTCATCCCTCGGTTTCTATTGTTTTGCAGTTCAAACATGCAGCCTGCAAAGTGAGGATCTGTGTGGGAAGTGAAACCAACCCCTCACAAGACAATCTGGGAAGAAACCCATTGTTATAGTCTCATACACACAATTCTCAAAACATTGTAGTTTCCTTTCCTTGAGCATAGGCCCAAATATGGCTCCAATGCATCTATATGCTCTCACATGTCAGATCCCCAACCCGTGCCAAAAAATAATGGGCCATCCTGTGCCCTGAAAGGGTAGTCTTGTCCTCAAATGCTTGGGAAACTGGAAACGTGCAAGAGCTGAGAATTTGAAGGCAATATTTGCTTCAGACCAAGCAAAAGCCCCCACAAATCTTTGAAGCATCTCTTAGGCTCTTTCCGCACTTGGACTGGGTTTTCTGTGTGTTCAGCTCACGGCCATTTACCTTGCAGATATCTCTGTTTATCTGTTGTTTTGCACAGATTTTGTCCTGCTCCAATTTGCTTGCTTGCCCCAGGTTATAAAGTCTGCATTGCAAACAAGAACGTTTGTCCTAGGTATGGTGGGGAAGCGGTGCAGAGGATCGAAACCGAGTTAAAAATTCTACATTTAAATTTGCAATGGGGCCAATCTGAATTGAGGGAAAGCCTGCAGCAAAACGGGCAACGGCAGACTGAACCTGGGGTGACCACAATGTAGTGCAGAATTGAGAAAAAAAACTAGGATAAAAAGGGGTGAACTCGAGTGTAGTGCAGAATAGCTAGTAGAGACAGTGCTGAACCAGAATTAAAGGTCTAGTGCAGAAAAGGCCTTACATGGAAAACACACGGATGTAGCAAGGAACACAGCCTTGAGAAGAGGGTGGACAATTGTGAAATACTTCTACTCATCTGGAGGCAAATTTGTCCCCTCAGCCTTGATGGTGTTTAAAGCTAAGGCTCTAAACCAGTTCCTGTATGGTGCAGAAATTTGGATTCAGGCCGCTTCTGAAGAAATGGATTCCATCCAGTATGACTTTTTCCGATGCTTATTGGCTACTCCTAGACATGTCTCAGGCATAGCACTGAGAGCGGAACTAGGCGAATTATCGATGGAAGCTAGGGCTTGGATTTAAGCATTTCTAGAGAGCCAGTTTGGTGTAGTGGTTAAGTGCGCGGACTCTAATCTGGGACAACTGGGTTTGATTCCCCACTCCTCCACTTGCACCTGGCTGGATGACCTTGGGCAAGCCATAGCTCTGCACCAGCTGTTCTCTCAAGGACAGCTTGGGAAAGAGCTCTCTCAGCCCCACCTACCTCACAGGGTGTCTGTTGTGGGGAGGGGAAGGGAAAGGAGTTTGGAAGCCGCTCTGGGTCTCCAAGTGAGTGACGGGTGGGGTATAAATCCAATCTCGTCTTCCTCTTCTTCTCTTACAGTTTTCTGGAATATAATCGATATGAGGAATTCCTAAGGTTGCCAACTTCCCAGGGAAGCCAGAGAATCTCCCGGAATCACAATGGATCTCCCAAGAACAGAAATCAGTTCCATGGGAGACAATGGCTGCTTTTGAGAGCAGACTCTATAGCATTAGGCCCTACTGAGGTCTGTCCCCAGGCTCCACACACACCCCACACTGGCAACCTAATTCATTCCCAAAGAGGCCGCTGGCTGAGTGTGTTCCTGTAACTGAGCCCTCCTTCCTCGGGGCCGGATTGCTCTAGACTAGTCATGCTAGAGGAACCCCCTGTGGGTTGCCCGCAACACTAATTGGATTTTTAGCGTAAAAGGAAGAAATATTTAGCAAAGTAAAGCAATGAGGCAGCACACACATGTGAATTAGCTAAAAGGAATTTTACTTAGAAAATTAGGAAGGGTTACATGAAACAATAAAAACAATAAACCGTCTAGCTAACTAGCTACATCTTTCTAGTTACTGGTTACTCCATAATGGTTACTCAAATCTGATCTTAAATCAAAGGGAGGAAGAAGGAACTCCCAAAATGCGTACATGCAAAATCTCAGGTAACATCACCAAAAATTTGATTAACCAATGACCAGGCTAAAGGTCACTTCATTAGGAATAAGACTTCCCCTTCTGGCAGGGGAAATACGTGCACGACAGCTCATTGGTTCTAAGCTACGTGCACGACAGCTCATTGGTTCTAAGCTAACAATTAGCATACACAAACAAACAGGTTGACTTTTTCATGACACCAGGGAGAGAACTTGCAAATATCCCAACACCCCTTCTCAAGTCCATGTACTGAAGTCATGAAGGTTCAGCTTCTTGTGTAGGCATTCAAATTTCCCTCTCGTGAGTGGCTTGGTGAGTATGTCAGCCACCATCTCTTCAGAGGGACAATACTCCAGTTCAGTCAGTCCTTGTTGTTGCATCTCTCACAGAATGGTATTTGACAGCAAGAGGTCCGCTTCTTGCTTTGATCCTCTCACTCTTGGATGAGGCGATGCATGGCTGATTATCCTCCAAGAAAGTTCTCGGTTTAGGTTCATCGACACCAAAGTCCTTCAGTAGACATCAGATGATCCATTCAAGTTCACTGCAGGCATTTGCAGCAGGTATGTACTTGGCCTCCTCGGTTGTTGATTTGGCAGCTAATGTTTGCTTTAGAATAGTCCAGCTGATCAGGCTGCCTCCCTAGAAGAACAGGGGGCCTCTTGTTGACTTGTCATCAGTCTGGTCTTCACCCCAGTCGATATCCATGAATCCAACCCGTCTCAGGTTGTCACAAGCTGAGATCCTGAAACTAAAGATCTCAGCTTGTGACAACTGGAAATGGGTTGGATTCATGGATATTGACAGGGGTGAAGACCAGACTGATGACAACAAGTGGCCCCCTGTTCTTCAGCAGTTTTTATGAGGTATTTTACCAGTCTCTTTACCGCATTCCAGTCATAATGATTTGGTGAACTGGTCTTTCGGCATCAAATCCCAACAGTTATGTCAGGTCTTGACACTGTGCTCAGATAAAGGAGTTTGCCACTTGCTTCTCTGCATCGTTGGCTGCTCTCAAGCAATGCTCCATCCTGAAGTTTGAGGCTGGCTGCTTCAAGTTGAATACAAACTCCTTTGGCATCCTTGAAGGCCAGGGACTCTGCAAGGTCCATCATCTTGGAAGGGTCTCAAATGGATGTTCTAGACAGACATATTCATGTCACTTTAAAACATTTTAGTACTTGCAGAACTTCAAATGCTGTGTACCTAATAAAGTGTCCATGTCCGATGAGACATGTTGGGAGTACAAATCGCCCCCTGAAAGTGCGCCTATTAGAACGCTGTTCTCGCCTTCAATTAAAAATGCTAGACGTGCCTTTGGTCAGCCATTTTCAAGAATTTAAACATGCTGTTGATGATTTTTCAATTTTCAGTTCTCTGTGTTTCTGACCAAACAAATGTGGATGCCATCAAACTGGATCTTTTACATCAGGAGTGCTTTTGGATATTCCATCTTAATACATTACAGCCCAGTGGTCTTAATGTGACCAATGGATTTTCTTGTTTTTTATGAGTAATGGATATGTCAGGATGTTTCTTTAAGATCATGGTCTCAATGCTACCTATGAATATCTTTGCTTTGTATGAGATAACAGTTATGCCAGGATGTTTCCCCTTCAAGACCATGAATGTTACGTTACTCCCAGCTGTCTTGAATGATCTATGAGTGTGTTTAGGTGAGTCTGTTGCTTCACCAGCTTTTTGGGAAGGGAGCAGCATCAGAAACTTTCTTAAGTTCATATGCGGCTATCAGTTGTAAGTATGTCCCCATAAAGTATTGTAAAATTAGGTAGGATTGGAGATGTATTTTTGTTTCAACTTCTTGCTCTGTTTTTAATAGCGCAAGGAATGTGGTGTACTTCTCCAGCCTTGAAAAAAATCTCTCGAAACATCTTCAGGCTGGCATCTGTGTTGTAGGACACTTTTCAACAGGACTCAAAGCGGCTTTGGTTTGTGCATCCCCCACTTCTTAAGAAGACTCTACCGTTTTGTCAAACTCTTCGCAATTTGGACTTACCACCACTGAGTTAATTCTTCTGAATTAATAACAAATTGAGGAGGAGGTGGGGCACTCCTGCATCTATTTGTCTGGAGGGAAGAGAAGACAGACAGACAGGAAGACATATTTTTGTGTTGGCTGTCCAGGATTTGACTAGACATCTGAAATTAAGGGAGGAATTGCTTCTGGACTGTGGGTTCCAAGGTGGGGCCCCAAACTAAGCAGGTAAACCTGTGACCCCATACTAAGCAGGTAAACCGGCAACCTGATTCATTCCCAAAGAGCACGATGGCTGAGTGTGTTCCTGTAACTGAGCCCTCCTTCATCGGGGCCGGATTGCTCTAGACTAGCCATGCTGGAAGAACCCCGTGTGGGTTGCCTGGAACATTAATTGGGCTTTTAGCTTCAGAGGAACACACCAACACACAAGGATTGGGTGGTTTTGGATTGCTGCGTATAAAAGACCATGGGAATCCAAGACTTCTCCGGGTCTGCTGCTTTTGCCTGGTCTTTTCCACCCTCTGGTTCTTTGGCGAGGATAACAAAGCTACTGGCCGGAGAAGTGCTTGTCTCCCTTCTTCTCGGGTCTCGCGTCTTGGGTTTGTGCATGTGAATGACTCAAGCAACTCCTTCCTGCCAGTGGACTTGCGCGTTACTGTTTGAGCAGCAGAGGGGGCTCTCCACGAAATGGGCCCAATGCGGGAAGGGAGTGGTTTCACGGCAGAGGCTGCGCCACATCATGGGGAAGGAGCCAAGGAAAGCCACGAAGGTCAGAGATCTGGCAGGCCAAAGGAAAAACCAGCCAGCCAGGCCCAGCCGCAGGACTGTTGCCAAGATGGGCATCCCCCAGCATTCCATAGGGCCTTCCTGGTGCTTTCTCCCGAGGCGGTCGAGGCTCGCGGGTGGAACGTGTCTGACGCCCAGAGCTCCGTCAGCTCCCATCACTGGATCCCCTTGGCAGCCTCAGCCGCTTGCAGGCCACGGGAGGACTTGACTGGTGTAAGAGGAAAGGGGGGAGGGGAGGAGGGGGGAGGGGCACTCCTGCATCTAGGCGTCTGGATGGAAGAGAAGACAGTCAGACATCTCTTTGTGCTAGCTGGCCAGAATCTGACTAGATGTTTCAGATAAATGAAGGAATTGCTTCTGGGCTGAAGGTCCCAAGGTGGGGTCCCAAACCAGGCAGGAAAACCTGCAATCTCCATGGAGGGGCTTGCTCAGAAAGAGTCCTCTTTGGCCTGTGCTGAGGCTGGCATTTGAAGAGACCCACCGGCCTCTTGGGTGGTCTCTTTCAGCCGTATTTCAGCAAAAGAGGGGGACTCGGGGACCAGCTGAGGCAACCGATGAGGGGCCTCGGAGTGGAGCAGGAGCAGCTTTGGCTCTTCTGGGGGCTCTGAGGACACACCTCTTTCCCCACCCCCATTTTCATGGGAACTGGCCTTACCTGTCTGTGGCAGGAGTGCCAGGACTTCCAGGGGCACCTCTCTGCCCCACCACAGGTTGTACAGCAGGGCAGAGAGGCTTTCCTTGACTTCATCCTCCTGGAGAAGGGGGGAAGGAAGATGCCCCCAATGATTCAAGTCCTCTGTTTTCTCTCAGCAAATGGCTGAAAGGTTTGCCTCCCCCCCTCCCCTGGCCCCACCTGTGCTTGCTTGACCCGGGTGCTCACCTCCTCCTCCTCCAGCAGCTCCTGCGCCCGGCCCAGGAGGGAGAAAAGGAAGAAGAGGCCTCCCTCCCTCACCCACTCCTGGCCCAGGCGCAAGGCAGTGTCAAAGGCAGCCTCCACAAACATTTCCGTTTGCTGCTGGGTGAGATGTTCCCGGAACACCTGAAATCAACAAGTCGTCCATTTAGTCCTCTCCTGCCCTGCCCCCCAAAAAGCCGCAGAGGTGGAACCTCTCTGGAGTCTCTTCCTTTGGAATTCCCACTGGTGTCTCCCAGCCTTCTCGGACAGGGAAGGGAATAAAGACCCCACCCCTTTTCCCTGTCCCCTCCCTTCCACGGACATGATGCCTTTCCAGCACCACCAAAGACTCCCCTTACCTCGCCCACTTGAATAAGGTGGAGGAAGCCCTCCTTCCAGGGCTGCCCTGGGTCCTGTTTCCATCGGGGCTCCCGGAAGTTCTTCCTGAGTCCTGAGAAGGAGACAGGAGGAGTTGGCATTGGGTTGCCTCACACAGAAGAACATCGCTTGCTTCTGGCCGTTCGGCTGGGGGTCTCTCTCTTGCCTTGGGAGGGGAACTGCTCTGGAGGCAAGGGGTCTCGGAGGCCCCTCCTCTCTCGGCCTGTCTCTGACTCCCCTCCCATCTCAGTGAGGCAGTGTTCTGAGGCCAGATCCCAGAAATGAAGCCTCTGAGAGGGGCTGTCACCTGACTCTGCTGTGGCTCCCCCCGCCCACCTTTCTCGGGAGTGGAAGGGGTGGGGCCAAGTGGAAGAAAAAGAAGAAGAGTGGTTGAATTTATACCCTGGTCTTCCCTCAGAGTCTCAGAGCAGCTTACAATCTCCTTCCCTTCCACTCCCCATAACAGACATCCGGTTAGGTAGGTGGGACTGAGGGAGCTCTGAGAACTGTGACTGACCCAAGGTCACCCAGCTGGCTGCATGTGCAGGAGTGGGGAATCAAACCCGGTTCTCCCAGATTAGACTCCGCCACTCTTAACCACTATGCCAAACTGGCTCTGGAGAAGTGGGAAAACCATCTTGGAGGGATGTTAAGGGAGGAGGTAAAAAGCAGGTTCTGTGACCAGAGGTGGCCGCCTGAGGTCAGAGAGGAGACGACTGGCTCCTGCAAAAGGCTGCTGCTCTCATCCCACCCACTCACTTAACCCGATGGAACAGCAGCATCCGGTGCAGCTGGCCCATGGTCTCCCTGGCCTGTCCCCGGATGCTGGTGTCGGGGTCGACCAGGGAGACGGCCAGCTGCACGAGCAGGTGACCCAGGGCAGCATCATCAGACATCTAGAAGGAGGAAAAGAAGAGGCACGGCTTCAAGATCCCCAGGGAGCCAAGGAGCTCGGATCCTGTTTTTGGGTTCATGAGCAGGTCCGTCCCGGAAGCCAAGAGTCCTGAGTGGCCCGTGAAGTCTCCTAGCTGAAGCCACACCGAGGGAGCCAGAAAGCGGACACAGATCTCTCACCGGCCAGTCCAACACCGTGCCCCTTTCCTCCAGACTGTTCCCCCTCCCACCCTCATCTGTGTGGAGGGGGGAGGAGCTCCCAGAGTCGGCCTGGGGGGAAGTCCGAAGGTGCCTTGGAGGCCAGAGGCCCCGACCTCAGCTCCACCCTCCACCATGGAAGGAAAGGGGCTGGGGTCACCCCACTTCTCTTTCTTTGCTCCGTAGCCCTTGAAGCCAAGCCCTGCAAACAAGGGGGGGGACTTACTTTGAAGGAGGGCAGACGGCCGGCATACTGCAGGAGAGAGCTGCTGAGGGAGATGGCTCTGGCTCTCACAGCCGCCCGTCTGCTTTGCATGGAGTAGGCCACCAGCTGTGGAAGCAAGTGGCACTTTTTAGAACAGGGGCTCTGCTCCTGTGGGGTTGCTGCCTGCATCCATCCTGATCTTGTGGTGCCTCAGGCCGAGAGATTAGGGAAGGGGTCTCCCAGCCCCCGAAGCAAGCCTCCCTGGGAGGAATGGGAGGGGCTCGGAGGACTCTCCGCCAGCCAGATCCTGGGGGCCAGCTCCAGCGGGGGACTGCACGTGTGGACATTCCTCTACCGAATACCCTGCTCTGGATCCAAAACCAGAGCCCATCAGCTGAGAGCGGGAGAGGGGGGCAGAGGCTAGAGCAGCAAACCAGGGCCAGAGGAGGCACTCTGCAAGACAGGGGGTCACTTCGGGCCTTCGAGGCCTATTTCTCAGCCTAGCTGACCTGCCAGATTGTGGGCATAAGAAGAGGGAGACCGTCTGGGGGGCCCTGAGCCCCTGGGAGAACAAGAGGTGGGAACGGAAAGATAGGAGGGCACGGGGAAGCTCAGGCAGAGCCCCCCTCCCTGCCCGGCTTGTTCTCCATTTCCAATGGGGCAACAGTGAAAAGGCCCCTCTACCAGCTGCACCGCCAAGAGGGGCAGAGAGGAAGGGAAAGTGGCCCTGGGATTCCCGGAGGGAACAGGACTGGAGCCCAGGAACCCTCTGGGATGGCGGGGGGGCTGGCATTGCTCTTTGGCCCTCTCTCCCCAGGGAAGGAGCCACTTGCCTTGATGCTGGCCCCCGGGCACCTGGCGTGGTGGGGCTCCTGAGCGGCTGGTGGAGATGGAGCCCCGGTGGGGGTGCAGAGGGCTTTCTGCCGACCCAGAGTTCAGGCTTCCTCCCTGCCAGGCTCCTGTTTGCCACCCCCCACCGTCAACGGGGACATCTGTCCCCCTCCATCTTCTCTCCCTCACAATTACTTCCAGGAGGCCTACTAGATGGCCAGCAGACGGGTCCTCCCTCAGCAGCTCCTGCAGCATCCTCCTCAAGCCATCCTCGGCTGAGGCTTGTGCCTCCTGAAAAAAAGGCAGAGCCGGTGTGTGTCTGTGTGTGGGAGGTGCTGAATCCCCCTCCCCTTTCCCGCAGCAAGCCTTGAAGGCCAGCCTGTCCCTGTCCTGCTGGCAGGAGGCCCCTGGATTCAGGGACCCCTCTCCCCGTGGCCTCGTCCTTCTTCACCTGTGGAGCACCACTGTCCCCCAAGCTGTGCCTCAACAGTCCAGAAGAAAAGACACGGCCTCAGGCAAGCCTGCCCCCCCCCGCCTCTTGACAAGGCGGTCGATCGGCATGGAACCTACCTTGCCTTGAGGGCTGTCGTGGCCTGGGTCCCCGTTCAAGACGAGCCGGAGAGCCCAGGCCACGATGGAGCCCCGCAGCTCCTTTCCCAGGGGTGGCTGGAATCGGCTGTCAGGACAGAAGGGAAAGGATGAGACTCAGTGCTGGAAGGGGGGGGACCACGGTGTAGCTGCTCCCAAAGGCAAGGAGCCACCAGGAAGGACGGGAGGAGAACAGGGCTGGGTCCTGAGACACACCGGTCACGTTTTCCTGGAGGGCAGCAAACCGATGGCGTAATATCTGTGATGTCGGGGGAAGGGGGGGCTGAAAGCTCCCGGCTGGCCCATCTCAGAGCCAAAGTCTTCCTCTCTGGGGTTGCCCTCTGATTTCGGACCTGACTGTGGAGAGCCCCCTGGGCTGCCTCTTCCCTTCAGGGATCAGGGGAGGTCTCCCTTTCCCCGGCCCTGCTCACTGTCCCGCAACCCCGAGGTCTCCTGCTTCACCTGCTCCCCTCCGAGCTCCCCTCCGTCTGACCGCTGGGAGAAAGGTTCCCTCCAAAAAAGATGTACCTGAGGTCACAGATGCTCCGCATGCCCTGGAGGAAAGTTGGTGTAACTTCGAAGAAGGCTTCCTCCAGGATTTCCTAGAAGAGACGGGGGAGGGGATGGGGGAGGTCAATGTCCTCCTCCCCCCCCCCCCCCCCCACAGAGCTGGGCTCTTTTGCATATCTGAGAGCTGCACATGAAGAGTCCTCGGAGAAGAAGTGACTCTCTGGGGTACAGGGGAAGTCACCCTGCCTTCCCCCGAGCACTTCCAAGGCAGTAGAAAATGCAGACTCCGTGCACAGTCTGCCTCCCATGAACACCACCCAGGAAAACGGAATAAAGCAGGAAACAGAATCCCCCCACCCCCTTCTTTCCCAGGCAGCCCTGGGATCTCCCCCTTCCCACGGGGATGCTGGTCCGGAGTCTCGCTCTCACCTTTATTTCCTCCCCCACAGCCTCCTTGGGGAAGGGGAGGGTGCTGAGGCCCCTGGTTTTGCGGGCCTCACACACCCTGCTGCCTGCCTGGAGAAACAGCTGCTGCTGTTCCTGGACCTGGAAGTGGCAAGAGAGAGGTTGGGAGCGGGGTGAGGTGAGCCGTGGGTCCCTGCTCCATGGTGGAGGGCAGGAAGGGGAGGGTCCGTGCTTTCGCCAGTCCTGAGGACTGATCCATCATCCTGGACATGAGCCAGTCCCCATTCGCAAAGAGGCTCCGGAGAAGAGCGGGAGGAAAACAGGCCACACGGCCATTCTGGAGGAGGCCCATGCACTGGGCGGCCGGGGGGCTCACCTTGTGGATCCCATTCAGGTATCCATCCACAAAGTCTGCAGCCTCCCTCTCTCGGGGCTGCCGGGCAGGTGCTGGAGCTGCGGAGGGAGGACACGGAGTACACAGAGTGGGACTCGGGTTTCCTTCTGCCGCCGAAGGTTTCCTCCCCATCAGCCCTTTCAGTTTGGCTTCCAGACTGGATATCGGTTTCAAGAGACCACTTTATTTTCTGTTTGTTTGTTCAGTTGGGAGGACGAGGCCACCCTCCCCTACCAGCAGGGCTCAGGGTGGCTGACAACAACATCCCCTCAGTGGCCAAGGGATGCCTCCACCCAGAGGTTTCACATCAAAGAAAGCTCCAAAGGATTCCAATCAACTCTTCTCACTATTACTGATCAAAACAATGCTACACAAGGGTTACCCTATTGATTGTATTGCTTTGAATGGCATATTTAAATAGGGTAACCATTGTGTTGCATTGCTTTCAACAGTAATAATTGTCAGAGTTGATTGGAATACTTTGGAGCTTTATTTGATGTCAACTTTCATATGGCTCACATTTTCTATCAATTTCCTTAAATTGTTGTAAGTCCACCCGAGGTTGGCAGGGGGCACACGCTTCTCTGCCAGTCTCATTGGACCTCCTGGTGGGTGGCTTTGGGTCCAATAGACCTCTCTGCTCTCTGTGGTCCTTCAGGTCACCCTGTGGGTCTGGGTGTCTTCAGTCCCTCTTGCCCCACAGGACTCAGAGGGGGGATGACAGGCGATGCTTCCTGCAGCCTGGTGGCTGGGCGTTTGCAGTACAACCTTGGCCTTTCCCAGCAACCGGGATTCAGACTCCAGGTTCTCCTGGCTTCTCTGCAGTGCGGTTCTCTTTGCTCTTTTTGCATCCTCCCACTCCCATTTCAGTGGTGGACTCAGAGAGCTGCAGATTCGGGCCCAGGAAGGATCCCCGGCGCGGGACTTTGTATCTGGCCCTGGAGGTGCTGGATCTGCATTGCAGCAACAGCCAGCGGGGCCGTGATCCGAAAGCAGGTTTAAGTGCCTCCAAGGGGGCCTCTGTCAAGACCAGAAGAAAGAGGGCCCCAGGGGGTCTCTGCCTGAAGTCCGCAGTGCCAGTGCCCAGCGGATCCCCAGCACCGCCAGCTGACCCAAATGTGCAGACAGGCGAGAAAGGACTGTTGGCGCTGAAAGGAGGAGGAGCCAGACTCGGACTTGGAGCCTTCCCGACTGGGTGGGGACTGGGGGTGCTCAAGCACAGCTGCCCGTTCCCCCTCCTCCTGTCGCACTGCCCAGATCCACAGCACTGCTTCTGTCCTGCCCGAGCTTGGGCAGGAGTCCAGAGCTCCCTTTTGTGACTTTCCTGGGGAGTTCTTTTTCTGGGGGGGGGGGGGGAAGCAGGTAAGACTCCTCTGGACAGCAGTGAGGTGGCTTCTGGCCAAGAGGCAGCTGCCCCCTTCTTTGTTTGTGCAGCTCGATGCAACCTGGAGATATCCCTGATGGGGCCACAGCATATTCTGAAGTGTCCAACAGGGGACATTTGTCTGCCCAAAAGGATCATTGAGGAATTTGTGGCCCCGAGTGAGGCAGATCAGCCTCCAAAGAGCTCCTCATTCAGCGACTCGGCGTGCCTGAGCACCAGGTGTGTTGTTGTTCCCAGCAGGTCCATCCCTTCCACGCCCCCTCCCTGCCAGGGATGCCGCACGAGCCCAGCCCCACCCCCGGAGCATCTCCTCACCTGTAGCCTCCTGCCTCTGGCTTTCTAGGGCCAGGGGGGCTACTTTCCCCCAGCTGAATCTGGCCCTGAGGCGCTAGAGCCTAGAAGAGAGGACAGAGGAGAGGAGGAGTGAGCCTTGCAGCCTCCTCCGGCTCCCCTCCGCTTGCCTGGCTCTCTGGGGACAGACCTCCTCTCCTCAGGGTGACTTACAGTGGGCAGCTGCCCAGGACTGTCTGGAACCACTGGGTTGGGGGTTGGGGCCCCGTCTCTGTGCTGGGCTCCCTCTCAGGACGAAGGGAGGGGACAGGTTTTGCTCACAGCACCAAGGTCAGGAGTAGCAGCAGGAAGCCTCCCCCCTTTCCCAGGGGCCTGCTCGTTTCCGGCAGACCCCATTCCCTCGTGGCCATCGCTCGCATTTGGGACAGATTCCTAAGTTCCAGTGAAAGTCTGGGGCTCCTTGGGAGTCTCCCTTCCTGTTTAGTCAGCAAGAAGACTGGGACAGCACTTTCCGTGTGCAAAGTGCTTCACCATCACAGGCATCCTAACAATAGCCTTGCGAGGCCGGACAGTATTCTCAACTCTTCCCCCCCCCCCCCACGTGCGTGCACTTTCCAGAAGAAGAATGGCCGAGGGTAGCTTCCCCCAGAGGGGTCTGTCACTGTGGTGAGAGTCGAACCCTCGGGCTCAGGCGTCAGGGCACGCCAATTTCCAGGAGTGGCACATTCTTTTTGGTAACCCAAACCCGTGACAAATAGTACAGATTTCAGATGGCCCAGAAGGGAATTATTGCAAGACAGGCTGCACAATCCGTTGGGAAGTGCCCGAATGGAAAGGCTACTTGAGGGCGCCTGAGGGAAACAAGGAAACCTTCTCTCCTCAAGCTCAAAGCGGCATCCAGTGCCCGGATACCTGCTTAGGGGGCTCCTTCTCTGTCTGGGGTGGGGGTGGAGTGTGATAAGGAATGTTACAACATCAGGCTAAGCTCCCCCCAGAAAGGAGAAGGCCAGCTCCATTGTTTGGAGTGTAGAAACACATCCAAAGCATTACAATCTTTCATTGCATTCCCCTGCCTCAGGGGGGGGTGTGAGGTAGGGAAGAGGATCAAAATATAGATGGGAACAAAATGCAGAAACCCCACTTACATTTTGCGGTGTTTTCGAAACATCCTACTCTACTCCTACTCTAACAAACCTATCTCTATAAATAATCAAACAATGAACCAAATGAATGAACAAACAAACCAACAAACCAACAAACAAACCCTATAAACTAGCTCCTACAAAGTACTATGATTAAAACACGAAAAAACAAACACTTATATCAACTAGTTAAACAATGAACAAAACTATGTACAAGGTAAATTTTAAAAAATACTTAAATAGTAACAAAGATTAAAATTAAAACTGCAAAAGAATAGACGAAAACAAACAAAACGGATGTAATGTCAAAACAAAACTGCTCAAACAAAACCAAAGGAAACAACAAAAAGAACAAAGCAACAACCAAGAAAAAAAGAATCAAAAACTCGCTCTCTCTCTCTCTCCCTCTCTCCACAATCACCGCCTCCATCGCCTCTCACCAACCAACAGAGCCCACCAACCGACCAACGGCCCAAATCACCAGCAGGGGGTGATGTCACAGAGGAGGGCGTGTCCCCATCTCTTAGCAACCCGGCTCCACAATGGCTAGGCTGGTATCTGAATCTGGCCTGGGTTCCCCTTGGCTTTTTTAAAAAATTGCATTTTGTTTTATCAGAGAGAATTTTATAATTTAACAATACCACCACAATCACTAATACTATGAAAAACAAAACTTCATTAGTATGCTTTATCTTCATATCTTCTTCATCTTCTTTCTTCTCCCAAAATTATTACATAACATTTGTAAGATTTTCAAACAATCTTAGCTCATTATAACAAATTTACACGATATTATCAAATTAATCTTTGGACTAAATTATAATTAGATTCAGTCCTAGGAGGCCTCAAGGGTCAGGAGGGGAAGAAACAAACCCTCCTTCCAAGGACCGGTTAAACCTTGGGGGAACATACCCAGGCACCTTCCACAGTCCCACCACTCCTGTGGTGTCAATATAGATATTTTGAACTCTGCCACTGACTAGAAGATTAACCTTAGTGGACAAACTTAGCCCCTCTCTGACATAGACGGACAGACATATATGCTAAGTACCATTGAAGATTCTAATCACAAAAAACAGAAATCAATCATGAATATGTATTCAGAAGATAACTTTGGTTCATTGCTGAAATGCATGCTGGGAGAATAAAAATGCCAACATGCCACTATTCTGCTGAGGCTTGGGGCCTTGTCCGGCTAGCTACAGCTGCGCATATCTCTGATGTCAGTTAGTTTAACTAACTGAAGGACAATAATACTCTGTAACCTGATCAGTTACAGAGATACTTTTAGAGCTGCATAGCCTGGGAAGAAGTGTCAGTTGTTTGACTAAAAATTTTCTTGGGAAAACCCAACCCCCAGGTTTTACTCCAATTAGAAAACTGTGACAAAGTTTAATGTAATCAATAGTTATGCCTTGTTTGTTTTGATGGTCATACTGAGGATATACTTCTATGTAACCCACTGTAACTTTGGAAGAGCTGGTGGGCATTCAGGGGTCCCAAAACCTTGTGTACTTCTGTACAGGACTTTTTTTGTGTGTTTTCTCAAGTTGGGTTGGGGAAGCACAACCAGGGACACAGTTCGTGTCCAACAATTAGGGCTGCCAAGTCCAACTTGGGAAATATCTGGGGACTTTGGGGATGGAGCCAGGAGACTTTGGGGGTGGAGCCAGGAGAAAGGAAGTGACATCATTTTGTGAAGTCACATCCTGTGATGTTGCTTCCACATGCTTCCACATGAACTCATGAAGTTTCCTAATACTGAATCAGGCCATTGGTCCATCAAGGTCAGTACTGACTACTCAGACTGGTAGTGGCTCTCCAGGGTCTCAGGCTGAGATCTTTAATATCACCTATTACCTGATCCTTTTTTAGCTGAAGAGGCTGATACCTCCTGCATGTCAAGCAGATGCTCTATCACTGAGCAACGGCCCTACTGAATCCTTCCTCATCTCGGCAGAATATGATTTTCATATCATAAGAACAGGAGAGTAGCCACAGTGGATCGGCCCATCCAGTACAGCCCATCCAGTACAACACTCTGTGTCACAACAGTGGCCAAAAATACCAGGTGCTCTCAGGAGGTCCAGCAGCGGGGCCAGAACTCCAGAAGCCCTCCCACTGTTGCCCCCCCAAGCACCAAGAATGCAGAGCATCACTGCCCCAGACAAAGTGTTCCATTTAGACCTTGTGGCTAATAATAGCAACTGACAGACCTCTGCTGGATGGGGACAGAGAGAGAGAGAGAGACAGAAAAAAGAAAGAAAGGGGGAGGGGGAGAGAGAGAGAAGGAAAAGAGCTGGCAGATGGACTTACCCCAGGCCTAGCAGCAGCAACCTTTCAATCTTACACCAGCCGCATGCAAAAGCAGGCCCTTCAGTAAGAGCTTAGTCCCTCGTTAATCTCTGGGCGGGGCTCTCTTGCTAACTCTTAAAGGGGAAATGTCTGGTGAGGCTTTTCACTGCAGGCTCTTCAGACATTTCCCTTTAAGAGGCCTGGAAGGGAGAGGGCCCGGCAGGCTCCGACGTTCCCCTCCTGTTTGCAGCCATTGCCTCCCCCCGGTGGCCAGTTTTGAAAAAGCGGGGGGGGAAGCATGAAAAATCGATGTTTCCCCTGCCCTACCGGGGGACTTGGCAGCCCTACCAACAATGGCATCCATCAACAGCACTCTCCTCCATGAATCTAATCCTGTATTACCGCCAGCTAAGCTAGCAGCCGTTGCTATAACCATGGTAGCGAATTCTGCAATTTAATTGTTGAGGTTGGCCTCAGGGAGTGTGATGGGTTTGGGATGAAGGGGTGGGGGGGCATCTATTCCCAAGCTTTGCCAGCTCCAGCACATGTACAAACGACCGTTGGTTAAAAACCCATTCATTTATCCATCCAGGCAATCCCAACAACTCATGCAGCACTCATCCCTGTTGATTTCTGTCTCAAAGGGAAGACAGACCAAGCTACAGCTGCCCTCTTGAGAGAACCGTGCATCCCTAGCTATGCAGGCTGTAGAAGGAAAGGAATGGCAGGTGTTTAGAAGAGTGACAGTATCGCATAACGTACACACCACTAGTCTATCAAGGTCAGTCTTGTCTATTCCGACTGGCAACAGCTCTCCAGGGTCTCGCATCACCTACTATCTGATCCTTTTTAACAGGAGATGCCAGGGATTCAATCTGAGACCTTCTGCCTGGAAGACAGACAGCTCTTCCACTGAGTCGGGCTGCTGGTCTGTCTGGGTCAGTGTGCGGTCTGACTGGCATCAGCTCTCCAGGGACTCAGGTCAAGGTCTTTCGCATTACCTGCCAGTGGACCATTTTTAACTAGAGATACCAGGGATTCAGCCTGGCTGGGACATTCTGTATGCAAAGCAGATGCTCTACCACTGAGCCCCAGGCACTCTCCAGACCTTAACTCTGCCTCCTCCACGGAATAAAGAGGCTGAGAAAAACCTGTTTCTTGACCTGCCTCCCGAGGTATTTCTCTGTCCCTAAACTCCATGGTAAACGACTGTTTTATTCTTCCTTGCAATCGCACTTCCAAAAGGGAGCTCCGTTATTCCCATTTCACAAATGAGGAACTGAGGCAGAGCCTTGTTGACTTCTATGGCTGCCAACCTCCAGGTGGTGGCTGAAGATTCCTTGGAATTATAGCTGATCTCCGAGACAACAGCAGTCAGTTCCCCTGGAGGAAATGGCAGCTTTGGAGGATGGCCTCTATGGCCTCATACCCCGACTGAGCTTCCTCCCCAAATTCTGCATTTCCCAAACTCTGCCCCCCCCGCCTCCCGTCTATAGCAATTTCCAGGGGTCATTTTGAGCAGGAGCTCGGGGGAGCTCAGCTCCGGGAGTTCGTGCCAGCCCCCCCCCCCCCCGCGGGGGGAATGCCTGCGTGTGTCATGGCTGCTGCAAAATGACCCCGTCCCCTGGAAAGGTCCTTGTTCCTCTGGCCAGCCTTCTGAAGGCTTCAGCCATCACTGAAGCTATCCTCCCAGAATAGTGGCATTTCTGAGGCTTGGGTTAGTAACTCTCCCCCCACCCCTTTCCTTCTTTCTTTCTGACATACTTCCGGTGATGTCAGGTGGTTTAGCATACGCAAATAAGTTATGCTAATGAGTTATGCTAATGAGCTCCTGCACCTCTTTTTCTACGAAAGGACCCCTGGCAATTTCCCAAGCCAGAGCTGGCAACCCATGACTTCTCAAGGCCCACAAAAACAGGCTGGAACATAAGTGCTCATTCTGTCGTTCTGTCAAAGCTCATCTCCCCATCTACCAGACACAGCAGCAGCCCAAAATGTTTCCAGTGACCAGCACAATTCTCCCATCTCACATTCTGCAGACTTCCTGAAGACCACAAACTAGTCACTGCTGACTGAGAAAGAACGCAGTGGGCATCAAGTGCTGCTTGTCCTTATTTCCATTTGCACAAACACAAACAAAGGCAATTAGTAATACAGTCAATGATTCCTAAAATTAATTTCCTGCTGTTTTCGGGTGTATTTCCATCTCCCCTCAAGCAATTAAATGCAAGAAGTCAGTGCTTAAGCTATGTCAAGGTGAAGATGCAATGCCATATTGCAGGGGTGGGCAATTGTTTTGGCTCGGGGGCCACTTTGTGAGAGCGGAGGTTAGTGGAGGGCCGCACCTTTTAAAATGATTGCATTCATTAGTTAACTTTGCATTTCAGAAAAGGTATAAATTGTATCATTAAAATCAATAAATATAAATTAAATAAAATAGTGGTAGTTTTATTCAATTTATTCATTGTGCTAATTTCATATCATCTATAGCTGCAAGCACATTTAATTTTAGAATCAGTTTAATGAGAGAAATGTACCCTATCACACTTTTCTACAATTTTTTTTGAAATCAGGAGATTGCTTGTTGAGAAACAACGTGGCCGACTGTCTTGGCAGGCCGCAAAAAACTCTGTGGCGGGCTGCATGTGGCCCCCGGGTCGCAATTTGCCCACCCCACCATATTGGATAAGTTTCCAGAACGTTCCTTTTTTCAATGCGATGCTTAAAGAATTTAAGCTTCATGTTTCGAAAGGGAAGAGAGCAATTGCATCATGACTTTTCTCTCGTTCTGTGTTTAAGTGTCATTCTAAAAGCCTTGTGGATGCCAACTCTTGTTGTTTAATGACTCATCTTGTGATTTCAGTGGGTCCTTTAAAAATTAAGAGATTAGAGTTGTGCATGCTTTTCCAAAGAAGGAAGTTTGTGGAAAAAGGATTGGAAAAACAAATTCAGCAGCATAAATATTTCTCACTAACAAGAACAAAAATGACAAAGACCTAAAATCATGCCTTTGCAGACTGTCGGGCAATTCTATAAAAGTTGTGAAAGACACTTGCAAAGCAATCCTAAGAACTCTTTCTTCGGAGTAAGACCCACTAAATAATATGGGACTTACTTTGGAGCAGACTTCCTTAGGAACGACCCCCAAATCTAGAAACGGTTGGTTCAATCAAATCATTAATCGATTGACTTCATCTATAAATAACTTCATTATTATCTCCCCTATGAAGCCCCAAAGCGACTTACATCCTTCTCCTCTTCTCCATGTTTTCCTCACAAAAGCCGTGTAAGGAAGGTCAAGCCTTGGGTCAGGGATTTACATCTTTGTTTACAAGCCATGTACACTGACAATGCACTTCAAAAATCAAACATTAAAATTGGCTCGTGTTATGTAAAAAGCTCAGGAATGGGAAACAGGTTTTTAAAAAAGGAAAATGGAATTCCTTTATAATCCGGAGTCTTGAGACACCTTGAAGACGAAGAGAATTTTAATTCAGCATAAACTTTAGTGAACAAGAACTCACTTCTTCAGATGCTATGAGTGGATCCTTCCTTCGCATTCACTTTATGAAGACTGACCGAAAAAAGTTAATGGACCATAAAATGCAGGAACTACAAGGTAAAATTATTTAATTATTATATTTCTATGCGACCTCTTCAGAATCCTGCTTGAAGCAGCTTACAATAAAAAAACACAAGCAACATAAAAACTATCCATTAAACAGAAGCAGACCATTAAAAAGCTTATTCTCTGCTTTTTGCTGGCAGTTCTCGAAATGGAAACAGTAAATCTTACATCCCACCCTAACTTGGTCGGAGGCTCAGGGATGATGTTATGGAAACAGAAGATGCATCAACTTAAGAAGTCGGTTGCCACCATTTTGACCTCCTTAAAACCGTATCAGTCATATTTTTACCACCCTTCCTTCCTCCAGTGAACTCGTTGGCCAATCTGTTCTACCCTCCTTCGTTTATACCACCCTCCAGGTGGGGCCTGGAGATCTCCTAGTACTACAACTGATCTCCAGATAAGAGATATCAGTTCCCCTGGGGAAAAATGGTAGCTTAGAGAGTTGACTATACCCTGCTGAGGTTCCTGCCTCCCAGGTTCCACTCTCCAAATCTCCAGGTCTTTCCCAACCCAGATCTGGCATCCCTAAGGTAGGTTAGGCCAAGTTAACCCAGTGAAGTTTTGTGATGGGGGAGCAATGAACCCGAGTTATCACAGTCCAAGCACTCCTAAACACCATTTATCTCAGAATAATTTACCACATGCCCAGAATTGGGGGAATTTTATTGCATTTTTGTAAACAGCGTTTTTCTAAAGAATGCCAGCCTCCAGGTGGGACCTGGAATGACAGCTCATCTCCAGACTACAGAGATCAGTTCTCTTGGACAAAATGGATGCTTTGGAGGGTAGACTCCGTGGCATTGTACCCCACTGAGCCCCCTGCCCTCCCCAAATCTCTGGAATTTCCCAACCTGGATCTGGCAATCCTTAACCCCCACCACCACCTCGCCAGTGGCCAGGAGACCTGGCAACCCTAGATTTTGACAGTAATATCAACACTGCTGGCACTTTATGGTATTGAATTGTTGTATATAGTGAACTGAGTTAGATGATTTTATGAGTGTCACAATTGTTATTTACGTGTTCTATCTCCCACTAAGCCTCCCTGGCAGGGAGGGTGGGGTATAAACAATGCTCCCTCTTAGCTGTGGAGTCCTGTGAGCAAAAATTCTACTTTGTGACCAACTGGCATTAAAATTGTGAGCAAGCCATTTGGCCACTGCCTAAATTAGTCTGCTCTGGAGCCATCCTCCCTGAGTGAAGGCAGAAATGTGTGAGCCGGAGGTTAAAAAACTGTGAGCTAGCTCACACTAACTCAGCTGAGAGGGAACACTGGGTATAAATTTAATAAATAAATAAACTGCACAAGAGAAACAGACACACCTTTAAAAACGATGATCAACAACGGTAAATATATAGCTGCATGTGTTTTATTTATTTTTTAAAAGTTTGATATCTGATCTGTTTCAGTGACTGCAGATGTGATTTTTGAGAGAATTTGACACATGTACGAACCATCTTCCTGTCCTTCTCTGGCCTTTGTGTGCGTGACCGGGGGGGGGGGGTGTCTCTTTCTTTCCCGCTCCTTCAGCTCCCCCCCCCCCCCCGCGCGCCATCCTCCCCACCGACCCTCCGCCTTTGTTTGTTTTGTCTCCGCGGTCCTCCTTCCCCAACCTCTCGTCTAATGGCAAAGCTGTTGGCAGCGACTTCAATGCACTTCGCTACGCATGCTCCGGTCAGCCGAGCGCGGGTACGAGAGCGGCCGCCGTCTGCCTGAACGACGCGCTCCAGCAACCGCCGGCCGCGAGCCTGGGGGTGGGGGAAGGGAGGGAGAGAAAGATGAAGGGGGGGGGAGGGCGAGTGAGTGAGCAGGCCGCGCGCGCTCCCGCCCGCCTGCCGTTTCCTAGCCCCAGCCTGTGATTGGTGCAGGCCTCGAACCTGGCGGACCCGAATGCCAGGCCCCGAAAGCGGCAGCCGAGGCGGCCGAGTCTCACCGCCTCCACCTCCCCGCTCGGGCCCGAGCCCGCCAAGCGAAGGTGAGGAGGGGAAAGCGGGCGTCGGGCCGCGGGAAAGGGGAGAAGGGAGCGATCTGAGGGGGAAATAAAGCGACTAAAAAGGGGGGGAAGCGGCAGGCCGCGCGCAGGCCTCAGCACAGGCCGCGCCCTGAGGCCTATCCGTGGCGCCGCCGCATCCGAGCCCGGGCCGCCGCCGCTCTGTTACTTTTTTCACCCTGGCGGGTTTCACAGGCCCTTCGGCTGCCAAAAGAGGCGGCAGGGGGCAGGGAGGGTGGGGGGAAAAGGCACCTCGGCGGTGTTTCGGGGTCGGGGCCTGTGAGGCGGCGAGAAAATGGCGGCGGACAAAATGGCGCCCGCCTCTCCCGAGCGAGAAGCCCAGCTCGCGCCGGCCCTCTCCCCCGACCCCCCCCCCCCTCCCCGCATCCACGGAAAAGAAGGCAGGCGCCTCCGGACGCCGCTTTTTTTTTTAAAGGGGGAACGGGGGGGGGGGGGAATTCGGCTTCCCGCTTCCGCCGGGCCCAGGCGGAAAAAACGCAGCAGGCCCCGATCCATCGCCTCGCACTCGCTCGTCCGCAGCTCCGCAAAAAGGGCAGATCCGGCGAGACGGGGAAAGCGCGGCTTTCCCACCCGTCCCACCGTAGGCTGGTCCGCCTCGCGCGCCACCCGTTTGTCTCGCGCCCCCGCCCCGGTCGCCCCTTCCCCTCGGCTGTCCTGCCGGGCCCCGCGCGCGGCATCGCTGGCTGGCTGGCTCCCTTCCCTTCCCTTTCCCTGCCCTCCCTCGGCCGTACATCCGCGCAACACCGCCCCGGGGAAGGATGGGTACAACCCCACCCCCTTTTGCCCGGCTAAGGGCTGCAAAGCGCCGCTTTATTGTTTGCTCTTCACGGGCGCTGATTGGAAGCGGGAGGAAGAGGAGGGTTAGGGAGGCGCGCCCCAGCCGGCCGCGCGCTCTCGCCGTCACCCGGGCGCGAGCGCTGGAAATCCAAACCCTGCGGGCGTGCTTGTTTTCCGTTTTGGTGGTTTCCCTCCTTGGCTTGCAATAAATAAGCTTTTTTCCGGGACTCCCGTAGAGTTTCTTGCCAAGTAACTGTGCGTAGGGGGTTGCAATCGTCGGATTGCAGCCGCACGCGTGGTTTTGTTTTGTTTTTAATTTGGCGCCGTTCAAAGCTTCCACGTAAATTGTTTTAAGGATCGGGGTTTACATATCCATCGGACTAAAGGGCGTAGCTGGGTGCCGCTCTTCTCTTCCTTCGAACCGTTGCCCGCTCGCTCGCTTCAGTCTCTGTTGGGGAATATCAAGCTCCCTCCCATGTGTTTGACGTGCGGCGGTGTGCTCGCCTGCCTGTTCCCGTTTGTTTCTGTGCGTAGGTAATATGTCTGGAGTTCGTTGTTTATGTATTGTTTTTTCCCAGGGAACTTGTAGCTGCATTTCAGACTTGCAGTGCTATAGCCACTTACTTGGGAATAAACTCCACTGATCCAGAGCCAGTTCTAGACTTTACAGGGTTCCATCACAACCAGACATTCCTTTTAATATGAGAACAGAAAAGGTACAGGTTCACTTGTTCTCTCATGCACATATAAACACAGCAGATGCAGACCTGTTGAACTGACATTTTCTCCACTGCTGCACTTGCAGTGCTTTTATCCATTCAGTGCATCCTGGTAACTAGAGTCCATTGGTATTTCACACCATTGTGCCAAACAATCTCACATCGTCTCACAAATTTCTGTCTGCATCTCATGCTGCATCCACTCTCCTATTATTTCATCTCAGCATCGGCTGTCTGCGTAATTTTATTGCCATTGAGTGGTGACTCTGAAGTCAGTACAGTGTCTCTTCGCCTTATCTGGATTTGGTTTTAAGGTGCTACAATTGCTCCTCCCCACCCTGAAGCCACTGTGAGCAAAAAGCAGACAACTGGAGTCGAATTCCTCCCCTCCCCATCTTTTCTAAGGAGATATGCAAATTGTCACATAAGGAAACAAGTTAGCTGAAAATCCAGTTGTCTGCGTTTAAAAGCAGCCAGGGAACATTTTTCTGCCATCATATTTTTTTTTGGGGGGGGGGGTGTTGGAAGCATGCCCACCCCTGAACCATTTGTTATTTCCTGGGGCAGTCCCCAGAATGCCCTGCCTGGCAACCACCAGGTGTTTTGTGTTTTTTACCTAGCTCGTTCCATCTTTCCTGCCCCCCCCCTCCCCCTCCACAAGGTCACCCCCCTTTACTTTCTGCAGGGGGGGTCCCGGGTGCCTTTTTCTCCCCGCAGGTCAGTGCAGTGTTCTGCCAGCGCCCTTGGGAAGCCACTTTTCTCCCCCCCCCCCCCCTTGGGCTCTCCCTAAACAACTTGTATCCTGATGCAGACAGAGGAGAGCTTTATACTGAGCCAAATGGGAAGCCAGCAGCACAGAACAGCTTTACATAGCAAATGCAGATTGGGCCCAGGTGGGTAAGTGGGCTGACACAGGCAGTAAGGGAGAAAACCGAGTTCTTCTGGTAGGCTTTGTTGCAGATCCATTTTTTCCTTTTGACATCTCATAGATTTCCACAGGGTTGTGGTTGTGCTTTTCCAGGTTGAGCCCTAGAGAGGCATGAGATGGTTTGTGAGGTGTGGGTGATCTGCACTGATGCCTGCAGGTGAGATGAGGAAGGCCCCCAGCAAGATGAGTGACACTATACGCCCAAGGAGCAACTACTTGTCTCCCTCAATCTTCCATGCCTGACTTCTTTGCCATATATTCTCCTGTTCTTTTCTCACAATGAAGATGTTTATGTTTTCAGATTTACTAAATTTGGCACAGTTCACCAATTCTGAGTCTAAGCAGCTATTTTTATTAATTTAAAAGTGTATAAACCTTTCTTTTCCCCAAGTAACTTGAGACCAAGGCAGAAACAGTACAAAAACATAATTCTCAAACCAACAAATTTAAACAACCATCAGGGAAAGCTTTCAAATTCAAGGCATCCACAAAGCAGTCATCTTGAGGGTCGAAGAAGAAGAATGTGCCATCGACTTGCAACTGATTCATGCCAACCCCATCTCTGCGCCTTTCCAGTCAAGAGGAGCACAGGTGGTTTGCCATTACTTTCCTCTGAGTAGCAACCCTGTCTTCCTTGGTGGTCTGCCATTTAAATACTAACCATGGTCAGTCCTGCTTAGTTCCCAAACTGGGCTATCTGGGCAGCTTTGGAACCAAAGGCTGTTCTAAAGAGTTTTGCTTTGCATGCTTTCTGAAGCCATGTGAGAGCAGAGCTTCTGATTTCCTCCAGAAATTTCTTCTGTTCCAGTGAAGCAGCCACAGAAGAAGCCTGGGAAAGATCAGAGTAGGAACAACTAAAAAGAGCTACTAGGCTGAGTGAAGTTGTTGAATGGGCTTATTCCAGGCGTGTGGGCCACAGTTCTCGAAAGGTTTTAAAAGTAAGCACCAGCACCTTCGATTGGACTCTGAAGCCAATAGGCCACCAGTACAGGAATCACCAAATAGGTGTTAAATGTATCTGTGCAGCCTACCCCAATAACAGATGGGGTAGCCTAATTACATTTTCCAAATAGTCTTCAAGGGCAGCCACACATATAGCATGTTACTTTAGGCAAGCTGCTAATCCATCTCTGTGGGCTTGAGTCTTCTCTTTAACCAGCTTGGAAGCAAATCTCTCCGCCAGTATAGGTGCTGCAGCACTGCAAAATATACGTATTTATATGTATATATTTTGCACACTACAATATGTATATGTTTATTTAAAATAAGGCACTGGTGTCTCTTGGTGAGGGTGTGCCCCCTTGCTGTTTTATGGCTCCAGCAATTGTCTGGCGTTGTTGACCTGATGCCAGGCTTGCACCAGACCTACTTTATTTGGTTGGGTTAAGAGAGCATGATTTGCTCAAGTCCATCGTACTACAATGCATTTGAACCTAGGTTTTCCACCCATTGTTTACCGTAATGATTTTTGTGCTGCTGTTTTATTTTCATTGCATCTTTGCTGTGCTTCAGATTCTTTCACCAACATGAAAGTGACTACTAGTATGTGTTGTTTTCATACAGAGTTGCATCTTCATAATTCTTTATTAGTACTTTTGCTCTCTCAAACAGCCCCATGAGTTAGATCGTTGTTATTCCTCCTTTTCAGATGGGACACTGAGAAATTATGATTTATCCAAGGCCAACAAGACTGTCTATTGGAGAACTAGGGCAAATCTTCTAGAATCAGTCAAGCTTGCCTTCCATTTGACAACCCTGGAACATTGTGAAGGAGAGCACTAATATACCTGTTCTGTTGATGGGAAACTGATGTTGGAAGCATGTGACTTGCACAGAGAGAGTTTGTGGGTGAGCAATATTTAAATGACCCTGTGTCCTCACTGGTTTTATCTGCAACCTGATCCTATGAAGACTTAAGTGCATACTGGTTTGTGGTGTTACGTAGAAGGCAAGATAAATTCTTGTTTTCTCACACAGCCTTACTCCATAGAATCCTTGCAGTCTGCATTAATTAATCTGGAATAACTATCATCTATTGGTTCTAGTTGTACATTAATAAATGCAGATTAATTATTGAAAAGGGGAAAATAAATCTTTGGCTATTCAGTGAGGAGGATGAAATATAAATAAAAGTTTGATACTAGCTGTGATGCCACATCCATCCCCTTTACTCAACATGAGTACTTATCTTTTGGAAGAGGTTAGTCAGGCGATCTTGAGTATGCATCCTGTATATATTTGCCCCAGGGGTCTATACTGAACCAGTAAGGAGCATATACTCAGTAGCTTAACTGACATAAGTACTGAGATACAATAATGAGTCTCGCACTATCAGAATAAAATAGAATTGTGAAGGTTCAGACAAATACGTGAACAGTGGAGGGAAAATGACAAAATGCATCCCAGACAAAGCAACTCAGAAGAATAAGTTAATAAAAGCTAACTGCATATGGTTACCTAATAATAAAATTTAGGTCTGCCACTAGAATTCTGCCCTTCAAAACCTTTCTCCAGCCCTTCTAAAAGTTAAGTTTTCCAAGTTACTACACATTTCAAAGTAGTTCTCATACTTACCTGTTTGAAGATCTGTCCAAAGCGCTACTCCAGGTGAATCTTGGAGAGAGGTGAAAGAGTCTGTTCTGTGCTACATTTTTACTTCTTTTTTTTGGATTTAGTTTAGAGGAGTCACCCTATTTTCAAGGGGGTGGGGACAGGGGAATAGTGACAATTTTTTAACACTTTTAACCATTTTATCCCCTCCCCATTTCTTTCCCAGGAAACAGTATGACTGGTGTTCTCATCATATTCCATGTTCCCATAAACAAGTACCATCTGTGTAAGATCATACCACTTGGCTTGGGTCCTTGGCTTTGTTATGGCTATGCCACAGCCATGCTGCTGTCTTCATCCATGTTATCAGCCAGGTTCTCAGACACAGTGCTCAGCCACTTCTGCAGCATGCTTGAAAAGGTACATAGACTCAAAGTTTTTCCACTGAAAGGGGTCCAATTTGTCCATCATGGCCAATTTAGGGTATGCTAACCCAAAATTCTTCATTTGGATGTGTTGGCAAGAACAGATTAACATACCGTAAATTGGGTTGCCTCCTGCTGGCTCTACAGTGCTAGGCAGGTTCTTGCCGTACCTTCCACCTTTGCCAAAGGATCACTGCAAGGGGATGGGAGGACAGCCAAAGAGAAGTTGTCTCATTTAAGCACTGCCTGTGCAGCGGCTTCTAGTGCCCTGTTCCAGCACAGATGATATCGGTCTTGAGAGGAAAAAAATATATAGTTACTTTATATCTGTGTGAACTTCTAAAGGCCTCCATAACTGAACACATCTCTGTCCCTTTAGTATTGGGGATTTGTCTGGTCATCTGTAGACAATTTTATTCATCCCAGGTGTTGTACATATCAAGTCAGTTACAAGCCTGACTTTGTGCCCTAGTCTGCAAACTTGATTTCGTGCAAAGGTCTTTTTTTCTTATAAGAGGGTAGAACAAAAGAGAACCTGTTTTTACACTCTAATCCGCTATTATAAAAATTACATTTTGTGGTTTTGGGGCACTTTTGTAAAGAATCTTAACATTTTTTGGTAGTATAATCTGAAACTGAGAAGAGGAATTAAAAATGCTTGTTTGGTGCTAAGCACTATAGAAATGCCTCTAATTGCTATCATTTTAAAAGTACCAGATACTTCCCTGAAGTAAAACATTTTAGACTCTAATGTTTTGACTCTTCTGTATCAACAAAGTCCTCCTGTCAGAAGATAATCTGAATCCACTCCAAGAGTGCTCAATCAAAGTACTTTTCTGTTGTGTTGTATAATGGATTGTCTGAATTATATGACCCAGCACTTTTAGGTAGATCAAGATGGGTAGCCATGTAGCAGTAGAAAAGAGCAAGAGTCCAGTAGCACCTTAAAGACCTTAAAAATATTTGAAGAAGTGAGCAGTGACTTCAAAAGCTCATACTCTGTCATATATTTTGTTAGTCTTAAAGGTGCTACTGGAACTCTTGCTCTTTTCTACAGCTTTTAGGTAAAAATCATAAAAGGAATTGGAAGCATTTCCTGAAAACTTATGAACAAGTTTATTTTTATCAGATATCTACACTCCTCAGTTACCTTTTCGTGACTAAATATTTTTTACACATCTGTTTCACCACCATCATTCTAACCAAGGGTTTTTAAACTTGCCACTCTCTGAGAAAATACTCAGCTCTCAAAAACTACAATTACTATATATACAAATTAATAATTTTAATGTCAACCATCCTAAAGTGCATGAAATCATTCTACATCCTTCCCACTTTCTGTTTTTTTGTGTAACAAAAATGTTTCAGTTGTTTTATCCAGTTACAAATGGAACATTTTGTCACGAACGTTTTGTCACGAATGACTTCATCAGAATAACACCTGAGTTTACTGCTTAGCATTCAGCTGCTCTGCTGATAATTTGCTATTTTTTTGCAGGAGATGTAGCAATAGTATTAATTTAAACACAGTTGGTAAATTATAATCCCACTTGCCAATAAGAGTGGCAATTTTTTAAATTGGCATTGCTCCTTTGCTTTTGAGAGCTGGGATGTGATTTGATACTACTCACTTTGAAAGCTGAGAGGTGATTTGGTACTGACATAGCCTCATATCCTATTAGGATTTTTACATGTCCATTTCAGTCCTTGTGTATGGATTACTGCGAATCTGCTTCATCTAAAGAGTCTTTGTCCTTACATCAGTTCTTCATCCAGGCCACCAGAATTATGTAGGAAAAAAGGGTCTTGTAGTATTCCCCAAGTTCTTGGGTTTGATTAGGTTTCAAAAAAGAGAGATTCATAGTTGTGGAGCAGGCAAGAACCCTGTCAGTGAATCATGTCAGCTGCTTGTGATCAGTCATGGTTATTGAGATGCCATTATGTGAGAGGAGGGCAAAGTTGTTTCTGAGGGTTGTAGATCTGAGCCTTTCAAAGCTGTATACATTGGGCGTGATCATACGCACCCATTTGCGACACAAGAAGGACGATTCCCCGCCGGCTCAAAGTGGCGTGATCACACAAGCACATCTGGGAAGCATCCTGCAACTGGTGTCAAAGTGTTGCAAACCACTTTGAGCCAGTGGGGAATCGAGTTATTTAGCTACCAGTGAAAGGGCAGTCTCAAATGGTTTGCGACGGCCCAGAACTGACCTTTCCAGGTGTGATCACGCCAGAGCAAACAAGTGGCATTGGGGAGCGGGCTTTTTGGGTTTTTTTTCCCCTCCCATCCCGGTATGCACATCATCGGATGATCCCAAGGGTGGACAGGCAAGTCATCAATCCCTTGTAGAAGCAGATAAGCGCACTGAAAACGGCCGGGGGGAAAAAACCAACTCGCCCACGGCTGCGTGTGATCACGCAGCGGCGGTTTGCCCTCACAGGTCCATGGACCTGTGTGATCCTGCAAAAGCGGTGCAAATTGAGCCGGCTCAAATTTGAGTCACTTCCCGTCTGGCTTATCTTGCTCATGTGGACGGGGCCATTGATACCATTACCTTGAACTGTGGTCAAAAGGTACAATATTATTTTCCTAATTATCGACCAACCCAATTGGGAGGCAGATTGTTATGCCCTGCTCCACCTTCAGGGTGCTTGCATAAACAGCACCACATAGAAAGAATCTAAATCTGTATACATTGGAGTATACAGAGTGCTAAATTATCGTATATAGTATATCGTATACAATGCTTGTAGTAATTACTACATGGTTTTCTTTTACAGTTTGTGAATGAGTATAACTGATTATGGATCCAGGTGGTGGAAGTCTTGGATTGCAGACACAGGAGTCCAAAATGCCTCATACCATGATTATGCAAGATTTTGGTAAAATATATTTATATATATATTTTTACTCACACATTTGTTAATTAGTTGCTAATGCTAAGTTAATCATGGATGCCAAAAGTTGCACATGGCATTTCTGACCAGAATCATGTTCTTAGGGACCTGACTATACACAGTATTCGTGCCAGCATTCTGTAAGTCTTTTTTGTGCAGCACTGCTGCCATGTTCCTGAGACAGTACACTAAAGGCGAAACCACTCCCCAGCTAGAGTGGCCAACTGCCCAGAGAAAAAAATGTCCCCTCCCTTTCATAGAAGCTTAATGGGGTGTTATTAACAAGTGATGTTATTTAGCTCCATACCATGAAAAGCTTCATCTGCCTGTTTTCATACATTAAGCCTTTGTTAAACAGGAAATTTTCCTCCAGTTGACAACCCTCACTACAGCATGAAGACGTATATGCACACATATTACAGTGGCACACACTCTTTAAGTTTAATTGTGGCACATTTCCCCAAAAAGTTGCCAAGAGAAGTCTTTCATAAATTACTACTCTGTTATATTATCTACTGGGTGGCATGAGAATACTCTGGTATTTTTAATTAACTGCAGTGTATTCTGTGTAGCATGATCCTAAACGTTTTTGTTCAGAAGTAACGTATTTATGATTTGTCATTCTCCATTGTTTCATAGTGACTGGAATGGCTGGTACTGCTCATATTGATGGAGACCATATCGTTGTGTCAGTTCCTGAAGCTGTACTAGTTTCTGACGTTGTCACAGATGATGGGATAACTCTTGATCATGGCTTAGCAGCTGAAGTTGTTCAAGGACCTGATATCATCACCGAAACTGATGTTGTTACGGAAGGTGTGATAGTTCCTGAATCTGTGTTGGAAGCTGATGTTGCTATTGAAGAAGCTCTCGATACCAGCGATCATGTTTTGACTTCAGACCTCATAACAGAAACTGTTAGAGTTCCTGATCAGGTTTTTGTGGCTGACCTTGTTACGGGTCCTGATGGACATTTGGAACATGTGGTACAAGATTCTGTGTCAGGGGCTGACTCTCCTACAATGGTTTCAGAGGAGGTTCTTGTCACAAATTCAGACACGGAAACTGTGATTCAAGCAGCTGGCACTGTTCCTGGTTCTACAGTTACCATAAAGACTGAAGATGATGATGATGGCAAGAGTACCTCTGAAGACTACTTAATGATATCTTGTAAGTGAAATAAAAGTCTATTTGAGATTGAGTGGTGTGGTAAAAGGAAGAGAAGATACTGGATATAACTGGGTTGGGAATTTTTAATAGTATGTTTCTATCCTTGTAGCCTATACTTTGAAGAATGTTTTAATAAATTGGAGTGGTGGTCTGGAATTCCTTTTTAAAAGAGTGCTACATACAGAAAGGGAAAACTAGATGCGCAAGTCAAAGACTGGAAATAACTAGTACAATTGATGACTGGAATGTAGAGGTTCTAGCTGATAGCAGGTGCCAGTAATGTGGTGGTCTAGCACAAAAGTCCAAGGACATCAAAGGTTGGATGTTAAGATTTGGAAAGTAATAGTACAAGAGCACTCAAGAGAGAGAATGCTTTATTCATACCATAATGTTTGAATATTACTGTTCAAGAGTTGATGCTGACAAACTGGAGAAGATTCAGAGATCACAGGATCAAAAAGAGTATTATAAAAGTGGATGATAGAGTTGACCATGTTTAGATGAGGAAGAAAATGGTTAAATCCTGAATCAGATATAACATTTCTTGATCTCTGGAATATGATTCCGAGATTAGGAGCATCCTAAGGCTCATATGCTCCTTCCTTCTCACACTAGTATTGCATGTTCCCTTCTCATCATTACTTTATGTCAGTTTTGCATTGAACTATAAACATATTTAACTTTAACTTTATTTTATTCAATTCTGTGTTTCATGCTGGTGTAGTACTGTAATAAATGACTTTGAACTTTGAATCAAAGTTTGACGCCATGGTTAGAATTGGATTTTGGGTTTAAAATTACTTGTAGTTAATATTTAACTTGGCCTTCTCCACCCCTTGCGAGCCAAAGGAATTAGGACAAATGAGGAGAGGAGGAAGGGTGAGTGAATCTGAGGGGAAAGGTGGAGGGGTAATGTGAGCCAGAGGGTTGCATCCCACTTCTTGATCGTTAGGCCTTCATTGAAAATAGATGGAAAATTAAATTTTTAAAAAGAGAAAGGAAATAGCTGGGAAATGATCCTTTTCAAATAGTCCAAGGGTTGTCGGAATGCCTTTATGACATTGTGCACTCCACCTGTTGCAAGGTAATCTCTTGACTACTCTGTGTATTGTGTTCACATATCACAAAAAACATAGCTCTATATAGCCCATGTATGCAGTGATTTTTTTATCTCATTCAAGTGAAGTATGTTTGTAGACAACTAAGATACAAGCAGTGAACAGTTGATTTATATAAAGGCTGGCAATACCTTTGTTTTAATACAGGTTTTCATCTTTAACGTTTACATTATACTTCAAATGGGCTGTACCCAGATTAACTATTTTTAAGTTTCTGGTTTTCTCCAAAATCAGTGGAATTGTGCTACTGATACTGAGAGTATTTGAAATGTAAAATTAGTTTTGCATTTTGAAAGTCTTGCAAATTAGCACTGGCCCTGTTCTGAATGTACTACTTTGGATTTCTTGGCTGGTTAGCAACTTGCTCACTGGTAATTCAAGAGGCCATTTTCATGCTCAGAAGGTCCAAGCAGACACATTGGTCAGATGAGTGTAAAATGAATATTTCCTGTACAATAGAAGATTAATACTTAAGTGACATCTCAGCAGATTAGGACAGATTTTCCCAATGAAGTAGTCACCCCCTGTTTAGGTGCAGTTGGTTAAGTATACATTTTTAGATTCCTTTGTATTTTGCAGAAATAATTTTCTAAATATTAAATGGTAATTGTGTTCCTTTGGAACAGAAGCACAGATGGTCCTACTACTTTTATTGGTTATTTTATGGTGTTATAACATATTACCATATGTTGCATAACAACTTGCAACCTGGTGCAAATTAGCAAGCAAGAGCTAAAGGGTGTGCTATTAATGAATTATGAGTAAGTCTCCAGTTTTCTCCATTTATTCTGTGTTATATTTAACATTTATCTTAGTTAGTTATCATGGAGATTTTATTTTCATGATTAAACAAAAATGTTCACAGTAAAGCCATATCCATCGAAAGCCATTAGGTCTTGGAAAAAATTACATCCTTAATGGTGCACATGCTCTGGAAGAATCTTACAGAACCTTCCACAGTTGTGCATAGTGCATGAACTCTCTAGAATATATTTCAGTTGGAATACATTTCCTTCAAAGAAAAAGATTTGCAAAAGGTGAAATTCAAAGAAAGTTATCTTGCTTGTACATATAGTACTGAAAGATAATTTTAGAAAAAATATAAAGTGCAGCTAAGGTAGCTAGCATAAGGAAAAAATATCACATTAGTAACATAAAACATCATTTTTTTGTTTTTCAGGTTTGCGATGTTCAGACATCCACAGTGGATTGCTAGCTCTTGATCCATATGATGGATGCTACATGCACAATGCTGGTGATCCTATACTCACTACAGAACCACACTGGAGCTGTCCTTTAGGGGTAAGGTAATATTCCACCACCACCTCCTTTTAAAAGATATGTTACAGCATAGCAGGGGTGGGCAACTTTTTCTTGGTGTTGAGCCATTTCCCCATGCCAACTGCTGCCATTCTAATAGGGCCCCACCTACCTTCACACTCCCCATACTGGTGATGTTATGATAGCATAGCAGGATGGTGCCGTTTGTTGCTTAGCAATGTCTGGCGTTACCATGTGGGCCATGAGCATGTAAGCTGCAAGGCCGAATGTTATTCAGAACTGATAATGGGCCATAAAATGGGTGTCTGGGCCACATCTGGCTTGTTGGCCGAAAGTTGTCCACCCCTGTAATAGAGCATTGCATCGTTTGCTAAGATTAAACATACCTCCTATTGTTCCCAATGAGATATAAACTAGGAAAATCAAATTTTCAAAAATTTTGCACAGCTGTTAAACTATGGCATGTATCTCATGGGCTTCTATGGTGGGTGTGATATCACCAGCATAGTGCATGCTGAGACATCACATGAATTGGGAGCTGGCAATCCACAGTGAATCTGAACATCACACACCTGGAAACAGCAAAAAAGGTAAGTTAGAGGTGGTCAGAATTCTCTGTTTCTTTCTTATAAATAGTTCTTCTATAGTTACTTGTGTTGTGAATGGCTCAATATAAAATTGATAGCTGGTATTCCCAGGTATTGATTCAATTTCTTTCTTCTTCCGTGGGCTAAGTCCCAAAAATATTCTTAAAGCTTTTAGTGTTAAAATGAAAAAAAAATGGTGAAATGTGTGGGGATTAATGAAAATGCAGTTTGTTTAATCCTTATTTGTGCTGTCCTGTTTGTCTGTCTGCAAGCTTTCACGCAGTGACTGTTTATGAAAGGGTGTTAAGCCCAGGGGTACTTTCTTGGGTTAATTTGGTGTCTGAAGGCTGCAGAGCATCAAGCTACAGTTGATAGATATACTGCACTTGTATTTAAACCATTTATTTAATTTATTTATATTCCTCCTTTCCCCCAATCTGAGGTTTCAAAGTGGCATAAAAACTTATGTGCTAAAAATAAGCAAAGTACAAAATCATTAAAATTAGAACTATAAAACCACAACAACCAATACAGCCTATAGTCATAGATTATACAGATTAGCCTCCTGGCCTAAACAACACTGCTGTGTGCATCCTGCGCTCTCAAGTCAGAAGTGCACAGGAATTCTAAAAATGTAACTATGTTAAAAAAAAAAGAACAGCAAAAAAAAGGCAACACAAATAAACTGAGTAACATATAATTCAGCAAAATGCAACTGACAATGAAAAGTCACAGCAACAACCAATAATAATAAATTAAAATCAATGTAAGAGCAGAATTAAAAACAGCCAGGGCAGATAATGCAGAGCTGTCAACATTCTGCAAAAAACCTGGGGAAATAGAAGTGTTTTCACCTGGTCCATAAAACCCCACAAGCTTGGCACGAGGCAGTGAGCTACCAAAAGGGTATTCCATACTGTTTGACAGATTTATACGGGAGCAGGTGGTCTTTAAATAACTCCTATTGTCCTAGCGCCCTTACCAGGCTGGCCCAGGTTAGCCCAATCTCATCAGATCTCAGAAGCCAATCAGGGTTGCCCCTGGTTAGTATTTGAGTAGGAGACCACCTAGGAAGTTTAGGGTTGCTGCACAGAGGCAGGCAATGGCATGTCTGAATGTCTCTTGCCTTGAAAACCCCATGTGGTTGCCTTAAGTTGGCAATGACTTGATGGCACCTTCCGGCACCGTTGTCCTAACACATTTAAAAAAGGGTTAAATTTTAGTTGCCTCCATATTTTTAGTACAGTTGCCTTTTTAGCAGCACTTATTAAGCATGTTTCTGTAGCCATAGTTAGATACATAATTATTAGAATTAATAAAAAATACCAAGATATTCAGCTGTGCAATAAAATATTATAGAGTACTGAAAAGTACTCCAGGAATAGTGTTTTCTTTTCGCCTTTTCTGGACCACCTCTGTGGTACTAGAATGTTACCTCCTGTGATTGCCATTGACAAGTTGTTTCCATGGCAGGGAAATTCAGTAGATTTAAACTTCTCCCATCTATGTTAGTCTAAGTACATGTAAATATTCCATGTGTTAAACAACCACATGTGGAAGAAATGTTTGAGCTCTTCTCTGTGTTGTGAAAATAGAGCTTTTTAACAACAACCCCAGGCATTTACATTGGGCATTAGAATTTGATCTTTAATTATTACCAGCATGGATTGGATATGACTGGATACTAAACTAAATTATTGAAGTTAAAAGTAATGTATTCCATTAGACTATCCTTGCACTACCTGTCCATTCATCTATTACACTGTAGAATTCTTTCACTCTGTTCTACCTTTATTAAAATACGCATTTTGGATCTCATATTATTTAATCAAAAAGTAGGTGGCTTGTGCCAGTCACAAAAGTAGCAAAACCAGGTTGCACTTGAGCAAGTAGCAGCTTTTGCATGTTCAGGAGATTTTCAAGGATGCAGAGAAATATTATTTTGTTAATTAACCAAAGGAGTCCTGATGAGGTCTGAGTATGTCCCACATTTGAGGGCTTACAGAATCCTGGAGAAAGGTTTGTGTTTGTGTAGGGGGGTAGACTTTCAGTTTGTTTAGCTGCACCACCCTCGGCAATGCTTTGTGGGCCCCTAACTTGTTCCCTGCAAAGGTGAAATTAATGGCTAAGTGCCCCAAAGAAGGCAATCCTACAAAGGTAGGGCTTCCTGTGTTTGTGTTCAGAAAAATAAAACCTTGTAAATTAGAAAAAAAGACACACAAACCCCCAGATAGCTTCATGAAGACTAAGAATGATCAGTGCTCCTTAGGAGTCATGAAGTGTTGGGGGCATTTGAGTGAAGGTCAAAGAAAACAAAAGTTGGGGGTAGGGAAATTGGCCTGTGGTGGCCCACCCATTACGGCTTGCACTACAGCTTGTGCCAGCTTTGAGTAAGAGATCTAGCGGAGGGCAGTCATTTCCCCCCTCTCCTTGATTCATCATGGTCACCTAACTTATTGATTACTGTTAGCCAGTAAAAAGTGGATATATCCCAGTACTTTTGTGTTTAGCACTTATGAATTTTGTTCTGAGGCACACCCCTTTGAATCGTGGGTTAAGGGTCGTGACTTCAAGAAAACAATTATTACATTACCATTATGGTACTGTTGCCCTGCAGGAAAGGTGACATGGTTTTTAACAGATATGTTTGTGAAAAAAAATGAGGTAAGAAATTCCTCATGTGTTTTATGTGTCCATGCTATTACAGATGTTTTTCTTTGAAGGTACTATTCTGTTTTTGCAATAGGTATTTTTCATTAAATCTTGTTTCACTGCAGTTGCTTTCATGGTAAACAAGCACACTGGAATAGGAAAATGGAGCAAGAACCTGTTTAGAATATTGTTACAAGTGACTGCAACATATCAGTTTTTATCACCAACTCAGGGTGTGCAATGAGATATTGCCAATCCAATCCAATCTCCAATATTTCCTGTCTCATATTAGATAATAGCTGATACCAAGAAAGACTTTCCCAACATTTCCTGGTTCTGTTATTCTTCCAGTAAATACTGGAAATATTTGAAATTGCCCCAGGAAGCCTTTAGCTGTTCCCAGCTGGTTTGTGACACAATGACCCTTTAAACTTAGAGGGCCATTATTTTCAATGGTAAAACCCCAGGCCAGGTCTACCTGCACTGAAAATAATGGCTCCTTAAAGTTTAAAGGTCCGCTTACCAGCTTAGAAGTACTCTAAATAATGGCCCTTCAGACCAGTTGTGGGCTTTCCCGTCCTTTGTAGGCAGCAGGAGTGGCAAATGAGGAAGGAGAGAGAGGGAAAGTTTAAAGGCCATTATTGTCACTGGGTGGCCGACCTGACCTCCAGTCCTCCTGTTTAAAAATTTAAAATAATTGGTGGTAGACCTGGCATCCCAGGTCTTCTATCTATTTAGGGTGTCCCTCAGTTGGTCTGCAGCACACTGGCCCTTTAAACTTTAAAGGCCCACTGGGGCTAGACATGGCTTCCAAAGTTTGGAGGCCAGGTCTTCCCATTGAAAATAGTGGCCCTTTAAAGTTTAAAGGGCTGGTGTTCTACAGACCAGCTGGAGAGCCTTCCTCTGTCTCCCTTCTCTTTCTGCCTCTGCAAGAGGAGGCATTTGCAAAACTATTATTTTGTATTGGAAAGTCGGAAAGGGCATGAGTATACTCTTCACTGAGTTTCGGGATATTGTTCCACTCTTTCCAGAATGATAGCAACATTCCCAGTATTTAAAACAATAAAGCCCTTCCTGACTTTCCAATACAGATTAAAAACAAAAGTGTGCATCCCTATCACCAACCTGGAATACGCAGAATCCTTCTCATACTATACTTGTGTATTGACAGCTACCCTGGGTTAAGAGACTTTGTGTAAGTCAAAACATATGTCTATTACCATTTCTGTTTCTTATAAACTAATACATGAGAAATGCACAAACAGATGCAAATCAAGGTTTGTTTGAGGTTTATTTTCAAATCGCTGTATGTGAAAGCCATATGCCTAAATTATATAAGAGTAACGGTGTAATTCCAAACCGAGTTACACACCCTTCTAAGTGCATTGAAGTCAGTGGGCTTAACAGGCTGTAACACTGCTTAGGATAGCACAAGTGAAATTTTGTTATTGCCATTTGACATGTATCCTATTTATTTGACATCATTGAAAGGTCTGCTGTACTTTGTCTTGTGTTGTAAGTTTACTATTCTCTCATTGTTTTGTTTTGTTTTGTTTTGTTTGTGTGAGACTAAAATTAGAGTTGTACGAGAACATGTAGAACTGGTTATTATGCATCAAACAGAATGAAAAATTTATCTCAGATGAAAAGAAGGAAAATTCAATGGGCCACTTGTTTCTTTTCCTAAGGGTTATTATTTTATTTTTTTGGTCTTCCAAAACGTCATATGTAATGCATCAGTAACCTCCTTGTCTTGACAACCAATTAGGTTTGCCGGCCCTAAGCATTTGTACATTGCTTTTTATTGTTGGCATTATCCATAAAATTGCTGCTATCTTCTGCATCTGTCTGTGACATAGATGCAGTTAAGTATTATCCTGCATAAGTATATTTTTAAAGAAAAATTAATTTGTTGTATTTCAAAGACAAAGAGAAAGCTTTTATTGTAGTGAATCGGGTTCAGACTTTGCAGTTGAATAACCATATCTATATATTTTAAAAACTTCTTTCTTGGTGTATGTGAACACAGGAGAGGATTGGGGCACGGCACAATTGAGCCCTTTCCTCTCCCTTCTCCAGAACAGTCCCCCTTCCCCCTTGGCACCAGGTTCAGTTCTTATTTCCAGAGGAAGGCTGTGTATATCGATGCCTATTTGTGTCCCAGTTTTGCTGTTCCTGTATTTAAACCCAGTGGCCCTGCTTTGCTGCAAGATCCCGGTCATGGGCTTCCTGTGTTCTTGGTATTAACATGTCTTTCTAAAAACTGGTGGGAGTGAAGAGCGTTCTGTCATACCATGTGAAACAGATATAGGTGAAAATTGCACAGGCAGTAGGGGATGGATTGTGTCCATAGTTGCATTTTTGTAATCTTTCCTTCTATAAATATTTGTCTAGTCACAGAAGCTTAGTTTTGTAGTGGCTAGGAGCAACAATACTGATGTTTTAATCTGTTTTTGAAGTGATTGGGTTTTTAAATTTTCTATCCTGTTCTAAGTATACTGAAAACTGCTGCAGTCTGAGCAGCTATCATCAAATGAAAACCTGCACAGGGAGTACGAGCACCTGTGAAGCAAAGATACACTTTGACATTTAAGTATCAATATTATTAGCAGCTGTTGAACATAGCTTTTTAAACTTAAGTCATTTATGTGAATTTTTTTCTTTCCTCTATGTGAGAGAATTGCTTCCGCCAAAGGGATTTGTACAGAGGTGAAGTCACAAAACTGGTTCCAACAAAGTAAACAGTTGTGCTCAGTTTGCCCCTTTATTGTTGATTGGGCTGAAAGGGACCACTTGGTGTACTGTTACTATTTGTGAGTTCAGAGTTAGGGACTGATGCAGATAGAGCGTTTCATGGTTAAGAGATGGGGCATAAGCCTGAATCACACACCATTTTCCCTCAGCCCCTCCTGCCCTTCCACTGCCAGCCCCTAAAGCTGGGTGTTAGGTTTGCACTGGATAGGGTTTGTTAACTGAGTAGGAAATCTTGTTTGCTGAGCATGGTTATGGCCCAGCAGATGTTCACTTTAACCATAGTTGGAGCGTGGTGGAATTTGCACACAGGAAGAAAAGGGGCTGTGAGGATGGTACGTGCAATCCCTCAGCCTGCTGTAGACTCTTAAGAAATCTTAGGAGTTGCATCTGTGTATTGGCCTCACAAAGTAACTTGCTAACTTTTTAATATTGTTACAGTTCTGTCACCTTTCATCTTTTGGAATGCTCTACTCTGGGAAGTAAGCCATATCTATGTGGTTAGACACTTAGCTTTATCAGATATGTGCCCAGTTTTGTGAAAATGAACACAGAAAGGGTTAATATTTGTATTTAAAACTGGTAAGGTATATCTTTAATACTATAGATTTTGAGGAGGAAACAGAGGATGGCAATACAGAGACATAATATTATTATGGCTTTGTAATAAACTGTAATAAACATGTTTCTACAGAGCACTTGCTGACTTTTTTAGGTGATGAAATTAACTATGTTTGGTTAAAACAGAATGTTGTCATATAATGTGTTGAATCTTAACAACAAACTAGAATTGAAGTGGTTGCTTTGCATGTCAACTTTACAACAGACTTTTAATGTTTTTTTTGTATAAATAAGAGCTAGGATTGTTTCTTAATAATAGCTTTTAAATATCCTCCAATAAATATCCTTTTTATTTTTATAGTGGATGATGTTGGTGAAAAACTAGACCATATTGGAAACACCCCATTAAAAATCAGCACTGAAGTCTCACATGACAATGTTTCTAAGGATGATGGTTTTGGTTCTGAAGTTATTAAAGTTTACATATTTAAAGCTGAAGCAGAGGATGATGTGGAAATTGGTAGGTATCTCAGCTTCTGATAATTCAGTTTGTAGATATTTAGCTAACGCCACCTGTTTACACTGTAAACCAATGTTTTTAGGTAATAGCCTCTTAACTTACCTGCAAGTCTCTTACATTGCCTTTCACTAATTAATCTAAAGTAAAGAAATTATCATAAACAAAACCTGGTGCCTGTGCATTCCAATGGCATGAAATGCCTCCACCCCTCCTCCTGCCACAGTTTCAGGACCTGTCCTTCTTCCCGGGCCCTATAAAAAACGCTAACAGTGCAACCTTGTGTAGAGTTATTCCAGTCTAAGCCCATTTATTTCAGTGGATTGAGAGTGGAGTAACTCTGCACAGGATTCTGCTGTAAGTTTGTTCCTGCCTGTCTTATGCCTAGCCTATGAGATTGCCATGCTACATACAAACTTAAATGCTGCCCCACTGTGCTGCCTTTCCTAGTTATACCTGAGCAATGCCGCTTAGTTGTTAACCTCTTATTTCACCCAAGACGCAGAAGAGAAATGGAAACATTTTACTGATTTAAAGATCGTTTCTGTTAAAATGTCCCATGACAGTTATTCCTTCTCTTCAAGGTGGAACAGAGATTGTAACAGAGAGTGACTTTCACAATGGGCATTCTGTAGCTGGAGTCATAGAGCAAGGAGGCGTTGGCAGAGTACAGCGAGAAAAGATGGTCTATATGGCTGTTAAAGATTCCTCCCAGGAGGATGAAGACATTAGTAAGAGAAACAGATTTTTTTCTTCTTGTTGAGAAAATAATCTTCCCATTTCTCTCATAATTATGTGAACAGTAACCTTGAATGGATTTTAATCCTCTGTTCTTAACTTATGATCTTTTTAAGCTTCAAAAGAGGAAAGAAATCCTAACAAGCACACACAAAACTCCACCCCCACTGCCTATAGTTTCTTAAGTCACAGTTAGGAGACTCTTATTTTGAATGCAAGAAAGGCTCTGTCCACAGACAGGCTAGAATCCAGGCAACAGTTAAGTGGCTGTGCCAAGCTGAAGTGGATATGTCACATCATAGCCCATTGATCTGACGTGAGCATAGCCAGTGGTCTAGCTGCTTCAGGTGAAGCAGTCCTCTATATGTACACTTGCACATATTATATATTGTGTACATTGTGCCTTAGTGTGTGTGTCACAGTGAATGGCAGAAGTTTTGTGGTTGTTTTGATTTTCATGGCAATCCCGGAGGTGATTTTTGAGTGTCTGAAAATGGGGACCTGAGAGGACTCACAGGGAAGGGATTCCCCATCCTCCCCTACCTTGTTGGTCCCTCTGGTTGCCACTGTGATAAGCCTTCTCCATCGCTTTCCAGCCAGGTAATAGGGCTGGGCTTGGGACAGAAAGCTGGCCATCAGTTGCAGGGAGTCTTGGAGCAGAAAGCACACAGGAAGTGCCTTCTCCCAGCCCCAGCCCCTCCAGCCAGCTCTTGGGAGGGGTCAGAGGGGAAAAGCATGTCCAGGGTGCTTTCTGATCCAAATCCAGGCCTCTGCCACATTCATCAGCTAGCTGGTGGGAGACAGCAGAGGCTTGTAGCAGGGGTGGTGCTGGACAGTTTCCAGACCTTCACAAGATGGGTCTGAGACTATTAGTGTTACCGTGTTTAATATTAGTGGATCCACTGCACTGTGTATAAATAAAAGGTATCATATGCAAATATGCCCCTCATAAATTAATTGTATATTTCTTAATCCGTTGTCAGTTTGCTTTACTTTTGCGCTGGACAAAACCTTGTTATTTTATTTACTATTCAAAATGTATTAAGATTCACACTGCATCTTGATGAAAAAGCAATAATGTATGACCAAGTATACCTAATAACGCTTCCTCTTCTATGAACACTTTCTTTAAAAAGTAGTAACATTTAATTTCATGGCCTGTGTGCCATTACAGATGAGGTGTATTGAGGGTGAGTGTTTGTGGTTTAAACCTTACGTCAGCTATGAACTCCTTCAGTAACCTTTGGCATGCCGCCCCCATCTGCAGTACGGGGACAATCATTCTGTTCAGTCATACAGAGTTGTAAGGATTCTTGAGACCATATATATGATATGATTCAAACACTCTGAAACACTGTCTAGGTGATGATGATGACAGAATGGTGCAGTGGTATTATTTGATTGTGGGGTGTGTAAATTGGCCCTTTGTTTCTAGTACCACAAGAAACCTGTGACCACCCAAGAGAAAGCATGGCCTGAAACGGGCACTGTGATTTTGCTCTAACTCTAGCTTAATTGATAGCAAGCACTGGACTGAAAAAATGGATAAGTTAATGTCATTAATTAAGCCTCTTCTCTAATCTAGATTGTGCTGAAATAGCAGATGAAGTTTACATGGAAGTCATTGTTGGAGAAGAGGAAGCAGCGTCACTCCCTGACGCACAGCTTGAAGACTCTGGTGTGAATAAAACTTTTGTTCCTGTTGCATGGGCTGCTGCTTATGGTAGGATGCTAGAGTCTCTCTTCACGAGAGTTCCTCCCTCCCCTTCGCTTAGTTCGCTGTCCTTCTGCAGAGCTCAGAGCATTCATCCAGCTCTTTCGACCTGAAGGGCATTTCAGATAGTCTGCTGATTTAAAAAATAGCGTACCACAGGAATGCTCTCCAGAATGCTCTCTCTGGCTCAAGTTTGAACTGAAATAATAACATCCAGAATTATGTCTTGTAGCAGAATACTTCACACTAGTAAAGGAGCTCCTCACTCTTGCTTAGGGACGCCTGATAGGCACATTTTCAAGCACACGAAGACATAATTGCAGAAGGTAACTAACCTGCTTAGACTTCTGTGGTTCTTCATGACTCCTCATAGCTCCCTAAAGTTTCTTCAGTTCTACCCTTTCCACAGAAAACTGTTATAATAACAGTTCTCATTTCATGAAATTTGAATAGTATTTGAAGCACATGGTCCTAGAATCCATGAGAGGTTAGAATTTTGATCAAAACCCACTAATGCATACTTGCCACTAGATGGTGCCCTGAGACCACATCATGGCATTGGTGCGGCTACAAATGCCATTTGCCCTCTCTCTCAGAGACTGCTGGGAAGGGAAGAAAGAGGATTGTCCAAACAACAGCTGATCTGATAGCGATATGTGCCGCTCTGTATTCCTTCTGAAAAAGTGGTCAGATGTTGTCTAGGAGGCCCCAGAAAGGTGCATCTGTCATTGGAAGAGTGACACTTTAGTTGCCGAGCAGAATGGCATTTCTGTTTCTGTGACAAGTGGCTTGTTGCAAAAGCTTCACGTGCCCCCATGCTGCTTGTTTGCTTGCCTGAGCAAGAATAGCGAAGGTGCCGCCTTCATGGCATGAAAAACAAAGACAAGTGCTTGGAAACCAGCAGATATTTGTCTCTTGTTCTCCAGCAACTGCATCCAAAGTCTGTATGTAAAATGAAAGTTTATGGGTGACCATTATGTTTCTTTGGTTGGGCACCCCTCAGAGAGTGCTTTAAGAAGAAGGCTTGGCAATGAAACCTATTTATTGGCTCAATTGTTTTCTCTGCTGGAAAATTTCTAGACTGTCTTGATCACACAGCTCTGATAGTGAATTAATTCACTAAACTACTGTTTTCTCTAGGAGACGATAGAAGACTCCCCAGGAGGTATGAAGACTGTCAAACACCAGGTGGGAAGATTAAGAATTATTTATATCTCTAGCATTGTAAAGGAGTTTTTAACTACCCTTGGGCTCTGTAAGCAATTTAGTATGGATTGGTAGACTAGTATTAGAATGGCAAATTTTTAAAAATTGAAAGACTCGTTAGAATCTTGACCGTTTCTAGTGGTTTCCAGAGTGTAAGGGCTACCTACAGCTGCATCTGTTGGTGCTGATGCTGTGGCATAACCAGGAGCAGTTTCTTCACTATTCTTCCCTCTGGCGTTTAAATGCCACCAACTGGCATAAGTACTAGCTTGAACGTTAGCTCAGATGGGGAGGCTCACTGAGGAGTTGAGTGGGCTGACACTGGGAAGAGAACTGTGGAGCAGGACATCTCACAGGCCAGTTCCAGTGCCCCCCCCCCCAAGTCATGAACCCAGTAAAGATCAATTATCCAATAACAATGTTGTTGTAAATGGAAAAAAATGAATAAAAATTAACTTGCCCGGGGGGGGGGGGATTCATTATAAGAATCTTGATTTGCAATATCTATGTGTACTAAGGAGCAAGCCCAAAGCAGTTTAGATAGGACTGCAGCTTTGATGTAGAAACTAACATTAATGGTGGAACTGAAATAAGTGTGTGTGTGTGTGTATTCATGCTAGTTAACATAGCTTTCCACATGTTTTGCTAAACAACTTACGTAGTTATTTCTGGTGTTTCTAGCATCTCACTCTGAACCTCAGGTTCATGTACTAGTTTCAGTGCAAACACAGTTAAAGCAGATGGCTGTTTCTATGCTTGGCTTTGTTTTTTTCCTTAAATTACTTGCCTCTTTTTAATGAATATCTGATCTTTCAACTCAGGAACCAACTTGGAGGCAAGATTAGAAAACAAAAATGGCAGTGCAACCCAATTCTTGCAAATTTGTGATAGCATTAGTACAAACAGACTGCTTAAACAGAAGGCCAAGAAGAGGCGGCGAGGGGAAGCAAGGCAGTGGCAAACAGGTAAGGCTGTTTTCTTGGTTAGTTTTTACAACAAGCAACTTTTAATATTTATTAAACGAGGGGGGGGGGGACTGTGGCCTTTTCTCCATTTTTGAACCACTGAGAGTTTTCTGATGCAAAGCTGCCACAAATTCCTGTTCAGTTCCTTCTTAATTTATTAACTTCATTAGTAATGCAGTTCTAAGTGGAGTTAGCCCATTGACCTCAAGTAGACTTTGAAAGGTATAACTCTGATTAAAATGGCACTGTAAATCAGAAATGTGTGTCATGACCTCCTTTTGATACAGTGTGCAGCATAGCAAGAGGAATGTTTGCGTGGAAACTGCCAGAAGGCAATTCCTAAGATTAGAGATGGGCAGGAAGCGTGTTTTTGGGGTTTAGTTTATGGCCGAACCACAAACTGAAACATGGACCCAAACGAACTGGGAGGGATGGTCCATGAACCAAAGTGGCTCATATGGGTTTGTGAGCCATTTAAAGTTTAAACCTCTGCGTTCTGCTCCCTGAGAAAAGCGAAAGCAGAAAGCAGGGGTTTAAATGGATCTGAACCATTTCACCCCCAGCTAAAAGCACCCCCAGCTTTCTGGGAAAAGCTGCAGTCAGCAGAAAGCTTGGAGTGAAATAACTTGGAGCCATTTAAACCAAACAGCTGAACGCTGTTTTTATTTTTTTGTGAAGAGCAGAAAGCAGGGGTTTAAATGGCTTGGAGTTAATGGAAGATTGTTGTGGCTCTTGAGTTCACGAACTGGACAAAATTCATAATGAATTTTAGGTAGTGAGCAGGTTTGTGCCCATCCCTACCGAAGACATTCTCCTTCTTGTGGGTTCACAGAATAGCCACTGCATGATAAGACTTTTCTACTTGCTCCCCATGGGAACTGTCTGTATGCAGCAACCTGCTTGCATGCAGCAGCCTGGAAGATTGTTTCCATCCTGCTGCAAATCTCTCTCCCCCTCCCCAAAAGGAAAGTGCCATGAAGGCAGTTTGACAGTAGTTGTACTGTGGCTTTTTCTTCCATTAACAAAGGTAACGTAGGTAACAATTAACTAGCATCAAACCTGTTGACAAATATTGATTGTTGTTTTTGAGTGTGTCCGATTAGAAACTTGCTACGGCTCTTGTTGTGTAGCTTCAACTTTGATCTGATTTTCACCACCAAACCAATCACGTTACGACTGCCAGAGGTCCTGTCCTTTTCTGTTCCTTGTTAAAGTACTAGAGCTGCTTAAGGACCAGGGGCTTTGCTGATCTGTTTAGGGTGAGCAGCCAAGGTGAGCTTCAGTATGTATTGGCAAAGCGATAATCAGAGTTAGGATTCTAGGCTAGAACGCGACATGACCACAAGAGTTAAGTCACTGATGTTTATTTATTTAAATTGAAACATTTCTCTGACTTACAGTATGCCAAGGCAGTTTACAGTGGGAACAGCAGTAAACACAACAGAAACACACAAAAACCACTAATTTAAAATCAGTGAATTAAAACTGCCAGTAGGCAGAAGAATCGAAACTAATTGAATATATATTTGTCTTAGCTGTTTTAAGCAATCGAATGCTACACTGTTTAAAATGCTCTCGTGTAGTGCTTAACTGATGTAAAAATCATTCTTTTACCCTTTTTTACTTCATGATTTTTTTTCTGTTTATTTGAAAACAGCTGTTATTATAGGTCCTGATGGGCAGCCTTTAACAGTCTACCCCTGTCACATATGTGGGAAAAAATTTAAATCCCGGGGATTCTTGAAAAGGCATATGAAAAACCACCCAGATCATATGATCAAGAAGAAATACCAGTGCACAGACTGTGATTTTACAACTAACAAAAAAGTAAGCTTCCATAATCATCTGGAGAGTCATAAGCTTATCAACAAAGTTGACAAGACCCACGAATTCACGGAGTACACTCGGCGGTACAGAGAAGCAAGCCCGCTGAGTTCGAATAAACTGATCTTAAGGGACAAGGAGGCCAAAGTGCACAAGTGCAAATATTGTGACTATGAGACTGCAGAGCAGGGGCTCCTCAACAGACATCTGCTTGCAGTCCACAGCAAGAACTTCCCTCACGTTTGCGTCGAGTGCGGGAAAGGGTTCCGCCACCCTTCAGAACTCAAAAAGCATATGAGAACCCACACAGGGGAGAAGCCTTATCAGTGCCAGCACTGTGTCTTCCGTTGCGCTGATCAGTCCAATCTGAAGACACACATCAAAACTAAGCATGGCACCGACCTGCCCTTTAAATGTGAACATTGTCCGCAGGCGTTCACGGACGAGAAAGAACTCCAGGAGCACACAGAGTTGTTTCAAGGGCATAAGACTCATCAGTGCCCACATTGTGATCATAAGAGCACCAACTCGAGTGACCTGAAACGGCACATAATCTCCGTTCACACAAAGGACTTCCCTCACAAGTGCGAGGTATGCGAGAAAGGCTTCCACCGTCCGTCAGAGCTCAAAAAGCACAGCGAAACCCATAAAGGTAAAAAGATCCATCAGTGTAGGCACTGTGACTTTAAGACTTCAGATCCTTTTGTACTTAGTGGGCATATCCTCTCTGTTCATACCAAGGACCTGCCTTTTAAATGCAAACGATGCAAGAGAGGATTTAGGCAGCAGACTGAACTGAAGAAGCACATGAAGACCCACAGTGGAAGGAAAGTGTATCAATGCCAGTATTGTGAGTATAGCACTACAGACGCATCGGGCTTCAAGCGGCACGTCATATCAATACACACAAAAGACTATCCACACAGGTGCGAGTACTGCAAAAAGGGATTCCGTCGGCCGTCAGAGAAGAATCAGCATATAATGAGGCACCACAAAGAGGCCCTAGTGTAACATATAAGCTATGGAAGGAAGTGATTTAGAAACTGTGATACGCTAATTGGGGAAGAAAACTCTCATGAACTGTTTCTCCTGGTTTCAAAGCTTGATATTAAATCATAACTTTACATTCTTTGTATTAAAAGTCTTAAAAAAGTATTAGGGTTGACAGGGGATCTCAAAGCCCTATGATTGTTGCTTATCAAAATCTAAAAGAACACTATACAGAGAGGTGAATGAATGTCTGAAAAAGCTGCAGAAAGAGACCCTGAATGTCTTCTGTTAAAGTATTATATACATTGTTACGCTACAGGAAATACTGAGACAGTCACCTTAGCCCTTTATCAATAACGCCAGTTGTCTCCTTAATACGAACTGGAGACCAGAGTTCTTCAAAAACGTTTGCTAAGGCAAGTCTACCATACGCAGCTTTTGAGGAGCTAGATGGTAGTCAGTCACTTGGTGCTGGGAAATTATATTCAAGAACTGGTCAAAATCTGAGGTCTGTCCTGTTTTTTCTTTTCCTTTTCAAAACAAACATATACATTTCATCTGGGAATTTTGTTTCCTTCATTCATTTAGGTTCAAGGAGTAATTTTAAAACATTTTTTCAGAGCTGCTAACCTATTTTATTGCAGGATACGGTGTTTAAAATATAGCATTATGTTTCTGAGCTCAAAAGGTGTTGTTCGGTGCTAGGATTAAAGACGTGTATGTATATAATTTCCCTTTTTATCTAAAGCTGCAGTTGAATGTTCAGTATGGCACTTGTGACAAAAAAGTCCCTTTTGACTGATTTAATGATTTGTTTTTTAATGAAATAAATAGATGGATGCAGCTGATGGTGCTAAGACTTGGCACAGTTCTTTTTCTTGCTACTTTAATATCTTCCCTGAAAAAGAGAATCAAGATTGAAAGAACAGTTGAAATTGCCTAGAGAACCTTTAGGGGGCGGTGTTCCTGCCAGGTAGGGACTCTTATTGTCATTACCTGCCAATATAAAATTTTCAGTATAGACTTGAAAATGGCACCTTTTAATCAACCCATACGAAACCTACACCATACTATAAACATGCATTCTCAATCTGTAAGAAAGTTATATATGCAGTATTTAACCAGAACAATATGCTGCCACTAGAGTTTGGAGGTGGATCTTCAGTTTACAGTGTATACATTTGAAATATGCATCCCTTTAAACAATGCTTTGTGTTAGCATGCTGCAAATCAAAATGGCGCTTAATATAACAAGCTGGTCTAGGGCTATTTAATTAAAAAAAAAACCTGTTCATAAATGTTATGCATATAATGTGTACTTTTTTTAAACTTTTTTTTAAGTTGCTTCATGTTTGCACACAGCTGTTCACATGATAAATTGTAACTTTACTTCATGCTACTATATTGTGGCTTTGTGTTTTGGATAATGTTCATACTTTGTTTTTGCACCAGATGAGAATCAGTTCCTTGAGAATAAATTTTTTTTATATTTCTAAACTTCAGAAAGTTAACTTTGGGAAACCTTAGAGAACTACTTGTGTTTTATGTGGCTGTAAAAAATGATGTACACGCTGTAAAATAAGATTGTCACTGTTATGTGGGATTATTATTTCTAAATGTGTTACTCATTGTAATGAGCATACAATAAAATGCATCTCTTGCACTCCACGCTTGCTGAGGACATTTGCGTTCCTTGCTGAAGCCACGCCAGAGTAGAATTACTTGCTGATCATTTAATATTTTAGTTCCCTGATATCCCGAGTTTTGGGGGAAGGTACAGTAAATTGCCATCGCAGTAAGCAGAAAAAATAATTGTGCCTTTGAACTTTTTTTTATTACAATGTATGAGCATGTAACATCTATTTATTTCATTTATTAAAAGCATTTCTATTATCAAGGTTTCAAAAGAAAAGGGGAGGGTACAATTACTTTTTCCTCCTCAGTGGTGGTGATGGGTGAGTGTTAGTTTTCAGTACTGTATGTTTCATAGTGAAATTTTCCTCTTCCTGTATCCAAAATAACTCCATTGAATGAGCCAATATTAGGAATACATTGAATCTGCCTGTAGTTGAATGAGAGTTGCAGTGGTGACAGTTTCTTAGAAAAAACACCAGTAGTGCTAACCAGTCTTGACAAATAGCTGATGTTTTGCATCACTTTATTTTAAAATGCATCATTTTGTGATGTTCCAATATTAACACATGGATGTAAAACACACCCTTTGGTATTTCTGAAGAAAACCTGTACGTTTCAGAGGGAAAGGCCTAATTGGTAATCCAACCCAGAGTTAATCTGCATGTGTGTGTATGCATACAAACAGGTTTGTAATAGGAAATCGGGAGGGAAAGATAGGGACCACACTGTACAAGCAGAGTAGTTGAACTGTGCAAACACTGGCTGTTCTCTGGATCAAGGCCAATGAATGGGAAGCAGGGTAATAAATGGTTGCTTTACTGACTGCAATGTTTTTTTAATTTACAACCCAATTCCAACAACAACTATATCCCCACGAGTGAATGCAATAGCAACAAACGTACACGTTGGTTTAGCAGTTGCCACACAAACTGGAGTGGTGCATTAATTTTTGTCATAAAACTGCTCTGCAGTTCTACTTTCTTCTCACTCAACGTGCACCTTAACTAAATAGTCCAAAAATAATGGGGGCATTTCAAAGTAAACACATGCACTTTAATCCATGTTTCAGCCATGTATGCACATGAAGAGAACAGTAGCAATGCCAGGGGTGAAGTGAAATGGAATAATTACTTTCAGGAAACCACACAATGGCCCTAAAACCTGTGTTTCCATCCAGTGTAAGAGACCCGTATAGTTCTGGGCACTCAAAATGCATTTTTCCACTAAGAAACTCACGGGGGGGAGCTGGGGACAGAAATTCAACGAACCATTTGCAACACATCATGTAAAAGTGAAACGTGTTGGGAAAAAATCAAAACCCCGTTGCTTGCATCTTATTGAGGCTTCCAGCCTCATTTTACTGTTAGCTTGGGTGTGTCAGTTTTCTTAATGCAGAAAATGTACAGATAAACAAGATAATTTTCAAGAGATTATTTTAGCAGTGAATCAGCTTCTGTTGTGAAAACATCTGTCCTGTTTACTTCCTTTGGCTGTTGCTAGCTGCAGGATCTGGTCAAAATTTGTTCACAATCAGTGGCTTGTTCTTCGCTGTACCAGTTTATTATATTATCACATTTTTGCTCCTGATGTGCACTTTCTGCAACTAAATGCCTACGCTTGTCTGCCTCATTCACTCTGCATGTCTTTGGCAACACCTCTTCCTCTGAATGGACGAAGGGCAGGAAGAGCTGCACAGGTTCATCAGAGCCACAGCTCCTACGGCAGCCTGCTGTACCAAACCACTTGATAAATGTGCCACAAAATGGGTAGAGTGGCAGCTTTTCTTTGCCCAACCTGGGGGAACAGCAAGCAAATATCTGGGTGACCCAGAGTTACTTCTTCGTGCTCTCTGTGCATCACGCTGACAAACCTCATGTGTACACCAAAAATTTAGGACACAGATAAGGAACCAAGCTTATTAAGATCTTTATTTTACTTAAAGATACAGCCATGTCTGAACTGGCAAACTGGTCGAGGGTTTATCAGTATACAACAGACAGACTACACAGTGGGACTTCAAATAACCCTCATATAGGATCAAAACGCATATGTAAAGCAAATCCTTAAGAACCACCTCACAACCCGACACGTTGCAGCTGCGTACCCCCCAGTTGGCGTCTAGCCACACAACCCTAACAACAACTGCCCACATCCCTGTGGCAATTACGGCAAGAGTAGCAGGAGGCTTGTCTCGGTTTCATTCATTTCAAACTTTGCGTACAAGTGCAGTTCAGCTGCTCAGATTTCACTGGGAAGGCGCAGAATGAAACTAAAAGAAGAGGAGCAAGCCTAACGCTAAGAAATGTTGGGATAAAACATTCGTTTTGATAGGTCACGGAATATCCAAGGTGGGCCAGTTAGAACCTTAAAAAGGGGTTATGGCTGCATAACACCTTTCTTGGCAAAGGTCATTCCTCGTTTTCTTCTTTCGGTTTCACTATTGGGTGCAAGCTCTTTTTTCCCCAACCCAGCCCATTTACCTATAAAGGTTCCTGCACAGTTTGAGCCAGGCTGAAGGCTGCACCACTAGCTAAGTATAACAGGCCACCAGCAGTTAGATAAACTTGCTTTGAAGGGCAAAAAGTGGGGGCTGTCATTCCCCTGGCAAGCATCAGCCTCTGGCGGGTGGAGTGTTACTTAGTTTAGCTTGGTGGGCCACCAGTGGTGTACGGGGCTGACCTAAAACTCTGATTATCTTTCAGATCCATTAAGCAAGCCCAACACTTCTTCATTTGGTTGGTTCGCCACCCCACCCCACCTGATACAGCAGAAACCACCAAGGAACAGCCTGCGATCCCACACCTAAAAAGCAAGTTCCTTGTATAATGAGAACTGGCAGTTGCGCTCACCTATGAGTAGTAGAATTGCCCCAAGCTATTTTTTACTTTATGCTTTCCCACATAAAAGAAACCATCCACCACTTTGAAAATTTAATTTCCATGTAAATTTCAGTAACTTGGAAATCTCAGTATAATATCCAGTAAAGTCTTCAGTGTACCAGTCCTACATGGCAATTCACACACTCGTCTCCAACACACATGTGGGAGGTATCTGTGCTCGATTTTCTTTTCTGCCCCATTTGTAAGTTAATAAAATAACTGTTTTGGTCATTGGGGTGCGGAGGAGAACATCGACATGCACAATGCGAATTGGCATACGATCAAAAGAATACTAGCATCTTCAGTGGAAAAACAGAGTCAGCAAACACTGTGCCCTGGCTGAGACTGAGACAGGCAATTCTTCCACAGGTACCTACTCTGCCTCTCCAAAGTACAGCCTTACTTCTTTTATAACGCCCCCCCCCCCCCCTTTTTGGTTAATATAATGTGGCTTTCAGAGAGTGATGTGTGAATTCCATATTCTATGTTCTGCACTTATTGGCACAATGGGAAATGGCAGCAGTTATGCCCAGCTACAGTTACAAGGGAGCGTTACAGAACATGATTCCCCCCACCCACCCGGCATCAGAGCATCCGGTCCATTCTTTTTTTTAAAAAATGCCCTATATGTGCTTCCGTGCCTCTCAAGTTTTTCCTTCAGAATGCAATCCAGAGAATCAGGGGACCTTAAAGGCACAGTTAGCATAGGTACAGATCACCAGTGAACACAAGTGCTCTGCCTTAAGCAAACCACTTGCTCACCATGTGCCCATTATCCTATACTTTCTGGACTGGGCCAGTTGGGGGAGCGTCCTTCCCAGCACTTGCTGGAGGAATCCCTGACAGTGACTTGCTTTACAGCATGAAAAGCCTTGCTTCTGACCAGAGGTCACGCAACAGTCCTGAGGCATTCCTGGGTGATAATTAAAGCCATTTCAAGTCACTTGTGAAAATGATCACAGCTGTGCCACCAGCTGGCACCTCTTCACAATCTCCATTCCACTTTCATTGACTACAAACAAATACAGAATGCAATGGGCAGTTTTTCTTACTAGTCAGGTCACTGCCAAAAGAATGGGAATTTTTTAATGCTTTCAAAAGCTATGTTTATAGAGAAGAGGTCTACCACCTGCAACCTAAGCTTGGCTGTTTCATCATCCATTTTGCCCATACATAACAATGGGGCAAGAACAAAGATTACCAGCTTTCTGGTAAGCAGGACAAAATTTCAGAATGGGCGCACCTTTTCTGAAAAAGAGAGAGATGGGAGGGGGAAAAAGTTTCCTTCAGCAAAACTCTTAAAACTAAGTTACTCTCGTAAATGCATGTCTTGTTTACCATAATTGTATGCGTGCGGGGGGGGGGGGCATGTAGAATGTCTAGGCAGACACGGTCTACTGCAGTAGATTTCAAACTATATTCTGATCAAGCATGGCAGACAGCCTTTTCCTGCACCAACTGGTATTTCCTTCAGGGAGGCGAGCTTTGTTCATGGGTGGCGCTTTCACACACCCTAAATAACGCACTTTCAATCCACTTTCGATGCACTTTGCAACTGGGTTTTGCTGAGTGAAACGCCAAAATCCACTTGCAAGCGGTCACTGAAGTTGACTGAAACTACATTATTTAGCATGTGGTTCAACAGGGAGGGCAAACAGGCCCAGCTGTGGGCTCCTGTGCCTCCAAACAGGCAGAATGTTTTGCCTCAACACCCTCCCGATTTCCATAGCAGACATGAGACCCACTGTCATGTAGCAGCTGGAGTGTCAGACTAGGACCTGGCAGACTTGGGTTCAAGTCCCCTCTCTGCCACAACAGTCACTCTCTCTGGTCGCCTCACCCACCCTCACAGGGTTGCTGAGATAACACAGAAGAGGGGAGAGTCCTGCATGGTGCCCCAAATCCCATGAAGACAGGGATAATAAAAATGTTGCAGAAAGATGTTTGGGGATTCCTCAACCAAGGAGTGAAGCTGGTAGGCCGACGGCTTAAAAAGCCACAGATGTACTGACACTGATTTCAGCAAGCACTGAAATCAAGTGAAATCTATTACATCTTGCAGGGTGCTGAGAATGCTTCCCCCCCCCCCCCCCAAAAAAAAAACCCTGGCTGGTTTTAAGTTCCGTTCTCGAATTGTGAATGGAAAAGGGGGAAAAAAAACAGCAGAAGGGAAGAATAAAACAACAACATTCCTTTGACTGTGTACTCCTCTGAGCAGCTGGGAACTTGTCATGGGGGGCTTGTTCATTCCTGAAAGAAGCAAACAATTCTTTAATCGGAAGTAAAGGATTCCTGTTGCAAAACAGACAGCATGCGTTAACATCACTCAGGCCGTGCACACAGATGTGTACGTCAGGAGGGGTTCTCTAACAGAAGGTCAAGAAACTTGTGTGTGCGTGTGGAGCAACTGCAAGGACCACAGGAAAGTTCATTTACATGTAGGTGGCCTGCGCCAGCTTGGATGCTATTAAGACATGGTATTCCTTCATCCCCTTCCCCACGGGACTTTGGTGGTCTTGCGCACCTCTCAAGTTTCCCCCGCTTTTCCTACAATCTCCAGGCAGCTGGAGAGTCGAAGCAAAAAAGGTCACCATTTATATATGCAGGGCAATTCTGCTTGTGCTGTGAAGGCTCCAAAACCAATGAGATCTACCTAATTTGTGATGCCATCTATGTTTCAGCACTGCTGCAAATGCAGCTTCTGATTCTTAGAAAGGCAGATCTTTCAAGAGGTGAAGTGTCACGATGTTTGAGAATCTGTGAAGCACAGCACTAGACTCTTGTTTTTCTAAAACCCTACTTTTAGTGCATTCTCACAACCCTCCTTAACTATAAATGTTACAGGGCATTGAGAAAACGGGGGTCCCACTTTTGTGTTCTGGCCCAGCACAAAGGGACACGGCCACAGTTCAGTGGGAGAGCATGTGGTTCGCTCACACATTTCAAGCAATGATAAGAGAACCCAAATGCATATGGTGCTCTGAACAGTGGCCACCTTCCATAACCGCCATTCCCCTCCAAAGCACTTACCTGCTTCCATATTTCTCCAGTTTTTTCAATTACAACTGTCTGTGATTCTCTGACAGGTGATGTAACTTTATAGTCATCGGACAAGAGCCCCAGAATGGGATACTGGTTCCTGTACCTAATGGATGAAAAGCATCTCTCAGTCTTGCTAGCAGAATTCTGCACTTCAAAATGAAATGATGTATTCCTTGCATGCCTGCTAATTGTGGCTAAAATTATAAATTTATAAGGCAATTCCAGGCAGCTCACAATGATATGGTGGGTTTTGGAGAGACTGGAATTACTTACTTGCATAAACCCAACTCATCCAGGTTGCTTTCCTAGACACCCAACAACTGAAGCTAGTATTCTTATGGCCCCTTGGTTTTCAAGGTTTAAATAATCCACAAGTGTCGTTTTTATTGGCAGGAGACCAGTAAATTGCAAACTGCAGCAGCTGGTGCATCTGTAAAGCTATGGCCGCTAGGACACCTTACACCTCCTTGCTGTTGCTGGCCACATTAGATGCACTCGAGGTCATTGAATTTCATATCAAAACATTAACAACAACAACTATAATAATAATAATAATAGATGAAAAAGACAGGTGGGGGGACATGTTATCATTCCCTGGCATCAAGTATAGGTAATAAAGCCAAGGCATTATCAATCCCGTATTTTAATACCACCCGTTAATTAAAGAGATGAAATGTAAATCATATTCAAAGAAGCAGGCATGAGGCTACATTAAAGCCCTGATACGATCGACAATGGAGAGCCGTGTTTATCCTCCCGTGTCTATTTAAAAGGCAAACTATCTGGATAGCTTCAGGCACCCAGTTGCTGCGTACAGCTTCATTACTTTTTAGTGATGATGGTCTTCGTTATTCCTTGGGATGAGTTGCCTGCTAATTTCTCTTGCTTCAACCTGAAGATTTCCTGAAAGAGATTTTTAAAAAGCACACACACACATGAATGCAAAACACTGCTTGACAGCCAGCCGGGCTCCTAGTCCATCAAGTTCCACACAATCCCAATCCTTGCCACCTGAGATTCTTTAACCAGCGTTTCCTTTGGCATGCAAAACCAACATCCCATCAGTGAAGTCCCCACCCCTGCCCTGCTCTGCCCAAATACATTCCCTACCAGTTAAGCTGCTTTGGATTATTTTCATTATATTAACAGTCAAAAGTCACCCAAGTAAAGTGCTCAATGCTCTGATCCTTTCCAACAATGCAGGCTTGTTGCGGCAAAGAGCTGCTTTGCATGTGGGCCTCAATTCAAAGAAAACCGGCCACACTTAGGCCCTCATTCAGTTTAAAGATGCTTAACTTAAAACGGCTTCCAGACCAGCAGTTTGGGTCTTACATAACTGTGAATGTGAAGCATTTGTGTTTGTGTGTGTGTTGTTGTTGTTATTTTACTACTTCCACACAGCAACATGGAGCATTCATGTACCTTCGGCCTTTTCCTTGGCTTTGCTGCAGTCTTTCCTAAACCTGCTTTACAACAGTAGATCACAGCAAAGTTGGGGTGGATGCCATGTGGACAGGAAAGTGCAGATCTTTCCAAGGGCTCTTCTCTCTGGCTGTTGTGGAGGCTGTTCTCCACTGGGGAGTGAACTTCCTCTGGTGCTGGGCACTTCCATGTGTGGATGACCAATGTTTTAATGTTTTTCAAGGAGCCTTAAGGTGAACAAGCTCCACAGTGGATGACAGCCTCTGTAACAACTGCAGAGAAGCACGCAGGGAATGAAGTGAAGGAACTGAGCCAATGGTTGTCAGATGGTGCACACACGGGTGTCACAGCAGGAAACTTCTGTGATCGAGAGGAAGAGGAATTCACCTCCCAAGAAGACTCCCACACCCACAGAGCCTTTAACATCAAGAACCTTTTTAGTATTTTGGGTAACACTGATGCTAATTAGAGAACCTTGAATTACGGGCAAGTCTATAGTTACGAATTAATTGCAACAGTATTACACTTGCATACAGGGTTGCAGCCGATGCTCCCTCTAAGCTGTGGAGTCTTGTGAGCAAAAATTCAACTTTGTGAGTTACTGGCATAAAAGTTGTGACTGAGCGATTTGGCGACTGCATAAATTAGTTTGCTCTGGAGCCATCCCTTCCCGAGCTAAGGCAAAAATCTGTTGAGTCGGAGGCTAAAAAACTGAGCTAGCTCACGCTAACTCAGCTTAGAGGGAACACTGGTTGCAATGTGTAGTTCTGTAACTGATTGAATGTATCACTGGACTGAAAATATTTGAATAGAACGGTGTTTCTCTAATATTATTTGCTAGCAGGGGGATGGTAGAAGGTAAATGACTTTGTTGATTTGATTCTATGTGTCCACAGAGAGAGTATGCGTCCTTCGTCATTCACAAGGCAGCGCCTACGTACCTCTTCCTGCTGCTTAATCCAAGCCTCCTTCTCTTCCAGCCTCAAGTTCAACTCGTGGAGTCGAATCTGGAGGTCAGCATCCGTCCCCTCTTTCTTTGAAATATCCTTCTGGAATTCACATAACTGAGACTGCATGGAAAAAGCAGAGGACATGCTGAGGAGCCTCGGACGTGCGCTTGGAAAGAGGATCAAGGAACATAACTGGCTGATACAGAGGACTTGGCCTTTGCCAAAGAGAGTGCAGGACAGCGAGGAGGAGGCGGATCTGTCACTCACAAAGTCCCTGGTCCAGATCTCTGCTCCACCATGAACTTAATAGGTGGGCTTAGGCAAGCAGTTGTTTCGTCTTTCTCGGCTCCCGTAGGAAGTGTGAGGCTTGGTGAAGCCACTCTCTGTTGTACCAGCCCGAAACTCATCTATTACATGGAAGCCCACAAGTGGGACGTGAAGACAACAATCCCCACCACGACCAAATCTGCATCCCGTCTCAGCATCCTGTGCTCTAAACATGGCGTCATCACAGGTCATGGCAGGCCAACATGAATTGGCTTAAACCCCCTTTAAATAAGAACAAAGTTATGCTGCAGGGTTTGACTGACATAATGGGCTAGATCCAGCCGACTTTTTTCACCCAGTCTTACCCAGTTCTCATCCCTTTTACTATAGCTCCCATCCAACATGGCTGCAGTCCAGTCAGGTCTCACGATACCCAACGCAGTCTGTTCGGTGGTCAAAGGGGAACCCCTCCTCCCCTTTCTCACTAGCACAAAAGCTGGGTGGATCCAACCCAAAGTACAAGTACTTTGAGCGATGTTGAAAATTACAATGGGTAAAGGAAGCTTTGACTCTCAACAACCAATACCGTGAAACTCTTGTTGGTGCTCCTGGACTCAAATCTAACTATTCCACTGCAGACCACCACAGCTACCCTCTTAAATTAAACTGCAGTCATTTTGACTGTAGTTGTACTCTGAGATGTACAGCGTGTGCACCATTCGCAAGGGCCTTTTCTTGTAGAATCCCCCTTTGAGCTATGTGAACAGGAGCTGCCTTCCCTAGACTTTCTCCAGTAAGGCAGAAAACCAACGTACTCTCAGGTTGCGGATCTGCCGGTCTTTATCCTCCCGGAGTTGGTTGATCATCTCTACGTAGCGGCTGGACAGTTCATCGGTTGTGGTCTGAATCAGGGGGTTCGACGAAACCTGCGTGAACGACAATGGCCATTCAGCTTAATTTGCAAAACAGAAAACAGCACCCTGGATCACTTAAGAGTTGCTTTTGTTGGGGGGGGAAAACGGCAATCAGAGAACCGACATGTGAAAGTGCGTTATATTGATCCATGTAGGCCAATGGCATGAACACCACACATGCCAATATCACCAAACGAAGAATAAGCAAAACATAACCACAGTCTTCCGAAACTGAGTGCCACAGCTCCCCCAGTATGCAAAAGCAAAGGTATGCCTTTACCTGGAGCCTGAGGTTCTGGACTTCTTGCTCCAGAGTTCGTTTGCTGTATTCCAGATCCTTCAGCCGAAATTCCTTGTCCCCATCGTTGTGCCGGAGAGAGATGAGCTGTTCTTCCAGTGAGCGGCACTTGAGAGTAGACTCTCGGAGGGCTTTCTAGGAACACACCACACAAAGTGAGAATGCTCAGAGTCCTCTCACCCTTTGGAAGAGTCCCTTTCATGCATGCTGAATAATGTACTTTCATTCCACTTTGCAACTGGATTTTACTGGGGGAAAGTGTGAAATCCACTTGCAAACAATCGCTAAAGTGCTCTGAAAGCGGACCGGAAATACATCATTCAGAATGTGCGGAAGTACCTTTTAAGTGTTTATGGAAGAAAAAAAATCACAGAAGATTTATACCAGCTAGCACTGGGGGAAGCTGTACTATGCCATGGCTCACGGGACAGGGCTGTGATTCAGCGGTGAAGCATTTGTTCTACATGCAGAAGGTCCCAGCTTTAATCCCGACGATCTCCAGTTAAAAAGAATCAGGTAGTAGGTGACATGAAAGACCTCTACCTGAGACCCTGGAGAGCCCCTGGCAATCCAAGTAGACAAGACTGATCATCACAGACAAATGGTCTGGACTCAGTATTAGGCGGCTCCGTGGGTTCCTGAGACCTTTTCCATTCCCTGTCATGAAGGGCCTTTAGGAGCTGACCCAGGAGGGCTGTGCAGGGATTTGGGTGGACTTCTGACAATGCTGCATATGACTTTTCTAATCCTGAGTGGCAAAAGTGCCCAGTGAAAAGGGGAGCTGCCGTTCAAAGCAAAACCAAACCAAACCTGACCCTACAAGGCTGAGATCACTGCTAGATATAGCCAGCCGGTATCACCAGCAGCTCCCCTTCTGTCTTTTTACATCTGGCAGTGTCAAGCTTGACAGAGACCTCTGGCAAGCTTAGGAAGATGCCCAGAGTTTGGGGCTAATTTAGCACGGCTGACCCACATACCAACTGCTCCACTCTGGCTCATTAGCCACTTGGATTTTGAGAGATTTTAAATGTTCATCATGTATTTCAATTTTTCCTGTGAAAATGACTGGAAATCAGTTTTTATTTTGATGGAATCAGTGCTGTTGCTTCGGCTGATCTGCTGATGCAATAAAGACAGACTGACTGATAAAAGGTATTACAGGTGTTCTTTTCTTGGTTTTATTTTGTTTTTTTATTCTGCGGCTGTTCACAGCTTATACCACTTAAGGATGCAATGTGGATGATGGAATCAGCACTTGTGTAAAGAGAACCTACACACACAAAGAAAATTCGTATGTAATGAGAGAAGGTCCAGTCTACTTTTCTTCCTGATGGGCTATTTTTCTACAGGCAAGGGTTTTTCTTCTTTGTAGGAAAAGAATCCAAATGTAAATACTGCCCTCCCTGCAGCCAAAAGTAACACAATTCAGGAAAAAAACCTTCCCACTTGATTTTGCCAAATGTACAAACTTTCCTTTAGGACAAACCTCCATCACATCTGAAGGGGAACATAAGAACATAAGAAAAGCCAATGTTGGATCAGGCTAATGGCCCATCCCAGTTCAACACTCTGTCACACAGTGGCCAAAAACACCAGGTGCCCTCAGAAGGTCCAGCAGTGGGGGCAGGAAGCCCTCCCACTGTTGCCCCCCCCCCCCCCCAAAGACCAAGATTACAGAGCATCACTTGCCCCAGACTGAGAGTTCCTATCTATACTTTGTGGCTAATAGCCCACTGATGGACTTCTGCTCCATATGTTTATCTAATTCCCTCATGAAGCCGTCCATGCTTGTAGCTGCCACCACCTCCTGTGGCAGTGAATTCCACGTGTTAATCACTCTTTGGGTGAAGAAGTACTTCCTTTTATCTGTTCTAACCCGACTGCTCAGCAATTTCATGGAGTGCCCACGAGTTCTTGTATTGTGAGAAAGGGAGAAAAGGACTTCTTTCTCTACCTGCTCTATCCCATGCATAATCTAATAAAACTCGATCATGTCACCCCTCAGCCATTGTTTCTCCAAGCTAAAGAGCCCCAAGCGCTTCAACCTTTCTTCATAGGAAAAGTGTTCCAACCCTTTTATCATTTTAGTTGCCCTTTTCTGCACTTTTTCCAATGCTATAATATCTTTCTTGAGGTGTGGCAACCAGAACTGTACACAGTATTCCAAATGAGGTCGCACCATCAATTTATACAGGGGTATCTCTCTCTTGGTCAGTCTCCACCAGTTCAGACCCCATCAACATGTATTTATAGTTAGGATTTCTGGCTCCAATGTGCATCACTTTGCACTTGGCTACATTAAACCCCATTTGCCACGTTGATGCCCACTCGCCCATTCTTGACAGATCCCTTTGGAGTGCCTCACAATCCTCCCTGGTTCTCACCACCCTGAACAACTTCGTGTCATTTGCAAATTTAGCCACTTCACTGCTTACTCCCAATTCCAAATCATTAATAAACAAGCATCGGACCGAGTACTGATCCCTGCGGTACCCCACTGCTTACCTCCCTCCACTGAGAAAATTGCCCATTTATACTCACTCTCTGTTTCCTTTTAATTAGCCAGTTTTTGATCCACAAAAGACTTGTCCTTTTATCCCAAGACTATTGAGCTTACTTAGGAGCCTTTGATGAGAAACTTTATCAAAAGCTTTTTGTAAGTCAAGGTAAACAACATCTATTGGGTTCTCCTTGTCCACATGTTTACTCCCTCAAAGAACACTAACAGGTTAGTGAGACAAGGGTGCCTTACTCCCCTCCAAGCATGGTAAAAAAGAATATACGATCATAATAAGAGCCCTGCTGGATCAGGCCAGTGGTCCATCTAGTCCAGCACCCTGTCTCACACCATGGCCCAACTAGTTCATCTGGAAGTCCAACAACAGGGCATAGAGGTCAAGGCCTTCCCCTGGTGTTGCTTCCTGGCTTTGGGATTCAGATGTCTACTGCCTCTTACTATGGAGGTTTCCGTTAGCAGCCACTGATAGACCTATCCTCCTTGAATCTGTCCAATCCTCTTTCAAAGCTCTCTATACCTGTGGCCACCACCACATCCTCTGGCAGCAAATTCCACATTTTAATCACTCTCTGTGTAAAGAAGTATTTCCTTTTGTCTGTCCTGAACCTATTGCTCATCAGCTTAATTTGGATGCCCTCGAGCTCCAGTACTTTGGGAGAGGGTTCTCTTTGTTAACTCTCTCTATTTGGTGCATAATTTTATAAACCTCTATTATGTCCCCCTCTTAGTCATCCCTTTTCTTAACAGAAAACTCCCAGACTCTTCAGCCTTTTCTCATAGGGAAAGTGATCCACCCCCCTAATCATCTTGGTTGCCCTTCCTCTGTATTTTTTTCAGCTCCTCCCACTCATCCATTCCATCGAGTTCTTTGGGAGAAGAGTTAGCAAAACACTTCAAAACAACACCCACGCCTGATGGATAACGTATAAACTGTTCTTTGGTGTATCAGTATGGAAATAACTATTGCCCATACAAATGAATGCTGAGCTGAACTGTGAGTTCTCATGTCCTCCCTGAATGAATGCTTACAAAAGAATAATCATTTCACACATGAGAAACATGCAGGCTTACCTGCTGCTGGCGATTATTCTCTCGCACAGACGCCAGGAGCGTTTCATACTCCTTCACTTGACTCTCTTTGAAGGCCAGGTCCTTCTCAAGTAATGTCTTGTCAGTTTCTAATTTCTGTAAAACCAAAATACTTGTTGTGAAAAGGTCCACTAGACGAAGGAGGAGGAAGGGGGAGATTGGATTTATACCCCGCCCTTCACTACCTGAAGAAGTCTCAGAGCAGCTTACAAGCTCTTTTCCCTTCCCCTCCCCACAACAGACACCCTGTGAGGTAGGCGGGGCTAAGAGAGCTCTGTCTCGAGAACTGCCCTTCAGAGAACAGCTCGGAGAGAACTGTGACTGACCCAAGGTCACACCAGTAGCTGCATGTGAAGGAGTGGGGAATCAAACCTGGTTCTCTCAGTCCGCGCTCCTAACCACTACACGAAACTGGCTCTCTAGGAAGGTGGTATGCGTGCTAAGAAGAGAGAAAGGACAGGAAGGCCTAATCTTTATGGGGAAGCCATCCTGCCCTCTGGAGAGACAGGGAAGACTGTAAAGACTGTGGTAGCATAGCAACTGCTGAAGAGTGGCAGGAGCTCAGGAAGCCCTGGAGCCCCAAAACGTGCCCAGCAACTCCAGCCCTGATGCCAGTCCCGGTTCTGAGACATGGGAGTTTTCCTGAGCTATTTCTCTTAGAAAAAGGCGGGGGGAGGGAGGGTTAGTGCCAAAATGCATCTTATTAATATGTGGGCCAGTTTTAGAAATTCTAAAGCCCTGTGCCTGGTTTCAAAGAGTCAGACAACTAGTTCCCACTCCCTTAAAAAGAGCTGTGCATTTATACTTCTCACATAGTGGTGGAAACTGCTGTCAAGGCAAGAGAGGAACAGAGGTGGTTTTGCCATTGCCTGCCCCTGCATAGCGACCTCGGACTTCCCATCCAAGTACTAATCAGGGCTTGCCCTACTTCGCTTCCGAGATCTCACAAAATCAGGCTAACCTGGCCAAGCTAGGGCAGTTCTCACATACTACACAACAACAGTGTTCCCTCTCTGAAAATTAGGCAAGTTTCAAATATGGTGAATGATGCAGCAAAAATCACATCGAAACGAAAGGGGTGGCATCTGCCATTCAACAGGGAAAGGTCTGGAATTCCACTCAATGTATCTGAAGTGACATTTTGGAGCTTGACTTCCTGCGGCTCAAATGGTCCTGGCTGAAAAGCCAGGGGCGGCAACCTACCCCTAAGTCATCCTGAAGATGGAGGAGCTCCTCTCGAAGGTTGCTGAACGTGGCAAGGACCAGCCTCATAGACTTATCTGCTGTCACTCGCATCTAGGGAAAGAAAAACAAGAAGTGCATCTGAGGAATACGTTTTCTGGTCTGGACATGCAGCGGGTTTAAAAACTGCTTCAAGGATCTGTTGAATCATCACAAAACTGGAGAAAACGCTACTTCTGTAAGGAAGGAGACAAGAGAGAAAAAATACTGCAAAAATTTAACACACAAACACACTCACACACACACACACACACTCCCACACCAAAATCTCTCCCTTCAGGATACTATAAAACTCTTAGGGACTTGAGCAAACCAATTTCCTCCCAATCTTGTTTTCCTTGTTCGTTCGTAGTCCCATCTGTCCTCAACATTCTGTGGTTCCTGGAGCCTCCATGGGCATGCTCAGTTCTCACTGGCTTGTTTGGGGGGGGGGGGTGTTCTTTTAAACAAAAACCTACAAAGTAATATTTTCTGAATAGCTGGGATGTGCCCCAGAAACTACTACCTTGTGTATGGGGTGATCCAGATTTGTTACCCTACCAATAAACACTTTGGAATTCACTGTTGCTTTTTAAATATTTCGATGGCTACATGCATAAAAGTCAAAATAAATAAAAAGAAGACTAGGGGGGGAAAAGCTGTTTTCACTCATACATTGACCACAAACCAAAACTTTTCCAGGTGAAGAGTCTGGGACTTTTCGGTTTAGAAAAAGGGACAACTAGGTGGGGACATGATAGAGATCTATAAAATTATGTATGGTGTGGAGAGAGTTGACAAAGAGAATTTTTTCTCCCTCTCCCCAAATACTAGAACTTGAAGGCATCCAATTAAGCTGATGGGGAGTAGGTTTAGGGTGGACACAAAGAAATACTTCTTTACACAGAGAGTGATTAAAATGTGGAGTTCTCTGCCACAGGAATAAACAGCTTTAAAAGGGGATTGAATAGATTCATGGAGGATAAGTTTAACAGTGGCTACTAGCCATGGTGACTGAGGGAAACCTCCACATTCAGAGGCACTTAGCTTCTGAATCCCAGATCCAGGAAGCAATATCAGGGGAAGGCCTCAGCCTCTATGCCCTATTGTTGACCGTCCAGAGGAAATGGTTGGCCGCTGTGTGAGACAGGATGCTGGATGAGACAGACTATTGGTCTGATCCAGCAGGGCTCTTCTTATATTCTTATGGGAATGACTTCAGATTAAAACGAGAAAGCCTTCTCACAACGTAAAGCCAAGCACATATTCGCATGATGTTTTTGTGTCTTTCCAACTGCCCACAGCCCTACCTGCAAGAGGTAACGGATTTGCTGCTTGGTTGATTCTGAAAGCCCTCTAGGAATCAAACTCTCAATATCTTCTGTCTAATTAAGAAACAGGAAAGAGAGAATTAGTCTAAGATCTTTTCACTTTACGTTTGAAGATGGTCTTACTTTTTTAAACAGCAAAATATTGCTTGTACCACGCACGAAGTAACCAAAAGAACTAAAAGCCAGACTAATTGTTCCGAAATGACCGGGGGGGGGGGGGGGGGCGACGACTATGACACTGTTCAGGTAATTTACCTGAACCTTTCTTCCACTGGGGATCTACTGGGGCAGACATCCCTGTGAAACTGGGCCATTTGAAGGTACCACGTGGGCAATGAAGATCCATCCTATCTTGTCCTTTGCAAGCCACCTGCATGCAACTCATTAAAAGCATGCCAGCAGTGGAGTCCCTTGCAAGCCCAAGAAAAGTCACCACAAAATGACTCATTAACCATCATTTCTGTTGAGAAAGTGTTCTGACACTTCCAGCAGTTCCCAGCAAAACTGTTACTGAAGTCCTTCAGCCATCTCGCTTTCACCCATCACCTGTGGCCTTGGACATTCATCCACTCTGCACAATGAGCTGCTGAACATAAACACTTCGCTGTAATCGCCCACAGAGCTATTAACACAATCCCTGTGTGGCAGCTGCAGTGCACACACCCGGCCATGGTCACAGATGCTCTAACCAGAGACAGCCAGTGGGCGATTTGCTGTAACTATTAAGAAGCATTATGGATAAATACCTAATCCATGACTGAAGGTTAATAGTGAGCTATGGTGTGAAATCGTTTGCAGACCGAGGGCTGAATCCAGTGGAAATTCCCACTGATGGAAAGGGAGGCAACATTTGCCAATTCCCTCTCATCTCAGAGGATCAGCAATTCAGGAAGCATTTGGAACAGTAGCCAGAAGGAGGGAAAGGAGAGCATCTCCCCCCCCCCCCCCCCCCACTCAGGGCAGCATAAATTTCCTACAGGACCCAAGTCCATGCTCGGTGTCAAACACTACAAGAAGCAGATCTTAGGGGTATATCTCCTTATGAACACCCACCAAGAGAGGGCTTAAATGGAAGCTTAAAACCACAGTTCTGAATGTCCATTTGGGATCTTCACCCGGATTAATGCAATAAATCACGCTGAAGTTGTTACATCTGCACCATATCAGTGGAAAGGTTTCAGTGGACTGAAACCACAGCTCAAAAAACACTGGAAATGTTTGACGTACTTACTTGAGTAAAAGATTCAATTTCATATCTCCTGTAAAAACAGCACATGAACAATGTCAGCTCAACAGAACATCCCCAAACCAGCTAAATCACTATCTACTTCTACATTTGTAATATGTTAATCTCAATCCTCCTTGCATAAAGTAAGTACAAATGGCATTTAAAAAAATGTTTTCTCAAATTGTGATCAATGCATCAAACAAGACAAAACACATACAAGGGTGGGGCCCCATCCAAAACACACACACACCAACAACCGATGCTGCCATCTCCAGCCTGGGAGGTGGCATGGGTCGGTTCCATTCCAGTTTCAGACCTTCTTTCAATTCTGTATAATTGTCCTGTCTAGGGACTGTTCTAACCATTACTGACACAGAACGTGTAGATGACCACAGCAGATCAACCTTACTGGACGCTTGTTGTGACTGACTCTGCAGGACTCTCACAACAACAACAACAACAATGCTCAAATAAGGCCTCCAGTTTTCCAAATGAACATGCCTTATACCAAGTCATGCCACTGGTCTACCTAGCTCACTGCTGTACAGTTTGACTGGTGGCAACGTTCTATAGTATTGGGCATAGAGCGTTGTCTTTTTGAGATTCTTTAATTGGAGATGCTGCAGATGGACTCTGGATACATACCAAGCAGGTGTTGTGAGCCCTGGTTCTTCCCCAGTTACATTCTGAGTACACCCCCCCCCCCCAAAAAAAAAAACTTCCATCATGGGACTCAAACTGGTTGGTTTTTGAAGTGGGTAGGGAGGCTCTAGAATGCAGGCTTCAAGATATTTTGTCAATTGCGTTCAGCTAAAAGATTACAGTTTCCCAGTAAACTTGTTAAATTACTGCTCGCAGAATCCAGCTGTGTGCCGCTCAAACCAACCAACTGGAAAATCTGTCAGACATTGGCTGAGGACAGACTGGCAATCTGGAGTGGGAGGAATCCAGAGGCAAAAGCTGCGGGGGGGGGGAAATTCCCTGGGGCTAGCCGTTCACACTGGGCAGTGTATTGCGCAAGGATGCTGTTACGGAGCGTTCAGACTGCTGCGGAGCGGCCCCAGATGGGCCGGCCTCCGCAGCTTGTGGCAGGGCTGTTTTCGGCAATGTGTGTATGTGCACATGTGCGCATGAGCACATGAGCGCTCATGCGCAAATTGCCAAAACGGCACATTCACACAGCCACCTCCGCTTGAATCTCGCCTTCTTCCAGTTCACACTGCCTGAAAGCAGGAGGCATGCGGAAGACAGCCCCTGGACACCGGTTTCTCCCGGTGTCCTTCTACAGCGAGTGGAAACCGGCTTCAAAGCGTGTAAGTGCAGAAGGGAGCCAAGGGACAGCTGCAGATGTCTGAATGGGCTCCCTTCCCCCGCTTCCCAAGCGGAGCTCTCCCGGGGCAGATTGCCAGTCTGTCCTCGGCCATTCCCAGCATTCCAAGAACGCTGGTGGTAGTTGCAGACATAGGTACCTTCCTCCTAGCTTCTCAACATGCTGGAGCAAACAGCTGTAAAGATCGTTGCTTTTGCGGTTCAGCTCTGCAAGGAGTTCGCCAAAGTAGCGGGAGTCCACCTGGTCATTTGTTTCTGGGATGCTCATCACCTGATGGGAAAGGATAAGGACACCATTAAGATTCTGAGCTGAATGTGCCAAGTGTTGCCATGGAAGTGTTGACAACGGGCAATGTGACACTTCAGCCTGCCATACTTCATATGTGAGGTCTAATCCTTGATGGCTCATTCACATGTGCAAATCAGCACATGATGCTGAAGATGTGGTCCACTGGATGGAATGAGATTGCAGAATCCCAGGGTCATGGACTGTACCACTGCAGGTGTGTGTCAGGGGCAGGGGGAAGAGGCATGTGCATATTTTTGAATGCACATAGCAAGAACCTGCCTTCAAGTGCAAAACAAGCACAAAAGGAAGAGAATGGTTTTAGCCTAGCCCTCTCTCTCTCTCTCTCTTAGCTTTCAAGTCACAGCTGAGCTAAGGTGACCCTGTAGCCTTTTCAAGCAAGCAGTTTTTTGATTTGTTCATGTAAAGGAACATTCCTGACTGATGAATTTTTCTGTCTCAGCGTGCTAACTTCCTAATTCTGGTGTTTATGTCCACTAGCACAGTCAACGCATTATTAGAATCACAGAATTGGAAGAAACCTCCAGGGTCATCTAGTCCAGCCCCCTGCACAATGCAGGAAATTCACAAATACCTCCCCCACACACACCCTCAGTGACCCCTGTTCCATGCCCAGAAGATGACAAAAAACCTCCAGGATCCCCAGCCAAATTGGCCTGGGGGGAAATGGCTTCTGGACCACAAAGAGGCGATCAGCATTTCCCTGGGCGTGTAAGAAAGGGCCACAAGAACGAAGCACTGATGCAACCCTCCCTCTCACAATCTGCTTAAGTTTACAGAATCAGCATGAGTGTCAGATGGCCATTTAGCCTCTGTTTGAAAACCTCCAAGGAAGGAATGCCCAACACCTCCCGAGGAAGCCTGTTCCACTGAGGAACTGCTCTGTCAGAAAGTTCTGCCTAACATGTGTGAACTTAGCATTGCTAGAAGGAAGTTCTGCTATGGATAAGCAAAATCACCATACTTCAAACTCATTATTCCAACCATTTTGTTCTGAAACTCAGAGCCCAGAATTCGGAAAAGATACAACCAGAGACAACATGTGTGTGCGCACACCCAGAGTCTGTCCCCAACATTTTTATGAACATAAGGTAGATCACAACCCAGTGGTTGAGGTTCCAGAGGACCACCAAACAGCTGCTGGTTGCTTGGATTCTTGCAGTGAGTGCTGAAGCTTGGGACGATCCTGCAATTATGATTTTAAGCAAGTCTGCATATTCAAGGTCTGTTAGCATCAGTTAGTTACACCCTGGCTCTTGAGAGATCCTGAGACACTCTTGCTTTATAACTACAGATGCTGCAAATTTCAGAGTGGGAGTGTCTGGCAAGCTGAACTTACCACGTTCACACGAACGAATGCATAAACACATGCAAGCTGCCTTATACGGAATCAGACCATTGGTCCATCAAAGTCAGTATCGTATATTCAGACTGGCAGCAGCTCTCCAAGGTCTCAGGCAGAGGTCTCACATTGCCACCTGCCTAGTCCTATAACTGGAGATGCCAGGGACTGAACCTGGGACCTTCTGCATGCCAAGCAGATGCTCTGCCACTGAGCCATGGCTCCTCACCCTTCACTGTGATGATCACATCTGAGCTAATCACCCGGTCTGTTTGGTTTGCCACCAAATGACTGCCCAACAGCTTTCTTCAAAAGTGCACAGGCACGAAAGCGCTGCCAATCCAAACAGATTAGCAGCCATTAAGGTTGCTAAAGACTAATACTGAACGGTGGGGGTTTGTATAAAACAGTTACACACACTGTTTTTTAAAAACAACAACAACAATCTGCAACTGATTTAAGAGTTTAAATCATTTTCTACGGACTGGACCAGCGACACAGCAAGGAGGGGGTGGAGCAGAACTCAGCAGGGCTGTGTGAGAACAGGCATGCACAAACAGCCAATAAATGCAATTAAGTAAACTGCCAGACAGCCATAAACCGGGCAAGAAAGAGTCCATTGAAAAACCGGTTCCTTTCTTGCAACTGGTGAGCAGGACATAAGCCAAACTGGCACACATTTGAGCGTCCTGATTTTTAACTTGTTTTAAAAAAACTGCATAGTCAGACCATGAGGGTTCTAGGAAAAAGGAAAGCATTTCATGCAAGACTGAGGTCAGGCAGGGCCTGTGACTGCACTTCGCTTGCTGATCCTGCAAGACCTCACAAAACAAGCCCAGCCAGATAAATGCTTTGCATTTCTGACACTGGGTTAACAGGAGAAAGCGGCTTGAGTCGGCTCCCCCACCCCCCCTTTACACCCCAAGCAGGCTTGGCTAAGCCACAAGCTTCAGTCCTGGCTTTCCCACGATGAATAGTCGATTTCTTGGAGGCCCCAGAGCCAAGAGTCTCGAGAATGGTTCACATGGCTGGGATCCAGCCCTTTCTCTCTCTCACGTGCTCCGCCTTAGTTACATTTCATTGCATAATTTGCTGCTGACAAGGCCTTGCGCTGCCACAGCATGTGCAAAAATTTGCAGGATTTTTCCCGGAAGAAACGGATGTAGCGACTGAAGGCCTGATATCATCAGCAAAGAAACTGGGCGCAAAGAGTGGTCCTGCAAGCTACAAACAGTGCAACCTCAGCAGTTAATAATTAAATCTGGGTTTAATTTTTTTTAAAAAAAGCTAAGTCAGCCACAAACTCATCTGAAAAGCAGCCTATCCTGTTTCTTAGTAATCTCTTGCCTGCAAATTGGGGGGAGCCACAAAAACGACACCTGCACTGTGAATTCACAAGAACCGGCTTGACGTGATGAGCACGGTTATCCTGGACCAGGCCCCCCCTCCTACCCAGGATCCTGTTTCCCCGAGTGGCTTCTGGGAAGTCCACAAGCATGGTAAAGAGAAAACAGATCACCTTTGTCCCACTATTCACTTCCCACAAACTGAAGCTACAGTGTACACTGCCTCTGAAGCTGGAGGCTCCATTGAGCCAACATGACTAAGAGTTCCAATGAACCCATTGTTCCACAGAATTTATAAAACAGAATGGTTCAGATCGACAATTTTATGATGTGAATAATGTTGTAGTTAATGTCTGTGGCATTTAAAGCAATCTTTATTTGATAGTTTATTTCATGCTGCTTTGATCCCACTGTTCTTTAGCTTTTTGATTTAATTTCGTCTGTAATATAATGCTGCGCTGCGATGCTCTCCAGCCTTGTATTCCTGCTATCTTGTCTCTACTCTAGTCCCTTGTTGTATGTAGTAGTAGTAGTAGTAAATTTATTATGGCATCGAGCCAAGCATAACCATAACACGTCTGCATACAGCGTTATAAAAAATCTGGGTAAAATGCAGTAAATATATATAAAACCATAAAAGTGTTTGACAAATCCAGTAGAAAATATAGAAAACAAAAACAGTTTTATAAATCTAGCCGTACATTTCTAATGTGGTAGCATGCCGCCTGAAATTTAGCAACAAATTCAGTAATAGTCTGATTTTAACAATTGTAACCGATTGTAACAATCGGTTAGCTCCCAGTCTGTCTGGCCAGATATTTCTTTTACAAAAGTTGTGATATATTTATCTTGGATCTTATTATACTAAAAATCATATGTTCAATGGTTTCTACCTCCCCATAATCACACTGGCAGAGTCTCTGGCCAAACGGGACCCTTCTGTATCTACCCTCAAGCACCGCGGAGGGGAGAGCATCACATCTGGCTAGTGTAAAGGCTTTCCTCAACTTATCAGTATCTAAATGCGATAAGTGGTCCATAGGGACCGGGCGGTGTCTAATTTGCTCAGGCACTCTAAAGTTGGGATATTTACCAAAATCCGCCTGTATGTGTTATTTATTTATTTATAATTTTACAGAATGCATGCCCCTGCCTTTCTGTCCTCATAAGGGCCACAAACGCATCTAAAAATTAAAACATACAATTGTGTATCTGAAAAGCCATTAAATCCAACAAAAACATATAATCAGAGCAAAACCAGAGTAAAAATACATATAAAAACATAAAAACTATTAAAATACTGGAAGGAGGGATCACTGAAGGAATGCAAAAAACCAAACGTCTTCACTCACTGGTGGAACACAGCAACAGAAAGAGACAGACGAGTCTCTCTGGTGCGAGAGTTCCAGCGTTCTGGTGCCACGACTGAGAAGGCCCTCTCCTGGGCTGTCACCTACCTAATCTCAGAAGGCAGGGACATCCAAAGCAGGGCCTCGGAGGATGACCACAGAAGTCAGGTAGGTTCATAAATGAACAGGTGGTCCTATTAGACTGTTCTTAATGCATTGCTTCTAGTTGCAATCCGCCTTGACTCTCAGACAGGCAATAAATGAAGTAAATAACTAAAGACAGAGTCATCCTCCATAAACTCTCTCCAAGACACTTTTAAAGTCACCGTGTTATGCGTCAGCAAATCCTGTGCATTAATTGCTATGGCTTCACTACAACAAATGCTGGGGGATTGTAGATGTATGAGATGGAAGCCAGAGAGAACTCTCAATGTCCTGACACAAATCTGACAAATAAATAAACAAACAAACAGTCCCCAGGATCTCTGGAGGAATGCATGTTGACAAGTGATGACAGATTTCTTCCATGCAAGAATTCACATCAGGGGTGAAGAGAAGCTCTGATTCTGGCTTCAAAATATAACACATGCATCCCTCTAGACCAGACAGAGAGCATTTAAGGATTCTGGTGCTTTCTAGCTTGACACCAAGACACAATTACAGGTGCTTAAGACCCATTGATTTCCCTTTGTTTCAGACTCCTGAGAGACAAACTGTGTTTTGCTTTTGACTTTGGAGGAATTTAGAGGTCAGGTCAGCAGACTGCTGGAGGCTCTGCCTGGGAAAAGATGCTGCTCATTTAAACTAATTTACAAAAGGTACAACCACAGGGCAAAATTTTAGGAAAGGTGACAGCAGAAATAGAAGGCTGAGACCCGTGATCTATCAGCAGGAGCTGACCATCAGGGATCTAGCTCACATTTCCCTTTTCTCTAGCAGTCCTGGGAAAGTCTGTGCCTGGGACCGTGGGACCCATGGGCCAGGATGCCACAGAGGGGAGAAGGGATAAAAATCACCCTTTCGGCCTCTTCCTCACCGCAGCCTCCTGACCCATCCACACAGGACCCATACGACCTGAGGAATAAATTTCCCCAGGGTTGGAAAGGGCTGCTTAGGAAGGAGAATGCAAGAAAGGCCCAGGATCCTTGCATCCGTTGATCAAAGAATCCAACCTGGAGACGAACAGACAGATTTTATATACCAGGAAACCAGGGGTAGACAAAGGAGAGTCACCACTGTATTCTGCTCGCACGTTTCTGGGAGCATCTAACTATCTACGAATAACAGAACACTGGACTAGATGGGTCAAAATATCTAAAATGTCTAGGCAGGAAGAATAATATAACATGACTTACAGTGCTATTCAGAGATACACCCTTCTGCACCCACTGACTTCTGCCCAGTAAGAACGGTAGTCTAGAAAGGCAGAAAGGCAGTCTAGAAATGAAGTTAATCACTAACTCCAATGGCCTCAGTAGGGTATAACTCTACTTAGGATGGCGCTGTCAGAGAACTATAAAAAAAGGGCGAGAGGTATTCAATCTACTATTTTCTCACCTCAACAGACATAGTCCCCCAAAACTTCAGAATACCACCTCATTTATTTATTTATTTATATCCCACCCTCCCTGCCGAGGCAGGCTCAGGGCGGCTCACACTAAAATTACGACATATTAAAACATAGGTGTGACACAGTACACATCATAAAATTCCAACATAACAAACCCAGTACAAATAAAGTGCAGAGTAAAGTGCTGGCAGTAGTAACGATAACATCCCAATATGCTAAATAGATGGTATAACTATCGCCCCAGTCAGTGTCCAATCCACTGGAAGCTGCTGATGTTAAAATATAATGGGCCTTGGTTGTTATTGGTAATGGCTCCTAGTTGAAGGCCTGGTGGAAGAGCTCCGTTTTGCAGGCCCTGCGGAACTGTAAAAGGTTCCGCAGGGCCCTGATGTCTTCCGGGAGTTCATTCCACCAGTGTGGAGCCGCTACTGAAAAGGCCCTGGCCCTGGTAGAGGCCAGTCTGGCATCTTTTGGTCCAGGGAGGGTCAGACGATGTTGAAACCTTGACCTCAGTGCTCTCTGGGGAACATGCAGGGAAAGGCGGTCCCTCAGGTAGGCAGGCCTAGACATTACTGCCTAGACATTCATATCCTCCGACAAGATTAGCTCCAAGAATGAATGTTTTCCCTCCCCCCCCCCCCGGCAAAAAGAAAAAGAAAAGAAAACCACAACTGTGAAACAGTGAAACATAGAAAGTATGTGTCATACCGGGTCACAGGTCTGAACGGTGACTCTCCTCACAGTGTTGTTTCCACCATCACTGACGCAAATTGGAGTCATGTCACGGGGGCTGCCTGTCTGAGTCTGCTGGCACTGCTGGACCACCGTAACATGTTCCACTGGCTGGTTGACTTGATATTGGTCCGACTGTGTGTGCTGCTGGGCATACTGGTACTGCTTCTCCTAAAAGGAAATAGTCGTGCGTCATGCTCACGTCCCTCACAGTGTTACCCCAACCTGTTCACTGTGCACTGGGCAACTGAAAAATATTAATACCCTTAAATAAGAAGCCTTAAGTGCTACTTAAATAAGAAGTCTTAAGTGCTAGATCATTACAAGCCTTTCTGCTAGTTCTTTTAAGACACTTGGGCCCAAAGCGGTCCACATGTGATAGTCAGAACAGAGGGAACATCTACAGCAGCCTTTTTTTAAAAAAAGATCTAATCCAGATTTTGGGAATTATCATCATTTTAATAGCATTAACCTCGCCTAAAATAGATAAAACATTTTTCCACATTGACAGTTTTTGTTTAATGTCAGTAATTACTGAGTTAAAATTGTCTTCAATTTTTTATCTGATCTTAATACCTAAATAAGAGACATGACTACCTATCATCTTTGTCTTTTTTAACCAATTTGAATAATCTACTTTCAATAATGCTGTATTAAATGGCATTATCACAGTTTTGTCAACATTTCTATTATATCCTGAAACTTCCAAAAATAAATTAAAGGTAATACTTTGGTGTTTACTAGATTCCTGGATATCCATTAAGAAAACTACGGTTGAGGTCACACATGCGAAATAAAGTGGGGAGGAAGAGAGGCTATTTCCTCCAGCGGAAGTTGACTTGCAGTTGCATGATCACACAGTCTTTTGAAGCTGCAGGCGCAGCCTGCCACTGTGTGATCAGACGCAACCACAGGTGAGTCGGTTGGGTTTTTTTGCCATTTGTCTCCAATGCGCTTAAACGAGGGATCAATGATTTGCACCTCAGCCCTGAGGGCTCCCTATAGAGTGTGCAATGATGTGCATACTGAGAAGGGCAAAAAACAATGGCCCAATCAGACCATCTCAACGCCATGAGAGCATGCAGGAGCGATCAGATGGGGAAAAGTCCATCTGTGGCCCATAGCAACCCATTGGTTACTGGACTTTCCAAGGTGTCTTTTAAATCCACTTGTGCGGCAGAACAAAATGGGTTGCCGATGGCTGCGGGGCACTTCCCAGATGTTGTTGTCTAATTGCGCTCCTTTAATCCGCCCAGCATTCGCTCCTATGTTGGGGCTAATTGTGTGTGTGATCGCAACCTACAATACCATCTGCAAATAGCATTATCTTGTACTGAGTGGTTCCTATTTTCAAACCAGATACTAGATCTGAGCCTCTTATCACTAATGCTAGGACCTCAATATACAGATTAAACAGGGGAATGGATAGTAGTCATCCCTGGTTTACCCCTCTATTTAGTGGGAAAGATCTGGAAATGACATTATGAATAGACAAATATGCTGAAGAGGTCGCGTATATAATCTGAGTCCACATGTTGAACTGATAACCACACCTAAAGGGCTTCAGATATTTCAAAAGAAAATTATGCTTGAATGAATCAAGCACTTTTTCTGCATCCCGGAATAGGAATGTAGCCTTCAGATCTTTTACATAATGACTTAAACTAATATGTATCCGAATACTTGTTGTTGCTAAACATCCGGGAATAAATCCTGATTGATCTTCATTAATATATCTTGCTATAAGCCATTTAATTTGTTGTTAATATTTGCTAATATTGAGGTAATTATAATTTAGTAGGCTAATCAGTCTACATGAGCCTACAGATGTTGAGTCCTTCCCTGGTTTCAAAAGTACTATCATTTTTTATTCAGTGCACAATACTGGTAACAACTCTGTTGCAAAGATTTCATTTAAAGCCACTAATGAAGGGTTTGCCACCACTTCTATGTACCATTGATAGAATTCAGGTGTAATTCCACCAAACCCAAGAGTTTTATTCTCAAAAATTTCTTAACATCTTCCTTAATCTCGTTCATTTTTAGAAACTGATTTAAAACAGCTTTCTCTTCCTCTGATAGCTTAGGGATCTTCAATTTAGATAAAGAGTTGTAGATTTTACTTAATTGAGGATTCTTTGAGGAATATAAATAATAAAATTCCTCAGATTCCTATATAATCTCCTTGATTCTATTTACAGACTTACATTGCTTGCTTCTAATAGCAGTAATTATATTAGCCTCCCTTTTTTCTTGATTTAAATGCAAGAAATCTGTTGGCTTTACTAAAAACCTCTTTAATCTCTTTCAGGGTTTGAAAGCTATGATCTTTTAATGCATCAAGTTTGTTTAGTTTATCTTTATAAATCTCGATCTCTTTCTCTCTCTCCTTTCTACGGTACTTATAGCTAAGCCTTTGAAAAAAGCTTTGCCCGCCTCCCAAACAATTACTGGGGAAACACTTGAACCATTATTTATCATTAAAAAATCTTGTAGATCCTTCTGCATTTTCCCCTTACTCTTAAATTGTTTATTAATTCATTGTCTAAGTGCCGTAACCTCTCTACATTTATCAAACAACAAACTCAGCATTATAGGGCCATGGTTTGCATAAGACATTGTTTCAATTGTAGCATTTTTAATAAAACTGTATGTTACCTGGATATCAAAAAAAGTCTATACGAGAATATGTGTTATGAGCTGCTGAGAAAAAGGTGTAGTTGCTTATTTTAGGATTCAACATTTGCCAAACATCCACAAACCTAAATTGTTTAATTAATTTTCTTCTTCAGATTTACCAATGCTTTCTCATTTCCCTTATCACTCCTACACAATCTATCTAGATTATTATTCATGCCTAAATTGAAGTCTCCACCCATGATAAGTGCACCATCTACAAATTAATCAAAAACGCTAGTTATTTCATTATTTTAAAAATTCTCTTTTTAGTGTTTGAAAAATACACCTTGTTATTTTTTGTTTCTTAAAGACACCTTTTATATATAAATAACTACCTGCAGAATCAGCCAATATATCAACAATTTTAATATAAATTACAACTCCTCTTTTTTGTTTGTCTGGACCAGAAGCTTCATATCCCTCCCCTAATTTAGGAAAGTGCAGAAGATAGTTATCGCATTTCTTAATATGAGCCTCTTGAATAGAATTATATTTGCTTTTTCTTTTCTTAATTCATGAAAAAATCTGTACCTTTTCAAAGGTTCATCGAGTCTATTTAACATTTGTAGAAAAAATCTTTAGCTGGTTCATCAAGATTCCGGCACAAAACTTATCAATTAACTGTCAATTTACCCAATTCTTATGAGAAATAATGTTTCGCTATTTCCTCAGCTTCCTCAGTCATTCCAACAGTTTGTGTGTTTGCACTCTCAACTTAAAAGTAAGTCTGAGTGGGAATCTCCATCTGTATACACTTTCGTCATTCCTCAGCCTATCTGTCAGAAACCTTAATTGCACCTTTTCTGGAGAGTAAGGGGTGAGATGTCTTGAGATATTTGAAATGTTTCATCATTAACTGTTAAAGGCTCATGTCTTAATTTATTCAGTATTTGTTCCGTTGCTAATAAACGTTCAAAAGATACTATATTATCGTGACATACTTGCCTACTTCACACAATCTTTGAATTGACCCTATAAGATCTACTGATCTTCATTCCTTCTTCAAAATCAGGTCTTAGCATGCTTGAGAACAAATTTTCTAAATAAGCAACTAAACAATCTTCTTCACATTCAACAATGCTCTCCCTAATTTATTATCCAATTCCTCCATCTTTTCTTCTAGTTCTAAAATTTTATCATTGTTTCAGTGTGAAAATGCCTCATTAATCATACATTTTCAGTCTAGCACCAACTTTTGATTTGATTAATTTCTACTTCGAGCCCTGAGGGGAGGGGCTGAATTGCGTCTGTCTTTTTTCACCTCTCCTACCAAGCTTTAAAGCAGCCCAAAAAGGGCCATTATCATCTGGGGTGCTGAGGTCTTTCAGACAAAATGTTTTTCTAGCCTGCCAGCATGGTGAGTTGTTCGGCCCTAAGAATTATTTCCTAGAAGAACCTAAATCTTAGAGTTTTGTGGGATCTTGGCTAGAAGCCACAGTGTTTAGACAAGCTTCAAAATGACTGTGTAGTGTAAACAAGCCCGTGGGGTCAGTGCCTTCCTCTATAAGGTGCAGCTCACTCTTCAGTAACCAGAAGTTTAGCTGCTCCATGGGCATCCTTTCTCATAAACACACACCTGCCCACTGCTGCAGCTGGTTCTTTGAGAACTGGATGCCAACGGACTGACCAAGGGCTGGAAAATGTCCTCTGGGGCGTCACCCTCCAAGTCAGCCTTCAAACTGACTCCAGTACAGAAGAATGGGCTGAGTCCAAGACATTTCCTTGCTTGCTCTCTTGGTTCTGACTTTTCCAGTCTCACTTCTCTGCAGCAGATTTGGTTCATTCAAAATGGAAATCCAGGAATCTGAGACCATCTTGAGACCGGCTACAGCAGAGATCCCCAACCTTTTTGAGCCCATAGGCACATTTGAAATTCTGACATGGTATGGTGGTCGCAGCAACAAAATGGCTGCCACAAAATGGTTGCCGCAGGAGGCGGAGCCAGCCACAAATGACTGCCGCAGCTTGACTTCAGGAACACCGTGCAGATCCTTTTGCTGTGGTGGCAGCTGCTGCCAAAGCAACATTTAAAAAAATCTGCACAGCCACTCAAATCTCCAATGGCCAATGAGAAGCCTTGCTGGGCAAAAGCCCTACCTGATCCCACCCACTTCTTAAAAACACTTGGTGGGTGCCAGAAACAGTGTTGGCAAGCTACAGGGTGCCCATGGGCACCCTGTTGGGGGCCACTGAACTACAGGGTTGGTGGGTAGATGCTGGGACTTAATCTTTGGCTAGGTCCTTCTGATCCCATCTGCTTTAGCAGTCAGACTGCTTGCTGACCAGCTGTGGCCTAACCTGCTTTCCCTCTCTCCAGCAAATCCAGGCCAGTGCTGCCATCAGAGCTGCTTTTCAGGGATGAAACGGCTGGATCAGTTAGCCTGGCTCTCCGTTCCTGACTACCAGGAGTCTCTGCAGCCAAATGGCAAAGATCGATTGTTGTGGTGACACCAAGGCTGTGCTGCTGCTTTTTGTATAACACTGATTTAAAGCTTCGCCCCGCCTGTCCACTCCCCTTCCCCTTCCACTCCGTAAGCAAACAGTACAACAATACCACCGATCTCCTGTACAAGGAAACTAACTCCATGCAAAGACCTTTCCACCGTTCCGGGAAGTTAGAAGTGTACAACGACACTATTAATTCAGGCCTTTCAAAGGAAGGCTTTTGTTCATCTGCTCTGCAGACAGCCCTCATTGCAAGGACAGCACTGAGCCTTCTGTGCTGCTGAGCTAGTGTTTCTCCCTCCACCTCCACCCTTCTCCTGTCGCCAGAGAGAAACAGGTGCTGCCTTTGTGTCCAGAGGTGCAGGGATTAATGGAAAGGGGGAGGGGACCGATATGGGAAATAGGCCCCTTTAGCGGTTCATGCACACAGGGCTAGATCTAGGCTTCAGGGGTTCTTGGCAAGATCCTGTCCAGCATGACCCATTCCAAGACAGCTGCAACACAGACAGAGAGGGCAGAGAAGCTGCTGGCTGCTGTTTGTGGTTGCCACCGCTTTTCACTCAATCTATGCAGGTGAACAAGACCTTAGAAGTGGCAGATGCCACCCTGGTTGACAGCAGCTGCTCCAGACAGCCCTTATGGTTTGCTCCAGCAGGTGTGTGAACAGGACCCAGTGGGTCATGCAGGACCCAGTGGGTCAGTGACTGTCTTTTGGCTAAGTGGGAAGGAAAGACGACGGAGGGGGTTTGGAGGGTGGCCAGGTCCAACCCTTTCCAGGGGATCCAATGCCACCACTTCCGGTCTACCCAGAGAGAAAGAATAAGCTGTGGGCACTGCAGCTACACAATGGTACCCCTCCAAAGATCTTGGCATCTGCCCAACAATGCCGACCCTTAATGCCAGCCACACACACAGCCTCTAGCTTCTTTTCTGAGCTCTCACTCAGCAAAAAGTCTATCAAAAGAATAAGAACACAATTTTTATTGGCAAAAAAAATTAGAAAGGAAAAAAAGACTCTCTTACCTGCTCTGGATTTAGCAGCTCATACTTCCTTACTGTTTTTTCAATGATCACATTATTTCCCCCTCTCAGAAGCGGAGACAATGGCTCCTAGAAACATAAAGCAACTGGCTTTCACTGAACGGTACAGCTATTATTTATTTACTTGGAAAAAACAGAAATGTATTTCCATCCTCTCAGGCATTCAAGGCTGCTTACAAGTTCAATGAAAACAAAACTACGAATGAAAAATCAAGGTGGGCAGCCATGTTGGTCTGAAGCAACAGAACGAAGTTAGAGTCCGGTGGCACCTTTTAGACCAACGCGAAAGATCACACCTTGAATAAAACTTTGTTGGTCTTAAAGGTGCCACTGGACTCTTAACTTTGTTCTATGAATGAAAAAAATCAGGATTAAAATAAGGAAAACAAACTATTAACAACAAATCCTTCATGTGTCCTGGTCCTGGACCATTTAGCAATTTTTAATGTCAAACCTTTGAATTTTGCCTGGAACCTGGGAGACAGAGGACTTTGTATATTATCAAAAAAATATGCTCACTAAAGCAAACCCTGTTAACCACCCAGCCTCTGGGTTCTGGACCCATTACTGTTTCCAAAGGCTTTTCAAAGGCACCAACATAAATGCCCAATTCTAAAGCCAGCAACATTTAAGAAACAATGGAGTGGCCCCAATGGGAGCTCAAAAGCAAAGTGTCATGTCAGAAAGTCTTAATACCGCTCGCATCAAACAAAAACAGTGAAAAGTGAGTTCACAACCTTTGAAGCAAAATGCTGAGGAATATAATTGCAATGATCAAGCACACCAACTCCCAAGAGATTTAATCCCCCTTTTAGAAATGGACTGCAGCCCTGTACACACGACATATTTGCATGCATAGCTAACACTAGGGTTGCCAGTCTCCCGGTGGGGCCTGGGGAATCTCCCACTTTTACAACTGATCCCCAGCTGACAGAGATCAGCTCCCCTGGAGAAAATGGCTAATTGGAGGGTGGGCTCTATGGCATTGTACCATGCTGAGGTCTCTCCCCTCCCCAAACCCCACCTTCTCTTGGCTCCACCCCCAAAGTCCCCAGGTCTTTTCCAACCTGAACTTGGCAACCCTAGCTAACACTCACCGGGGGGGGGGGGGGACACACAGGACTGTGCAAACTGACTCCATGCACCTCTCATGATCAAGCACACTGGCTGCACCTACACACTCTTGCTTCATGCAGGCACAGCACTTGTGTGCATATAAACCAAGCATGGATAGACCCTCTCCCTGTGATCACTACCTTTTGATTACTGATCGCGGGAATAAAGCCCACTCATATATAGTTTGTTGGGCAAATGCTTGCAGACAAGGGGTAAAGCCAGTCACAAGTGAAGCCAGCATGCTTGGTCCTGCTCCAGTTCTATGTGTGTTGCCCTGAACACACAAGATTGCATGTACAAGGACTGTGCAAGTGACAGTTACAATGAATGGATTTTCTTACCTGTTCAGGATTCTCTAATATAATCCTCCGGACAGTGCCCTGGGGATACGGGGACAATTTCAAAGATGGAGACTGGACTTCCTGTAGAGGAAGAGAGAGAGAACAAATAGTAAATGTGGCATTGCAATAAGACACACACAAAAAGGTGACAGGAATCCTGGACGTTTCCTTGGAATTGAGGCCCATCAGTTTCAAGAGACACAACTTCCAAGCGACGGTGATGCAGAATGCAGGTTTAGAAGAATGAAGCAGCCGTCTTGTTAGTTAAATAAGAACCTTGGAGTCTGGAACCATCAATGGGAAATACCCCATTGCAACAGAGAAAAGTCTGGCCAAAGGTGTATCATGTCAGCCCAGTTGTAACCTCCCCCATAAAAAGCAAGAGATGCAACAACCTGGCTTCCCAACCTTGCCAAAGAGATATAAGGCAACATAAAGACACGGGAGGGAGGAATGCTTTAGAAAAATTTAAATGGAAATACTTGGCGGTGGTGGTAAGTCTGGACTTTGGGGCAAAAGCTATTTTGAACGGCTTTTTATATTGATAATTTATGCTGTCGTTATGGTTTTATTGTACTGATTTTACTTGTGAGCGGTCTCCAGCAGATATCTAAAGAGGCAGCACGTGCGTTTTCTAAATCAGCCAATAATAAATGGGCTCAGCAGGGCCTGCCCCCCGAAACCAGGCTGTAGCTTTGCAAATCTATAGTACCATCTAAAGAGGGAACCTCCCCTAACAAAATCTTTAGATCCAGGATTTAAATGATATAAGGGCATCCCTGGGATTAGAGATTCGGCCAACCCTTTTCCTCCCAGATGCACAAACTTTTGCAGGAGCTATACAGTGGGAATAAAGAGGAACAAAGATGCCCGAAGGACCACAGAGCCTACAATCAAAGTTTGCTGGTCAAACAAGATTCATCAAGTTTAGGGTTTTCTTCCCTCCACTCTCTTGGAACAGCCATCACAATTTTAAATTAATTCGATTAGCAACTGCTTAAATAATTGATATCCCTAGATTTGAAAAACGATGCTCTTCCCAATGCATAAAATTAAAATTGCTGTCTTATTTAAAAATCACATCTGGTTGTTTTATTTTTCAAATGTATAGCCTGCTTTTGTGCTTAACAAGCCTGCAAAGTAGCTCACATAACTTTGAACAAATCTACATAAAAATCCAAACCCTTCCTAAAAAACACAATCATCGCCTCAAATAAAACTAGCCAGCAGTGAAAAGCAGAGAGAAAAGTAACAAAGGATCATCCAAACACCAGCCAAAATATAATTGCTTGGGCTTTGTGCCCTAAAGATAATAGTGTTGATGTCCTGCCAATAGCTCCAGGAGGAATATTCAACAAGAAAGGTGCCACCATTGAAAAGGCTCTACTTCTAATCACTACCTATCTGGATTTTGAGACCAGGGATACCCAAAGCACGACCTCAAAGTCAATCTCAGAGAATGGGCAGGTTTACATGGGAGTGGATGGTCCTTCATACACCCTACTCTGAAGCCGTTTATGTGAGGCTTCTGCCCTAAGTAGTCAAGGATCAGACCTTTGTTGATGAAACAGAGTTCTTTATTTCCTATTACTACATTACTACAGGTCCTCGGATCATTGTTAGAGATAAGGTATACAATAGAAGCAGGATTAATATACCCTCCAGTACAATTTGAATTGCCCATAGGTAACCAATCACAGGGAGAGAAAAACCGCGGGCTAAAGGTCCTTTGATCGTTTGCTTCCCACAGGAAAAAGGTTAAGTGTGAAGCTGTAAATTTCCCTTCTTAAACCAGACCCCTCAGATGTATCCATCTTGTACATAACAAATAACTTTGCCAAGGCCTTCACACGCCGATAAGAATTGGTCCGTGTCTCCCCCGGCAGGGAGGAAAGCAATGCGGAGGCGCAGGGGTGAGAGGCCGATTGTTCTCATGCATTGAAGTCGCCACCCTCCCGGACCAAATGGTTACATTGACCAGAGCCAGCTTGAGCCATAAATCCAGAGCAGTAAAAGAGAGCCTGCTACATGGTGATTGAGATAACAGGATGTTACAGAGGGACTGCAAAGACAGGTTACATAGGTAGGGATTATACAAAGCATACAAGCAAACATTTGTTAGAATCCTTAGATTCTGACAGTTTAGAGCTTTCTGGATAAAGACCAGTACTTTGGGGGAGAAAAGGGAGAAGTCAAAATAGATCTTTAAACATGGGAATAATATATTCTGGGTGGAGAGTCCCAGTGAACAACCTGGCTCTTTCACCAAAACCACTGTAGTTTTGGGATTACCCGCATTATTTATCTGCAGAAATCAGTAAAGCGGAGTTGAACAAAGTAGTTTATTTATTTTATTTATACCCCACCTTTCTCCCCAGTAAGGACCCAAAGTGGTTTACACCATTCTCCTCTCCTCTGTTTTATCCTCACAACTACCCTGTGAAGTCAGTTTGCTGACAGTGTGTGACTGGCCCAAGATTACTCAGCAAGTTTCTATGCCACGGTGGAAATTCAAACCCGGGTCAACACTTTAACCACTAAACCGTGCTGAATTTAGCCTGCTCAGACACTTGAAAATACACACTGGAGTGTGGAGAGACGGACATTCTCTCTATAAATAAATGGAGAAGACTTTGAAAGCAGAGAAACAGTACCAGTTGCTGAACAGGGACATAGATCTTTGATGGACATAAGCCAGTATATCTCCAAGTTTAGTGGAAGCATATGGGATGGGCCATAGCTCAGTTGTTCATCATGTTCTTTGCACGCCAAAAGTCCAAAGTTCAGTCCTTGTGCTCTCCAATTAACAATTTCAAGGAGTTGAGCTGGCAAAGAACTCTGCCTGAGACCCGAGAAAGCTGTTACCAGTCAGAGGAAACAATACCAGTGTACATGAATTAATGAACATGTATTAATGTACATGAATTAATGATCTAAGGAAGCTTCACACAGTCACTTGCACAGAAACAAAGAGTTTGCCCCTACTGAGCCTACAACGGAATGGGGGGGGGGGCGGGGGGGAGAGACACACACACTGCATGTATCATTTCCTTCCTGTCTTTATTGCCTACCACCTACGGAAGGTGATGAAAATCTGTTGATGCAGCCAGAAGGAACTGCATTCCCAGTAAAAGCAGAGGGTCTTGCTGGGGCAGGTAGCTGATCATGCAACTTTGGGTGGAGACAATAATGCCCACTAAAATGTGTTTTTGGCATTTGTTAGATGGTGGAGTCAACCAAGCTAGATCACATGAGACGTTCCAGCCAGGAGGAGCATCACTCGTAGGAAAGGCTTTTATGGCTTGCCAGAACAGTGATTACTCAAGAGGCAATTCTGTGTTTATTCCTTCGTCTGACCCAGTTCTGGGTAGGTTTCACACCTGTGAGGACTGTCAGCTCTGTAACACAGGGCAACTTTCCTCAACCAAGTGTAGTAAAATCAGGGATTGGGGCTAACCAGTAGCTTCTCCCTCATCAATATAAATCAGAGAGCTTATTCGTCTACCAAAATTGGGAAGAAAGCATGCATTCAAAGAGGAAGATGACAGTTTACAGAAGGGGTGATCTGTCCAAAGTTGAGCACGTCCACTGGTTTCATATTATGCACATGCATATAACCTCTTCCAATGAAATCAATGGGATATGGAAGGGCTTAATCTTGTCTGGATTACGCTCAATATTTTACTTTCTGGGCACAACAGTCACAATCCATTTTACCTGCAAGTATCTCTCTAAAAACTAACAGGACTGTTGCATACATTTTCATGGAGGGGACATTCCTTTATTAGCTATCAGCAATTCTGAAGTAGGTCAATGGATCTTACGCTTTGAATTATCGCATCTTTTCTTTTTTTTTCTTTTTGCTATGCGAGAAGCGCTCTGCCATCGTTCTAAACCGCCTCTGATAACAAACGAGTCAGAACACAAACTCAGAGGAGAGAGGAATGTAACAAAAATGATTACTATAAATTGGGAAATGCCAACGTTACGAATATTGTTACTGACTTGGCACAGAGTTAGACGGATGCCTCCGCCTCTCTTACTGCCAGTCTTCCCCATTCTGATGCTAAAAGTTTGCACTGAGAGGAATAATCTACACAAAACACACAGGGCAATTTTAGACACACATTTTTTGTTAAATCGCCAGATAAATATTCATATGCATCGCCAAAGGCTTCTTTAACTAAAGGGAGACAATTCCAGCTGCTTTGCTAGAGAACGCAAACCCACCACCCCACCCCAATATTCTGGCAAGTCACTCCTGGGCAGAGTACATCCTGAGCCAGTTGTCTGACATATACTGAATATCTTCAAAATTTATTCAGACTGTTTTAGGTCAGCTCAAATCCACATTCGTTTCACCTTATTAAACCGTCCTGTCCTTCTCTTGCTGCTGCTAGTGTTGCCAGCTCTGGGTCAGGAAATACCTGGAGATTTTGGAGGGTGGACCCTGGGGGGGTGGGGTTTGAGGAGGAGAGGGACCATAGGAGGGTATAATGCCACAGAGCCCACCCTCCAAATCAGCCATTTTCTCCGGGGGAACTGACCTATATTGTCTGGAGATCAGTTGTAATCAGTATTCCCTCCAAGCTGAGTTAGCATGAGCTAGCTCACTGTTTTTTAGCCTCCAGCTCGCACATTTTTGTCTTAGCTCAGGAAGGATGGCTCCAGCACAAACTAATTTATGCAGTAGCCAAATCGCTCACTTACAACTTTAATGCTAGTAGCTCACAAAGTAGATTTTTTGCTCACAGGTCTCCACAGCTTAGCGGGAGCATTGGTTGTAACAGTGAGAGATCTCAAGGCCCCACCTGGAGGTTGGCAATCCTAGCTGGTGCCTACTATAACATTAAATTGCAAGTGCCTTGCTTACGTTATGAGAAAAAATACAAGATATGGGTAGTGTTATACGTCTGCAATCACTGCAAAGGCTCTTTTCTGTGCTGGTTTTAATGCAGAGCACAAATGGACCAAAACCTGACCCACAAACATCACCAGATGACCTGCTACTCTTCTGAGGATTTAAAGAAGTGCTCTAGGCCAGCCAGCTTCCTGCTTACAGGACAAAAACACAGAGCCTGCCCACTCAAGTTTCCTGCAGGTTCCCCACAGGGCAGGCAACAAGGCTCGCTGAACTTTTCAGTCTCAGCCAGCAATAAGTAGCTTGGTGGGAGCAAACCAGCAGAGAAAATCAAATGTGGCTTCCTCACCCCTAGTACTGTACCCTAAACTGTTGTGGGGGCAAAAATAATTGCCAACAGCTATTTTATATTCAAAAGTATTAATTGGTAATGAGAATTTTCGCTTGCATTCTCACGGCAATCTTTCTTCCAAAAATCCTGACATACTTGCCTAAACGGCACCCCACAGCCGCAGGGGCCTCGGAAACTCATGTTTCCAAATTCCACAGCTTAGGTGGAGTATATTACAGAATTACCGAACTGGTCTCTTCTCAACCAACAAGCTCATCATATTGGTTGCAGAGAATGACAGAAGATATTAAAGCAGAATCAACTCTAATCTTCAGGGGTTTATACAGATGGGTTCCAAATCCTTTAGAGAATGCGTATGGAAAAGCCCTGTGGGATGATTCTCTTAATGAGGACACGTTTTTGTTTTCAAAGGACGAGGGCTCTGGTGTTGCAAAATGAGAGCCCAAGAGCCAGTTTGTGTCGGGGGCCTCATCCCACGTTCACTTTAATTGGCACATCTGTAAAGATGCTCACTGGCAAAAGTATGGAAATGGAAATTATAAGCAACATAGGCCTGGTCCAAACATGTAGATGGGAATGAGACTGCAGAATGCTGAGGTGGTGAAGTAAACTCTAATTTCAGATTGCAGGTAGCGGGGTGATGACTCATCCTCTGTGTTAAAAACTCCCTGTATATAGAAAAACAGCAAGCAAGCGAAGAGAAGGGGTGGTAGGGTCTTCCTCCCGGCTATGCTAGTTCACTATTTCCAAACAGCAGTGTTGTTTTCCTTCAACACATTCGAAAATCCAAAACTGGAATCTTATCATATGCAGTGTGAAGTGACACAGACCATTCTATCTCCTCAGGGGTCTGCTACCTCATTACCACCTCAGTCTCCTTCATGTGTGAACTAGATCTTAGACAACCAAACTAGACATGATGGGGGCAGCCCAATGTATTTATTTATATCATTGTGTTATAAGAAGATCAGCTCAGTGGTCCATCTAATCCAGCATCCCGTCTCCCAGAGTGGCCCAACCAGTTTCCCTGCAGGATTACAGGGCACAGATGGCTTCTGAGGTGGCCTCCTAGCACTGTTATTTAGAGGTTTACTGCCCCTGGGTGGAGAGGTTCCCTTTGGTTATTTTGAGGAAGCCCTCCTCCACAGTTTGGTGTAGTGGTTAAGTGCACGGACTCTAATCTGGGAGAACCGGGCTTAATTCCCCACTCCTCCACTTGCACCTGGCTGGATGACCTTGGGCAAGCCATAGCTATGTACCAGCTGTTCTCTCAAGGACAGCTTGGGAAAGAGCTCTCTCAGCCCCACCTACCTCACAGGGTGTCTGTTGTGCGGAGGGGAAGGGAAAGGAGTTTGTAAGCCGCTCTGAGACTCTTAAATGAGTGAAGGGCGGGATATAAATCCAATCTCTTCTCTTCTCTTCACAAATTGGTTCGATAGACTTTTAAAACCATGTATGTTAGTGGCTGCTCCGTTCACATGTAAATTGAAGAAGCAAGACTCCATTAAAAAAAATCTCACTGAGCTGTTGCTTCGGAACCTGAAGTAAGCTGGGCTGAGGAGAAAACTGCTTTAGATGAAGACACACAGGGTGAAGGAGGATTCAACTGCTATCACCTCAGCACTCCTCCCCCATGCTTTGCCACTTCAAGCCTAGTCTTTTCTTCTTGAGAGGCAGCAGGTTTACACAGCAGTCCTATGCAGAGTTATATCCTTCTAAGACCGTTGAAGTAAATGGGCTCAGAAGGGTACAACCCTGTTTAGGATTCCACTATTAGTCTACGTTCGCTTAAATGACAAGGAGTCTTGAGCAATGCTCCCTCTAAGCTATGGAGTCTTGTGAGCAAAAATTCTACTTGGTGAGCTGCTGGCATTCAAGTTGTGAGCGAGCAATTTGGCTGCTGCATAGATCAGTTTGCTCTGGAGTCATCCTTCCTGAGCGAAGCCAAAAATCTGTGAGCAGCGTTCCGTCTAAGCTGAGTTAGTGTGAGCTAGCTCACAGTTTTTTAGCCTCCGGCTCACACATTTTTGTCTCAGCTCAGGAAGGATGGCTCCAGAGCAGACTAATTTATGCAGGAGTTAAATGGCTCACTCAAAACTTTAATGCCAGTTGCTCACAAAGTAGAATTTTTGCTCACAAGACTCCACAGCTTAGAGGGAGCATTGTTCTTGAGGCACATTTAAGACTAATGAACTTATTGTGACTTGACTTTTTTGTGAGTGAAAGCTCAATTCATCAGATGCACGAAGATACACTGAGGTCTGCTACCTACCTGTCTGCAACTGCATGTACTGAATTACACATCTGCCAATATGGGCTGGGCCTCACAAAAGCTTACGCCACAATAAACGCCTCAGTCTTTATGGTGCCACGAGGCTCATTGTCACCTTTTCTCCCTGAACAGAATTTATGACAGAAACTGAACATGGCGCTCAAAGGAGACTGACCCCTGGTGTTAATACCACTGGCCATAAAGTACACTAGGAAATGTGTTTAGCTACCGTATTTACTCAAAAGGAAGATGAATGTAACACACACAATTTTTATTACTGGACACAACTCTGATTTGTACGTGAATGTAAGACAATCCCCTTGTTTATTCAATGGCATACCTGAGGAAAAACCTAATCCTGCATTTGAGTAAATACAGTAGTTTGATGCTTTTATATCTCTTTGCATTTTGCCCATGTCAACTGACTCCCCAGTGAGGACTAAACTAATTCCAGGTTTTGACCATGTTTTCTCAGATAAACATTCTTTTATCTGGAATAAAGTGTTGCTACACTCCTTTGAGCATTCGAGCCCATGCTCCTTGCCCTGTTCTTTATCACTACCTCAGGGAATGAATTTTCCTTCAGAAATTTCTTTCTCACAGCTCCTCAGAGAGCAGAAGATGACTGACCGCCAAAGTCATAATGGGGTGAATATCTGAAGAAATCAACTCCTGACTCACAAAACCTCATCCTGGAATCGGTTTTATTAGACTTTACTGCAGTGCTGGCCTTCTGTTTTACTCAGTAGCAACACCCATTTCTAATACTTCCTGCTGGTGGCAGCTGAAGTCTCTTCCCCCACCTATCTCAGCACTTTCCTAGCCCGCTTCCCCTACAGGCTGACCGAAGACCCCTGTTTAAGGTCACCACAGCCTTAAATGCTAAACAAACAGTGTTTATGAGGAAAGTGGCAAAGAGGCAAAGTCTCTTCATTTGGGAGGCTAACACCCCATTCTGTCCCCTGACTGAGGACATCACCAATCCATAGGCATCACCAATCCATCAGCCAGCCTTTCACACAAACTAGGTTTGCCAGCCTTCAGGTGGTGGCTGGAGATATCCTGGGATGACAACTGATCTCCAAGCAACGGAGATCAGTTCCCCTGGAAAAAAATGGCCACTTTGGAAGATGGACTCCATGATATTATACCCTACTGAAGTCCTGCCCATCCAAAACCTCATCCTCCTCAGACTCCATCCCCAAAATCTCCACATTTCCCCCAACCTGTAGCTGACAATCCCAGCTCAAACATATACTTCACAGAAATTTAAGAGCTTCCTATTCCAGAGGCATAAAGACCTTTCCCAGAAAAACTAAGGGCCAGAGAACAAACTGGAAGAGCTTCAAAGGGAGAGGCTGAACTAACTGTGGGATATCTGTGGAAATAAAGTTATTTTTCTGCAGCAAACAACACTCCTGGCAAATGATGGATGAGAAGTAAGAATGCATTTTAGAAAGGAGAACAGTTCTTCATATCGGCTCTGAGGGCAAGCTATAGGAACCAGCTGCTGCCCTGGGACCGAAAGTAAAAACACACCCTGGTTCACATTCCAGACCCCTTCAACTCTGCCCCTCCGTCTAGGCATGCAGAAGAACGAGATGGTAGAGTGAGCCATGCCAGGGGTGAGAGTCACATTTTAACACTCCCTCATGTAAAAACTTCCTGTATTTTAAAAAAATCTGTCTCAAAACATTCTTGTTTAGCCTTTCTTTATGTTGGACTAGTTTTCCACTTGCGGAGACTTATTAATGGAGGGGAACATTAAAAAAATACTCTCCTCCCCTGCAGTTTGAAGTGGTCCCGTCAATTACACTCCCCCCCCCCCCCCCACACCTCATTCTGTGGCAGATCTGTGACCAGATCCAAAGGCGTGACCACCCAGCCACCTAGCAAACCATCCACCATTAGGGACGACAACTGCTTATTTTCCAGCACAGCATGTAAATCTAGTTCCCCATTCATACATCGCACAAAACAATGGCTGAATCACACTTGCTATGGTTAGTCCAATTGTCTGAATGCACAACTATGATTAACCAGAGTTTGTCCAACCTGAACTTAAAATAGGGTCTTAAATTGGCTTATTAACCCCAGCACTGGTCAAAGCAAACCAAGCTTTAAGCAACTGTCTAGCCTAGGGTTGCCAACCTCCAGGTGGGGAATGGAGATCTCCTGGAATTGTAACTGAATTCTAGACTCTATAACTTGCTTAGTTATTTTTTATGTATTTAAAACATTTGTTCTACTTCTGGAGAAAACAGCTGCTTTGGATGGTGGACTGTGTGGCATTATACTCTACCTAGTTCCCTCCCCAGCCCCACCCTCAAATCTCCAAATACTTCTGAACCTGGAGTTGGGAACTCCAGCTCATATATTACAGTGAACGCATGTACAACCTGCACATATGCACATATACGTCTTTGTAAGAAAGAGCCAACGTGTGTTCACTTTGTGAATGAAACCAGGGACCTGGATAAATGTGGGGTTTCAATCACACATTCAGCTGGACATGGTTCACTTGGGTTTGGGGCAGTTGGCGGCTTTGTTTCTCAGGGTGTTTCGGATAAACTAAATTTCTAATTTGGCTGCAGTTGGTTTTGATTTTCCTTTCAGTTTAAGCTTCCTTCCATTAGTACAGCCTATCCGTTTTTCAGTTCTAAAAGGTTAGTTGCCATTTGTGTGTTTATTGTGCCAAGTTAACACAGACCAAAAAAGCAAGATTTTTAAAAAGTCAGTGCATGAAGTGAATGCATAAACTGAAGAAGCCAGACAGTTAAGATCAGATGTTTGCACGATAACAAAATGCATCAATTTGCCTCCTTATTAATATGCATTAAATATTTATAAGAGGCAAAAGGGTCCATAATGGTTGTGATCTGCAGGATAGACAAACTATCTTGAATATGCATCTTGGGCCTTGGAGTAATGGAGGGAAGAACATCACCTACAGCTTTCTGCCTACCATGTCACTCTCACAATGCTGTCCTAAGCAGAGTTACACCCTTCTAAGCCCACTGACTTCAATGGGCTCAAAAGGGTGTAACTCTGCTTAGGATGGCACAATAATTCCCATTAGAGCCCTGCCAGAAAAAACATAGACCAACCCTAGGACTCACCGCTCGCCCCGTTTCCCATGTCCTTTTCTTTATGTGCCTTATTTGTTCTTCTGAAATCATGAATGCAACTTTAATCATTATAAATTGTATTCCAACAAGATTTCCTGTTAAGTCAACAAGAGATAGCTTCTGCAAATACAGTAGCTGCTTGCAGATACTTGCAATCTGTTTCCAGTTATTCAGTCCTTAAAAAAAAAATCCTCATGCAATCTCATATTTAAAGTTCCTTAAGCCATTTTATGCTAATAAAGCTGAAAGCAAATCTTCCTTCACACAACTGCTTCACACACTACATGACAGCAAACCCAGATTGGCTGCAAGCAATATCCCCGAGACTGTACTTTTATAATACATGCATCTGCAAACATGTCCACTGCATTCACACTTTTAGGCTACATGTTTCTGTTTAATGTGTAAAGCTGCCCTTATCACACCAGTCTTATCTGTATTTCTTAAGCATGAATCTTCCTTACCACTCTAAGGTATGGATGGGGGGGGGGGAGCTGGGGCAAGGTCCTCCCACTTCTTCCTGGGTTTGCAAGACAAGAAGAGGAGGAGGAAGAGGAGGAGATTGGATTTATACCCTGCCCTTCACTTGGAGTCTCAGAGTGGCTTACAAACTCCTTTCCCTTCCCCTCCCCACAACAGACACCCTGTGAGGTAGGTGGAGCTGAGAGAGCAGCTCTGACAGAACTATGGCTGGCCCAAGGTCATCCAGCAGCTGCAAGTGGAGGAGTGGGGAATCGGATCCGGTTCTCCCAGATTAGAGTCCGCACACTTAACCACTACACCAAACTGGCTTTACAAAGGCACAGTTGATCGCCTTTCAGTCCCCAACCACTGACAGTCACCTGCATGGTGGGTGCCACCCCCCAGGTGATTGGAGTCTTCTTCCAGGAAGTGCAACCCACTCCCAAAGGGCTAGGCAGGGACAGTCACCTTCACTGGCCTGAAACAGCTCTGAGCACAACCACGGCCTGCTCCACAGCGGGAGGTGTGCTAGTCAAAACCCACAACTGAAGTCGTGCTGGCCTTGATGCTTCAGACGTATATGAAGTAGTTCACATTTACTGGCATCAAGAAAGCAGCAGCAGCAGCAAGATTCATGACGACCTTTACTTCCTCCGCAATGTGACCACATTCATCTTCAGTTTTCAGAATATCAGAAAATGCCCAGTTTGGGGCATTTTTAAGCTCCAGTAGCAAAAGCCAACCAGAGACATTGATTTTCTATTACTCTGCCACTCAAGGATGGGTGAAGAGATCAAAGTGTTACAAAAAGAAGAGAGGGGGGCTAAGGCTGAGGAGAAAAGCATTTCAGTTCCTTTGGTGCCAGTTGTTTAGAGAGCTAAAAGTGGTTCCGATTCACAGGCCCTACCATTAAATGTTTAGGTTGAGAGCCAGTTTGGTGTCATGGTTAGTAGCGCAGACTCTAATCTAGGAGAACCAGGTTTGATTCCTCACTCCTCCACATGCAGCTGCTGGTGTGACCTTGGGTCAGTCACAGTTCTCTCAGAGCTGTTCTCTTAAGAGCAGTCCTCAAAAGAGCTCTCTGAGGCCCACTTATCTGGTGTCTGTTGTGGGGAGGGGAAGGGAAGGGAAAGGAGATTGTAAGCCGCTCTGAGGCTCTTGTCAGGTAGTGAAGCGTGGGGTATAAATCCACCCACCACCATCTCTTTCTCCTCCTCCATGCTCAAGGAATCAGACAGCTAAGATTTCCCCAGACTTTGGTTAGTTCACATAATGGAGCATTCTGGAGATGTCTGAAACTGAACGCATTGAAGGGGGGGGGGTGTTCAGGGAATTCACCTCCCCACTCTTGACAGCTAGCACCAGCTTCCTCCTTCAGGAGTTTAGGTGTGATTCTTGATGCCTTCCCCTCATTGGAGGCTCAGGTCACAAATATGGCCAGGACAGCATTTTTCCATCTCCGCCAAGCCTGATCCCCTACCTGTCCCACACTGACCTAGCCACAGTGATCCCTGCAACAGTCACCTCTAGATTAGACTACTATAATTTGCTCTACACAGGGCTGCCCTTGAACTTGCTCCGGAAACTTCATGTGGTCCAGAATGTAGTGCTGCGGGTCCTTACTGGGACCCCTTTGAGAGCACATACACAACCTATGCTCTACTGGCTACACTGGCTACAGATTGAGTACCGAACCAGATTCAAGGTTCTGGTACTTACCTTCAAAGCCCTAAATGGCCTGGAGCCATCATATCTACGGGACCTATATACCCCTCAGAGAACATTACGCTCATCTAGTAAGAACTTACTGGTAATCCCTGGCCCCAGAACAGTCCGGTTGTCCTCAGCCAGGGCCTTTTTGGCTCTGGCCCCAACCTGGTGGAACGCTCTGTCTCATGAGACTTGGTTCAGTTCCACAGGGCCTGTAAGACTGAGATGTTCCACTGGACATATGGTTGAGGACAGTGGCCGCTAGAAAGACCACCCACCCCCTCATTGCTGGGCCACGAATCGTGCTGTACTGGCTGCCCCTCAGTTACCTACCCTGAAGGCTTGCTGGGGCGCCATCTGATATGATTGACTGATTGTTAAGTTTTAACTGTAGGTTTTGGCTAAATTATGATGCTGATTTTATTGCCCATCCAATTGTTGGAAGCTGCACTGAGCCCTGCTTGGCGGGGAAAGGAGCGGGATAAAAGTCGAATAAATAATTAAATGTATAAGCTCTGCAGCACAGAATATTACCTTCAGGATGCATGCAGATGAAACGTTATTTGAGGGGTGGGGCCAATGTGGAAGAGTACTCACCAAATTGTGGATTAGACATGTAGCCTTCTCTCTAGGGACATGCACAAACAAAAACCTTTGGGGCACAGCACTGATTCGCTGGGAGTGTGACCACTACCTACCTCAGCCCTCCCTGGGGAGCAGTTTTACAACTCCTCCTTTTTTCAAAAAAAGAGGAGCAAGTGTATTTTTACTTGCATCAAGTACAACAGACACATTAAACAAAGCAGACTGTCTGCTTGAAACACTGGTGGAAGCCATCCGTGACTAAATCCACATTAGGATCCCCACTCTGGGTATTCCAAACCCAACCCCATTACAAAGCTCACCGGCTCACCCAGTCATTCTCTCTCAGACTCACCCACCTCACAGGGCTGCTGTGAGGATAATAAACCCAGGGAAGAAAAACCATATACAGAACTCCTTGAAGTCACAGTGAGAGAAAAAATGTACTATCTAGAATCAATGGGTGATACCCCAATTGTGTTACTCTCATGTCAGGAACAGAAGCAAGATGCACAAGATGCTCTGTTCTCCACAAGGAGAACAGAGCATGCCAATTCCTGCTTTTTACGTATGTCTGAATATATGAAACTGCCTTATGCCAAATCCATCTCGCTCAGAATGGTTTACCCTGGCTGGGACTAGCTCTGCAGGGTCTTAGGTAGGGAGAAGCCTTTCCCAACACACCTGCTTCCTGAGATTATTTAATGGAAGAAGGCTCCTTGGCAGATCAAGCACATGCTCTACCACTCAGCCACGGTCCACCTGCAGCTGCCTGCAGCCCATGCAAATGAGTGCCAGCTACCGCAGGCTACCCATTAGAGAAAGAATGCTGTACCTACCGCATTGCCAATGCACCTACCGCACTGCCGACCTTACAGAGTGCATTCGGCCAAACGAAGGTAACTTACAAGGAAGTGCCATCTTTATAACAAGCCGTACATTTAGCCCCGTAATTAATGGTACACGCCATACACTGCTTTCAACTTTTTGGAAAGGTAGGGTACAAAATGTTCTAAAAATAAACACCAGCCCCAGTCTGACTGCACTTTGGGAGACAGATGTGCTACTGCTGGACTGCCCCAGTGACCCCCCCCCCCCCCCGGTGTCTCGCTTGGATAAATGGAGTCTGATGTTGCCCACCACAATGCGGAAGCTGTCCTTGAGGAAGGAGTCACTGGCCCAAAGACGGCATACAAAATCAGCTCCGGAACCCACACCAGCTAGTTCTAGACTGCACAGGGGGCGTGTGTGTTTCCAAGAACATCCCATGAGGAACTGTGGATTCCAGGGGCGAGTTTAAACCCAAATTCCAGAAGAACAAGTTCTACACCGCCAGAATGTATTTGAAAAATGCAGCGGCACTGGTAGAGAGCTAGAAGTCTCGTTAAACTTGTCCGTACTGCAGTTCCCCTCGTAAAATGGTCTTTGTGGGCACAGCGCATTTACACATCATCATTAGGGGAGCCGAAAATGAGCCACTTATTGTTCAGATTTCACAGTAGAAAGCAACAATAAGCAGCAGTAATTGATCCTGGATTAACACTTTTGAAACACTTAACAAGAGGCTTATTATATTTGTGCGGGGAGAGACATTGTATTACAAACACCAACATAAACGTTCACACACCTCCTCTCTCTCTGGACCTCTGGGGCTCGTACAGATTTAGCCTTAAGACCAATTCTGCGCTGACGTTTTTGTCGCTCATTTTTCCCTATTGCTTTGGGTTTCCCCCCTTTTTCATATGTGTTTAGCTCCCTCTGGGACTACTAGAGAAAGCAAAGCACTTGGGGGGGGGGGGGACTCTGAAGCAACAGGGACAAACGAGTGACAAAAATGTCAGTGCCGAATGTTCTGAATCTGCCCCCTTTTCCTTGTTTAAACATTTTAACGTAGACATCCTTTCTTCTGCAGCAGAGAGAGGCAAACTCACTTTCTTTTACCATAGTACATCTACTGTATTAGTCCGCTATCATGAAAGATCCATTTGCATATGCAGACCCAGAAGGGCAGTGTTTGCATACACGGGGACAAACACCTTGCGTTTTTGCTCTCTGCGTTTCTTTACCACTGTGTCTGCAGTCTTATAAACAGCAAATTCTGCTTAACTGGTAGGTGAGGTTTTGTATAATGATTATCATTCACCGGAACAGTCAAAACCAGGTGATTTTAGCAGCTCATTAAGAAAAGCCTACTCCCCGGTTTCTTGGCCTAATCCCTTTGGCCCTGAAGAAAAGATGTACCCAAACAGCCTCACCCCACGCATTCCTCACATACCAATTCTGACTTCTAAGACCAGAAATAAAGTGGTCTGTTGGTGTTTCTTTTTAAAACTGAGGCATACATACTGTCCTGACCTAACCCATTTCTCTCTCCTGTGGGTTTGTTATGCTTGCCTCTCTCTTCTCTCCCTCCCCCCTTAGCAAAACACTATTTGGCTTTTATTTTATTCTAAAAGCCACTGTTTGTTTCGAGTTCTTTCAACAAATGCCATTGCGTGCAAGGAAGGAACCCTTCTGAACTTCTTTCAGAGCAACCACAAAGCCACTTCTACCCCAATTCTTGCTCTCCTTCGAGTTCTTGACACTGCCCCCTCCAAAGCTGGGTCCATACACTCAGCTGGTGTGGTATCTTGGACTGGGGAGACTCCCCACTCAGCTATGAAGTTCCTTGGGTGCCCAAAACGAATTTGAGTCCAGCAACAACTTAAAAGACCAAAGTTTTTTTCAGAGTGCAAGTTTTCAGGAGTCAAAGGTCCTTTCCACACTAGACCTTAAATCCTGGCTCAACCCTGTCCCCGAACTTACATTCTACACTACATGTTGAGTTCACCCCTGTAATTATCTCAGGGTATTTTTACATTCTACACTACACTGGAGTTCACCTCTGTAATTATCTCAAGGTATTTTTTGTTTCCACATTACACTGAGGTCGCCCCGGTTTCATCCCACACTTGTCCCGGGATAAACGGATGCTGTTATAACCAGGGATAAATGCAAGGTATTGTGTTGTGAGTTGAACCCTGATAAAACCCGGGATGAGATCCAAGTGCAGAAAGGACCAAAGCTCTCTTCATCAGATAACCTACTCTCAAGCACCGCTCACAGAGCCACTGTATGTAGGAGATGGGGCAGCCCCACGTAAGTTACCCCAGCCTCCAGGAGGAAGGGCAGAACACAAAAGTGACAGATAAATAAGCAAACAAAACCGGACTGACAAGATTCCACACTTGCAGAATCATCACAACGTATATATATATGTGGTTAATACAACAGTCAAGGTTCTCCTGAACTAGCCACAATGAAATAAACATTAGCAGTCCAAGAGCATTACTGTGCTCCCAATAATCATCTCCTATGGGGCTTGCGCAAGGGCATGTCCCAGCGGATTGCACTCACTGTCACAACATTATCTCATTAGCCAAACAGCCGCACAAACCAACACCTGCATACACAGTTGCGCCAGCTGCCCCGTTTGTCTGAGCAAGAAACGGGTTTCACATGCAGACAGCAGGCAAGCGCACTGACTAAGGCCTGTGGGCCTCTGGTTCCAGCATGGCGTATCAAATATCATATCTGCCTTTCCTCTTCCCCATAACAGATCCAACACTGGCCTATTTTATTACATACTCTGCGACAGGATGATGTTGTGAAGGTACCAAAAAGCCAGACAGAAACAGTTTAATAAAATAAAATAGATAAGTCTTGCCATAGCAAACTTAGGAAATACCTTGGCTCACAAACAAAATCCAGAAGTAAAACATTCCTGAAGCAAGAACATAAAAGGGGTGCTGCTGGATCAGACCACTGGTCTGTCTAGAGCACCATCACGATCCACTCTGGAGGGCCAACACAGCATAGAGGCCAAGGACTTCCCCTGACATTGCCTCATCACACTGGTATTCTGAGTTTCCCTTTAATCACCAAGGCTAACTGGCCACTGATGGAAATCTCCTCCAGGAATCTGGCAAATCCCCTTTTGAAGTTATCCGTGCCTATGGCCATCCCTGCATTCGCTGGCAGTGAATTCCACAACTTGATTCATCACCCATTAAAGAGGTACTTCCTTTTGTGTGTTCTCAATCTTTCACCCATTAACTTCTTTAAGCACCCTGACTTTTAGAATTATGGCAGCTCTAGTATTACGGGGAATAGTTCTTTCCATCCATTTTCTCCACACCATATGTAATTTTATAAACCTCTGTCATTTCCCCCCTCCGTGGAAAGTGCCGTTGAATCACAGCTGACTCCCGGTGACCCCACAGGGGTTTCAAGACAAGGGACGGAAAGAGGTGGTTTGCTGTTTCCTGCCTCTGCGTAGCAACCCAGGACTTCCTTGGTGGTCTCATTTCAGCATCTCCTCATAGGAAAGGGGGTCCAATTCCTTAACTCACCTTGGCTACTCCTGATTATTGATCATGATGCTCTCTAGAATGGAATCCTTTAAGATCCGCAAAGTTTGGTATGTCCAATGACCTCCTCCCCCCCCCCACTGCCCTGACATATCCCAGACTACTGACCAGACATGATCAGAGATAATCAATCACTGAAAAGCCAGATTCACAGCAAACAGCCAAAAAAGAAAAAAAAAACCAAAGGTCACATACCCCTTATTTTTAAGTCTTAAAAGTCAATAATTGTACAGTGCAGTTACGCTTTAGGCAGCGTACATTCAACTTACAGACACGTCATGCAAGAAAAAAAGCACATGCGCCCCAATTCAAGCATCTCTTGCAAAAATCATCTCTTCCTCCAGAACACAAAGGCCTGATAAAATGCAACAAGAAGCATGCTGTGACCCTAGACCGGCGCACCTCACCCTGCTATAGATCAATGCCCATGCTAGCAACCCCGCGTGAATGAGAAGGGGCCCCCAAAGTCTTTCCATGCACTCAAAACAATCCGGTGTAGTGGGGAAAGCATCAGATGAGGAGGCTCAGATCTCCATGTTGCAGTGGAAGCTTCCTGGGTGCCCTTGGGACAGTCATTCTTTTTCAAGTGTTTGTTGTTTCAGGGCTATTGTTGTGAGGGTAGAATGAAGAGGGGGAAATAATGGTCTAAGCCACTTTGAGTCTGCATGGGGAAGAAAAAGGGGATCTAAAGATCCAAACAATTTTGTTAAAAGATTCCTCAAAAATCATTTGCTTGGCACTCCAAATAAAGAATTTAGATAGGAAATTCTCTGCTCTTTGTAAACTGTAGAGAACTTCACGTGCAGGCATATAATGGGTGAACACAGAGCAAATCCCATACTTAGTAACAGCCAGGGAGGCGCAGAATTACCCAGACTCAGGGGAGCCGGGCGCTGGGGGGATGTCCTTTCTTATCCGGTGTTATTGTGCCAGCTAAGCAAAATGTGTAGGCAATCCATTAAGCCTTAAGAGGGGCAGCATTTAGAAAGCCCAGTGCAACCAATTTGATAAAGCCAAATTATATGTTCTGCAGAAATCTTTGTTCCGGTCTCTCCAAATTTCTGTTTTGGCTTTGCCACAGCTGCGGACAGGCTCTGAATTTGATTGGCAGGCCTATTTAACTAGGAGAAGGCCTATTTAACTTTCTCCTCCCACCCCCAATATGAATCCTGTGTGATTTTTTTCAGATCTAAATGCCCCCCCCCCCCTTCCCCAGCCTGGGCAGCTGTTACGCCTGCAGGTGAATAATACAGAAATCGCAACCACATTAAAAATAATTTGGTCCTCAGTAGCACAGATCAAAGTTTAAGAACTGGAAAGGAGACAGGTAGTGGAAACCAGATCTCCTTAATGAGTATATTCCTCTTGGTGTTTTGGTGTCAAAAGTTCTGGGAAGCAGGGAGTGCATGGGGAGAGAGACAGATAAAGAAGTATCTTTTAGAGAAAAAGCTCGGTGTGACCTGTCTTTCTGGTCCGCTCCTCCACACCAGGGGTTGTTAGCGTATTTTCTAAGCATAAGGCGTGAGCAGTAAGCCCTTGGATGAAGTTGCTGGGATGGGTCTGCAGCAAACCCAGAAAGTCGTACATGGGCTCACAGGGCAGGATTTTTAAAGGGTTTTTTTGGGGGGGGGGGGAATTTAAATGTTTTAGAGGGCACTGGCTAATTGAAATAATTCTAGTGGGCACACTTCATCGGAATCGTGAACCCCCACAGGAAAGCTTCAGATTGAGGGGGCTCCCCGCCAGGGCTTCCCCTCCCCCCCCAGGCGGCCGCGAACCCCGAGGGGCCTTCCCGCCCCCGGGCGTTACCTGCGCCGGCGGGTCGCTGCTCCAGATGACGTGCTGGTAGCCGGGGGTGCTGTCGGCGGGGGAGGGCGCCCGGGGCGAGCAGCAGTTGGGCGGGTCCAGGAGCTGCACGCGTCTGCCGCCGGGGCTGCTGTAGGTGCGGACGCGCTCGTAGACCACCGTGCCGCCGTCCTGGTTCTGCTCCGGGAAGGGGCGGCCGGCCGGCGGGCACTGCAGGGGCAGCGGCGCGGGGCGGCTCTGCCGGGTGCGGGGCAGCATGGGGGGCGCCGGGCAGGTCTGCTGCGGGGGCGGCATGGGCCGAGGGTCGCAGATTTGCGGGGGCGGCGGGGGCGCGTAGGTCTGAGGCACCGGCCGCGGGGAGGGCGCCGGGCACGTGTAGGTCTGGGGCGGCGGCCGGGGGGGCTCCGGGAAGGGGTAGCACTGGGAGGGCGGCGGCGGCGGCGGGCCGCAGGGCTCGAAGCAGGGCCTGCAGGCCGGCGGGGGCGGCGGGTAGCTGTAGGGCATTTGCGGCTGCTGGGCCTGCAGGGGCGGCGGCAGCGGCGTCGGCTGGACCTGTTGCTGGACGCCGTACATGCTGGCTCGGGCTGGCGGACCGTCCGTCGGGGGAGGCTGGCTGGCGGGTTGTGCGCAGTGACCGGGCGGGCGCGCCGGGCGGAGGGTAGTCGTCCTCGGAGGATCCGCCGCCCTCGCCGCGCGGGGACACGCCTGCCGCGCCGTCGCCGCGCCTCACCTGGCCCGAGCCCGCCGCACCAGCCCCGCCCCGGGCACCGCGCCAGCCCGCTCGCTCGCCGGGAGGCCGAGGGAGGAGCGCGGGAACCCGGGAGGAGCCCAGCGGCCACCGAGAAGGGCGGGCGGAAGCCGACCGCGGCCGCCCCGTCTCTTCTGGGAAAGTCCGCATCCAGTAATAAAGGAGCGTTTCATCCTTCGTCCGTTCTTTAACATTTAGAACTTTCGGGATGTCTTAAGAAACAAAAGTTTTCAAGGAAAGGGGTTGTTTAGCTCGACCAACCTTTTTCTTCTTTCTTTCGTTGAAATGCTTTTTATGATTTTTTTTTGGGGGGGGGGGTAATCAATAAAAGCATTTCGAGGAAAGAAAAGGGCAGTTTATAAGTGTGCGTTTTTCCGTTGGTTTCTCTTTTAAAGCCCTTCTTTGCTTTGCCGTTTTATGTATAATTATCCAAAATTGTTCTAGTTCATGGGTGGCCAACCTGTGGCTCGGGAGCCACATGCGGCTCTTTCACACATATTGTGCGGCTCCTGGCAGGGCGGCTGGGGAAGCAAAGAGGAGGCATGCTTTTTCTCTCTTTCTCCCTTCCTTCCTTCCTTCCCTCCTCCCTCCCATCTATTTGCTTTCCTAGTTTCTCTCTCTCTCTTATAACTGGTTTTCCTCATTTGTTTTTATTTTTGGCAGTCCCATTTAACGTTAATAAAAAGCAAATTTGCATATTTTTAAAAATAAAAACGTGTGTGTGATATTTGTTCCTGTCTTGCGGCTCTCAGACATCTCTATGTGGCTCTTACGTTTATTCTATGTGGCTCTTACGTTTATTCTATGTGGCTCTTACGTTAAGCAAGGTTGGCCACCCCTGTTCTAGTTCAATAAATAATCCTCTTTGGGGGCAATATATATATATATTTACTTATAGACTACCTTTTCCCTTTTTCTGAAACCTTTATAGCCACCCACCCCCAGTGTAAGTAAGTAAGCTGTATTTTCAGTCTGAACCACCTGGCTGTAATCCTACACCCAGCTACTTAAGCATGAGTCCCGTTAAACTCACAAAGAGCACCTGAAGAAGTTATCTGCATTTGTGCAATAGTGCATCACTCATTGGAGTCTCCCAGGCAATCCTGTAATAAGAGTGTGAGCGCCTGTGTGTCAAACCAAGAGGACTTTGGTAGTCCACTAAATCTCTGGAAGGGCACCATGACTTTATCTCATTTTTTTCTTATTTGGTTAAAATTGTGGCTCCAGAAAAATAAGACAGAAATTGCAGTTGGACTTTTGTCTTTCGACAGTGAACAGCCAGATGCACCAGGAAGTCTCATATGCAAGGCATGATGGGAAGATCCAGTTCTTCTTAGAGACCCTACTTGGAGGTGTTATCCCTCAGACTATCAGAAGTCCAGCTTATTTGTTAACTCTTGCTGCTGATGGCCACTGGATTCCATGGTTTAACTCTTCGGAGTGCAACACTTTTGTTAATGCTTGGAATACAAGAAGTCCATGCAGCTAAAAGCCACCTCCCCCTATTTATTTATTTAGGATATTTCTATGCCACCTTTTCAGAGTCCTGCTCAAGGCGGCTTGCAATTAAAACAAATGATAGAACATAAGTAGAATCAAAACCAAATATAAAATAGCAGACCATTAAAAAGCTGATAAAATAAAGCCCCTAATTAAATGCTTGACTAGTGAGCAGGCTGGTTAGTATGGCAGGGCACAGTTCTTCAGATTCCCTGACACCAAGCCTCAAAGGAAAGGACCTTAAGAACTGATGCTTTGAATTGTGCCCAGAAATAGATGGGTAGCCAGTGCTGATCTTTCAGTGCAGGGTGACAAGATCCCTGTAACCAACCCTTGACAATAGCCTGGTGGCTGCATTTTAAACCAACAAGTTTCTGAACGCTTTTCAAGGGCAGCGCCATGTAGAGCACATTACAGTAGTCTACCTTGGATATGATCAGACCTTAAATCACTGTGGACGGATCATGCTTTTCAAGACATGACCATAGCTGGCAAACCGGCTGGAGCTGACAGAAGGCACTCCATTGCTGTGGAGAAGACCTGAGCCTCCAACTGTAGGCCAGGATCTAGTAGCGCCCCCAAGCTATGAACCTACTCCTACAGGGGGGTGTAACCCCTTCCAGGACAGGCTGGCTCTGCAATCTGCATTGACTAACAGCACCTCCGCCTTGACTAGAACGAGCTTCAGTGCACTGGCCCTCATCCATCCCACCCTGCCTTCTCCAGGACCTCCTTGGCCTAGCTGTTAAGGATAAATGGAATGGGGGGTCATCTGCATATTGGTGGCGCCTCATTCCAAATTCATGGATAATCTATCCCAGTGGTTTCATGTAGCTGTTCTCTAGCACGGAAGGTAAGATGGAACCCTGCGGGACCCCATCATATAAATGTACGCGAGCACCACCACCTGGAATTAGGTGGCCAATTAAGAGCAGAACTGGTGAAGCATAGTGCCCTCTACTCAGTTTAGTCGTTTTGGTTCAGAGATGCCTTCTTCAGGAGTGGCATCATAACCACCTCTTTCAAAGAAGTCAGAACTACATCCTCCTGCGCAGAGGCATTTATTGCTTCCTGGACCCAGTCAACCAACCCAGCCCATACTGCTTAAGCAGTGGCATTCATTTGTTTGCTGTGGTGTAGCTGTGCAACTTCCTGGAATTTCCTCCATGGGCCAAGTGGAAGAGTATATGTGTGAAGGAGGAGACTCTGGAAATCTCCATGACTTGTATGCTGTCTTCCAAGATGGTGGAGAAATGCGAAGGGGTCTTTTTCATAAAGGGCAAGAGGAGGCTCTCTATCTCCTTGAGCCATCAAGGAACAGGTGAGAGACATTGTGATGAGGCTTTTAGCTTAAAAGGAACATACCAACACAGAGTGGAGGTCTCTAACCTGGAGAACCAGGTTTGATTCCCCACGCTTCCACATGAAGCCAGCTGGGTGATCTTGGGTCAGTCACAGTTCTCTTGTGGAGAGAGTAAGGGAAGGCAATTTAAAGCCGCTTTGAAACTCCCTTGGATAAAGAAAAGCAGTATTATAAAAATTCAGCTCTTCTTCTGAAACCCACACATGAGGATTGTGCAAAAGTATTTATTTATTTATTTATTTTTGAGATTTATATCCCGCCCTCCCCACCATACGGTGGCTCAGGGCGGCTCACAACAAATACAAAAAACAGATAATATCATAAAACGTTAAAACATTCAAAACAATTAACACTGTACAGATGGCTTATCTTCAGCTCAATATATCATAGCAGTATCCAGATGTAAACCTTATGGACGGTCACAGTGGCTGGCAGATAAGGTTGACTGATCGAATCAAATGATTGGGCTAGGGCCAAGATGGAAGTGTGGGGCGGCCCTTACTTAAATGCCTGGTGGAAGAGCTCCGTTTTACAGGCCCTGCGGAATTGTAAAAGATCCCGCAGGGCCCTGATGTTATCCGGGAGCTCATTCCACCAGTGTGGGGCCGCCACAGAAAAGGCCCTGGCCCTTGTCACCGCCAACCAAGCCTCTTTTGGCCCTGGAAGGACCAGACGGTTTTGGGATCCAGACCGAAGTGCTCGCTGGGGAACATATGGGGAGAGGCGGTCCTTCAAGTAGCTAGGTCCCAGGCCATAAGTAGATGGTTTTATTGGATAGGATAAGTAGATGGTTTTGGATTGGATAAGTAGATGGTTTTATTGGATTGCTACATACAGATGGCAGTGGTTGTACTGTGATTGCTCCAGATCTGCTGCTTTTGCTTGGTCTTTTCCACCCTCCAGTTTCTTGGAGAGGGTAATAAAGCTACTGGCTGCTGAAGTGCTTGTCTCCCTTCTTCTCGGGTCTTAGGTTTGTGCACATGATGGACTCAGGTGACTCCTTCCTGCCAGCAGACTTGTGCTTTACAGTCTGTGCAGCAGAGGACACTCTCCACGTGACAGGCCTGACATGGGAAGAGAGTTGTATAAAGGCAGACATTGTGCCACATTGTAGGGCAGGCGCCAAAGAGAGCCATGAGAAAAGTGAGGGCCAGAGATTAGACAGGCCAAAGGAAAAATTAGCAACTGGATGGAAGAGAAGACAGACAGGCATATCTTTGTGTTGGCTGTCCAGGGTTTGACTAGACATCTGAAATAAATGGAGGAATCGCTTCTGGGCTGCGGGTTCCAAGGTGAGGTCCCAAACTGGGCAGGTAAACCTGCAATCTGCATGGAGGGGCTTGCTCAGAAAGAGCCCTCTTTGGCCTGTGCCAAGGCTGGCATTCGAAGAGATCCAACCTCTTGGGTGGTCTCTTTCAGCCGTATTTCAGCAAAAGAGGGGCCCTTGGGGGACTCAGGAAAAAGCTGAGGCGACCAATGAGGGGCCTTGGTGTGGAGCAGGGGCAACTTCGGCTCCTCTTGTGGCTCTGAGGACACGCCTCTTTCCCCAGCCCCATTTTCGTGGGAACCGGCCTTACCTGTCTGTGGCAAGAGTGCCAGGACTTCTGGGGGTACCTCTCTGCCCCGCCACAAGTTGTACAGGAGGACAGAGAGGCCTCGCTTAAGGTTGTCCTCCTGGAAAAATGGGAAAATGCCCCTAATGATTCAAGTCCTCCATTTTCTCCCCGCAAATGGCTGAAAGGTTTGCTTACCCCTCCTCCCCCCAGCCCCACCTGTCCTTGCTTAATCCGGGTGCTCACCTCCTCCTCCTCCAGCAGCTCCTGTGCCTGGCCCAGGAGGGAGTAGAGGAGAAAAAAGCCGCCCTCCATCACCGACCTTCTCTCAGGCTACTTCGATGTACTGGCTACTCTCTCTTCACTGCCCAAAGAATTTCCATGGGTGGCTCCCAGCCTTCCTGGACAGGGAGGGGAATATTGACTCCCCCCTTTCCCTGCCCCCCCTCACAAGGACTTCACCTTTACAGAACCACCAAAGACTCGCCTTGCCTTACCTTATCCACTTGAATCAGGTGGAGGTAGTCCTTTCCTTTTATTTATTAGTGTCATTGACCAAAGGTGTGCAGACAGCTACTACAAAGGACATTACATATAATTACAAAATTATTTAGACCAAACATTTTAGGAACAGAAAGTTAGCAATCGTACTCATAAACAAATTAATAGGCCTCAATTTATAAAATTCTGTAAGTTCTGTAAAAAACCATGAGATAATAAAATCTGATTTTTAAAATTGTAACATAAAACTACATATAGCATTTCAAAGCCGGTTTAAAAATAACACCATCGATAAGATATTTTGCCACCAAGTGAGTTGTTTCAGGGTCCTCATTTGACAACAGTAAGGTTATCACCCAAGATTCCAAGGGAAGGGGATATCTATAGAGTTGCCAAGTCCGTTTTGCTTACCGGCGGGGGGAAGTGACGTCAGCACGTTGGGGGCATTACCAGGGCGACGCTCTGGAAATCGTCCCAAAACTCTATGGTATCATAGAGTTTTGGGGCAATTGCCAGAGCGTCGCCCTGGCAACACCTCCAACGTGATGGCGTCACTTCCGGGTGACGCCATTGCGTGAGGGAAGTCGTCCAGGTTGGACGACTTCGGGGGCGGGGTTTCCCCTGCCGGCCGAATGCTGGCCGGCGGATCGGGAACCCCTGTAGCGAGGGATCCCCTGCCCCCCGGGCTGACTTGGCTGCCCTAGATATCTATGTAAAATAGGAATAATCCAATAGGATCTGGGGCCAATCCACTGGTGGTAAAATAACATAAGATGATCAAAGGTCTCTATTGCACCTGACCCACAATCTGTTTGAATACTGGTTTTTAGCAAAATGGCCTCTTAGCTCTGCAGCTGGAAAAACATTCAACCTAGCAAGCATAAAAACATATCTAAATCTAGGGGTTGTAAGAGAACTCATATATGAGGGAATTTTCTTAGCTGGCACAATCCCTAATGCAAAGTCGGAGCATACTCGCCTAGCACAAACTGAAGAGTGGAGATAGCCCTCCTTCCAGGGCTGCCCTGGGTCCTGTTTCCATCGGGGCTCCTGGATGTTCTCGCTGAGCTCTGAGAAGGAGACTGGAGGAGCTAACATTGGGTTGCCTCACGCAGAAGAGCATCACTTGCTTCTGGCCCTTTGGCTGGGGGTCTCTCTCTTGCCTTGGGAGGGGACGGGTCTTGGAGGCCCCTCCTCTCTCGGCCTGACTCTGAGTGTGGCAGTGTTCTGAGGCCAGATCCCAGAAATGAAGCCTCTGAGAGGGGCTGTCACCTGACTCTGCTGTGGCTTTCCCCCCTCCTCTGGGAAGTGGAAGGGGTGGGGCTAAGTGGAAGAAAAAGAAGAAGAGTTGGGTTTATATCCTGCTCTTCACTCAGAGTCTCAGGGCAACTTACAATCTCCTTCCCTTCCTCTCCCCACAACAGGCACTCTGTGAGGAAGGTGGGGCTGAGAGAGCTCTGAGAACTGTGACTGACCCAAGGTCACCCAGCTGGCTGCATGTGGAGGAGTGGGGAATAAAACCCAGTTCTTCAGATTAGAGTCCACCAGTCTTAACCACCACACCAAACTGGCTCTGGAGAAGTGGGAAGAGCATCTTGGAGGGGTGTTAAGGGAGGAGGTGAAAAGCAGGTTCTGTGACCAGAGGTAGCCGCCAGATTGTACCGAGGTCAGAGAGGAGATGACTGGCTCCTGCGACCCACTCCCACCCACTCACTTACCCCGATGGCACAGGAGCATGCTGTGCAGCTGCCCCAGGGTCTCCTTGGCCTGTGCCCGGATGCTGGCTTCGGGGTCGACCAGAGAGATGGCCAGCTACACCAGTAGGTGACTCAGGGCAGCATCGTTGGGCATCTAGAGGAAGGAGAAGAGGAGGCACGGCTTGCAAATCCCCAGGGAGACAAGGAGCTCTGAACCACCTTCTGGGTTCCAAGGCAGATCCCTCCCAGAAGATCAACCCTGTGGCCCCCTTTGCCAGGAACCTTCCAAGGGTTGGGTCGTAACACTTCAGCCTCCACTTCCTTGGCTCCACAGTCTGCCCCTTTGCTCCCATGACTGCCTGTCCTCCTGCAAGAAGTAATCGCCCAGCATGTCCTGCCTTGGCCTATTTGCAGCATGGCGAGAAGCCAAAGGAATAGGCAGGGGACGCCCAGCATCACCCAACTCTAGCTACGAAGGCCCAGTGGCTCGCCTGCAACTTGGGTGTGAAGCCCATGACAGAGATGTTGCCTTGAGAACCAAGAGCTGGACATAGGGAGAAGCGAGGAGAGAGGGGCCTTTTAGGGACCGCAGAGCAGGAGAAGGTAAAGGGTCTTGAGTGGCCTATGGAATTTCCTAGCTGAAGCCACACGGATTGAGCCAGAAAGTGGACTCCGATCTTTTGCCAGCCAGTCCAACGCCTTGCCCCTTTCGGCAAGACTCTTCCCCATCCTGCCCTCCCCATCTGAGTGGAGAGGGGAGGCGGTCCCAGAGTCACGGGGGGGGGGGGGAGTGTTTGAAAGTGAGTTGGAGGCCGGAGGCCCTGTCCTCAGCTCCACCCTCCACCATGGAAAGAAAGGGGCTGGGGCTGCCCCACTTCTCTTGCTTTGCGCAGTAGCCCTTGGAGCCAAGCCCTGCGAACAGGAGAGCTGGGAGGGACCTACCTTGAAGGAGGGCAGACAGCTGGCAAAGTGCAGGAGGGAGTTGCCGAGGGAGACGGCTCTGGCTCTCACAGCCACACATCTGCTTTGCATCCAGAAGGCCAGGTGCTGTGGAAGCAAGCGGCACCTTTTTCAACAGGGGCTCTGCTCCTGTGGGGTTGCTGCCTGCATCCATCCTGTTCTTGTGCCCTCAGGGAGAGGGGTCTCCCAGCCCGGCTGGCTCCTTCCGGGAGAATGCTGCCCTGGGAGGAACAGAAGGGTCACTGAGGACACTCTGCCAGCCAGAAGCCGGGGGCCAACTTCAGCACTCGGCCAACTCCAGCTTCACCCGGCTTCTCCCTGTCAGCAGGGGACTGCACGTGTGGACATTTCTCTACCGAATACCATGCTGTGGATCCAAAACCAGAGCACATCAGCTGGGAGTGGGAGAGTGGTGCAGTGGTTAGAGCAGCAAACCAGGGCCAGAGGAGGAACTCTGCAACGTCGTGGCTCACTTCGGGCCAGTTCTTATTTCACAGCCAAGTTTACCTGCCAGGTTGTGAGCATAAGAAGAGGAAGACCATCTAGGCAGCCCTGAGTCCACTGGGAGAACAGGAGGTGGGAACAGAAAGGTAGGAGGGCTAGGAGGAGGCCCAGCTTGCTTTCTATGCCCAGGAATCTTTTTCCAGTGGGGCAGCAGTGAAAAGGCCCCTCTGCCAGCTGCACCGTCAAGAGGCCGAGTGGAGGAGAAGATGGCCCTGGGATTCCCAGGGGGAACAGGACTGGCACCCAGGAACCCTCTTGGATGGGGTGGGGGCTGGCATTGCTCCCGGTGGAGGCTCTTTGGCCCTGTTTCCCCAGGGAAGGAGCCACTTGCTTTGCTGCTGGCCACCAGGCATCTGGCATGGTGGTGCTTCCAAGTGGCCAGTGGAGGTGGGGCCCCAGTGGGCTTTCTGCTGACCCCGAGGTGAGGCTTCCTCCCTGCCATGCTCCCATTTGCCCCCCAGCCCCAACAGGGACGTCTGTTCCCCTCCATCTTCTCTCCAACACACTTACTTTAAGGAGGCCCACCAGACGGGTCCTCCCTCAGCAGCTTCTGCAGCATGTCCTTCAGGCCTTCCTCGGTTGCCCCCTGAAAGGAAGGTGGAGCCGGTGTGTGTGTGGGTGGGTGCTGAATCCCCCACCCCTTCCCCGCAGCAAGCCTCGAAGGCCAGCCTGTCCCTCTCCTGCTGGAAGGAGGCCCCTGGATTCAGGACCCACTCTCTCCATGGCCTCGTTCTTCCTTGCCTGAGGAGCACCACTCTCCCCCAAGCCCCCCCTCCGCAGTCCAGAAGGAGAGACACAGCCTCAGACAGGCCTGTCCCCCCCACTCTTGACAAGGCGATCGATCGGCATGGAACCCACCTGGCCTTGAGAGGCCATATACGGAATGCTGGCCCTGAGTCTTGCTCACCTTTATTTCCTCCCTGACTGCCTCCTTGCTGAAAGGGAGAGTGGTGAGATCCTTGCTTTTTAGGGCCTCTCACACCCTGCTGACGGCCCACAAGAAATTAATCTGCTGCTTCCAGACCTGGAAGTTGCAAGAGTGAGGCTGCCAGGTACCTGGGGGGGCGGGGGTTTGGCCGCTCGATGGGCCCCTTACCTGCTGACCTGGGTTGGGCCACCGGGGGAACCCCACCCCCAAAGTGCCAGGATCATGGCAATGTGCCAGGCATGATGACGTCACCAAGAGGTGACGTCATCATGCCAGGCACGTTGCAGCAGGGACGCTCTATCATTTGAGGGAAAACTCTATGGTCCTCCCTCGAATGATAGTGGTCCCACCCCCAACATGCCCGATGCGATGACGTCACTTTTGGGTGATGTCATCACAGTACATGCGCACTTTGTGCATGCACCAAAGAAGTCCCGGAAAGGGGCCGGGACTCCCCTGCTGCAGCTAAAGGGAAGACCTGGCAACCCTATGTGAGCAGGAAGAGGAGAGCTGTAGGTCCCTGTTGCATGGCAGAGGGCAGAGAGGAGAGGATTCCCAACTCCCCCCCCCCCATTCCTGAAGGAGAATGGTTGAGGGCAGGGGTCCGTTGGGGCCGGAGCGAGGCGGAGCAAAGCTCCGCCAGCTCAGGATTGGCCAGTAGGGCAGTCATGGGCTGAATCAGATTCTCTAATCTGATTCAGATCGCTGCTGAATTGCCGCCGAAATTCGGCGGCAACTTTAAAAGCCACTGGAGGGGAGGGGGTTTGAGGGAGAGGCTCCAAACTTGCAGGGTAGCTGCTGGGGCCTCTCCTCGAAATGCCCACCAAGTTTCAAGAAGATTGGACCAGGGGGTCCAATTCTACGGGCCCCCAAACAGGTTGCCCCCATTCCCTCCATTGTTCTCTATGGTAGGAAAAAAATTAACATTTTTTCCCTAAGATTAAAAACAAGCAAAATAAAAACACTTCTTTCTCCTATGAAACTTTTAAAATGCAAAAAAAAAACTATATACAAAATGAAAGTTTAAAACACTAAAAACAAACACCTATGTCTACTATTTAAACTTTGGAAATCCTAAAAACCCTATGTATAAGGTAAATGAATAAAATGGTAAAAACAAATAATAAAAAGTACGGAAACTTTTAAAATGCAAAAAACCATATACTGAATAAAACAAACAAAACTCTTAGGAAAATTTCAAAACAAAAGAAACCTACCACTACTCCTATCTAATATACAAATCAAACTAAATAAAGCAAACAGCAAAAAAGAACAAACAACTAGAAACAATCAAAACACTCCACAACAAACACCACCGTCTCCAACTCCTCTCTCAAACCCACAGACCTCACCGACTGACCAACAGCCCAGATCACCAGCAGGGGGTGATGTCATGAAGGAGGGCCTGTCCCCATCGCTTAGCAATTGGGCTCGACTGTGGTCAAGCGGTTGTCTTTACCTGGCCTGGGTTTTCCTTGGCTTTTCATTCACACCAAGCATTTCCTGTATCACACCCATGGATGGCTTTGGAGTCAGGAGAGATTTCGTTATCAATGGTCACTGGAGGAGGGGGCTGTAGAGAGAGATCAACCCAACACAGATTCCACATTGTTTATACATTTATGTAGGCTGTTTCTATGCTGCCTCTTCAGGCAGCTTACGATCAAAAGCCACTGTAGAAAATATAAGCCGTTAGACATCAGCAGTAGAAAATCCATTCAACAGAGCAGACTATTACACCCTTTATTAAAAGCCTGGATAGAAAAGATGTGTTTGGGCCTGGCACCTAAAGGGATGCAGAGTAGACAGGCGGGCCTCATGGGGAGCTCCAAAGGTGAGGAGCCACCCCTGAAAATGCCCTGTCTCTAATCACCACACAGTACAAGTCCTACCTGTTTGACAGCAGGGGACTTCTGTCCCTGGTCCGGGACTTCTGCGTGCATGCAAAGCACGCATGCACCGTGATGATGTCACCCGGAAGTGACGTCATCACGCTGGGCATGTTGCCAGGTACCATAGAGTTTTGGGGGTGATTGCTAGAACTGGTTGCTACTTTCAGAAATAAATGAAATGGCTTGCTCCTATTTAAGTACTTCAAATGGAACTAACAGTAAGTTAAAGACTAAAAATTATTAATTATTTTAAAGCTTAAAAATTATTAATTATTTTAAAAATTATAACAATATTCCATTCAGCTACATGTCCCTCTTAATTCTAAATAACCATGTTTGTTTTAGGATAATTTGATGTAAACTGAAAAGAAGGCAATTTGAAATTGGATCCAGAAGATATAAAGATAATATAAGCTAAGCTACATCTAGAGGCTGACACCTTTTATTCCTACTCCTGAGGAAGACTGAAGAAATGAGTGTTTAACCGGGTGCTCATTGAGAGGATGTTGGACTTTTCTTACAAAATAATTGATATTTATAAGAGTGATTAAATGTTAGTGTCATTTTAAGAGGATGTTGGACTTTTCTTACAAAATTATTGATATTTATAAGAGTGATTAAATGTTATTGTCATTTTATCACAGGGCTTGTTTGTTTGCTCATTAAATAAGCCACCAGACATGGCTGTCTCTGTCCTGGGTGTGTGTCTCACTGCTGTGATCATGTGGCTAAGAGAGAATAAACTGAAACAGAAGATGGAGGTGATGCTGGTTGGTCAGGCATCTGCTTTGGAGGGTGTCTTGCTTCCCATGGGAGCAGGAGTCCAACTTTCTTTGACAGACCCTATGAAGAACTTTGGAGTTCTGCTGGACCCAGGTCTATTATTTGAGAAGCCAGTATCTGCAGTGGCTAAGAGTGCCCTTTTTTTTTTTCTTTTTTTGAAAATGAGGTGCCAGAATTCTCAGGAGGGAAATGAAGTCTTCAATCTGTATACTGAAAACGAATGAAATTTTTAGAAGAATGTTGTCAAAGAGGTTCTGGAACTCTGTTCCGGTGCGTTCTCCCAGGGGAAAAAAGCCCTGCATCTGTCCCCTTCTATTATGCTCTTCTGCCATTGGGTAAAGACTTTTCTGTTTTCTCTGGTGTTCCTTCACTCATTCCTATTCCTCCTGTTTATGTGCTTGTGTTTTCTTTTAATTGTTTTTAATATATTTATATGTGTTTATAACCTTGTTTTAATGGTTTGCTGCCTTGGGGACCCTAAGCTGGGTGGAAAGGCAGGTTTAAATGTTTTATGTAAAATCAATACATGCATAAAACATATTAAGAGGCATCCCCCTGATGTTTATCCATCAGAATATTGTGTGAAATCATGAAAGGAGGGGCTGTGGCTCAGTGGTAAAGCATCTGCTTGGCGTGCAGAAGGTGCGCTTTTCAATCCCTGGCATCTCCATTTAAAACAACCAGGCAGTCGGTGATGTGAAAGACCTCAGCCTGGAGAGCCCCTGCCAGTCTGGTAGATAATACTGACTTGGCAGGACCAATGGTCTGATTCAGTATAAGCTTCATGTGTTCATCCCGGGACCCTGAAGGGTGGTTCACAGCTGCCATTTCCTTACATAGTAATCTCCTTTCCACACCCCAGCAAAGACCCCTTTGTGGGAAAGCAAGCAGGCAGATCAATGCCCAGCCTGGATGTCTATGTGACATATTCATGGTATTATCTTCTTCCTGGATTCCTGAAGATGACTGACAGCAGCCAGCCTCCTGACAACTTTTAAAGTTAGGTGTCAAATGGCTTGTGTTTAGGGTAATGCAATCCCATCCTTGCCTGTAGCCACCTTTTTTAATCTCACTAAAATAACAACCACTGCCTTTCTGTAATTTAAAATAACCGCACCGGCATGCAACAGCCACACTGTTATTATATTACCCATCACTGATTTTTAAAAAGCAAACAATGTAAATTTAGTTGTATGGCATTCATTAAAGCCACATGAGGGCAACTGCATAACTGTATGTTATGTATCCTATTTATACATGTGCTTTTTGTGTGTTTTCCCCCAGAGGCTACTATGGAAATACCTTAACATAGATGACCCAGGGTAGCTCCATCTCATCTAATCTCAGAAGCTAAGCAAGGTTGTCCCAGGTTAGTACTTGAATGGGAGACCTCCAAGGAAGTCCAGAGGCAGGCAATGGCAAACCAGGTCTGGACGTCTCTGGGCCTGAAAACCCTTCAGGGTTGCCATAAATTAGCTGTGACTTGATGGCACTGTCCACCACCAGTATGGAAATGCATTCAGAAAATGCTGTGACAAAAGATTTCCATTACTAGGGAAACTTATAAGTCCAGTGTGTTCGACTCAGTTTAAATGTGATCCTGCCAAGGAAAAGAGTTTCCCTTTGCAAGGGCTAGGCATCTTGTTTTTAATTGTGCCTCAACCTACATGAAGCGGCTGTTTGTGCGGACAATATCCACAAGGACTACAATTTTCAGTCTTTAATCCAGACGCCAGTATGGTTAGTACTTGAATGGGACACCTACAAGGAAGTCCAGGGTTGCTACACAGAGGCAGGGTAGAGTGTTGCACATAGAGGCCACCATCCAAAGCATCCATTTTCTCCAGGGGAACTGATCTCTGTAGTCTGGAGATGAGGTGTAATTCCGGGGGATCCGCAGGTAACGGTCCCATCTGGGGGCTGGTATTCCTACAATGGCTGCGATCATACGCACAATTATACCCGACATAGGTGCGAATGCCGAACGGATTTAAAGGGTGGAATCAGACAACAACATCTGGGAAGTGCCCTGCAGCCGTCGGCAACCTGTTTTGTTCTGCCAGAGAAGTGGAGTTAAAAAACACCAGGGAAAATTCGGAAGGAAACAGGTTGCGACAGGCCATGGACAGACTTTCCCGTGTCTGATCACTCCAGTGCGCTCTCATGGCGTTGGGATGGTCTGATCAGGCCAACCCAACTCCGTGCCATTGTTTTTCCCCCTTCGCAGTATGCATCATCACAAACTCTATAGGGAGCCCTCAGTGTGGAGGTGCGATTCATTGATCCCTCGTTTAGGCGCATGGAAAACAAACAGCACACAAAAAAACCTCGACTCACCACAGTTGCGTTTGATCACACACTGACGGATTGCACCCGCAGTTTCAAAGGGAGGTGTGATCCTGCAACTGCAGGTCAATTTCCTCCGGAGGAAATAGCCTCGCTTCCCCCCCCCCCCCCCAATTTTTTCAGGCGCGTGAGACCGCAACCTAAGATCCCTCTGTAGGCTCCCCCCCCCCCAATTTCTAAGAGTTTCCTACCCAGAGTTGGCAACCCTATGCTCAGCCTAGAGGGACAAGACCCTCCCCTTTTCACTTGCTCCTCCCCCTATACTGATGGGCATTTAGCTCATTTGTAAAGACGTAATTTACCAAGTCCAAACATGGTTTGGCAATATAGGAACTGTGCTGCTCACATGCTTCCTGCGATCACTTCCTCTTCAGCAGGTGCCGTCATTTAACACTGACCTCTAGACCAGGAAATCATCCCTCTCAAAGCAAGATAATAACAAGCACAAAGGAACAACAGTGTAATGGTGACAGAAATACAAAGTGCCGCTGCAGCATGCACTGTAATAAGACAGAACAATTTCATATACGTTCCTACATACTGGCAATGACTAAAGAAATCTCATAAGCATATAATTGTAAGCACAGATGGACACAGATAATCAAGTCACAGATACTATTTACATAAATGAGGAATCTAAACAGCATGTATAATTATAACAGGAATCCCAGGATCCTTCCTGTTTTGAAATAGATTTCTCCTTCAGATAGACTCAGAGAGGAAAGACCCCACATTTTTGACTGTGTTTCTAGGAAAGAAAGTACTGTTTCTTTATAGTAAAAAACCACTTGCACAGGTTTGAAGAAACCATGACTGGAATCTCTGCAAAGACTGTTGTGATTGCAAAGGATATTCTTTCTGCAGCAAGCAGTCCAGTCAAGCCCACAAAAGCACAGGGGCTTATTCCAGTAGTTTTTCCCCCTTCACATATCTGTCTGGTGGAGTAGACTGTAACTCACGAACGCTCGTAACGAAATAAACGTTGTTAGTCTTTCAGGTACCACCAGACTTTTGTTCCAGTGCTACTGAAAGTATGGTTTGGAGTTGAGTACGGACCACCCCCACCAGCCTCCAGAATTCTTCCCCCAGCCCCAAAATAAATGCTCAGGAAACAAGGAAGTCAGTGACATTTTACGTCTACACCCAGAGGTATACATTTCCCCCTGCACAACAACCCTATGAGGTAGATTAGAAATGTGTCTGTCTTTCAGGCTGTCAACCCAGTGAATATCACAGAGGGATCTGAATCTGGCAAGCAACAGGCAAACCTGGCTCATTGCTCTTTTCCTGACTGCTGCGTTACAGACTTTGCACCATAAATCATAATGATTACCTCGATATTAGGTGAGACAAGGGTTAATATTTAACTCAGTTGCCCATGGTTGCCCTGGAATTAAGGCAACTAAATTTCCAATTCAGCTGCAGCAATCTGAAGCAAACACTGGAGGGGAAATTGGAAGGTCTCTGCTCTGTGAAACACCGCAAGGAGTTTGAAGACCTTATGAGGATTGCCCAATTTAAAAAAAAAAAAAAACTGTAATCAGGAAAGGGCCTCTAGCAGAGCCCTGTAGGTTTATTCAGGTCCGGGAAAGGGTGCCTCTAGGACCAGAGCACAGCACAGAACTTGACTGTTCAGCCAAGGTGTAGAACTTTTTTAAAAAGAAAAAAGATAGTGAGAGGGAATGATCTTTACCAGGGCTTTTTTTGTAGAAAAAGCCCAGTAGGAACTCATTAGCATAATAGGCCACACCCAACAGCAGAAATTCATTAGCATATTAGGCCACACCTCTGACAGCACAGCTTATTAGCATACTAGGCCACACCCCCATGTTAACAGAAGAGTGGTCATCTAGCCACACCCACCTTTTGCTTCTTATTCTGTTTACCTTGTTTGTTGTCAAAACCCAGGGCTTTTTTTGTAGCAGGAATTAATTTGCTTGTTAGGCCACATGCCCCTAATGTAGCCAGTCCTAATGAGTTTCTGCTGTTGGGTGTGGCCTATTATGCTAATGAGTTCCTGCTGGGTGTGGCCAACTCAGGAGCCAGACGGAACTCCGTTCCTGTGCGTTCCTGCCCAAAAATAGCCCTGATCTTTACTTTCCTGACACCAAACATCCAAAGCATCCATTTTCTCCAGGGCAGCTGATCTCTGTAGTTTGGAGATGAGCTGTAATTCTGGAAGATCCCCAAGCCTCACCTGGAGGCTGGTATCCCTAAGGTGTGGTTTTGAAGTGGTGTGTCTGATGAATTCCATGTCAATGAACTGACTGGAGTGGCATTAGAGTATCTGCCTGTTTAATTTTTTTACCATAGAAGAACACGTAACATAATTTTATAGGGTTTTCTCCCCCCTTGTTTTCACTGGGAAATTATACCCAATGCATTTGTGTCCTACCTTTCCTCTCTAGGGCGTTCAAAGCAGTGTATGGGATTCTTCCGTCCTGCATTTTACTCATGATCTTCTCCCTCCCCTTTTGCCTCCTTCCCAGTCCTCAGCCAGCACTCAACTGTCTCTTCTTCAACTGTTAGTTCTCAACAGTCATTTCTTAAGTGATCCTCTCCACAGAAGTCCGTTTGAACAGCCTGTCACTCAAAGGTTCTCGGACTCTGTGAGGCTATATTAAACCTTGACAGTCTGTCACAACCCTGTTTCGTATTAGTCATATAACAACCATAACAATAGAAGAAAATAGATGTAGGGGCTGCTCAGCAAGCAAGCAAGAAGAAACAAACAGAAAATCCTGTGTGTGAGAGAGGGAAGAGGGCGAGATCGCCATAAGGAGCTTAAACAGTTTTAACATGGGGGGAGGGAGATTTCACTTGGAAGCAAAGCCCTTTACTATGAATTATTTTAATGGTTGGGTTACATTGTGCGTTTGTAGATTATCCCAATGCAAGTGAGGTCCAGTATGGTGTCGTGGTTGGAATATCGCACTAGAATCTGGGATACCCATGTCTGAATCCTCACTCTGCCCTGAAGGTTGCTGTGTGACCTTGGGCCAGTCACTCTCTCAGACTAACCTACCTCACAGGACGATTGTTGTGATGATAAAATGGAGAAGAGGATAGTGCTTTGAGTCCCGCTGGGGAGAAAAGTGGGATATAAATATCTACACTTAAAAATCAATAAATTAAGATCAACCAAGAAGTGGGACTTTCCTATTAAATAACTCCATGCCTTATTAGCTTTGTCTTTTGTATTCCCCCCCCCCTTTCTGTCATTTGACTCCAAGAAGAAGAAAAAGAATGTGCTGTCAAGTCGCAGCCAACTCATGGCAATCTCAACCATGGGGTGTCCAAGGCAAAAGACAAGCAGAGGTGGTTTTTCCAGTTGCCTTCTTTTGCATAGCGGGCCAGGTCTTCCTTGGCAGTCTCCCATTGAAGTACTATCCATGGCCAACCCTGCTTAGCTCCCTGACAAGCTCAGGCCAAACTGGACGATTTTGGCTGCTCTTGATTCCAAACCAGCTTCTCAAACAAACTTGGCCAGAGTGATTCTTCGCTGGTTGGCTGGCAAATTAGGACTAAGTCAAGAGAAGCAGAGACAGAGGGAGAAGGAGAGCTTTGATACAGCTAGCAAAATTTCTTGGCAGCAGAGAGGTAGAGGAGCTCCACACACCCCAGTTACATCAGTCATAAGAGATACCAGATTCCCAGTGAAGAGCATTCTTCAACCCACCCATTTAAATATGCTTCGCTTTCATCATTGGGTGTAGTAAGAACAGAGCACGTTTTTGGAGTAAGCGATTGCATCCAGCCAACACCCTTCCACGGGGGGGGGGGGGGGGGGAGGAGGAGTTTGTGCAAGATCAGCACAAGTTGCTTTTAAGAGGGAAAAAGAAATTTGTTTTAGAGAGTTCCCACAAGGTGGGTAAAAGGAGTCCTACCAAAGGTGTGTAGTTGCAGTTGTGTGTGTGTGAAGTAGGAAATGCAGCTGGTGAAACTTTGCCTGGCTTGGAGAGTCAGTGATGGGAAAGCTTCGCCAGCTGGTTTTCCAACTGGTAGACATATATTAAAGACCACAGGAATCTCACTGTCAAAGAACTGCCTGTTATAAGCAACTGCAATCAGTGGCTGCAAAAACCAAAGGGGGGGGGGGTGACAAAAACAGGCCAGTCAGCATACTAGTCCTCAGTAATTAATCACCAAGATGCAAAAGACAGGTAGGCTTTGCTAGAGGAATTTCTGCCTGTAACATAGTTGGTAGAGGTACAGGAAGGGAAAAAGCGACACCCGGTCTATATGCCACACCTCCATGGGGTTGCCATTTTCTTGTGGATGGGGCCTCTGTGGATACAGGTGGTGGTGGAAAGAGCGGTCAAGATGCAGCTGACTTATGGCGACCCTGTAGGGTTTTCAAGGCAAGAGACATTCAGAATTGGTTTTTCTTTTTCAGCGTAACAACCCTGGTCTTCCTTGGCGGTCTCGCATCCAAATACAAACCAGGGCTGACCCTGCATAGCTTCTGATGTAGGGTTGCCATCCTCCAGGTGGGGCCTGGGGATCTCCCGCTTTTACAACTGATCTCCAGCTGACAGAGATCAGCTCCCCTGGAGAAAATGGCTGCTTTGAAGGGTGGACTCTATGGCATTGTACCCTGCTGAGGCCCCTCCCCTCCTCAAACCCTGCCCTCTCCCGGCTCCACCCCCAAAGTCCCCAGGTATTTTCCAACCCGGACTTAGCAACCCTATTCTGATGAGATCGGGCTAGCCTGGGCCATCCAGGTCATGGCTGGAGGCAGGTAGAACAGGGAGAAATCAAGACTCCACTGTGGTATTTCCAGTTTGGAAAAGTTTCCTGTGTTTCATTTCTGCAGGTTTGTGCACCATTAAAAGTAAAGATCCTTTGTCTATAAAGAGATGGTGATGCTGCACTTGCCCTCTGCCCTCTTACAGAAACAGGAATTCACCTGCTGCAGAAGATCAGCCCAGTGATGTGATCTGCAGGCTTATGTGGCCTGTCTGAGGGAGGGCTGTACCATTACAGATCACAGATGAGGAAATGAATGTTAGCCACTGTACGGCACCAGCTTTCAGTGAATGTTTGATCCTCCTCAATGTAAACACAATTTCTTGTAGATACCGTAACAAAATCGTCGTATGTGAGAAAAAGGCTAGGCTAGTACTTTCCCCGGGGGTGGGGGAGTTTTATACACCAAGGGTTGGTTGATTTGTTTTAATCTTTAATCCCCCATCTGCTGCTTCAAGTGGTACAAGCAAGCAATGGATATATTTTGCAAGGTTGCCAACTGTGCATGTTTGTTCAGATTCAGAACATTTACAGCAAAATTGGCAGGAAACTTCAGAGAAAATGAATTTTTGCTAGATTGCAGGGGGGAAGGACTGCAGGGTTTTCGAACATCAATGGACAAGCCCCAGGGCCGGATTGAGAATTATTTTGGGAAATTTAGGTTTGTTTCCCAACAGTCCATTAATGTCCAGGTAATCAAACCCAGCTTCCCGGATCCATTTTAAATTGGACTGAAGGTGATTTGTACACATCCTTGATGTTAAAGCAGTCTGATACTTCAGGCTGTTAGCATCAAACTGCTGGATTAGTCAGCTGCCCAGAGGGGAAAAAAGTCCTGTTCCTTTAATGGAGGCTTACTAGAATGTTATTTACCAGGTAATAGTTACCTCCATGCCTTTAAAAACTTCAGCTGCCCATTCCCACTCATTAGGCCTCAATTAAACAGCTGGCCAGCAAAGTTACAGATGGCCTTCATTTTCAGATCTCTAATGAGTTTGGACTGGATCGCCATTCTTTTGACCCAACAATGCAAGGTTTAAATAGGAGACAAAAGGGTTAACATGACCTGACTCAGTGTGCTGAGCCTGACATACTTTCAGGAACCTGGTCCTCTGCCCATTTTCCTCTCCCCTGCCACACGGTCAGAATGTTATGACGGAGTCAACACAAGTATTTGCAACATCCCTCATTGTCAGAAACTCCCACATTTCAACCTGGTGGCTAATGATGAACCAAGGAAAAAAATTGTGCATGCGCAATGTGTTGTTTTTGCTTCTCTAAACGTTCATTGATTCGCTCCGTTTCATTATTGAACACAAACAAAACTTCCAAGGGCTGTGAAAAGGGCTGAACTGGAGTCATGTTTTCTGCCTGAAGCAATTCTCTTTGTTCATTCTCCCTCTCTCTCCCTCCCTCCCTCTCTCTCTCTCTCTCTCTCTCAATATGTACTTAAGTAGATGCATCTGGAACACATTCATTACATTGTCAATAGCATTAAATGGTTCTTGGTGCAAGCACCAATCACTAGGTCTTGGGTGACGAAGTACACTGATGTTTCCGGGACCGTATTTCAAAATGGTTATGAGCCTTGCAGTGCTTATGGATATAACGCCCAGCAATGCTGAATGGCCCGTCAGGAGGGTGTGGTCTAGATGGCGGGCCTGATTCTCAGTTTCCTACCTCTCCTCACCCAGCCAGAGGTGGGTGGACTCTCAAAGTCCACCTTAGCAAAATCTTTGATTTGATCACATGAGATGCTTCCAAATGAGACGGGTGGGTCAGAGTAGTGGCTCTGAACCTTTGATATTCTCCCATTCACAAAGTATGCTACATTATCGTTGAACGCTGACCCACCCCAGCCACAAATAGAAAAACAGGACATAAAGCAGTGCTCCAGGCAAGGCAATCTTTTTTCTATAGGTATATTTATGACATATGCATACAATACGTTCAGAGAGATTCTTGTGCCAGATGGCAGTCAACAAACTCTTTAAAGTTAGGCTGGATTCCCATTTATTGTGTGCTTATTTTAAAGGCCTGGGGAAATATTGCCAATCTATGGTTTTATTCTCAGGGTGGGTAAGGGGGAATGGTATAAAACAAAGTTCTGAACATCCCCCAACATTTGTAGGTTGCCCCCTGAGGTCCTGTTAAGAATTACTGGGATGGTTAGAAACCTACAATGGAAAAGGGATGGGAGATTAAGTAGGTAAGCATAGAATGCATTTTAAATTCTGTAATCCAGTGTTAATAGATTAATAGATTAATCAACTAATGCTTTGCTGATTAATTGGTGTGAGTGTGGAAGGGGTAACTTTTCTTCTGGCAGGAGCAAATTTTAATTGGTGGGGCTGGGAATGACTATTTAGTGTTAGATTTTTCTACTTCACCCTTCTACAAAATGGCTCTCTGGGCAGTTGATAAAACTGAAAACAAAACCGCACATCAGTGATAAAAGCAGCATAAAACAGGCCAAGCCCAGACAACCAGCCAGTCTGTGCATTGAGAACAAAGAAGATCTACAGCAAAAATCGACAGAAAGCAGTCGAGTGTAGCCTCCCACAGAAGTTCTCAGGAGCAACAGAGCTTCCACCGGTCTCTGGATGGCTGGAAGTGAGGGGACCGAACAGGCTTCCTGGACCATAGAATTCCAAAGTCTGGAGTTGATGTTTTCCCCCCAAAGCCCCTGCTTTGCATGCTCACTAGTCTGCTTTTAATGCTGGCACAAGACACAGAGCACCAGCAGTCAATCTTAAATGGGGTGAGTTAAGGCCATACTCATTTACTTCTTGAAGCTACTTGCTTCTGGTGTGTCACGGTCAGGTGTACTGAGAGAGAAGGGGGGGATTAAGGGTAGAAAATTCCAGGACACTGACATAAGAAGTTTAATAAATACGAACTCATTCAAATACAATTCATTAATATGAAGATTCGTCTTAACGTCAGGAAGGGAAAGGTTGGCCACAAGTTAGTACTGTGTGAATGGTTTACCTGTGATGATTATTACTATTATTATTGCATCTGTAACATGTTCCATTGTAGCCACTTTGAAAATCTAATAAGCTTCTAATGGCAAATGTCAGATGGAAGGCAAAATATTACTCAGCCAAAAAAAACAATCACCATCTGTAATTGGTTGACAGGCCTAAAGGGTATACATATATATGTATTAGATTTAATGTATGCAATATATATTAACAGTTAATGTGTTTATGCACAATCTCTGTTCAGCTCAAATTAAGTCTGCTGTATATATGTATGAAGTGGTCTGCTGGAGCATCTCATGCATCTGGGCATGCACACATGGCATTTCTGCACATATAAGACTTTTCCATTCACTCCAAGGGAGGGTGCAATTGTGATGGGGCTTGAATAATAGACAGTCTATTGGATTGTGCCTCATATCTTTATGAAGAATATATTATTGTTTTGTTTTGGCTCTAAATTTTCATGCAGAGGTGATTCTTTGCGTAGCTCTTGCTGCTGCTGCTGCTCCGAATAGATACCTTTGCAGGGCCAACAGAGCATCTATGCGAAAGTTTCCCCTGAATTTTCCTTCCTTCCATGGCTGCCATCTGCTGACCACCATCAGAAGGCCTTTTTTTTAGTTTAAAAAAGATCAGTAATGGACTGGAAATCAGTGTAGCATCACATCAGTGTAGATTCCCCATTTCAAGGTGTTGGTAATAACCTTCAAAGCCTTATACAGCCTGGGACCAACATACCTAAGGGATCGCTTCTTCCCGTATACTCCTCAAAGAGCTTTACGCTCTAATAATCAACATCTCTTGGTGGTCCCTGGCCCAAAGGACATCTGTCTAGCCTCGAACAGGGCCAGGACTTTTTCTGTCCTGGCCCGTACCTGGTGGAACACGCTCCCTATTGAGATCAAGGCCCTGTGGGATCTTCAGTTCTGCAGAGCCTACAAGGCGGAGCTGTTCCATCAGGCTTTTGGTTGAGGCAGCGGGTGCCCACACATGGCCTCCCCGAGGTTGCTGCCACCCACCTAACAGTCATCCATCCATCTGGCCATATCCATCTGTATTAATGGGCCGGAATTCACACCAGTAAGCTGATTTTAAAGGCTTATACTGTGTTTTTAAATTCAATTGTAATCATTGAGACACAACCCAGAAGTAGCTTGCAACTAAGCCCATACACACAAGGGTGCCCATGAGTGCCCAACACCCTCCCCAAACAACCAAGCACCCACCAAAGAAGTCAGCACCTCCCCAAACAGCCATGCCTCCCCCTAGCCCCAGTGGTGGCAGCAGCAAGCGGGACTTGCATGTGAGAGAAAGGGAGCCAGCCAGCGAGAGCGAGCGAGCGAGCAAGTAAGAGGCTCCTTCCTTCTCTCTCTCTCTCCCTTCCTCCCAGCCAAGTAGGCAGAAGCTCCCATGGCTGCTTGCTTGCTTGCTTGCTCACTCCCCTCCCGCCTTCCCTCGCACCATGACCGGTGAGTACAGGCCACGGTGGTGTGGTGGGCAGGCATGCATCTGCCCCAACAAAAATTTTCTGGGTGCAGGGCTGGTTGCAATGCCTCCAAAAGTGGGTCATGGGCCAGCCCTCCCTAACGGCTGCACCTGCTCTATTCATTGCTCTCTTTTGTATTTTGGAAACCAAGACATGACCCTGGAAACAGTATCTTCCATATTATACATTAGTTCGTATTTTTCCTTTGTTGCATATACATGTTTATCAAGTAAAACAAGTCCTGATGGTTACTAGAGTAAGTTTTTTAGAAACATAGAAGGGATTAGAGGGAATAATGGAGAAGGACAGGGTAGTCAAAGGCTGGAAAGTAACCTCCATATGCAAAGGCTGTGTGTGTCCGAATGCCGTTTGCTTGGCAGCTGTGCCCTTTGTGTGATGTTTGTCAGTTTCTCAAAAACATCTGATTAGCCGCTGTAGAAAATGGAATGCTGAACCAGTCAGGTGCCAAGGTCACAGTTCGCCTAACTTTGGGCCAGCCTTGAATGGGTCAACATATCAAGTAAATTTGGACTAGGGCTGCCAAGTGCCGGCGACTTACCGGCGGGGGGGAGTTGTTCTCCCCCCGGGAGCTCTTCTGGCGCGTGCGCACCATGGCAACGTAATGACATCACCCGGAGGTGACGTCATCACGTTGGGGGCGTTGCCAGGGCAACGCTCTGGCAACGCCCCCAACGTGATGACGTCACCTCCAGGTGATGTCATTACACGGGGGAAGTCGTCCTCACCGGACGACTTCTGGGGCGGGGTTCCCCCCGCCGGCCGAATGCCGGCCGGCGGATCGGGTACCCCTATAGCGGGGGATCCCCCGCCCCCCGGGCTGACTTGGCAGCCCTAATTTGGACTTGTGGGTCACTGAACTGAAAAGGCTGGGAACCGCTGGAATAGAGGACAACAAAACGTGGATGATCCTGAAAACAGCACTGCAGTGAGGAAGCCAAAGCAGAGAAAAGACATCCGTGTGGAAACAGCCCCGGCATGAGCACTGCCACAAGTCGGTGGATTCTGACCATGACCGTGAAGTCCCAGCAGCCTTTTCGCAATGTTTGAGGGAAAGGTCAGGATTCCTAAGAATGCCACTCCTGGCAACAAACAGTTCTAGGATCTTCTTCCCCACCCATACAAAACCTTTAATGGATACACGTCAGTGTATTTCGAAAACACAACACTGCCAAAGGGAAGAGAGAAAGAATAACCTGTCTGAGTAACAGCTTCCTTAAGGCAACCCTGGAGTCAAGGAAGTCAACCCGCCCTCCAATCTCACAAGTATTTATTGATTACACTTTGATCCTACCCTTTCTTCAGCGGACTCCGTGTGATGCAAAGGATTCTAGCCTGCTCTGGGTTTTTTCCATCACGACAGCCCAGCAGGCGGGTTAGACTGGGAGAGAATGCTTAGCCCAAGGTCACCCAGTGAATCTTGTTGGAATCTGAGCCTGGGTCTCCCCAGGTCTAGTTCTTCGCTTATACCACACAAAACCGACAGAGGGATAACTAAATCATTATGCCCTAATATCCAGTTGAAGATCTCCTTTTTTAAAAAAACAAACACTTTAAATTAGCTTAAAGAGGCTCTCACTTTGAACAGTGCTGGGAAACGTGGTGCTTAACTTTTCCCCTAATGCCATTTTCCCGGTCTAAATCGCAGACATGTACCAAAGCTGCTCTTATCCCTAAGGGGGGGGGGAGGGTTAAATTCGTTAGAGACACTCCTTGGCTTACGTACGGAGTCCCATACACCTGCTTTAAAGTAAACACAAAACAGAGATATCTGAGCAAGATCGTCTGCCTAGCATGTAATTTGGCCCATAGTCTTGAACTGCTGTCTCTTGATTTGCACCTCAGTTACATCCAAACCTAGAGCAGGTTGCATCAGTGGCACAACTTTTCTTGTTTATTTCCAGAAGAGGGAGAAAGAGAAAAGAGGACACAGAGAGAATGCTGGACTTAATAGGGCTTTAAAATAAAAAAAAATTAAATAAAAGCTGAAGCTCAAATACTTTGGCCACCAAATGAGAAGGGAGCCCTCATTGGAGAAGACCCTGATGCTGGGAAAGACTGAAGGTCAAAGAAGAAGGGGACGGCAGAGGATGAGATAGTTAGACAGGGAAGAAGAAGAGATTAGATTTATACCCCGCCCTTCACTCACTTGGAGTCTCAGAGCGGCTTACAAACTCCTTTTCCCTTCCCCTCCCCACAACAGACACCCTGTGAGGTAGGTGGGGCTGAGAGAGCTTTTTCCCAAGCTATCCTTGAGAGAACAGCTGGTACAGAGCTATGGCTTGCCCAAGGTCATCCAGCCAGATGCAAGTGAAGGAGTGGGGAATCAAACCCGGTTCTCCCAGATTAGAGTCCGTGCACTCAACCACTACACCAAACTGGCTCCCACTACACCACTGGCTCCCACTACACCAAACTGGCTCCCAGTGTCATCGATGCAACAAACATAAATTTAAGCAAACTCCGGAACACAACAGAAGACAGGAGGGCTTGGCGTGATGTGGTCCATGGGGTTGCAGAGTCGGACTTGACTGTGTGACTGAACAACAACAACAAAATAAAATTAATAGTAAATCCTGAATCTGAAAAGACAGAGGACTATTGCATGGCTTTGTCATAATCCCTGTGCATAAGCAATGTTTATACGTAGGTTCCAGGGTGACCCAAGTTCCTCTAACTGCTTCAGCTCTGACCCAGCCACTGCAAACAGTATAATCTGTCATGTTAAAAGCAGCATTGCAACATGACAACATTACAGGCAGAATCAGAAAGTAGGTATGCAAACCACAAAAAGGTGACTCTGCAATTGTTTCTTTAGATGTATCTATTAGCCAAGTAAGTCATTTATCAAGAAATGCCAACCAAACCATAGAAGCTGCATTGTTTCAGTGTCATGCAGGTCACCTGGCTAATTTCAAAGGGAGTCCTCAATATTTATCTGAAATGGACTTGATGATTTAACACTTTGATTGCAACTGATAAAACGGAGTCTAGTTTTCTGAGTTCCAAATTTCCTCCCCCACACCAATCTTTTAGGGTTTGGGATGAGTATAATAACACTTCATGTTTATTTCTATAGGAGTTCAGAGTATTGAACAATAACAGAGTTGAACTATAGGAATTCAGAGTAGAGAAATATCTTCTCATTCTTGGCTTAATAATTCATGAAGCAACCTTGCAAAGCATTGTGGTGTAGCAGTCAAGAGTGACTAAGGCCAGTGAGACCCAAGTTCAAATTATGCTGCTATAAAGTTCACTGGCAGTTACCATCCTAAGCAGAGTTACAGCCTTCTAAGTCCATTGAAGTCAGTGGGCTAGGAGGATGCAACTTTGCATAGGATGGCACTACGGGTGACCTTGAGCCAGTCTCAACTTAACCTACCTTACCGGGTTGTTGTTAGGAGAAAGGAAGATGGAGGGGAGTATATCCCCCCCAGCTCTTTGGGGAAGGTGGGACAAAATGAGATGGGAAGGAAAATTAGTATTATGTCCATACCAGAGGAGGTAGGCAGAAAGAAAAAGTCTTACTTAAGGCCACTTGCTGAGTTTAAGGCTGACGTGAGATTTGAACTTGGGACTGCCCAGCACATCCTCTTAACTGATCCATTACATCAGCTGTCATATATAACAAAAGGAACAAAAAAAAATACTCACAGGACTGAAAGGCACCAGGTGGCTGTCTAAGGTTGCTTCCGCATGGGAGATTTTGTTCTACCTTAGTTCTCAAACTCAAGTGGGTTTTTTCCCCTGGAAAGTCCACAGATCATCCTCCATCCATTCACCTCCCTGGGTTTCCTGTGCTTTTGTCTAATACTTCCCAAACCTGCATTGGTATGATCTTTCCTGGAAGATCACAGTCTACCCATGTGGTTTACATGCTGTGAGGATGGGGATTTGCACATTTTTGAACCTCCTGCGATCATTGGTACCATTTTGCTGCCATCATCCCTCATACCTGCCATTCCTTCCCCTCCCCCACAACTAGAGGGCTTTAAAAAAATGGTAGACACACTGGGAGGGGCGTGAATGGGAGCCACTAGGGGACGACTGAGGAAAGCACAGTCTGTCGCCACTGCAAATCCCTCTGCGTTCTCAGTGGCAATGACAGCCATGTGGAAGCAACCTAATCCCTCGCTACAAATCAAATCTTGGCAATGTGCACAACCCATATTATGCAACTATCATTTAAGAATTTCAGTTATGAACTGGAAACCTCCTTTGGCAACCTCCTCTAAATAGCTGTGGGTGGTGTCAATTACAGGTGTGGACACTGTGGACCTCTGAAAGGTGTGTCGTGGCTCTCGTCTGTGACATCGCTGCTCCACATATTTTATCACTCTACACTTATTATAAGAACCTTTGTGTTGTAGTGTTTAAATTAGGACAGGCAAAACCTGCATTCAGATCCCCATTCAGCCAAGTGTGATTATGGGCCACCCCCAACCCCGCTCGGCCTAACCAGCATCACAGGGTGTTGCAGGTTGCCACAGCAGTCCAAACCCAAATCCCCAAACAAAAGATGCCCTTTATGAAAACCAACTAGAATAATACGAAGCAGTGTGCAGGCTCTTGAGTTCACTGGAAAGCTAAATCACCCTGGATGTTAAACAACAACAAAACAGGAAGTGGGGAAAGAAAAAATAAGACACCATAATCTGAAGGTAGGGTTGCCCGGCTAGCGCTAATAGCAGAAACTTTCAGGGGGTAGAACCCTTGGGGGGAAAAGTGTTGCATGTGAGTTTTTGCTGGAAGTGATGTCACAACCTGCCTGGGACATTCTAGGAATTCCTAAATCTCTGTGGTAAATGGCTACAGAGATTTGGGGGTTTCCTAGAACAGCATGGAGGTGGTTGTGATATCACTTCTCAGTTTTTGCTGGAAGTGACACCACAACACATACAATTTCCTGCACTGTGCAAGGGATTGGACTAGATGACTCTGGAGGTCCCTTCCAACTCTATTAGTCTAATGCTGTTCAGCATCTATTGATGAGGAAAGCAGTGAGAAGGCCACAGCCCGCAGTGGGAGAATGCCTGCCACCACAAGGTAAGTTAACAAAACCAAAGGATCACAGTGTGAATTAATCGCCAATCAAACATATGTACGTGGTACTAAACCTACAGAAATTCACAGCTGTCTTAGTTGATATCAAACACATGTTTGATTGGCGATTCCCTCAGCATTGCAATTGATGTTATCTTCATGACGATTGTTGGAACTGAATTTAAAAAACTGTACATCTTTCTGTAATAGTTCAAGGATTTGACTTCCACATTTGAAATTTTTGACGTCTGTAGCTGTAAGACCTGAAGAAGTCCAGTGAAACGGGATGTCTTCTACCGGTCCCCATAGTCTTTCAAGCTTCAGTTCGTCTCAACATTTTGTGAAGTCCTGTATACTTTAACATATGCATTGGTGTAGGCCATGAATTGGGCTTGTATATATGTTGTATATTTGGTTTCTTGCACACCAGCTACATTGTGCAAAGTGTATTAGGCTCTTACAGCCTTTGTTTAAGCCTAAGGTTGAGTTTGTTAATTATTTTGTTTAAATAATACACCATTTCAATTTCTGGAAGTACTAGCATCCTTTATTGTTGATAAGTGTCTGTATACAATTACAAGATCTTTGAACTGGGTTATACACAGTGCTTTAGTTGTTTCTGATAACCACCAGGTGAGTAGCAACCCTACCTGAAGGCTTCTTGTTTGCATTCTGCGTAGAATTTATTTATTTTATTTTGTGATTTATATCCCGCCCACCCCGCAAGCGGGCCACAACAACTTCACAGCTGGGTTGTTGTGAGGATAAAAGGCAAGGGGAACTCATCATGTCACCCTGAACTCTTTGGAGAAAGGGAAGGAGATAAAAAAATGTGTGTGAGAGGGATGTTGATACAGCTTTTACTGGATTTATTTATTTATTTTATCTAATCCGTTTGGATCTCACTTTTCTACCCAATTATGGTCCTCAAGGCAGCAGATAATTAAAAATAGTACACATATAGAACAAAATTCAAGTTCAGTAGCATCATCAAGACCAACACAATGTTACAGGGGATAAGCTTACAATAGTCAAAGCCATTAGGAACTCGTTAGCATAATAGGCCACACCTAATAGCAGAAATTCATTAGCATATTAGGCCACACCACTGACAGCACAGCTTATTAGCATATTAGGCCACCCCCCCATGTTACCAGAAGAGTGGTCATCCAGCCACACCCACCTTTTGCTTCTTATTCTGTTTACTTCGCTTGTTGTCAAAACCCAGGGCTTTTTTTGTAGCAGGAATTAATTTGCATGTTAGGCCACATACCCCTAATATAGCCAATCCTAATGAGTTTCTGCTGTTGGGTGTGGCCTATTATGCTAATTAGTTCCTGCTGGGTGTGGCCAACTCAGGTGCCAGCCGGAACTCCATTCCTGTGCATTCCTGCCCCAAAATAGCCCTGGTCAAAGCTCACTTTGTCAGATATCTGAAAGTTTAAAGCCCGGGAAATTTTCAAAGTCTTTAAGGTGCTACTGAACTCAAATTCTGTTCTGCTACTACAGACTAACAATAGACAACAACAACAGACAACAACAACACCTTCTTAGTACATGTATCTAAAACCAGTAATTAAAAAACAAACAAGATAAAGAGTCAGTACGGGAATGCCAGGCAAAACAGAGAAGTCTTCACCTGCTGGCAGAAGTCAATGATCAAGGAGGATAGCCAAATCTCCCTATGGAGGGAATCCCACAATTCTGGTCCCACCACCATGAAGCACCTTTCTCAGGTTGCTACCTCCTTAACCTCAGATGATGAGGGCACATGAATCAGGGCCCCAGCAGATGACTATAGTGATTGGGTACTGTTGGTTCATATGAAAGTAAGGTAGCCCTTAAGGTTTTATGAATTCTATACACTATTAGCTGCGTTGGATGGTACTCATGCTGAAAAACAGGACAGAAATATTTTAATAAATCAACATGGCCTTGAGGCAAACTGAGGCTTTACGAGTCTACAATTTCCATTTTATGGACAGGAGATATCTGACCTCATCCTGACTTTTTGAGCTCTATTAGAATAATTAGGGCTGCACCCACATAGGGGCAAAAAAGCATGGCTCTGCCTCTGCACAGTGGCAGTTCTCCCACAGCCCCTCTGCAGATTGCCTTTCAAACTGGATTAAAACAGGAGATTTTTAATCTGGTTTAAAGGGGAAAGTCCTAGGAACACTATGAGTTGTACTCAGAATTAGTATAGTGTCATGTGAAGGATTCCCTTAAATGTGAGGTTTCTTGCCTTCTATGTGGGGGACAATTCCCATGTACAAGCAGCTGAGGACACCACAGGGACCCAAATGGCTCTCCCACTTCAGAGCTCTCCCACATTGGGCTGCACAGTACAGGTACAGCAAATGCTATCTTGTCAAACCAGACCGTTTCCATAGCACTGTGTAAATCCACTTTTACTTCACTTTACAGTTTACAATCCCATTTAGTACAGATGCACACTTGCTGAACACCTGGCTACGAGGTGAGACCCTGTATAGAAATGATTTGAAAATGAAGTGAATTTTAAACTGTTGCCATGTGCCACCCCCTACCCCTGCCCTGAATTTTCATGCTTTATCCTGAAGGAGGCTAACAACAGTGTCCCAGGCACATGAGTGGATGACGTTATTGTAGAATCAGGCATCAAACCGGTTTCACAGAAACTCCACCCACCAAGGATCAAAGAATAAAAGGCCACAGTCATCACACACAGAATATAAAAGGTCTACACCTGTTATATAACGCATGCTTGTTGATTCATATCTTGTGAAATAAATTATCCTAAATCCACAAATTAGATGATGCTCATGCATCACTTAAAAATCAAATGTAATTTACTACCCTGCTGCAATTCGGGCCAGCAATTGTCCCTATAAGTTTATTGCTTCTGCTACACACCAGGAGGTAACAGAACTTGGTAAGCTCACAGAAACTGTTGAGCAAGCACAGAGGAAGAAACTAAAATGTTTGGTAGCTTTCCAAACAGTTACGAGCCTGCTGGATGTTCACAGTTTATAAGTGCAATTTCACCATCTCTCCTAACAGCATTCCCCAGATAATCCTGTGTGGACCCTGAGAGTATCTTCAGACAGGGTTGCCAGCCCTGGGTTGGGAAATACCTGGAGATTTGGGGAGTGGAACCTGGAGAGGGCAGAGTCTGGGGAGGGGAGGGGAGGGACTTCAGCATGGTATAATTCTATAGAGTCCAGCCTCCAAATCAGCCATTTTCTCCAGGGGAACTGATCTCTGTCAGCTGGAGATCAACTGTAATATCAGAAGATCTCCAGGTCCCACCTGGAGGCTAGCAACTGTATGAAGTCCTGCTTTTTTATGTATTTTTGGGATGCTAGGCATAGCCTAGCAATTAGCAGAAGTCAGGGAGGCAGGGACATGGGGGGATGCCATCAATGACAGTGTGCATCATGAGTCTCTAGGGATTGCCGGAAACTATTCGTTTTACCATAGGGTTTCTAGCAACTCCTAGAGAGGTGTGGCATCACTTCCAGGTTTTCCGTGGAAGTGATGTTACACCATTGGCCCAACAGCCCCTTCTTGCCCCAGCTGCTTTCCATATATGTTTTACCCTCTTCCCCCCTGCCCGCGGAGCAGCCAGCAGTCTGAAATGGGACAAATTAATATACACCATCTTTTTGTTTGAAATATCTTACTAATGGTTTAATTGTTTTATCTTGATGTTTTTATGAATGATGTACATCTCCCAGAGCCCTGCACTGCAGGGACTGGGCGATTAACAAATGGAATAAATAAATAAATAAGTTTTGACACCCCTAGAAAAGCTGAGCCACTTGATTCTTCTGATTAAGTTGGCCTCAGGTCATATGACACAACTTGGAACTGGCCAGTCTGCCTGATTATCATCCTACCTGGATGGTTTTTGCAGTGGTGTCCAACACTCCAACTTCTTCTTGAGGCTAATGAATCAGGTCTGGCTTATGCATACAGTGTGGAATGAGGTGGGTGGTTAAATGGGTAGGCACATCTCATTTTAAATACACATGTAGGTGATGCCTGCCCATAAACAATAAGGCACCATGCCTAAGCTCAGATACATTTTGAACAGCTGCCCAGGTATCTTTTTGAGCAGTTTAGCACACATTGTATGATAATGACGTCCTCTTATCTTTAACCAAAGGACCCTTTCCTTAGCTTTTAAATAAGTGGAGGGAGGCCATTGCAGAGGATATGAACCCAGCCTACAGTGGAGACTGGGAGGAGTACCTTTAACAATGAGTCACAGAGGAGGAACATAGTTTGGAAAAGTGATCCTTAGGAACTGAGATGTAACAAGCAGTTTGGTGTAGCGGTTAGGAGCACAGCCTTTAATTTGGGAGAACAGGGTTTGATTCCCCACCCCTCCACATGCAGCTGCTGGTGTGACCTTGGGTCACTCATGGCTCTCTCAGAGCTGTTCTCTCAACAGCAGTATATAGTGGAATCTTTTTATGAAAAACTATATCAAAAGGGTGAAGTTAACATAAACGAGGTTTAAGAATATCTGGCAAAACACAGCACTACCATTTTTTGCAGAAGATCAAATAAAAATACTCAATGATCCAATAACAATTGCAGAAATTACAGAAGCCTTCAAAAAAACAGAAGAAAGGGAAAATGCCAGGACTGGATGGATTTCTGGCAGAGTTCTACCAAACATTTGAGGACCAATTGATTCTACCTTTTAAAATGGTAGTCCATGCTATATTGACTGAAGGCAAACTTCCAGATACCTGGAATGATGCATTGATAACTTTGATACACAAACAAAACACGGACCAGAAAAAAATCAAGAACTATAGGCCTATCTTATTAATTAATGTGGATTATAAAATTTATGCTACTATTTTGGCTACAAGGCTTAAAAAAGTATTGATTAAGGTCATACATCAGGACCAAGCAGGGGTTATTTTACCTAAAAGACAGCTTAGAAACAATGTGAGAATTATTTTAAATGTACTTGAATACTTTGAAGCTCATCCAGAAAAGCAGATGGCATTAGTCTTTTTGGATGCTGAGAAGGCCTTTGATAATCTTAACTGGAATTTTATGCTTGAAAAATTATTGACTTCACAATGTGGCCTTAACTTTTTTACAGTGGTTAAGGCAATTTACTCTTCTCAACAAGCGAGAATTTTACTTAATGGTGAACTAACAAGGAATATAGCCATACAACAAGGAACTAGACAAGGATGCCCACTATCACCTTTACTCTTTATTTTTTACACTCGAAACCCTGAATGATTTGTTTAGAAAGGATACCACCATTAAAGGTCTTAAAATTATAAACTGCAGGCCTTTGCTGATGATATAGTATTTATACTGGAAAACCCAATGGAATCCATAGTTCATCTTCTAAACTCTCTTAAGGACTATGACCAAATAGCTGGCTTGAAAATAAATGTTCACAAAACTAAAATATTAACAAAAAACATGACATCTCAACAGGAATCATTATTGCAACAACTATCAGGTTTGGAAGTTAAGAAAAAATTAAAATATCTTGGAATAAATATAACAAATAGATGCAGCTCTTTGTTTGAACGTAATTATGCCCAACTTATTACAGAAATCAAGAAAGATCTTGAAAAATGACAAAATTTATAAATATCATTTATGGGCAGAATTGCTACAATTAAAATGAATGTTCTTCTTAGATTGATTTTTTGTTTCAAACAATTCCAGTACTCCAAAATCAGAATTTTTTTCTAGAAATGGACATTCTGATTAAACGATTTATATGGCGAGGCAAAAAACCAAGAATAAAATTGAAAGCTTTACAGGATGCAAGAGAAAGGGCAGGATTTGCTCTTTCAGACTGGAATTTGTACTTTAAAGCAGCTGCCTTGACATGGATAAAAGACTGGATTATTTTAGAAAACACCAGAATATTGACTTTGGACGGTCATGACCTCCTGCTTGGTTGGCACGCCTTTATTTGGTATGGGAAAACGGAAAGTCATAAATACTTTAAACAACATTTAATTAGACGGGCACTGCTAAGGGTATGGGAAGCTACGAAAAAACCTTTTTACTCTAGAACCCCCAAGTGGGTTGCTCCTTTGGATTCTTTTACCAATCCAAATTTGGTTTCTAAAATGTCTTTGTTGAAATACAATGACCTACTTGATAATAAAAATGAGTTAAAAACAAATGAACATATTAAAGATATTAGTCCTGAGATCAGTTGGTGAGAACTGGTACAAATACAATCTAGATATACTAAAGATAAAAATGTAGGATTCTGTTTAAAAATTTCTGAAATTGATAAGATTTTGCTTTATTCTGAAGAAAAAATGATTTAAAAACTGTATGTATTTCTGTTAGAGGATAAGACTCAGGATGAAGTCATGAAAAATTCTGTGGTTAAATGGGCACAGAATGTTGGGACATAATATTATTTTGGATCAACGGGCCCAGGTATGGAAAACAAACTTAAAAATCACTTCCAGTTTTGGCGAGCTCAATGGCGGGTGCATCTTCCCGCAGCTCTGGGAGACGCGACCTGGACTCAGCGGCTTGAGGGGGCTCCAAACTGGTTTTGGGCCCCCAGGGACCCTCGTAGGGGGACCCTGCCTGAGGCGCTTGGGGGTAGCCTCTCTCCGGGATGGCAATCCTGAGATCGAGGCACTCCCCTGCCTCCATAGGCTCAGCTGCTGCAGCAGCCTCCGGGGATGATCGAGCACACACCGGACGGCTGCAGAAGTCTGTCCACAGCAAGGAAAAAAATTTTCATCTGGGACGCGTGGCAAAAATGTGAGTTAAGATACTTTTACTACCAGAAGATTCTCAGTTGTCAGCTTAATAGCTCAAATGCGAAGAGGGGGGTTTAAAATTTAAATCCCCCATCTTTTTTTTAAAAAACTGAGCCACAGAAACTCTGCATGCTGATAGAGTGGCTGAAGACTGAATGGGATTGATTTAAGTGGTTTAACAGTAAAAAGAAAGACTTCTGATAAACTTTCCTGTGAATGTAAACAATAAATGATGACTGGACAGGGAGAAAAGATGGCAGGGAAAGCAAAACCTTCTCCTAAAGCTCCATCTACACTTCCGGCACAAAGCCTGGGTCCAGTACAGATCTGACTGCAGCCTTGGCAATAGCTTTACACCCTCTGATGGACCAGTTGAATACTGTTAAGCTTAAGCTGGATTCTTTACAGCAACAGGTGACAGAGGCAAACAAGAGATCTGACCAGACAACTAAAGTGTTGGCAGAAGTTAAAACCAAAGTAGAAAAGACGGATTTAAAGCTGGTGATGATGGAAAAAGAATAGATTTCTGACAAAGATAACCTTTTGAAACTTCAGATGGTGAGATCTTCTTTCTTTTTGAGATTCCAGGGCATACCTGAACAAAAGGGTGAGAACATCAAAAAGATTCTCAGTGATGCTATAGCTGCAATGATAGATTAGCAAGCGGATCAACTACAAAGCGATCTGGATATGGTCTATAGGACCTATCCTGAATTTGTAAAGAAAAATAATCTGCCTGGAGAAGTTATGGTGAGGTTCTCTAAAAAGTCAACTAGAGACGCGGTGCTCAAGGCCACTAACAGAAGTGCCCTGAAGATACAATAAGAGGATATTAAAGTGTTAAAGGACATTCCATTTGAGATCAGGAAGAAGAGGAAACCCTACAAAAATTTGACTGCATTTCTCCAAACAGAAACCATCATGTATTGCTGGCTTATTCCGGAAGGCATGGTTTTTAGCTACAAAAATAAGAAGCAAAAAATTGATTCAGCTGCAAAGGCCAAGAGATTTTTGGACTACTGCAAAGAAGGAAAAGATAAAGCACCATCAGAGGGCTGTTTGGATTTACAAGAGAGCATTTATGGTCTGAAGGGTTCGGATGCATCGGGAAGAAAAACTGAGAAGATGAAGAGTCAAATTCAGCTTTGGGGGCAGCAGCACCAAAACCCCAGAGCAAAAAGAAAAAAAAGGGAACTAGTAAAGAAAAATAAGCTGTACTTGTTGAAAGTCTTATATGCCTATATAATCCATTCTGAATATCAGTCACTCATGTATTTGTAAGCTTTTAAATTAGAAATGTTAGCATTTTAAAGCCTTGTTAATTTTAAATTTTCCTTGAACAGATTGAAGCAAGAATAATTTGATAGCATTTTTTTCGACTTTTGTATACCTTAGGGTAGTGTAGTATTCTAGTTATAGTAGTGTTTTTAGGTGCTGTAGTTATAAAAATCAATAAAAAATCATTTAAAAAAAGAAAACAAACATAAAAATTACAAAAGCAGTTTCATACAAAGAAAATATATATAAAATGTTTTATAGATGGTATATAACACCAGATATGTTAGCAAAATTCTACCCTAATTTGTCAAGAGATTGTTGGAAATGTAAAAATTCTGTTGGGACATTTTACCATATGTGGTGGATGTGTGATAAAGTTAAATAATACTAGGGTTGGATTAATAGAATGTTGCAAAAAATGTTGGAAACTCCTGAACTGTTTCTATTGAACATTAGACCTGAGAATTGTAAAATTGAGGATTTTTACTTGATTATTCATGTACTAACAACTGCTAGAATATTATATGCAAAATACTGGAGAAGAGAAGAAATACCTACTAAAGAAGAACTTATAAACAAAGTACTGGAGACTGCAGAAATGGATAAATTATCTTTATTGTTGAAAGGATTACAAGAAGAGAAATTTGATAATACATGGCCCAAATTCTATACATTGCTGGAGAACTATATAACTTGAACTTAACCAGATTTATATACTCTATTTGCAATTAGAGTCAATCTACTATTCAAACAAAGATTGTAGACTACCTGATCTATATCTTTTCTTGTTATGTCAATTTATTATACTTTCACTAACTCAAGAGTAGAAATTTAGATACTATGAGAAACACTTTCAAATTCTTTTTTTAAAAATACTATGTCCTCCACATGTTCTATGTAACTTTTATGTATGTATGTCTTGTTTGTCTGTCTGTCAGAATTTTTTTTTAAATTATATGAAAAAAAGAGCAGTTCTTGAAAGACCTCTCTCAGCCCCACCTACCTCACAAGGTTGCCTGTCGTGGGGAAGGGAAGGGAAAGGTGATTATTGTGAGCCACCTTGAGACTCCTTCGGGTAGTAAAGGGTGGGGTATAAATCCAGTCTCCTCCTCTTCTTGTAAAGGCCTATGTGCCAACTATGCCCTTCTGCTAAGCAACTATGTGCCAACACCAGCCAGGTAGAATGGCCACACCTGACTCTCAAGCCTTCGTAGTGGTGGCCCCAAACATGTGCAACAGGCTGTCAAGAAAGGTCCAGAGTTTTGCTACACTGGTAGCCTGTAGGAATGCCTGTAAGGCCATTCTCTTAGGAAGGCTTTTTTTATTAACTAGTGGCAGGTGTTCTATACTGGAGGCTTATTGATGGGCTTTTGTCTTGAACTCTTCATTTTATTTCTTTGTCAGACACTTGGGACTTGGGAGGTGGGGCAAGTAGAAATGACTCAATGAGACAAAAATTCCCACTGAAATGCTGGAAATCCAGGTGTCCAGTTCCCCTCTGTGCACACTTAAAAAAAAGCATTCCCCAAAAGACAAAACCGGGGGGGACGGGGACAGTATTTTATCAGGGATGGGTGCTAGAAAATAGAAATTGTCGTCACTGAACAGGGAGAGTTGGAGCATATGTTAATGGTATTTCCCTGAACAGAAATAAAAAACATTCCAGATCTAATAGTATTTTAAGAAAATCAAATTAAATTCAACTGCAAAGCTGAAAAAGAAGCCTCTGGTGCCCAGCAGATACGGAAGATGAGCATGATTTGTGTTCTTCCCTTCAAAAAAAAATTGCAACTATATCATTCTGTACACACCTCTAGACCTGTTCTGCCTCACCAGGGAAAAAGCAATCAAGATCTTTCCTTGCAGAATTAAAATGATGGCTGAGCAAAAAGGGAAAGTTATGTAGATGCTTAACTCACCATAAGTCAAGCAAAAAAAAAAAGGTGGAAAGGGAGTTTCATTCACACCCATACAGGTATGGTAGGTTTCTCCTTCTTCTTCTTCTTTTCTTGCAGGATATGTCAGCTATGCTAAAAGTAAATCATGATGGTGAAGGACTTTTTCTCTCTTGCTACGTTTCTGTAGGCCTACTCCATGAATCAGATTTTCTACCTATCACATTGTTACGCTGTCCTTCCTCCATGGGTGGCATCCACCAGCCCCCAATTTTATAATCACAGCAACCATATGAGTAGCTTAGATTGAGGAACTAACTGCACATTACATTTTCCTTGTGGTCTCTTCAGATCCACCCATGAGGATTTTCAACCAAATGTGCATCGTAAGTCCCAGGTTGGGAACTCAGTTTGCAGGTCTGTGGAGGCCCAATTCAGATGGGGAGCATGACATGTGAAGAGAAGGGGTTCAAGCTTCTCTCCACACCATTTTTGGTACAGAATGCTGCCACCAGGATGTTGACTGGAGTGGGTTGTAGGGACCATATCACTCCAGTCTTGGCCCATCTACGCCAGTTTCCAGTTTGCTTACAGCAGTGTTTTTCAACCTTTTTCGAGCTAAGGCACATTCCTTTCATTGAAAAAATCCTGCGGCACACCTGACAATATCTCACGGCACAGTGGTTGAAAAACACTGAAATACAAGATAAATGGGTCATTAGTTGCCTCAGCTCAAGTATTAACTATGACAGTATTACAAATACACGTAATAGCCACTCAACTTGAAATCGTAAGTTACAGATCCAAAGTGTAATGGCTCCTTCCCATAACATTGACCTGAGTTTCAGAAGAAATATAATGTGGATGTATTTTAATACTGCGATTCTGCTAAAGTTTTTCAAATAGAGAGTTTAAACTCTTACTCTTATGTGAGCGGCATTCCACTGACCATAAGTGATTTGAAGAGAAACCCATTCTTCGCTGAGGGACAGTTACTGATTTGAACCCCACCCTGACAGAAACAGCTAGCTGTTACCATCAAACATATTTATGTTTACTGGAATGTCTTGGTGCAAATCACCCCCACACACACACACACACAACCCAGGAGCCAGGCACTGGAAGAAACCAGCTTACTCTGCTGGAGGAGTGAATGCCCTTGGTACCGAATGTTCCTGTCCTCTGTATTAACATCCACAGGTCTAGCGTGACTCTGATTCAGCACACGAGTCCTCCTCATTCATTTAAAACCATCTCGCAAGGCCAAGGGGAGCTGCGCCTCAACGGCGGCTCCCTCCTACCTCAGGCCGGCCACAGAACATGCGAGCGGAATCAGCGAGAGAGCGCCACTGTTCTTTCTTGCATGCGCAAACGCGTCCCGGAAGGTCAGCCCAGAAGGCACATTTCTTTCATTGAAAAAATCCCGCGGCACACCTGACAATATCTCGCGGCACACCAGTGTGCCACGGCACAGTGGTTGAAAAACACTGGCTTACAGGCACAATTCAAGGTACAGGTGTTGACCTTCAAAGCCCCATATGATTTGGGACCAAGATACCGGAAAGACTGCCCCCTCTCTTATGAACTTGCTTGACTGTAGTCATCTCTGGAGGCCCTGCTATGGGTGCCCCTGCCCCCTGAGCAGTGTTCCCTCAAAGCTGAGTTAGTGTGAGCAAGCTCACAGTTTTTTAGCCTCCAGCTCACAAATTTTTGTCTTAACTCAGGAAGGATGGCTCCAGAGCAAACTAATTTATGCAGCAGCCAAATCGCTCACTCACAACTTTAATGCCAGTAGCTCACAAGGTAGAATTTTTGCTCACAAGACTCCACAGCTTAGAGGGAGCACTGCTCCTGAGACTAGGTGGGTGACAACCTAGAAGAAAGCCTTCTGGGTCATGGCACCAAAACTCTGGAACTCTCTCCCCAGGGAGATTCATCTGTCCTCACCTCTTGCTGTCTTCTGCCAGCAGGTGAAAAGTCTGTTATTTCATTCAGCATTCCCTCGGTGATCCTTTCTTCCTGACCAATGTTGGGATTGATGTTTTTATACCTTTGTATGTATTTTAGCTCTGGTTTTTTGTTGTTTTAATGATGTGTGTTTTTTGTGTGCATGGGGGATTGGATTTAAAATGTGGTTTTATTTTGTATGTTTTAATTTGTTAGCTGCCTTGGTAGCCCTTGTGATGGCAGGAAGGCGAGGTATAAATTTTGTTAAATAAAAACATAAACATTTCCTAACCTGAACCAGCCCCAGGGATCTGCTATTTGCTCCTTGGGGAAATTTACATGTACTCATGGCAACATGCAGGTTTCCCTAGTGGGGCAAATAACAGACCCCTGGGGCTGGTTCAGGTTGAGAAAACAGTGTGAAGTTAGCTGAAGATCTTCCTCCCTCTGTGCTGTAGTCCTAACCTGAGATCATGCGCCTGGGAACTGAGATCCAAGTGTGGAACTCTCAAGCGCTCAGGGACCACACAGATGGAGAGCCACCTTCCCTGTCTGTATAATGTGTATTTTATGTCCTTGGATTATTTTAATGCCTTGTCTTGTTCTATTGCTATTCTGTGGTATGGTTTTTACTTGTAAGCCGACTTAAGCAGAACTCTGGAGAAGTACCATTAACACCTGCTCGCCCCCCCATCTAGGGTTGCCAGGTCCCCACTGGCCACTGGTGGGGGGGTAGTGTTGCTAGCTCCAGGTTGGGAAACTCCTGGAGCTTTGGGGATGGAGCCGGGAGAAGACAGGGACCATAGAATCCACCCTCCAAAGCATCCATTTTCTCCAGGGGAACTGATCTCTGTAGTCTGGAGATGAGCTGTAATTCCAGGGGATCCCCAGCTCCCACCTGGAGACTGGCATCCCTACCAAAAACCTATGCATGTAAAGCCATGAGAGAGAGAGAGAGAAGAGAGAGAGAGAGAGAGAGAGAGAGAGATTGGCCCAAGGTTGAGTTTCAAAACTGAGCTGGGTCTGAAACTCAGTCCTAGTCCAGTGTTCTAACCACACAACTGTGTTGGCAGTGCCTCTTCTGTTTGGGGGTAAAGTGGTTGAATTTTCTGTCTAAAAATGAATTAATACAAAATTTAAAAGATAGTTTATTGCAAACAGCTAGCTGTTAGACCTAGCTTCCCTGCCAAACAAAAGGTAATTTCTTCTTGTGGTCCCTTCCCTCTGAAGCTGGATACAGATGATCGCTTGTATGAGACACAAAAATGTAGGATGGAACTATTGTTGTGTTAGTGTGTACACAGATCTCTTGCATTCTGCTTGCTTTATCTTACTGCATGTTTTCAGTAATGTGCTTTATGGCAGAATGCTTCATGCTAGTGCTACCAACTTCAAGCAACTTGGTGGCATTTTTATAACGCTTCTGACTGTCAATACATACTACTTTCAAGACTAACCATGTGCTGTTTTCCTCCAAAGGACGCAGAAATAACTTAGCCCAAAAGACATGCTAGCCTAAATTCTGCCCTGGGATTTTTCAGATACACACACAAACAAACACATTGTAAATGAATAGATCCTGATCAACCGCAGAGCTATCTCTGCTCCCACCATACAATACCACTGTTCTCTCTTGTCAAATAAGTTTTGTAGGTTTTTGAAACACTGCAAAAGCCCATGCAACCCATCTGTCTGCAGTAATAGTATGAAAAGCGCTCACACCACAGGCAACAATACCACTCTCCTCCTACCTTCAGTACTCGAAAAAGGCCATTTCAAGCTTCACTTTATTATGCATTGAGGCCTCAAGATTAGGGCTGCCAAGTCAGCCCGGGGGGCGGGGGATCCCCCGCTACAGGGGTTCCCGATCCGCCGGCCAGCATTCGCCCCGTGGGGGAAACCCCACCCCTGAAGTCGTCCAGCCTGGACGACCTTCCCCCGCACCGGGCGATGTCACCGGAAGTGATGTGAGCACGTTGGGGGTGTTGCCTGGGCAACGCTCTGGCAATCGCCCCAAAACTCTATGATACCATACCATACTATGATACCATACCATACTATGACTCCCCCCCGCCGGAAAGGTTAAGAGACTTGGCAACCCTACTCAAGATAGGTAACAGCTTTTGACAAATATGTAATATATCAGATATAGATATAGATAGATATAATGTATCAAATACTGAAACCTCCCCATGTCAATTCAGAATTGGCTACTGAAACCCAGGCTAGTCCAATCTCATCAGATCTCAGATGCTAAGAAGAGTCAGCCCTGGTTAGTATTTGGATGGGAGACCACCAAGGAAGTCCAAGGTTGCTATGCAGAGGCAGACAGTGGCCAACCACCTCTGAATGTCTCTTGCCTTGATAAACCCCATCGGATCACCTTAAGTAGGCTGCAATGATGGCACTTTTCACCACCACTGAAACCCAATCCAAGTTCTAAGAAGAAGAAAAAAGTACCACCCAAAACAGGATTTGGGTACATTTCTATGTTCCATAGATCCTGGCCAATCTGGTGTGCCCAAAGGTAATTTACTGGCTTGCATCTCTCCCTCCCCTGTTTTGAATGTGTATCTAAGAAACACAAAACATATTTATAATACTGCAGTCCAAACCGCCGTAGTGACACTCCCTGCTCATTTGATATCACCACAACATGCTTATCCACACAAGATGATGCTCCAGCTCATCTCTGTGGCCCATCCCTTCCTTTTGCTGAAGTCACAGAACAAGTAATGTGTTTCCAACTGTTTATGCAGAAGAAAAATGGCAACCAGGGCCCATAGAGGTCCTTCCCGCATTTGCCTGCCACTCCGGATTTTCGCAGTGTTCAAGTCATGGCAATTTAAGTCCACAGCAAAACAGCATCTGAAAATAACCCAGAGCTGAAACCAGGCTGACCACTGAAGGGCAATGCCCCCTCTAAGCTGTGGAGCCTTGTGAGCAAAAATTCTACTTTGTGAGCTACTGGCATTAAAGTTGCGAGTGACTGATTTGGCTAGTGCATAAATTAGTTTGCTCTGGAGCCATTCTTCCTAAGCTAAGACAAAAATGTGTGAGTCGGAGGCTAAAGATCTGTGAGCCAGCTAACACTAACTCAGCTTAGAGGGAACACTGGTTGGATCTTACCAGTTTTTCCACTGGCACAGGTGAGAAGGGTTCCTTTTTGGTGCTGCCATGGATTGTGGGTCTAGAATGGACAATACAACCCACAAACAATGAGGTCAGAGACGAGGTAAGGTCAGGCTGACCACTGAAGGGCAATGCCCACTCTAAGCTGTGGAGCCTTGTGAGCAAAAATTCTACTTTGTGAGCTACTGGCATTAAAGTTGCGAGTGACTGATTTGGATAGTGCATAAATTAGTTTGCTCTGGAGCCATCCTTCCTGAGCTAAGACAAAAATGTGTGAGCCGGAGGCTAAAAAACTGTGAGCTAGCTCACACTAACGCAGCTTAGAGGGAACATTACTCCGAAGTGTCCTGCTCAAGGATAGGATCAGAAGAGTCTGTGACTACAAGGCTGGGTGCAACAGAAGAGGAATCTTAGTTGTTCCAGCAAAGGATGGAGGTGGAGATTCAAACCCCACCTCTCTGGAACAGACTGGTAGCTCTTAAAGGCAGCGCACCAAGTTAGAGTGGTAAGCAATGCAATATTTAGGAGTCCAGGTCCTGTTTTATTACAGTTACAGGGTACCAGAATCTGACTAGGCAAACTGCTACGAAAGACTCTGCTAAGTTTTGTGTCCCTTTCTTTGTTCATGGTGAATAAGGGAGAGTTGAGGGTGAGGACATGAGGGCAGGACTGCCAGATTAAAAAAAAAAAATGACAGACACACCGAGGGGCTGAGCCACCTCCTCCCAAAGCAAAGCATGCAGTTTGCACTGGGAGGAGCACCCACCCCCAGAGTGAAGTAGCAGCGGCTGCTGTTGCTTTGCACATGGATTGCTTCAGCATGGCCTCCTCCAAGCCCAAGCAGCATGTTCCACTGCTTGGGCTTGGTAAGGTTGCCAGGTGACCCGGACAATCTGGTATTTTCACTGACTGTGAGAAAAACACTGAAAAAATACTGGACATTGAAACACCCAGTATGTTTTTTTTCCAGGTTTTTTTCCCCCAGACGGTCAGTGAAAACACTGAACTGTCTGGGTCGATACTGGACTCCTGGCAACCTTACATGGGAGGGCCCATGATGTTGTGTGTGCCGTTATGTTACTTCTGGGTAACAGGGCCTAGCAACCAGTGGAGGAACTTGCAAGTGGTGGGGGCCCTTGCCAATAATGTAAACCACAGAGTTTTGCCCAATGGCCTAGAATCCCCCAGTGACACGCTAGGGTTGCCATTCCCCTGGCAGTGCTGGGGAATCCCCGAGTTTCAGGACAACAGCCTTCCACTGGCAAGTTGGCCAGAGGGGGAAGCCCCACCCCACAACAGGAACGTGATGACATAACCCAGAAGTGACATCATCATGCCAGGGATGGTGCACCAAGGATGCTGTAGTATTTGGACAAACTCTATGGTTTTGAGGCCAGAAAAACATAGAGTTTGCCCAAATACCGGAGCATCCCTGGTGCGCCATCCCTGGCATGATGATGTCACTTCTGGGTTATGTCATTGTGTCAGGGACATTGCGTGACATCCCCACCCACCCCCGGAATGCCCACCAAAGTCCCCCAACAAATGAATGGTAAGACCTGGCAACCCTATGACACGCTGATGTCATTTCCAGGCACATGGGGAATGATGTCAGTGAACCAGGATGCTGCTGGTATTCCCCCCGTTTGGCACCATCCCCTCCACACTGGCCAGCTAAGCTGTCACAGGGAGGCACCAGCTGGGGGTGGGGGTTCCCCTGCCCCCTCTGGGAGTTGGCAAGCCTACTTCTGGGGAAAACTCAGAAGTATCTGAGGGTAGTTGGCATTTCCAGCTATTCCTAGAGCTATCCTCTGTTTCTCCCAGGTTTTCCCCAGAAGTGACGTAACAGTACATACGATAAGGCTGGGTTCTCCCCCCTCCCACCACTGCTTAGAGCAGTAACAGGCATGGGACCTGGGAGGCAGGGGATCTCCTGTCCTGACCGGGGGACTGGCAGCCTCCTCCTTTCTAGGGTCTTCAGCTTCTGGGAAATTTATATTTACTTAAGAAGATTCTCAGCCTCTTCCTGAGTGATTGCAGCATCTTACAAATGCTACCACGGGGCAGGAACACTTCTTGAACTTGCAGGGCATGAAAAGAGGCCCCAGGATGCAGCTGGCTCTGGGGTGGGTTAGAAGTTCAGTGTCTGCATCAGAGGAGGAATGTCGGTCTGTTTTCCAAGGGAATACCTGGTTTTTTAGGGCTCCTCAGACAATGCTCTCATTCCAGGACCCCAGCCTCCTCCTCTCTAGGGTCTTCAGTTTCTTCACTCAGTGGGGACTAACTGGTGCCCTGATCTATGACAATAGGGAAGGTATTCTAACCATTATAACGTAGTTCCACCTATGCTCAGAGAGTGATTCTGCAGTGCCACATTTCCCCAAGTGCCTGGAATAAGGTGCCACTGGTAGATGCAGCCTCTGTATTGAAGGGGAGAGTAGTACGACCTTGGGGCTGAAACTGTTGCCCTAGCCTGCCTCACGGGCACCATGTTTTGAGCTCCTTGAAGAAAAGGTGGGATAGAAATGTAAAGAATGGACGAGAGAAATGGATGCTGTCCATGGAGAAAACCAATCAGTTGCCTAGCCATGCCAAGAGCAAGTCATGCAATCTTTTTAAAAGGTGTGTTCAGGGGGGCTGAGGACTTCTGTTCTATCCTTATCTATCCTACTAGGACTCTGGTGTCAGCCGGCCTTTGAAAGTACTACTGTAGCTTGTTTGGAGTTACAGAAGCACTCCCATCTTCAACAGTAACCAGCTGAAACCATTACTCACACAATAACTCATAGTAATTAGATATAATTCTTATAATCATATATTGTATGGTTCTTTTTATTCTCCCAGAATTATTAGACTGTTAAACATATAAAATGTTGCAGATCTCACTGTACTTTTCTTTACACACTCAACAGTCACTTTACAAATTGCATCTTGTGAATTATCTTCTGGGGACTTATTCTTTTCAATTAGTTCAGTTTTCCATTATGGCCTACTGAAATTATCTTGGTTTAGTGTGCTTCGATGA